>CM033424.1:87470127-88844008 GCA_019425775.1 Rafetus swinhoei | reverse complement strand
AACAAACATAGAACTCCAATGGGCCACATTCAGCCCTCAGGCCACAGGTTGCCCACCACTGCTTTAATTATAACATATAGTTGGTGCCTGAGTCAAGGTGGTGAATAGAGATGAGTCTGAAAATTCTGCTTTTGCTCAGAAGTACTTCCATCTTGAGACAGTCATCTAAAAGAAATATAGATAAAGCTGCATGTTAACTTAATGTGGAGGGGGTGAACAGAGGAGAGTTGTTAAAGGGGTCAGTGAGAGAGAACCTAGGCTAGTGAGTGGGCAGGAAAAATATAGTACTTTGAAAATGCTCAGGATTGGAGAGCCATGTGCAGCCCAGTTTTTCTCCAGGGCCCCAGCTCAAGGCCCTTGGCATTGTTTCAGTGTAAATTCTTTCTCCTGTGTTCCTCTGAGGCTTGGGCAAAACAGTTTTGAGGAGGGAAAAAAAACAAACCAATCAATTGGTGACACCAATAACAGTGGTAGCATATAAAATGTTGGGGTCTAAATTAGTTATCACTCAAGAAAGTGATCTTAGCATAATTGTGGATAGTACTCTAAAAAATTTGCTCAGTGTGCAGCAGCTGTCAGAACAGCTAATAGAAAATTAGGAACCATCAGGAAAGGGAAAAAGAAAAAAAATAAAATAACATCCATGTGCATTACTTTGCTTATCATGAGTGAATTTCATCTGCCATTTGCCCAGCCATGCAGTTTTTGTGATCTCTTCTCAGTCAGCTTTGGACTTGCTTACCTTGAGTAATTTTGTATAATCTGAAAACTTGTCCACTTCACTGTTTACCCTTTTTCCATGTTATTTACAAATATGTTGAACCGCACAGGTCCCAGAACAGATTGTTGTGGCGCTCTTTTATTACTTGTCTCCATTGTGAGAATGGGAACCACTGCTATAGTGTATTTGGACTTTCACAAAGCCTTTGACAAGGTCCCATACCAAAGGCTCATTTGAAAAATAAGCAGTCATAGGATCAGTAACTGGCTAAAAGATAAGTAAAGTGTAGGAACAAATGTTCCAATCTTTTTGATACTAGGACCAGTAAAACCATTCACAAGCTTTTGGAGGACCAGTAACATTTATTTGCATATTTGCATATTCATTAAGCAAATGATGAATATGCAAATAAATTGTGTCGCTGGCCCTACCTGTCCAGTGGGTTGTTCCGCCTCTCCCGGCCCCCCCCGGCCCCAATCCCGGCCGCTTTATCGGCCGGTGCCGGCTCCCCCGGCTATATCCAGCACCGGGCGTTCTGAGTCAGTGCGCACGGCGCACGGCCTTCTCCCTGGGTCCTAGCGTCCGCCGGATCTAGCCCTGCCACCCAGGAGCATGCCCGTCACACAAATGAATAGGATCGTGTGTGATAATTTTTCTAAGGACCGGTACTGGGCGGCAGACCACACTTTGGGAAACGCTGCACTATAGCAACCAGTTCACTCTTGATTGCATGCTTGTTGACACCCTCAGAGAATTCCAGTAGATTGAGGAGGCATGATTACTCTTTACAAAAGCGGTGTTGACTCTTCCTCAGTAGACTGTGTTCATTAGTGTATCTGATAATTCTGTTCTTTAGTATATTTTTCAACCAATTTGCCTGGTACTGTAGGGTAGGCTCACATGCCTGTAATTGCCAGAATTGCCTCTGGACATTTTTTTTTTTAAATCAGCGTACATTAGCTATCCTTCAGTCATCTGTTACAGAAGCTGGTTTAAACAATATTTTACATTGTTAGTAGTTCTGCAGATTCATATTTGAATTTCTTCAGAACTCTTGGGATTCAGTGTGTGGGAGAGGACTTAGGCCTGTGGCAGAGGGTTGGCAGTACAGAGGTGTTTGAGGGTTCTGTCTGGAGATGCAGGATCTGGGGTGGGGCTAGGAATGAGATGTTTGGGGCATGGGAGGTGGCTCAGGGCTAGGGCAAAAGGTTGGCGTGTGGGTAGGAGAGGCAGGCTAAGGGCACCAGCTGGCATATGAGGCCGGGGATGAGGGCCTTGGAGTGCAAGCTGCCCCAGGGTTAAAGCAAAGAGAGAGAACTCCCATTAGCTCCCTCTCCCGACAGCAGCACCTGGGTTGGGTGGGTAGAGGCGCTTCTCTCCATGATGGCAGCTTTAGGGCTGAGGTCGGGGGAGAGGCTCCTCTCCCTGCCACAGCCCTTAATAGGCTGCTGTGCAGCTGCACAACTTAGAGGGAACTTAGGTCACTATTACTGAGTGAAAAAACTTAAAAACGAATGGTCCTGTAGCACCTTAGAGACTAACAAAAAATGTAGATAGTAGACTGGCACATAGCTATTGTAATCAACTGTGCAAATCCAATATTGGACTCATAAGCCATGAAAGATAGTATCATGAACTTTTGTGGGCACAACCCACTTGTTTATTGAATGGTTCAGCTATATTCATCTCTTGAACCAGATCCTGTGCTTCATCTAGGACTAAATAAAAAATTGCCTCTTCCCTTATGGCAGGGGTGGGGAACCTGTGGCCCCCGGCTTACCTGGATCTGACCCCAGCATCTCAGAGCTCCCCTGTGGGGCTGGAGCACACAAAATCTACTTGCTTTGGGGTCAGTGGCCCCCACCCCAAAAAAGGTTTCCTATCCCTGCCTTATAGGTTCCAAGACGAGCTGCTCCAAGAAGCAGTCCCTACAGGTGTGTAGAAAGTGTATATCTGCATCCTGTCTTGTGTGATGTACCCAATCAATATGGAGTTAGCTAAAATCCCTATTATTATTGGGAATAAAGAAATGGTTTCAATAGAGAGAAAGCTCAGTGCACTCAGTTGTTGTTTTTATTGGCTTTAATGACTGATGACAAATTATTAGCAAATGAAAATAATTCTCTACACTATTTGGTAGTGAAGGTAAAGGTAGCTGCAAAATGACCAAAGTAATGTAGGGAAGTATTTTGTGATTTCTCCTGCTTTTGGAAACCAGTGATGCCATTCTTTGCACAGTCAAAAAAAAGGAAATAAATTGTGTACTGTGGTACTGTTTCACCCGGGCTGCTGTTTGTTCACAGGATTGTTAATTTTAATCCACTACCATGCTGCTCACATACGGTTCTAAGAGTAGTAGGAGTATCAAAGAGTAGTGGTTTGAGATCTTGTCAGAGATTGGGTAGATTGTTATATAGGATATAATATAAAGAGTTCTCTTTTAGATGGATGTCCATGGCAGAATCCGAGAAGTTCTTGCTGAGACTATACGTGAAGAATTAGCGCCCGAGCATCAACAGTTATCTGCAGAAGATCTGATGAAGGCTTTAAGACGACGGGGAATCGTTGATGATGTTATGAAAGAACTTACATTTGTAACTGTGAGTTGTAGTGAGATGAGGGCTTGAAACAAACAAAAAAAATGTGAATCAGAGTGGAATTGTCATTATCTTGGCATTGTGGAAATTCTTTCAACGGAGAGTGAAAGCTCAATGTACTGAAATGATACTTATATTAGCTTTAATTAGTTACCAAATTGTTAGCAAATCAGTGTAACATTTATTCTGAAGTCCTTGTTTCTGAAATCAGTTGAAGTTACGTGTTAGGAATGTTAAGAAGCAGGTATTTCACTAATCATGTAGTCGATAGAATTTTTATCGACCACATGATTAGTCGATAAGGGAAGGCGCTCAGTCCCAACTCGTGCCAGGTCCGGGAGCTACCCCCTCTGTGGCTCTGAATTTTAAATGTAGTAAAAGCCAGGCAGCCTGGCTCCTACTACATTTAAACTGCAGAGCCGCAGCGGGGTACCTCCCAGACCCGGCATGAGCCGGGACTGAGTGCCTTCCCTTATTGACTAATCATGTAGTCAATAAAAATTCTATCAACTACATGATTAGTGAAATACCTGCCCTGTCCGCGGGGAGTCCAGCAGGGGCTGGGAAACAGGGGCTGCTGCCGGAGCAGCCTCTGCCGGCGGCCAGGCCAGGTCGCTGCAAACAGAGGCTGCTTTGCGGCAGCTTCCCCTGCCCCCCCTCCCCGCACTGCTGCCTCTGAGGCAGCAAGGGGGTGGGGAAATGGGAGTAGTCAACTTCACTAACCGATAAGCCTAGGATTATTGGTTAGTTGACTACTTGCTTACATCCCTATTATGTGTACAGTATTAAACTGTTCAGTCAGACAGCAGGGTGTACTGACTTGTGAGAAGGGTGGTGTTCAAGGCATTGTGGGGTTGGGATGGTGGTGGGAGTGAGGAATTCTCAGGGTTTCAATTAGGGATGTAAAAAATCTATAACAGTAACCATGTGACCATTAAAAATCCTATTGGTTACATGGCTAACTATCTTACCCTGGGGGTGTATGAGTAGGAAGGGAAGGATGGTGGAGGGGTGCCCCCATGGCCATTCCCGGGATATCCCTTGCCAGTCCCACTCCTGGGGTGCTGGCTACTCTGTGCTGCCAGCTCTGCTGCTGGCCCCATTCCCAGGGCACCAGCTGCCCCGTGCTGCGGGCTCTGCAGCCAGCAGGCTCTTGGCACGTGCCGGGAGCCTGTGGGCTGCAGAACCCACAGCATGGGGCAGCTGGCTCCCCAGCAGCGGAGCCAGCCCCCAAGAGTGGGCTGGCAGGGCTCACAATGTGGGGTGGTAGCCAGCTCTCTGGGAGCAGAGCTAGAAGCCAGTCCGCACAGAGCACAGGGCAACTGGCGCCATGGGAGCGGCCAGAGTTTAACAGGTAACAGAAATCAATAAGCATCAGCTTATTAGTTAATGGGTTAAACTCTTACATCCCAAGTTTCATGAGCAGGATTTTCTTCCTTCACTCTTTAAAAATGTCTTTGAACTGTAATTCTAGGATGTGAATGACAGAGAGATGGCTTCAACTCCAAAACCGGCTACACATTTTATTGACAGACAACCCCCAATACTGCAAAAAAGTATGTTTTTGTTAATTTAGTACCTGGATAATAATTCCATAAGAAATATGAATTTTTACTTACAAATTGTAAGGTTAACTCTTCAGACTTAATGAAGTTTTATGTTTTAGGAATTCAGTTAAAATAATTTCCATAATGTACAGAAAGCAAAAGTTTTTCCTGTTCATCAACTGGAAATAAAATAGTGTAAATAGCAGAAAGACATGTCATGTAAGCAGCAGCATAACCAACAAATCACACATGCTAGCATAATCTGAAATGTTTGCTAAAATATTTTAAGAACCAGTTTTATCCTTTATTTCAAACACTTCTCTATCACTTTTGTTGGAACTGTGCCTTGTGATAATCTGTATTAGTTTACTGATGTTTTAAATACATTCCTTAAGACCTGTTGGCAGTTTCTTTACATTTATTGCTACACTTTGCAGCTAACATTGACCCAACACGGAGGTATCTTTACCTTCAGGTTTTGGGTGGAAAAGCTTTTCTGGAACATCTGCAAGAACCTGAACCTTTACCTGGTCAAATTTGTTCTACTTTCACTCTGTGTTTGCACTTTCGAAACCAACGTTTCCGCTCTAAACCTGTCCCATGTGCCTGTGAACCAGATTTTCATGATGGTTTTTTACTTGAAGTACACAAGGATAACCTAGGTAAGGAACACTGTAAGTCTGAAAATATATGTAATGTATTGTACTAAGCTTATGGATTTGTTTAAAATATTTTATATTATTTCAATCAATAATAGGGCAAATACAAGAGAAAGTGTTCATTGTCTGATAATGCATTATTTTTTCAATACTACATTTATCTAATCATGATTTGATTGGAAATGAAGGGAATGTTTCTGGAACATTGCAATAATTTTTTGAGTTGTTAGAATTAGAATATGTAGACTGATTGCATTACATTATAGATTGTTAAATTAATAATATTAGCATATCAATATAGATGATGGCCACTGCCACATCTCTGCGGGCTGTAGGCTTTGGTACAATGATGCCAATTCTTTTTCTAAAGAGATATAGAGAGAATCTGGTGACTTAGGTGTAAACAGTCAAAATATGTTGTAAAAGGAGTGTAGTGGGCAGAATTATTACCACGTAGTAAACTTCCAGAATAATATTTTATTTCAATCAACATGATGTATGTCATGCTGGAATATCGTTATGCCTTGGCTGCATAGTTCAAGGTTAAAGGCCTTGTAGCCACTCAAATATTCTATGCTATTGAAAGTATTAAAAGATCCTATCATTGTTTATATATTGAACCACAATACTATGTAGTTCTTTTGGTTCAAATTGTCAGATAGTAAAGCAGCAAATGAAAATTCTATATTCATGCATAAAGTGGTATAATATAAAACATAGGAATGTAGGAATTGTTGTACTACATCAGATCAGAGGTGCAGCTAAGATGCTAGATATTTCAAAAGAGGGTATTAGAAGCCCATACAAGACAATTATGGAATAATCTGTCTACAGGAGAAGTTTCTTTTTAACTTCTGTCAGGTAGTAGTTAGCTTGTGCCCTGAAGCATAATGGTTATATTATTTTTTTTAATTATCCCAGTTAACATAAATATGGTTTTTTTTAAATTCTATTAAGAGTTTTCCCCAAACGTCTTGTGGCAATGAGATCCACAGGTTAGGCATGCTTCATGATTAAAAAAACCCAAACATTTCCTTTTATCAGTTTTAAGTTTACCTTTCCACTTAATTGAATATTTCCTTGTTTTTTTATTATTAGAAGGGCCAAATAAGAATGCTTAGATTTACTTTCTCTCTAACAGTCATTATGCTCAGGTTTCTCTGCACTGGCATCTTGTCCATTTGTCTATTCCTTCCATTTGTTACCTTTATAAACTAAACAACCCTAATCTTTTCAACCTTTCCTCATATGGAAGTCTTCCCATCCCTCTGTCATAATTTGTCTCTGACCCCCATCTATTTCTGCAGTGTATTTCTTTGAGATTGGGTGAGATGAGTGGCCAGAACTGACTTGTTTTTTAATTTATGCAATAATTTAAAAAAAATTGAGTGTAGTTGTATGTTCTTTGTAAAGCAATTCTAGTGGGGAGAATTTGTAATGATAGTACTCTGATATAATCTAATTGTAAAGTGCTTGTTTTCTATTGGTCTAATAATGGCAGGTGATGGAAGTAAGATAGTGGATGCAACCGCTATGTTATCAATATGTGATCCAGTGCATCTGGTTCTGATCAAAACTGACATGTTTGGTGAGACCACATTAGTGGCATCCTATTTCTTGGAATGGCGATCTGTCCTTGGTGCAGAGAACAGAGTAACAAATGTTGCTGTAGAACTTCTGGGTGTAGGTAAGATTAAATACTAAAGCTAAAATAGCAAAATAAATATTATATAAAAGTCACTTGTGACTGAAACCAGTATTTGCAATATGATTTCATCATGGTTTGGCTAATTAACAATGAAAGTCTCTGTGCATTGAGCTGGATCCTGTCAGTCTGAGGAATGCATCAGATCATAAAACATGTTTCCCTAGTATGCTTTTTTTTTGCCTTCTTATTTAGGACAGCCTTTGCTGGCATGGAGGATGCCCTCCAGACAAGGTTCAAGCCGCAAGCAAAAAAAAAAAACCTCTAAGGGTAGCCTTCGATAACATACATTGTTGAAAACACAAGGTTAATGTATGAAATAATTTAAACACTTCACAGTAGTAAATACATTGTCTTGGTGCAAAGTCAAAATTTGTCTTTTAAAAGAAGTGTCTACTAGTAAGGTACAACGCACAGCAGAGCGCTGGGGAGCAGAATTGGGTTTGCAGGCATGGTAAACACACAAGAAAGGGTAGGAGGGATCTTTTGTTACCGCTTTTCAAAAATCTGTGATTAGGGGCTGCAGATAATAGCCTCCCTTTCCCACAGCGACATTGATGATGCTTGAGGACAGGCACCAATGTCCATCCTTACAAAAACCAACTATTTTTTTAACGAGTTTGCTTTTGTAAAATAGCAGCATCAAGTTTGGGGTGAAAAGAAAGAGAATGTTTACAGTCAGTGTGGCACTACTGTGGTCATGAACATGCTGACTGTGGTCCAGGATGATCCCTTACTACCACACACAAACAGAGCACACACAGGGACATTTTTGGCATGGATCACCAAACAGAAAAGGATTACTTCAGACTAGCACTTACGCAACTTTCCCAATTTCACCTTGTAATCATGTGCAATATTAGTCTCCTGAGGGTAACACAGCTGGAAAGGGTGTGGTTGCTACAGGAATCTTGGCAGAGACCAGGACCTTTTGCTGCTATGCTGTGTTCTTTGAGTATCCCAGATCACTTAATATTGGTGTAGCATGGGAAAGTATCCTACCTGTGTGGATGGAATAGGGCAAGCCCTTCCCAGAATCTACTGTGAAGAATTGCAGAGTACCTCCACGAGAGCTTCCTAGAGGTTTCCATGGAGGATTCTCCGTCCATCCCCAGGCACGTAAACAGGCTTTTCTGAGGAGCTCCCTCTGTGTAACTGAACTGACTCCACTGTATACTAAGTATTTACCTCAGATTAAACATTAACCCCTGTGGTGTGACTACAAATGTGCGTTCATCAGAGGTGCCTTCCCTGCCATCAGGGTCCAGCAATAATATGTCCTGGGAGCATTGTTTATCAAATCTTTTCCATCCCTGTGTGGATTTTTTCCATCTATGTGTGGAATAAATTTTTATATGTGAATTGAGGCATGTGCAAACATTCAACACCAGTAGAAACAATAAATCTAGCTGTGGGTACTCTGCTAATCAGTTGAGTGGCATTTAATCTCTTCTGAGGGGCTACACAAGCACACAGCTTACAGGGAGTACTGCCTGGGAGGGGATTGGCACCAGAATTAGAAAGAGGTCCTGGCTATCTGGGAGAATGAATCATCTGATTGCCTGCTGTGCATTTTCCACCTCCTCCTCTTCTTTTTCATCAGCAATATCCTCATTGTTGCTCAAGGCACCTGAGTGTCCTGGGAGGTATCCACAGAGAGTTTTGGGATACAGGTGGGGTCCTTGCCTAGAATGGCATACAGCTGCTCATAGAAGCAGCATGACTGTGGCTCAGAACCAGAGTGACTATTTGCCTCCATTGTCTTCTGGTATGCTTGTCTGAGCTTGATTTTCATGCAACGTTGCTGTGTGTCCCTGGTGAAGCCCTTGTCCCCTATTCCCTAAGTGATTTTGGCATAGGTGTCAGCATTTTTTCTACTGGTTCAGAGTTCTGCCTAGACACGCTCTCCTACCCACACAGCAGTCAGCTCAAATGTCTCCTATATGCTCAGTGCTGCAGTGCATTTGTGGCCCTGGGTATGCATACTTAGCTGTGCTGGTGAGCTCTCCACACTGATCAAACAGGAAATGAGAATTCAAAAGTTCCCAGAGATTTCCTGTGTACCTGGCTGAAGTACAGTGGTATTGAAAGTGGTATTCAGTGCAGTCACACAGCACTTTGTTTACACTACACTTAAGTTGATCTGGGAGGGTTGCTTCTTGTTAAGATAGAGTACAGGAGTCAATTTTACAAGCCTTTTATGTCAGTCGAAAGGATAGCGTGGACACACATGAATTATAACTGTTGACCTAATGCCGTAGTGTAGACCAGGCCTAAGTGAAGTCATCCCTTATTCTTGACTGGTGTCTCAAGATGCTGCTGTCGTACATATAATAAAGTACACAAATATTTAAGCATCAGTCTAATGATCGTAAGAGAGACTGGCATCTGTCAAGAATCAAAAGGGGCTGATAAAAGAATTTTAAAAGTAGAGAATTTTGTAATATGTTCATTATTGGTTGACCAATCTGTGTCTTAGATGTGTCTAAAATTCTCAGCAAATTGATCAAGCAGTATTTTGGTTTAAAGGTACAGAATCAAAGGTTTCTGTTGGAGTCCTAAATATCCGACTTGAGATGTACCCACAACTAAATACGACATTGTCCCAGGAAATAGTTAATACTCAAGTAAGTAATTCAAAATTTGTACAGAAAGTGATTTTGTTTTGTTTTTAAATTAACCAAGCTGTCAAATTGCAGCCTTGTTGATTTATAGATTGCAAGGCCAGGATGGACCATTGTCATCCTACTCCAAATTCCTGTGTAACACAGGCTAAAGAACGTCCCCAAAATAATTCTTAGAGCAAAATTGCCAGAGATGGAGAATTCACCATGACCCTTGGCAAACTGTTACAATGATTAATTACAATTGCTGTTAAAAATTTGCACCTTATTTCCAGTCTGAATTTGTCTACCTTCCATTTCCAGCCATTGAGTTGGGTTATGCCTTTCTTTGTTAAATTGAAGAGCTCATTATCAAATATTTGTTCCCTGTATAGGTACTTACAGATTGTAATAAAATCACTCTGTAACCTTTGTGTTAAACTAAATGGATTGAGCTCCTTGAGGCTTCTCTCGAAGTATAGAGAGTATTCTCCTGTGATAATGAATTTTTAAATTGTCTTGAAGGGTATTCATTGAACAATGATATTAATCTAAAAATTCTCTACAAGCAACTGTTTCTCCTGTGTAATTTTAAAAATATATAATTTTATCTCAAATTACATTCCTATTTACATTTTATCTTTTAAACTTAATTTTATTGTGATAATTATGGTTCTTTAGTACACTTTTGGGCAGAAAAGTAAGGAAGCTTCAGCACATTTATTTCCCTTGTGTACATGATATATATGTTTGTCTCCTTACAACCTTTCCCTTCATGAGGAAAGCCAGTAAATATTCTCATAAAGACAGAGAAGTTGTCCCTCACTTTCGTTAACAAGATACACAACACTGATGACAAATCTAGTAGCGCTTTGATGTGTTAGCATGCAAATAAAATGATTTTTTCATTAGTTGTTAGGAAATATTTCAAAATTTAATTTCAACTTCTAAATAAGATTACTTTTAACACCTGAATAACTGGGGTTTTTTTAAATATCAAGGTGTTTTTTAAGAATAGAAAGATTTGATGATACTGCAGCTTATCATGATGACTATAGTTTAAAATATTATTTCATAACATTAATGTCTATTAGGAATATTAAAGCTAAATACATTTATTTCTACTATAGCTTGCCTTAGAACGCCAGAAAACAGCAGAAAAAGAACGTTTGTTTCTCGTGTATGCTAAGCAGTGGTGGAGAGAATACTTGCAGATCAGGCCTTCACACAACACCAGGCTGGTAAAGATTTTTGCACAGGTTTGTGAAATCTTCTAAAAGGTTCAAATATCTGCTCTACTCCAAATTTAAGTTATTTTAATTGTATGTAGAGACTACAGCTATAAGTACCCTGTTTTGTATAAGAACATATAGTACAGAATGTATTTTGCAATGCAATATAAAATTTTATCCTAATGAATGTAAGATTTCTGCATTGCTTACAATTGGCAAAACATTATGGCTATGTCTACACTCGCGGCTTCTTGCACGAGTAATATGCAAATGAGGCTAAGCGTGGAATATTGCCGAGCCTCATTTGCATACCTAATGAGCCACCATTTTTTTCAGAAGAGGCTCTTGAGCAAGAAGGGGCAGTGTAGACGCTCCTTCTTGTGCAAGAAAAACCCTCTTGCGCAATGCCATTCTTCCTGAAAAGTAATAGGTGTAACGGCATTGCGCAAGAGGGTCTTTCTTGCGCAAGAAGGGGTAGTGTAGGCGCTCCTTCTTGCGCAAGAGCCTCTTCTGAAAAAGACGGTGGCTCATTAGGTATGCAAATGAGGCTCGGCGATATTCCACGCTTAGCCTCATTTGCATATTACTTGCGCAAGAAGCCGCAAGTGTAGACATAGCCTAAGTGAATTATGAAAGTCATTCCAACAATGGTCTTGTGCCACACTAAACCATCATTGTATGTTAGATACACTACAGAACAACTTTTAATAATATTTTAGAGTTTTAAAAATTACAGTGGAGCTATTTTATTGAAACTGCTCATAGTTTAATAATGTTACAATAAGTTCCAGTAGAGATAGAGAAGACAAGAGAGACAGTCAAAATTGCATAGTAAATGTATTTATCATCTGACTACCACCTCCACATATGTGGCACAGAAGTATAGTCATGGAAGACATGGCCGAGTTATGTCCTCTGCCTACTATTCTATTTTCTTCAGAATTCTGATGAGCTTCAAATAGCTGCCACTTCTCTTAAACTAATCTATCTGAGAAATATTTCTTCCTCCATTCAAATATAGGTTTTTCTTCCCATTGTTACATCTGACCAAGGCCTGAACATTAACATCTCATGTTTTTTAAGTCCATTATTTCCTGAAGCTACAAGCCTAACTAAAAGAAACTAAAAACTTCTGTTGCTAGAATATACTTTCGGTGTCCCATTGGGTGCTTATAGAATATGTATACTTAAAAGGTTTTATTATCATGACCTGTATAACTTACTAGTAGTTTTTTCTTGGCCATGGGATATTGCAGTGGTGAAAGTGAATTTTTATACTGTTTGAAACTCTTAAAAATTATGAAGAAGATGGTGCTACAGACTTTCCTCTACAGCAAATTATAACCTGATAGGACATCTTTCAGACTCTTCTCATTCTGATTTCTTGGAGATGTTGAGGAAGAGATGAGAAATATTAACATCTGATTTTATGTAAATTAAAATAATACTAATATGCATTTATTTACCTTTGAAATATTGTGGGAGGGTATTGGAATGGGATATAGAGTATATCCATAGCTCAAATCCAGCCCTGGTTGGTAGTAATATAAAGGTTTATTGCAGTGTGACAATATTAAGTAGGTCTTGAATGTTTACTCTCATGACAGTATTCTTGGCTTTTATGCAGGAACTTCTGACTAATGGTACTAATCTCTTTATTATTTTTGTCTTTGCATTTTACATTATGATATGTTAATGAAAATATTTTAATTTTATTGCATTTACCTGTGTAACATCCTGAGTTATTCTGGAATGAGTGCACTTTAGATAAGTAAAATTAACCCTTTTTACCAATATCAGGCTAAGTCTACACTTGCACTTAATCGACAAAACTTTTGTCGTTCATGGGTGTTTAACCTCTTTCCTCCCCCCATTGAACAACAAAGTTTTGTCACGACAAGTGAAAGTGTGAACAATGCTTTGTTGGTAGTAGCACTCTGTATTTTTTGTAAATGACCTCTACTTTTAAAACAAAAGATCAGTTAGCTACACACAAATTTAGTTTTGCTATGCAGCTGTTTATTCCCAGAAAGACTGATGGCATCTTATTTTTACATGGAACTTTGATTAATTCCCATTCATTGCAGTTTTTTTTATGTTAAGGATGAAAATGGGATCAACCGTCCAGTATGTTCATATGTCAGACCACTTCGAGCAGGCCGGTTGCTGGACACACCCAGGCAAGCTGCAAGATTTGTTAATGTCCTTGGTTATGAAAGAGCTCCAGTCATTGGAGGAGGTGGTGGTAAACAAGAACAATGGTGCACCCTTCTGGCTTTTCTGTGTAGAAATAAGGTATATTGAGATACTCCTTTGTGTAAAACAATGTGGTTTTTTATAATTGCAGGGCAGTATTTTAGTTATTAATATTTGTATATTGAAAAATATACACATTAAACTCCATTTCAAAGGAGATGTGTTCTAAATTACACATGATAACCCTTGCTGGCCTTGTATTTTTTGTATCATGATATGTACTAGGGATGTTAAATTTAGTTTAATCAACTAATCGACTAGTCGATTTTCCATTAACGAGTCGATTAGTCTGTAAGTGGGGGTGCTGCAGCAGGGTTAGCTCCTGGGACCGGGAGCTAACCCCACTGCAACTCTACCTTTTAAATGTATTAAGAGCCAGCAGTGGGACCCAGTGCAGCTGAGACAGCTAATTCCTGGCTCGTGCCAGGACCCCCCAGCTCTGCTGCGCACCAGCCTGCCTTTCCCCCCCACTGCGCTTCTGCTTTTTAAATGTATTAAGAGCCAGCATCCCTAATATGTACATTAACAGTAGGCAAGCAGCATTTGGAATGATCCAAAGAAAGATGATGAGTCTTTCTCTTTGAAGGGGGATATGCTATAAACAGGTTGGAAATAAATCTTTTTATTCATTTTTCACAACATACATTAGATACATTTTATCCTGGATTACATCTACTGTATTTTTTATGGTATGATTAAATATCTTCTTTCATCAAGAGTAATCCCAGAATGCAACACAGAGAAACAAGAATCTTCTCCACTGAAGTGCTATCACACCTGAAGTATTACCCCTTAAAAATAATCTTACCTATATGTTTAACATAGGACGTGCAGAATACCAGTGCTTTTTTTGTGATGGTACGCACCGCTACGGCATACCGTCACCTTTTTTTGGGAGCACTCACTGCTTTCCCCCGGCACAGCCCCCAGCGAGCCCTAGGAATACTTGCACCGTGCCAGACGGAAGCCCACTCGGGACAGTTAAAGGGGCTGCGACTGCATTTTGGCCACAGCATGGGTTGTGGTGTTTTTTTCTGGACATCTGGCAACCCTAGTATCAGCACCTTTTTTTTTTTAAACAAAAAAAGCACTGCAGAATACCATAGCCAACTGAAACTGCAGACAGAGTTTAAATAGGCAGAATGTCGTTTCCCAAGCTGAAATTTAGTTAGAATATTACACTATTTCTGTGAGAGGTCATGGGATTTTTAATGAACACAAGAGGATAAACGATTTAATTTTTTTCTCCTTCAACATCATAATGACTCCTAACATCAGGTGGGGGCTTTATGGATTTACCAGCACTACTTTCAGTAAGTGCTTTTTGGGGTTTTTTACATTAACATTGAAACATATTCAGTGTATAAAATAATATATAAATTCAGCAAAACATACATCATACGAATAATTCAGGAATGTCATATTCAACTTTCCTGAAAAAATTCATTGCCTATAGTGGAGTGTTATGCTTCATGGAGTACTTTTGGAAAACTTTTTTCTTAGAGGCGAAAGTAGAGAATATCATATGTATTTTAGGAAGACCACATCTGACCTTTTTAGTAAAAACTTGGATACCAGTTCTTTTTTGTTTGAGAAATGAAAAATGCAAAACTTCCAATTCTGATCTACTACATATTTTAGAAACTTTGTCCATGTCTGCCCATCTGTGAGTTAGTTTGTTCAAGAACTCTTAAGCAGTAGGAAGATAGTACCACCAAATTTGGTATGCAGCTTCCTTTCATCATAACTTAAAGCAAGATCAGGGTTTGGGATGTGCACGGAATTGTTTCGCATCAAATAGAAAGGGAAGGGTGTGATAGCTGGGAAGGTTATACTCATATATGACCACAGGGGGCAGTAAGCATGGGGGACAGTTACACTGATGCATGATGACAGGGGAGCAACAAGTGCCCCATCCCTGGGGAGCAGCTGCTGGCCAGCAGGACAGTCCCCATCCTTATGGGTTGCCCCTGGAGAGCAGCTGTCAACTGTGCTGTGCAGCCCCTGACACTCCAGGCCAGCCTCGGGGAGAAGCCAACAGGTGGCCTGTGCAATCCTCTTCTTCCTTCCCCTTCCCCCCCGCTTATCCTGGGGTCAGTTCCATGGAGAAGTTGGCAGGCGGCCTGTACAGTAGAGATCTGAACGAGTAGTCGACTAGTCAATTAACCAATAAGCCTAGGCTTATCGGTTAATCTAGTCAACTACTCGCATTTTCCCTCCCCCTTGCTGCCTCTGTATCAAGATGAGGGAGCAGGAGCCAGTGCTGGGGGGAGCCGGCTTAAAAGCCAGTTCTCCCCAGCGGTGAGCCTGGGGCCAAGCGCCCCACGGACAGAGGCTGTATCAGAGGCAGCAGCGTGGGACGACAGGCTGCCGGTCCATGAGGGGAGCTGGTTTTTAAACCCTCTCCCCTCACAGACTGGCTCCTGCCTGGCACAGAGGCAGCAGAGCGGGGTGGTAGGGGATTCCCCAGGTGTGGGGCCAGAGCGCATTGGCTGCTAGCCCCACCCCTGGGGACTATATAATAGTCAGCTAACCGCTAAGAATCCATGAGATTAGTTGGCTATTCTATTATCCACTATTATCTAACATCCCTACTGTGCAGTCCTCAGGCTGGTTTTTGGCAATGCCAGGTAAGTCTTCTAGTACCTAATATTTGAATCACTATTTTGTAAAATCTTAGCTGATTTCAGGATGAGATCACTTTCAGTATTTAATTAATTCTGGGAATTATTAGGTATATTTCAGAGAATTGTTTTATAAGAACATCCATATTGGGTCAGACCAAAGGTTCATTTAGCCCAGTATCCTGTCTGCTGCCAGTGGCCAACTTCTGAAAGATTTTTTTTTTTTTTTTTTTTTTTTTTTTTGTAGTTGAAAGCTGTATCTATTGTCTTATAACTGTTCTACAGATTTTTTTTTAAATATACTTAATTGCTTTATGATGTTACCTTAAAACTTGAAAAATAAATTCTAAAACTTGTTTTTGTTTAAGTTGTTTTGCAAATTGGCTTAGGTATGTGATAATTCAATACAGCTTTTCTTATATTTCTAGCAGATACTTGCCTGATTTATATATTTTTATTACTTCAGAGAGCTACTTCCTGCATTGATTTTCTTCCAGCTCCTGTTTTGGTTTGAAGACACTCCAAAATAAAATTAATATAAATATTTTTGAGTAATAGTCACACCATGATTGCGATACAAGACATAGAACAAAGGTTTTCTTAAAAATTGCATCACACCAATTGTTTCAGTTCAAAATGAAATTTTTGTTTTTAGGTTTTTTGGGGAGAGGGATTGTTTCTTTTGTATAGAAGAAATGAAGCAATATCTCACAGAGAACTAAGGGTATGTCTACACTTGTACCCTCTCGAGAGAGAGGGATGCAAATGAAGACATTTGAAATTACAAATGAAGCTGGGATTTAAATATCCCACGCTTCATTTGCATATTCGCGTTATGGCACTATTTTGAAATAGTACTATTTCGAAATAACAGACGCTATTAAGATGTGGTTATTTCGAGAGAAAACCCTTCTCTCGAAATAACCCTTATTACTAATACAATGAGGTTTACCAGTTATTTCGAGAGAAGGGTTTTCTCTCGAAATAACCATGTCTTAACAGCATCTGCTATTTCGAAATAGCGCTATTTCAAAATAGCACCATAACGTGAATATGCAAATGAAGCACGGGATATTTAAATCCCAGCTTCATTTGCAATTTCGAATATCTTCATTTGCATCCCGCTCTCGAAAGAGGGTGCAAATGTAGACATACCCTAAGAGACTTGTCGGTAGAGAGATGATTCTGTCTCTGAAAAGTTTTAATAGGCCACTAGAATAGAGTAATAAGTTTGTCTGTAAAATGAGTTGGAGATCTCAGATTGGTTCTTTGTGGTCAAGTGTCTATATAATGAAACCACCACAAAACTATCAGTCTCCTGTGAGAGGGTGAAAATGTATTGGGAATAGAAAATGACACACATCTCATGCCCCTTTAGAAATAGTGCTTCTGGAATGTAGCTGAGGCACACTGGCAGGTTAGTGCATGCACTTGTCTTAGAGTATTTATTGTTTGTATGAATTATTTCTTACCATTCCTCTTCAGTACTTGTTCTCCAGGTAGTATAGTCTCTCTAGTAATCAAACCTGCCACCTTCCATGAGGCACTTAGCAACACACAAATTATTCTTTTACAAATATTATTATTCTGCTGTGCTCTTTTTGTAGATAATTTTTTAAATAAGGCTTGGTACATCATGATTGGAAGATTACTGCATTTTTGTTCACACAATTAATAAATATATTCACTATCTAGGGTGACTGTGAAGATCATGCTACCCTTCTGTGCAGCCTTCTCCTTGGATATGGATTGGAAGCCTTTGTCTGTGTAGGAACGAAAGCAAAAGGAGTCCCTCACACATGGGTAATGACTTGTGGTACTGATGGAACCATCACTTTTTGGGAGAGTTTAACAGGACACAGGTGAGTAAAATGAGTTTAGGGGGATTAAGACAATGTAAAATGTATTTTCCTGAACACAATAACACTAATGCACATTCCCACCTTTTGGGTTTGTGTGTAAAAACCCGTGGAACTAAAACAAGGGGCTACTGGCTCTGAGGCAAGTGTCACTTCTTTATCACAAGCAGGAGCCCAGGAGAAGTTGCCACTAAGAAGTACTGAGAGGCTAAGCATTGCAGGAAATCCTGCCCTAAAGGCTTGACAGCCTTTCATGATTACCTGATTAGCTGGCACTCTCCATATAAACCAAGAGACCAATTTTGGGTGTTGTTTGAGCAACATAGACCTCTAGTGCATTTTTACCCTAACACACGACCTCACTACTGCTCATTGCGACTTACCTGGATTTGAGGCTCTTGGCTCTCCACTTTGGTCTGACTCTTGACCCTGACCTTGGTTTACTGTCTTCAGCTTAGTACTCTTGCTGTCTCTGGTGCCAAGACCCCGTTTCCATCCTAACCCTCATGCTCTCCTCATGCTTTCATTTTGGTAATGGACTCTGACGTTGTGGCTTTGGCCTGGCCTAGTCCCACACTGATCTTTGACTCTTCAGCCTGCTTACTGAGCAGCTCACTCTGTATCCACAGGCTGCCAGTGACCTGTCACAGACACTCTGCTCTTTATATCGAGTTTGAAATATCACTGGCTCAAAATTTGAAATAATAAGCTACTTCTTCAATTGGTGATGTACTGCTGAGATGTAATCGCTGTCAACTTTAAAAGATGTTTTAGGGCAGGGTTGGGGAACCTAAGGTCTGTGGGCCAGATGTGGCCCCTAGCTTACCTGGATCTGGCCCTGCAGTTTGAGGCTTCCCCTCAGCATTGGGGAGCCTGTGCTGACGGCTCCAATACCATGCTATTCCCTCTGGGGCTGGAGCACAAAAAATCTATTAGCCTGTGTGCCCCCCCCCGCCCCCCCCTCACCTAGGCTCTGGTGTTTGAGGGGAATGTGGGGGAGTGTCTTTCTTCTTCTCAGTTTGGGGGCCATGTCAGTGAGGGTTTGTGGGGTTTTTTTATTCTCATTTTTGTGCAGCCTCTGACCCCAAAAAGGTTCCCTACTCCTGTTTTAAGTAATGTCCAGAACAGATTTTGATGGTCATTGTTGGTTTTGTCTCTTATTGTAATAAGATGCTCCAAGATATCCCTATTTCAACCAGGCTCTGCAGATGGAAGCTGTTTAAAACCAGTCTGGAATCACATGTAAATCCTACACTCTTGTCCCCACTTCACCTTTGCTGAACATTCTCACATAAGCTTCCAGTCTAGGGAGCAATCCATTCATATTAGCATGAAATATATCATTTGTTTAGTTGATATTATCTAGTTCAATTAGCTGTTGAGCAACTGCTTCTCTTCGAGCTTAAAAAAGCCCAGTCAGTGAATTAATGCCTATCTTTTTACTATTTGATTCTTTCTTCAGTATCTGTACCAGCAATGTCCATTTTCATTCTGTGCTGAGTTCTGGTTTCTGTTTCATTCTCTTCCTGAGTTTTTGTGGGGGTTGGTTTCTGGTATTTTTCTGATATTTGTCTAAGGTAGCTGTTTATGGAAACTTGGAGTTTAGATGGTAAGGTCTTAATAAGTTTCCAGGTTTCAGCATCACAGAACAAGGTCACCTTTGCAGTGATGTTAGATAGTCAAAGTTTAGCTTAGAAGGCAAGAATTCTATTTTTCCATATCTTCCAAAGCAGGTATGTCAAACTCGAAGCCTGAGGGCCGCACAAACAAAAACTGACAGCTTTCAGGGCCACCAAAGAAAATGCACTTCTATCGGAAAGTCATAATTATTTATTATTATAGATTATGTTTTAGGTATATTTTATTATTTTTCAGATCTTGTTTTAATATAATACAATAAATTGATGTGTAAAATTGTTATTGCCCATATAAAATAATTTTTAATTTAAATATAAATTTAAGGTACTTTTTAATTTTTTATATGATACATAACTTTTGTTGAAATAGAAACAAGTATAGACCATGGTTAATCAAATAGAACAGGCTTCTGTGAAAATTTCAGATACTTTGTAAGTTTGAGATTTTGCAGAAACATATAATATTCATGCAATTGCAAAAAATTGACATATTTATTGATATAAAATTAATATACATTTTGTGATTTTATTTGGGAATAAATAAATAAAAACCAAAATATTAACAAAATATCCCCTTCCTCTCCCCCAGAGCCAGGCACTCCCATACCCCCGTTCTAATCCAATCCCCCTCCGCTCCCCTAGAGCCGCCTCCCTCCCCTGCTCTAACCCAATGCCTCATCACTCCCGCAGAGCCAGGCATACACCCCCTCTAACCCAATGCCTCTCCCTTCCCCCAGAACCAGGCACTCCCAGATCCCCTCCCAACCTAATGCCTCCTCCCTCCCCAGAGCCAGGCTCCCTAACCTAATGCCTCCCAGAGCCAGACCCCCAACCTAATGCCTCCCTTCTCCCCCAGAGCCTGGCACCCCCAACCTAATGCCTCCCCCCTCTCCCAGAACCAGGCACTCCCAGCCTCCCTCAACCTAATGCATCCCCCAGAGCCAGGCATCCCCACCTAATGCTTCCCCCAGAGCCAGGCACTCCCAGCCCTCCCAACCTAATGCCTGGGTCCCGGAGCCACCGCCACACATTTCTTCCTCAGGCACTGGGGCGACGTGAGCACAGCGGCCAGCTGTGAGCAGACGCTTGATGCCTGTTTAGAGCGGCCAGCTGGCTGTGAGCGCGTGCTACGTGCTGTGCGCAGAGCAGCCCGACCGGCCATGAGCAGTCACTGCAGTGCCGTGGGCAGAGCAGCTGGTCGGCTGGCTGTGATCTGCACTCGGCCACGTGGTCCGAGCAGCCAGCGGGCCACACTTTATTCTTTAAAAATGTATAAAATGTACTATAAAAATGTAGTGACAGGCCACAAAAAATGTTTGACGTGCCTGTTCTAGAGAGTTATAAAGGCATTTTTAGCTTTAAGGTCTTCATCTGTTCCATGTGTTGTACTTACAATGCTGCCAAGATATATGAAATATTGGACCCTTTCTAAGTCAGTTCCAGAAAACCTTATTGGTGTTTTGTTGTGTGTTAATTCTTGGGGTATTAATTTTCTCTGTGTTGATTTTCAACCCTATTAATGGTGCATAGGCTTGGAGATCATTTGTATTGGCTTGCATGTCTCTGTGCATATGGGGTAGCAAGTTATGTCTTCTGTAAAATTAAGGCAGTCTGACCTCTATGTGAGGGTCCACTGTATGTCCTTGGGTGTTTTGAGGCCTTTCTCATTAGTTTACTAGTACAAATATTGTGGATGACATAAGACATTCTTGTCTGATGCCCACAGTAACCTTGAGTCCCTAAGTCATGTATTACTTACAGTGACTCCAAGAGGAATATGACATGCTGTCTTGTGTTCTTGTTCTTGCTTGATTTTACTTTATTTATTTGGGATCATCTGTTTTCTACAATGTTTCCTCAGATAACCATTTGTTGTGATGTTTCTTCCTGAATGTCAGCACTCCTTCACAAGTTTTAGTGAAAATTTCCTTTATCGATTTTCATTTGCCTTCTGCTCTTCCGTCATCTTAATCTCCAAGTACCTCATACCTGTTTGTCAGCTTTTTGTGTTGTCATCTCTTTTAACTTGGTGGTAATGTGATACGGACCTCTCTGTTGTTTAGATCTCTTCTATGTTCTGATTTCTGTTATCAATTTAGCTATCTCTGGTATGCAATGCATTTTCACATCTATCCCTTTCCTCCTACATATATCTTCTAAACATCTTCATTTGTGCCAAATTGTAACATGATCAGTTTGTTTCCCTGTTCTGCGGTCTGGTTACCTTCAGCTTAATTATATAATGTGAGGAGATAGTTCCTCCAGTGACAAAGTCATTCATTCCACAAAAATCAGCAAACATTTCACCGTTTTGGTTCATTTAATCTAAGCCTTGTTTCCTCCAAAATTACTTCCCTGATATTCTTATTCTTGACTTTAGCATTCACATTTCCAGTTCTTTTGAGGATCTTGTGCATTATGTTCTGGAGCTACTTGTTGAAGATTGCTTTTTTTCCCCACTAGCATGATCTATGGGAGTGTAACATTGAGTAACAGACAGTTTCTGGAATATTGATGTAAATAGCATTATAATCCTTTGAAACTGCTGTCCTTTCTGTTAGGCTTTTGGCTGCCCTCAGTAGTTTCAAACACAAGCCATCTTGGTGTATGTCACTTGTGTCATTCAGTAGCTGAAGATATAGTAAAAAAAATTCCCACTTGATAAAGTTATTTTTCCTGATGTTAGACTTTTCATTTAACTTAGGTGTGGTATATCTAGTTTATATCTGTCCATTTCTTTTGTTACTTGGACCATTTTATTAGGCTTGTGATGTGTCTGCACATTCCATCATATACCAATTTCAGTTATGGGTTTAGAAGAGAGCAAATTCATCAGCATGGTAGCTTCCTTGTGGAATTGGCCACTTCATGTCATGATCTTCCTTCTCAGTCTATTAGAATTGAGCTGAGGGGTATTGACTTTGTTGAATTAACCAGTAGCGTAGCAAACCATTACAATGTCTGTGTTTTATGGGAGCAGGGTATTACTTCACTCCCACCCTCTACACTATTGGGTACTGCTTTTTTTTGTTAAATTTGAAAATGTGTTTTCTGGGCAATTTGTAATTTTCCATTAGAGACATTTTTATAATTGCATCATTATAGTACACAAGCACATTTACCCAGTGTTGCTCGGGTCCTTAAGGATAGGCTCAGGACAGGGGGCTGAGGGGTGGGGGGTGCAGGAGTCAGGGTTGGATGGTGAGGAGGGACTATGGGCAAGTGTGAGTAGGAGAGTGGGTTAACAAAGTCATATGTAAAATTGTCTGATATCCTCCCAAGAGGATCTTTGACCCACAACTCCAAGGTCATGCCACTTTGCCAGTGGCTGGTAGGGGAACCTGGGCCCTCCCACTACCCTGGGTTCCAGCATAGGGACCCTATAATCAGCAGCAGTCCCATTCCTCTCTATTGTTTCCCTGCGTGCCTTCCTACCTAAACTTTCTGCCTCACAATTAGGGATGTTAGCTATCGTGTAATAGAATAGTTGAGTAACGGTATGAATTCTTACCATTGTGTTCCGGCCTCACTCCCAGAGAGCCCCCTGTCATTGCACGCTGCTGCCTCTGTATCAGAGGCACCAGCACAGGGTGCCAGGTGGGAGCCAGTCCATGAGGGTAGCCAGTTTAAAAACCAGCTCCCCTTGCAGACCAGCTGCCAGCCCCACCCCACTTTGCTGCCTCTGTATTAGAGGCAGCAGTGTAGGGTGGCAGCAGCCCCTATCCATGGGGGATCCGAGCTTCCTGTGGACAGAGACTGCTCTGCATCCCATGGAGCAGCCTCTGTCCGTGGTGAGCCTGGACCTGCCACAGACAGAAGCTGTTTGGACAGCAGCCTCTGTCCATGAGGGCAGGGTCCAAGCTCCCCATGGATACTGTCTGCAGGGAGCTCATACCTCCCATGGACAGGGTCTGTTACTGTGAAGGGGCTGCTTCATGGCAGAGGCAGCAGCAGCGCAGGGAGAGGGAGGCGATACTGCAGAGCCAGGGCTGGCTCTCCCCTGCACTGGCTCCTGCTCCCCCCACCCTGTGATACAGAGGCAGTAATGAGGGAAAATGCGAGTAGTGGACAAGATTAACAGATAAGCCTAGGCTTATCAATTAATCAATCTAGTCGACTACTTGTTGACATCCCTACTCACAACTTCTCAAGGTTGACTCTTTCGTGGCTAGCCTCCAGGGCTTATTCTCTCTATAGGCTTCCTCCTCACCACCTCTTTGTTCCTGAGAGTGATTGCAGGTGCAATCCCCCTTCTGCTATAAACTTCCTGTCTTCAGTCTGCTTCTGCCCTGCTGGGCTTCATTATCTGTTAAGCCCGGCTCTCCCTCGAGGTGCAGCCAGGTAACACTGCTCTACAGCCAAAATACTTCTGAAATAAATGTAGTCAAACTTTACTAATTCTGGGTCACTGAGAACGAAAATGGTGCTTAAAATTGTTGATTGGCTCTAGTTTTCAAGATATGCTATTGGGTCAGTATATACGACCCTTGACTTGGGAATGGCGGACGGTAAGTGAGTTATAAAGGGAAGGGATCTCAATTTAAACCAGAAATTACTAAAATACATCTTTGACTGGATCTATGAATAAATCTATGACTGGGTTTGGGCAGTACTTGCTTTTAGGCAAAACAATGAATGATGCAATCTGAAGCTGGTATTAATCATACATGATATGAATTGCATCATGTTATTCCTAGAAGTCATGGATGATGCAATCATAACGAAGCTTACATCACTCTGCTGAACAAATTGCCCTATATCAGCTCTAGAAATCATACAGTGTCATGCTCTCTTATTTGTCAGTGTTTGATTTTGCAAAGGACACATTTCTGTTTAGCCAAAGTGAGCAGAGATGCCTCGTACTTGTGTGAACAGTGCAGATAACTTCTGCTATGTTTGTGGTGAAGTAACTTTTGCATCACAAAAGCGCAGTATAACCACTATGGTTAAGAAAGCCTATCACCTTTATTTTGGCTGCAAAATTGGAGATCAGGACAAGAGGTGGGCCCCACACATATGCTGCAACACTTGTGCAACAAATCTTTGCCAGTGGTTGAACAGGAAAAGGAAATCTATGCCTTTTGCAGTGCCAATGATTTGGAGAGAGCCAACAGATCATACCAGCATGGTATGGTTACTTCTGCATGGCGCCTCCAGTTGGGAAAGGTGTGTCAAAGAAGAAAAAGTGGACTGTGCATTATCCAAACATTCCATCAGCTATACGCCCAGTACCCCACGGAGAAGGACTGCCGGTTCCTGATGCACCAGAATCATTCTCACTTGAGTCAGACGAGGAAGAGGAAGAGGATGAAACTTCTGGTCCTGAACCATCAATGTCACAGGACCCACATTTTCTCCCATCCTCCTCCTCTGAACCACACCTCATAACACAAGGTGAACTGAATGACCTTGTCAGGGATTTGGAACTACCCAAGAGTAAGGCAGAGCTGTTGGGCTCCAGACTACAGCAGTGGAATCTCCTGGCAGGTGATGTTAGGGTTTCCATGTTCCGTGACCGTCAAAGGATCTTGTCCCATTCTTCTTCATGGAAGGTGATCTTGTAGCCTGCAACAACACCGATGGTGTGATGGCAGCCCTCAACATCGCTCACGATCCAGATGAGTGGAGACTGTTCATTGATTCATCAAGACGAGTCTTAAAGCTGTTTTGCTGCATAATGGCAATGTTTTGCCATCAATTCCAGTTGGTCATGCAGTCCATATGAAGGAAACCTATGACAACATGAAACAACTTTGAGGTGCATAAACTATGACCAACATCAGTGGCAGCTTTGTGGCGATTTGAAGGTTGTTGCTCTCTGCTTGGTCTGCAGACTGGATACACAAAGTACTGCTGTTTTCTCTGCGAATGGGATAGTCGTGCAGATTCCCACTACATCAAGATAGATTGGCCACTCCGACAGTCATTGGAGCCTGGGAGGAAAAGTGTTCAGCATCCACCACTTGTTGAATCAAGGAAGATTTTGTTACCACTTACACATCAAGCTGGGTCTGATGAAGAACTTTGTCAAGGCCATGGACAAAACACAAGCAGCTTTCAAGTACCTCCGTGGAAAATTTCCAAGGTTAAGTGAAGCTAAGATAAAGGAAGGTGTCTTTGTTGGTCCTCAGATTCGTGAACTTCGAGATGATGCATTTGACCGCACTGTGTGGCAAGGAAAAGACGGCATGGAAAGCCTTCCAGTTAGTGGCAATAAATTTTCTCGAAACAACAAGGCAGACAACTACAGGTTGTTGGTGGAAAACCTCCTCAAGGCATACAAAACCTTGGTTGCAACATGTCACTAAAGATACATTTTTGCACTCTCATCTAGATTTTTTCCACCGAATCATGGAGCAGTGAGCGATGAGCACGGCGAGCGATTTCACCGGACATTGCAACAATGGAGAAACGCTATCAGGGCAAATGGAGCCCATCAATGCTTGCAGACTATTGCTGGACAGTGACAAGAGATGCTCCATTTAATGAATACAAGAGACAAGCCAAGAAGCGCCGAGTAGACACTGAATAGGACTAAACTATGTACATAATAGTTTTTTGCCTTTTGTTTCATAATAAATTGTATTTATATAACCCTTTTGCTGATTTTTAAAGTGTTACATAAACAGGACAGGTGAAATATTATCATGTAAAGCAACCATAAACACATGAAAAGACCTAGGTTTACAATTTGATTAAAACTCTACTATCTACACAATATACATAGACGTAAAATGTAAAAACTTAAATATCTTGGAAACAGTAGCCAATCAGTTGTTTTAATTGTCATATTTGAATTCAGCACATCAAAATACATAATAAATAGCACATTTTATCTCTGAAGCAGACGACTTCTAAAAAATTGTAGACCAGTGTAACCTACTTAGCCTCCCAGGCTCACATTAGCCATTCAGGCCCCATCATACTTTAATATAGTTGGTGGGTTTTTTGGGGTGGAGGAAGATATCTTTTTATTTTAAATTTTCTGAACAAGAAATTCTGAGAGTTTATTTTCTAAATTAATATAGCAAATTTGGAAGACTTTTCTAACTTGATACTACTTGCAAAGTAGGCCAATTGCTGGTCCTAAACTATTTAAGTGTACCTCTTTAAGCAAAACATTCTAAATTATATAATGTACTGTTTTTTGAAAGCTGTTTAGTCAAGCTGTTCAGCCTAACTATTAATCTGAAATTGTATAAAGTGCATTTGAGGAGAACTGCAAAAGGCTAACTGTTTGCACCATATAATACTATGATGATTTGAGTTCCTAGCTTTGACAATGAGAGTTATAAAAGGACTTTTCAAATATAATGTTATCTAACAGAGTAAGCTAAAAAGTGCTTCTTATGGAAAATATTAAGTGTTTTATTTTTTATGCAGTATTGCTTCAAATTATGCTGCTTTTGTTGAAAGGTGTCACATGATTAACTACATGAACTTGAAGAATTAGGGCTTTTGGTTTTGTAAAAGGGACCGATTACTGTTCAGCTTTGAAAACGACTTTGCAATTCTCTGTTGCCTGCTGATAAACACACTATGGGTTGTTTTATAATGTGAAACTGTATTTCTCTGAAAATCTAATGGGAAGAGGGAAGTAATTGTTTGTATTCATTCTTTCTTGATTCAGTTGAAAAGTTCGTTTTAATTGTCATCAGTTAGGTAGTTGCTTGAGTAATCATGCTTGATTTCTGAGCTTGAAAATGAGCTGCTTCTCTAGATTAAAAGAAAAATATTAGTTTACTCATAGTACCTTTTTCTGTACATTTTTAAAATGGCAATTTAAATTATATCAAGAAAATGAATTTGTGATGCAAGGTTCTTTCATGATGAAACAATCTCACTGTATTTCTATGCTGCTAAATATTTATATCTTGTAACCCCTCTTAAAAAAGTAAACATTTATTTACTTTAAAATATGCTTAATAATTGCTTAATATTATAGCACACCTTTCTGATCTTCAGATACATCCACAATCCTATCAATCCTGATGACCCTCCACTTGTTGAACAACCCAAGCCAATGTATCCTTATCGTACAGTAGGATGTGTCTTCAATCATCAGAAGTTCTTGGGGAATTGCCAGCCCTCCGATGCAGTGGAAGTCTGTGTGTTTGACTTGCATGATGAATCTAAATGGAAACCAATGAGTGGAGAAGCAATCAAATCTGTGTGTTCTCCAGGGGCCACAACTTCACTACCTCCTTTTCCTCCCCTTTGTGCCTCTGCAATAGATGCTTCGGTAATAAGCAACGAGATAGAATTACAGCTGAGAATACTGGTGTCTGAACATAGGAAGGTAGTATTCTTTAATGTTTTTCATTGGTATGCCAAATAAAGGAGAGATCAAGTTTTGAGTATCTACTTGTCTAAAAGTTTGGAGGGGGGTGGTATTTTGGTTTGATGACCTTTTCTATTTTTACAAAACATGTTTCCAGCAGTCACTACTACACCACTGTTTAGTGTGTATGACTGAAAACAACTGGAGAAGATTGCATCAAGCAATTTCAAAATTTGGGTTTGTTTAGTTTAATCACTGTATATCTGAGTACCTTACAAAATTAATTATCTTAGTTCCCTGCAAGTACTTATCTTTTCTCCTATTTAACTAATTTCTTTTAGTACAGTCATGTTCTGGGGTTGATTCTTTTCTTCATTGGATGTGAAAAAAGCCATTTTAAAAATGCAATATATATTTTGAAGAAATGCTAGTTAAAATATGTTAATATTTAAGCATCTGCTAAAGACTTGGGATCAGTCTTTATGATATACCTGTAAGTCTTCACATTAATCTGTAAGATATGGCTAATACTTATTTAAAAAATTGCACCTTGTTTCACGTTTAACTTTTTGGATATAGCATTCTTGGATGTAAATCCCTCTTAGGCTCATCTCTTTCTTAACTTTAGAAGAACTTTGTTACATTTCACAAGTGCAGGAGTCTGATCTGAAAAGATTTTAGTTCTTAAGAGTAGAGGAAGCCATGTATTCCACTTAGGTGTGTAGTCATTGCCTAGTGGTACCCAGATGGGTGATGTGTGTGCCTTGTAGCCAGTGGAGGGGGCTATGGCCATATGAGGTGGCGCCACCCACTTTCCCTCCTCTGTTCTTTGTTATTGCCCATGGCTATGGTCAATGCTTGTGTGGTCTAAACATCACAATCTCTTACTATTTTAGTGTTGGAGGGGACAGGTTTTTTATTATATAATTAATAAGTACCCTTAATGTTTGTATTTAGTATATAGTTATGTTCTTCCCTATGATGCACTCACTGGGGTTTAAACATTGTCCATCAGGTAGGGGAATGAGCCCCACACATACTGTGCATCAGTGATCAGTGTTTGATTTGTAGATTGTTCATTAAACGTATTCAGGTAACAAGGGACCTTTTATGTGAAGCATCACAAGCTCAAATGAGCCATGTGACCTGCTTCAGCACTGAGACCTGTGTTGGATTGTAGATCACCCTTAGGGTCTGAGAGTCATGCTGCTACTTCTTTGAGTAATGTCCCAATGGGTGCTGTACTGTAGGTGCAGCAGTACTCCAACTGCCTGAGACTGGAGAGCTTCAATATTGGTGCCCATTTTGCACGTGCATTCCTCATTGCAGACTTTGAGCATTGTTTCCTATGTGCAGCAGGCCATAGAAGATTTTCCCCCTCACAGCCAGATATTTTTTTTTTGGACAAGATGGATGAGACCTTGCAGTCCTTCAAGGATTCTAGAGGCAGCAGCATGGAACAGGGCAGGCTGATGCGAAAGAGCCTCTGTGCGCGGTGGGCCGAACTCCCTTGCATCCCACAGAGTAACCTTGGTTGGCAGCAAGCCTGGGTCCACCGCGGACAGAGGCTGCTTTGTGGCAGCAGCTCCTGTCCATGGTGGGTCTGAGCTCCCCGCAGACTGAGGCTGCTGCCCTGGAGCAGCCTCTGTCTGTGGGGAGCTTGGACCCACACGGACAAGGACAGCAGGACAGGGTGCTCCCCAGGAGTGGAGCTGGGAGTGCAATGGCTGCCGGCCTTGCTCCTGGAAACTATTGAATAATCGTGTAACCACTAAGATGTCATGCAGTTACACGACTATTCAATTACACGGTATCTAACATCCCTAGTAGTTGGTAGGCAGTATGACACTTTTCCCCTTTTGTTTCCAATATTTACCTGATTACTGAAAGATGTATTATTTTAAATATTGTAGAGCTTAGAAGCCCTAGTCCTAGAGAAGGATCTCGTAAAAACACAGAATGAAAAGATAGGCCCTGCCCAAAAGAGTTTACAGTTTAAGTATAGAAGCACAGATAGCAGATGGATAGCAATTGGGAAGTATAAGGAAACAGTGAGATAATATTGGTCAGCACAGTAGGCTGTCTATTAATCAAACCATATGTTTAAACATTATTTTAATGCCATGAGACCAATCATTCTCTACTGAGCTCTTTCTTCTGTGATTCATCCTATAGGATCTAGGCCTTACTACAGTTTGGGATGACCAGCTATCTTATCTCTTGTCACCAGCCTTGGCAGCCTATGAGCTTGAACGTACGACGAGTGTCTCTGCAGGGAACGAAGAATTTCAAGATGCTATAAGAAGAGCAGTACCTGATGGTCACACATTTAAAGGATTCCCTATCCATTTTGTTTACAGAAATGCAAGGAGAGCATTTGCTACGTGCCTTCGGTAAGATTAAGATGTAAATGTAGTAGTGTTGGGTTTTGTAAAAATGTAATAAGTTGTGAGTTTTCATAATTGATGAAGGTGAAATAATTCTAAATTATACTATCACCTTTTACGCATAAGGGATTTAACAAGAAAACAGAATGGCATAATTAACTGGAAATGGGGGACAGAGCTTTTCCTATTTAGGTCACTAATCAAAATCCAGCTCAGATCAGTAGTAACTATTTAGAAGCCTGTGTGAACAAAGTAATTTGTCTTAGCCCAGGGTCTCGTGGACAACTAGTAAAATCACAAGTATTAGCTAGCAGGTCAAAGCTTTAATACAGTTAGATTTATTAAGACACTTGAGATAATTTGAATTTAATTGGGAATATAAAGTATTTTTCTATAATCACTGCCCCACAGATTGAAAACTCACTTAAGGACAGTAAATAATAAGTAGCAATATATAACCTGGCATCTTGTTGTCAGAAGTGTTTAGTGAGGTGATATACAGAAGAGGGGGCTGTGCTTCGTTTCATTTAGGTTATTGACTTTTCAATTCTAATAGGGTAATGATGTTACTCTCTCAAAGCATGAGAGAGTCAGATTCCTGGCATAGTGATATACATCTCTTCAATCATGACTAAAAATAGTACAGGTTTTTTTTTACTAGAAAGTTTTAATGGTGATTTAATAACTCACATCTAATTGCAATATTTAAACCATATCATTAGTCAGGTTTCTTTTCTGTCAAATAGGTCTTCTTTCTGTGAAGAAATAATCTGTTGTAGAGGAGACCAAGTGCGGCTTGCAGTTCGTGTGAGAGTGTTTACATACCCTGAATCTGCATGTGCTGTTTGGATCATGTTTGCTTGTAAATACCGCTCTGTACTTTAAAGAAAAATCACGTATGTGCACTGTTTCAAGGCTGTAAGAAGTATAAGTGCCGGTACAAAGGAACATTATTATTAAAAATCACATTCATTACAACATTCAGTATGTCACTTTGGGCAAGCACCACTCCAATGATGGTTGTGAATATTTAATGTGTGTATTTAAAACAAAATTAAGGCAGAAAAATGTTTGTATATACCATAATGAGTGTATTTATATATGAGGTGTATATTTTTATTTTAATAAAAGTTTCTTTATTTACATTTTCAGTAGTCAAGAACTGCATTTGTTAAAATATGTATGCAAATATCTATTTTTTCGAGTGTTTGCTCATGTTGATTACAAGTTAGGTGTCTCTGTTCACCACATGCACTGGTGCTGTAAGTTTTTCCCTTAACAGTATCCGCAGGGGAGCGTCTCTGAAGTGGCAACCTCATGGTGTGATAAGAGGTTCCATGTGCTCCCCAACCCTCAGTTTCTTCTTACCAGTGTACGGTACGCTCTCTTGCTTCAATAATCTTTTTTTCCCCAGTTGCTACCTATGAACAGTTGTTGCAAATAGTTTTTCTTGTATTAAGAGTTCTTAGTTCAGTTAAGTATCCTTAACAGAACTTAGCCTTAGGATGGAGCATGCCCCAATCCCTGCGGTTTAAGAACGGCAACCAGTGGAGTCAGCCAGTAACCCCCAACACTAGCTGCTTACGCATTAGTGACAGGTGTCACGTTTGTGAAAGCTTCAAACTGCACACAAAAGAAGAGTGGGACACTTGGATAAATGCATTCCTTGTGGAAATGGTGCTGACACTGACACTGCAGTGGTTGGGACTGAACACCATACACAGCACTGCGGCCTCGATGTAGAGTGCTCACCTGGCATCAGCATTGGAAGACTGGGAGAGGTTGGTCTTCTGCACAAGGGCAAAGAGAGGGAAGTAGATGATCCTAGACCCATGAAGGGTGGCTCATTACTTCCAAGTGGGAATCAGGCCCCAGCTTCAGTTGAAGAGAATAGCCCTCCCAGGTATATGCCTGCCTCCCCAGACAGCAGCACTGGAGTCCAGCACCTGGAAATGCCATCAGCCCCAGATGCCCTTAAGTCGGGGCAGGACGTCTTGTCCCTCTGGTGTTACACACTGCCTATGGCAGCTCCCACATCTAGGGATAAGCCTGCTTTGGGATTGCCCCCTCAGTTCCTATCTGCGCAGCTCTGCTTTCCATCTCTGAGTGTCCCACAAGCGCTCACCCACTGAGAGCCACCACACCCTGGACACAGCGTTGCAACATAGCTAGAGCTTCAGACACCAATCTCTTGGTGCCACTCTGGGCTTGAAGCAACAGTTGCTTCAAGGTGGGGTGGGGGCCCTTCTGAACCACATTCTGCCCCATGACTTCAGTACCGTGGACAGGATTGTTGCTCCATAGCTGCACAGTACCGGCACCTCCAGACGCAGTACCACTACCTCCAGTCAGAGCTCAACAACTTTTCCCCTGGAGTACCGGCACTTTTTTTTTTTTATACACACAAAAAAAGCACTGTCACCACCCCAGTGCCAGCACTCAACCATGCGGGGTCGGTCATGCTCCTGTTCCATTCCTTAGCACCAGTCTGAGAACATTCAGTGTCAATCACTGAGGTTCTATCGCAGACCGCCGAATGCAGCCACTGGTCACCAGAATCTGTGTGGTGGGTTGTTGCCATGTACAGATGCTACTCAGAGTGATGGGTTGGACACAGTTCAGACAGACACACTTGGTCAGTCTCTGCATAGTCCTAGTCACTGAAGGTTGGCCCCCCAACCCAGACCTTGGAGTCAAACCAAGAGCCTTTGCAGGCAGGTCAGGGTCCTCCCTTAGTGGCACCTGTTGCTTTAGCGGCACCATAAGGTTTTCAGGGCCATGGCCATGGATCTCATGGGGTTTCACTCAACCTTTGCAAGGGCACAAGATGCCTCAATAGCATCCAATAGACCATCAGTTACAGTCTCCCATCCACTGGAGATGGGAACTCTGTGCCAGGAACCTCCAGGATCTATCAGATGGGGGAAGAAGATCAGGCAGAGCAGGCCCCAAAGGAAGTGTGATTGGAGGTATCAGTGTCATTCCTTATCCCCTTGAGACTATTGTGGGACCTCCACCAGTAGTTCCATAAGACAATGCTAAGGCTCACCAGAAGCTTTTAAAGAGGGTGGCCTCTGATGTGGGAGGAAACAGGAACTGGAAAAGTCCAGGGACTCCCTCTTTCATGTCCCCAGCTCAGTAGCCTCAGGCAGGATTGCGCTTCTGGTACAAAGGGGTGACCAAGATCATTAAGGCCTTCTGGCAGACCAAATCTGCATTTTGAAGTACACAGACAGCAAGTATTATGTTCCTGCTAAGGGGTACAAATACTTGTATACCCACTGTCAACAGGTGGGCTCCCCTTGAGCGGACTTCCATGGCCAAAATCCCCCCACAGGTCCACTTATTGGGGTCTGCACGGCCCAATGGCCAGAGACTGAGTCCCAGATCCCACTCGTATGGGGTTAGTGTGGCTCAGCAGCCTAAGTCCCTATGGCGCTCCCCCTTGTTGGGGTCACTACGGTCCAGAGGCCCAGTCTTCATACCACTCCCCTCTGTTGCGGTATAAATGGCCCTGGGGAGTTGTTTGACTCTTCTGTTGGGGTAAATATGGCCTGGAGGCCGAGTCCTTGCGGTGCCCCTCTATCAGAGTCAGTACAGCCTTGCGGCCCAGTCTTTGGAGTACTCCCCTCTATTGGGAGAAATACAGTCCGGAGGCCTAGTCCTTGTAGTGCTCCTCTGTCAGGGTCAATGCAGCCCTGCGGCCCAGTCTTTGCAGTACGCCCCCCCCTCATTGGGGGTAAATACGGCCCTGGAAGCCTAGTCCTTGCAACATCCCCCTTCTATTGGGGTAAATATGGCTCTGAGGCCTAGTCCTCATAGTGCTCCCCTCTATTGGGGTAAATATGGCCCTGAGGCCTAGTCCACAGGCTCCAGGGACTACCTCTGCTTAGGAGCACTGCAGAGGGAGAGGTAAGTGAGCGAGGGACCTAGGCCCTCCCACTCCACGGGCTCCTGGCCCAGGGCCCTATGGGCAGTGGCTCGGTCCACTGCTTGCTCAGTGGGGGTTCCCTCCCTGCAACACACTGAGCACTCAGGGGTTGAATTCCCTGCCCTGGGCCACTTCCTACCACCCTGTGTGTCTCCCCATCACTGTACCTCCAGGCTGTCTCCTGGGCTGTGGCTGCGGCGGCATCGGCTCCGGCTGCATCTGTTCTTCCAGCTCTGGAGCTGGCTTAGCCGGTCTTTCCCTTTCAGTGGTCTGAAGTGGTCTGAGTGAGCTGACTCAGGGCCTTTTATACTCCAGCTCACCTGTGAGCATGCCCAGCACGGCCGTGGGGGAGGGCCGCTTTAAGCCAGCTGGGCCCAGTCCACAGTCTGATCTACAGTGTGGGGCCAAGGCGCCCCATCACACCCACCTTGCCTCAAATTTGCTGGTAGTTTCAGCAGTCAATGAGCAAGAGAGATGGGGACAGCCAGGTGCTACTCAAGAATAAAGAGGCCAAAAGACTAGATCTTTTTGAGAGGAAGGTTTATTTGTCAGTAAGCCCGCAGTTCACAGTGATAAACTATTAGGTCACTAAGGCTAGTCTAGACAGTTAGGCTATGTCTAAACTACAAGGTTTTTGCGAAAAAATGGCTGTTTTTGCACAAAAAACAGCAGAGCGTCCACACCTCAAGAGTGTTTTTAAGCAAAAAAAATACAGTAACTTGACAGGACAGAGGGCTTTGGCCGGTAGTTATTCCTCTCCCCATGAGGAATAACTCCTTTTTGCGCTACAGCTCTTGTGCAAAAAGACATGCGTGGACACTCCGCAGGGGTTTCTTGTGCAAAAAAGAGCCTATCAGAAAAAGCATAGGTGCTCTGATGGCCATTCTGTTAAGAGATTTCTTGCGCAAGAGCGTCCATGCAGTGTGGACGCTCTCCTACGTAAAAGCACATCATTTTTGCGATCTGCTTTTGAGGTGTGGACGCGCTTTTGCGCAAGAAGTTTTTGCAGAAGATCTCTTCTGAAAAAAAGCTTCTTGCACAAAAACCCTGCAGTGTAAACAAAGCCTAGCTGCTTTACCAGGACATACTAGATTCTACCAAGTTTAGGGCTTTCCTGCCACTCAGCAGGTTCCAGGCAATGAGAGGTCTCTTCACTGGAGTCTCCACATTTTCCCTTCATGGGTGCCAAGGTTGGTCTGAGATTACTGGGTCATGTGGCAGCATGCACACACCTTGCCATGCAAGGCTCTGGATTAGACTGCTCCAGCAGTGGCTAGCAGTGGTGCACCTCCCAACTAGAGATAACCAGGACAAGGCAGTCACCATTCCACTGGATATGACCAAGGCAATGCACTGTTGGAACAAACCCAGAACAGTCCTAAAAGGAATCTCGTTCGACAGCCCACGTCCATCAGTTTAGCTGATATTGGACACCCTGGGCCTCAGCTGGGGTTGCATCTCAGAGCAATATGCACATAAGGTACATGGTTCCCAAAGGAGTTGACATGGCATATAAATGTCAAAGAGCTCAGAGCAGTTGACCAGGTGTGCAGTGTTCCTTCCACAACTAGAGGGCTCTGTGGTTCAGGTGTTGACAAACAACATGGCCTCCATGTTCTACATTAACAGGAGGAGCACATTCTTCATCCCTCTGTCAAGAGCCTGATACAACATGTGTGATCCACCTTACTGGTTCACCTTCCTGGCGTCACAGTAGGTCCCTGGTATTACAATGCTTATGGGGCTTCCCTTGTAACTACTGGGAGTTCCCAGGTTACTGTCATTTAAACATTGAGTTACATGCAGTTCATATATTAAATAAGTCATAAGAGAAACCACATAGCTAACTGAATAGGAGTGTGAAATTTGATCAGAAAGGGTTGTATGAATCCAAAGTGCAACTCTGTAACAGTATAGAAATCTTCACATAACCACTAATTTTACATTTTTGCAAACCTTCTAAAATACAAATGCTATGGGTAATATTTCCTTTATATTTAAATTACATTTGCTCAGCAACATAATAGCTTCTTCTGCCTCCCAACTTGAGCAATATATCTTTCAATACATAAAGCCTTCTACTTTCATGTTCTACAGGGAACAATCCTGTATTGACAGAGACTTAGATTGGGTGATGACTGAAAGAGTTTTTTCTATTTCTAACATGCATAAAAGTTACTTAATTGCCCTGTTGCAGAGTGTATCTCTTCCCCCTAGTGTTCTAACAGAGAGGAATATATGCAAAATAGGTTGAACTACAGGGCGGAGGCCTTGGTAGTTCTTACAGTAACTGTTCTCAAATCAAGTCCTTCTCACTTATGACACTAAACCAAGACACACAATAACTGCCCCTTTTCTTTATATGCTTTACAGAGCAATTAAACCGTTACTCATGATGATATTTTAAATTATGACTAGTAAATGTCCCATTAAGATGAATGGGAACATTATCTGTAAGTGATGTTTAATGTTTCATGCTGTCTCTAGAGAAGACATCACTGCCTTGAATTGCAGTTCATATCTTGAAGGTTTTTTATTCCAATTATAATTAGGGAGAAGTTAGCGAGAATGGTGCAGGTCCTAAATGAGGAAGGAAAGCGATATGGACTGATTATGAATACTGTATAGCTAAAACAAAGACAATTGTATTTGGAGATAAGGAAATAGGAAGGAAGATCAATGTAGATGGTATCGAACTAGAGAACGTAGAGAAGTTCATGTATCTGGGGAGCAACATGACGTATGATCTAGACCGTAAGAAGGAAATAGCGACTAGAATAGTGAAAGCAAGAGCGAGTTTGAAGGTAATGGATAAGATCTGGAAAAGTAAAGCGATTAGCTTAGGAATGAAGCTGAGTGTCTTGAAAACGTGTGTATTTAGCAGCATGTTGTATGGAAGTGAGACATGGGTGATAATGAAAGATTCAAAGAGAAGGATATTGACATTCGAGAGGAGTTGTTATAGAAAGATCCTGAGAATAGGATGGATGCAGAAGGTCACCAATGAGGAATTATATAGGAAGATACAACCGAAAGAGAACCTAATGCAGAAGGTTATACAATTAAGTTAAAGCTATTTGGGCATATCTGCAGAATGAACGACAAGCGAAAAGTTAAGACCTTGGTATTCAGCATAATGGATGGTCCGAATAGGATAGGCAGACTCCACAGGGAATGAGTAGAATCATAGAATCATAGAATACTAGGACTGGAAAGGACCTCGAGAGGTCATCGAGTCCAGTCCCCTGCCCTCATGGCAGGACCAAATACTGTCTAGACCATCCCTGATAGATATTTATCTAACCTACCCTTAAATATCTCCAGAGATGGAGATTCCACAACCTCCCTGGGCAATTTATTCCAGTGTTTGACTACCCTGACAGTTAGGAATTTTTTCCTAATGTCCAACCTAAACCTCCCTTGCTGCAGTTTAAGCCCATTGCTTCTTGTTCTATCCTCAGAGGCCAAGATGAACACGTTTTCTCCCTCCTCCTTATGACACCCTTTTTAGATACCTAGAAGATACAGTAGATTGGTGCAGAGCTAGTCTACAGAAACTAAGCTACTCCGCACTGGCCAGGGAAAGATGGAAGGAAATAGTGAGGGAGGCATTGGAAACCAACGGGTGTTGAGCCCATGGTTGTTGATGTTGATGATGATGATGAAATAAGGAAATGTTAAAATACTGGAGCATTCTCCCCTCCCTCCCAAAAAAAGTACCATCTTCCAGTGCCAGGATGAACCAAATTCAACTGCAGTTGATTTATATTCCTTACTTTTGACCTCCCCTTTTTTGTTATATAAAATTTTATTTTTACAGCAACCTTCAGTTCCCCTTTAAATCAGGTAGTTTATTTTAACCACCACAACCTTCTTTCTCATTTGTGGATTGTGGCTTTTGGGGACCTATTCCTAATTATCATTTAAAATGCTCTAATTGAATTTGTTCTCCCATCTGACTAGGGTTCATAATTATTTTCAGCTTTGTGAAATCGACCCTTTTAAAAGACCCAGTATATTAAAGCACACAGTATTACTGGGCTGGATTTTATTCTGCTTGCACATTATAAATGTGATCAAGTCAGGGGAGCTCTGTCACATGGATAGCTGCTCCATGATGGTAATTTCCACTGTTTGTTTTTGTTTTTTTAAAATCCCTCTAGCCATCTCTCTTTAGTATTTATTCCTGAGCTGCTAGCCGGTTGCTATGGCAGCTGGATGTTGGAGTAGAAAGCGCCTGTGTCCCACTCTCTTGCCTGTCACCCTGCTTGCACAAACAAGCGCCTCTTTGCTGTTGGCCTGCGCTTTGTGTCGCTCCCCGTTCCCATACGTGGCTTTCTGAGCCCCTGCGTGCAAATTTGGGTCACGCGTGTCCCCGCCCGCAGCGCGGAGCTGTGCACGGTGCCGCAAGCGCTTTAGCAAGGAAGCGGGGGCCAGGGGCGGGCTGTAGGGGGCGGCTAGAGCTGGGTCCTGTCTCAGCCCAACCCAGTCGCCTCCTGCCAGTCACTGAGCGGCTTCCCGGGCCCCGCTCTCCCGCCGCCAGGAGGCGGTGCGGCCCGGGCAGGGAGGGGGACGCCGTGGCGTTGCTATGAGCAGGCGGCCGCGCTGAGGGGCTGGGGCGCTGCGGCGGCGGGTCTGTGCTCGCCGCGTGTCCGGCTGCGCGGGCTGGCGGGGCAGGGGGGAGGATGGAGCCGGCGCGGCCAGGACGCAGCGGGGCCCGGCCGCAGAGCGCCCGGCGGTGAGGCGCGGCAGGCGGCGGCAGCGGAGCGGGGATGGCTCGGGCCGGGGCTGCGGCGGAGGCTCTGCCGGGAGACTGGCCCCGGGAGGACGCGGCGCGGGAGGCGCTGTCCCTGGAGGAGATCCTGAAGCTGTACAACCAGCCCATCAACGAGGAGCAGGCGTGGGCTGTGTGCTACCAGTGCTGCGGCTCCTTGCGGGCCCGGGGCCGCCGCCAGCCCCCCGCCGCCAGGGCCGAGGCGGCCGCCCACATCCGCATCTGGAAGGACGGAGCCGTCACCCTGGAGCCTCCCAGCGAGGCTTCCCCTCCGGCTGCAGGTAAGTGCGGCCGGGCACGGGCTGCTCCCCGCCCTCCCCCACCCAGAACCCCGAGTCAGGGCTCGGCTCCCGCCGGGGCTCCCCCGCAGCCGAGTCTGAGCCTCGTGTCCGGGCTTGGGGCATCCCCCCCTTTCCCCACCGCTGTATGGACCTGGGGCTCCCATCCTGTTATCTGGCCCTTCTCCTCCGCCCCTGCCCCACGGCCCCGCACCGACATGAATCCGGTGTCTCTTCTGAGGGCACTGCTCTTCCGTTCACATTGTGTGTAAATCCCCTTCCCCAAAACCCGTCCTCCCGCGGACTCGGTGGATTCTGCTCCTGATCCCCCGCCTCCCCCGAGTGTGAATCCCGCCGTGCATGGGTGTGACATCCCCTCTCCCCCCGTAATAAATTGCTGCATTAAATTCGGGATTGGGATCTCCCATGTTGTGTCCTATTCCTACTGCATATCTTCCTCCCCCCCCGCTGCATCATGGTTGGTGTGTAGACGCGCAGCACAGAGCCCGCAGAATGGCAGAGGATTTATAGTGGGACCGCTCGGTGAGGCAGGGCGGGGGCGTGTTGCACTTTAGAAGGTATCAGAGCAAATCGGACTCTGTAGGTTTCTTTGCGAGAGCTTGTCGAGTGCAGTGCTGCATGCCTCTATCCAAGCTGGAATGACCAACAATGCCCCAGGTACACAAAGGTGTGAGCGTTGATTTGGAGAGCTCCGGCTCCTCCTTCAATCAGAATCCTTCCTTTTGGTGAGAGAAGGAGCCTGGATAAGGGGAATCAGTGAAAGATGCCCATGTTGGTCAGCCTGACAGGGAGGGCGCTGCACAGCAAAACAAAGAGAACAGCTGTCAGAAAGACCGTGCACATTGTTCCGAAGAACTGAATGTTGGGGGGAGGTATTAACAATGTATGCCTTCTTTTGTGCCTTTGTGCCATTTAGTATCTGCAAAGAAAAAATAGTAAATTTTTCCGGGAGATCAAATTAACAGGCATGTAGTGGCTAAGGAGAAATATTATAGCATGTATACAAATAAGTATTTATTATATATTTTCTATATCCAGGGTTGAACATACAGGCTATGATATGTATTTATTTTAAATGTTATACAAACAGATCTTTATATTTAATATTTTGTAATGGAGTATAATTATAATCTATCTATAATATATATTTTAGGTATGAGTAATATAATACCTTATTATAAGTATATATAAGATGTACTCATGAAGTGTCTCTGCTTACATTACCTCTCCCAAAACATTTTCTAAGAAAGATTAGCACCTTAGAAGAGGTACCAGAAATAGATTGATGTTATAGATAAGTATGCTAACATTAGCTAAATAGCAAAACCAATATATATTGGCCAGAGAAGTAATAACACAATGAGGTGTTTTAAAGTTTACAGAAAAATGTATTTTCAATTGTAATGAAAAAGGAGAGTGCATTCCCAGTCTATGGAGTTTCAAAGCTCATGTTCATAAATGGAAAAAAAACCCCAATAAGCTCCTTTTATGTAAACAAAGTGTGGTTTCTACATGAAATGTAAAATCATAAATATGAAGGATATAAAAGTGAAGCAGACCGCACAGATAATAGACCCCTAAAGTCCACATCAGAGTAAGAGTAAATGTCAACAGAATTCCTTAACAGGAATCAAGATTTGAAAGATGATGTGAAACAGAAGATTATATAATGTCTTCAAAATGGGAGAGACATAAATTAAGCATTTTAGAACATGAATACCAAGTCTGGCATTATGAATTAATGAAGTCTTTTAATAGACAGGTCTGGGAAAACAGTGTCAGAGAATTACAGTAATCCTGCCTGGAGCTAATAAGGGTGCATACAAATATTAAAATACATACAGTGAAAAATAGGCCATAATCTTGTGATGAGTCTAACAGAAATTCCAATTTAAAAGTGATCTGGAATGCTTTTTAAATACATTTTTTAAAAGTCTGATATTACATCAATTGAAAAATGTACACATCTCCTAGCCAGTGGGACAACACCTCCACAACCAGCCCTTGCATGTTGCAGCAGGTATACAAGAAGAGAGCTATGCATTGCAGAAGCACATTTTACTTCTAGGATTTTCAATCAGCAACAGAGTTTTTTCAGAAAATGTATTAACTTGTTATATCTCTCTTGTTTTTGTTGATACTTCCTTTCCTTTTCTGGCTTCACTCCAGTTTCTGTTTTCTTTCTTATAACAGGTCATCATTTCCTTAGCTGTTGTCAATAAATCCCTGTCTAGGCTAGGATTAACATGTCATTCAAAGCTCAGGTTCTTTTCTAGACTTTAATTTGACCAGTTTAGCTCATGTTAAATGTAGTGTGCCTTGTCTACACTAGACTTCTAAAATGTATTGCTCAGCTACTATTATACTTTAAATCCTAGTGTAGACAAGGCTTAGTTGTTGTTTTTTCCTTTTGTCCATCCGAGTCCTTTATTAAGGTCTTGGAAATCTTACTATACACCTAAGAGCCAGAGGGGCAAACCCATTAACCACAGATTGGTATAAAAGATTGGATGGAGGAGGTGGCCAAGGGGCAATGCTTCCTCCTCTGCATATCATGGAAAGAGAAAAGATACTGGGATTCCTACTACAATGCTGTTCCTAATCCCTGCTCATAGGCTTCATTTTTTGTATCAGCCTCCAGGTGGTAAATTTGATCTGATAAATTTGATAAATTTGCATCTGATAAATTTGCATCCTCCACTCAACACCACCCACGGCTGCTGAAAGGGATTAACATTGTCTGTGTTCTTCCTTCCCACCCTATATCCTCCTGACAGCTGTAATATTTTGCAGGTGGTTTTGCAAAATATACTTCTTGCTCAGCTTTCTGGATTCTACCAAGTTATCTTGACAGTGTTCATTCTTCACTGCTGTTCTCTCAGCTTCTGTTTTCAGGTCCTCTTATGCAGGGTAGGTGTAATGCTTCTAGCCCATAGCTTTCCTAAGGAGCAATAGCATGAAATCAACCTGATTCTAGCTTTTAATTGCTATTAACCAGAAGATTGTGAGTAGCAATGAGAATGACAAGAATAATAGTTTCACTTGGTTGTGGCTTAGGAAACAACAAGTAGCAGAGGCACTAGAGCTATGTCTGCAGATTTAGGAAGACATCGCTGAATTAGTTTGTGTTTGGAAGGTTAAACCAAAGTTATCATCACAAGCATAAGGACTAGAACTTAATTACTTTTAAAATACCGTCCATCCCTCCCCCCCCCCCCCCGATTCTGAAGAAATTGGTGGTACTTTCCCAGAACAGCTTCCTGTGAGTGGATTTTTCAAACCCTGATTTACATTATTATGGGAATACACTGGTATTTTTGAGTTTACAAATACATAGATTTTAAAATGAAACTGACTAGAGCTAGTTCATATTTTAAAAAATCCCAACAAAATAGCTGAGTTCATTGTTTTGTTACTCCTGCAGAAATTGATGGCATTATAACAAGTTCAGATGAGCATACAGGGGTCTGATCCAAAGCTCAGTGAAATGACTTGTATCATTTCACAAGTGAAATGACTTGTGAAATGACTTAAATTGGTTTTGGATCAAGCCCAGGGTTACATACCATAAGGAGCTCTGTAAAGACATCAGTTTATGCAGAAGAAATAACCGTCAAGTTAAGTCCTGTGAGGACTGACATGAAAGAGAAAACAATTCTTAAATATTTAGTTTTATCTGTACATTATGTTAATTATTAGGATCCTACATTTAAAAAACATTTTAAATATTTTTTTTATTAAATTTGTAATGAACGGCAGCAAAGATACTCTAAATTTAAGTGCTAGTCCACCCTACTTATCTGTATACCTGCGGGGCATATGGAGCTCAGAAGCTTGTTTTTTGCACCAAGCTTTATTTTTCTATAGTAATATACACAAGCGTATATAATTCCAGGTTTATTGTACAGGTGTAAGTTATCAAAAGAAGTAAATATTGGGTTTTGGTTGCTGGTTTTGTACACAATGGAATCCTGTTTGTATGGGCAAAGAAAGGAGTCCCCTGAGAATGGCATCTTGGTGTAGTGAATATTCAGGCTTTGTTTAGGATTGTGAAGGAGGATGTGATCAGTCATGCCTGTCAGTGTAGCCTATGTTAATGAACAGTAAATGAAGAGATAAAGCAGTATTACAGAACTTGCCTTAGAACTGCACCTGACCATCTTCAGAGTATATTCCAAATCTCATTTTGCTAGAGCTGAAGATGGGTAAGAAATAAACATTTTACATATAACTGGATTGACCTAGCAGAAATGAAGCAGTGAATGCACTGTAACTATCTTACTGTGAATCATAATTACTCTATCTGGTATGTAAATACTATAGATATGTGGTTCTTGTATAGACTTGCAGAAAGGAAGAAAGGTGTAAAGTACATTTAACTCAAGTGACTTGTCCAGGGTTACTTGTGTTTTATGAAAAATTAATTTACAGCAGCACTTGATAAAATTTCAGAGCAGAAAAAAACGAAATATCTCTATAAGGTTAGATCAGTATTTCTCCATCTTTTTTATACCAGTGGCTGGCTTGCTGTCTTCATAAGCTGTGTTAGGAAGATCGCAGGGATTGGAGTCAGACGTTGAGAAACATTGAGTTAGAACATTTTGGTGTAGAGATTTGGTTTTATTATATAAATGCATTGTGAATAAGCATTTCATATATATTATTTAAACCTCAAGCATATAGTTGAGCTCACAGTAATATAACTACAAAATTGACATTAAATCCTTGGTAATGTATTCAACAGTGCTTGAGGGTTTGTCTACACTTCCACTTTACTTCACTATAAGTTTCTTGCTCAGGGGTGTGAAAAAACAACCCTCCCAACCACAGGAATTTTACAGCACTCTTCCAGTTTAAACAGGCTTCTGATGCTTGGAGTGTTGTTCCCAGTGCTATTAGCTACTCCCCTCATAGACGTGGTTTACTTAGAGTTCTGGGGAAAAGTTTCTCCCAGCATTGGTGCCATGACCACACTGCTGCGTTAAAGTGCTGCTGTGGCTGTGTTTTAAATTTAGCAGTGTAGACAATTCCAGAGTTGTAAAAAATAAGGCTACTTCTCAGAAATAAGATTGTTGCTGTAAACAATCTGCCAAATTTTAGTTGGGAAAAGCTCTAGCTTACATGTTCCTTACATGTATAAGAAAATCTTTAGGATGGAAAAGTATACACAGAAAACTGAATTTCCTTTACAAGCTCCCTAAGGACCAAATGTAATGCCAATACACATCAGTATATAGGTTTCTGTTAACATCAGCAGGATTAGATTAAGCTCCTAAACAGGAGGGATGGCTTTGAGGACTTGTGGAGGCTGCAACCTCCACAATTTGAAAATCTCACAAGGGCAGTCTCCGGCTGTCAAGTATAAGAGCTGTCCCATCCACAGCACTCCTTGGCCTTCTCTTTCTCTACTGAGAGCTTCGCTTACCAAAGAACTCCTTGCAGGAGGCATAAGAGATCTGTCAAAAAAGGCTTTCTTTCTCGACAGATCCCCCTCTAGACTGCTGCTTTTTGCCGACAAAGTGCTGAGTTGGCAAAAACGGTGGCCATTTTTATGCAAATTAAACGCGGGATATTTAAATCCCCGCTTCATTTGCAATGTCGACCTGCCTAATCTGCATCCCTCTGCCGACAGAGGGGATGCAGTCTAGACATACCCTGTGACTTAAACAGTGATTAACAGGACTTTGTTATAGAATGTCTAATCAAAGGGAATAACGATGAGAGGATTTCTGAGACAAGAAAAGTCAAGTTGGTGTCCGTAGCCTCTGTTTGCCAGAAGCTGGTATAGGCGACAAGGGTTGTTTCATTTTCTGATTATCTTTTCTGTTCATTCTGTCTGAAGCACCTGGTCACTGGGCTGGATGGACCTTTGGTCTGACCTTTGGTCTTATTAGTTATTATATATTACTTGTATTATTGTAGCACTTATGAGTAGGGCCCTGCCAAATTCATGGTACATTATGGTCAATTTCACAACCAGAGGATTTGAAAATTGGAGAATTTTACGTTTTCAGCTGTTTAAACCTGAAATTTCATGGTGTTGTAACCAAGAGAGCCCGATCCAAAAGGAGATGGGAGGGTCGCAAACTTATTATGGGGTGTGTGTGTCATTGATTGCCACCCTCACTTCTGTGCTACCTTCAGTGCTGGACTCTGAATGTAGCAATCACAGATCTTCCTGTGGCCACAGAAGGTTCCAAGAGGTATAGGTGGGTCTGGTCTGGTCCCCCCCTCCTACTGCCAGAGTAGTTTGCAGAAGAGGAAACTGCAAAGTTCTGTCCTTCTCCTGCCCACTCAGAAGTAGGAATCCCCTTTTCATGGGGTGCTCCTAGGAACAAGGAGATAACAGATTTCATTGGAAAGGGCTTATTCCATGGTCTGTAATGTGTTCTTCACAGCCGTGAAATTGGTAGGGCTCTACTTATCAATCCTAGTAATGGAGCAGGACCTCACTGTGCTAAGCAGTATATAAAGAAAGAACCACAATACTGTCCCTGGAGTGCCCTACTGCTCAAACCAAGACCTGCAGGGTCTGACCAGAAGTGTGTGTTTGAGTTGAAAAACAATCTGACCCCTCTGCTCCTCCTGCCCATGGGGTCAGCATGGTGCAGCAGGGAGCTGTGGCTGGAAGGAGCCACTGTTGCACTGATCTAAAGGCAGGGGGTGGTGGAGTTGGCAGTGCTGACTCAGGTTCTGAGGGAAGGTGTGAGTAGGAAAACCTCTACCCTCATGGGTTGGATGGACTTGGGTCTGGTTCAGGTCTGGCTTGTGTTCAGAAATTAGTACTGAGCAGATGTCTATGTCCCTGCTGCAAAAGCTCAAAATCTAAGAGTAAACAAGAAACTCCAGATGGTTGCGGACAGATGGGAGAGTACCAGGAAACGAGACCATATTAATCAGCATGATAGTCAGTGGTCTTAGTATACCAGCAGCCTAGCCAGGAGTCTTCCGTTATGCCTCGTGGAATGAGGTTTACCGGAGTGGTCGACAAAGGCTTCCGTTGTCGACCGCGGAGCGTCCAGACTACTGTGCTGTGCCGCCAAACAGCTGATCGGCACAGCGCAGCAGCCATTTTGATGTAAATGATGCGGCGATTATTTAAATCGCCGCTTCATTTTCTTATGTCTAGTAAACTCATCTACATGGCTCCGTCGACAGAGCCATGTAGTCTAGACATACCCTGAGATGTGACATAGGGGAATAGAAGATTGTGAAGGATTAATCCTACAAGTTTGGGAACATAGCATAAGAAGGCTTTCTTTTATTTTTTGTAGTTCAATAACAGGGATGGGGGACTTTCTTCTTTACTTTTAGATGAATTCATGAGTTAGTGCAGGGTGACTGATGCCTTAGAAATGCTTATTAAATACTATTATAATGCTTATAATAAATGCTGTCCTACTTCAAATACAGTTTCAGATTAGTCTTCTTGGCAAATATAGATAATTCAAATATGATTGAAAACGAAACATTGATTTTTTTTTAGCTCAACATGTTTTCATAGGAACAGACCTAGACAGATAATATAGTACAATTAAGAGCATGAAAAAACTAGGGATGTAATAGTATAGTCTATTAACCAATAAGGAAAAGCTTATAGGTTAATGCTATAGACTACATGCATTTCCTCCCCACCCCTTGGCCAGTAAATTTTTTAGCAGGGTGGCCAGCAGCCCAGCTCAGTCCCGACTTGCACTGGGTCATGGATCTACCCTCAATGTGGCTCTGCATTTAAAGTGTATTAGGAGCCAGGTGGGCAGGCAGCCTGGCTCAGTTCCGATGTGTGCCAGGTCCGGGAGCTCAGACCCCTCCCCCTGGACAGGGGCTGCCTGGGACTATAGAATAGTCAACAAACTGATAAAAATTCATGAGGTTAATCGACTATTCAGTTAACTGATATTTAACATCCCTAGCAAAAACTAAAGCCAAATAGAGCACAAATGAAAGATTGTATTAATAAAATTATAAGCTATTAAAATGAAGGCATAACAAGTAAAAAGACCCAAAGACCTGGAAAAAGTAATGAACTGACAGGAAAAGTAAATATAATTATATGCTGCATGATTTTCAAACTAGCGTGGTGGTAAATAGCCTCTGGTGAAATCCTGGCTCCATTGAAGACAATGGCAAACAGCCCATTTACTTCAATGGAATTAGGATTTCTCCCAATAAATGTGAATGTTTTCTAAGCACCACTGAAGACATGTTTAAGTAAACCAAGATAAGTTCAGAATAAGACAGGAAGCAATTAGATGGATGGAATTCCAAGATTTTAAAGACATGTAATGAGACAAACACAAAGGACGCATTCAAAACACTTTTTGGGAATTGGCTATTTATTGGGAACTGGGACTAGAATAAATGCAATGTGTTTAAATGAAGATTACCATTAAATAAAGTTATTAAATTTGTTTGATACAGAACTTGGAGGCTTTAATACTGAGCAAAGTAGGAAAGGTAATAATTTGGGAGAATATGAATAAATGTCTCAGAGTGAAAAAGTTTTACTTAAGGACCAAAGACATGACAAAGGATTGTTACAAATAAAAAGCAAACAATGACTGACTGAAAAGTCACATAGGCGTCAGTGCATTTCTGTAATTTCAGAGGTCAAGTCATAGTGTTGCCAACCCAAACATTCAAAAATTATGAGTCATACTCAAAAAGTCATGACATTTAATAAATAACACTTTTTTGCTGCCTTTTGCTTTTTGAGTTTTGAGGTGGTGAAGCTGTATGTCCCAAAAGGGGAAATATTTCAATTTAAAAAGTAAATTTTACCTATCATACCCAAATGTGAGCCTCCTCACTGCCTGTTCTACTTAATCTCTTCTAATCTAGTCCATTCCTTTTCAGTCTCCCTTGTTTTCACCTTCTTGTTGTCCATCCCTCCATTATCTTCTGTCCCACACTTGTTCTGTATATTTTCCCATCTAGTTTCCTACCCCAGGCACATACTCACACTTTCTCTCTAGCCTATTCTCCACACACCTTCTTTTGTGTCTCAAATTTCACATTCCTTTTCCTCTTCTGACCCTACCTCTCCTGCTATGTCCTAGACTTCCTCCTACTTCCTCCATATTTGTCTGCCACCCCGTTTCATTCTTACTCCTGTAATCTCATGTACCTCTGCTGCTTGATATTGCCCAGGACCTGTTATCTCTCTTCTGGCCTGCAATAAGGGTTTAAAAGCCACCAAAAATAGTTAAGCAGCTAAATTATTTATTTAACCAGTTAACCACTGGCATGGGGGGCAATGGGTGGCGGCGGGGGGCAGCCTTGGCGGGTAGGTGATGGTGGTGGGGCTGCTCCTGTCAACTGCACCCTCCAGTTAACCAGTAAACATGGTGGTAAGGCTAGTGCTTACTGGGTAACCAGTTAACCATTTAACCTTTTATATCCTTACCCTGCAACACTGAATTCTTGGTGTTTCCAGTTTCCACAATTTTATCACAAGTTTCACAATATTTAGTGGTGGGGGTGCTCCAGTTCCTGGAATCAAATGATTACATCACAAACTTAATTAAAAAAAAAAAAAAGAAATTTCTTAGCTTTATGGTTTGAGAGAGAAGCTTGAAAATGTGACCAGTGCACACACTAAAGGCTCAAAAATCAAAGGTAAACCGAATATTGTATTTCTAAAATCTCACTATGTATTTTTGGGGCTTGACTCTTGGCATTTAAACACTCTGGGATTAACAAAACTAAGTCTGTTCCCTGATTACAAGATTGCTCAGCACTTCTCTTCCATCCGTCTGCCTGGTACTGCCATCTGTCCTCAGGGCAGCGTGAATTCAGCCATAATAGAAACAGTGGGAATTGTTTCCCATCTTTACTGTGGGACAGCCTCACTCTCACAAGCAGAATAGCAAGGAAATTGCAGCCAACTTCAATGAGGACAAACTGGGCGTCAGCCCAATTGGTAATAATGGGAGATGGCAGCTATAGAGAATGAGAGGAAACAAATACGAGAAATTGTGAAGTTAGACTAAATACAGTATGTATTTTCCCCTTTGTATTTAGTTAATCAGAGGTCATCCTCAGGTAGCACTTAATATCCCTGGATTGTCTTATTTTTTTTTTTAAAATCTTGAGTGGTACCTGAGAGATACTGAAGGCAGATTTTTATTGACCCCTAACTTCATCTGTCGTCTCGAATGTTACTGAGTTACTTTCACCTGTTAATCACAGACTTGCATGTTAGGCAGTTCATTGCACATCATGCTGTATGCTCTGCTGGTTCCACTTCATTGTTTGAAGAATACTTTTTTCCCACATTAACCGTTTCTGAATATAATTATCTACTCTAGGTATACACTTATTTTACACTGTAAAAAAGTAGGCTTAGTACATAAGCAGCAAATTAATGAAGCGCTGAAAATGAGTTTTAGATACACTGCTAGGTATAGAGTTGCCTCAGTTACAATTGTTATTCTGTGTGGGTTTTCTAAAATCACATCATCTATTAATTACTGAAGCCCTTAACCTATAGTGAACTTTGTGCAGACAGACCTTTGCATTTGTATAAAGCTCACTACCAGATCAGAGCCTAAAACTGTAATTTATATGTGTGAAAGGAGGCAAGGAAGAGATTCTAGAACTACAAACTGCCCAGTTGTTGCAGTAGCATTTACTGTTAACACAACAGCCATGCAGCATGGTGTCAAGATTTAAGAGCAAACTTGTATTTTAGTAATTGCTGGGAATAGCAGAGCACAGATGATTTTGTAAACATCTTATAAATATCTCAGTCTTGGTCTACATTACAGCCTTAGGTCGACGTAAGGCTTACTATGTCAGCGTCCGCATTACAGCCGTGATCCTGCCGATGTAAGAGTCTTATTAACACCAACACAGTAACTCCTCCACCACAAGTGGAGCAGGATTTATGTCAATTATATATAGTAAGGGTGATGATCTATTGGCTGTCATTCTTGTCAATTTTGCAGGCTCTTGGTTGCTGGTTTCTTGCTTCCTGCCAGGAGCATGGCAGTTGACCAGACTCTGGGTGCGGATGTGCCTGCTGGAAACCTGTCTGTCCCCCCCAGGCTCTTGACTCCCAGCTTGGAGCATAGCAGCCCACCAGACTCCAGGTGTGGATCTCCCTGCTGGGAGCTCTGCTGCAACCCAACCCTCTTGGATACCTGCTCCCCATTGGGAGCATGGATGCCCCAGGTGACGAACTCCTCACCCGGCATGCTTTCAGCTGCAGTGCTTCCAATGAGGAGACAAGTGTCTGGGACAGGGAGAGCCAACTGGGCTTCCAGCAGGGAGGTCTTGAAATTTTAGTGTTTACACACGGGGAGAGGCAGGTGGGAGCCTGTGCTTGCGGGGAGCTGGATTAAAAGCTGGCTCCCCGTGAGCTCTGACTCCCGCCTGCTCCTCTCTCCCCTGCTGCTTCTGTGGGCGGCAGCAAGGTGGTGGACAGGTGGCTCCACAGAGCTGGCATGTGCGGAATCCCAGCTTAAAAGTCACCTTCCGCCTCCTCTCACCCTTGCTGCCTCTGGGAGGGGAGTGAATGTAGTTGATAGGAATAACCAATAAGCCCAGGCTTATTGGTTAATTGTGTAGTTGACTACATGATGACATCCTAACTTTCAATGGGGAATTACTGCCAGGAATCCATGATAACAATAAGGCAATGCTCTGTGGTAAATACCACAAAAAAAATATGAAGACTTGTTTTAGCATTATTATCCAACATAAGCTAATTTCACGTATTTTAGATGATCATATAATTAACAAGATGCCTTGAAGCTGTGTTGCTATTGATGATATGCAGATTTGAATCTGAAGCTTTTATTTCCTAATAAACATATTTGAGAGGAGGAACAGATCAGCATAGAACAGAACTGAATTTCATGCTGACAAATATTATAAACAGTGAACACAAGTGGTACATTAGCATAACAGCAGATAACAATTCATGTTTCAGCTGACGATGCTCAGGAGATGCTGAGTACAACTAATCAGGATTCTATCCTGTATGTGTAGCAAATATACCTGATACAATCTGTACAAATTTAAACAACCAATCTAGTGACTACCAAAAATAAGGTGCTTATTGGAGCTATGTATCAGAAGATGGAGCAAACCTCTACTCAGTTCTCTTTGGGATGTTCTCTGATGGGTAAAATCCTACCAAATAATTCATTCTGGTCAATTTCACAAAGGATTTTAGAAGTAGTACATTTTTTTAATTTCAGATATTGAAATCTGAAATTTTGCTGTGTTGTTAACTGTATATGTCCTGACCCAAAAGGTGGTTGTGCAAGGGTTGCAAGGTTATTGTGTGTGCAAGGGGGTTGTGATATTGCCACCTTGATTTCTGCGTTGTTGCTGGCAGCAGCACTGCCTTCAAAATTGGGTGACCAGAGAGTAGCTCTGGCAGCTGCTGGCAGGAAGCCCATCGCCAGCAAAAGCATAGAAGTAACGGTGGCATGGTATGACATTACCACCCTGCCTTCTCTACTGCTGCCTTCAGGTCATGGCCAGCCATGCTGGTGAACTAAATGGCAGAACCCCCTAAGGACTGTACAAAACAGAAGGACTCACGCTTGAGGGGAATGGGTGAGATGAGTCAGTATCCACTAGAGCACACTCCACTTCAGAGCCTGGAATGGAACCAAAGATGCTTGAGTCTCACCATTCCTCTCTTGCAGATATCCATGAACCCATTGACATAGTCTCCCTACTGCTCCTCACAGAGGATAACTACCTGCTACTACTATCAGCTATTCCATTAACTTAAGTGGCAAAGGTCTGTGGTAGATCTAAAAATTTCTGCCATACTGATGAACCACGTGGTTATCTTATGTGTAAAGCCCACAGACCAGGGTCATTAGCAGGTGGGATTAAACCTGGAACCTTAGGGGCTAAAGCCATGAGACTGTATTGCATGAGCTCGCATGAGCCAGCTACCTCTTAGCTAAGGCTGTAAAGTGGACTTCACTTTTCCTTTCTCAGTGCTTATTGGTTACATATGTAATCCCTCATGATGGACTTTCTATTTTGGTTGTTTTCACTTGTCTTTTAAAAAAACCTAGGAATTTAAACCCACAAAGCTATGTTAAAATAAAATTATTAAGGTCGTAAAGTCAAGCATTCAAAAGTTAAGAAATACCAGGGGCCTCTAGAGTTGGTATGAAGCTGCAATGCCTCTCTGCCTGAGTGATCCTGATCTTTTGCATATCCCCTGAAATCAGTGATTCTGGAGGTTGAATCTCTGTTTCTTGTGCAGAGGAACAAATCCTATCACCTCCTAACAAATTAAGAAAAACTCTGTGATGGGGACCTTGCAGAGGTTTCTTCCTTCTGTGAGACAGTCTGCAGAAGCTGGCAACCTTTTTCTCTTCTTGATTTGTGGCCCTATAATTTTGGGTATTATTACCACAGCAAAAAGGAGCATATACAGTGAATTCCCTGTACCATATCTCATCATGTGTTAAGACTTTAATTCATCTAAGTTCCTCAACTTCGTCCATGCCACTTAAAGTTGGAGGAAAGCCACCGAAGACCCGGGGCTTGAATCCAAATGACATGTCCTTAAACAGATTCTTAAGAGTCATTTTCCCTCCTATGGTATGTGTGGGTTCTTTTGTTGTCATGCACATACAAAGGTTGACTTGCTGAGCTTGACCAACACTATTAATCTTAAAAAAGGAAAAAAGAAAACTTAAAGACATCCAGTGGCTTTTTTCCTTTATTCCCATTTTCCTTCTTACATCTAGTTAAGGGGGAAAACGGAGGAATAATGACATATATAAGAAAGAGTGTTCTTAACTACAGACGGTTATAGATTCCCCTGGGCATGCTTTGTGTGGTTAACTTGACATAATTGGTAATGCATGTTTTCAATATACAGTATGATCATAAGAGGAGTCACAATTAGTGTTTCTAGCTGTCTGAATAAAGGAAGTCAGGAAAGCTGGAAAGGTTTATATCTGCTTCTTTTAGAGTTAGTGCTGCTGAAAGTCAAGGCCATGAATCAGTTTGGTTGTATGGGTGCTATATTAACTCCCCCTCCTCCCCCCCCCAAAAAAAAGGGCTGGAATTTTGGATTTATTGATCATTACAATGCTCATGACTTAAGCTAACAGAAATTAGACAAAATAAAAATAGTGTTAGACTAATAAAATGTTGGAACATTTGATGAGAGAGGCATATAAGTATGTTATGAAGAACAACCATAACTATTTACTGTAAAATCTCAAGTATAATGCGCACCTATGTATAGTGCGCACCCTGAGTTTAGACTCTTAAAATCATGAAAAACCCGAACTCCTATGTATAATGCGCACACATTATACAGGAGAATGGGAGGGAAGGAACGGGAAGGAAACCTGCCCCCCGCCCAGCTGCCCATGTGCCGAACTCGTACCTGGAGGGGGGGCCTTCCCCGCCCAGCTTCCGGCGCGCCGAGCTCGCGCTTTCTGGGAGAGCCTCCCCCACTCAGCTGCTGGTGCACCAAGCTCGCGCCTGCCGGGGGAGCCTCCCCCGCCCAGCTGCCGGCGCACCAAGCTCGCGCCTGCCGGGGGAGCCTCCCCCACCCAGATGCCCGTGCACCAAGCTCAAGCCTGCCGGGGGGGCCCCCTTCCCGCCCAGGTCCTTGCCTGCCCCCCCCCCCCCCGGCCCAGCTCGTGCCTGCCAAGGGTGAGTTTAAAACTTTTTTAAAAAACCTCCTATAGATAATGCGCACCCCATCTTTGATGCTAAAAAAAACGGGAAAAAAGTGCGCATTATACTTGAGATTTTACGGTAAAATACCTTTCTGTGCTTGAACTTCTGCATCATGCTTGTATTGATATTTATTACTCCCAAAGTAACTATATGAATAAAATTGGTGTTTTCTTATGAATGCTGTTGGGGGTTAGAGATATGGCTTAGAACATGAAAAAATAGATCTTTTAATTATCTATCTATAGCTATTTGATGTTGTTACTTGTTAAAGCTTACACAGTTTGGCTGCATACATATAATGATAATATGTGCTTTGAAGCTTCATGTTTAGAAAAATAGACACTATGAAGAAGGCTTAACATAAGAAAATTGTTTCTTTGTTCTTATTAAATACAGTAAAAGCTTTGTTACCTGAAATTCATGGGGAGTGGGATATGCCAGTTAATCAAATGTGTCAGTTATTCAAGCTTTACACTGATAGTTCATGAATTTTTCACCATTTGCTAGCCATAGTTGCAGGATGGCTTAGGTAATATCCGATAATAGTGTTATACGCAGAAACACAACACAAACAAACTTTACTGCTGCAAGTTTACAAACTTGACTTCCACAGGCACCGGAAAACATCGAAAAATGATGCCAGATGGCTATCAGAATTTTTCTGGTTAACTGAAGGAGGAATTGTATTGCCATCTATGACACATGTTGGTTAACCACATTTTCAAGATATTGAAGTGCTGGATATTGAAATCTTATACTGTATATGTGATTCATAAGTAGGTAAATTAATTTAATTGATCACACATTTCAGTAGAACAGAGAATAGGCACTCCCACGCTATCATGATGGAAGAAATAGAAGTGCCTAATTAAAGTACTGAAAACAGAATCGTAACTTTTTAAATACCACATTAGCTGCTGACTATTTTTAAGTTGCTCTTATTTTCCTTGATTGAAGTGGAATTCAATCAGCAGACTAGAGATGCGTTTTTGATCAGTTCAAATGGATCTTTACTAGACATAGCAAGCTCTCATGTCAATAAAGTAGTAAGAGACTTAAATAAGAGTATGATTTTGAACTGGCTGTTATCTTTTACTTTAAATCGTCTGAAAATATTTTTTTTCCTTGTAGGTAAATCAGGATGTTCAAACCGCACAGAAACAGAGGTAAGAGAAATAGCTCAAATTTTCTGTTGCGCCCCTCTTGCTACTAATTTCTCATAAGTTAAACTGCTGTATATTTTATCCTACATTTATCATTACAAAGTCTTTCCATAAAATACAAATTGCATATATGGTTTGTATTACTATCTACATAGCTAGGGAATACTTTGCTACATGATATTTTGTTCTACATCCATAAAGGGAAGAAAAAAAATGGGAGCGATTATGCTGACACCATAAGCTGGTTCATTTTTCAATTAATTTATGTGTTGCATAACACAGACATCTTATTTTGTATAGCTTCTCATAGAAACCATTTCCCATTACACTTATTTACTTGAGGTGGCTGAAAAGTGGTCATGATTTGCATGCTGACTGCATGAGCTGAAGTAATTCAAGGTAGCCTGATGATTCTTGACACTCAGTTTGTCAAGTTGGGAGCAAAATATTCAGACTACTCCTGCAAGATGATCATATTTGTGCAAACGAAGTCCTCATGATTTGTAATGTTCTTTTTAAAATTTCCCTTTCAGGGGAAAAGGAGCAATGGAAAATCTTTGTGAAAAATGATCACTAAATATTCTGGGTCTAGAAACTGTGTTCTGTGCTGTCTGGTGGTTACACTACCTTAGGAAACTGGCAAGGGCTGCATTGTTATTACCAATAGTGCTGGTAAATAAACAGATACTTCAGTATACACAGGACCCATATGAGTTGGAACAAGTTATTTTGGTCAGTGTATCAGCAGATTTGTGTGTAACCATTTTGTTGACTTGTGACTGATGAGATTATAGAACTACTTGTTCTTTCAGATGAATGTCAATAAGGGTTATGAATTTTCATTATAAAGGCTTGTTTAGGAGTTTAGAAATAGACAAACAAGCATTTATATGGCTCCGGCCTTTTATGAAATAATACATAATCTACTTACAGGTGATTAATAGTATTAAACCATGCAAAGCATTTCTCTCAACTAAGTAAACAGCATATTGATTAGAAGCAATCATAATTTTCTAATCTGTGCCCAGTGTCAAATAAACAAAATAAATAAAATGTCTTTAAAGGTTGCTTTAAAAATATCCAGTACATGATCAAATAAATGTAAATATTCTCAATTATATATTAAAATATGCTGAAGTAGAAGACAGTTTTACCACATATGATCAAGCTAGATAATACTTCCTTTATAATTAATCATAATCTTTTTTGTACCTAACTGCTATGGAGCAGATTCTTAGCTCTAGTTCCTGTACAGATTAGGGATGTAAGCGACTAGTCGACTATCCGATAAGCATAAGCTTATCGGATAGTCGACTAGTGATGCAACTAGTCGCTTCCTTCCCTTGCTGCCTCTATCAGAGAGAGGCAGCAAGGGGGGGAGCAAGAGCCAGTGCTGGGGGGAGCCAGTTAACAGCCAGTTCCCCCCAGCACTGTCTCCGTGGAGGAGCAGAGGAGGTAGAGACTCAGCGGGAAAAGGCGCGAGTGGGGACTGAAGCAGTCTCCACTCATGGGTTCTGCTGCGATTCTGCTTTTGAAATGTACAAGAGCCCTGCTGGAGCTCTGGTACGTTTCAATGGCTCTGGAGCTGCAGGGAGTGTGGGGCCAGTCCCCCGCTGGCCCTGCACTCGCTGCTGGGCTTCCGCTTTTGAACTGTAGCAAGAGCTTTAGAACAGAAGGAAGTTCAAAGGCAGAGGCGCCCTTATCGACTAATCGAATAGTCAATGGAAATCCCATCGGTTATTTGATTAGTTAATCTAAATTTAATATCCCTAGTACACATGTAATATGGCTTAAGGTGGCCAGTTGGGATTTCCCCTGACATGGGGAAATTCTCAATTGACAGACAGTAGAGCTTTCCTATGCCTAACTCCATTCTTCCTTCTAATATTAGGACATGATGGAGGTGGGGAACGGTTAGCTAGGAACAGGACGGAGTGCCGCTCCCCTTCAGCAGTGCTTAGCTGGTATATCATATGGTTCCTTTGGGACCATAGCCAACTGCTGTAGGTAAATAAGAGCAGCTCCCAGCCTTTTCTAATTTACATTTTGACTAGGGCAGGTTGAGAACCAGGGAGGCAGTTTCTTTGGTACCATAAGTGTATCTTGACACAGGAGAGAATTTGCCCTGTATCTTTAATAATCAGCTTTGCCTCCAAAGTATGAATATTCTTACATTCAGATTATCATCTCATCATGTTCATAGGTAAATTTCAAGACCTTACATAATACTGTACTGTATTGTAAAACGCTTCAATCAGTTTTTGCTTGACATCAGCTGCTAACAGTCTGAGTTTACACACGGATTAAAAATTTCCAAATTATATTAAACTTAACATGCTAAATAATACATTCCACCTTTTAAAGAAATAGTCTTGTCTTGAAATACTTATAATTGCTGTGACAGTCACATCTTTAAAGCTGTGTCTATTCTGAGAAAAACACACAAACACCCACAGCAGCAAGTTTCAGAGCCCAGATCTACAGGACTCGCAGTATAGCATTAAAAATAGCTTTGTGGACATTCCAGATTGGGTTCTGAAATCCACTGCCTTTCTTTAGCTTTAGAACTTGAGTTCCTGCATGAACTAGAACATCTACATTGTTATTTTTGATAGAGATGTAGCCGCGTTAGTCTAGTCTAGCTGAAACAAAAAACAGGATTATGTAGCACTTTAAAGACTAACAAGATGGTTTATTAGGTGATGAGCTTTCGTGGGCCAGACCCACTTCCTCAGATCAAATTGTGGAAGAAAATAGGCATGACCATATATACCAAAGGGATACAATCAAAAAAAGTGAACACATATAAAAAGGACAAATCACATTTCAGAACAGAGGGGGGATAGGGGGGAGGGAAGGTAAATGTCTGTGAGCTAATGATATTAGAGGTGATAATTGGGGAAGCTATCTTTGTAATGGGTAAGATAAGTAGTGTCTTTGTTAAGACCCTGGCGTAAAGTGTCAAATTTAAGCATGAATGACAGTTCAGAGGTTTCTCTTTCAAGTCTGGTGTTAAAATGTCTTTGAAGCAGGATGCAGGTAATCAAGTCGTTGAGACAATGCCCTTTCTGGTTGAAATGGCAAGAAACTGTTTTTCTTTGTGATACTGTCTGATATCCGTTTTGTGTGCATTGATTTTTTTGGCGGTTGCCTGAGACGCTTGTCCAATGTACATAGCAGATGGACACTGTCGGCACATGATGACATAAATTATATTTCTGGATGAGCAGGAATATGTGTTCTTGATCTTATAACTGATTTGGTTAGGTCCAATAATGGTATCAGCAAAGTAAATAGGTGGACAAAGCTGGCAACGGGATTTGTTGCAAGGAAAAGTTCCAGGGTTGGTATTAGTGTGGTATGTCCTGTGGTTGTTGGTAAGAATCATCCTGAGGTTAGGTGGTTGTCTGTAGGAGACTATGGGTCTGTCTCCCAGAGCCTCTCGGAGTGTAGTATCCTGTTCTAGTATAGGTTGTAGTTTATTGATAATGTGTTGGACGGGTTTAAGTTGGGGGCTATCAGTGATGACAAGTGATGTTCTATTGTTGGTTTTCTTGGGTCTGTCTAGAAGTAGATGGTTTATGGGTATTCGTCTGGCTCTTTCAATTTGTTTTTTTATTTCTCCAAGTGGGTAATTGAGGTTTATAAATGCTTGGTAGAGATCCTGAAGTTTCTGGTCTCTGTCAGTGGGATTAGAGCAGATGCAGTTGTATCGAAGGGCTTGGCTATAGACGATGGATCGTATGGTGTGTTCTGGATGGGAGCTGGAGGCATGAAGGTAACTGTATGAGTCAGTCGGTTTTCTGTAGAGAGTGGTGTCTAATTTACCATTTGTGATTTGTACTGTGGTATCCAGGAAATGGATCTCTCGTGATAACGTTGATAACATCTTTATGGCTGATTTAGAACAACGTTTCCTCAGATCCTGTCCCCTTTAACTCCTTCTCTACTTACGCTACATCGATAACATCTTTATGATCTGGACCCACGGCCAAGAATCACTGGAGACATTCCACAGAGATTTTAACAACCTACACCCCACCATCAAGCTCAGCCTGGATCATTCTACACGAGAAAAAACAGTTTCTTGCCATTTCAACCAGAAAGGGCATTGTCTCAACGACTTGATTACCTGCATCCTGCTTCAAAGACATTTTAACACCAGACTTGAAAGAGAAACCTCTGAACTGTCATTCATGCTTAAATTTGACACTTTACGCCAGGGTCTTAACAAAGACACTACTTATCTTACCCATTACAAAGATAGCTTCCCAATTATCACCTCTAATATCATTAGCTCACAGACATTTACCTTCCCTCCCCCCCATCCCCCCTCTGTTCTGAAATGTGATTTGTCCTTTTTATATGTGTTCACTTTTTTTGATTGTATCCCTTTGGTATATATGGTCATGCCTATTTTCTTCCACAATTTGATCTGAGGAAGTGGGTCTGGCCCAAGAAAGCTCATCACCTAATAAACCATCTTGTTAGTCTTTAAGTTGTTATTTTTAACACTGTAGCGCAAGCCTAAGTCTGTAGAAGGTGACGCTGAGGCTTGGGAGGGTTTTTTCATTTTCCTTTTTACTGTGTAGACGTGCCTTAGGTAACCATCAAGATCTTATTTTTTGTAAATTGAAACAGTCTTCTTAGACGTCTTGTTCTGTCCAACAGGTCTCAGAAAACGTCCTATCAATGATATTAGAGAAATTGTACATGTTCAGGGAAATACATTTGTAAATTACCGAGAACTCTGGTCCTCATCCCATGAATTTCTTATGGAAAAATCTGAACTGCACAGAACCCCAAAGCCTGCAGAGTTTTGTCTGTATTTGAGTTTACCTTTCAGCTTCTGTCACCTGCCACTTGCTTGTTTCTATTTTGATGGTGACGATTTGTCCCCAAAATTGATTAAAATGGGAGGGAGGTAAGAGCAGAGTGGCATCATTCAGGTCTGTCTGCTCTGTTTCCATTTGAGTTTTCTTTTAAACAATCCAACTGAGTGTGCTGGCTTTATTGACAATACCTCAAACTTTGGTTACATGCAGAGGCAATGCCTGAGTTTTAATTAGAGTGTTGTGTGTTTTCTCATAACATCTATGCAAATGATATCAAACTATTTAAACATTGTAGTAGGATTTTCTAAGAAAGGAAATAAAATTAGAGTATATAAGAAGTAAAAGTAAAATGCTAGTCTAGATGGACCATCATTCTGATCCAATTTGGCACTACCTTGCTCCTAAATCCAAACATTAAACTGAATTGCAGTTTGTGTTGTTAGCTGCTAAATTACATTTAAGTACAACTATATCCTACCACAGTCATTCATCTGTAGTGATTGCTACTGTTTGCCATTCAGGCTTTCATCATAGACACCTTAGGCAGTGGTTCTCAAACTTTTTGGCCTGTGGCTCACCCCACTCTGTGCAGACCTTTCTGTGGACCACCAGCCATACACTTATAATGACAGAATGGGTGCAAGTGGAGGTGCGAGGTCTGGCTGGGAGGTAGGATGCAGGAGTGGGCTGCTTTATACCAGTGTGACGGCATGTTGAGGTCTCCCTGACTTTTGTACCCCCGTAGTGGCACGAACAGACTCCGCCAGCCAGTAGAATTGAGGGAGTTTGTTGCTCAATAAACACAGCACCGCATAGATGTAATCTGGTCACAGTAACCAGGGCTAGCAGGCCTCAACCCCCCTTGAGATGGGGGGAGACCGGGTCCCTACATATCTAACTCCCTCCTTAGTCCGTTCTCCTCCTGCTTCCCCCGACCGCAACCGCCTCCCTCCCAGGCCCTGCCCCCCAGCCAGCTGTTGGTCTCCGTCTTCCTCCCTTTGTCTCTCTCCCTGGAAGGCTGAGCCTAGGTGTCTGGGTTAATACACATTTGGGAGAGTCAGTGAGAATCTCGCATCACAGCGCAAGGGGGGGGACACCGGGTTACAAAGCAGACAGCACCCCCACTACGCCACAACCAGAGCTGCTACTTTAGTCTGTTTCTGTGCTCTAAAAGACCATCATACATAGGTTTACATTTGGCTCCTCTTGGGATGATTTTCTACAGAGTCAGAAAATATAGTAATCTCAGTCCTTCTTTATTTTTAGTTTCCTTTCCTTGTTTTAAAATGTACCCAGACAGTTGTCATCAATCTCAGCCCCTTTTCAAGATGAATGTAGGATTATATATAAACTCTGAATTAATTACTTAGTTTTTATTTGATTATTATTCCTGAATTAAATTTTAATGTAAAATTTGCGTTTTGTTTTTTATATTTTAATTCCTGTTTTGGAAACTGAATAAGTAGGATTAGTCAAAACATTTTCTCATTGGAAATAGAATTTTTTTATTGCAATTTCAATTGGGAAAATCTAATTGAAATGTGTTTGTATTGGGTCAGCCTCAAATTAAACAGTTATTTCTGGTCTGGTAATGTTAATTTCTGCATCTGCCGGAGCTGGCATGGTGTTGGAAGGGATTTGTGGTTCTTTGTTCCATAATGCTGCAGTATCCCTTTTGGGCTAAAGCTTTTGGATTTTAATAGAGATATTATTCAAATTTGACAGAGACCTGCTTGCTATCTCTTACTACTTTTCCTCCAGTAGAAAGAAGTGTGTCATGACACCATTAATTAATTTTGGCATATGGCTTTCTGAAATATACATTCAAATATTTGGTAAATGTAGAGCATTTTGCATAGGCATAACATCTGTTTGAAGTTGGACAGTTGAAAGGTGGTCTAAAAATGTGTTTTCATATTTTTAAAAGATTAAACCCTAATGTAAACTAGAAACACTTAATTTTTAATCTCTACACATTTTCTTGAATATGTAGCAGTTGTGATGTGGAAATGACAGGAAAGATCAGAGGATGTCACTTTGGGTGTGTCTAGACTACAGGGTTTTTTCAAAAAAAGTGGCCTTTTTCCGAAAAAATTTCCCCTGCGTCTAGACTGCTGCTGCGCTCTTTCGAAACTAAATTGAAAGAACACGGCAATTTTTTCGATCGCGGAAAACCTCATTTTACGAGCAGTAATGCCTTTTTTTCGAAAGTGCTCTTTCGAGAAAAGGCACTATGTAATGCAAACTGTGCTTTTTCAAAAGAGAGCATCCAGACTGGCTGGGTGCTTTATTTTGAAAAAGCAGCTTGCTTTTTTGAAAGTACCGGTTGTAGTCTGGATGCTTTTTTTCGAAAGAGGCTTTTTTGAAAGTATCTTTCAAAAAAGCCTCTTTCGAAAAGAGGCTTGCAATCTAGACATAGCCTTTGTGTGTATCTGAATAACCCTGTTTTGTGGATGAGGATAATACTGTTGAATAAATTTACAAGGATATTGAGGATAATTTAATATTTACATCATTTGGGAAGATTGATACTCAGATTAACAATAAAATTACAGTGCAGTGATTTTAAGATTAAATTGATATTGTATCTAAAGGTTTTAAACTATTTTTTCCACTGAGGAATTGAAATATTCCAAGTAAGATAAAATATGTGGATGTATAAATAATCTTGTGATTCAAATTCTCCTCTGGTACCCCTGCTTTATACTGAGTCTAACTGAAAAAACAACCACCTCTGGACTTATAATGAAAAATGGTAATATATATTTAACAGAACAAAAACTGGGACTTCAAAAAGTGGCAGTGTTAGCATTTTGTGTAAAATAATGACACCATGTTTAAAATGAGTGACTTACAAATAAAGTGAAAGCTTTGTTATCCAGCACTTAGTTAACCAGAAAACGTGGTTAACTGGCATTGACCCAGCCACAATATTGCCGCGTTTTCAGGCGCACGCACCTGACTTCCACCTCTTCAGGTGGGCAGCTTGATGCCTCTGGCCATTGAAGGGGTTTTGATAGCCAGCACTGCCAGCTGATGTCATCATCAGGCACCTCCTTTCCCCTCAGCCTGCCTTGAACTGCTGGGAGTTGGATCTGCTAGAACAGTGTTTCTTAAAAAAAAACAATTATAAGTACCCCCAGTACCTACAGTTTTCAGACATACAATTTTTTTTTCTACCATTGCAACACATTTCTTTAAACAACTTAATTGTAGTCGGTCGGGCGATAAAATTTTTGGGTGCAAAAAGTACAAAAATAATAAAGCACGGTAAAACTTAAAAATTCAGTTTTTGCCAAATTTCAATTGTGTTGACGTACCCCCCTCAGACTTCTCTTGAGTACCCCTCAGGGTACTAGTACCACTGGTTGAGAAACACTGAGCTAGAAGGCTCTAGGGTAGCTGGCCCACTCCTCTGCATGCTACTTAGGAGGAAGACACAACATAAATACCCTGAGTGAGTGAATGTGTATGTTTGGAGGGGAGTGGTCTGCTTCCTCATTCCTCCAGGCTTTATTAGTCCTTTCTTTCTGGTGCACAGTACTTCCCCTATCTGGCATAACCACAACCTAACCCTTTGCCTTCAGAACAGTCATTCTGAATGGTCAGGCATTCCCAGGGGAGCAGGAGTTGGTTGCCGCCAAAGGGGGCAGAGGCAGAGCAATAAGCTTGTGTATCCGGCACATTCAGTTAACCAGCAGCCCCCCTTCCCCCCCCAACATTCCCCATGAGTTCTGGATAACAAAGCTTTAACTATACATAATTTAGGAGGGCTGCACGTTAAATATTTTACTACCTTGGAACCATTTTTACTATTTGTTGAGTTTAAATAAAAGCTAGCTCTCCATAAGCACTGGCTCCCATCTCCCATGCCCCCGTGCTGTTGCTTCTGATATATAAATAAATAAATACAAGGATTTGATTTTAAAATGCAAGATTGAGGCATGCCTAGCAGTTCTGAAATTCTGTTCTTCTAGCCTCATGAAGATATGCCAAGTAGTATTTGAGAGTTACTTTTTCCAGCATATGCTAGCATTTTGCTGGCATGAAATGGGTACTTTGTCTATATTTCACTTTGGTGTAGGCTACTTGTTTTTTAATTCAGAGTATTTAATAGATACTACAGAATAAGAAAATGGGAATTAAGGACCCAAATTATATTACTTTCCAGTTACAGCACTTCTGTTTTTGGTTTTTTGAGTTTGATAAAATATTGGAGGTTTTTCCACAGAATGATTGTTTTACTTAATCCTGGGCAAGAATCTGTTAAAATGGTTGAAACTTTTTTATCTCAACAGCTAGTCTGTTGATAAGAAATGAGATAAAACCCTCATGCAATGATTAATGATAAAATAAGTAGATTTTTCTTTTAGATACTGTATTTTCTTTGTTGTGTAAACAGAAGCTGAATTCTCTTTGAGGGACAGGTCTGTGATGCCATTATCTGAGTTTACCATATGGGCACAGATATTTGTGAATGGAGTAAGATGCACTAGAAACCCCTCCAGAACTCTGAGTGTGGTCTAACCTGACGGTTTCTATTCAACGATATGATATTGACACTTTGACCCAAGGGGAAAAAAGGACGTCCTCTTTCTCCTGTTGTTCTTCAGTGTTTTCAGTACTTGTTTATACTTTTTGCTCCCACATCTGGCAATGTCGAAGTTCACAAAAGATTTACATATAGGCAGACTGGAACATATAAATCTTAAGTAACTTGAAAAACGTCTTGAAGTAAAGAAAGAAAATGTATCTTAAAGCTTAGTGTTGTGCTCTAACCACTTAACTAAGCTCTCTTTTTACGTCTCTTAGGGTACATCTACACAGCAGCGTTATTTCAGAATAACTGACTTTTCTGAAATAACATAACGCATGTCTACACTGCAAGCCTTTATTTTGAAATAATGTCAAGCTGGAGGATTTCTTACTCTGACTCCTGTAACCCTCATTTTACAAGGAGTAAGGAAAGTCGAAGGAAGAGTGCTCTTCCTTCGACTTCCTGCTGTGTAGACAGCGCCTAAAACCGAGTTAAGCTATTTTGACTTCAGCTACACAATTGACGTGGCTAAAGTTGCATAGCTTAATTCGATTTTAGCCCTGCTTTGTAGACGTACCCTAAATGTCATTTTTCCCCCCTCTGTGGAATGGTAAAAATAGTTAGGCTCATTTTTTCTTGCCTGAGTGTATCTGAATAGTGCTTTTCATCTCTGCAGCAATCTCAAGAAGGTTGGTTGAACAAAGAGGCTTTGGGTTTTCATCCATTTCATTGTTCGTCCTGTAAGAAAGCAAAGAACAAAAACCCAAACAAATAAATTATATTCTTTTGCTTCCTCTTTCCCTTTTAAAAACACTGTATTCTCCAGCCAATCCTCTGTTCTCCGCTTCCGTTGTTCCAATGACAAGGAAGGCCGGGAACAGAAAATTTGCGTAATTTAGCTACAAGTCTTCTCCTTGAAGCCTGAGGAGGTCCTTCTGATGCTTGCAGTCTCTCCTAACCTCTAAGATTTATGAGTGCACCAAGGCTTCTTCCAAAATTGTGTCTCTTTGTAATGTGATGTAACATGTAGATGGATGTAATGAACTTATTCAAATTTTTCCATAGGTAGAACAGTAACCTAATGGGATATCGCAAAAAAACAAAAACAACAACAACAAAAAACCCACCTTCCTCACCCTCCAACTCTCAGGGCATCCACACAAAACCATACTACATAATATTTGGAAAAGTAAGGAGCACTTGATGAGATGATATTAAGTATTCTATATGGTAGTGCATCAGTTTCCTGTGGTTTTTACTCCTTCCAGATATTCTTTTGGATTCTTGTTAACATGGTTCTCCCACTGCAGGATATTAAGGATGTTAACAGGTAGTTGGTTAAACAGTTACCGGGTAAGCATCACTCTTAACAACCCACCCTCCTTTAATTGGTTAAACGGTTAACCAGTTAAACTGGATTTTACATCCCTAGAGGATATGAGTAACTTTCTTGAACTAAAGTGGGAATGGCTTATCTCCTGTGGAGGAAAAATCACTGTCCACTTTGATAGATTTTATAACTTTCTTGGGCTATGTGAGTAAATGTTGAAGTTTAATTTTTTAAGAAAGAAATTGCTTAATATGTCTGTGATGGGTTATAACTCCCTCAGGACTGTTACCTGATGTGCTGAGAAAGCACTGAGCCTGTATTCCCTGATAGCCTCGGTACCTTGTCTTGCTGAGCCTAGCTCTTCAGCCTCCTTCAGCTGAGACACAAGAACAGGGCCACACCCCCAAAGCTGCAGGTACACCCTAAAAGCTGTGCAGTGTGAGTCCTTTCCCCAGCACACAGTGGGCTTAAGAGATAGCATACAGAACAATGTAGATTTCTAAGCAAAATAAAACAGAAAATGCAAGCTAAGCTTAATAAACTAAACAAACCAGTTACACATAATATCTCACCCTAAAAGTTGTTCTAATATTCTCAGACTAGACATCCTTCTAGTGTGGGCCCAGTTCCTTCTCCCAATTCAGTCTTAGTTGTTTTCAGCCATCACCTTGGGTGGGGGAACCAGGGAGAACTGGTGACCTAGATTACCTCACTCCTCACCTTTAGGTTTGCAAAAGGCAGGAATCCTTTGTGTTTAGACTAAACTTTCCCTCTTCTCGTGGAAAAATACAGCATCCAAGATGGATCCCAGTATCAGGTGACATGGACACTTGTCTCTGCAAGGCCCTTGTTTCCATATGTCACTGGTTGACCCTCATGTCCATGGGAAGGTTAAGCTCCATTGTCTCTTGCTAATGGTCTCAGTCCTGAAGTGAAAACAGTGGGAGTGACACAAAGCAGTGAATATGCAATCACGGATGCACAGTTCAGTATTCCTAACTTGATCTACAAAAATGATACATACATATAAAGGAGTAGATTACAACCTTTCCAATGATATCTCACATGAAGTACCTCACATAAAACATATTCCAGTTTTGACATACAGGCACTCCCCGAGTTACAAACATCCAACTTAACAAACATAAGCACAAGCAAACAAAAGCTCACCTGCACCCATTTATAACTTTGTTTCTATGGGAAGATGTGTTCTAATTTCCAAACAACTGACTTACAATGAACTTTTGGAGCATGATCTGTTCATACATTGGGGACTTCCTGTACTCGTATTTATACACCTATTCCCATAAAGAATGTGGATGACTCATCATAATGACATTTTCTTTGAGGCTACGTCTAGACTACGTGGTTCCATCGACGGAGCCATGTAAAATAGTTTATTCGGCATAGTTAAAGAAGCGGGAATTTAAATAATCCCCCGCTTCATTAAAATAAAAATGGCCACCGCGCTGTGCCGACGATCAGCTGATCCGGCACAGCACGGCAGTCTAGATGCAGCGCGGTTGACAAAGGAGGCATACCAAAGCGGTCAACAAAGGCTTCCTTTGTCGACCGCGCCACGTCTAGACTGCCGCGCTGTGCCGGATCAGCTGATCGTCGGCACAGTGCGGTGGCCATTTTTATTTTAATGGCCGTCGACGGAGCCATGTAGTCTAGACGTAGCCTAAGCGTACATAATCTTTAGTTTCACTCATTTCTGACTGGGTTTTGTGTGGCTTATAAAATCATAGGGTTGAAAGAGACCTCAGGAGATCATCGAGTCCAACCCCTAGCTAAAAGCAGGACCAAACCGATCCAAATCATCTGTCTAGAATGGCTAACCTGCCCTTATGTGTATTTGTACACCAAGGAACATGACAGGAAAATACGAAGCCAGCTTTATTTTAATGTATTTTTCTACGTACCAGGCTTTGTCCTTCAGTCAGAATTTAAAGTAAACGGGAGCTGGGAGGGAGCTAAGCATTTATATTTTCCTCTAAAGGAGCTCAGAACCACCCATTTTCCTGGAGTTGAATAAATAAATGCCAATGTTGTCGTTTTCATTTGAACCAAAGAAAAATAGTGCAAAGATTGAAAAAGGTGAAACTAATAAGGACATTTACATTTTAAAACAAAAGGGAAGCATTAAATGAGAGAATTATTCATTTATATCTGTCTACTGTTTTGGTAGCACTCAGACCTACCTTCTTTATAATACCTGTGCTCTTCTTTTCGGTTCTGACCTACATGGCAGCATTAGATAAATCCTCCCAGTCCACACATTTTTTTCCTCACTCTGAGCCCTGCCTCCAGTTCATCTAAGAAAAAAAATGTTCCAAATCTCTCCCTCCCATTCACAATTTCAGAATGTTCCTGTGGAAGCTACAGCACTTCTTACATGGGAACATAGCATGAAAGTGTGTATGTATTTTTAGCTCTCTCCATTGCAAATATGTGTGTATTTCTTTGTGAACAAATAGCCGGTGTGGTTAACTATTATTCTTTTAATTTTTTTTTTTTTGACCACTTACTCTGTTTTGCTCTACAGGGAACAAAAAGAGTCTGTAACTTCTATCCACTGGCCGCTAATGGTCTGTGGAATGAAATTTGTAACTGCTGATTAAAATACATTCTAGCATCTCCAACGAGTGGAGGAAGGTTTGGTTCTGTCTCAGAATTCACAGATTACCTATGATGATATGCATCCAGTCTGAAAATTAGCCTGCTACGTCCAACCACTGGCCATTAGTGGTCTGAGGAATGCAATTTGTAACTGCTGATTGAATTAAATGCTAGCATCTCCCAACGAGTGGAGCAAGGTTTGGTTCTGTACAAAATTCACAGATTACCTATGATGATACACATCCAGTCTGAAAATTAGGTGGCACATTAGTGTTAGATGTGCATTAACAATAGGTAGCAACCTGAAGTAGGTCATCAAGGTGGCTATTTTAGAAATACTTATAATTGCCACCCCCAAGTGTTCATATATACTAGGTGTGAGTCAGTCCTCAATAGATCTTGAGATTAGCTTAAACTAATTAGATTTTTTAAAAATAATTAATTTACAGTTATTTTTATTTTGGCCTCTGGGTTTTGAGCATTTGGGACACACTCAGATGACATTTTCAAGTTTTTCTGCACAATCATAGAGCCTAGAACTTTTTCTTTTAAATGCAAGATGAAATGCTAACATAAATATTTGACTTTATGACCTGATACATTAAGAAAAACACCAAATATTTTAAAACTCACTATCAACTTGAGAGTTTGCAATATTGAATAGTTCCTGCTTTTTGTTGAGGAAAGAGTTTGAATTTACTTTTGGGCCTGCTGAGGTAAAAGGGTTACATTTCAATAACAACATGGATCTGAGAACATAAAGCAATTCAATGCTGAACTGTTTTGGATTTTCTTTGTGTGCAGCATTATGTCTATTGGGAAGAAAAATGTTTACATTTTTAAAAAATATATCTTTATTCAGGGCTGAGCCAACAAATTGAAATAAAGCAAAACTCATTTTGAGATTCCTATGACAGCCTGGACACAGTGCTCTCTGTCAGTCCTCTCTTCTGTTAACTAGCATTAATTATGTAGCACCTTGAGTAAGTCACCTTCAGAAGGAAATTAATGTTAAAAAATAATTAACTGGAACAATTCTGCTGTTTACATATAGTAGATTAATTATAGGTTTGGTTAAGGAGTAAAGCTATACTTTAGTTAAATGTGACAGTCAGTTTATTTGTCCTCCACATCCTCTTCCTCTCTAGACTTTAAGAGGCCTGATATGTGGGTTCTTCTTTTTCTGATCATGATAATGTCATGCCTTCCAAGCATTGTCCCCTCCCACTCGGTCATAATCAATGTTCCTTCTCTTCTTTTCCACCCATGTGTGGATTTCTTTTCCATGTGAAGAATCATTTTTATGCGCACCGAGGCATACTCAAATGTGCATCACCAGTAGAAATAAAAAAACCTAGCTGTGGGTGCTCTGCTAATCAGCTGGATGGCATCTGAATCTCTCTTCAGTGGCTGCACAAGCGCACACCTTACGGGAAACACTGGTCATAATCCATTTTGATTCATACATTGGCTCCATTTTCACCTCTGTATATCTTTCTCACTGGGTAATCATCTGTCCCTGTGGGGTCAGTTATTGTCTGTATATATGTTGGTGGTTCCCCATTATGTCTCTATGCTGAGTTATATACCCTTTTTTGTCCATTCCAGTATCTCTGTTTGTCTTTTTCCTCTTGGATTTTGTACCACTATCTCTATTTCATTTTCCTCTGCCCCATCTTTGTAATCAGTATCTCTTTCTGTCCTGACATCTGCTCATTACAGATTACTTACAATTCTGGTATTATGTTTGATTTGCAAGTGAATGCTTCCCAAATCCTTATTTAGAATCTGCAAAAACTGACCCTTCCTGTGCATCCCCTAGTGCCAAAACATTAGACCCACACTTTTAGTTGTTTGCCTGCCACTTATTCCCCCTTTTTGCACATTAAATTCAAACTATTGTTTCAAAGTTCTCCCTAACTTTTCCCTGCTTCACTTCTCCCTGGTGTTCCTATGGGCTCTTTTGTTCTGTACTTTCTGACCTCATACCCAAATTAGTGTTGTCTTTCATACTACCCATATGTGTGGAACAGTCTCTCAGTTAAAGTAAACAGTTCCCTGCCTTTTGTCCTTCAGAAATGTCTAAAACTCCATCTGTTCCTGAGATACATTTAGATTATGACTACACACCACTTAGTGTTCTATGTTCTACTGTGCTTTGTATTGTTCTGTGTCATATAGTCAAAGCCATTAAGAAAATACATTTCAAGAATTAAATATTAGAAAAATGGGTTTAGATTTACATGGGTTTAGAAATGTTTTAACTCCTTCACTGCAGTCATGGTGTTCATGTGTCAGTGGTTTACATATGAATGGACATTCTGTAGAATGGAAAATCAAATGCTACTTGGTAGGTCTGCCTATGCTTGAGTGTGTTTTATGGGCATACTTTGTTTTCACTTCAGAATCTAGAGCTCCCAGACCTTTCAGAGACATTTTTGCTGCTGTGCTTTCCCCTTTCAGAAAGTTAACACAACAGGAAATTCTCATATATATGTATGAACATCGTGAACTCACTTGTGGGTTCTTGTGAGGCCTACTTTTACCCTGTAATTTTGAAAAAGAAAACAAAAAAAAAACCCTTATGTAATTTACAAGTGTATGTGTCATATAATAAAGGTTGAATTTGAAACGAACCTGTAGTGAGTTCAGAGAAGCACTCTCTTTCTTTAATTTATGAACTAGTGATAGCATAGTTTCTATTAAGGTTTATTTGCTTAGGATTTGATTCTCACAACATTACAGTAGTTGTGGAAGGTGCAACTGACTAACCCACCATTCTGTTATTTTTTGTCATTCAACTCAAATTGGCTAAGGACTTTTTCAGCATGTTTTATTTAAAACATAGAAAAGCGTATTTCATGTAAAATGTTTTTCACATAATTCTGGAATTCACTTTTGTCTTTTCTAATTATACAAAATATTGCCTTCTGTAATATTTAAGATCCAGACAAGTAGGCAAATTGGCAGAAAATGACTTTTTGTATGTATAAATAAAACTGGTAACACCTTTTAAACATTCACAAGGCAGTATTTTGTGGAAATAATTTTAATATTTAAAACTCTAGCTCTGTAAAATGTATCAGAATACATTTTTTACTGCTTCAAGGTCATTATTGGGCACTCTTGTTTAAAAACTGAAAAGTTTTTGGATGGATAAAAATATAGAAGAAAGAGTGAGAAATTGATCAATTTCTAAGAGAAAATTTGGGATTCATTTGGTGGGTGCTGATTTAAAACATTGTAACATTTTTTCATAAATTAAAAGAGCACTTCATTGCCTTACTGAAATAAAATTATTGCTTGAAGTGAATCAAAGTTTCCTCTATTTACTTCAGCAGAACATAGAGGTGCTATTTGAGTTAGGTGTTCCATTTTGCTCAATGCTGTACATAATACAGTAAGGAAGAGTCTCTTATTCCAAAGAATTTACAATCTAATACCTAATTTTTACAATTACTTATGCATATGCTTTATTTTACAAACTGTGAATAGTCCCAGTAACTTGAATGGATTGGAGCCTAAAGAGGCAGAGGCAAATGAAGAGTGGGAGAAAGGAAATATTATTATCTCCACTTTATAGCTGGAGAACTGAGGCACAGAGAGATTAAGTGACTTTCCAGTGTGACATAAGATGTATGTGCCAGGGCCAGGAGTTTAATGTAGTTTTGTTTTCAGTCCCAGTCCAGTGTCTTAATCACAAAACCAGTCTTGCTTATTTGAATTCTAAACACAATCTTAAAAGAAATTCATCACTTTGTTGCTAAGAGAGCATAATCTCTTTCAGTGCGATTGCACCAAAATACAATGAATATGCTGCCTGCCCAGACTATCCTTTCTGTTGTGCAGCTGCTCAAATGCATTTTCATTATAAAGGAGAAATAATTTCATGTCAGTTAACAAGTAAAAGACTTTTCCCCTGTGGCTGTGCACTTTCATGGGAACATCATAGATGTCACAGTGCTACACAGACAAAAGTGTTTTTTATTATTATTTCTGTACTGATAGGATAGCATTGCTTCCACATGCGGGACACCTCTACCCAAAAGTCCCCAAATTGTTATTTGGACACAGACCACGAAGAAAGCTGCTGATGGGTGCAAGACTGAAATGGTAGAAATGCCTAGAAAATATCATAACTGAAAGGCTTCACTGAAGAAAGGGTGCATTAAGGAGGGATTTTAAGAAAGAGGGAGGTCATTTGGTTTATGAACAGAGACAGTTCCAAGCATATGGGACAGAAAGTACAACGACTAAAGTGGAATAAGGAAACAAAGGAGGCTTTTTTATTGCTGCTGCACTGGAAAGGCAGTAAAAATAAAATGTTTGTGAAATGGAGCGTGACTGACATAGTAGAAAATATATTACATTTAAGCCTGAAAGGTGGCGGTACAGTTATGCAGATAATGGGGAAGGGGAGAAAGGATTAATGAAATTCTGGCCCTAGAAATAGAAATAAAATTATTTTAAAATGTTGAGACTGAAGCAGATAGAGGAATGTGCTAGAATTAAAATCACAATCCATTTGTTTTCAGAAAATATAACATGAACTGGGATAGATTTATTTAAAGTAGTATTTAGCATACTACACTTTTTACAATGTCAAACGGCATTTCTTCAAAATAAGAGACATTCCTGTACTCTACTCATACTTGGAAGTGTTATATTGAAATATAAAATGTCCTGTGAGATTTTATACTGCTTCAGGTCAATGGTAAATCCCATTGTGTGTTTTTGTTTTAAAAATAGAATTGACATATTTGTGTAGGTACTCATTTTTCAAATAAGTGGTTTTACCAAACATATGGTGCAGAAAAGAGAAATGAAACAGGCAGGCTTTGGTAAATCTTTTCCATCTGATTGCTGAAACCTGAAAGATGTAGGTTAGTAAAAGATTTCTTGTGCATTTTGTATTTGCATTTGTATTGTGATGTACAACTGAATTGTTTGTTTACATTTGGTTGGTTGATAATGTTCTAATCTTTTTTTTTCTTTTTGACAAATATAAATACATTTTTATAAAATTTCTGTGATGGCAAGTTTTAAAAAAAGTTTTCCAGATACAATATAAAAGGAAAAGGTGTTTGTTAATTTTTTTTCCCATTTCCCATGTATAAACGGGTAGTAACGAAGAACATGATATGCTTCAGGTTAAGTGACAGGTACAAACAGGTGCCGACACAGTGAATCTTAGAAGAAAGTGTTGGCTTAGCAACACATAGTCCTTTGTTACACGATTTGAATGGAAACTGAAAAGAAAACAGTACCTACCTGAAACAATTTGCATTCTTGTAGTAAATGCCACACACACTCACACACACACACACCTCTACAGCAGCTTTGGTAGGATATGATATTTTTCATTTGTTGCCTTCAAATATTTGTAGTTTTCCTGTGTGTGCTGCTAAATGGCTTCAATTTTTCCACCCTAGAGGCAGGTGCATTTCAGTGGTGAATGAGTTAATTCTTGAATTTATAATTTGTAAAGCATACTGAGACTTTCTAAGATTAAAGGCTTTATAATAGAAAGTATTCTCTTTTATTTCTGTCATAGCAAAGTAGTAGCAGGTAGGGAGGCAAGAACACCAAATACTCCTGTGCCTCCTTAACAAACAATTATTGAAATTCATAAAACTTTACAACAGCTCTATACAGGAAGGAAATTATTAAAAGTTCCGTTCCTTTCCAGTAAAGAATGGTGTGTAGGCATGTGCTAATACATTCGTATTGGGGGAAAAATAATTCCCATGAAATCAAATGATTATTTCAAAAGATATGGGACCTTGTGACTGATCACAAGTTTACAAGAAACTACAAACCATTGAAGCTAGTGTTACATAAAATAAAATCACATTTTATTATGTTCACTAAATAGGTCTTGTGGCTTTTATTCAATCACAAATTGTATTAAGCCAGCTCCAAAATTAACGGAAAGTTCTTTAAATAAAACCTATGCCAGCTTGACACCACTAGCAATTGTCTAATCTATTCTCTTTACTGGTTTAGATTATATTATTCTTATTTATTTGTGGTACAGTCTGTAATGTACTGGGTGCTTTCCTTACATGAACTAAGAACTCTCTGTACATCATATATAACTGTTCTTATTTTGTTGCATACATACTTATTTTCATATGCTATGCATTTTCATATTGGACTTTTTCCTGTGAGCTAGGTACATTGTAATAGGATGTGCTTTGAAGTGGTTTGTCTAAGTAGTTAATTGAGAATATTTTGTTTTCTTCCTTCTGAGTGCAGCTGACCTATAACAGGCAGCTGCTTGTTTTTTGGAACTCATGCTGTATACTCACTGAAGTGGGACTCTAGATAGCTAATTCAGGGCCATAAAATGAGGCTTGAAAATTTTCAAATGTAAATAACTGTGTATTAGTAACATTTCTTTATTGTAGTTTTAGTTATTTTTGTTTAAAATGCCAGACTTAGAAGTATTTTTATACTTTAAAAATAATTCTATTGGGACACGGATGTGTCTAGTTGGATCTCTCTTGTAAAGACTCCAACTGTGGAATCAGTGCTTGTCTGCCAGGAGTTCTAAATAGACATGTTGTTGAACTATATAGTTACTGTTTGTCTTCTCTCTCCTTCAAAATGCTTGATGAAAAGCAATTGCAGAGTTTACAGAGTTCTAGAGAGTTAGTTAGCCTAGTGCACCAGAGACTAGAAATTATAAATAGCTTTGAAACTCCCTCAGTTCCCTAGCATATGGAATTGAGTTGTCCCAGATGATGCATTAGGGTTTCCAGGAGGGGACAAAAGAATTGCATTCTTCTTAAGCATCTTTACCTGCTGACTCATGGAGTGTCATTATTTACAACATGGAATGATCAGATGGCTAGAAAGAAAGAATCATGATACTATATGAGCCATGATACAGTTTGTGTATCAGTGGGAGCAGTAGAAGAGTCATGCCACAAAATGAGGAAATAAGCACAGTCTGCATATACACTGGAATGGTTTGTGCCAGTAAAAGTAAATCTATTAGTAGAAACATACAATTGCAGATTGCAAGACAACATTATATGCCAGCCATTAACTTTGTGTAGTTCTCCAGTGATGTACTCAAAATAATTAGTTTTTCTTCAGGGCTAATTTCTACTCAGCCAACTGTGTTTTTACAGTAGCTGAATGTTTTTATGTGTGTACCCTTCATCAGCATACTTAAGTAAGGAATCCCAGAACGCAGTCCCACTGACTCTTAAGGAATCATCTCTATAAAAAGTTACTTCTTATTTGTAATGAGGTCCAAAAATCTATGATTGAGGCTGCTTGATGCAAGCTTGAAGGCTGACCAGACCTTGTCAATCAGTGGTGGGAGACTACTGAGAAACTCAGCTTGTCTCCTTCTTCAGCTATTGGCAGGGAGATATACCAACTCCTATGCATGTAGAGCAGATTTAAAACAAAAAGGCTTAAAATCTCTAGACTGTTGTTCGTTTTTCTTATGACAAGAAAGGTGATTAATAACGTTCAAGTCATCACGCTCAGATTAGTGGAAGCAACTTGGTGCCAGTCTGAGGTGACACCAGCAAATGATCCACTCAGACAGTATTTTACAATGAGGTCCCTTGTTTGCAACTGGTGTCGGCAGTCACACTGGGCCTTATCTTCCAGAGAAGTAAGAGATTACAGTATCTGCCATATAATATTCTGAGATGGTTTAGTGTGGACCTTTGTTTCCATGGTAGCTTGAAGCCTGGAAGTTCTTTTATTGGGTCAGCATGAAGGTACAGGTTGGTCCTCCCTTGTTCAGCACCCTCAGGATCTGACCAGTCTGGGACAAAGGAGTTTGCTGGACCAGGGGCACAGTTTGGAGGGGGCACCAGCCTCCTCGCTGGGCTCTTCTCCCCATCCACCTGGCTCTGTTGTCTCTGGCCCCGCCAGCTCCAGTGGCTCCACTGGCTTTGCTGCCCTGTTGGCTACAGGCTTCATGGCTCCACAGGCTCTAGTGGCCCCACCCTCTGGCTGCAAGCTCTATAGGTTGGCAGGGCAGAAAACTCCACTGTCCCTGCCGGCTGGCTCTGCTCCTAGCCACCGGGGCTCTCTGGTCCAGCAACATCTGTGGTTCTGCTAGACCATGGATATTACTGGACCAGAGAGTCCCAGACCACAGAGGTTCAACCTGTAGTTGTTTGGGACACAAACATTATCTCAGAATTCTTTCCAGTGTGCCTCAGGATCAAATGAGAATGCTTTAATAGCATCCTCATCCTTAAAAAAAAAAGGGAGGGGCACCTGTGAGGTTTCAGGCATGTCTTTGGAAGTTTGGAGGTCTTCATGAATTGGTATGTTCAAGTAGTCATTGGTTTGTGTATACTCACGAGCTTTGTGTGTCTCCCTCCAGATTTTGGGCAAGAATATTTGTGCCAGAGTGGGACAGTGAATATGTGTATATATGAATATTCCACTTACAACACTCTGCAGCATTAAGATGTAGGGATGCAATAGTGTAGTCGATTAAATGATAAGCAAAAGCTTATAGGTTAATGCTGTAGACTACACACATTTCCCTCCCACTCCCCCCCAGTAAATTTTTTAGCAGGCTGGCCAGCAGCCCGGTTCAGTCCTGGCTCACGCTGGGTTCAGAACCTACCTCCACTGTGTCACTGCATTTAAAGTGTATTAGGAGCCAGGCAGGCAGGCAGGCAGCCTGGCTTAGTCCTGGCTTGCACCAGGTCCAGGATCTCAAACCTCCCCCCGACCCCCCAGACAGGGGCTGCTGCCACCCCATGCTGCTGCCTATTAATCAGAGGCAGCAGCACAGGGCAACAGGAAGCCAGTTTGAGACGGGATTTGGTTTTTAAACTGGCTCCCTTTGCAGACCAGCTCCAGTCTTGCACCTCACACTGCTGCCTCTGATACTGAGGCAGCAGCGCAGAGTGGCAGGGGGCTCCTCCGGAGCAAGGCCGGAGTGCACTGGCTGCCGGCCCTGCCCCCAGGGACTATAGAATAGTTGACTAACCGATAAGAATTAAAGAGGTTACTTGATTATTCAATTAACCGATATTTAACATCCCTATTAAGATTCACCTCCAGAGATTTGTTATGTGAGCAGTCTGCCCAGACTGGAGTGCAATATTCACCACGTGAGTCTACCAGCACAGGAATCACTGTTTGAAGACCTAGGGTCCTTTCAAGTGCTCTGGCCAGGACTGAGTTTCCTGCAGTCTCCTGACCCAAGCAAGAGAGTTCCCAGAAAACCGTGGCAGTACGTCAGCCATAAAATCATCCAGGCCTGCCACAGACAGTGGCCCCGGAAGTGGCACAGGTGGTGGTTCCCTCCTCATGTTGATAGATGGTGCTATGAACATTCTAGTGTGTTAGTTCTTCAGACTTCACTTGAATAAGAATAGCAAGGAGTGTCTATGCCTTACTTGAAAATTTCCTTTCTTGAAGTAATGCAGTCTCCAAATCCAAACTACTCTGAATGGGCTCTTATATGGGGAAATTAATAACTGGTACTCACTATTGGGAATTCAGTAAATACAACTGTTCTCCTGCAGAACATGGAATTCAGTGTTCATGCTTAATTGTCTTTATTGATATAGAATGATTAGAGGTTTCCTAGGTTATGAAAGAGTCTTAAGTAGTTTCTCAGAGGTGGAACCACCCCCACTCCCCAGCACAGCTTGAAAGGTCTGGTCAGCCTCTAAGACTGCATAGACTAGAGTCCTCAGTGTCATTGATCTGTGGACCCCATTGATCTCTGGAAGGAAATTTTCAGGTGAGGCCTGGATACATTTTTCTAATATAAGTAAGTAGTATGTAGGGGAGGTTTATGTTCTGGATTTGTGAAAAGTTACTGTGCACACATTAGTTGAGGTGCTTTATGAATAATGATGAAAAGTTGAATCCAAATTTGGCTCTGATTATCAGTGTGCAGTAGGATTTCGTTAGAGCCAAACTGATCAGGCTGTTTGGCTCACAGTAATCTAATAATTTCACCCAACTCCACCTCCCTCAGATAAGTACCTCTTACTCAAGTCAAATATTTTTTTTTAAGTGAGGAGGGAAACATTTGACTCTAATTTTTAAGTGAGGAGGGAAACATTTGACCCTGAGCCAGCTGGTCCTGTGCCTTTGACCCCATCTCCCCCACTCTGCTGCTGCTAGCCCCAGGCTGCCTTTGGCGGCTGGGGTTCTCTGGCCCTGGCTCTCGTTGCCTCGTACAACCAGATTCCCCCAGCCCTGTGCTGCTGTGAGCAGCCAAGCTTCTTCAGCCCCCGACCCCGTTCTACTGTGGGCACCCGGGCTTCTCCAGCTCCATGCTGCAGCTAGGGTTACCAGGTAGGTTTAGAAAGAATACCGGACACACTTGATGGGGGACCGGCTGGGAGGGAGGGGCGGAGGCAGCATGGCTGGCCATGGGAGATGGGTGGGGCTGGCGGGCGGAGGGGGCGGGGGCAGCGTGGCTGGCCTGAGGAGATGGGGAGGGTCGGGGCAGCGCAGCTGGCCTGAGGAGATGCGGGGAGTTGGGGGCAGTGCGGCTGCCCGGGGATATGGGAGGGGGGGGGGCAGGGGCTGGCCTGGGGAGATGGGGAGGGGGCGGGGCAGCGTGGCTGGCCCGGGAGAGATGGGGAGGGTTGAAGGCAGCGCGGCTGGCCAGAGGAGATCAGGAGGAGGAGAACCGGCCAGCAGGAAGCAGGGGTGGCTGGGAGGGGGTCGGGGGCAGCGGAACTGGTCGGGAAGGGGCGGGGGAAGAGGAGTGGGCGGGACTGACCCGGGCATGTGCAGATCCCGAGGTGCTGTCAGTCGCGCGCATGGTCCGGAGAAACGCGAGTGAGTCTGGCTGCGGCTCCACCACCCGCTCAGGAGCAGGGACAGGGCTTCTCCTCCCCAAGGCGTCAGATGCAGCCAGGGCTCCCAGCACCGATCGTGCCCCGCCTCCCAACCACTCCCCAGCTCCCGCCAGGCTTCTGTCCGGCGCCCAGCCAGAAATCCAGGAAATACCGGACATTGCACATGTCGGGTATTTTCTGCATTTTTTTTACTGGACAGAGGGCCCAAAAACCGGACTGTCCGGTAGAATACCGGACACCTGGCAACCCTAGCTGCAGCCGGTGCTGCAAGTGACTGCGTGTCTCTGGCCCCCAACTCTGTGTGCTGCCAGGCGGCTGCTTGGAATTCCCCAGCCTCCAGCTCCGCGCTGCTGCGGGCTGCTAAAATTCTCCAGTCCCTGCCCAGCGCTGCTCTGGGACCCCGCTGGTCCCGACTGGACTGCTGGCCCTCCTGCCATTAGGCTCTAGGGCTTTCTGGTCCAGGAGCATCCATGATGCAACCATTGATGTTGCCAAACCAAAGAGTACCGGTTTTCAGAGGTGCAACCTGTGGTTTTAAAAAAGACTCTTGTTAAGTCCCGGATTTAAAAAAAGAAAAAAATAGTTAATAGGAAAAAAAGAGTTCATGGCAGTATATTTATGATAGTAATGGAAGTTCCCCCTTGTTCCACAGTACAGTTTCTAGTACTTGTCCCATTTCAGTACCCTATAGAATGATTTATGGTTCTGATAGTCCGTGGATCTACCTTGCTAATGACAATCCTGCTCCCAAATCTAAAACATAAAACCTTCTGGTTACAGCATTAGAAGTGTCAAAATAAACAAGTCAAAACTGCTCTTCTCACATAAGCTCTGAATCATGCTTTCTGGCAAGGGGATAAAGTAGGTGGAGTACTGCTGTTTGTTATTACTACTGTATAATCATTAAGCCAAATCTTAATGACTTCCCTGAATGACTAGAGAAAATCCTTAAGGTACAAGAATTCAAAAGAATCAGAAAGCACTTGATTTCTGTTTAAAGAAGCTTTTTTGGATAATGCATCCGTTGATTTTTTTTTCCTGTTGCAAAGGCTCTACAGTACTAGTAAGAAAAATTTAAACAGTTGTCTGGTGATTTCAGTATAAAACTTTGTCTAAGCAATCCCCTTCCAAATGGTTATTAGTGGGGATAAAAACACCTACATCTAATCTTTCTGGGTAGAATAATCCAAATATACTTTACAAAAGGAGGAGCCAAATCAGTGGAGTACAGAAACTGGCTTGAACTAGAAATAAAAGTGTAAATGGTAGGAATACCTTTCTAAGAATACACACACAAAACCAAGTCATACAGTGTACAGGTGACTGTCCAACAAGCTCAATTTTTCATTAGCCAGCAGTATTATTTTCAGATTGTATGGGAAAATTCTATAAACCTATAGGCTGCGTCTAGACTGGCATGATTTTCTGCAAATGCTTTTAACGGAAAAGTTTTTCCGTTAAAAGCATTTGCAGAAAAGAGCGTCTAGATTGGCACAGATGCTTTGCGCAAAAGCACTTTTTGCGGAAAAGCATCCGTGCCAATCTAGACGCGTTTTTTATAAGAAAGCCCGATCGCCATTTTCGCCATCGGGGCTTTTTGCGCAATACAGTCCTCCCCTGTCTACACTGGCCCTCTTGTGCAAATACATTTGCGCAAGAGGGCTTATCCCTGAGCGGGAGCATCATAGTATTTGCGCAAGAACACTGACAATCTTACATTAGATCGTCAGTGTTCTTGTGCAAATTCAAGCGGCCACTGTAGACAGCTGGCAAATTTTTCTGCAAAAGCGGCTGCTTTTGCGGAAAAACTTGCCAGTCTAGACGCAGCCATAGTGTCATGTGATCTTCTCCTCCTAAGGCAGCATGAAAACAGGAGTATGACCACACTTCAGAAACATTGGTGAAAATGTTATGGACAGAATATTAGAGTTTAATCAGAGCAGCAGAGATGTTATAGTACTTAAGTCTTATGACATCTTACATACTGACTGTAGGTGGCTTTGATGCAACTGTTTCCTCATTCACTTATATGGTTGCATCTTAGGAAAGTAGTTGTTTCTTTCCTGTATACATGACAATATTGCACATAGTAGGAAATGGTATAAAGAAGAGTAAACATGTTTTTTTCTTTTGCTGCACACGGTGTAATCTTTGGCCTGATCTACATCTAAAACTTAGATCACCTAGTCATGGTGCTCAGAAAATTTTCACACATCTGACAGATGTAGTTAAGCAAACCTATGTTCTGGTATAGCAGAGTTGCCAACTTCCATGGTGTAAATAAGCAACCCTGACTTTCAAAATACTCCCCTTGCAAGCTAATTTTGTTTCAAAATGAGGCTGAAAACCAGCAACTCCCTTTGAAACAAATCCCAAACCCAATCTGTGTGACGTGATCTCATGGGGTGTATTTTGTGGGTCTCCTGAACACTCCTGACATCTATTCTGACCCTTCCTGCCTCTCTTTGCCCCCTTGTGCCAACCTCTTGCTTTTCACCCTACATGCCTCCCTATGCTCTGTGCCTTCCCATGTCCCTGTAGCTCCCCATTCCCTAGTCCTACTTTAGGTCTCCCCTCACCCTCTAAACCTTCCCCTACCCCTTGTGCCACCTCTTGCCCTTAGCCCTACATGCCTCCCCATATCCTAGCTGTCCCACAGGGTGCCCCTGAGGGCATAGGTGTGTGTGCACCCATGCAATTTTATTTTTAATTTTTTTTAAAGGCGAACATTTATTGAATACTCAATCATAAAGGACATTATTTTTATTCATCAAACAAACTAAAGAAACTAAAACTTAACTAAACTTAATTTTTTTTAAATTAACAACTAAACTTTACTTAAAAGAGCGTATCATGAGATTAAATTAAAACGCAAAGCCACTTTTTTTTGAGACATTAGGGTGTGCCTGGGCGCACCTGGCACACCCCCTACGCACACTTATGCCTGAGGGGCTCTGCTACTGTTGCTCACACAGAGGCAGCTCAGGCAGGCAGGAAGGAACTGGATGGAACTAATCTGGGTTGGAACTTGACGTTAAATGTCCACATGCGTACATGCACACGCTGCTTCCCTCTTCCCACCCTCCACTCCCCCCAGGTGGCGTTGACAGCACTTGGAGGGGCTATTCTTCCCTCCCTCCCCACGCAGCAGCTAGTCTCGGTGCTTTTCCTCCCAACCTCTAGAATTTGGCAGGGGACAGGAGGGGAGGGGATGCACAAACAGGCTAGCTGAACTGCAGCCAAATTACCCAAGTCAAGCTCTCATTGTGATTGGCTGGAACCAGGGGTCAGCGGACTCAAGGACAGTGTCCTCTGTAAGCTGAGTGCTTGGACGGCCACCCAGGGGAGATTTAAATGCCACATGCCTGATTAGCAGTGCCCACAGCCAGTAACATGTGTATCTACTGGTGGTGCACATATGCATATGCCTCGGTGCACATGACAAAATTTATTTTGCATGTGGATGGAAAAAAAATTAGAGGGAACATTGCTCTCCAGGAGCCAATCAAAAAACAAGACACTGTCCTGAATGCTTAACCCCCGCCCCCTCCCAAAAAAAAACCATAGCCAGTAAGCAAAATCAGCCTGAAACAAGCTCAATTTTTGCCTATTCTAGGCTGAACTGGCATCACACTGCTGGTTGATTTAGCTACTGTCTTTTGAGAGGGTGAATCTGCAATAGTTACAGGAAAACCCTCTGTGTTGCTATACCAAATCTCTATATCACAGTAGTAAAGCTTCAGTGCTACAGCCAGGCCCACCAACTAGCTATAGTGGCAACAGCCGGGGACAGAGCCTGGGTCCTTTAAATCGCCGCTGGAAACCCAGGTGGTGCATGCTGGGCAGTACTGAAGGGCTGGCTGGGGGAGGCTAGCTCCAGCCCTGCCCTTTTCTGCCCCAGGCCCTGTCCCTTCTACTTGCCTTGGGCCCTGCATAGTCTGGCAGCTGCCCTGGCTACATCTGTGCTGCTGTCATGCTTGTAATATACACATAAATTAGACTGACGTTGAAGTCTGTACCCTGCATTGTGAATAATTTCTTTATGCTATTGTACAAGGCTTCATTTTCTTTTGGCTTTCACCTTTTAGCTGCTGTATAGGGTTGTTTTATCTAGTCTTTGTCTGAGAAGATGATAATTGCAATAAGGAGTTAGCTAGTACAGAAACCCAGGGAAGGTTTGATGTAAAGCATCTCATAAATGTTCAGTGGAATTTTTTTAAAAAGATGTGTTTTGTTTTGTTTTTTAAAGTTTTTTTCTTTGTCTTTTAGTTTGTGCAGCAATAGAGCTAGCTAGAACTGGAAAGCCTGTTACTTCCTTGGGTATCCTCCTGTCTGTGTGAGGGGGTGGCAGGCAATGTTCCCTCCAATTTTTCCCATCCTTGGGAAAAATAAAGGTTGTTATGTGCACCAAGGCATGAGCTGAACTGCACCACCAATAGACACACATGCTGCTGGCTGTGAGAAGGTGGGGGCGCTTTGCCAATCAGCTGGGTGGCACCACTCTTCTGGGCGGCCACCCAAGCGCTCAGCTTATCGAGAACACTGGTGGCAGGAAGCTCATAAGTAAACATTACTTTAACATCCGCTTGTTACATGCTGGGAAATACAGTGAAGTAGCCATGGGTTTTTGGTGGTGTCTTTTCCCGTCTTTCCCCAATACAAGTGATGTGATTTTAAGTGATTTTGTGTTCTCTTTGAAAATATTACTTTGATGACAGGGTAAAGACTGCTTTAGGAGTGGAATAGTGTGGGGTTGTTTGGCTTATCCTGCATAACACTGTGTGAATATTTACTATGTATTTGAGAGAGTTTGTCTGTTTGTTCAAGAATTCCTCCTAAATGCTAAGAGCTAGGACCATCAAATTCAGTATGCAGATTCCTCTTATCCTAACTTAAAGCAACATAGGAGTTGGGTTGTGACAGGAAAATGGGATGTGCCTGGAAAGGGATTGCTTCTCATAAAACCATACAGAAAAAAGACAGACTCACCAGACTGATGAAGGGGGCTGGCTGGGGTTCACCCTTCCCCCTATATGGGACTGCCTCAGTCCCAAGCCTTACTCTCTCCACACCCCAGGCACTCTTTAGAGCGGGCAGTGAGGGCTGAAGCTTCCCCTCCCCATTCCTTTGGTGACATTGCTGGCTGTCCCCTTCTATAGGGAGCGAAGGGAAAGTTTGCAGTTGGCTGCATTCCTCACTCTGGCTGGGCAGTGGACGGGAAAGATAAGCTGTGTACTTCGCTCTCACTCCCAGGGACAGGAAGAGCAAGTAGCTCTGGTATGAATCTTGGGGGAGGGTTGCCCCTCCCCAACTACCCCCCTACACACACACCCATTCCCCTGCCCAGAGCCCTTCCTCATCCCCCAACCCTGACTCCTTCACCCACCACACCTGCACTGAGCCCTCCTTAAGGACCCAAGCATTGCCGGGTAAATGTACTAGTAAATTTTTTATAGTACCTCAGACAGAGTTGTCAATTTGATGTTTCAGTAAGATGCATAGCACACCCGGAAAATATGAACACATAAGTGATGTATCATTTGCATAACACATACTGAAGGAAAAGTAAAAACTAAAATACAAAAGCAGTATTGTTAACTCTCAAGTATTTGAAATTATGACTCAGGCCTTACAAATTACAAGTCTTAGAAAACCAGAAGGATTTTTTTGTTTGCCTTCTGGTTTTCTAACCTTCTAGAGTTTGTATTTGCAATCTTTTCTCCACAACCATGGGGAATAGAAAGCTTCCATTACATGGGAATGTCAGGGGTTTGATTTTTTTTAAAAATCAGATGACTCAGGATCTGCTGCTTTAAGAGAAATACCACGTAGCATAAGAGTTGCAGTAAAGTCATGAGTTAGTCCAAAAGTAACTGGATACATGTATTGAATGAATACATTCTTTCAAGGACAAGGATGGTTGTCTGTGAATCCTGGGCCATAGATCTCCTCAGATTTGTTAACCAAGACCTGAAGAGTATAAGGATTCATCCTTTTGAAGAGGTTTTAATAAAAGCCAAACTTTTTCCACAAAGCAAGCAGTATGTGCAGGAGTGGTCCTAGGCATTTTGCCAACCAGGACACTGGTTTTGGTGTCTCCTCACTATCCCAGAGCTTGGGGGATGGGCTGCAGCCAATTAGTGAAGCAAAAATAGGCAATCAATCAGTGTGGGAGAAGGAAGACAAGTGCATCGCCTAGAATTTGGTACCCAGGGCAACTGCCTTGCTCAGCTGCCCCAGAACCAGCTCTGTGCATGTTTGCCTTAAGGCATATTATTCTCATCAAGTACAGCTTCTGCCGCTTGACAGTATGATAGAAAAACAAATTAATTATCATATTTCTTCTAATATTAAAAAATATACCAAGTGGAGTAAAAATACTTATATGTAAATTTTTAGAAAAGTAGAGCGAGAATGGATGTAGCTTATGCATGCTATAATAAAAATGAATAATTAGTATTAAAATATCTTTAAATACATTAACAGCAATATTTCAATTGTCCTATTTAAAAGTAAACCTCTTGTGTAGAGGTCTCTGAACTGCTTCTGCTCTTCTTATGGAAAAATATCAAGGCAGCGGGAAGGGGGAAGTGAGAAACATTTGTCTCATTTCTGATATGAGTTCTTAGTCTAGTGTATCAGCAGTGCAAAATCAAAACATATTAGTGTAATTTCTGCTTTCAGGATATATCAGTTCCTTGTGATACTGAAATAAATAATGTGAGCAGACTTGCTCTTATATCCTTTGTGACAGACCCAGACCAACGGGCTGGTTATTTTGAAATCTGTACTCCTGCTTTCCCCAGGGAATAAATTTATTTTGAAATAGTTATTTTAGTTGTTTCAAAATAATTTCCTAGTGTAGACATTCCCTGAGTGACCAGGGCAGGGACTACTGTAGAGTGATTAAGTCAGGCAGACACCTGGAGCCAATTAAGGGCATGCCTGAAACAACAACAGCCCATTGGCTTATTAACATGCGGTATTGTGTCACTAGGCAGCTTAGCCAGACAAATCACCAGGGTTTACTTCATCGTGAATCGTTTTTTGGTTCTCACTGGCTTTAACTGTTTCAGGCTTTGTCTATACTGTCAATTCCATTACTAAAATTTTTGTTACTTGTGGGTGTGAAAAGACACCCCACCCTCCAATGGCAAAAGTTTTAGAGTTGAAATGCACCCATGTGGACAGTGCTTTGTCAGTGGGAAACACTCCCTTCGTTGGAAGTGGTTTTATTTTGCTGTCATGAGGGCTGTCTCCTGGTGATAAAGAGCAGCCGTCCAGCGCACTCTTCCACCTGCACTTGTGCCACATGCTTCTCAGTTTCCGCCCCTTATAGGGACAGTGGTTTGGAGACCCATGCTCCTCACGTTGTATTTTCCAGCAGCTTGAGGTTGCTGTGCTCTCTGCCTGCACCTTTCTTCATGTGCAAAATAATAGTGACTCCAGTCTCTCTGCTCTCTTCCTCTTCTCCTTTACAAAGGACTAGCAGTCCAGGGATTGGTCTTCTCCTTTCCCTCTGTAGAGATAAGATCAGGACCCACTCAGCAAAAATTCCTATTGTTCTGTGTGAGTGGGTTCTTTTTAAAGATTTACACTCACATATCATCCAGAGACCCCTTTTCTCTCACAGTTTTAAAAATGTCAGTGAGGAAATTGACATTCTCTCACTATTTAATTTTCTTTTTAGACTTCATTATAATAGCACAAAATAAAATAGAATTCCTTTTTAAATTGAGCCCTGTGGAATATGTTCATTAGAGACTATAGTATTATTCCTTCATTTTTCTCTAGTTGTTTTTCATGTGCATGTTGCAATAGTGCCCATAGTGAACCACACAGTTAACTTAAAATATTTGGTGTATGCATAGAGTTTTCACAATAAAAGTGTATGCAAAAGCCAAAGCTATTATTTTTCTGTCTTTTTTAGTCTCTGCTGCCACTCATGGTAGCATACCCTGAAATGTTATGTCTCTTTTGATCCATCTTTGGAGAGATGTATTAAGTGCACAGGTAACATGCATGATCTTATTAAGAGCTGACTTTAAAATCTTTAAGTCTGTTAAGTGTCAAGAAATAATTGTTCTTTTGTTCCCTGTATAGAATCACTCCCAGCTCATTAATTTGAAATGAGTAATAGGATTATAAAGACTCAGCTTTTTTTACGGGCTTTATCACTCTTAATTTTTTACTGGCGGCGACAGTAGTATATTAAATAAGAATTGGATAAAATAGTCTTTCAATTTTAATTAGATACAAATATTAAATGATTACTGCTCTTCTAATTCGTTTGGCACATACTTTTATTGTTATAAATTATTATTTTAACTTAAATATATTTCACTCAAATTGTGAAATATTTTAATCTTTTTTATATTTTGTTTTTGTCACTTTAGAGAAAATTTGAAAAGAAGGTTGGTGAAAGTTAAGTACCAACATGGAAATAGTCTGATTTTTTTTTTTTTTTTGAGAGATGCTGAACGACTCTAACTTATATTGAAATTGATGGGACTCCCAGGGGCTGTTGGTGGCTTAGGATATCAGACATGATATTCTTCAAAATTTTTAAGTTTCTGGTTTTCATTTGAATTAGGCTGGTAGTTGATGAAAGTTAGCATCCAATAGTTGTTTGGTGTTTGTGCGGAGTAGATTGGTTGCAAAATCACTCCGTTGCTATTTGTCAGCTACCCACAACCTGGATCCCTCTTGACTGGATTTCAGACTAGTGCATGGTACAAAGAGAAAACTTGTTACTCTAGTGGATGACTTCTCATTTCCATTGACATGGGAAGTAGAATGGAGGCTATTGCTAGAATTAGAACAGAAATCCTTAGAACAGGAATTAACTGTTTGTGTGTGCTCTAAGTACAGTATAAGTTCAACACATTTTGAAAATATATCAGAAAATGTGACCCTTTATTAAAAAACACCTAACGGATTCTTTGCTAATCTTGGATGTCCAAATAACAGCAATGATGAAATGTATCTGCAGCTATTCAGGAACCCGTATGCAGAGCTAGCTATAGTTAGCCATGTTCTTTTGCAAGTCTGGAGCACTGTAAGAGATTATAGCTTGACATGACCAAGGAGGGTACCTACAAACTACAAATGACTTGCTGTGCTGACAGTCAGCTACATGGAGTCTACTGATGAGTGAGCCTAATACCATTACTCTGCACTTGCACACTGACTGCGAGTCCATTATTGGGTGCATTTCTAAGTCATGGTATTTACAGTCAAAGCCCTAAATGGGCTCAGACAGAGTTATCTTAAAGACCGTCTCTCTCCACCCTTCTCTACAACATCTCTGCTGCACAGGAGCATTACTGCTATTAAAGCACAGGTTTGAACTCAAAGGAGCTCTTATTTCTGACATTTGCAACCACCAGAAATCAGGCTGAATACAGGTCTTGCAAACTTCATAACAGTGCAAGACCAGTTTTTTCTCATTAATATTCCTTAAGCTGCCTCCCTGTCAAAATGGGTCCCAACAGTATGTTCCTGGAATAAATAAATTGACTCTTCATTAATAAGTAGATTAACTTATCACAAGAGTTTCAAAGGGTTTTCACAAAATTGGGTGACTGGGTAATAAACTGGCAGATGAAATTCAGTGTCGATAACTGCAAAGTATTTTACATTGGAAACATAGTCCAAGCTATCCATATAAAATGAGTGGGGTCTAAATTAACCGTTGCCATCAAGAGAGAGATCTTGGAGTCACTGTGGATGGATGGTTCTCTGAAAACATCAATTCAATGTGCAGCGGCAGTCTAAAAAGCTAACAATGTTGGGAATCATTAGGAAAGTGATAGATAAAATATCATAAGATTCTATAAATCCTTGGTACTTCCACAACTTGAATGCTACATGAGATACAATTACCCCATGTAAAAAAGATACATATTGGAATGGGAAATGGTTTAGAGAAAGGCAACAAAAATGATTAGGTTTATGAAACTGCTTCCATATGAAGAGAGATTAATAAGACTAGGACTTTTTAGCTTGGAAAAGAAATGACTACCAGGGGGAGGGAGATATGACAGAGTAAGGATGTTAAGAAGCAGGTAACTGACTAATCGTGTAGTTGATACAATTTGTATTGACTACACAATTAGTCGATAAGGGGTCCCGCTGTGGCTCTGCAGTTTAAATATAGTAGGAGCCAGGCATGCAGGCAGCCCAGCTCCTAGTACATTTAAACTGCAGAGCCTCAGCAGGAGTAGGTCCAGGACCTGGTGTGAGCCGGGAATGAGCACTCCTGGCTCCCGCTGGGTCCCGCACCACTGCGCCTCTGACTCTCCTGCCCCGGCTTTTAAGGTGTCTCCCCCCAGCACTGGCTCCAGCTTCCTCCTTCCCTTGCTGCCTCTGTTTCAGAGGCAGCGAGGGGGGAAGCGAGTAGTTGAGTAGTGACTTGACTAGTCAGTTACATCCCTATGTTAGAGGTCTATAAAATCATGACTGGGGTGGAGAAAGTAAATAAGGAAGTGTTACTGATTCTCATAGCACAAGAACTAGGGTTCACCAAATGAAATTAACAGGCAGCAGGATTTAAATTAACCAAAGGAAGTATTTCTTCATACAACACAGTTAACCTGTGGAACACTTTGCCAGATGACATTGTGAAGGCCAAGACAACAAGGGCACATCTACATAGCAGAGTTATTTCAAAATAACTAATGTTATTCCGAAATAACATAGTCCACGTCTACACTGCAAGCAGTTCTTTCAACATAATGTTGAAATAATGGCGAGCTGGAGGACTTCTTACTTCGACTTCTGTAACCCTCATTTTATGAAGAGTAAGGGAAGTTGGAGGAACAGTGCTCTTTCTCGGACTTCCTGCTGTGTAGACAGCGCCAAAAGCCGAAATAAGCTATTTCGACTTAAGCAATGCAATTGATGTAGCTCAAGTTGCGTAGCTTATTTCAGCTTTAGCCCTGCTATATAGACATGCCCTAACAGGATTTTAAAAAAAGCAAGATAAATTCATGGGCAGGGATGGTGTCCCTACCTTCTGTTTGCCAGAAGCTAGGAATGAGCAACAGGGAATGGATCACTTGATGATTACCTGTTCTGTTTGTTGCCTCTGAGTCTCCTGGCATTGGTTACTGTCAGAAGACGGAATACTGGGCTAGATGGACCTTTGGTCTTACCCACTAGAGCCATTCTTATGTTGATTTCAAAGAGGCAGTGGATGCTTCTTCTGAAAGAGTGTATGTGTGTATTACGCAAACTATATTAAAAGAACATTTTAGGGTTGCAAAGTCACTCACTCAAAAGCTAGGAAATGCTATAATTAACGTTGGATGTTCAGCCTTAATTGAGCCTCTGGTATGAATGCATTATGATAGATTTAAGTTACATGTGTTACCCCAAAAAGTTCCCATTGGAGACCACCCAGGGTTACACTAGCATGGGTTTATTGTTTGAGGAATTAACACTTCACTATTTGCACTACAAGGTTAAACCAAAGAAGATAGAGCTGCCACCAAAGGTTTAAACTAAAGAGGGAACCAGCTCTCTCTCTCTCACACACAAACAAGCACACACACCCCTCTGTTCATTCACTCAATCACACACATTCATTCCTGCCCTCAGGCACTCACACACTTACACAGGCATATGGGTTGCAGAAGGCACCAAGGCATGTAGATCCTGGAGGGTCTGTCTGCTCATCATGGCTGGGTAGCTGGTCAGGAAAGAGACTTGCTGTAGAGAGGAGTTTCTCAGGAGCAGGGGAAGAAAAAGGGTCACACATGTGCTCCCTCTCCTTTATATTGTGTCTGTATGGCCCCTGTGACTCCTCCACCTTGTCACCAGGGAACATGCCCAGACTTCCCTTTATCCAGCAAAGCAGCAGTCTGTGATGACTCATCACTATGTGCTCCAGCCTTAGCATTGCAACTTCAAAAACACAGTCACACTTACACTCTCTCTCTCTCCATCACTCAGGGGAGAATGCAATTTAGAGCAAGTTACAAACAAAGTGGCTGAGAGTTACAAAGGTTACAAAGTTGCAGCTTACAGTAAGTTTCTGAAAGTTACAAAGATCACAGAGTTTTACAAAGATTACAGCAAGTTGTAAGGTTTGATAAAGGTTACAGTGAGTTGCAGTTTAAAACCTTAGACCTTACAGTTAGTGTAGTTTCAGAAAATGCATGTGTAAAATCAAGTAAGCTTAGGTGGAAGCTTTTTTATGCAACAACATGATTATATCTTACTGTTTCCATTAAGAATGGACCACTTTTCTATATGCAAAGCTGTTATGGCTGCCTATATTTAAAGATGCTCTTTTCAGTTTTTTGTAACTTTTGTCAAACTTTAGGTCTTCAGGCTGATGTTTCCTATGTCAGGTGTCTGCCACGGGCTGATTTTTTAAAAAGTTTTTAACAAAAATGGACCAGATATTTCTGAAAGTGAGATTGGGGAAATATGTTTTAAAAATACGTCAGTCATTTTCTTGAGATACTCTGTTATTTCCAGGATATAATTTAAAATCTAGCAATGCTGAGGAGCGGGGACGCAAAAGTGTTGTTCTCATGGAAGGGATGTGCATGTTGTTCTTGTGAAAAAAGGCCTTATTTTGGCCAGTGCTTAAGTCTCTTAAAATTTCAGCTTGTACAAGCTTAGTAGAGACTTTTTGGTTTGGCAACTACAGGTTGAAATTCTTTTAACTGGGATTCTCTGGTCCAGTAACATCCATGGTTTGGATGTTGCAGGACCAGAGAGTCCTGGTAGAGGGCCAACAGTAAGGATCCCTGCGGGGCCAGCAGGGCAGTGAGCTGCCCGCAGGTGGATGATGGTGGGGCCGCCTAGCGTGTGGCAGCGGGGCTGCACAGTGGAGTTGGGAGACCTGGCATGTGGCTGCCCGCTGGGTTGGGGGCCTTGGCATGGAGTCCCAGTGTGGCATGCGCAGCTGCTCAGGAAGCCGCGGTGTGTGGCGCTGCCCAGGGAGCCCCAGCGCATGTGGATGTCTGGAACCTTAGCGAACCATGCGTGTGGCTGGTTGGAGTTCCAGCCCAGTGATGGGCTGCCCAGCAGGTTGGCAGAGCAGTGGGGTAAGCAGGAGGTGAGGAGCCAGCTGGAAGGCCGGTGGCAGGGGTCCAAAATTGACCTCCCCTGGTCTGGCAAAATCCCTCATCCGGGACCAGTCAGGTCTCCAGAGTGCTGCACCAGGGAGGTCCAGTCTGTAGTTCTCTGAGGATTGTCTGTACTAAGCATGCTCCTGCCTAGGGTAGCAGAGGCTTTCCCCTACACTTGCTGCTCCCAACTGTTGTAGGGATCAGTACAGGGACTCCTAGGGTACATCTAGACTACAAGCCTCTTTCGAAAGAGAGCGTCTAGACTGCATCCACTTCTTTCGAAAAAGCGAGCCACCTTTCGAAAGAGCGCACCCAGGCAGTCTGGATGCTCTTGTTCGAAAAAGCCTTGTTTGCATTCAAGAAAGAAATGAGGTTTACCATGGTCGAAAAAACCGCTGCGTTCTTTCGATTTAATTTCAAAAGAACGCGGCGGCAGTCTAGGCGCAGGAGAAGTGACCTTTTTTTCGAAAAAAACCTTGTAGTCTAGTCACACCCCTAGAGTAATGGAATTTAAGGCCAGAAGGGACTAAACACCGCCTAATCTAGCAGGGGTGATGAGTTGGGGGAACAAGGGGTCATTCCTCATTGCTGCTGGAAGGGCCAGCCAGCAGCCAGAGAGGAAACTAATGATGGAGAGGTGGATGGGTGCTCACAGCAAGTGTATCCTTCCCCCACCTCCTGCACCTTCTGGCAGTGTTGGGGCAAGTGGAGCAAGGCAGCCCCAGCTGCTTTGCTCTCCCAGATGTGCCACTCCAGTGGAGGGACTGCCCCTCGCTGCTCGGGATCTTGAGAGATGTCTTCTACAGTTTCCATGCTGAGGACGTAGCTAGAAGTTTTCAGTCAATACCATGTAGAATTTCTTTTTGTCCTCTTCTGTCTCTGCCCATCCTGCCCCTTCTCCAGCTGTGTAGAGCCAACCATGACCTCTTGTTTCTGACGGTTACAAACTGCCCCCAATCTGACTTCCTTTCTTCCAATGCCTTAGTGGCTAGTTCCTTTCTTCATGAAACCTGCGGTGCTGGTGTTTCCCAAATCTGGGTGTCTAGGGAAACCTCAGCTTCCATGATTCATTGTAGCAGCTGCTCTTGTCCCTCCAGGCAAAAATCTTTTCCTCCAGAATAGTCATAAACCTGCACTTCACACTAGGAATGTGAAGGACTAGTCGACAGGCTAGTTGTTATCAGAAAGAGGCAGCAAGAGGGGAGAAGAGGAGTGAGTAATTCAAAGCAGCAGTGCCGTGTGGAGCCTGGGGCCAGACCCCAGGCTGCACATGGTGCTGCCTCTTTGAAACACTGCGTGCAGCCCGGGCCCAGCTGGGGTGTTCTCAGGCTGCACACGGCGTTTCAAAGCTGCATTGCCACGTGGAGCCCAGAATCAGCTGGGGACCCCCCCGTTGGCCCCGGGCTCCATTCGGCGCTGCCACTTTGAAACGCTGCGTGGAGCCTGATGCTGTGCTCCCTGCGGCATTTCAAAATGGCAGTGCCACACGGAGCCTGGGGTCAGCAGGGGAGTCCCCAGCTGACCCCGGGTTCCACACGGCGCTTTCGCCTTTAAAGTGTAGCAATAGCTTTAAGGCTGTTGCCACATTTCAAAGGTGGAAGTGCCCTATCAACTAATTGAATAGTTGATGCAAAATGCATCGACTATTTGATTAGTCAATTACTCACAATTTAACATCCCTACTTCACACACAGTGCTGTTTCCTTGCACATCTCAGCTTTCGGGCAGGAAAGAAATTATGGCACATCTGTTGGAGATTACCACCACGGTTCCATTTCCATCTTGAAGTCACCCATAGTTCTGAACCTGCAAAGAGAGCCTCTTGTACACCCTCTCTAAATTCCCTCAAAAACTTTTAGCTGCCTCTGTAGTCTTTAATTACATGGCCAGAAATAGTAATGCGGTTATGTATATGGAATCTTAATTCTGGTGTTTGCTGACTTTTGAGTGCTTGACTTTGCAACGTTAGCATTCGTTCAACTTAGTTCTCGTATGTGTGATCCACACACTATTACAGACTCGTTAGATCAGAAGGAAGTATGTGATTTACTTATGTGAGTCAGTTCCTAGTATTTTTTGTTTTCCTGTCTTTTTTTGAACTTACTCTTTTCCCTATTTGATGTCAATTACTGACTGTATATTGAAACTGTTTCTTCCCTCTTCCCCTTATATTTTGCATGATTGGCTGACTTTCTTCACCCCCTTCTTACTTTGCTTTCTGCAGAAAGGTTACTTTGTATATGTTGCTTTCTGTTATCTAATTAACGAGTGATAATAAAATAGGACATGCAAGAAACTCATCAAGGTTTCTTCTGCCCTCCTTCTCTACATTTTTGGAAAACTTCCTGTTATCTCACTTGATTTCATTTGAAATCGAAGCAGGAGGGATATATTTGATATGTGTAATTGAAATTATGCATCTAACAAGGGCTAACTAGAGCTCAGCCTGCATAAAAAAATCAAAGCGCTTGGTACTAAAGCAAACTATTTTTCTCGTTTCTCTTCTGATGGAATAGAATACTCAAGGGATAGTAGGCCTTTCTCCTTTTTACTTAAGTGTATTTATCTGAATAGTGGCAGAGCTCAAGTTACAACCAGCCCTGGATATCTGACCTTGACAGCCCAAAATCCTAAAGAACTGGTGTTGATCACCTGAGATTTTATCTCATAATCTGGGCATTGTGCATCAACTACAATTGGCTACTTGTAAACCAGGTTTGTATATCAGAACTGCTTTGTAAGTCAGGTCCTCACTGGAACTTTTGTTGATTACTTTTGGTGTAGGAACTGTTTGTCAGAGCAGTCAAAGTGGTGTAGGACAAATGCTGATTTATCAAGATGTTTTCTTCTTTGAAAAGTGTTCTTTAGACCATGATCTCTGTGGATAAAGTGGCTGAGAACAGTACACACACTATAGGAATTCCATTGCCATTTAGAATTTGCTTTTCAACCATATATCACAGTGAATTGGTTTTGTGCATGTGTTTATATATTTTAAAATCCCTTCCAGGTGGTCAAAGAATTTGTTCAACGTCTGAAAGTGCTTAAAGAAACAGATAATGGAAAAGCATATTGAATTTATATCAAAGTCTAAGATGGGATGTAAAAAAATCTTTACTGTTAATTATATAGCTGGGTTCTCAGAAAGGCCAGTGCCAGTCCTCAAATCCTCCTAATGGGCCAGTGGGCACCCATCTGTGGCAGGGTTTGGGGGAATCTCCACACATTTCCCCCCCTCTCCCCATACATCTCCTAGGCTGGCCCATGTGCTTCGCCCTCTTCCTTGTGTGTTGTATGGCCCCACCTGCTACCCCTGGACGAATTAATTCAACCCCTGCTGCTGCCCCACGGCAGGCCCTCCAGTAATCCCTGAGGTCAGGTCCTTTGGGGGAGGGTGCTTGAGGAAAGAGGTGCAATGTGGGAGATAGGGTGGAGCAGGGGTAGGAAGAGGCAGAGCGGAGGTGGGGCAGAGGGATTTGGGGGAAGGGAATGGACACCCCCCAGGGTTGCAGTGATTCATATGCCAGCAGCCACGCGCAGGCTGGATTATGGAGTGCTCGGGGCTGCAGATGGCCCCTGGGCCATTAGCTTGAGACTCCTGTTATATAAAAGGCGAAAGATTTATACAATCTGAAGAGAAAGGAGAAAATGAAATCTAAGAGAAGAGAATAGAAATCTAGAATACCCTGTATACCTACCCTAACGAGCTTTTTGAAATAATAAAGCATTGCATGTTTTGCTACTGTTTGTTTTCACATTCCTCTTTGCACATGTTGTGTTAGGGGGTCTGAAAAACATTTTGCTTTGGAGGGGAGAACAGGGACAACTTTTGGAAAACTAAGCACACTTGTATCTCACTTGAACTGAGACTCTGCTGTTCCATCTAAATTAACTGAGAGTATGTCTACACTGCAGAGTTTTTTTCAGAAAAACTTCACTTACATCCAGACTGTAATCATATTATTTAAAAAAAATTGAAAGAACAGGGGTTTTCCCAACATTGGTAAACCTCTTTCTATGAGAAAAAAGCCTTTTTCCGAAAGAGCTCTTTCAGAAAAAGGTGTGTGTGGATGGGGAAGAGGGGTTCTTTGGGTAGAAGAGGAAAGAAGAAAAAGCACAGGTGCCCTGTTAGCTACTCGGTCCATAGTAATCACAGTTTAAATGCGAGATAGCGTCCATTCAGTGTGGACGCTATCTTTTGAAAAAGTAGATCGCTTTTTCGATGTTTTTCGGAAGAAGTTTTTTCGGAAGATCTCTTCCAGAAAAGCTTCTTCCAAAAGAAGCCTGCATTCTAGACACAGCCTGAGATACAATCAGTAATTTAATCCTGGAGGAAAAATCCAGGATCTCTATGCCCTTCCCCCCCAATCTCTTGTTCTAATCATTCATCCACACAGCCTGGTTATGGTCGCAAGGGCTGCTAAGCTAATGGAGATGGAATCTTGCCAAGCCATTTTTTCCAATATCCTTCCATTTCATTCCAGTGTGCTACCTAAGTTCAGTAACAATGAAGAACGTTGTTGTGCTCCCAAATCAATCTGGAGAGGAGATTGTGCATCTGTTGGACTCAACTGTTAGATATGGAGACATCCAGTTCCCTTTCTGCTTACATAATGTCTGTATTGCTCACTTTTGAGAGAACCATCTTTCCCAGAGATATTGGAAATACAATGACAAACGTGATGGGGATAGGCAACAGATAACTAATTCCTGGGGGAAATATGTGATTGTAATTCTTTCTAAATAATTAAGAGTTGTGATGACCTCAATCATCATTTCTTTATTGGTACGTCAAATATCCTTATGCTGCCCATCCTAAGTGGTGAAAATCAAGGGATATATATTAATGGAGATAGCATTAACTTTCTTATAGAGCAGAAGGTCTCAGCCAGGGGTTCATGTACCCTTGGGGGTGCTGAGAGGGCTACCAAGGGGTGCAGCAACTCTTCTAGATATTTGCTTAGTTTTGCAAAAGGCTACATAAAAAGCACTAGTGAAGTCAATACAAAATACTATTTCATAAAGACAATAACTTTCTTATACTTCTCTATATACTGTATACTAAATTAAAAATGCAAATTTTATATTCCAGTTGATTCATTTTATAAAGATATGGTAAAAATGAGAAAGTAAGACATTTTTCTGTAATAGTGGACTGTGAAACTTTTGTATTTTTATGTCTGGTTTTTGTAGTTTTTAAATGAGCTGAAACTTGGTGGTACTCAGGTGGTACTCTACTTGAAAAAGGTAGAATAGTCTGGAAAGGTTAAGAGCCACTGTTATAGAGTCTTGTATGTTAATAATTTAACTATAATTTCAAATTCCAAACACTATAACTGAAATCCTGGCTCTGTTAAAGTTAATTTGGGTTTTACTCTTGACTTCTGTGAGGTCCGGATTTCATCTGATATGTCTTCTGTTAAATGTGACCTACAGATGTTTTGAAACTAAAATAATTTTCAAATCCTGCTTTAATGAAAATTAAAAACTCTGGAAACATTTTAGTAAAATAATTTGTTTTTAATTAGTCCCATTTATTCACCTGTGTGTCAAATTGTAATAATTGTTGGTAGAGAGAGATCCCATTATCTGAGTATATTCTGATAAAATATCTAGTATGCTTGCTTCTTTCAGTGTGAAATTGCTGTGTAAGTTCTCTTGTAATTTTGTAACTCTCAGCCTAAAAATTGGATAATAGGACTGTGCCTTTCCTTTTAAGCACCATTCTACCAACTGTCAGTATTTTGACATCAATTTCCACTGAAAATGTGTGCCATGTTTACAGGCAAAGAAAATTGTTTCCTTTCAACACATCACCTGATGAGAGTGAAGTGTGTAAAATAGACTTCACTGCTTTCAGATTATCCTTCTCCGTTGTTTGGGATGGTTCACAATGGATTGTTTTAAAAACAATATAACTACCTTTTCCCCTCCAGACACATCTATTGGTAATTGTTTGATTATACTAGTCCTCATTTTGGCATGTTCTGTCTCCCTCGTCCTCAGAAGCACTGATGACTCCCAAACTTCCATCTCTTTTTTAGCACTGTATAGTGTTAGCATTGCTCCTTCTGCTGCAGCTGTACTGTAGGTGAGCCAGTTGCTATAGGTTTAAATTTGAACAAAAAAGTGAATTAAGGATTGCATCCTGGCCTCTGAAACATTGTGTTATAAATTATATTTCCCCCGAGATATTAATGTCTCTTGTTCTCTTTATATTTGTTTTAAAATATTGTACTTGTTCAGTTTGTTTTTGTTTAATGCTCACTGTAGTTGTATTCTTAAATCCATTCAGTGACAAAAAAAGAGAAATGTCTAATTCTGTTTGGCCAAAAATGCCATGTTTTCCTGAAAGACTTGACAAAGTTCATTTTGACTGAATCTTAGTGCCTTGTATAAATCCTATGGTGACTATGGACGTTCCTGTAAAAACTCATGTAAACATTAATTTGTTTGGCAATCTGGAAAATGCCAGTGATGAAAAGGCCGAAATGTCACTTCACATTCTATAGCTGTGAAGCATAGTAAATACAATTATACTCATATTAAAGATTATGTGAGTGGAATTTCAGCACTGCACTTGCTACTGTCATTGTAAACAATGTCTTCCAAAATTGGCCAGATGTGTAGAGAAGCAATAAAGATTTATGGCTGCTTTTAGCTGATTCTTGAATGTGCATTAAATGCAACTAAGAAAGTAGCAATATAGACTTGCCCATTGTAATGAATGGCACACGATCCGCACTCCAAATTAAAGTAAGATGACTTGATAAACCAAATATCTCTGTACTCTGAAGTTTCTTTCTTACAGGTAACATCTGTGGCCTTTTGGGGAAAGAATGAGAATGACCTAGTCAGTTACACATTAAATATGTCACAACAAACCTGGGTTTTCAAAACTTTGAACAGGGCACAGTATCCAGAAAGTGGGAAGAATTTGAAATGTCATTTTAAGTTAGTAATGTCATGGAGGAAGACAAGGTGAGACTTCAGTGGAGTAGAGAACATGGAGGACCAGAAAAATTAAGTGTAGTACAGTGATTGGACTCTGAGGTTTGGCCAAATACCATGCATTGAGTAAAAATACTAAAGTCTTGTTTTCTGTTGAAAATTTCAGTTGAGCCATTGCCACTTGTAATTGTTCAATGTTTACACACAAACTATCTTGGCTAGTGTAAACTTGTGGAGTGTTCCCATGTACACAGCAACCGTTGAAGTATGGTACCTGCAATTGTGGAAACCCTAAAGTCAAGGCTTTTGTGAATAGTAATCCACACTTGTTGGAGGTAACTACTTTTTATTGCCACATGACTAGGCAAATTTATTTTTCATAGAATACTCATATACAAATCTAGGCTAGAATATGCCCTTTTAAACAGTAGCCAGCCAAACCATGTTTACAAACTGTTTTAGCTGAAGCTGTGTTTAAAGTGACTATGAACATGATTAGTTAACATAGTTCCAAGTCCTGTGTAGACAGGGCCTAATGAGACAGAGCAAAGGTAGATACATTCTGCTAGCATATTTTTGAGTAGCTTTATTGGGAATGGAAGGGGGAACAATTGCATTTGCGTCAAAACTATAATTTTGCTCCCTGTTTTCATAAGAATAATATATCCTATTATTTAGCAGATATGAAGATGCTTCATATGAGCAGGAAAAATCATTATAAGGTTTGCTTTTAAATTTTCATTCAGTTTAAAAAAAACTGAAAAAACAAGAGGCGCTCATGATATTGAGTGTTACGTTCTGCTTTGTGAAGTTCTTTCACTTTGAGTGTATGTTAAGAGTTAATTGGATTTTGGATATATTTGATCTTAATTTGGTCTGTGTAATTTCTATATATTTGACAAAACAATTTTGACAGCTCTAACTAAGTATTAAGTATAAACAATATACTGTGAAATAATAGACGGGCATAGTGAAAACAATGTGTAAAAAGAGTTTGCAAGTTTTTCTTTTATGCACAAATCTAGCCCTAATTATTCAGTGATATTTTTCACTCTATCTTAAAACTCATATGTACACTAAAGAATAGAACACTATTTACACTATACCTGAAAAGCCATGCTCTATGTATTTTTTTTTATTCTCTGTGAGTGGAGTACATTATTTTCTAATCCATATTCATGGCAAAGATTTTTCATAGAAACAAAGCATCCAGAGAGAGAGATCTTTTCAAAAGTTAGTTCTATATTGGTTATAACTAGTTTTTCACTTTTACTTAAAATCACAGTTTAATAAATATACAAATAGTCTGATGAAAGAGAAAAATAATCCACATGGGAAGGTTAATGAGAGAAAATGAAAACAATTTCTGCTATCATTCAGTGCTCTAGAATTTAAGACCTGAATTGTTCACTGGTATTTAAATCATCATAGGTTTCAATCCCTCCTTACAAGCCATTTGTTATGGAGTTCTTGGTTTCCTCCAGAGTAATAACTTGGAAAACTTTGTTTTAAAAAGTAGGTTTATCAGTTTGTGTTATAACTGCATTTTTTGTAAATTTTTATTTTTCTTGAACTTAACTTTTGTATTGTTAAAAAAGAAAAGGGGAAAATGTTTATTGTAATGATACCAAATGGATTTTTTTTTCTTAGGAGATTTCTTTGACTAATTTAGGGTTTAATATTTACCACATAGCTCAGAATAGCTTCTCTTTTTTCCACTCTCTGGCCTGATCCAGTTTTGCTCATTCACTCAAAACTCTCATTGAAGGTCAAGCAAAAGACTATTTTAAGTATATTAGTCTCATTATTTCTTTGTTCATTGCTGTTTGTGACCTCTGTTTTGTTATTGTCTGTTACTGCCTCTTTTTTATTTTCTGAGGTGATCGTGTTTGTTGTTATAATAGGAGGGTTTATGCAAAGAGATGGAGGGTTTGTTTTCCCCAACAATACCCACAATAATTCATTTTCTTTATTGAGCTCTAATGTAAACAGTCAGTATTACAAAAGTTACTTACAGAAATTTGTGCATGTGTACACAATCAAATATGCCATTATAACTTGCGAAAAGAAGAATCAGATTTTAGATTGAGGATCAAAGTCCTAAAGTCGTAATGTGCAAAACTAGTAAAAATTAAGTTTTTTACACATGTTAATTTATTTTAAAAATCTCACACGTCGGAATTTAATGCACGTAATCTCATTGATGGATGGTGGCTTTTGAATTTGATTATTGAAAAGACTAAAATAATCTCATCTGAAATTAGTAGCTGCTTCCTCTAGCTACCTGAACTATTTACATTTAAATAAACCAGTCCTACGGCCTGTTTTGCATTCTCCAAGAAAAGCAGTTTTGTACTCTGCATTGTAAGCAGATGAATAACTGATAAAATTAACTACTAGCCTCAGTGGCAAGGACTATTTTCCTAGCATGTAGTGGGGAAAGAGGCAAAGTTCCATGAGAAAACAGGATGATTGTAGCAACTTGCATCTGAGCTGAAGTATTAATGTCAGGCAGAAATATAATGTGCACTTCTACAACACTTTTCATCCAAAGATCTCAAAGTGCTTTACCATGATAAGAAATATGCCCATTCAACAGATGCACAGAAAGGGGAAATGACTTGACCAAAGTTTCACAACTAGATGGCATTTAGGAAAAGATCACTTGACCCTCAGTCCTATACTTTAGCTATTAGACTTGCTATCACGCAGTGCTACTTTAGAAACTGATAAGCTAAAATGTAATGACTACTTTTTAAGAATGCATCTAAGAAGGCCAGTGTGGCTTTTTTAGTTGATACATGCCACAGGAAGAAAGGGAGATAATGAGGATTAATCTGAATTCAGGTTTTCAAGTTGGCAGGTGCTGGGAAAATTGTGGAGGCAGTTATTGGCAGTTATTCTTTGTGGTGCTACTTATCTAGAAACAGTGTAATTTGCAGATTGTATTTTACAGACAAAACTAGTGTGGTACATAAACTAATATAATTCCTAACATTTTTTACATGAGTGATACCCATTATTTAGGGTGTGCTTATGTGGATATTCTTGGCATACAACATGGAAAGTATACAAAGTGCAGTAACTTTTTCATTTCCAAAGTAGGAGATGGGTGTGTGTGTGATCCATGGGTCCTACATATGCCTATTACAAGAGGTGTACCTATCTATAACAGAGTGCAAACTCACCAGTGTGGTGCCTCCTGCTGTTTGCTCTGGGAATTATCTTTGGTTGATGTCTCACCCGTTGTTCACTCTACTCTAGCTCCACCATCTGTAGCTAGACTTACATTACTCTCTGGACTGAAGCATCTGCTTCAGGGCACAGCCCTCCTGCTCCCAACTCTGTGCTCCCCTCTTCCAGGGGAATCAGCAGTCTGTCTACAGTCTTTGCACCTGCCTCCATGACCAACTGCAGCCTCAAAATCTAGCCCCTTGCTCAGGGACAGTCACAGTCTGTCTTGGCCCTACTCCTTCCTGGCAAGTGAGGTGAAAGGTGGGGAACCCAATCCCACTTGCTACACTGGAACCAACCCAGGGATCCTCTAATGGCAGCCATATACTGCACGCCTCTCCCCTCTGCTGCCTACATTCCATGGTCTGCTTCTCCATGGCCCTTGCACCTTCTTGGTCTATTTCTTCAGTGGGGCCGGCCTAGCAGGAATCAGGCTGGAGCTCTTCCCCTCTGACCCTGCCTAGCACTCCTCTGTCTAAGGTGCTTCTCCCTTGCTGCTCAGGGCCTGAATGAATGAGCACCCCTCAGCATTGCAGCCTTTTTTTAGGGTCCACTCTGGCTTTGACTTGCTGACTTCTCCCTTCACTCTGATTGGCTAGGTTTGCGCAGGTCCTCTCCTGCTTGATTTTAAACCTTTCTTTGCCGGAGTGGTGCAGCTGCCCACTACGCCATCCAGTGCTCTAAATGTCCCAATAATACCTATGTGGTGAAACCAGACAATCACTATGCTCTCGAATGAACTCACACGGAAAAATATCATCCAATGGTGAGCACTTTCCACAAAAAGATCAGTCCATTTCTTCTCTCTCAGTATTTGTCTTCCAGAGAAACCTGTACAACTCCTTCAAAAGATGGGGGCGCATGAGACATAACTTTGCTAGACCCTAAAACCATAAGTTTAATAAAGATTTATAGTTTATTACAACAGTCTATAACCTGCTAACTCCCCTTTTTTGTTCTCTAACTGCAGAGGTGTTCATGGGCTACTTTATTGTCCCTTATGTTATATATGTTAACTACTTATGCTAAACTATCTGTTTCCCCTTGCATTTAGCTGTGTCGCTTTGAGTATGTCCACTTTGGAACTAGACACTTCTAGTTTCTGACTCATGATTGTGGGCCACAGATAATGAACTGTTTGAATTGGGTGTGGACATTTGGGATCATGCTGGAGCTCAGGCTCTAGGAGGGTCCAGAAGCTGAAGCCTGAACCAAGCATCTACATCACGATTAAAAACCCCTTCTTGAAAGTGAGCTGGCACAGGGCCCACTGCAAGTGTTTAACACCTGGAGACCTGAAGAAGAGCTCCTTGTAGCTCTAAAGCTCATCTCTTTCACCACTAGAAGTTGGTCTAATAAAAGACATTACACCCTCCCCACCTTTGTCTCTCTGGCTATGTCTAGACTGCATCCCGGAAAACCTCCTGTATCCCGGAAAAGCTCTGCCACGTCCCAAGGAACATGTCCGCTTTTTCGGAACAGTTTCTGAAAAAGCTGATGTGTTTTCAGCATCCCCATATTCCTCTCAGGCTACGTCTAGACTGCAAGCCTCTTTCGAAAGAGGCTTTTTCGAAAGGTACTTTTGAAAAAGCCTCTTTCGAAAAAGAGCATCTAGACTACAACCAGTACTTTCGAAAAAGTGGCTCGCTTTTTCGAAGAGAGCACTCAGGCAGTCTGGATGCTCTTTCAAAAAAGCACAGTTTGCATTACATAGCGCCTTTTTTCGAAAGGCATTATTCCTCATAAAACGAGGTTTTCCATGGTCGAAAAAACTGCTGCGTTATTTCGATTTACTTTTGAAAGAACGCGGCAGGAGTCTAGACGCAGGGGACGTTTTTTCGAAAAAAGGCCACTTTTTTTCGAAAAAGCCCTGTAGTCTAGACACACCCTCAGTGAGATGAATAAGGGATGTTCCGAAAGAGGAGTCTACACGGGGCCTAATTTCAGAAAAGCCTCTTTTGCAATTTGCACATCTTTTTCCGACTTTTCTCTGCACTGTAGACATAGCCTCTAATATAGTCTGGGACCAACCCAGCTACAACACTGTAGAGAACCAAGTGTGTAATGATTCTGAATCCAAGGATATACTTTTCTGTTAGGGATATCTTCTATAGATCAGTAGTGAATTTGAGAACTGGCTGGCACTGAAACTACATAGCCAAGGTATTTTATACTTGTTTTGGAGATTACATGTTTAATGCATACATAACTTTTAACAGTGATTTTTAAAAATTCCTCTGGAAGAACAGTTGAGGTTTTGTCTCTTCTGAAATTGTGTGACATTGCTTCACAATTATAGACTACAGTAGAGTCCGGATTATCCGACCTTCGCTAATCCGACATTCCGCTTTATCCGACATAGCCGGCTCCTGAAAGCAAAACTAAAACCCCGCGCTGCCCCCGGCCGCCTGCCATGTGACCTGGCCCGTTTCTCCTTCCCCAGCTGCTGACGTCCCTGCTGCTGCTGCTCCTGTCGGCACCGCTCAGTACCCATTCCTGCCTGGCCCCTTCCCTCCCTACAGCCCCCGGGCATGGCCCAGGAGAATGGCCCCACTCGCTGCCACGTTGCTCCGGGTGCTGCTGCTGCTGCTCCTGCCCCTGCCGGCGCCGCTCAGTCCCCATTCCTGCCTGGCCCCTTCCCTCCCTGCAGCGCCCGGAGCGACGTGGCAGCGAGCGGGGCCATTCTCCCGGCCCGCACTCAGGGGCTGCAGGGAGGGAACGGGCCAGGCAGGAATGGGGACTGAGCGGCGCCGGCAGGAGCAGGAGCAGCAGCGCCCGGAGTGACGGGGCAGCGAGCGGGGCCATTCTCCTGACCCGCGCCCGGGGGCTGTAGGGAGGGAAGGGGCCAGGCCACCCGAATCAACTACAGGTACAGATAATCCCTATTATCTGACATTTTCGTTAATCCGACCACCTGTCGGTCCCGTTTAGGTCGGATAATCAGTATTCTACTGTACCTGCATATGAATGTTGATTTGAAAGTTCTGGGCAATGGGTAAAATCCAGGGAATCCAGTGAGATCAAAAGTTCCCACAAGGGTGACTATAAACTTCACTTTATGTTTGAATGGGGGGATTAATGTTTCAGAGATCAGACCACATTTATTGGGTTTGTTTCAATTTGAGAGGATCCTTCCCTCATATCAGCTTTAAAGTGTCTCACCCAGCTTTGGAAACGGATTGATTCTGTGGCTTTATGCAGCTTTTGTAAAAGAGCTCACAAGTTTTATATTTTGATAGGTTTTATGTTACCATCAGCTCTGATCTTTGGGGGATGCTCTCAGTTTCCTGGTCTGTTACTTTAAGTTTGCTTCCTTAGCAAAAAGACCACCTTCAAAAAGCTATCTGAGAGCTGGGGCTTGTTAGATTAGATTCTAGTCCAGCATCAAGAAATTACAGCTAGACCGAGAAACCAGTCAGATCTCTAGATCACTGAGGCCTGGAAACATGTACTGCATAATCTGTTTTTGGACGTGGAGTGTATGTCTCTCATAGAAGTATGGCTGATGCAAAATAGTATTATTAGTCCTTGACTATCAACACCAGAAGGGACCCTGAGGCTAGTGAAGAGTCTGATGAAACTGCAACTAAATAGACCCCTTCTTTGCCCTTTCAACTGCCACAAACAGACTGGACATTTTCCAGGTTTATAAGTGCCAGTGTACTATTCATTAGGGCCCCTTTATCATTTCGTCAGTCCAGCTGTGTGGAGCAACATCCATTCGTACGTAAACTCCTCCCTTCTCCCACTGTCTGGGGAGGGAGAGAGCAAGATGTCTTCATCCTGAGATCCTGTATCTCCTGGCAGCCTCCTCCTCACTCTTCTTTCTAATTTTCTGAACTGTTCCCCACTGATGATGCTTTCATTGCTTTTATTAGCTCCCCCAGTCCCCTGCCTAATTAACACAATTAAGGGTATGTCTACATTGAGAGATAAGGTCAAATGAATTATGGTTAACTTTTTAGTACCTTGTGACAGTTCTTCCCCCCCCCCCCCCCCCTCCACTTTATAAAATTGCCCTATGGATACCAATATGCATAATTTGAAGATGCTTTGGACAAAATACCTCATGTAATTTTAATGTCTCAGTCTGCTGGATCTGTGGATCTTATTTTGATGTATGTACCACTCCTGTATGAAAAGTTAGAAATATGCTGCATGGAATGGTTTATGGTTTTAAATGTGCAAATGAAAAGCCATCAAGGGTGTTTTCAGTGATGGGACACCTTAATGGGTAGGTGAGCAACTTGACCAGCAGCCTATTTTGTCTCTTAAGTTTGAGCAGTGGTTGGTCCTGGAAAAGCATGTGACCAAACCAACTTACACTGGTATATCAGGGTACTGACATTATTTCGAAATAACATAGTCCATGTTTATACTACAAGCAGTTATTTCGACATAATGTCGAGCTGGATGACTTCTTACTCCGACTCATGTAACCCTCATTTTACGAGGAATAAGGGACATTGAAGGAAGAGTGCTCTTTCTCGGACTTCCTGCTGTGTAGACAGCGCCTAAAGCTGAAATAAGCTATTTTGATTTAAGCTACACAATTGATGTAGCTCAAGTTGTGTAGCTTATTTCAGCTTTAGCCCCCCTGTGTAGATGTGCCCTCAGTTTAACCAGATAATTTTCCATACCGGGGGGGGAGGTGTAGAAACAAATTCTCACCCAAAGGAAGTTTATTTAAACTGGAAAGCTATCTGTCTCTTTGTCTTTGGCTGTTATGACACACTCAAGGAAATAGCCAGGGACCCCAGGGAGAAAAAGATCTTCCCTGGCTTGGAGGTTTAGCTGAAATAAGAACAGTCTTAGGGTAAGTTTGCAATAAGTTTTACTATGTTAAAACTACTTTTGCGTTTTCTTTTCTTTTAAGTTTTAATTTACTTTGCTATGTCCATTTTCACCCACAGCCTCTTAAATGCTACTGTTTGTACTTACAAAATTACTTTTATTTTACTATCAAGGGGTCTTCTGTGAACGCACTCCGTAACACACCCAATTTTGTATAGTCAAAGGTGTATGTTGGCACTGTACACAAGAATTTGACATAGTTTGAAGTAGTGTGTCCCCGGTATGGTGGCTACCATCAACTTTGAGAGTGAAACACTGTTAGTAGCTATCCCACAGTGCTTGTGCCCCTTTTCATTCTGGGTAATGTGCCTAGTGCATGCTGGGACTAAAAAAACTGTGCAGCGGGTGGTCCTGGGGACATGTTGTCAGCGGCCCATAATGTACTCATTTCCTCCTCCTCCCCACCCCCCACACAACAGCAAACAGTCTATTTGCACCCTTTTTTCTCTTGTTGGTTGTCTGCATTGATGCCATAGTAACGTGAGCATAGAACCCATCATGGCTCTTGTTCAGCATCGAAGCTTTATGATGCAGATGTTGACCTTGGTGCATGTAATTCTGGAGAGCATCCAAAATGTACCAGGGTCCACTGGAACAAGGAAGAAGCTCAGGAGGACGTGACCTTATTCTTCTGTGAAGCACTTGAGTTGAGTGAATTGCAAATGCTGCCCGCCTTTGATTAACAGACACAGTGGAATGCCGATTCTGGTGCTGTCAGTCAAGCACAGACTGGTGGGACCGCATTGTTATGCAGGTTTTGGATGCTCAGCAGTGGCTGCAAAACTTTCACATGTGTAAGTTGGGGATGTAAAAGGTTAATCGGTTAACTGGTAAGCCCCGCTCTTAACAAGTGAGGCTTACCAGTTCCAGTTAACCGGTAGGGTCTGGAGCAGTTCCCTGACCTTCCTGGGCCGGGGGGCTGCTCCAGCACTGTGGTGCCTGCCACAGCAGCTCCTGTCCATGGCGGGCCCGGCTGCCCCTGCCCCACGTTACGCACTGGTTCCCTGAGCTCAGAGTCTGCAACAAAGCCTTCTCCCAAGGAGCGGGGCCAGTAGCAGCCCTTCCCCACCCCACTCCTGGGGAGGTGGCAGCAGCCTTGGCCCCACTCCTGGGGAGGTGGAAAAAATAAAGAAAAATAATGATAGTTTGTGTTCCAATTAGGGATGTTAAAATGCATGTAATTAAGTAACCATGTAACTGCTAAACATGTGGAGCGGTAGTTGCCCCCCGGGAGCCAGTGTGGTCGTGGAGCCAGCTTTTAAGCTGTATCAAAGGCAGAATGTGGGGTGGCAGGCGGCTCTCTGAGAGCCGGTGTATGCTGGGAGCTGGCTGTTACGCCAGCTCCCCGCATGTTCCAGGAGCCTGTGTGTAGCTGTGACTGTTAACTGATGAGCCCAGGCTCATCGGTTAAGCGTTTACATGGTTACACTTTCACATCCCTAGTTCCAATCTCATTTTTATAGACCAAGGAAATGATTAATTAAGATTCAGATAATCAGGCAAATTAAGCTCTCATCAACACTAACAAATGACAGTTTTCATCTGGAAACTCTCTGTAGCTAAAACATAGGCAACAAAAGACTATAAAACAGTTTTAGCATCCAAGATAAAGGTTTGGAAGGCTACATTGCTTATGAGCATTAATGTATTTATAAGTAAATTAGAGAATAATTTTGTCTTTTGGCAGCAAATGATTCAAAAGATGTTGAAAAGATTTAGGTTTTATATATTTAATTTGCTTTGAAAATGATTGGCTAAGGACCCCCTTATACATTTACTTGAATATGACTAAGAGCTGTTGTTCTGAATCTGTACACTTTATACCTGAATAATAATATAAAGGTTCATATGTGTCAAGATATGCTTACATTGCACAAGTACAATATAAATGAATCATGGTACACATTGTAAGATTATTTGTAAAGAGAACTACTCTGCATATTACAAAGACATTTTTCACAGATTAAGTATATATACTTTAGTTTATCATCCCTGTTGCGTAAGAGGCTCTTACATAGAAGGTAGGGTGTGTTCACTTAATTATTTTCACTTTTTACTTTCTGTTGGACACAGCATATACCTATTTTTCCTTGAACACTGAAGTTATTTTTAGTAGCAAGATGCAATATACTGAAGAGACTAGTATCTCAGCTATTTTTATGATGAACAATACCACCCATAAGTTAAATAATATTTCATCTCTATATCCGGGTGGTTTTATGAGTAATTCATTTGCTTAACCATAAGTGTTCCAAATCCTAATTGCCCAGCTGCAAGTAGTTTCAGTTTTTCATTTTACTAGCTCAACAAGCTGTGTTGCATATTGGCCCCTGGTTACAGCATCCATTTCAACAGTGTGTCCGGATCTGTAAAATAGGTATAATGACCCTACTTCCATGGGAGTGTTGTGGTGATAAATTCATTAATATATATTAGGTGCTTCAATATGACCAATATAAAAATGTAGCAATTTGTACATAGAGTTATGAAGGTTGAGTAACTAAATTGTGTATTTCTGTAACTCTTCAGAATACCATATAATAAAACTGTTCACCATAATAACAAATGTAATTTAATGTGACATACAAAATTGATATTAAAATGAGTGATCAATGGTGCAATAGAAATGCAAATATTATCTTAACTGGCTTGTGAGCCTTGAGATGCCTATGCAGAGGTTTAAAGCTATTCTGCTGACCCACCTTAGCAGCCAGAACAGTTGGGTTTCTGTAGTTCCAACTAAAGAATACAACTAGGAATACAAAAGTCTATGTAGCTGAGTAAAAAAACTTTAGGGGAGGACAGGAATTCTTTTGGAGAAAAATCCTTTTATGTTTGTAAGTAAAGCCTTCACTTGTTTTCTTTATTTAAAGAGAAGAAAAGCAAACTCCAGGAAGGTGCTGAGTTGACAGTTATCTCCCTGTTTACATGGGATGAGTATGGGGAAAGGGCATGAAGACTCTGCCTGTTTACCTATCATCAGTTTCACTGAGTCTGAAAAGTAAAAGGTTGGAAAACAAATACTGATGGATCCCCTAAAAGACAGAACAATACCCGTCTAAGTTCTTTTCAGTTAAACGTTTTAGGTGTGTCCTAAACTAGTGTATATATGAAAGTTTAGTATATAATGTCTATATATCTATATGGCCTTAAAGACCTTTGATTATAGATAGATGCACCCCTGTTGGTTTTTCTACACTGCACCCATAGCTCGAAATAAGCTACACAAGTTGAGCTGCAGAAATGGCATAGCTTATTTCGAGTTAATTTCAAAATAGCTTATGTCAAAATTTGGCGCTGTCTACACAGCGCCAAATTTTGAAATAACCCATTATTCCGAAATGTCTCTTAATCGTCATGGAACAAGGTTTACCGGGATGTCAGAATAGCAAGCCCATTATATTTCGAAATAACGGGCATGCTGTTAAGACATGGGATAGCTATTTTGGGAAACCTCTGGTATCCCGAAATAGCGCCACATTATAGACGTAGCCACAAAGGCCTGAACACAGTGCCATTTGGAGGCTTTACTTTAAACCTAGCAGCTGTATATTGATAACCCTGAAATGATTATGTTGCATTAAAACAATACATTGCCAGTGCCAACAGTAAACAATGACAAGTTTGCTTAACTTGTATCATTTTCTGTTTTCTGTACTGAGAATTTTAGAACTCATTAGATCCTGATGCTTCAGAATTCTGGCAGAGGGTTTGCTCTCTACAAGTCAACCATGCAGTGGCTGAATAACTTTTAAAAAAACAAACTAGGGAGCTTACTTTATCATGCTTTACACCTTCATATTAAATTCCCTTGAAAGTCATGACTTCAGACCAGGAAAGAAGCTGTTCCCACAAGCTGAACTTGTACTCCGTACTGTGCTTAAATATTAGTGAAGGCAAGCAGAGGGTAGGGTTGCCAGGTGTCCGGTTTTCTACCGGACAGTCCGGTATTTGCGCCCTCTGTCCGGTAGAAAAATTCAGAAAATACCGGACATGTGCAATGTCCGGTATTTTCTGAATTCCCGGCTGGGCGCCGGACGGAAGCCTGGCGGGGGAGTGACTGGGAGGCAGGGCCATGATTGGCGCTAGGAGCCTGTGGTTGTGTGCAAAAGCCGGGGGGGAGGGGGCAGGGGCTGGGACTCCCAACCACTCCTCCCGCCCAGCTTCTGCACGCGACCAGAGGCTTCCAGAGCCAATCGCAGTCCCGCCTCTCAGCTGGGAGCCTTTGGCTGCATGCAGAAGCTGGGCGGGGGAAGTGGCTCCCAGCCACTCCTCCCGCCCGCTTCTACTAGCTACTTGAGGGAGTGCCTGCCAGGGGCGCGGCCCCTTGGACTCTGGCTGCGGCCAGTGGCTGCGCCCCTCCCCCCCGCTGCCAGCTCCGCTTCCTGCCCCCCTTCTTCCGGGCCCCCTCCTCCCGTCCAGCCCCACGGCCCCGACCCTCCCCAGCTCTGCTTCCCGGTCCTCCTTCCTCCCAGCCCCCTGTTTCTCCCGGCCAGCCCGTGGCCCCCAGCTCTGCTTCCCGCCCGCCCCTTCTGGCCAGCCCCGCCACCCTCTCGGCCGGTCCCTCCTCCCCCCCGCCCATGATCAAGTGTGTCCGGTTTTTTGGCGGGGTCTACCTGGTAACCCTAGCAGAGGGTTGTTTTGTGTATGCAGGTATGAGACACCTCAAACACAAAGGGTATGTCTACACTACGGGACAAAGTTGAATTAAGATACGCAACTTCAGCTACATTAATTGCATAGCTGAAGTCGGAATAGCTTAACTTGGCTTTTGGCGTTGTCTACTCTGCAGGAAGTCAAAGGAAGAACACTCTTCCTTCAACTTCCCTTACTCCTCACGAAATCAGGGTTACCGGCATCAACTTGAGTGCCCCTCTCACTTCGAATTTGCTGTCTTAACTAGACCACTAATTGGAACCCTGAAAGATCAACAGCAGCAGCTTCGATCTTCTTCTGTAGTGTAGATGTACCCCTTACAGAACAAACTGATATTATATAAATACAGTATTCTTAAACCCAACTCATACATATAAGAAGTCAGATTATTTCCATAAATGTAGGTAAGATTGGGTTTTTCATTCTGTACTTATATCTCTAGCACTTTGCACAGATCTTTCATTCTTGTGTTTGTTCGTTCATTCTTGCAAGGGGGATTATATTCTTCCATTGTTTTTGCTGATATAGACTAACACGGCCACCCCTTTGAGACTATTCTTCTAATTGTTTAAAGTCATTACTGGCTATTTTGTGAATGTGCAAAAATCTGAAAGGTGTTGTGATTTTCTTTTATACTAATTTGTGGTTTTATAACTTTCATGGTAATTAGCAATAAAGTCTTACATGTTTCTATTACATGTTTTCAACAGCAGCAAAGTAGGTAATGCAAAGTTTCTCAGTTAAAATGTTCATAGTTTGTGTCATAAACTGAAACCGAGATGCAGAGATATAATGGATCTGTTGCTAAGTATGACAAAATAAAGGCATTGGAAAGCAGAGAAGTAGCTTTGTATACAGCCGCTCCCCAAGTTAGGAACAAGTTACGGACCAACACTTGGTCCATAACTCGAAGTGTTCGTAACTCGAATCCCATAGAGTTACATGGCGACTGCGCTGTTCGTAAGCACGGATCGCCGTTCGTAACTCGGATTTGCATTTACGACCACTTTGGTCGTAAGTGTGGATGGTTGTAAGTGGAGGTGGTCGTAACTCGGGGAGCGGCTGTAGTTTCTGTTCAGGCTTTTGTGTCAGGCCATCTTTGCATGTATTATCAAGTCTATGTTTAGCACAGGGGTGGGCCATAATTTTTGACTGGGGGACACCAGAAATTTTTGAAGTGGCCCTGGGCGGGGCCTCAGGTGGATGGGGTTTGGCCAGGACACTTTCGTGCTTCCCCACCCACAGACCCTGACTGGTCTGGGGTTGGGGGAGCGCACAAAGTCTTTGCCCCCTCCCGAGAGAACTGCCAGCTGTTCTGAACAGCTGGCGGTTCCCTCTAAGTACCCGGGCCCCTGGTGGTGGAAGGAGACTTTGCATGCTCCCCCACTGCTGCCCCCAGGTCAATCAGGGCCTGGGTAGGAGGAGCACGTAAAGTCTCTTGCTCCCTGCCCCCTGCCCTGCCCTGCCCTGCATGGGAGCACCATGCTTAGTCAACTGCTAGCTGAGCAGCAGCTGGCGGTTGACTTTAAGTGCTGAGCTCCTTGCAGGGCAGGAGGAGACTTCATGCGCTCCCCCACTCCCAAGCCCTGATTGACTTGCGGGCGGGGGGAGTGTCATGGCCTCTGCAGGCTGGATCAACTTGCTTGGCGGGCCGGATCCGGCCTGCGGAGGCCCTTTTGCCCACCCCTGACTTAGCACATAAAAATGCATAAGCCATATTACCGAACTGGAATAGACACAGTGTTGGTACATCAAAGAAACAGCAGCTGTCATTGAGTTTTAGCTGTAGTACTTTTGAAGGCTTTAATCCCTGTTCCTAATCAAAGAGAGAACTTCCCCTTTTAAGCCTGTTTTGCTGTGTTTTCCAAGAAGAGTGCTCATTGAGTCCTGCAGCGTTGCCACGCCACATAAATACTTTTATTTATCAAATCTAATACTATGAAAAAAGGATTGAACAGATTAAGCTTCTTAAACGTTTGTTTTTATAATGCTAGACAAAATGGATACTGGGCACTCATGTCAGATATTTAAGAAAATTAAGCAGCTGTTAAACTACTTTTCATTTCAGTTTTATTCCACCTGTTGGAACGAGGTGTGTTAAAAAGTGTTTAATAAGGTAACCATGTAGTACTAAAAACCTTGCCCGCCTGGCTCCCAGGGAGGAGATTTTGCTGCGGCAGCAAATCTGCCTCCCTGGTAGCTGGCTGAGTTTAACCGATACCATTAACCAATAAGCACCAATTTTTCGGTTAAATGGTTAGTTGGTTAAACTCAAACATCCCTAGACTAAACTATTCTATCAAAAGCAATTCTGTGTGTTGTCCAACAAGTACTTTAGAGAATCTAAAATACTAGCAGGTGAGGCCTGTCATTGACCAGGCAAAGTCATTATGCACAGATTATACGTATAGGAAAGTTCAAGAAATTAAATATATGTAATACAATTTTGTATTAATGTGTTTGCAAAAGGACGTAAAAGAACAATTTTAAATTTGTAGCATTTCAACTTCAAATATTATTCATTTTATTGAATAATTACCATACATGGTAAATTTGAATAAAAAACTAATAAAGCTTCCATTACTCTTTCCACAACTGGTTTGAATTATTTTGTGATTTGTAACTGTAAAAATTTTCTTTGCACTACAATGACAGTTGAACGGGGGACTCAATTTTAATTTTGTTAGCAAATATTTTTTAAGAACACTAATTATAATAGTCATAACTTTTTTCTGATGAAAAACAAAAATAATTATTTCAACCTTTCACCCAGCATATTCTAGTGTAAAAAGTAGTACATTCAGCTAATTTAAATAGTAGGATTGTTTATGCAAAATTTGGTATCTATAGTTAATCCCAAAGTATGACTTTATTTTGCACAAACAAATCCACAAACAAACTCTTCAAAATACATAATAGATTTATAAAGGCTCTGCTAATAATGTACCTGAACTTGGTGAATGTTACAGATTTTAGAGTGTGCTGGGTGGGTGTCTCCAAATGGCTGAGGGGTGTGGGCTCTGGGGTGGGGTCAGGAATGAGGATTTAGGGGTGTGGGAGAAGGTTCAGGACTAGGGTAGGAGGCTGGGGTGCAGAAAGAAACTCTGAACTGAGGCAGAGAATTGGTTTGACCAGAGCTCAGTCAGGTTCTGGGTTAAACAGATCCTCATAGCTAGTCATCCCAGGAGGAAAAGAGGTAGTGCAAGTCACTACGACTACAATTTGTGGTACAAGTCACAATCACTTGTGGAAGGAGTGAGGTATCTTTTCTTAAGTTCCTTTAAAAAAAAGGAGGATAAGAATGTTTATATATACCAAACATTTTTATAGAAATCTAAAAAAATATGTTGAGCTGTGATGAGATTTTAGAGAAAAACTCAATACGGTACAGCTTTATTTTAAAATTATTTCGGGGTTTTTTTTCCTGTCAAATTTTAACTACAAAATGTACTTTGATACAGTTTGCTATAGGGTGCTGTATGTTGATTTGCAGGGCAGTGATACACTATCATTTCAATCTTACTTCAACAGTTGCATACTATCACCACAATTACAAAGTTGCTTGTGTGCGTGCACACTTGTCTCCTTGTGTAAGCAGTGCCTATCCTCACCAGTTTAACACTCATTGCTCAAAGATATTTGTCTCCTTACAATTGCCTACTAGTTCATCTAAGTGATGTCACTAATAATGTTGTTTTCTTTCTTGTAGATTATTGAATCACTTGGGATTATTATTTATAAAGCGCTGGACTATGGCTTGAACGAGAATGAAGAGCGAGAACTAAGTCCTCCTTTGGAGCAGCTTATTGATCACATGACCAATACTGTGGAGGTAGATGGCAGTAAAGATGAAGGCTATGAGGCTCTGGATGAAGGCGTGGAGGAAGATGAAGATGAAAAAGAGGAAGTTGAGGTCATTCACTCCTATAAAGATGTCATGAAAGTACGTACAGAAATGGCCAATTTACATTGTTGTTAAAAATTGTTTTCCTCACGAAGGTTGTGTCTTCACTACAAAGTTTTGTCAAGCTGAATTTTATGTTGGCATACAATCACCATAATTATAAAATTGCTTGTCTTTCTGTGTTGGCAGTGCCTATCCTCACCAGGAGTACTTGTTTCAATTGTATTGTCAGTAGGGATGTGAACAGGTAACCGGCTACCTCCTAAGCATCACCCTTACCAGGTGATGTTTATTGGTTCCCCAGAGCAGTCCCACCAGATCCACTTCGCTGCGGGGGCTGTGGCCCAGCAGTAGGGTTACCAGATGGCTTCAAAAAAATACTGGACACACTTGATCTCAGATGGGGGACTGGCCGGGAGGGGAGCGGGGCTGGCCGGGAGGAGGTCGGGGGGAGCGGGGCTGGCCGGAGGAGATGGGGGGGAGGAGAACCAGCCAGTGGGAAGCAGGGCTGGCCGGGAGGGGATTGGGGGGAGCAGGGCTGGCTGGGAGGAGGTCAGGGGGAGCAGGGCTGGCCAGGGTGGGGGAACAGGGGGAGAGAATTGGCCAGAGGGGAGTGGGGCCAGCGGGAAGCAGGGCTGGCTGGGAAGGGGTAGGGAGAAGCAGGGGGGAGGAGGGGATTGGCCAGCGGGGAGCGGGACTGGCCGGGAAGGAACCGGCCTAGAGGGGACTTGGGGAAGGGCAGGGGTTGGGGAACCGGCCGGCGGGAAGTGGGGTTAGCTCGGGCACACGCAGATCCCAGGGTGCTGCCCGTCCTGCGCATGGTCCCGGAGGAGCACGTGTGAGTCTGACCCCGGGGATTCCATCCCACCCGGCCCCCCTCCTCTCTACTGCGTAGCTGTGTACTGCCTGGCTGGTAGACATGCTCACACAGCGTGAGCGCATCTACCAGCCTGGCAGTACGCAACTATGTACTGATACTCATAATAATAAAACTAACATAATTAGAAAATACCGGACATTTATATGTCCAGTATTTTCTCAATTTATTTCATGGACAGAAACCTCAAATACCGGACTGTCTGGTTCAAAACTGGACACCTGGCAACCCTACCCATAAGCCCAATGAGGGACCGGGGCCTGGCAGGGACAGAAGCTGCTCCGACCCGACTGGAGCACCCTCCTCTGGAGCACCAAACGTTTAACTAGTTAACTGATTAAACAGGATTTTCAGTCCCGTATGCAGGAATTTCTGTGGGAAGGTAATTTTTTTGGTAAATGTGGACTGCCAGAGTGTAAATGCATCCCCCTTATGGTCCCTTAAGTAAGCATGCTCTGGCTGACCAGGGGAAGGCAGGAGCAGCATGCTGCCTGACCCTTCTCCCCCAAGCTCTAGCTGGCTGGGAGAAGGCTGGGGCTGATTCCCTCTCCACCGCAGGAGCGAAGCCCTGCCCTGCCCCTGCTCCTGGGGGTGGGAGGAAATCAGCCCCACACTTGCCCTAGCTGGCATACTTACTTGGGGGACCATGAGGGGGAGGTTAATTTGCACCCTTTGCACACAAACCCCCGCATACGGGCCTGGAGTGGTCCCCCTACCTGTGGCATAAGTGCTCTGGCCAGGCCAGGCCAGGTCCAGCCCACCATGGGTGAGGACTGCTCGGGCTGGGCCAGTCACAGTACACTGCAGGCAGGGTGCTGCTCCGGCCAGGCCAGAACACTGCCCAGCCTGTTGAGCAGTGGGCCCAGCCAGGCTGGAGCAGCTCCCCTGCCCAGGGTGGGCAGGGGGGCTGCGCCGGCCAGGCCACTAGTTAACTGGGAAGCCTCATCCAGTAAGAGTGATGCTTACTGGTTAACCAGTTACACTCCTAATCTTAAAGAAGCTAAGTCACCAATTTGTGTCCTTTTGCTTGCTTAGCACATGTAAGGGGGTTTTTGTTTTATATGTTTATTACCTTAAAAGTACCAAGGGAATGTCAAGTCAGGGTCTTTGCTACTTTTGCTACTTTTGCTGAACTACTTGTTGGGGTCCCCAGAGGCATATACTGATTTTCCTGGGAGCTTTCTATGCCCCATGCAATCTCTTCTTGCATGCTGTAGTTAATTAGGTGCTAGAAAAGATAACAGTGAGAAATGAGAGTTACTAATTGTGATGGCATCACCCTACTTCTCCTGCTCACCTTCCAGGGCGCCCTTGAATTTCTAAGCACAAGCAGGGGGAAAAAAACGCCCCTTACAAAGCAGGCACGAAACCCACCTGATAGTCTGAAGGGCCTTTCATTCAGTAAAGTGGCCCATCTCCAAAGTGCCACAGCAGGCGCCACCCCAAGCAGCTCCACAAATGACTAGATCTCCCCCGAAGGGAGCACAACGGGAGTAGGAGGGTCAAAATCGCGCCAGACTCTGGCGGAGCAAGGCTGCCTATGACTCGCTCCCATCCCATCTGCAAGCGACACAGAGGCTGCCGCACGCTCCCACTGAATTGACAAGTGGCTGGGGAGGGATACATGGCCAGCCAACTGCTGCCCGTAGTGCCACGTGGAAATGGAGACCTTTGCTGGCCTGGAGGTTGTGAGGCCTCTGCTGACTCTAGCCTGGCCCATCCTCTGGCTGGTACTCACCACACAGCTGGTAGCGAACAGCCATTCAACCCGCCTCGTGTTGAAAACAGTCCTTCCATCCTGGAGAGGCTGAGGGAGCAGAGTATGGCATGATCCCCTCCCCGGATTTGCGATGCCCCTCTCTGAAGAGGAAGCGCTGGGCAGATTCACCCCTTAGGAGTGAAGCCAGGGGTAGGGTGGGGCTCACTTCTGGCGGGGAAGGGGGAATCATCCCCAGCCTTACCCTGGCCGACCAGAGCACGGGGGAGAGAGGCTGAGGCAATGCACCACCTCTGCTTTCCCCTGGCTGGCCGGAATCGGCCCCATGGTGGACCATGAGGTACCGTGGAAGGGTACATTTGCACCCTTCGCACTCTCCCCCATTGCATATGGACCTGATTTTACATCCCTAATTGTCAACGTGGGCATTGTGTGATGGCTCCTGAAAGCCAGAACAGTCAATGTAAGCATGACAGTATCTGCACTTAACACTGCATCGACCTAATTATATCAATTGTGATTCTGTGCAACTGGCAGAGGTGGTGTCACTAAATTGGCATAGAGGGGCACTTACATCAGCAGGAGCCAAATTTAGTGAAGACACTGCCAGAGCTAGCTCAGTGCAAGGTAGCTTACATTAATCTAACTGTATAATGTAGACCAGGCATATGGCAACAAGTCTGTTTTCTGTGCTAGTTTCAAACACCATACTGCCATTGTGGTAGATTAATTTCCTTAGGCAATACATGTTTGCCAATGTAATATGCTGATAGTATTTCATCTTTGACAGCAAACAATAGCAAGTAAATGATCAACTAGCATTCCTGAAACATGATATTGGGATAGTCTGTTAGTACTGCATTCTGATTTTGTCCTCAAATTGGATGTTAAATCTTTTAGTGTGACATCTACTTAATTCTTTTATACTCAATTGGAAATGAGAGCATTTGTTTCAGTAATATGCACCAGCTCATTACTCCAGCGTTCCTATAGTTATGTTCATATTCCATTCTTAACTGAAGGGAACACCTGTTCTTAAGAGTGGTTCATTTCTACATAGTGACTCAGGATGTGATATTTCATTGTAAGGCTTGTGACAGCAGTTCTTTACCAGACAACAGACTTTTGGAAGTAACAACTTAAGAATTTTAAATACAGCACAATTTCTGATGTCAATTTTTCTGCGTTTGACAATAATTTCCAAGTAGTTAATTCTCTATTTTCCAGTGAAGATCCTTTTGACAAAACTCTTACAATTCTATGTAATCTCTTTTGTAGTCATGAAGAGTATAAAAATAAACACAGAGCTGGATTTTCACATTGTTTTTATTTTCAGTAATGCAGCCTTCATAATATAGTCCATTTACTACACCGGTATTGAAAAGGCATTTAGAATAGACTAGAGAATGGCACTTCATTGCTCATGTAGGTTGAGCACCGCTTGTTATTTACTTCAAATGCAAATGGATTTTCAAGTTTAAGGGCCATCTAAACCAGAATCTTATCTTGGATGTCCCCAGAATGGGAATGTAGCTGTAGAAGTGGAGGTTGTAGCAGTGATGAATTCCCTATTAGAACAGAATGGGCAAAGTCTGTTTCAGCTAACAGATTCTGCAGAAACAATAAACACTCAGAAGCTCATTGAAAAATGGCCCCTTATGGTTTTCTGAAAAGATATGGGGGAGGGAGAGGAATTCTCCAAGGAGATTTGATGGGAGTAAAAATTGATTGATGTGGTGACAGGAAAAACTCTGTGTAAATAATTAAGCTGGGGCTGTGACACAGGAAGATGTTAATGTTTTGCCAGGAATTGCAGACCTCATTAAAGGTTATGGGTGTGTCCCCCCATAGCTCTCCTTTTCTCTATTCCCCCATGCCAGGGGCTCTTTGTAGTGTACTCCCCCTAGTTTCTCCTTCCTTCCCTGCACTGCAGGAGCTCTGTGTTTTCTCCTTTTTTACTCCCCCCTGAAGAAGAGGGGATGGTTACTACCCTCTTTCTCTCTTCCTCTTCTATTTCTTCTCTGCCTCCCCTTATCATGGAGCAGACTTTGGAGAAACAGCAACCTAGAGGGAGAAAGGAATGAAGCTTCCTTTGCTCACCCTGGATTAGAAGGGATAGGCTAATAAAAACACTATTTCCCCCTCCCACGCCACCCACAGAGCAGGCTTTGGGATGCAATGCACTGTGGGAGACAGAAGCAGGAGAAGCCCTAGCTATTTTGCTAGCCATTGAGGAAAGTATCCTCCCCCCCCCCCCCCACCCGCAGAGCTAAAATAATATCAACAGCAAAAAGAAAGCAGAGCAAAAGGAGAAAAATAAGCCAAGTGGCTCAGCAATTTCGTACCCCTGGAAGCTAATAGGATGACTGACCTGCTCACTTGCCCCTAAAAATATCCCTGGAGAAAGGATGAAAGACATTTTCATCTTCATTTCCCTCTGCCTCTCCCCCTTGGCTGAAGGGTTTGCCCTACAGCTGTAAGTCAGCTCTTTGCAGGGAGAGCAAAAAGCAACTTTTTAAGTGCTAATGGCTTTTCCAGTTTTCCCCAAAATCAATAGGATTCTGGCCATTGATGTCTAGAACAGTACCTGAAATTTTGGAGTTGATCAGAGTTAGAGTTCAAAAGTTATGTTACAGACACCAAAGCTGAATGTAGGGTCTCATTTGGTTCAGCCAAAAATGCCCACTATAGGCAGAAACACACCATTGCTTATAAATGGAAAAAGTTAGTGAAAATATTTTCCATTAGTGGTATTTTTTTGAGTACTGTAATCCTGAGATCATGATGTTTATTGGGTACAGAAAACATGCAAAAATGTCCCCACAAGTTGTCTGACGAATCAATGTGGCTGTTTTGTGTATCAATTTGAACATTGCATTCTATAGCACTTTCTGCAACTGTTATGATAATTGATCCACTTTAAAATGCTAAACACTAGAAGGTATTGCAGGAATGTTTCCATGTTTAATTTTAACATGAGCCAGGAGAGAACTCGTTTATATGCCCAAGGGTGTAGTACAGTAATATTCTGGCAGTGAATGTTGAGTAGGCTTTTGAAGACCTAACTTTGTTTTCTGCAAACAAGTAAAAGGAAGATTTGGGATGATTTTAAAGTCCATCTAAGATTCCTCCATTACCCTAGTACACATAATTTATCATAGGTTAACAGAAAAAAATAACGGGAGCATAGTGTTAAAATATTGGCAGCATATCATTGATTCACTAGTAAACTTATAAAAAGTTACAAAAAAGTATATTTACTTTAATTATTGTAACACTTATTTCATATTTATTTGGAAATGGTTTTCTGATTCCTTACGGATATCAAGTATTAGTACTCGATTAATCTGAGTTTTGATTTCTTTTTTATTAAATCCATAGACTTTTCTGTTTTTCTTGTGTTCTTTTTTATAATTTAGTAGCTATAAGCTTTGTTCTGTGACTGGTCTTCATTCTGACCATATAGCACTGTAGAACTTCTGAGTGCATTACACATAATGTATACAACAGTATTATTCTGCCACATTTTCCACATTAGTGTGGATTTAATTGATTCTTTCTACTTGGCATCACCTTCAACCACATCTTTTCCAGGGTATACAGAAGTCAGGTGAGTCACAAAAGCATTTTTTTTTTCAGTTGTGAAATATGTGCAAGCTACACCTTCATTTATCCAGTGACTACCTCACAACAACATACGGTCTTGTGAGCGTGAGACTCAATTATTTTAGTTCCCTGTAAGCAAGGCTTACAATAAAGTTTTCTCCTTTGCTTGCAGCTTGTAGCAAATGCTATCACAGGTTTATTTATGTCTTGCCCACTCTGCAATTTTTATTGTCTGCCTGTAAAGTGGGAGATTGACTTTACATTATATCTATTGATTTTTAAAGACCTTAACTGTATAGTCCTTGGATATATACAAGGGGGTCACATTTTGTAGCTTCCGTAGATTAAGCTAATTGCGTACACTGGGGAGTGGGTCCTTGCGTTCCTGTGTTCTCTCCAACATTCTTCCTGTGTGCCACATTCCCATCTCTATTTATTTCGGGGCTCCCTGCTCTTCTCCCTATCCCCCACCACATGTCTGGAATGCTGTGTGTCTCCTGTTTCGCCCGTGGCTCAGGCTCTGCATACCCTTTTATTTCCACCTTCACCCACCTGCCATACTCTGTGTCCCCCATGGTCCCTTTCCTCCCCCTTTAGGCTAGGAGCTTTGTGTGCCCCCTTTCTTGTGTCTCAGCATACAAGGCTCCTGTATTTTTCCCCATGCCAAAAACTCTATATGCACCTCTAGTCCCCGCCCCATACCAAAGACCCCCCCAGCTCCCCCTCTGCCGTGACTTCCTTCACTCCATCTCCATTTGCCCCTAACCTACAGGTTGGTGCGCCCGTTACTGCCCTTCCAAAAATATTCTTATTTATCTTCTGTTTCCCTGGGAGAAGAGTCCGCTAGGGTTGCCAGATGGTTTCAGAAAAATACCAAACAACAACAACAACAAAAAACCACACCAGGAAAAAGTTTGAGAAGGAAAAAAAAAAAAAAAAAGGACCTGGAGAGTTGTTAAGCAAAAAGAAAAAAAAAACCCACCATGGCCCCTTTAAAAACTGCTTGGTGAGACTTTTTGGCCCTAACTGGCTGCCGGCGGCCTCCTGCCATCTTGCCTCCCTGTGCCAGGCCAGACAGCTCCCCTGTGGAACCCAGTAAGCACTTGGGTTGTCAGGCTGCCTCCGTATTGAGCCAGATAGCCCGGAATTTTCGCCTCCTGGCCGGGAAAAAAATCAAAAGGAACTGGACATTTTAGGTTCAATACTGGACACCTGGAAACCCTAAGAGTCGCTTAGGGTGTTAGTATGTTGAATTCTATTGGGAGGGTGGACAGAGATGAGGTAGGATATTGTTGTGATGGAAAGTGTTAACAGGGTGGTGCCTGTTTTTTGTTACAGAGGTGATTGGAGCTGTGTCTCTACTAATTGAAAAAAGGGGATCCATGTGTCCCCCATTTTTCTCCTTCTGGTTTTCAAATTCCTCCCAAATCACTAAGGCTTTGTCTACACTGCAAGGTTTTTGCGCAAGAAGCTTTTTGCAGAAGAGATCTTCTGCAAAAACTTCTTGCGCAAAAGCACGTATACACCTCAAAAGTGCATCGCAAAAGCAATGTGCTTTTGTGCAAGAGAGCGTCCACACTGCATGGACGCTCTTGCGCAGGAAAGCTCTGATGGCCATTAACAGAATGGCCATCAGAGCACCTGTGCTTTTTCTTTTTGTGCAAGAAACCCCTGCAGAGCGTCCACGTGCCTTTTTGCGCAAGAGCTGTAGTGCAAAAAGGAGTTATTCCTCGTGGGGAGAGGAATAGCTACCGGCAAAAGCCCTCTGTCCTGTCGATGTACTGTCTTTTTTTTGCTCAAAAAAGCGCTTGAGGTGTGGACGCTCCGCCAGTTTTTGTGCAAAAACCTTGTAATGTAGACCTAGCCTAAGGTTCTGCCCTTTATTGATGCCTAGAACACTTCTTAAACATTTGTAATTGAGTTGATGTGCAGCGTTAAAAATCATTGCATTATGTGCAGGCATAGAAATGGTATGAAGTTAAACACAGGGCATAAACACAATGAACAAGCTCTTGTATTCAGTACGGCAGAGCCTTCCTCTGCCTATGTTACAAGGCCTTAAACTTAGCAAGTCATTATCATTCTGCTGTGGTAGTGACCAGGGTATGGAATTTCCTCCCCACTGACATTGGTTTTAGCTCGGTCTTTCCAAATTGCACATTTAAAATCTTTTTTTTTAGATGCATTTTGGCACTTCCTCATCTAAACCTTTTTTAAGAGTTTCATCATCATGTCTAAAAATAATCTATCTATCTATCTATCTATCTTTGGGTAATTAATGTGCACAGTATGGACAAAGCACCACTTTAGTTTATTTGCTGCAAGGTAAAACTAGGTGAGCATTATAACTAGCATTATACTGAGAGCCCTGCATGGATACAAAATTTGTATCCGCGTTCATATTTGCTGCGGATATCCGCATCCACATCCACATGATGCAGATACCCACAGATGTAAAGCAGTTATCCTTGGATTTGCAAGGTTCTATTTATACTGCCACCTGCTCTGACCTTGTGTAGTTTACATTTTGATAAAACTAAAGTACCTTTTCTTCACTGTGTTTTTTACCTTGGGATAGCTCATGCAGTTGGTTACCCAAAAAGATAAACATTCCCAAGATTTAAAAAATATACCTTTTTATAGCAGTTAGGACATGGTCTCATTGGCAGTGGGTGAACGTGCCCTTTGGTCCACCCCTTGAATCCTCCCTCCTTCCCCTGCTGGAGCACACCTGTGACCACAGCTGCCACACGTGCCCCAGTTCCCCCAGTCCTAGAGGATGGGTGGGGTGGCACAGCTCTGGGGGCACATTGTGGTCCCCTACCTGCCTATCCTAGCTTCTGGCACAAAGGGAATAGTAGGCAGCGGGAACCTTCTGGCACAAAGGGAATAGTAGGCAGCACAAGCAGGGACACATCAGACTTTTTGGGAAGGTGGAACCTTGCTGTGCCTATGACACTCTCTCTAAGTACCTCATCAGTGCAGCACATGACCTGACTCAAAGGAGAATGAACACAGAACTACTTTCTCATCCTTCTGAGTCGCCCTCTCCACGTCCTGGTGGAAGCATGAGGCGGGGACGGGGGGCGGAGTGGAGGAGTGGCACTGCTGCTTCCTACCTGTTATGTACGAATGCAGGATTTAATTTTCCGGCGCTGACAAACAAGTTCCATTCATGAACAATAAACTCACTTGTTAAAATGTCAGTAATTTCCTGATTTGTGTGAGAGCTGATGTTTTCTTTTGGGATGGATGCATTGTTCACTGCATCGTGTGATCTCACCGCTGTGTAAAAGGTTGTAAACAAGACAAGAGTTTACACTTTGTCTTCATGTTGTATAAATGGCGACTTGTATATCCTCATTCCTAAGAAAGCATCATCCAGAACAAATTGTGGCTGCTTTCAAACACCATACATCAAATATTTTAATTGCAGTTTTTAAAGAGACAGTCCTTAGAGTAAGTAAGTTTAAAGTCAAGATTAGATGGCTCATAAATGTTAATAGTTTTAACTTCTTTGAACTTCTTTGTTTTTCAGTAGCCTGAAAGTAGTATGGATTCATAGCCAGGAGTCTGAAAACGGTATAATATTGCCATTCAGGGGTTGTGTTGATTTATAGATGAAAAGGAGAGAGTGTCTCATCTCTGTTTCCATGCCAATTTAAGTGCCATAACTACAGATGGATGAGGAAATAGTATTTGGATCCATTTTAGGCTACATTTTGTATTTTGAGGCTGAAGTGGGAGGTAAAATTTTACCAGTTCCAAAACTTTGGAAACTGTTGCAAGATTTCAGCCCAGAATGAGTCAGTTAATATTGTAAGATTTTCACTAATTTAGATGCCAGAGTAGGGTGTATTTCTTCAAAGATTTTTTGAGATTTGGAAGTTCTTCTTTGAGTAATGTCCCTATTGGTGTTCCATTTCAACTGGAGATTAGCACTGCCTGTTCTGTCCTTCCATGACCCCTAACTATCCTTGTACCCCAGACCAAAAGTGTACAGAGCTTCAGTGGGCAAACTGATGGGCTAATATGCTGGCATATGGACTGGCCCTCCTGGGGTTCTAGGAGGTCTCGCCACTTGGTACCAGGGCAGGACACGAGGGTAAGGAAATGAACAGCAAGGAGTTTGAGCACATGTAGTGGTGTGTTGAAGATGGCCAGGAAGGCTCGCAGGGTAGGAACCCATTGGTAAAGGTCAGAGAGTCAGGAGTGAGAGACAGTTGGGGAGCACCATCCGGCAGGATCCATTTGAGGAAAACAGAAGAGGTGGGTAATAAGGCAACCCTCGCCTCCTTGAGCATATATTGGGAGAGACAAGGAGTGGTGAGACTTGTGTGCCAGCTGAGCAGCACAGGATCCACTCAATCACTCTGTTCATAATCCAGGAGATCACCAATCCTGGAGGTACCAGCCAAGAACAACCTTTGGTCCACTGAGGAGGACTTTTTGTAGCCATGTAGCTAAAACAGGGATGGGCAAGATAGCCTCTGTGGGCCGAATCCAGTCCGCTAAGCCAGTGGATCCAACCCGTGGTCACCCTGTTGCTCCCTGGCCCCCAGGCCAATTGAGACCTGGGTATGGAGGAGCACGTGAAGTCTTCTCCCCTGCCAGGGGCACGAGATGGTTCTCTCTAGCCTCCTCGTGCCCCTGGCAGGGTGGGGGTAGGAGACGAGAGACTTCATGCACTCTCCCCATCCCCAGGCCCCAATTGGCCTAGGGGTAGGGGGAGCACATGAAGTCTCCTCCCGCTGCCAGGGGCATGCGGCATCAGGGAACCACAGTCTTTTCTCCCTGCTCCCGACACCTAGACAGAATCACCAGCTGTTTTAAAACAGCTGGCAGTTCCCTTTAGCTGCCGCGCACCCCTGGCAGGGCGGGGGCTGGGAGCAAGAGACTTCACGTGCTCCCCCTGACCCAAGACCCCAATTGGCCCTGTGGTCTCTCCATTTTTGATGGGACAGAGGCCAAAACTGAGTGAGTGCCCTTGCAAACCAGTGCACAGAGGGTCACAGTGCCACTCAGGTTTGGCACCCCCACTGTCCCTCGATCATGATGGAAGGGTGACAGGGACAGACCTAAGTGGGTACAGCTCTGCTCTGCCTCACCATTGCCAGTGATGTAGAGCAACATGTGTAGTGTGCTACCAGATTATAAGGAGACCAGAGCTGGTCCTAATTACTAAAGTGAACCAAATACCTTCTGGCCTGTAGGTTAACATTCATAGGCACTGAGCCAGACAAAGCAGCCTGATCTGTCCAAAGCTGAACTGATCTGTCTATGAGTATGTCTGTGCATCCTGTGGATGCCTCCACTGTCTAGACATTGAAACTGATCAGTGCAAAGCATGGCGTGCTGCATTTTTCAGTTTCACACACAGCATAGTGATGGCAGTAGATCCACCCTGACAAATTGGACAGGACAGTAACTGATCTCGTTGTTTCAGGATTTGGCTGAGAATCAGCATGTCTGTCCACAGTTTCCGTCTCTTTAGGCTTTGCTGTCTTAGATACTTATGGCATTATAAATTAATATTATAGCGAGGGATGTGAAAGTGTAAACGCGTACATGGCTAACAGATGAGCCTGGGCTCATCGGTTAACGTGAACGGTTACACACAGCCCCCAACCCCCTCTTGCACTGCTGCCTATGAATCCGAAGCAACAGCGCAGGGTGGCCAGGTGAGGGCAAAAGCCAGCTCCCCATGTGCACTGGCTCCCACGGACCCACCTGCCCACCCCGCAATGCTGCCTCTGGTACAGCTAAAGGTGACATACAAATCCTTTTACAGAGTTCCCTCTATTGTAGCATGATGTGCTGAATGTTCCCAATAGCCAAAATGAAAGATAGTATTCAGTACGCTCAACTTTTAAGTTTAAACTGCATAGGATTTATTATAAAGTATGGAATCTGACTCCTGTAAGTGTAGTGGCTAACACACAGCCTTAATCGTAGATCACGAACAACTATCCCTTTCAGCAGAGAGGCCAAGGACAAAATGGTCATGGAAGCTGAGCTACCTTCCCATCCCTAGAGATTACTCCTATTCTGAACTGGGGTACTGGGAATGGAGAGTGTTTAGCAGATTGGCTTTGCTGTTTGTTGTATTTTGCCAGCTTTGTGATTAAATAGGATTTCAGCTGTTAACATTGCCAATCTGGAACCCTCTGGGAGTGCTGTAATCACTTTATCAAAGAAAAATCATGCATGTAATATTAGTCGCTGAAAGAATATAGATGCAGAAAGATTACATTCTTTATACTTTTTTTCTAAAACAGCAGCTGGCAAAGTCATGAATGTGAAACAAAACAAGTATCCCTTTAATTAAACAATTGCGATTTTCTTTTTTAATTATTCAAAATAGAGCTTTGGGCTTGAGACTAGTTAGTTACATCTGGTATATTATTTCAGTGTTGGTAACCATATCAACAGAAAATTAAACATTTGGAGAGAAGCTAGTCTCATGTATTTAAGAACTCCACTGACCCTCCAATATAATCATCTCTCTGTCTCTAATAGAGTTATATTTTTCAATTATTCCTTGGGTATTGTTAGCGTGATCTTGTTTTCCGTTCTCTGTTGCTTAGCTTATACAAGCATGCCCCATGCTACGAAGAAGCCACACACCATTTGCAACAAGCTAAACAGAGCTCCTTTTTGCAAAACATAGTTGTGGATTAGCAAAAATTGTATGCTGAACAGAGGCTCTGGAGAAAAAATGTAATATAATAATTGTATGCAAGACACGTTTCTGGTTAGCTTAATGTTATATGATTATATGCTCTCCTTAAATTATGATGCCTCTTTGGACCTAAAATTTAGAGGATCGTGTTTATCCTCATAGCTGATCTGCAAACAGGACACCTTTTTATACTCCCAAGTAAAAGAAACCATGGAGTATAGTATTTTGGGGTGGATGGGAGGGAGAGGTAACACAGTTATAACATAATTAATTGGCTTTATAACAGGACACAAATGAAACTTTCACAAGTTAGGGGTTTGATTTCTGCATGTTATTAATGCCAAATAAAAACATGGCTCTATCTTCTTGATATTTTTCTCTGTGAATTTGATTTAATAGAACAGTAAGATATGAAAGACAGTTGTGGGTTAGTGAGAGAGATTATTATAGTTCTCAGGTGGTTCAGAGAGCTTCTTTGACCATATGCCTTATTGTACTATCTGGGATATGCAGTCATTTTGTGATATGTAAAAATGTAAATACCTTCAATGTAAAGTGAAATTTCCATTATGGACAGCTATGTAAACATTTTTAACCTGTGGACTTCCCGATCACTCATGTTAACTGGAGCAGCTCAATGAGCTGGCTTCAATAGACTAAACAGCTGTCTACATGTACTAGAATAGGCACTGCTGTTTGCAGGTGGATAGATGTACTAGTTGTTTGGGTCCTAGAAAGTTCAGGAGAATGGTGGCTTCAAGAAAGTTTATTTGCAGGTCCCAAAAGTAGCTGGGGCTTGTTGAGACTAGCAAGAAGCCCAGTCTGAAGCAGATAAAGGAGAAAAATAGTTATTACAGGCTTGGAGTAGCAGGAGAAGCCAAGCAACTAACCATGAAGAGGAAAGTCAGGTGCCTACAGAGGGCAGAGCACATAGGAAATTCTGAGTTTTTATTTTACATCTGTAAAGGAGTACCTGGATACCGCCTTAAAAGCTTTATTGAAGTAGGGAGGGCATGCAGTGTGTCTTTCTGTCTATGTCGTGAAGAAAGAAAAACCTCTATTTTTGATTGCTTAAAATCTTTTGAGAAGAACAAGGGATTTTCCTCTCCCTCTGAAAGAAGCAAGGACTAGAGATTTTGACTTGCATTTAACCCCCACCCCCAAAAAAAAAAAAAGATTTGGGATTTTTTAAATTCTATTTTCAGAAAACAGGCCAGACAAGCACGAGACCTTTGATAATTTAACACAGAGACAGAGATTTAAAGTTGTTCTCCTTGCTTCTGGTACAAAAATAAATGTGAGGCTAGAAAGGGAGAGCCCTTAAGAAAACTATTTTGTTTTCCCATCTTCCATTAGGTGACCCAACTGCTCTGCCATAATTTGAAGTGCAGCACTGGTTCGGGCCACTCTCTCTGCCTAAGAAGCTGATGACAAACATACTTGATGGTGCAGAGTGTTCTGCACTGTATCCTACCTATAAGGACAGAAAACAAGTAAAGTGTAAAGTAGGTCATATTAAAAACGAGTGAGGAGCCCATATGAAACTCATGTCGACAAACCTTTATACCACACTCTCCTTCTGCTTTCTGTGGGTGGGTGTATGCATAGTAGGCATATATTCATACATTTGTAAGCATTTACTTATGTGAGGATATTTAAAATGTTCCAGTCCAGACATTTCCATATAATATTTTGTTCTCTCATAGGATGGGTATAAAAAACATAGCTTAAGGAAATTGTTGTCTCACCGTTTCCTTTTTTTGGTAGTGTGCAGTATAAAAAAAGCAAATACAAGAATTGTGAAGATGAGGGAAGTCTTAGTAGAATTTAATATGCCTTTTCATGTCTGGGCTGTGGAATTATGTCATAGTGGAAAGGTTTTTAATGGCTCAAAGTAAGAAATGAGTTTTCCAAATCATAAAAGTGTAAAAACAAAAATATTGGCTAAGCTACATCTTTCCTTGTATTTGTTTTTAATTTATTTTAAATCTGTATATAAAAAAGATGAGAATTCCTGCACCTCAACTTAATGGAAAAATCCAGAAACAAGTTGGGTATTGCCCTTTGGTGGAATTTTACAGCTGCTGTGAACATGACAAGTGTTTAACTGAGTAATTTTGATGGACAGGCTTAGTTAATTAAAGTGATGTGACTCTGGTGCTTTGAACAGTTGTCCTAATTTTTCATTCCAGGCCATGTAATTAGATGCAAATGTGGAGGTGTGGTTTTTTTTAAATTAAACACTACATTCTCTCATTTTTTAAAAATTAATATCAAATCTGACATTAACCTTTCTCACACTTGAATGTGATAAAGTGCAAAACAGGGATGGCTACCCCAATTGGTTGTAAACAGCTAAGTTCCCAGAACCGACCATTAGGGCACATCTACACAGCAGGGCAAAAGTCAAATTAAGCTTAAGCAAATTCAGCTATGTCAATTGTGTTGCTGAGTCGAAATAGCTTAACTCGACTTTTGGCGCTGCCTATACAGCAAGAAGTCAAAGGAAGAACACTCTTCCTTTGACTTCCCTTACTCCTTGTGAAATGATGGTTACAGGAGTTGGAGTAACAAGTCCTCCAGCTCGCCGTTATTTTGAAATAATGGCTTGCTGTGTGGATGCGCTCTTTGTTATTTCGGAATAACGTCAGTAATTCCGAAATAACACTGCCGTGTAGATATAGCCTTAGTTAGCTTACCAAGATTTTTCTCCTCAAACCTCTCACATAAAAATACAGGAAGGAATGGGAACTGAACTGACCTGTTGTGTAAATAACAAGCCCCGCGGTCAGAAAAGCAGCACTTTCACAAAGTGGTGAATGAAAACCGGCACCTTAATTTTAGCTGGGGTGTATCAAAAATTTCACAATCCTTGGTGACTTGATGCATCAGTCTGGTGAAATTTAATACTGACTCTGAACTGCGGGGAATGGGGAGCACTACATTGCATGTATCTAACAAGGGTGAGCCACTTCTTTTCCATCCTCATTTGCTTGTATTTTGTATCCACATCCTTAGTCCTTAGACTATAAGCCCTTCTTTTTGTGTCTGTACAGCATCCAGCAGAAATGGGGTCCCAGACTACCATAATATAACTACAATAATGAAAGCCAAGCAAGCAAGCAGGCACCTCTTCCAATTAGATCCATGTCAGCAGAGCTGGGCTTAGGGAAAATGATGCCCTGGGTGAACTTGTATTTTGGCCCCCCGTTCCTCCCACCTTCCTTTGTCCCCCATATTCTGCCTGGCTTCTGCTGCCTCCTCAGGATCCTCCCTTCACCCCAGGCCCATTTACGGTGTTGGGGGGGGGAAACAAATGGGGCAATAGCACTAGGTCCCAGTGTTTCAAAGGGGCCCAGAGCTCCCAGCTGTTGCCACTGTTACTGCAGCAGCAGCAGCAAACGGAGCCCTGGGACCCTTTGAATTGCCATGGGAGTGCCATAGTGCCACTCTGTGTAGCTTTGAGGACTGGAGGGGAGGGCCCAGTGCTGTGCTCCAGGCAGTGCTAAGAGCTGACTTCCCTTACCCTGCCCTGTCCACCTGAGGCCCCGTCCCTTCTGGGGTTGCAAAGCAGCCCCCTTCCATCCATTTCTTGCCCTTGGGCTACATTGGCTGTCAGTTCTGCTCCCTGTCCCCACTGACTCTCTGGGATCCCCTTTAAGTCTCCCCATTGCTTCTGGCCCCTGTGGCCTCCTTCAGCCCCCTTCATCTCCTCTTGCCCCTTCTGCCTCCCTGGGTTCCCCCATAGCCTGTCCAACATTGCCTGGATTTCCCTTCTGCAGCCTTGCACCTGAGGCCCACCCTGCTCCTTGCCTCTTGGCCATGGCACCTACCCATAACCAGCCCTTCGTGTAAGAGTGTGCCACCAATCCCTTATTCATATCCTGCTATGCGCTAGACTACTGGCAGCACCTCACTGAGAGCTCCAGCTGCAATCAAATTAATGTTCAAAGACCTTTAAAGATGAGAAGAAATATTGATCAGCCTGATGTTCCTTCAACCCCAGGCATGCTAAAGGGCTTGGTACCCACTGCTGTGCTCTGAAGTGTTGTCCTGGTGCCAACAGCACTTGGAACCCTTGGTATGGAGGGAATGTCAAACATCTGATTTGTGCTTCAATGCCTCTGATGGCACTTGGCTCCAGCACCCTGGCAGAGCATGCACTAAAAGCATTCTGGCTGTACTGATGACCCTGTTTTTGACATTTATGCTGCAGGAAGGCCTTTGAGGCAAGCGCCCTCTGTTTGCACAGATCCTGGCAGTGAGGCTCTGCTGTATAGCTAAGGCTCTTATGTGCTACGGTAATATAAATAATGGTGGAAGCAATCTGAATGAGGACATTCCTACTTGGACTGAAAGAGGCAGAGAATGCATGTTCAAGTTTACAACTGGGACTGGATTCTGGGTACTCCGTTCATCCAGAATCAAAGTGCTTCATGTGGCTTGCAACATTTCAAATTCTGTCTGCCTGTTTTCTAAAGCACCTATCACCATAGTATCTACACTTTTTCAAGATAAAGTTAAATCTGCATGGTACTAATGGTAAGTCAGCATTCTCTGCTCATATCCCAACCCTAGATTATGAGCCCCTGGGAATATGAATAATTCTATCGCTGTATATTTTTCATGTAAGTTACAATAGAGAGAATCTGTACCAGAACCTTATCAAGATTTGGTTGAGCTTACTCTAGGTACCTTTGCTACCTGGGCCCACTATTTGTCCTGAAAAAACTTGGCAGTGTGAGATAGAAATCTTTCATTATCTTAATAGCCTCAGGGGCTCATTATCCTAACAGCCATGTCAGAGTCCCATCAACTCCTTATGCATACCCTACTATGCACTAGACTCCTGGCTAGTGCATATCCCAATAGCCTCTGTTGTCAGAGACGAACGTGGTTCTTGACCCTGTTAGGATCTAGAACAGGTCAGCCCCTTCAAACAGAGTCCGGACCCAAGCAATCATGTAGAACAGGGGTGGGCAACCTTTTTGGGTTGGGGGTCATTGACCCGCTGAAAAAATCAGTTGGGGGCCACACACAAGTGAGAAGCAAAAAACCAAAATGCTCTCACTGACTGGCCCCCTGCTGAGAAGGAGAAAGACACTCCCCATATTCCCCATGCACAGCAGACTCCAGGGAGGCCCAGCCTAGTAGATTTTGTGTGCTTCAGCCCCACAATGGGGCAGTGGGGGCGGGGCTGGAGTGCCAGCATGAGGTCCCTAATGCTGGAGGGAGCCCTGAGCCTTGGAAGCCAGATCCAAGCAAGCCAGGGGCTGCATCTGGCCCCCGGGCCTGAGGTTCCCCATCCCGATGTAGAACTAAGATCTGTATGCATTCAACCAAAAGTCCATCACTTTGTCAGCATGACTCCTGAGGGTTGTGGTGTCTCCAATCCTGTGTTAATTCCACCTAATTGTTTGGAAGCGGTATCCCAGAAGGACAAATAACTATAAGGGGGAAATGTTAATACACACTGGTGGGAAGTGGCCTATATTGAACTTATGTTCCACACAAAAATGTTTAAGAACTTTCTTCACTAGTCATTCAGTTTAAGTTGAAATACATTTGACAGCTCATTGGCCTTTAATGAAAATGCTGACAGTAAAACAAGTTTCGGTAGCACTTTATCAAGGTCATTCAGGATTTGACAGATTTGAGACCAGCCTCCCCCCGGTTAAAGCTTTCTGATGTCATCTTAACTAAGCTGATAAAAGGCCCTTAAGAGCTAATTGAGTTCAGGCCTTTTACATAGAAAGTAATTTTCCTGTTGACTGTGACTTGAGCTCAGTGAACCACAATCCTTAATGACTAGTCTACTTTATATTAAATTCTTCAATGGTGATATGGATACCTCATCCTACACTTCATTCTAGATTTGTTGGTAGAGCTCCACTTTTAGACACTCTGCCAGCATGTTTGGAATGTCCCCGTAGCTATCCAAATTGAGCCCTTCCCCTGAAGTTGGTGTGAAACAGCTGCATGTCACCTAAAATAGCAATGTTTGATCTTGGCAGCAGCTTCCTTTGCCTGTGTTTGTTCTTAAGCCTTTTTTGCTCATTTGTTTTTATAAAGGCAACCTCCTTTGAGAATTAGTCCTTATGAGTGAGGATCTGTTGTGACGAGTCTCTTTAGGGAAAAGAGAATTACATACCAGTAATTGTTGTTCTCTAAGGATATACAGGATGATACTGCAAAAGAGATCACTGCTGGCACACCTTCCTCCCTGCAGGGTTGAGGTTTGTTGTTTTAATTAGCTCTCTATGATTCAGTTCCCCAGGAATGATTTTTATCTCTTGTTTTAAAAGACACTGACAGATCATGAGAGGGCACCTGTGTTCCATTGTAAGGCCATGTACAAGATGCCCCCTGTTGCCATTATTGCTGGCTTTAAAAAGTCAAGCGTCGGGAGTCCCTGCCTTGGTTACTGATGTCCTGTAGTGATGTATATCTTAGAACAGTTATTATAAGTAAATAATTATTTCAGGCCTTTAGATTACATGACACAAGTGTTGGTAGCCTGGTAATAAGAACCCTGACTGAAAACATTCATGAGGTAGCTTTAGCAGGGGAAAAGAAGGTGACTAGCTTCTCCTCTTATCGTACAGACAATGTACTTTTGATGGAGAGGCCACTCTCTCTATAGACATCTTTTAGTTTTGCACTCTTCTCCATATGAAGATCTATCTTCTCCCCAGTGGGACACTCTCCTCTGTACCATTTTTCCTTATTACTGACTTTATAACACACTTCTCAGTTTCAAACATACCTTCTTCATGTGAGGACATTTACTTAACTATGAGACATCAAGAATACCTCTTTTCATTTGATGTCCCCAAACTGAAGGAGAGAAACAGGGTACTTTATGGCTCAATTTCCCTCTTTTAGCAAGGAGTAGAAGTGGATGGCTTCTCTTGGGCTACGTCTACACTGGCAGCTTCTTGCACAAGAACTCTTTTGCGGAAGAGTTCTTGTGCAAAAACTCTTCCACAAGAGAGCCTCTACACTGCCATGTGCTTTTGCGCAAGAGCATCCATGGCAGTGTAGATGCTCTTCCGCAAGAAAGCTCTGATGGCCATTTTAACCATAGGGGCTTCTTGCGCAAGAAATTAATGTTGCCTGTCTACACTGCCCTCTTCTGGAAGAGCTCTTGTGCAAGAGGGCTTATTCCTCGTGGGGAGAGGAATAGCTCTTCTGGAAGAAGCCCTGTTTTACAACGCTATACTGTAAATTTACTTCTGGCAGAACGCTGGTGCAGTGTAGACAGCAGGCAAGTTTTTGCGGAAGAACAGCTGTTCTTCCGCAAGAAGCTGCCAGTGTAGACGTAGCCCTTGACTATACCCTCCACCCTTGGTTAAAAAAGATGAAATTAGATGGGAATGGCTGATCATCCCACACCCAGCGGTCTCCTCCCAAAGAGGAGATAGAGAAGGCATCTTCTCCCATTCTGATTTGGCCTTCCTCACACTAATGAAGCAAAAGGAGAGGGTGCATCTCTTGGGACAATCTTCTTTCTCTTCCTTCACTAATGAGGAAAAGCTCCTTCTAAAGAGGAGAAGCAAAGAGCAGCAGTTTTCTTCCTTCTAAGTCAATTTTCTCCCTGGAGCTGAGATCAAGAGGGGTCACCTTCACTCCCCTTCAATCACTTGCACTTGATTGCTCCCTGAACTGCAAGATATAGATATTTTATCACATGAGTATATGAGCCTCGGTTTAATACAGTTGAAGTAACTTAAGGGCAAAGTAATGAGGATTAGAGGAGAAAGAATATACTTAATGTGTTCCTGTTTTTAGATTGATTACGATTTTAGTAGGCACAAGAAGAGATAAAAAAAGGAGTGCTCAGTATCATAACATATAAATAGCTCTGTTTCAGAGCACAACAATTTTATGTGTTATTGGAGTCATGAATATGGCCTGTCCTCCTGCTCAAAGTAGTATATTTTAGAAGAAATGGGTTTGCTGTTAATGAAAATACTCTTTAGTGAGGAGGAAGAAGGAAGAAATTTATCTGGTATCAGGTCACCTAGAAGAGAGGATTTCTCCAATTCTGTTGCAGTTTACTGTTTGCAGCTTTAGTTCGCAATCTTGCAGTGAGTTCAGTATTTCCAACCGTAAACATTAAAAAATATTTAGTCGAGCCCCAAACAAATAATGAGAATAAAATAAAAATAATACATTTTAGGGTGTTCCTTTTGCTTCTTTCCTTTAGCGTATGCTAGAGTCATACTTTCAATCTTTCTTCTACAACCATGAGGACTAGAATTTTTTTAAAATAAAAGCTAAGATTCTTATATATTCATGTGACTCCAGGAGCTGGGACTTTAAAAACAGCACCAGTTATCAGAAGACTTGCTATAAGACCATAATATTTGGCAACTCTGTGAATTTCATATGGGCACAGAGCAGGGATGTGAACAGGTTACCCAGTAAACATCACCCTTACCGAGTGATACGTACCAGGTATCAGTTAACTGGTGCTGGGAGCGGCTCCAGGCCATGGGCAGAGGGCAGCTCCAGCCTCCCTAGGACCAGGAACCGGCAACAGCCCTGGGGCCGGGAGCTGCCGGCGGCCCACTTAGTCGGTTAACCTAACGTTTAACCGGTTAACTGATTAATCAGGATTTTACATCCCTAGCACAGAGGTCTACTGTGCGGAGCTTATTGAAAGATGAGATTGTCACTGAAGTCTACCTTGCAGAGCTTATTGAAGGATTGCATAGGCATTACCAAGAGAAGTGCAAGTGGACCAACATAGCATGGATACACTGGACATTAATGGCAGACATACTAGGAAAAACACACCACAGGCTTCCTGTGTGATCTTGGGTAAACCATTTAGCCTTGATCCTGTTGAGTTCAGTGGGCTTGAGATCAGGTTTCGGTTTCTCTGCCTCAGTTCCCTGTCTGTAAAATGGAGATAATACTTTCACAGATGAGGGTACTCTGAGAGTAAATCATTAATGCTTGTGAAGTGCTCTGATACTATAAAGATGTGGACCATGTAAGTACGTGGCTAGGTCTTAGCAGCATTTCCCCAGAAGTATGGGTGTGGCTGGGTGCCTGTGAGAGACATTGTTATTCTGCCATTGCTGGGAGCTTCCTGTAGTACTGTAACCACCATTCAAAGTTGTTCTTCCCTGGCAGGCGCAACAAACACCCTTTGCCCTCCCCATGAGTGGTTGATCCTTCCCACACGCAGGCCGTGTATCGTACAATACAAATATGGTGCTAGAAACTGAAATGAAGAAAAAAAATAGAGTTGACATTTTATTACCTTCTTGTACCACTTCCATCATGTCATTTGAGGAGGGATGAATGCCTTTACTTCTGATTTCTTAGTTTCCATTTGTTTATGTCAGAACAGCTGTTTCTTGCCTTCTGCTCCCTTGTTTAAGGCAATTATGCATTTGTGGGTCAACATTGCTGTATATAATAAATATTGCCAGTTAACTCACTTCAGTGGTATTTGTCCATGTGGGCACAAAGATGTGTGCATAGATGCAATAATATTTGTCCAGGTGATGCAAGGAGGTAAAAAAAGTTAATTACTTTTTACGTTTCCATTTTTAGTATCATATTTGTGTTATGTGACACACTGCCTATGTGTGGGAAGGATCAAACCCCTGTTGGGGAGGGTAAAGGGTATTTGTATTGCCCGCCAGGGAAGAACAGCTTTATACTTGCCAGCTGTCTAATCACACAAGCCCAAACACCCTTACCCCACTCCTCCTCTGAGGCCCTGCCCCACTCGTTCCATCCCCCCTCCCTCCATTGCTCACTTTCCCCCACCCTCACTAACTTTCACCAGGTTGGAAAGGGGTTTGGATGGTAGGAGGGAGTTCCAGGCTGAGTCTGTGGCAGGGGTACAGAAGAGAGTGCTGGGTGCAGGCTCTGGAAGGGAGTGTGAGTATGAGAGGGGACTCAGGGTTGGGGTATGGGCTGGGGCTCAGGGCTGGGGCAGAGGGTTGGGTTGCAGGAGGAGGTGCGGTGTGTGGGAGATGGTGCGAGGTCCTAGTTCCAGGAGGAGGCTCAGGGCCTGGACAGAGGATTGGGAGGTGGGAGGGGTTCAGGACTGGGGCAGGGAGGTTGGGGTGTGGAAGGGTGTGCATACGATGCTGGCTTTAGGAGGGGGCTTAGGGCTGGGGCAGGGGATTGGGGTGTGGGAAGGGGTAAGAGATGCAGGTTCCAGCTGGGCAGTGCTTACCTCAGGTGGCTCCAAATCAGCAGCACAGTGGGGCTAAGGCAGGCTTATTGCCTGTCCTGCCACTCCCAGAAGTGGCAAATATATCCCTGTGGCTCCTAGACAGAGGGGTCAGGGATGTGCTATCACTGCCTAGCAGGCTTGGCCCCCGCAACACCCTTTGGCTGCAGTTCTCAGCCAATGGGCGCTACAAAGCTAGAGCTTGGGTTTGGGACAGCACCTGGAGATCCCTTTTCCTCCCACTAGCAGCCACAGAGATGTGCTGGCCCCTTCCAGCATTGGTGAGGAGCCAACGCAGGCAAGGAGCCTACCTTAGCGCCACAGTACTCCGGACTTTTAACAGCTTAAAAATCTACCAGGTTGGGTTCAGTAGTCTCTGGGAGATAGAGCCCGATTTCAGGAGACTCTTGGCAAAACTGGGAGGGTCAGCAACCCTACTTTAGACTGAAACTTTTTGTGTAGTGTTAATTAATGTAATATGAGTTCAGTAGCTAGGTATTTTAAAGGCATTCTTTTTTAAGTGTCTGTGTTTTAAAATGTGAGGATTTTTTTCCTTAGGCCTGATTAGTTCAATCAAAGTTGAAGATTTGAACTTCCTTTGCAAACAGTTTATAAATAAGGAGTTATAGCATGACAGATTTCCGTATGCATACTCGGGTTTAATAAAAGCAAAATAAGTCCAGTCTGGACTATTAGAAATTTCTGTGATCACTCATTGGGAGTGAAGATAAGAAGATTGTTAATGGTTTATGTTTGGTTATGCAATTAGAAATCTGGCTTTTGGCTGCAAGTGAAAAATCATGCTTCAGAACAAAACATAAAAGCAAATTGTTCTTGTGTCTACAAAAGGGAATTTCAGTGTCTTACAGAAGAACATGCTAACTGCAACCATAATAATTGTAACTCTGTAAAGTATGGTACAGAACTGTAAACTACCACCAGTAAGAAGTGCATTGTGATCCTCATTTCTTAGTTTGTTATATTTAATGTAGCATATTAATAAAACTGTTACATTAATGATACTCATTACATTAAAGTGCCAGTACTAAAACCTGCCTCTCTTTTTTCCCCATTCCCTTACATATTAACTTTAGAGAGTCTGACTTTGGGCACTGAAGAAATGTCATAGTTATTTTTAAGAGACTGTATACTGTTTTTTTGGGGGGGGGGGCAGTAGGAGGCGGAGGGGATAAACCTAGCTTCCTTTTTATTTTACTCGATTTTTATTTTGTTTATAATTTTCTCTCTATTTTTCTATCCCATGAAAAATATGCTTTGTTGGCTTTAAAGTATCTTAAATTGATAATATACTCCACTATTTCCCAGTTGGGCCTAGCTGTGGAGTACACAGGAAGGAAAAGCTCAAGAAATCTCCCTCAACCTGTGCCTCATGTACAATGACTTATTAAAATAACAGTCCTATGCTTCCCTGAGTAGAAATACTGTCCTAAGTTTCTGCATGGCACTAGCCACCCCGTAATGACACAGTGAGGGAAGGATTCAGGGCCAGGGAAGGATTCAGGGCCATGGAAGCAAAGCTGGTTAGAGATTCTGGGGTGCACATTTGCAACTAAAATGGTGTAATAGTACTGGAGTGGAGCAACTCTTTACTGCTGGTCATTCAGTACAGCGTCTATCTGCATGTAGCTAGTAGTTTCAAAATTTAATTAAGGGATACTAGTGTAACCCCTAAGGAGATTATCTAGATTCCTGGGGCTCTGTCTACTGGCAGTTCAGGGAGAAGCACACTGTCCCTGGTAGGGAGGGGGAGCCAAGGCAAACTCAGAGACTGCCCAGCAACCAATGGGGAGTGAGATGCCCCTCCCGGGGAGTTCAGGAGAGGGGAGAAGCCATTTTTTTGGAGTGTGCTCCCCACATAGTCATTAAAGAAGGTAACTGGATGGAGAGGGGGTGCTACATTGGAGACACCGCTGGGATCCCGTCTTTTAAACTCAGACCTTATATCCACCCCTGTTGTCTTCCTGGGAAATTAAGTAAATTCCCACTATGGATTACCAGAAGAGGCTTGTAACTTGGGGTGTGACTAGACTACGGGGTTTTGTCGACAAAAGTGGGCTTTTGTCGACAAAACTATACCTGTGTTTACACTACCGCCGCGTTTTGTCGACAGTAAGTCAACAGAACGCGGCAGTTTTGTCAACGGTGGTAAACCTCATTCTACGAGGAATAACTCCTTTTTTTTTGATAGTACTCTGTTGAAAAAGGGCGCTATTGCATGCAAACTGTGCTTTATTGAAAGAGAACATCTAGACTCTCTTTCAAAAAAGCGGCTTGCTTTGTCGACAGTACTGGTTGTAGTCAAGATGCTCTTTTTCGACAGAGGCTTTGTCAACAGTATATGTTGACAAAGCCTCTGTCGAAAAAGGCGTGTAGTCTAGACGTACCGTTGGTGTGAGCTGGAGGGAGCTGACCCTGAATGCCACTTCCTGCTCACTAATGTACCCGCTGAATGGGAAGTTAGACAAATTGAAGATGAGATTGCTAATGTTAGAGAATGGGGAACCTGTGTGGTTCGGAGTCAGATGCAAGCAAAAGGGGGAAGCTACTTTATCCCTTCTTGTAGAGAGAAAGATTATACTGTCTACTGTAGTGACTCCCCATGTAATTCTGCCAGATGGAGAGAAGGATGGATGGAAGGTGACCATACAAGCACAATCACGTTTTCCCTTCCCATCTGCCCCACCATCTGAAACTATCAGTTTTCAGTCCAAATTGGGGGACTTCCTTAGGCAGGAAGGGAAGACCATGACTGAATTAAGGACTCTTTTGTGAAGTAGTCCTGTGCCTCCTCCCAGTTCTACGGACCAAATAATTTTTGCTATGGGACAAGCAATAGGGGAGTCCATAAAGACAGCATATGAATCAGGCCCTTACAGAAAGCTGAAGTTCTTTTCAGGCATTAAACCAGTGCCTGTAGGGGAGGATGACTATGACACTTGGAGGCATCAATTAAATCAGGTGATGCAGGAATGGCAATGTCGCGCCCCCTCTCCACCTGGTTACCTTCTTTAATGCCAATCTGCTTACAGGTTTTGATGGACAGGTTCTTCTGGATCCCGCCACCCACTCAGCAGGGTGTATCCTCTTTATTTTTCCCTATGAATTTATTTGGCGATGCCTCCACCACTCTCACTCCTTCCTGGCAGGGTCATCAGGGCAGCTTGGGAGGAAAATTCTAATCACAGAGTAATCCCCACTTACTTGCCAGATAGTTGGAGACTTCCAAGAAGTAACACAAACACATACAATATATTCAACACAATAATTATATTAAACAGGAGACAAATATAACATAACAGGGTAAAACACTATTTTTAGGTTCACCGGTGCCCACGCTGCTAATACCTGTGACTTTCCCCAGTCACGTGACTTGATGTAGCAAATGTAAGATTAGTGTCCCATTGGTACGCGTACTTTGTTGGGGCCTTGATGACCTATGACCATAAAATTCTTGTCTGCAGTGGTTTAGCAGTGTGGCTGACTGGGTTCAGTACAGCCCAAAGGACACACAAGCGGGATACGGTGGTAAATCCCTCCACAGGTTTAATATCCAGCAGGTTATAAAATCCCCAAACCCTTACTCCCTGACGTGAGGACACAGTTCAGGGAGTAGGGAGTCCCCAAAACAAATTCCTTGACTGACTGACTAAAAGATGGTGCACTCACAAACTCCATGAATGATCCTCCGGTTCAGAGATGACTCTGGACTCCTCAGTCACTGCAGAGGGCTGATCTCTGCTAGCAAGGATCCTCTTCAGGCAGGAATCAGGCAGCTTCAGTCCCAGGATTTCCCCTCACCACAAAGGGGTGCAGGGCTCAAGGTGCAGATTACACAACTGTACTAAAATCCAAACTGTAGTCTCTTAGCCCAGTGTCCAGACACACACACAGCAGGCAGCAGCCCTGAACTAGCAGACAGAGTAGAGCTGACCATGTGGTGACTAGTCTCACCTAGGGAGCTGGAGGGCTAACTCAGCCTGGCTGGGGAAATTTCCTAGCAAACTCTACAAACTGGGAATCAGGAGTGGAGAAAGGAAAAGCCCAGCTGAGGGATCTTGCTTTCGGGTCCCTAGAGGCCAGTTCTCAGGAGGAACCCTGCATGCAGCCCTGGGGCTTACCAGCTCCCACACAGCCAGCCCTGCTCTTGCCTTGGCTGGCTCCAGACTCACTCAAAAAAAATGGCTTCTCCCCTCTCCTGAACTCCCCGGGAGGGGCATCTCACTCTCTATTGGTTGCCGGGCTGACTCTGAGTTTGCCTTGGCTCCCGGTCCTTACCAGGGACAACGTACTACTCCCTGAATTGCCAGTAGACAGAGCCCCAGGAATCTAGATAATCTCCTTGAGGGTTACACTAGTTAAACATACACACAAATAAGCCATTTAAAATATATTGTATGCACACTTACTACCGGCCCAGTCTTATGTCTTCCCAATGCTGTTTCCACCAGAAAACCATACAGAAAAGAGATAGAATCAATAGGAGCGGCCCGAGGCCAGTAGGCAGAGGCGCGATCGTTGCCCCCGCCTGCACGGCCGTCAATGGCCGTGACGTCATCACGGGGTGCCTGGGCCAGCAGCGCCCTAGGCAACTGCCTAGTTTGCCTAGGCTCACGGGCCACCCCTGATCACCAAAAAGGTGAAAGGAGCTGGCTTGGGGGTGCACACACCCCCTTCTTGGATAGCCCCAACCCTGAGCCTCCCACCCCTTCCCAGGCACCCATTAGAGAGGATGGGAGTGCTGAAGCTTCTTCCCTCCCACCCCCATTCATATGGGAACATTGCTGGCTCTTCCCCCAGGGAAAGCGCACAGTTTGTTGCATTCCTCACTCTGGCTGAGGAGCGCAGGGGGCAGATGAATCTGGACCTGTCCCAGCTGGAGGACATGCACCTCTCCCCCGGCTGTGCCCACTGGAGCTGCAGTGGTCATGGAGAGGCACTTCTCACCTGGCCCCAAACTGCTGTTGTGAAATAAGGTTGGGGTAATCCTCTCGTAGGGAATGTCTACACTAGCTCGTTAATTCGAGCTAGGTAGGCAAATCAAGCAACCGGAGTTGCAAATGAAGCCCGGGATTTAAATGTCCCGGGCTTTATTTGCATGTTCTCGCCACCATTTTTAAATCTCTCTTAGTTCGAACAGACTGCGACGGTTACATCGCAGCAGTTTAAAGTTAATCCGAACTAAGTTGTTAGTTCGGATTAACTGTTACTCCTCGTGGAATGAGGTGTAACAGTTAATCCGAACCAAGGACTTAGTTCGGATTAACTTTAAACTGCCGCTAGAAGGCGGCGGCAGTTCGCTCAACTAAAGGATTTAAAAATGGCGGCCGGACGAGAACATGCAAATAAAGCCAGGGACATTTAAATCCCGGGCTTCATTTGCAACTCCGGTTGCCTGATTTGCCTACCTAGCTCAAATTAACAAGCTAGTGTAGACATACCCTTAGAGAGGTAATCCCCAGGACAGCCTGCATACTGAACCCCCCACCCCACCCCAGAGCAATGATATAAATGAAGAACAACAAAAATTAACTGAGTTAAGGACCCAAGCAACGCTGGGTAAATCTTCTAGTTATCAATAAAATCAATGTCAGCTTGCTCCTATATGCCCCTAGCCATTTATTAGCTATACTTTATTGGAAAGATTTTGGGTGTAATGTGCAGCCTCAGTGTGATGAAGTTCCATCATGTGAATATAGGAGTAGGGGGAAATGCTTGGCATGGTGGAGTATAAAAATACAAACACCTACAGCTCTGAATGATTAGTTTAAACCCTGTTTAAAAATCAAAAACAAAAAAAAATCCTCCAAAAAAACAAGAAAGAATTTGGTGAGATGTTCCATATAGATAATATGCTGTATTTCAGTTAATTTTAGGTGTGCTTTGTGCTTTGGAGTCATTAAAGATTACTCAAGTAGAGTACAATACTGTTATAGCCATTAGCTTTGGCAAATAGTAATTTGTTGACAGTTTGACTAATGATTTTGAGAAATACTGCAGATTTGGGCATTTAGATTAGAGGAGTTGAGAACCCAATATTTGTAGAATTCTGCCCTTCCTCATGATGATCCCATTTAAGAACTACTCATAGGAGCAAGGGTTTGCATAAGTATCTTATTGAGAATTTATAGTATAATAATGGAGAAATGTACTTGTTTTAACAAGAGTTAGGGGGTTTGGGATCTGCATTCTTCATGAAATCCAAATAAAATGCATATTCATGTTGGTCTCAAAATGTCAGTGTTGACCATACAAATTCAGTTTTAATTTCATTTAGGTGGGATTTCAGAAAAACACTTTTAAAGAAGCAAACATTTCATTATTGCAATGATACGGCACCACAGCAAGTTATTAATAAATATAGTACGTATTCTAGCAGTATCTGCACGCACAGCCTATATTTGACAGCTAAAAATAGTTAAGCAATTAGTGGGAATGAATCAGAGTTTAAATGAAGAGATCCTACCCAACAAGTCTGTACAAGCACCTCAAAGAATCTATAGCGTTGGAAAAAAATGTATGATGCCCAAATGCTTCTGTTAATACTGTCTGTCTAAAAGAATTAAGCTTCTCACATTAGAAAATACATAGACCAGCTTTCATTTGGTAATGTTAAATTCTTGATAATTTACTGCATGCAAAACTAAGAAAGATTAGGATTTATGTCCAGTGGGTGAAACAGATCCATGAAACAGAATTTAGGTGTTTACACTAAGCCACAGTTTGTAGCTATTACTATAGTTAGTCTTCTGTGTTTTTCTTAAGTTCCAAATGTTTTAAAATGATAATAGCAGAATTTAATATTTATAAGATTATTTTTCCAAGCTTGGTGATGAGGTAGTTATGACAGAGTAAAAACGCTATGGAATCTTCACTAAAAGAGATGGAGATGTGGAGATGGACTGAGATGTGGGTTGAAAATGAACCTGTCCAATGAGATGTTAGTCTGTTTATTTAACTGTTCAAGCTTTCAGTCATCTTTGCTTAAATTCAGTTTACCATTCATATAAAATGGTTTAAACTCAGGTTTTTTAAAAATTCTTTTTAGCCTACAGGCAGGTATTTAAGCATCATCTCAAACTTTAGGAGGAGTGAATATCCTCACTGTGTATCTATCTTCAGACTTGCCCACAACAGTGGCAAACACAGATTTAAGCATACAGGGTTCCACAGCTTCTGAAAGTGGTTTTGGTTGTTCATCATGGAGTTTAATAGCTAAATTTAGGGTTCTAAAGGGAGCATATACTTTGCTTTCCTCCCTCTTTTTCTCATGCTGGCAAATGCCTTGCCTCACAGGCTCTCTCCTACCCCTACTCTATGACATTTTAGTAGTTAGAGAATATTGAGTCCCCTCCTCCGCACACACAGCACCTCTACAAAAGAGCCTTTCAAGGCTTTCATGTCAGAATTGTTTTGCTCATACTCCATCCTCCTGACACTTGCCACTCGATGATCTTTAATTTGAGGGATTAACAAGCAAAAATGTCCTTACCTCATTTTCGCAACATAATTTTTCTATTACGATGTTTGGATCATCTGCTCAGAGACAGAATCATACTACTTCCATAAAATAGCTTTGGTACAGACAACGTAGATCAGGCTGAGTTGTACCCTTAGAACATGGGCCAGTGCCATACTATTGTAGATTTGACTGAAACCTAGTCCTAGTTGGTTAATTGATTTGCTCAATAAAAGTAATATTTCTTCCTGCTGTTTTACATTACCAAAACTGTACCACTTAGGCAATGTGTTGGAACTCTGAGACTGTAACAAATGTATTACAAGCCCAGTGTATGCAGACTGTATACATTTTGCAGAATACTTTGAGCATTAATAGCTTGCTTTTGAGTTCTACTAAGGAGGTGGGAATCTTTTATTCACTGCAGAAAAGTGAGTCATTCATACAGTCAACTAGCAGAGGAAGACTAAAAGTAGAGAATATTTGTTGTAATTTGGTTTAGCTCTTGGCAGAATACATTCAAATCGATTCTTGGGTTGTGATTTCTTTTAACTCTAGATAAGCTTAATGCACATTGTTTCTTGGTCAATTGAGGATGAATCCCAGAGAGGAGCTGGCAAGGGTCTGATATTTACATAATGTCTGTTTTCTGTGACCTATGAAACACTCTAATCTTCTCAGTGATGTAAGCAAAAATTGAATGCTTTGGGTCAATCCTCTCTAGATAGATTCAGGAAGAAACTCTTTATAATAAAGGAAAAGTTAAAAAATGGAAGTGCTTGTTGATTCAGTTAGTAGGTGCTTTTTAATGACTGGTAATATATTATTCCACCATTTTGCCCGTTATATAAAAACAGAGTGATTTTTTTTTCAATGTACACTTTGGTAGAGTTTCAGAAAACAGAACAAACAACCCTTGTATTGAACTTAGGACACTGTTAGAACATTCTCTCCCTTCAAGATAGGCTTGAACGGCAGCATGAGGGGGGAAAAGACATGCAGAAGAATCACTAAAGCACCCTACCCAGCTGCTGTACAAAATCACAGTTTCAGCTGGAGAGTTCTGAATGAACTTAAAGAGTTGAAGCAAAGGTTTGAAGATCCTATTGAAATAATTGTGGATTGCTATGGCATGCTGAAGTCTAAGGGTTTTTTTCCATGCCTGCCTCATTTTTTTTTTGATCTTTAAATATATCAACTGTATTGATGCTAAATAGTTGTATGTTAGGTATGTTACAGAAAACACATTTTAAAACAAAAAAATAGATTTAAAGGTTTGAAAAAAGAATGGGTACCATCCTTAACCTTGAATTTCAGGGCATTTCGTATTTTATTCACTTCATGCCTAGATTTTGCAACACAGCTATGCGTAAAATCATCAGTTGTTTAGAAATCCCAATAATATGTATGGGTAGTAAGACTGAATAGAGTTGTGGTTTCAGCATGACTATTTACGTTTATGCTAAACCATCTTACTTTGCTCATCTGAAGAAGTGGATTTTACCCACGAAAGCTCATGATACTGTATATATTTTTGTTAGTCTCTAAGGTGCCAGAGGACTACTCGTTCATCTTGATGCTTACTTTATTATTTATGTAATGACTTGAGAAAACAGATAATTCAGAGCTTGATTTTCAGAAATTTGTAGTCAATGGGAACTGCAGGCCCCTAATGTGTACTTCTCCATTCTTCCCTTGCAAAATAGGCCCACACCAAACAATTCTTTTAGTGTGCTCCCTTTTCTCACAATTTTAATAGCAAGGGTTTAATTCAATTTTTGGTTACTTAACTTTGTATTCAGTATCAGATAGTATCCAGCCCATGTACAAACTTGCTAGTTAACCATTTTTGTATCTGTCTGAATATTTTAAGTCAATTGTCTCTAACATACTTCCAAATAAAATAAAAAGGTATTGTCAGTACAGAATTCTGTGTGGTCTGAACAAAAATCAAATCTTAATCTCTGCTCTAAACATTTACACTGATTTAGGATCTAGCTTTAGATTTATCATTATGTGTGTGTCGGTGGCATTCTTATTCATCTTGGTTACATATTGAAAAGCCAAACATACTGAAGAGGCTAATATTAACTGACAGGTCAGATGAGTTACTTCATTATTAAGTAAGGAGAGGATAAATGAACCATTCTAAAACATTTACAAGTTTGACACCTTGAATAGAAGTTTAAACAAAGACCTGACCTGGACAGGCCGCTACTTTCCACATCCTAAAGACATAAAATGCTAAGCACTGGGTACTTAGAATACTTATGGCCCATTTTATTAGTCTCATTTAGCATGGACACTCTAAGGCTATGTCTACACAGCAGCATTATTTCAGAGTAACCGATGTTATTCCAAAATAATATAGTCCGTGTCCATACAGCAAGAAGCTTTTTCTACTTAATGTCAAAATAATGTTGAGCTGGAGGACTTCTTACTCTGACTCCTGTAACCTACATTTTACGAGGAGTAAGGGAAGTTGGAGGAAGAGTGCTCTTTCTCAGACTTCCTGTTGTGTAGACAGCGCCAAAAGTCTAAATAAGCTATTTTGACTTAAGCTATGCAATTGACGTAACTCAAATTGCATAGCTTATTTCAGCTTTAGCCCTGCTGTGTAGACATGCCCTAATTGACATTTTTTTCTCCATTTTTTCCCTTTCTCTTCCCCTCCCCATTCCCTCTCTTTCTCTACTATTTATTTGCAACCTGGACCCCTTTACTCCATTCATCTAAAGAAGTGGGTTTTGCCCACGAAAGCTCATGATGCCATCTACATTTTTTGTTAGTCTCTAAGGTGCTGCAGAACTATTTACTGTTTTTTAAGTTTTTTCAGTCCAAAACAGTTATAATTTGGCCAGGCTCCATTAGATAGAGCCTTCTCATTAAATAATTCGTAAGTATTTAGCTTTCATGGTTCCTGTGTTTGTTCTACAGGTTGTCAATGTAGTGTGGGTTGGATTGCACTTTTTCTTCTCCTTGTTGAGATATAGTCTCTTCATACTAGTTGACGGAGAAGAAGACTCTCTATTTTGCTATGGAATTTGTCATTGTTATTATTCAGCAATTAAGTTTAATGAAAGAATCACACTCTGCAACTTACTTTTAAGTTTGATTATACATTTTAAAAGCACTTATAAGACAAAAATATTTTTGATTGTTTGCCTTATACTCATAAAAATGTCTTAACATTGATTTTGTTTAAATTTCCTGCTCATGAACAAGCCATAGCCAAGCATAGTGAGGGCAAGCAGGAAGTTAATTTTTCCCTTTTATAGATCTGCCATTGTATCTCAGTCTTGAAACCCTGGCCAACCCAGTTATAATTTTCTGTTGATCAGAAATGTAAAGTTGTGAAGGGCCTTAAAGATGAGGACAGGAAATTTGAATTAGAAGTGGTGAAAAAGAGAGATCCAGTGAAGGAATATTCAAAGGGACAATGTGCCAGGATCAAGAGGCATGGGTAGACTTGATGGAGCAATGTGGTATCGGAGAGACCAGGAAAAGGAAGATTGCAATAATCAAAACAAGGTACTACAGTAAACTTCCGATAATCCGGCACCTTTAGGACCCAGAGGGTGCCAGATTATCAGATATGCCGGAGTACCAGAAGGAGGACTATGAGGGGTCTGGGGCGGGGGGGTCAGAGGGGAACTGCGCAGCGTGGGAGAGGGCGGCGCTGCGGGACCAACCCGGCAGCACCCCAGCTGCTCTGCCCCCGGCTTCCCCAAGTCCGCTGCTGGTCAGTTTCAGCAGCGGCTGACTTGGGGAAGCCGGGGCAGAGCAGTTGGGTGCCGGGTTGGTCCCGCAGCGCCGCTCAGGTGAGGGGCGGCACTGCAGGACCAACCCGGCAGCACTCCAGCTGCTCTGCCCCCTGCTTCCCCAAGTCAGCCGCTGGTCAGTTTCAGCAGCAGCGGACTTGGGGAAGCCGGGGGCAGGGCAGCTCCAATTGTCTGGCTGGCCGGAGCACTTCTGGGTTCCAGTTGGTGCCGGACTATCAGGAGTGCCGGACCATTGGATACTGGACAATTGGAGTTTTACTGTACTAGGCCCAGACTTTTAGCTGGGTGGATAGAGGTGAAAAGTTAGAGCCTAGAAATTTATGGAGGAAGAAGTGACAAGGTTTGGATATTGTTTGGGAATGGACGGTGGAAGAAGTCAAAGATAACATACATGTGATGGGCCTTAGTGTATTTGTATAATGACCAGTTGCTTATCAAATGTCCACCATAGTAAAAGACAGATTTAGACAAATGTACTAGCAGACTAATGAAGAGCTCCTCTGCTACTTTGTCTCAAAAGATAGATTTAATTCTGGAAAGCTTCTAGCATAGCCAGTGATTTTTCTTCCACCTGGTCTTACCTTTATTTGAATAGTGAACAACTCTTTAAAACCATTACTAAAAAACCTTAAAGCCGACATTAAAGTTGTTTTTCTGATTGGGTGTCTATGTGCAATAATATGTAATGGCTGTTTTAGTTTATTTTGTTTTGATAATTTAACATATATTTATGGTGAATAGATTATAGGCACAATTTCACAAATACTTGTTCTGTCTCTTTATTATAAACTTCTGTAGAGAATACCTTAGGCACATCCTGGTGGCAGTAATATTAAGAACATAAGAACAGCCATACTGGGTCAGACCAAAGGTCCATCTAGCCCAGTATCCTGTCTGCCGACAGTGGCCACTGCCAGGTGCCCCAGAGGGGGTGGACCGAAAACAATGATCAAGCAATTTGTTTCCTGCCATCCTTCTCCAGCCTTTGACAAGCAGAGGCCAGGGGCACCATTCCTTACCCCCTGGCTAATAGCCTTCTATGGACCTAACCTCCATGAATTTATCTAGCTCTTTTTTAAACTCTGTTATAGTCCTAGCCTTCACAGCCTCCTCTGGCAAGGAGTTCCACAGGTTGACTGTGTGCTATGTGAAGAAGAACTTTCTTTATTAGTTTTAAACTTGCTACCCATTAACTTCATTTGGTGTCCTCTAGTTCTTATATTATGGGAACTAGTATATAACTTTTCTTTATTCACCCTCTCCACACCACTCATGACTTTATATACCTCTATCATATCCCTCCTCAGTCTCCTCTTTTCTAAACTGAAAAGTACCAGTCTCTTTAGCCTCTCCTCATATGGGACCCGTTCCAAACCCCTAATCATTTTAGTTGCTCTTATTAAAGATGCTTGACCAGATTTAACTCAGGTGTAAACCACAGAAATTACTACTGTTTATATAAGTACTCAATAGGCCCCATATATACTAGCATTACTCATAAAGGTTAATGCGTTTAGGTCCAGATCTTGTAACTGAATCTGTATGGGTTGACTTCCAAGTGGTTTTACATGGTAGCTGGGGTCTGCCTACTCAGATTCATTTGCAAGACAGGAATCGTATAGATTGATACAGTAGTCCTCATCAGCTGGGAAAAACTCCAGTTTACTTCAGGGAGATTTTTGTTTGAGCAGGGAATACAGGTTTCTTAATAATAATATAGTAATAAATCTCAAAGGTGTTCTAAGAGAGGCTAAATACCCTGTTTTCAGATGAAGAAATGACTGCAGCTGATCTGCCCATTGTGTCAGCCTCCACTATCCACTTGCTGGATTTTTGAAGAAGCACCTTCATGCTTTTCCTATGTTGCCCTCATGCCTGGGAGTTGCTCCCTGTAAATGTCCACAAAATTAATTAATTATTGTCCTTCAAAGCTCTCGATGAGGCCTAGAAAAAACTTAGGCTGCTAGTGAGCTGAGACCATTGCTTAGCAGACTGACCAGTGTTCTCATTGTTTCCTCATTGTATACAGTCCTGTCTGTCTGTAGCCAATTGTTGTTTCTTGTCTTTTACTTAGATCATAAGCTGTTGGGGCAGGAACAGGACTATCTTTTAGTACCCCACCTAGCACAGTGGGTCCGTGATTCCTGACTAGAACTTTAGGTGGTATGATAATACAAATTAGTAATAATAAGGTTACATGTTTTATCTGAGGTCAGATGGCAATTATTTGGTGAAAGTGAGGATAAAACCTTACTCTCCTCCATTACTCTGTCCAGTAATGGCTCCCTTAAACATATAAGCAGTTTTGTGAGAACTTTCCATCTCTCATATTTTTGGCCAAAAGTGGCTTGTTCTGTTTCTATTAATCTTGGTGGTTACCATGTATGCACATCTAGAAGTGGAATTTAGCACTCAGTAATTCAACAGATATTCCAGAGTGTTTCAGTGCCCATAGATCTGTCAGTCGATAGTTTACTATTTATTTATTTTTATCAAATTGAGTGTGCTTCTAGGAATATTAGTGGATGTTTGCTTTAATGCAGGTCTAACTTAAAACATTTTCTCAATCTCCTGTTATTTACTTTTAATCTATGCGAACCATTAGAAATAGGCTGAGTGGGAATTTTGTCTTCTGTTTTCTGGTCAGTTTACATTCAGACTCTGTATTAGACTATCATATAAATCCTTGCAGAGTTTGGCCCTTTTATTTGTTTTGTTAGGGAACTTTTTTTTTTCTTGACAATTAAAATGCTTTCACTTTTAAAAGCTCCTGACATACCCAGAAAAAAATTCTATTTAGAAACAATTATGCTAAAGTCAGATACATTGAATGTGTTTTTCTTTCTTCTTTCTTTATTACTAGAAACATCATTTGCATGAGCACAAAATATTTGTTTCGTAGTTGATCTTTTCCTGGTGCGCACTTAAAATTGTAACCGTCTTTGTGCAATCAATGTGTTGCTATGAAGACAATTATTATATTATATACCAACAACCATGACTTTGGAAGAGAGAAATGTCTGAGGATCAACGATTCCATTTTCAGTTAAATATCCTAAATATTTGATTTTTAAAAGTGAAGAGAAGAAAAATAATATAAAAGATAAACTTCCTCCAGACAGATTGTGTTTCAGAGTTTTCCAGGAAGTGATAGCATCTTTTTAAGTATCTCACAATGTCTTCTTCACTCACTGAACTTTTCCTACAAAAAATGAAAAAACAGCAGAAAAATAAGAAAATGTACTCTATTTGATGCCTAAACTCAAGTGTCTCACGTATAGGATTTTTTGTCCTCTAAATATTCTATTGCATCTCTGTGTTGTGTTACAGAATCTTGAAAACAATGTAAAATAGACACTGTCATTGGTTAAAATAATTGACATACATATGTGCAGAAAACATTTGCATGCTATACTGTAAGCTGTGGTCTATGTGTGTATAGATAACAATTTTTATTTTCCTCTCTAGTTATGCGCTGCCCATCTAACAACCCGATCAGAGGCGCCAAACCACTATCAGGCAGTATGTCGGGCACTATTTGCTGAAACAATGGAGTTGTACACGTTCCTGGCCAAAATTAAAAGTGCAAAAGAGGTAAGCATTCAGAGAGAATTCTGCATTACTAATTTGGTTAGTAGGTTACTAATTTGGTAGACCAGGGGCCATCCTTCCTCCTGTGAAAACCTGAAAAGGAGTAGTATTAGTAGTGTAGGAGCAGGAGCAAGGTCAACAAACTAATAAGCTGTGTAAAATTACCAAATTCCCCAGAAAAATGCTACAATGGAATAAGATATAACTTTTAAAGAGTTCAATTTATTTTAGGGTAGGTTGGATAAATCAGGGTTTATACTGTCTCAGAGGGGTAGCTGTGTTAGTCTGTAACTTAAAAAAAGAGTAATCCTGTAGCACCTTAGAGACTAACAAAAATATATAATTAATTAAAACAATTAAATAATTAATAAAATAATAAAATAATTAGCCAGCCAGAATCCTAATTAACTATGGAAAAAAACCTGCTGCTATTTCATAATATTTTTAAGAACGTACTCTGTCTCCCTTTCTGATCTCACACTAGCTAATCTTTCTTGGCTTCATTCTACTCTCTCTCTTTTTCTCTATCATGTCCCCTCTTATGAATCTCTCTTCTCAATATATAGTTCCATATTTTTCACTCTCTCCATGAAAGAAAGTCTCTCCTTGCTTGTAAGAGGTTTTGTCAGCACTCATCTGAGATAACATGTGTAATTCAACTGTTGGCTGCATCACTTGTGAATAAACGCAGTCAGCTCAAAAACACAACAATACAGCCTCCATACTATATGAAGCATTTTACATGCACATCTAGTGACAGATAGAAGATAGTGGGAAGGGCCCTAAAATATTTAATTGACTTGTGCTTGGGTTGAACATAACCCATGAGATACGAAGACACTATTCTAGGTAGGGGAACAGCCAGCAATGTTCCCATAAAACTGGTGGGAGCTTCACCCCTCCCCCCCATAATAGGCACCTACGGGAACAGGTCTTCAGGGGGCTAGGGCAGGGGTGGGGAACCTCAGGCCTAGGGGCTGGATGTGGCCCCCAGCTTGCCTAGATCTGGCCCCCAAGGCTCAGCATTGGGGAGCCTGCACTGGTGCTCCAGCCCCCCTGCTACCCACTTGCAGGGCTGGAGCACATAAATTCTACTAGCCTGGCCCCCCCCCCCCTCCCCAGGCTCTGGTGTGCAAGGGGAATGTGGGGAGTATCTTTCTCCTTTTCAGTCGGGGGCTTCTCACTTGTGTGTGTCCCCCAACCGATTTTTCTGTAGGTCAGCAGCCCCGACCCAAAAAAGGTTCCCCACCATGGGATAGGGCTTCCAGACTCCCTAGCCTGCTGCTTCTGCTTTTGGGCTCTTAGGGCTCTCAGGGCTGCTGGGGGAAGAAGGGGAAATATTGCTGGTTTCCCTCTTCAAGCACAGTGGGCTCTTTATTTATCACAAGAAGTTCATGCATCCAGAAGGAATCTTTTTTCCTCCTCAATACCAGCAGAAAAAGCATCTTATGAAACACACAATAACCATAGCTATCATATGGAATCCAAATTAATTACATGCTTGGCTAAGCTAAAGTGAGTTACCTGTATATTAATACAGTATAAACATAATCAGTGTGTGGAAGGTTCAGGGGGTAGCCGAGTTAGTCTGTACAGAAATAAACAACAAATGGTCTGGTAGCACTTTATAGACTAACAAAACATCTAGATGGTAGATAATCAGTGTGGTTAGAAATAATAATACAAGGACACATCTTTCTAAAAGTTATAGAGATTTTCCTCTTATGAGCAGAGTTAATGAGGTAAAGCATAAAGTAAAACATTAATTTTTGGACCCCAAGAAAAGAGATACATGGCAGAACTGAATTTTGTTATGCAAACATAGGAAGAAAGCAGTTGGTATACTAAGTCACACCCATGGTCCCTAACAGTTGCTAGCACTAGATGCTTCAGAGGAAGGCGTAGGAACCCTTTAATAAGCAGATGCGGAATAATCTGTTCTCCCCCCACCCACCCACCCACCCCACACACATTAGGTTAGAGTAGTGATTTTCAAAGTACAGGTTTCAAGTATCAGAGGGGTAGCCGTGTTAGTCTGGATCTACACAAGTCTATAAGGTGCCACAGGACTCCTTGTCGCGAAAGTACAGGTTGTGACCCAGTAGTGGGCTGCAGAATGTCAGGCATTGAGTCACCTTGTTGTAGGGTGATGAGGTGACCACCAGAGGTGCTAAGGCCAGCGTCCTGCCTGTCCCAGCACTGCATTCTGCGCTGTGCCCTGGAAGCAGTCAGTAGCAGGCCTGGCTCCGAGGTGGAGGTGAGTAGCCAACTCTCACAAGATAAAAAAGCAAAACAAGCCAAAAAATGAAGCCAATCCTATTTCAAACCAAGCCCAAAATGAGCTCCATCCATTTTTGTTCAGCAATGCCTGGCAACAAACTAGGAACTGGCCAATGGGTGTTTGGAGCCAGAGCTTGGGGCAGAGCCTGTGAAGCTAGACCTGCTGGTGGCCACTTCCGGGGTTCAGTGTGGTCCACTTTGCCAGGACAGGCAGGAAACCTGCCTTACCATCCCACTGCATCACTGGGAGCCGCCAGAGGTAAACCTGTGCCCCAATAATCCCCTGTCCCAGGCCTGAGTTTCTCCAAACCCAGAAACCCCTCCTGCAGCCTAAACACCTCATCCCTGGCCCCATCCCATTGCTCGCAATCTCTGTACCCCGCCCCAGTGAGGAGTCCTTGCATATGTTCTGAACCCCTCTGCTCCACCCCCACAGCCTGCACCCCAAACCTTTAATCTCTGGCCCCACCCCAGAGCCCACACAGCCAGACAAGGTATTCGTCCCCCACACCCTTAACCCTTCGTCCCTGAGGCCTCACCCTGGAGCCTGCACTCTAGTCAAACGATATCACTGTGCTGGGTCATGGGCATCAACAATTTTCTACAACTGGATCACAAGAAAAAAAGTTTGAAAACCACTGGGTTACATTGTGGCTTATGCCCTAAAGTATGAGGTTTAGAAATCCTTCCAAAATTAATTATGACAATTCTGTCCATGTTAGCCATATAAATATCCAATCCTTTGTTGACTGCTTCTATGTTCTTGTCCTGGAGCACTTCTTGTGGCAATGAAATCCAGCCTAATTACACAATATATGAAAAAGTGTTTCCTTTTATTTATTTTGAATGTGTTACTTTTTAATTTCATGGATTGTCTCCTTGTTCCCTTGGGCAAGGGGAACAGATGCTCCTGATCTGTCTTGTTTATGCCATTAATTATTTAATGTATTTTATCATTGTTTTATATCATTTGTTGCCTTTGTAAACTAGGCAGTCAATCTTTTCTATATCTCTGCATTTATTTTAAACTCTCTTCATCTGAAAAGGTTCTTCTGTAAAGCTTTACTTAAGCAAATAAGTAGAAAGAAAATCTATTCTTTTGCCTCTTTATGTTTTTTCTGTTTCATTTCAAGTAAAGATTCTAATGAGTCAGTTAATAAAACAGAAAATTGTTAATAATTTTTGTATGTTCAGGAGTACATCTGATAATAGAATGCTGTCATCTAAGTCATTTTTGAGTGTATTTCTTCTTAGAAGTGTTTGGATCATTTATTTACAAAACTAGAGACTGTAAGTCCTCAGCCAACTTGACCTTAGTAGTCCATAGTTCAGAAAAGCTATTAAAAACAGTGCTACACAGAATGTATGCTCTGAAAGCAGAATTTAGTGTACCCTAACCTCTTCATTAAGAAAATAACCTTCTTCTTATACAATAAAATGAATTCCTTTAAGGTTATTCTTCTATTCAGTCTGATTGGCAAGGATTGGAGTAGACTTTGCTGTTGGCATGTCATATGCATAAAAACGCAACATTATCCTAGTTAAAATTGCCAACTATTTAACAGTGGTGGAACTTAGACGTAAAATAAAAGCATTCTACCCACTTTATTATTGTTTACTTAAACTGTTTTTGGGCACTGGGCAATGTGTGTTATGCATTTTTTCTGGGTTGGGCCTCATTTGAAAGAATGCTGTGTGCTTGCTCTGAAACTCATTGCATTGCTGCATGTAACTATGTAAATACTTTGTTCACCACTTCCCTGGATGTGACGTACCCCTGGTTACTAAATGGACCACACAACTGCTATGTCCCTTCAACTCCCCAGGTTGGTATCCTTCTTACATTGCTTCACTAGTGAAATGAAGCCTCTCCAGACTCTGCTCACACAGAGACATTAGCATACAGAGTCACTCCTAGCAAAGTTACACAAATGCTTTCCCAGCTACCAACAAACTGTCTATAGTGTGACACCTGCTAATTCTTATCCACAGTCTTGTATCCCAGAGATGTGTCTTGCACTGTTCAGCCCACTACTGAACAAACCAAGCTCGTTAAATCAGTCATTTCATCAAAGGAAATTACTGTGCCCTAGCCTTTGTAAACCTGAGTAGAGATTCCAGAAACACTTCAACCAAACACATTGGTTTAGATAAATCAATAAAACAAGTTTATTTACTAGAGAAAGATATATTTTAAGCCGTTATAAGTGACAAAGGTAGAAAAGTTGGAGTTGGTTACAGAAGAAGTAAAAGATAAACCACAATCTAATTCCTAAATTTTACCAAGCTAAAAGGCTTTGGAAGTAAAAAGGTTTCTCATCCAAAAGCTTAGAGCAATTCATACTAACTGGAATGCTTTCCAGCTTAGACCCCTCCATCTCTCGCACACAGAGCTCAGGGATGCATGAATTGTCTTTCAGGTCAGCTTGCTGCTGTGAAGAGAGATGAGGGAGGAGAGGTGAGGACTAGGTCACTGTCTCTTCTTTTTATATTCTGACCCATTATTCTGAAGAAGTCTTTGCTGTGTCATGGGGTCAGCAGTTCCATTGTGTACGTGTAAACTTTACTTCAGGTAAGTTGTAAATAAGATATTTACAACTTTCCTGCTGGTGAATTGCTGATCAAACAGGTAATGACTTTTTAGCTCCCCGCAGGTATGCAAGTGTTTCTTTGCCTGTGAAAAAAGTAGTTTGAGCCTGCTTTTCTTAACTTTTTAACATGCTGCAGTAAAATCATTGTTATAAATCTCGTAACTTTACATACAAAGTTGCCACATCTATTTTACCAGAATGATAATGTTGAGTAGGTTATGAGTTTTCCAGTGATATCTCACAAGGTATACTTTATACAATATATCATAATCATAACAGGTGAACCTGGGGAACAAGATATTATATTGAGTTTGGGGTGTCACACTGGATGCAATTGATTTCCTTTCAGACTTGCCATTTAACATCTGTGGCCTTATTTCTTGATGGTGGGTTGATTTTACCAATAAAATGGGTGAAAAAAGAAATCCCTCGTTTTGTAGCTTCTGCTCATCAAGGCCTAGATTTCCTAAAGGTATTAGGCATTGCTCTGCTCAGTATTGATTTAGTAGCCTAAAGATGTGTGTCTATACAGCAGAGACAAACCCATGTCTGGACCATACCAGCTGACTTGGGCTCAAGGAAGGAGTTCAGGCTACAGGGCTATTTCATTGCTAGATAAACTTCTGGGCTCAGGCTGGACCCTGAGTTCTGGTGACCCTCCCAACTCACGGGAAGTTTACACAGCAATGAAACAGACCCACAGCCTGACCCCTGCAAACCAGAGTTGGCTGGCCTGGGCTTTCTAGTTGCAATGTAGACACCCCCCCGAGTCTCATTTTCAAAAGTGACATAGGTAGATGCCTGTGTCTTACGGAAAGTCCATGGGTCTCAGGCACTTTTGAAATATGTCTTGGGCATCTAAATCAGTTAGGTATTTCAGTGCTGAGCAGAGCAATGCCTAATACCTTATAAAAATCTGGGCCCATGTCTTTAGCCAATTTAATACCTGACTTGCTCTGTAAGGCTTACCTATTTAGCCATTGCCCTGATGGCAGCTGAATTGAAGCAAAAACTTAAATACCATTACACAGTGGGAACTTCTACATTATACTTCTTAGAAAGTCTTTTCAGTGGATATTACCCCTTCTAGTAACATTAAAAACTCAGGCATATGTTACATTCTTTACCATCTGTATTCAGACATAGTCTTCATTTCCCCCTTAAAAGTAGTGAATAAATTAAAAATGATTGGCACTTCAGTCAAAAACTTTTTATGGTCATGGCATTCAATTGCTCTCTCCCCTTTAACAAAGCAGTGTGTAACCTAATATTTAACACCACCAGCGAGGTTTTGTTAATTATGCAATAACAATTTTATTAACAGTAGGTGAAACATGTAGATAAGTTGTTTACTCAAACTTAGATCCAAAGAATAATATTTCTTCTGTCTCACACTGTCAGCCCATAAAAATTTACCTTGGAGGTTAAGCATTGCTAAATGTTTCTCTGCTTGATCTGCTCTATGAGTTATTGAAGAAATGTCACTAATATCTACCTAAGACCTAAATTTGGAGTCTGTCAGTGCACTTGCTGAATTGATCAGTAAGGGGTCACTTCAAAAAACCCTCTTCCTTCTCTCTCTCCTTACTAGGGCATGTCTTCTCTTCTCCCACTCTACTGTCTTACCAATAGATGTCTCTGATATGAGATTCAAAAATCCTACAGCAGCACAAAGGATAAGATGCATTTTAGTGGCTGAGTCTGCAAACCTTACTCTCATGAGTAATTCAGTTGACTGAAATGTGAGCAAGGTTTGGAGGCTCAAATCATAGGGGTTAAGTCTGATGTTAAATAATTGTTTATTTAAAATCAACTACAGGTTGAACCTCTCTAGTCTGGCACCCTGGGAACCTGAGCGGTGCCAAACCAGAGGATTTGCTAAACCATGGGAGCTCGATATTGTCTAGCAGCATTATCAACACTTCCACTGTTTACTGGACCTCTTAGAAGACAGTTATGGGTTAATTACAGCTAAATAACAGCACAGAACACTGAGAGCTAGGACTGGTGGCTATAAACAAACTTTATAGGACCGCAGGAAATGTGGCCACAGCCATGATAAGTGGACATCCAGCTGACTAAAATCATGTTGAATCATGGATGTTGCTGGACCCATGTGTGCCAGACTAGAGAGGTTCAACCTCATATTTCATCAGAGAAGTCTATTTTATCTGTTTCCCAGTTATCAGTCAGAATCACTTCTATCGATAAAACAATCTCCAGAAAGGATTTTCAAAGTCACTGTTTTCCAAGATAGTCCTATATTCTGTATGTGTAGTCTGAATTCTTTGTTCTTGAATGTAGGATTTTTCATTTGGCTATATTACAACACATTTGGTTTGAATGATCCCAGCCTGCTAAATGATCATTCTGTATTATTACCCCCTCTTTACTTGCCACTCAGCCATTCTTTGTGTCCACTGCACATTTTATCAGTAGTGATTTTCTGTGTACTTTCAGGTCACTATTACAATCTTCAATTGTACTGGTCCGCATACCAGTTCTTGCAGAGCCCCACTAAAAATACCTCCATTTGATTTTGGTTTCCCATTGACAGCAAGACAACAGGTGGCAAGTTCTTAATTCATTTATCATGTGCTTTAGCACTACACAATGCCAATAATTTTTTAATCAACACATCATGTGGTACTAAGTAAACCACTTTATAGAAGCATAAGTATATGACCTACCCCCTGAAGCTTCTCAAATCAGGTGTTTGACAAGACCTATTTTCCATTAAACCATATTGTCTGGCTTAATTATATTCATATCTTTTAATTCTTTGTCAGTTGAATCCTATATCAGCTTTTCCTTTGTCCATTGTTTTGCCTGGGCTTGGGATGAGGCTAACTAGCATATAATTACCTGGGTCATTTAGATGTCCTTTTTTACTGACATAAAATCAGCACTCTTCCAGTCTTCCAGAATTTCCCTTCTATTTCAAGATTTATTGAAAACTAATGACAACAGACCAGAGATCTCTTCAGCTTACTCTTTTAGGACTGTTCGGTGCAAGCTTATTTAGCCTACTGAATTAAAAATGAGCAGCCTATTAAATATGCAGTGTAGTTGTAGTCATATTGGTCCCAAGATATTACCTCATTCACATTGTCTCTCTAATGCCATTTTTCAGAGGGGTAGCCATGTTAGTACTGCTGGACTATTTGTTGGTTTTTAAGTAATGCCATGTTGCTTAACAGCTGTTTAACGGAGTTTCTTTTCTGGCTGGTAGCCTAGTAGCCTTTGCTCTTGCAGCTCTGCAATCTGGTGATGGTGTGATTTACCTGAACTTGTCCTTCCTTAATCAGAAGCTCCTCTTCTTACTGTATTGTGCAGGGACTAATTACAGTAAAACTCCAATTGTCCGGCATCCAGTGGTCCAGCATTCCCGATAGTCCGGCACCAACTGGAACCCCGAAGTGCTCCGGCCAGCTGGACAATTGGAGCTGCTCCGCGCCGCTTCCTCAAGTCTGCTGCTGCCGCTGCTGAAACTGACTAGTGGCGGACTTGGGGAAGAGGCACAGAGTAGAGCAGCTGGGGTGCTGCCTGGTTGGTCCCGCAGCACCGCCCCTCATCCCCCTGCTCGGCACCCAGCAGCACCCCAGCTGCTGTGCTCTGTGCCGCTGCCGCTGCTGAAACTGACGAGCGGCGGACTTGGGGAAGCTGCGGAGCAGAGCAGCTGGGGTGCTGCTGGGTTGGTCCCGCAGCGCCGCTCAGGTGAGGGGCGGCGCTGCGGGACCAACACGGCAGCACCCCAGCTGCTCTGCCCCATGGCTTCCCCAAGTCGCTGCTGCCGCTTGCAGCCCCAGCTGGCCTGTCGCCGGCGGCTGCGTGGGACTTCCCCTGCCCCCTCTGACCCTTCATAGCCCCCCTTCCAGAGCACCTCCTGATACTCCGGCATATCCGATAATCCGGCACCCCCTGGGTCCCAAAGGTGCCGGATTATCAGAAGTTTACTGTAGATGGGTGTCTTATTTTTGAAGATGGTCCATCAGTTAGTGAAACCTTTTTTCCTCCTCCTGATTCTTAGTGGTAAAGAGAGTCAGGTTGGAATTTTAAAACATTGTGGGGGATATTTAGCATTTTTGCCAGCCTTGCTGACTTTGGGCATACGCCAGCCCAACAAACCTTATGTTATGGAACGGAAAGCTTTAATGGTTGCTGAAATGGATAACTGCTGCAGGTATTTATTATTGTTCAGTGTTCAAAGTAAAGGTTACGCAGCTGGAATATGTTATGTTTACTTTGTAAAAATGAGTATTGAAGAGAATAACAGTCTGTCAGCTTGTTCACCAAAGTTAACCTTAGTTATGAGAAACAGGTGGAGAAACAGTTAGGATGATTTTATAATTTTTCAGGTCGTTAGCAAAAGGTTCCAATTTAAGAGAAAACAAGGCATTTACAGTTCACAAAGATTGACCCTGAAATTGTGACCACAACTTTGCGTCTGTTGGAAAAAAGGGTCAATACTCAGACTGAAGTACCAATATAAATGCAGAAGTAAATGTAAATGAGACTTTTCTCTAATATTTTCTCTTTTGGGTAGAGGACTTATTGTTTTCTAAAGTAACAGACGATATAATTGACAATTGCAAAGCAGATACAAGTTTCCATACACACATTTTTGGTTCCCAATTGTCTATAAACCACCACATCTTGTCACTGATGGAGATAATGCTAAGTTGTCAGCTCATTGTGTGGTGGTTTAAGGATTCCTACGAATGTTCATTAGGAAGTAGATTCAAAGTTCTATGTTTATTTGCTGTGTAATTTGAACAGTATTCAAATAATGAGCTTAAGGAAGTGTTATTGAGGTAGCACACTGTTCTACCTATGTTTGTGAACCATTTCAAGCACAAACTGAAGCCTAATAAATTTAATTCAAAGGAAATTCATGTGTATATATAATGTGACTCTGCACGTGCATTACAATTAAGAACGATGTTAGATTTTTTTCACATGTGCATTATCTTAAATACAGTACAGAATGAGAAGCTACTTCCCCTGGGGATTATGACTTCATGTAAGTTTAAACAGCATTTAGCCAGCCCCAGATAATCAAGGCAGTAACCATGATTTGATGTCATACTGGGAAGATGTATGTAGTGGATCCCGAGAAGGGTCTATCTTAGGTCCAGAGCTTTTCAGTATTTTCATTAATAACCTGGATAATAGAGTGGAAAGTATACTTATATAATTTGCAGATGGAATCAAGATGGGGAGGGGTTACATCCACTTTGGAGAACAGGATTAGAATTCAAAAGGACCTTGAAAATTTGAAGAATTGGTCTAAAATCAGCAAGATGAAATCCAATAAAGACAAATGAAAAAGGCTGGGTATATTAACAGGAATAGTTTATGTAAGACCTGGGAGTAATTGTCCCACTCTGCTTTGCACAGATGAGTTCTCAGCTGTAGTACTGTGTCTAATTCTGGACACCACACTTGAGGAAAGATGTGTACAACTCAGAGAGACCAGAGAAGAGCAATAAAAATGATAAAAAGCCTGATTTGTGAGAAAAGGTTAATAAAATTGGGCAGATTTAATCTTGAGAAAAGAAGACAGGATGGATCTGATAAGTCTTCAAGTGAATTAAGGGCTTTTATAAAAAGGACTGTAATGATTTGTTCTTAGTATCCTATGGAGACAGGAGAAGGAATAATGGGCTTAATGTGCAGCAAAGGATAGTTAGGTTGGATATTAGGAAAATCTTTCTAAATAGAAGGTTAGTTAAGATCTGGATAGGGTTCCAAAGAATGTTGTGGAGGCTTTTAAGAATAGGTTGGACAAACACCTGCTAGCGATGGTCAAGGTGTACTTTTTCCTGCCTCAAAGGCTGAATTTGATGACTTCTTGAGGTCTTTTCCAGCCCTAAACGTCCGTGATTCTGGAACTGACGTACTTCAAATGTATTCTGTTGTCACGTTTTTTTCAACCTTGCCAGGACTGATGCTTGAACTTTTTTTTTATTAAGACTGTTTTTCTTCTGCGTTATAATACAATGGAGGAAAATGTGTAAGTTCACCTTTAATAGACAGTACTCAGAATGCGTGTGTCAAGATTTCAAAGATCCTCATAGATTCTATAAGTAAGCTGCTCTAATACCAAGTCCATATGGTATGTAGAGTCCTGGGTTTTGGCCTTGTTGACAAATAACTATCTCAGGATTGCTCTGTCCAGGTCTTGCTAGAGATCCAACCCCAACTTACTGTGTCACTGGAAAGGGTAAAATTGTTTTTGTGAGTCAGAAGAATCTAGCCTTTTCTCAATGGGGCCAACATCTGCTAACTCCTGGGATGTTTCCAGCAAAGACTGCCAGTCTGTTTAGGGTTGCCAGATGTCCAGATTTTGACTAGAACACTGGGTAGAAAAGGGGCGCTTGTGGCTCCAGTCAGCAGTGCTGACTGAGCCGTTAAAAAGTCCTGTTGACAGGGCAGGCATTGTGTAACTCCCAGGAAGCTGCTGACATCTTCCTCTGGCTCCTAGGTGGAGGGACAGCTATGGGAGGTGTCTATGCACTGCCCCTGCTCCTGCCCCCAGTGCCAGCTCAGCAGCTCCCATTGGCCAGGAACCTCAGCCAATGACAGAGTGGTGCCTGCAGGTGTGGGCAGTGCGGAGAGTCATATAGTCACACCTCCACTTAGGAGCCAGAGGGCAATGCCGGCAGCTTCCTGGGAGCTGCCTGATGTAAACACCACCCAGAGCTTTTATCCCCTCGTGCACCACCATACCCTGTGCCAGTGTTTCTTAAACTATGTTCTGCGGAACTCTGGTGTTCCGTGAACAACTTGCAGGTGTGCCACGACCTCTTTAGTTACTTTTTTGTTACTTTTTTGTTTTTGTCTTTTTTTGTGTGACAACAATTTTGTTTTTGAAGAAAATTTTCATAGGTGTTCCACATAAAAAAATATTATTGTTTGGTGTTCCGTGGTCTCAAAAAGTTTAAGAAACACTGCCCTGTGCCAACCCAGAGCCTCTGCTGCACCCCAAGCCCCAGCTTCAGTCCAGAGTCTACATCCTCAGCCAGAGCTTTAATCCACCCTGCACTCCAACTACATAGAATCATAGAATACTAGAACTGGAAGGGACCTTGAGAGATCCTTAAGTCCAGTCCCCTGCCTTCATGGTGCACCGTGCTTGAAGTCCTCTCCTGTACCCTGAACTCCTCATTTCTGACCCTACCCTGGAGCCTATATCCCCTCCTACACTCCAACCCCATGCCTCAACACGAAGCCCATTCCTAAAACCCAAACCCCTCATCACTGCTGTCACCCCCAGAGCCTGTACCCATCACCAGAGCCCTTCCCCTCCCTCTCCCCCATTCTCCTGCACCCCTACCCCTGCCCAGTTTCCTCTCCTGCACCCTGGACACCCCATATAGCTTCATCCCAGAGCCCATGCCTCTGGTCCAGAACCCCCCACATACCCCAACCACCTTACCCAGCCTGGAACCCACTGCTGCACCCCAAACTCCTCATCTCTAGCCTCACCTCAGAGTCCATACCTGCAGCTAGAGCCGTCACCACCAGTTCCCCCACATACATATCCCAACCCCCTGTTCCGGCCCAATGAGTGAGTGAGGGGGAGAGCAAGTAATGGAGAGAAGAATGAGGGAGGGAGCGAAGGGTGCCTTTGAAAAGGGGTAGGGCAAGGGTGTTTGGTTTTCTGCAAATAGAAGGTTATCAACCCTAAGTCTGCTAGGGTACATCTGCACTGCAATAAAAAAAACCCACTGCACCAAGTCTTTGCATCTGGGTCAATTAATTCAGACTTGGGCAGCAAGGGTAAAAATTGTAATTTAAACATTTGCAATTAGTCTAGAGCCTGGAGTCTGAGATGCTCCCCACTTGCTCAGTCTTGGAGCCTGGACTCCAGCATGGGCCTAAATGTCTACACAGCAATTTTAGGCAGTGCAGCCTGAGTCCTGCAAGCCCATCAGCTGACCCAGGTCAGCTGTGGTCATGCCATGGGTCTTTAATTGTAGTGTAGACATACACTTAGGCCAGGTCTATAATTACCCCAGGATTGAAGCTCTGAAGATCGATCTCCCAGGGTTCCATTTAGGGAGTCTAGTAAGGACCCGCTAAATAGACCATTCAAGGCACCCGGTTGACCCCAGTACTCCACCAGGTTGCAAGGAGTAAGGGAAGTCAATGGGAGAGTTTCTCCCGTTGACCTCCCACAGTGCGGATGCTGCAGAAATTCGACCTAAGGTACGTCGACTACATCTACACTATTCTTGTAGCTGTATCAGCATATCTTAGGTCGACTTTCTCCGGTAGTGTAGACCTGGCCTTAGAGACATTCTGAGAAAGACGAAAGGACATACGTTGGACTAGAAGAACTATTTGGATGTGTAGCAGTGGGGAAGGTAGTTAAATGTTTGCTTGCATATGTTTCTAATTAGATTAATCAAAAAACCCCAGTCCTTTTCTCCAAAACTATTGAATTAAAGTTATGTCTACCCATGGAGAATTTCTTGAAATTTTAAATTTGCTAGGATATTGTCATGTGCAATAGTTTTTATTTTGTTTTATTTTTTTACTATTAAAATTATTACTCAATAGCTAAGAATATGTTGTTAACTGCCATACTCAGGCCACCCCAGAAGCTTATTTACAAGTTTAAAACCCGTACTTAGCTCCGAGGTAATTTTAATAAAAGAAGTCATTTAAAAAATGTTAGGTTATACAATTAGAAGTATCTAACTCTTATGTCCTTAAATCACAAACTAACTTGAATGGCACTGGAAGAACTGCATTTTAGGATTATGACAATGCTAGTTTCTACTGACATCTGTGTTCAAAGAAAAAAAAACATTCTTCACAAGAGCATGTTGTAAAAGGAAACAAATGTAGTTCATGTCCATGAATGAGGCAAGCTAAATTTGAACCAATGAGTAAGATGACTGCATGAGATCAGAGTTGTCAGAACAACTAGAAGCAATCTAATATCTTCTAAATTTAATTCTACCAAAATCCTCCCCTACTCTATACTCATGCCAAATTTTCAGGATTTGGCCATTAGATTTTGTGTCATAGAAATTATATAGATTTTCAAGAGTCTACCTGTAATTTATGTAATTAAAAAAACAGGCCAGTAACGGTGTGAAGAACTTAGATGTGAAAGTAAATATTCTGCTGTTACACATTTAAGGTAATAATAAGTAATTGCTATCCTGTACTCTTTCTCAAATACTCTGTAGCAAAATAATTTTTAAAACTCAAAGGAATCATGTGATATGGCTGTCTAAGAGTCTTCTGAGGCATAGGTCAAAGATTTAAACTGGAGCAGTTTCACTGTGATGTACAAAAGACAGAAAATTATATTTTTAACTTCTTTTTCTAAGTGTTGTTAAAAAAGACAGACCTGGATACTCTGTTGATCACTACCATTATAGCGAGCACCAAGTGTATTGTTGGCTGTATTTATGCTACATGCATAAATAATTTAAACTTTTCCAGATCTGTAACCTATTGATTTATTTTCCTAATGTAAACTCAAGAGGTTTAATGAACAGTCATTTTGAGCCGGTTATGTTCCATGAAAATGAATGAATAAAAAATGGAAAATGTAAATAAAACCACTTTAAAGTGCAGTTCTAGTCTGAAACTGTCTGTAAAGACGGCATAGTGAGTTTCCATGTTTGTCTCTCAAGTATTCAATTTCAAAGCTGAATTCTGTATAAATGTGGGAGGGGGGCAGAATTGTGAGAGTGAGAGACTATTTCCAAAATTGCACAGAGTCCATTTAAATCTTGAATTGCACGTATTTTTTAATTTTAATGTTAGGTAATCCAATAAAACCATGCTGTGACTAACTGTAACATTCAATCACTGTTCTTAGGTTAGTCAAAATCTGAGGCCTTGTCTACGCTGCAGGGTTTTTGCACAAGAAGCCTTATGCAGAAGAGTTCTTGCGCAAAAACTTCTTTCGCAGAAGCGTGTCCAGACCTCAAAGTGCATCGCAAAAGCGATGTGCTTTTGCACAAGAGAGATCCACACTGCCTGGACACTCTTGTGCAAGAAAGCTCTGATGGCCATTCACAGAATGGCCATCAGAGCACCTGTGCTTTTTCAGATAGGCTCTTTTTGCACAAGAAACCCCTGTAGAGCGTCCACACATGTTTTTTTGTGCAAGAGCTGTAGCACAAAAAGGAGTTATGCCTCGTCGAAGGAGGTATACCTAGACCACAAAAAGTCCTCTGTTTTGTCAACTGACTGTAGATTTTTTAGCACAAAAACGTGCTTGAAGTGTTGGTGCTCCATGGGTTTTGCGCAAAAACCTTGTAGTGTAGACATAGCCTGAAAGTTTGGCTCTATATTAAATAGCTTTGCATACATTGAAGAGGGACATTTTCTTTTTTTTAACTTTTTATTTTATCATCATTAACATACATGAGCTTTCCATGCAAGCATTAAGAAATCTTATTCTTCCAGTCATCTGAAGAAGTGGGTTTTGCCTAAGTAAGCTCATGGTATTATATATATTATTGTTAGTCTCTAGGGGTATGTCTATATTACAGGACAAAGTCGAATTAAGATACACAACTTAAGCTATGTTAATTGTGTAGCTGAAGTCAAAGTAGCTTAACACAGCTTTTGGCACTGTCCACAATGCAGGAAGTCGAAGGGAGAACGCTCTTCCTTCGACTTCCCTTACTCCTCGTGGAAGCAGGACCGGAGTGCCCCTCTCAGTTCGCATTAGCTATCTTAACTATACTTGCTAATTTGAACCCTACAAGATTGACAGTGGCTGCTTGAATCTTCCTCTTTAGTGTAGATGTACCCTATGGTGCCAAAGGATTGCTCGTTGTTTATAAACTATATTTGTTACCTTGGAAAGATCTTGAAAAATGGTCAAGTTCTTACCATTATCTGTGTATTTCTTGTCTTCAGATTCTAAAACCATATATTTTAAATTCTGCTTCATATGAACAATCTCATTTTTTTTCCATTGAAAAGAGTCGCCAGACTTGATTTCTCCATACTGCTAACATTAAAGGAATCTGTCCTTTTTAAAAAGCAAGGTAGCATGCCTCTGGCTGCTAATAGGAATTGTACTAACAATGGGTCCTTCCTAAGGTCAATGACTTTCTTTGGGCTGTAACCTAATATCGTCACTATGGCTATGTCTAGACTGCAGGCTTCTTTCAGAAGAAGCTTTTCCAGAAGAGAACTTCCAAAAAAACTTCTTCTGAAAGAGTGCGTCCACACTGCCAAAGCGCATTAAAAAAGCGATCTGCTTTTTCGAAAGATAGCATCCACACTGAATGGACGCTATTTTGCATTTAAACTGTGATTACTATGGATGGAGTGGCCACCAGGTCACCTGTACTTTTTCCTCTTTCCTCTTCTTCTGCAAGAACTCCCTCTTCCTCGTCCACACACACCTTTTTCCGAAAGAGCTCTTTTGGAAAAAGGCTTCTTTCTCGGAGAAAGAGGATTACCAACGCCGGGAAAACCTCTCTGTTCTTTCGATTTTCTTTCGAAAGAACGCGATTGCAGTATGGACGTAGTTGAAGGTTTTCGGAAAAACTGTTTTTCTGAAAAGAACTCTGTAGTGTAGACATATCCTATCAGAGTTGTGAGTAGTCTGTCCTTAGCTATCTTGAAATTTCTATTTATTTTCCTCCTAAATACTCTTTTTTTATGTTATTCCCATTATATGTGCAGAAAGGTCCTATTCCTTCACATCCTCTCTAGCATTTATGAATCTTTTTAACATATAGAAGGGCAAACTATCATTAACAATATAGAAAGGCTAATTTCTAATTTGCTGTACATACTCTGAAAACATTTATTCCTTAGAAAATCTGTTATGTAAATTGTAAAAGATGAATACATGCAGAAGAAACTACACTCTATTAAATCTTTTCTACTTCATTGAAATAAAGTGTTATATTCTTATACAGTTTATTTTCACTTTCTATGTTGCTTTTAACTGACAGAGTCTGAAGAAGATTCAGGAAATGGACAAAGTAGGGGGTAATGAATCCAGCACAGACCTTGATGAGCTGAAAAATGCTGACTGGGTAAGCCTTTAGTCATTTACCATCATGGTCAATAGTGTATATTTTGATGGAAAAAATATAATGTTCTTAACTTGCTTGCTTACTGTCACCTGCTCCTCTGTAAAAAAAACTCCTAAAAATATTAAGTATTTTTGTTTCTATAATATGAATTAGTAATCACTCATAGAAAAACAAATGAAATTCCATACTGCCATCAGTAGCAGGAAACATTATCTGCTTGCTGTTTTCTTCTAGTTTTGAAATTCAGTATGATTCTGCTGAGCTTGCACGAGGAAATTTTTTCCATTAAAATGATGAAAATTTTGATTATTACTATACTGGCAACATTTCATAATGCTGGCCATGCAGAAATCAAAGATGAGCTATGGGTTTCCAGAGAAGAAGCAGCAAAACGGAGGTGTTACTGGAGCATCTGGAAGAAGGGATGTCTCATATTGCATCTAGCTATCATAATGACCAGTGCATGGCAGAGCAATAACTAATTCCAAAAGGACTTGCCTCCAGCCCTCCCTAAATGGATATGAGTGTCTCCATGTTGTGGAGTTGTTAAGGGCTTTTGAGTGACTAAAAGGAACAAAAGGAATAGAGCTGGCATAACTTATAAAGAAGTCTCCCAAAAGTTATACCTATTGAAGTCTTGCTGAAAGATTCTGCATAATAGCTCTGTGGATAAGGAAAATGGAATTAGTTGTTTCTTAATTTATTGGTTTTTATTTATATATCAGCAGTGTGCTTAGAAACTTTACAGATGTACATGAAGTTAAGGGTCCCTTACAGCATGTTCTAGCTAAATCCTGATTCTGTAAAGAGTTCTACATGAGCATATCATTATACTTGTAGGGGCAGCCAGTAAAGGCAGCGAGACTCCACTCACATGTAAGGGATTGGGCCTGAAATATCTATAAGGCCAGATCTACACTAAAGAGGAAGGTCGAATCAAAATATGCAACTCCAGCTACGTAATTACATAGCTGGAGTCAACATATCTTGATTCGAGTTTCCCTGCCATCCCCACAGCAGGAGGCCGATAGGAACAAACACTCCCATTGGCTTCCCTTACTCCTTGCAGCAGCAGAAGTACCGGCCATCCAGTAGGGGTACCCTCTAAGTTCGATTTAACATGTCCTTATTAGACCCGCTAAATAGAATTCGAGAAGATCGATCATGGCAGCGTAAGTCTTCCGCAGAGTGAAGACATGGCCTCATAGTTTATATGATAATGATGTGACAACTAGAGCTTAAGAGTGCCTGTGGGAGTTGTGGTATGTCTGATTGTCCAATCAATTTCCATTGGGAACATTTTTTTTTTTTATATAAAAGTAAGGTTCTCATTACCATAGTATCTAAGTACTATACTGTGTGGTCAGTCATGTGTGTGTGTGAAAAAGAGAGAAAGAGAAACACACATTCACACAAACAAGTAAAGTGATCAAATTATGTACAAATTTCTTATATAGCTCTGTCAGTGCACCTCACTTCTATCTTCAGTGTCCTCCTTTTTTTCACCTTGAGCATATATTGAGTTTAGAGTGCTGATCATGCTGAATTACATTATGACTTTGGGATTTCTGTTAGTGACTAGAATAATCCATCAGATTTGTTTTCTAATTTTCAAACCCACTGTACTACCCACCTACTGCATTGATGTAAAAAATTAAATAATTTTAGTCTTATTTAGTTGGTTTAATGGTGGTCTGATGTGATGAATCAGCTATTTTTACTTAAACTGCATTGATATTCAGTAGTAACGAGTGTATAAGTGCTCTGAAATCTTATTTGTCGTCTTTGGCTCCTCAGGCCTGCTTTTGGGTACAGGTGATGCGAGATTTGCGAAATGGTGTTAAACTTAAGAAGGTTCAGGAGCGTCAGTATAACCCGCTTCCAATAGAATATCAGCTCACGCCCTATGAAATGCTAATGGATGACATTAGATCCAAACGCTACACCTTAAGGAAGGTTATGGTAAGTTCAAAGAGTACCATTACAATGAACCTATACTGCCACCACTACTTTCACTTTTTTGGGGGGGAGGGGGACTCAGAATTGTTACTTCAGTCATGTAGTTAGTTATTTTTATGTTGTTTTTACTATATCTTAAATTTTGAATTTTAATCAGGAAAAAATGCATGTTGTGCAGCTTGCTTTCAGGTGACCAGAGCTGAAAAATTTCAAGACAGGCAATTTACATTAGATATGCTTGAACAAACTGACTTTGTGCTGACTTGCTGGTAACATGAAAATTCAGGATAATAGTCTTGCCATTCTTCCCAGTCAATATGAATTTTTGTTAGCTGTCTGTACTATGGAATACATTACTGAGCTATCATAACATCATTTATAAAGATACATATGTTACTTCAGAGCTGATTGGACATGATACATTAACAAAGTGTGAAATCCATGAGAATGGCATCTCTAACTGTCATAAAAGAGAAAAGCTTAAAATATCTGCCAACATCATCATATGTATATAAATTATTGAAGTAAAGGAGTCCAGTCTAAAGCTAAAGAATTATACCCCGTGCAAATCAAATACATTCTCTTGAAGTCTTCAGCCTTAATAAAAAAGCTCAGACATTCTGATTTGGGCATGACCGTTTTCAGTGCAATGCAGTGTTGTTTTGGAGTCAAGAGCTGAGACATCGAGGCAAGCTTTCCAAATATCAATGATTTACTCTGCAGATGCGTAAAACTCAGGAGTGACTGTCAAGAAGATGCACTTTCTGTATTAGAGCCACCTACTTTTTGATATGTCCTTGAATCTCCCAGTCCTTCTATTGCACCTGCTTCATATAATGGCCTTTTAAAACAGGTTTGGGGAACATTTTTTTCTTTCAGGGGCCATTGACCCACAGAAAAATCAGTAGGGGGCCACCCACAAACACACACAAAAAAAACTTTTACTCAACTCACCTAATAGTGGTAATAGGCTTGGGGTACCATCACTTGCGCCTTGTATGGTGGTGCCAAGGCTCAGGGCTTGTGGCCCGCGGCCTGGAGATTTGCTGTGGGCTGGATCAAGTTAAGCAGGAAGCTGAATCTGGCCCACAAGGGCCAGTGGTTTCCTACTACTGCTTTAGAAGGTCATTATGATGCAATTAACAGCCCATACCAAGATTTTGTAATATTGCACGCAGCATTTCAAAGCAGCAGCACCGCACATCCATGTAGCACTGCCACTTTGAAACACCGTGGGGAGCGCTGGACCAGCAGGGGACTGCCCCACTGGCCCCGTGCTCCCCGCAGCGCTTTCGCCTTTGAAGTATAACAACAGCAATTTCAAAGGTGGAGGCGCCCTATCGATTAATCAAATAGTCAATGCAAATTGCATCAACTATTTGATTAGTCAATTACTCAAAATTGAACATCCCTAGTGGGTTCCAAGGTGTAGGCTCTGAGGGGCACTTACCTTCAGCAGCTCCTGGAAACAGCAGCATGTCCTCTCTCTGGTTCCTACCCAGAGACACTTTCAGGCAGCTCTGCTCTTTGCCCCTGTCTGTAGGTACCACTCCTGCAACTCGCATTGGCTACGGTTCTGTGGAGACAGCTCTTGGGGTGGGGCAGCATGATGAGCTCCCTGGCTGCCTCTACACATAGGATCCATTGCGGGGGACGACATGCCGTTGCTTCTGGGAGCCACGTGGAGCCATGGCAGGCAGGGAGGCTCCTTAGCCCTGCTGTGCCTCTTACTGGATTTTTAACAGCTCCCAGCCAGACTTTCTGGTTAAAAACCAGATACCTGGCAGCCCTATATAGCAGAGGCCCCTGTGTATTTGAATTGCTGAAATATGGTTTATTTCAGGGCTACTCAACTTTGGAAGCCTTGGGGGCCACAATGATACTCACAGCACATGCTGGGGACCACAACTTAAGTGTGGTAGTATATATATGCAAATATATATACAAATATATTCAAATAGCTTCTTTCACACTGATGGGCGTGAATACAAAGATTAAGGCAAGACTACACAACACGCATGGCCCATTTAAGTCAGTTCTGTTGATATTAATAATATTTACCTGATTTCCACCCATATGACAGCACTTTTAATGAGCAATGATAGTCCAGGAATTTAACTACTAATACGCATATCAACAGAAGACCATTATATTGACCACTTTTTTGTTTTGGCTCCCACCCATGGGCCACATGTTGAGCCCAGCGTAAACCCAAACTGCACCATGGTCTGGAAACAAACGGGTTGTGGGCCGTGTGTTGAGTAGCCCTTGGTATTTCATGGGAAAGCATGACTTCAGCATTCTAGTGGTTGTGATTACTTAAGTTGATGTATTTCAAGGAGCTGTCCTTAGGAGGTCAAATAATCTGAGGCATAAGTAGAGGAATTCATTTACTCAGCTTGATCAGATGATTGGGGGGGGAATTGAAAATAAAAAGGAAAAAACAGTTGGAGCACCCAAACATTAAGTGAATACATTTTTAAAAGTACAAATACATCTTTAAAGGTAAATTGCTGTACTGTCTTCTTTTTTGCCTGCCAAGACTGGAATCTTAGACTACCAGTCTAAGCACCTCCTGCTGCTGGTAGGTGCTGCTGGTGATGAGGGCTATATAAGTACATAGATAGGAATGCTTACTTTTAATGTTAACCTCAGCAAAAGAAAAACAAAACCTGGACAGCCCTTTACTTTTGACATACTGCATGAATTCAGTACAGTAATTGTGTTTGACTAGGAGCCCTGGGCCATATTCCAGTTCACCTTTTGCCAATACAGCCTCTAATTTAACTTCTTTTAAGCTAGTGTCTATTCTTCTCAAAAAGATTTTCTGTGTGTGGTTGGTGTTGAAGGTAGGCACAGCTGGTCTTTCTGACATCCAGATGCTAGCTATGTGCTGTATGCCTGCTGGCATCTGTTTCTGTTCTGCTTCTCTCATCTGCGAAAAATACTAGGCAGATTTTCTAATGCCACTTTTGGTCACACAAACATAAAAAGTGAATTAGAATTAGAATCTGCTGCAGGTACGAATCTATGGCACTGTCTCTGACACTGTTGCTAGTTTTTCCTGACTATAACTTGCTGGTACCACCTGTGGTCGCGCGTCGGGGTTCCCCCGCCTCCTGCACCCCCATAGTGGCACGAACAGACTCCACCAGCCAGTAGAATAGAGGGAGTTTATTGCTTCTCCAGGATACAGCACAGCCTAAATGTAATCTGGTTACAGGGCAGGCCTAGGATGCCTCAGCCCCCCTTGAGATGGGGGAGACTGGGCCCCTAAATCCCAGCCCGTTGCTTAGGCTGCTTCCTCCATGATACCAGACAGAAACTGCCGAAGTTCCAGCCCTGCCCCCCAGCCAGGGGCTCCACTCCACCTTCCTTCCTTTGTTCCTCTCCCTGGGAGGTAACTGGTAGAACAGGTTACCTCCCTGTCCCATCAGCTACTCGGCTGGGCCGTGGTACAGACAGCAGCCAGTGGGGATCACCCATAGCCCAAGCCTAGCAACCAGCAAGGTACCCACACTACGTCACACCACCATGCTAGAAAAATAGCTAGTTTCTTATTATAAATTTTCTAGTCCACTTAGTAGTTTGTATTTTGGAGCTGAGCACACTCAGAGAGTTTCTAGACAGAAAATTGAATAATAATACGGTTGCAGTCTGAAAGGAAATGAAATTTATTAAAGCCTGAAGTGTTCATAGATCCTTCCAAGTTCAGTTGTACTTTGAGTACAGCATCTTTTAGCTGTCTGTTATAGGCCAAAGCTAAATATATATATTCCCAACAGAGAACATAAGAATGGCCATACTGGGTCAGACCAAAGGTCCATCGAGCCCAGTACCCTGTCTGCCAACAGTGGCCAATGCCAGGTGTCCCAGAGGGAGTGAATCGAACAGGTAATGATCAAGCGATCTCTCTCCTGCCATCCATCTCCACCCTCTGACAAACAGAGGCTAGGGACACCATTCCTTACCCATACTGGCTAATAGCCATTAATGGACTTAACCTCCATGAATTTATTTAGTTCTCTTTTAAACCCTGTTATAGTCCTAGCCTTCACAACCTCCTCTGGCAAGGAGTTCCACAGATTGACTATGCGCTGTGTGAAGAAGAACTTCCTTTTATTTGTTTTAAACCTGCTGCCCATTAGTTTCATTTGGTGTCCCCCTAGTTCTTATATTATGGGAACAAGTAAATAACTTTTCCTTATTCACTTTCTCCACACCACTCATGATTTTATAGACCTCTATCATATCCCCCCCTTAGTCTCCTCTTTTCCAAGCTGAAAAGTCCCAGTCTCTTCAATCTCTCCTCATATGGGACCTGTTCCAAACCCCTAATCATTTTAGTTGCCCTTCTCTGAACCTTTTCTAATGCCAGTATATCTTTTTTGAGATGAGGAGACCACATCTGTACACAGTATTCAAGGCATACCATGGATTTATATAAGGGCAATAAGATCTTCTCCGTCTTATTCTCTATCCCTTTTTTAATTATTCCTGACATCCTGTTTGCTTTTTTGACTGCCGCTGCACACTGCGTGGACGTCTTCAGAGAACTATCCACGATGACTCCAAGATCTGTTTCCTGATTAGTTGTAGTTAAATTAGCCCCCAACATATTATATGTATAGTTGGGGTTATTTTTCCAATGTGCATTACTTTACATTTATCCACATTAAATTTCATTTGCCATTTTGTTGCCCAGTCACTTAGTTTGGTGAGATCTTTTTGAAGTTCTTCACAGTCTGCTTTGGTCTTAACTACCTTGAGCAGTTTAGTATCATCTGCAAACTTTGCCACCTCACTGTTTACCCCTTTCTTCAGATCATTTAGGAATAAATTGAATAGGATTGGTCCTTGGTCTGACCCTTGGGGAACACCGCTAGTTACCCCTCTCCATTCTGAAAATTTACCATTTATTTTCAGACCGGGAGAACCGTATGGTCACTTGCCTGCCTGGTGCGAAGGTTGCGGATCTCTCGAGGCATCTAGATAGACTTATGTGTAGTGCTGGGGAGGAGCCGGTGGTCGTGGTACATGTAGGTACCAATGACGTAGGGAAGGGTAGGAGAGATGTCCTGGAGGCCAAATTTAGGCTGCTAGGAAAGAGACTGAAATCCAGGACCTCTATGGTGGCGTTCTCTGCTTCCAGTTCCACGCGCAGGGCCAGGTAGGCAGGCAGAGATTCAGAATCTCAATGCGTGGATGAGACGATGGTGTAGGGAAGAGGGTTTGGATTTATTAGGAACTGGGGACACTTTTGGGAGAGGGGAGCCTATACAGGAAGGATGGGCTCCACCTAAACCAGGGTGGAACCAGACTGCTGGCACTAAACATTAAAAGGCCGTAGAGCAGTTTTTAAACTGAGAGATGGGGAAAGCCGATTGGTGTGGAGATGCACGTAAATCGGAGGAGACTTCTCTTAGAGGAGAATCCATTGATAGAGATTCTCTAAGCTGTAGTCAGAAAGAGAGGAGAGAGGGCAAACCATGGGCCAGAGCAGACAAACAACGTACAAAGGAATCCAATGCATCAGGAAGGGCAGACAAATAAGCAGTGGCAAATTTTTAAAGTGCTTCTACACAAATGCTAGGAGTCTGACTAATAAGATGGGTGAACTAGAGTACCTAGTATTAAATGAGGAGATTGACATAATAGGCATCACTGAAACCTGGTGGAATGAGGAAAATCTGTAGGACACAATCATACCGGGATATAAAATATATCGAAAGGATAGAGCAGGCCGGGTGGGTGGCGGAGTGGCACTGTATGTGAAAGATAATGTAGAATCAAATGAAATAAAAATATTAAATGAATCAACATGTTCAATAGAATCGCTATGGATAGTAATTCCATGCTCCAAAAATAAGAAATTAGCAGTAGGGATATATTACCGACCACCTGACCAGGACAGGGATACTGACATTGAAATGCTGAGGGAGATTAGAGAGGCTACCAAAACAAAGAACTCTATAATAATGGGGATTTTAATTACCCCCATATTGACTGGATACATGTCACCTCAGGAAGAGAAGCGGAGATAAAATTTCTCAATGGCTTAAATGACTGCTTCTTGGAGCAGCTAGTGCAGGAACCCACAAGGGAGAGGCAATTCTCGATTTAGTCCTGAGTGGAGCGCAGGATCAGGTCAGGAAATAACCGTTACAGGACCGCTTGGGAATAGTGACCATAATATAATAACATTCAACATTCCTGTGGTGGGAAGAACACCTCAGCAGACCAGCACCCTGGCATTTAATTTCAAAAAGGGAATTACACAAAAATGAGGAGGTTAGTTAAACAGAAATTAAGGCACAGTGACTAGAGCCAAATCCTGCAAGCTGCATGGAAACTTTTAAAGACACCATAATAGAGGCCCAACTTAAATGTATAACCCAAATTAAAAAACATAGCAAGAGACCTAAAAAGAGTCACGTGGCTTAACCACCATGTAAAAGAAGCAGTGAGGACAAAAGGCATCTTTTAAGAAGTGGAAGTCAATCCTAGTGAGATAAATAGAAAGGAACATAAACACTGTCAAATCAAGTGTAAAAATGTAATAAGAAAAGCAAAAAAGATTTTGAGGAACAGCTAGCCAAAAACTCAAAAGAAATAACAAAATGTTTTTAAGTACATTAGAAGCAGGAAGCCTGCTAAAAAACCTGTGGGTCCCCTAGACGATCGAACTATAAAAGGCGCAATCAAGGGCGATAAAGCCATTGCGGAGAAACTAAATGATTTCTTTGCTTCAGTCTTCACGGCTGAGGATGTTGGGAGATTCCCAAATCTGCACCGTCCTTTGTGGGTAATGAATCTGAGGAACTGTCCCGGATTGAAGTGTCATTAGAGGAGGTTTTGGAACAAATAGAAAAACTTAATGTTAACAAATCTCCGGGACCGGATGGCATTCATCCAAGGGTTCTAAAAAGAACTCAAATGGGAAATTGCTGAACTATTATCTGTGGTTTGTAACCTATCCCTTAAATCGGCTTCCGTACCTAATGACTGGAAGGTAGCCAACGTGACACCAATATTTAAAAAGGGCTCTAGAGGCGATCCGGGCAATTACAGACCGGTAAGTCTAACTTCAGTACCTGGCAAATTAGTCGAAACAATAGTAAAGAATAAAATTGTGAAGCATGTAGAAGAACATAATTTGTTGGACAAAAGTCAACATGGGTTCTGTAAAGGAAATCCTGTCTTACTAATCTATTAGAGTTCTTTGAAGGGTTAACAAACATGCGGACAAGGGGATCCAGTAGATATAGTATACTTAGATTTCCAGAAAGCCTTTGACAAGGTCCCTCACCAAAGGCTCTTATGTAAATTACATGGCCATGGGATAAGAGGAAGGTCCTTTCTTGGATTGAGAACTGGTTAAAAGACAGGAAACAAAGGGTAGGAATAAATGGTAAATTTTCAGAATGGAGAGGGGTAACTAGTGGTGTCCCCCAAGGGTCAGTCCTAGGACCAATCCTGTTCAACTTATTCATAAATGATCTGGAGAAAGGGGTAAGCAGTGAGGTGGTAAAGTTTGCGGATGATACCAAACTGTTTAGGATAGTCAAGACAGAAGCAGACTGTAAGGGACTCCAAGAAGATCTCACCAAACTGAGTGATTGGGCAACAAAATGGCAAATGAAATTTAATGTGGATAAGTGTAAAGTAATGCACATCGGGAAAAATAACCCCAACTATACGTACAGTATGATGGGGGCTAATTTAACTACGACAAATCAGGAAAGAGATCTTGGAGTTATCGTGGACAGTTCTCTGAAAACTTCCACACAGTGTGCAGCGCGGTCAAAAGGCAGGCAAATAGGATGCTAGGTATTATTAAGAAAGGGATAGAAAATAAGACCGGAATATCTTACTGCCCCTGTATAACACTATGGTACGCCCACATCTTGAATACTGTGTACAGATGTGGTCTCCTCACCTCAAAAAGATATTTTGGCCTTGGAAAGGGTTCAGAAAGGGCAACTAAAATGATTAGGGGTTTGGAACGGGTCCCATATGAGGAGAGGTTAAGCGACTGGGACTTTTCAGTTTAGAAAGAGGAGACTGAGGGGATATGATAGAGGTGTATAAAATCATGAGTGGTGTAGAGGGCCGATAAAGAAAAGTTATTTATTAGTTCCTAAATAGAAGAACTAGAGGACACCAAATGAAATTAATGGGTAGCAGGTTTAAAACTAATAAAAGAAAGTTCTTCTTCACACAGCGTGTAGTCAGCATGTGGAACTCCTTGCCAGAGGAGGCTGTGAAGGCTAGGACTATAACAGAGTTTAAAGAGAAGCTAGATAATTTCATGGAGGTTAGGTCCATAAAGGCTATTAGCCAGGGGATAAAATGGTGTCCTTGGCCTCTGTTTGACAGAGGCTGGAGAGGATGGCAGGAGACAAAGCGCTTGATCATTGTCTTCGGTCCACCCCCTCTGGGGCACCTGGTGCTGGCCACTGTCGGCAGACAGGATACTGGGCTAGATGGACCTTTGGTCTGACCCGGTACGGCCGTTCTTATGTTCTTATTCCTACCCTTTGTTTCCTGTCTTTTAACTAGTTCTCAGTCCATGAAAGGATCTTCCCTCTTATCCCATGACAACTTAATTTACGTGAGAGCCTTTGGTGAGGGACCTTGTCAAAGGCTTTCTGGAAATCTAAGTACAGTATATCTACTGGATCCCCATTGTCCACATGTTTGTTGACCCCTTCAAAGAACTCTAATAGATTAGTAAGACATGATTTCCCTTTACAGAAACCATGTTGACTTTTGCCCAACGAATTATGTTCTTCTATGTGTCTGACAATTTTATTCTTTACTATTGGTTCAACTAATTTGCCCAGTACTGATGTTAGACTTACCGGTCTGTAATTGCCGGGATCGCCTCTAGAGCCCTTTTTTAAATATTGGCGTTACATTAGCTATCTTCCAGTCACTGGGTACAGAAGCGGATTTAAAGGATAGGTTACAAACCATAGTTAATAGTTCCGCAATTTCACATTTGAGTTCTTTCAGAACTCTTGGGTGAATGCCATCTGGTCTCGATGACTTGTTACTGTTAAGTTTATCAATTAATTCCAAAACCTCCTCTAATGATACTTCAATCTGTGACAAGTTCTCAGATTTGTCTCCTACAAAGGACGGGTCAGGTTTAGGAATCTCCCTAATATCCTCAGTCGTGAAGGCTGAAGCAAAGAATTCCTTTAGTTTCTCCGCAATGACTTTATCGTCTTTAAGTGCTCCTTCTGTATCTCGATCGTTCGGGGCCCCACTGGTTGTTTAGCAGGCTTACTGCTTTTGATGTACTTAAAAAACATTTTGTTATTACCTTTCGAGTTTTTGGCTAGCTGTTCTACCAACTCCTTTTTAGCTTTTCTTATGACATTTTTACACTTAAGTTGGCAGTGTTTATGCTCCTTTCTATTTACCTCACTAGGATTTGACTTCCACTTTTTAAAAGATGCCTTTTATCTCTCACTGCTTCTTTTACATGGTTGTTAAGCCAGTGGCTCTTTTTAGTTCTTCTACTATGCTTTTTAATTGGGGTATACATTTAAGTTGGGCCTCTATTATGGTGTCTTTGAAAAGTGTCCATGCAGCTTGCAGGGATTTTACTTTAGTCACTGTATCTTTTAATTTCTGTTTAACTAACCTCCTCATTTTTGCATAGTTTCCCTTTTTTAAATTAAATGCCACAGTGTTGGGCTGCTGAGGCGTTCTTCCCACCACAGGAATGTTAAATGTTGTTATATTATGGTCACTATTTCCAAGCGGTCCTGTTATAGTTACCTCTTGGACCAGATCCTGCGCGCCACTCAGGAATAAATCAAGAATTGCCTCTGCCCTTGTGGGTTCCTGTACCACTGCTCCAAGAAGCAGTCATTTAAGGTATCAAGAAATTTTGTCTCTGCATCTTGTCCTGAGGTGACATGTACCCAGTCAATATGGGGATAGTTGAAATCCCCCACTATTATTGAGTTCTTTATTTTAATAGCCTCTCTAATCTCCCTTAGCATTTCATAGTCACTATTACTGTCCTGGTTAGGTGGTCGATAATAGATCCCTACTGTTATATTCTTATTAGAGCAGGGAATTACTATCCATAGCGATTCTATGGAACACCCCACCCGCACAACCTGTTCTGTCCTTCCGATATATTTTGTACCCCCGGAATGATTGTGTCCCATTGATTGTCCTCACTCCACCAGGTTTCTGTGATGCCTTTTATATCAGTATCCTCCTTTAACACGAGGCACTCTAGTTCACCCATCTTATTTTTTAGACTTCTAGCATTTGTGTACAAGCAGTTTAAAAACTTGTCTCTGTTTATTTGTCTGCCCTTTTCTGATGTGTCAGATTCTTTTTTTAAGTGAATGTTTTTCATCTGATCTGGCCCATACTTTATCCTCTTCCATCCTCTCCTCTTGACTAAAACCTAGAGAATCTCTGTCAATAGACTCTCCTCTAACAGACGTCTCTGTCCGATCCATGTGCTCCTCTGCACCAATTGGCTTTCCCCCATCTCTTAGTTTAAAAACTGCTCTGCAACCTTTTTAATGTTAAGTGCCAGCAGTCTGGATCCACTTTGGTTTAGGTGGAGCCCATCCTTCCTGTCTGTATAGGCTCCCCCTAGTTTCCCCAGTTCCTTATAAAGCTAAACCCCTCCTCCCTACACCATCGTCTCATCCACGCATTGAGACTCTGAAGCTCTGGCTGCCTACACAGCCCTGCGCGTGGAACTGGAAGCATTTCTGAGAATGCCACCATAGAGGTCCTGAATTTCAGTCTCTTTCCTAGCAGCCTAAATTTGGCCTCCAGGATGACTCTGCTACCCTTCCCTATGTCATTGGTACCTACATGTACCATTACCATCGGCTCCTCCCGAGCACTACACAGAAGTCTGTCTAGATGCCTCGAGAGATCTGCAACCTTCACACCAGGCAGGCAAGTCACCATATAGTTCTCCTGGTCATCGCAAACCCAGCTATCTAAGAACATAAGAACATAAGAACGGCCGTACCGGGTCAGACCAAAGGTCCATCTAGCCCAGTATCCTGTCTGCCGACAGTGGCCAGCACCAGGTGCCCCAGAGGGGGTGGACCGAAGACAATGATCAAGCGATTTGTCTCCTGCCATCCCTCTCCAGCCTCTGACAAACAGAGGCCAAGGACACCATTTTATCCCCTGGCTAATAGCCTTTTATGGACCTAACCTCCATGAAATTATCTAGCTTCTCTTTAAACTCTGTTATATTCCTAGCCTTCACAGCCTCCTCCTGGCAAGGAGTTCCACAGGCTGACTACACGCTGTGTGAAGAAGAACTTTCTTTTATTAGTTTTAAACCTGCTACCCATTAATTTCATTTGGTGTCCTCTAGTTCTTCTATTTAGGAACTAATAAATAACTTTTCTTTATCGTCCCTCTCCTCACCACTCATGATTTTATACACCTCTATCATATCCCCTCAGTCTCCTCTTTTCTAAACTGAAAAGTCCCAGTCGCTTTAACCTCTCCTCATATGGGACCTGTTCCAAACCCCTAATCATTTTAGTTGCCCTTTTCTGAACCCTTTCCAAGGCCAAAATATCTTTTTTGAGGTGAGGAGACCACATCTGTACACAGTATTCAAGATGTGGGCGTACCATAGTTTTATACAGGGGCAGTAAGATATTCTGGGTCTTATTTTCTATCCCTTTCTTAATAATACCTAGCATCCTATTTGCCTTTTTGACCGCCACTGCACAGTGTGTGGAAGTTTTCAGAGAACTGTCCACGATAACTCCAAGATCTCTTTCCTGATTTGTCGTAGCCAAATTAGCCCCCATCATACTGTACGTATAGTTGGGGTTATTTTTCCCGATGTGCATTACTTTACACTTATCCACATTAAATTTCATTTGCCATTTTGTTGCCCAATCACTCAGTTTGGTGAGATCTTCTTGGAGTCCCTTACAGTCTGCTTCTGTCTTGACTATCCTAAACAGTTTGGTATCATCCAAACTTTACCACCTCACTGCTTACCCCTTTCTCCAGATCATTTATGAATAAGTTGAACAGGATTGGTCCTAGGACTGACCCTTGGGGACACCACTAGTTACCCCTCTCCATTCTGAAAATTTACCATTTATTCCTACCCTTTGTTTCCTGTCTTTTAACCAGTTCTTAATCCAAGAAAGGACCTTCCCTCTTATCCCATGGCCATGTAATTTACACAAGAGCCTTTGGTGAGGGACCTTGTCAAAGGCTTTCTGGAAATCTAAGTATACTATATCTACTGGATCCCCCTTGTCCGCATGTTTGTTAACCCCTTCAAAGAACTCTAATAGATTAGTAAGACAGGATTTCCCTTTACAGAAACCATGTTGACTTTTGTCCAACAAATTACGTTCTTCTACATGCTTCACAATTTTATTCTTTACTATTGTTTGACTAATTTGCCAGGTAAGTTAGACTTACCGGTCTGTAATTGCCCGGATCGCCTCTAGAGCCCTTTTTAAATATTGGTGTCACGTTGGCTACCTTCCAGTCATTAGGTACGGAAGCCGATTTAAGGGATAGGTTACAAACCACAGATAATAGTTCAGCAATTTCCCATTTGAGTTCTTTTAGAACCCTTGGATGAATGCCATCCGGTCCGGAGATTTGTTAACATTAAGTTTTTCTATTTGTTCCAAAACCTCCTCTAATGACACTTCAATCCGGGACAGTTCCTCAGATTCATTACCCACAAAGGGGGTGCAGATTTGGGAATCTCCCCACGTCCTCAGCCGTGAAGACTGAAGCAAAGAAATCATTTAGTTTCTCCGCAATGGCTTTATCGTCCTTGATTGCGCCTTTTATAGTTTGATCGTCTAGGGGACCCACAGGTTTTTTAGCAGGCTTCCTGCTTCTAATGTACTTAAAAACATTTTGTTATTTCTTTTGAGTTTTTGGCTAGCTGTTCCTCAAAATCTTTTTGCTTTTCTTATTACATTTTTACACTTGATTTGACAGTGTTTATGTTCCTTTCTATTTATCTCACTAGGATCGGACTTCCACTTCTTAAAAGATACCTTTTTGTCCCTCACTGCTTCTTTTACATGGTGGTTAAGCCACGGTGACTCTTTTAGGTCTCTTGCTATGTTTTTAATTTGGGGTATACATTTAAGTTGGGCCTCTATTATGGTGTCTTTAAAAGTTTCCATGCAGCTTGCAGGGATTTGGCTCTAGTCACTGTGCCTTTTAATTTCTGTTTAACTAACCTCCTCATTTTTGTGTAATTCCCCTTTTTGAAATTAAATGCCAGGGTGCTGGTCTGCTGAGGTGTTCTTCCCACCACAGGAATGTTGAATGTTATTATATTATGGTCACTATTCCCAAGCGGTCCTGTAACGGTTATTTCCTGGACCTGATCCTGCGCTCCACTCAGGACTAAATCGAGAATTGCCTCTCCCCTTGTGGGTTCCTGCACCAGCTGCTCCAAGAAGTAGTCATTTAAGCCATTGAGAAATTTTATCTCCGCTTCTCTTCCTGAGGTGACATGTATCCAGTCAATATGGGGGTAATTAAAATCCCCATTATTATAGAGTTCTTTGTTTTGGTAGCCTCTCTAATCTCCCTCAGCATTTCAATGTCAGTATCCCTGTCCTGGTCAGGTGGTCGGTAATATATCCCTACTGCTAATTTCTTATTTTTGGAGCATGGAATTACTATCCATAGCGATTCTATTGAACATGTTGATTCATTTAATATTTTTATTTCATTTGATTCTACATTATCTTTCACATACAGTGCCACTCCGCCACCCACCCGGCCTGCTCTATCCTTTCGATATATTTTATATCCCGGTATGATTGTGTCCCACAGATTTTCCTCATTCCACCAGGTTTCAGTGATGCCTATTATGTCAATCTCCTCATTTAATACTGGGTACTCTAGTTCACCCATCTTATTAGTCAGACTCCTAGCATTTGTGTAGAAGCACTTTAAAAATTTGCCACTGCTTATTTGTCTGCCCTTCCTGATGCATTGGATTCCTTTGTACGCGGTTGTCTGTCTGCTCTGGCCCATGGTTGTCCTCTCCCCTCCTCTCTTTCTGACTACAGCTTAGAGAATCTCTATCAATGGATTCTCCTCTAAGAGAAGTCTCCCTCCGATTACGTGCATCTCCGCACCAATCGGCTTTCCCCATCTCTCAGTTTAAAAACTGCTCTACGGCCTTTTTAATGTTTAGTGCCAGCAGTCTGGTTCCACCCTGGTTTAGGTGGAGCCCATCCTTCCTGTATAGGCTCCCCTCTCCCAAAAGTGTCCCCAGTTCCTAATAAATCCAAACCCCTCTTCCCTACACCATCGTCTCATCCACGCATTGAGATTCTGAATCTCTGCCTGCCTACCTGGCCCTGCGCGTGGAACTGGAAGCATTTCGAGAATGCCACCATAGAGGTCCTGGATTTCAGTCTCTTTCCTAGCAGCCTAAATTTGGCCTCCAGGACATCTCTCCTACCCTTCCCTACGTCATTGGTACCTACATGTACCACGACCACCGGCTCCTCCCCAGCACTACACATAAGTCTATCTAGATGCCTCGAGAGATCCGCCTTCGCACCAGGCAGGCAAGTGACCATACGGTTCTCCCGGTCATCACAAACCCAACTATCTATGTTTCTAACGATCGAATCACCCACTACTAACACCTGCCTCTTCCGAACTGGCATTCCCTCCCCTCAGAGGTATCCTCAGTGCGAGAGGATACCACAACATCCTCTGGGAGGAGGGTCCCAACTACGGGATGGTTTCCCTCTGCTCCCATTGAATGCTCTGTTCCTTGAGACTTTCATCCTCCTTAAGAGCACTGGGGCTCTCAGACTGGAGGTGGGACAGTACTACAGTGTCCCAGAAAGTCTCATCCACATATCTCTCTACCTCCCTTAGCTCCTCCAGTTCAGCCACCCTGGCCTCCAAAGCCCGAACTCGGTCTCTGAGGTCAGGAGCTCCTTCTGCAACGTGGTGCACACATACGCCACCCGCCCACAGGGCAGGTAATCATACATGTTACACCCACGCAATAAACAGGATAGCCCCACTCTGCTGCTGGGCTTCTGTCTCCATTTTTCTAATGAATAAGTTTAAGTGTAAACTGGGATTCTTTTTAAACCTCTGGAATATAGATTATTATGATAAGAGTTATGTTTTAAAGAAGGCCAGAAGTCACTAGTGCCCTCTAACCTCCCCCTCTAAAGTCCCTCTCCAAACTCCCTGTTAGCAGTTCCTGTTAGCTCCTGGTCGCTGAGTCACAGGCTTATATAGCTCTGGTAGCCCCTCCCCTGACTGAGGCTCAGCCAATTAACAGAGGCTTCTAGATTTCAAACCTTTTAGAAGCTCCTTCAAGCAAACAAACAAACCAACCAAACAGACAAACACAAGCTCAGCACACAGCAAATAACTCCCCCACACACAAACACACACTCCAGACAGCCACTTACCACAAGGGTCCCGTTTTTACTCCTCTTTTACCTGGAGAACTCCCTCTCCAAATTCCCTGTTAGCAGTTCCTGTTCTCAAGCAGTTCCTGATTCTACATTTCTAATGATCGAATCTCCCATTACTAACACCTGCCTTTTCCTACTGACTGGAGTTCCCTACCCTAGAGAGGTAACCTCAGTGCAAGAGGATACCTCAACATCTGGAATGAGGGTCCCAACTATGGGAAGGTTTCCCTCTGTTCCCGTTGACTGCTCTCATTCTCTGAGCCTTTCATCCTCCTTAACAGCGCACGGGCTGTCTGACCAGAGGTGGGAGAATTCTACTGTGTCCTGGAAAGCCTCATCTATGTACCTCTCTGCCTCCCTCAGCTCCTCCAGTTCAGCCATCCTGGCCTCCAAAGCCCGTACGCGGTCTCTGAGGGCCAGGAGCTCCTTGCACCGAATGCAGACATACGCCACCCACCCATAGGGCAGGTAATCATATATGCTACACTGAGTGCAATAAACAGGATAGCCTGTTTCTCTAAATAAGAAGCAAAAACAAGAGTCCCAAATCTGAATTGAAAAGCAGTGAGGGAAAAGGAATTATTTTTCTTCCTATCAATCAAACTATACATGTGCCAAAATTGTGATTAAATTGAATGTAAACAATAGACTTAGGTGCCAAAGTCACTTTTGAAAATGGGATTTAAACAGTCTAAATCGGTTAGGCCTTGCAGTGCTGAGCAATGCCTAAATACCTTTATAAATCTGAGCATTAATTCTGTACAAACATTATGAATTTAGAATCATAATACTCTGTGAGTGAGGTGTTTGTATTGTCTTTATTTTATACATGGGGAATTGAGGCAAATGGATTAAAGCCAAAGTTATCAGAAGCATCAATTAATTTTGGGCACCCAATATTAGAAGACTAGTATTTTTCATAGTATTTAGTTAACACTTTAGATGTTCAGAGCAGAATTCCAAATCACACGTGAATGCACTTATGCAAATCAGAGCCTGTGTCTCTCCAGCAGGACACCCAGAAAATAAGGAACACACAATTGGAAGCTGCCTATGAAAAGTTTGATTTATGTGTCTTGTCCAACATGACATTGGAACTCTGTGGCAAAGGCAGAGACAGAATGCAGTTCTCAAGTGTGGCATTCAGCTGCCTTCATGGTGACATCATCCTTTCTTTTCCTGCAGTTCCTGCCTCCTTTACCACTTGAGTAAATGAGACAGCACAGAGACAACAGCCTCCTTCAGGACACAACCCTGAATCTTCCCCAGAGCACTGTCCTTCTCATGCACTCAGAGAGGCAGGGGTCCTGTGGGAGGAGGGGGAAATAGTCTTCAGTTACATGATCACATACCATCAGAATGCCTATGCACAAGGGGAATCTGAATACAGAGCCTGACAATGGGAAGCATCAGGAAATATTAACTATACTCATTGGTGCTTGAGTCACCTATAAGACATACACACTGAAAATATATATACAGTCTTGTGGCTTAATTGTGTTTTAAGAAAGGATATACGGATTAATAATGCAAATAACAAGATTATGATCAAATGTAAACTTTTCAGAGCTCTTCACCCGGTGTAAGGATGTTAAAGACTAGTCAACTAGTCAATTCCCCCCACTTGCTGCCTCTGTCAGATACTTCAAAGGGCAGTGCTGCCTGGAGCTCCCCAGCTGACCCCGGGTTCTGGGGAAATGTCACATGGAACCCACAGTCAGCTGGGGAGTCCCCAGCTGATCCCGGGCTCTGCGTGGCATTTCAAATTGGTAGCGCAACATGGAGTCTGGGGTCAGCGGGAGACTCAGGTCTCCCTCTGACCCCAGGCTCCATGAGGGCACTTTTGCTTTGAAATGTACAAGAGCCCCTGCTGGGCCCCAGGCTGCACACGGAGGCTGTGTCTAAACTGCACCCCTCTGTCGGCAGAGGGATGTAAATGAAGCACTTCGAAAGTGCAAATGAAACGGGGATTTAAATATCCCGCGCTTCATTTGCATAATTGCGTCATGGCACTGTTTCGAACAAGCGCCAATTCGAAACTGAAACCGTGGTTTAGACGCGGTTTTTTCAACAATGGGGCGCTTTTTCGAAAGATCAAGGTTTCAGTTTTGCAGACAGAGGGGTGTAGTTTAGACACAGCCTGAGTTCCGCATTCTTCCTTTGAAATGTACAAGAGCCCCGCAATTTAAAATCCTTAATCCAGCGCACTTGTATTTTACTTTGGTATTTGCATAGAGCCTTTTAGCTTCACAATAAGGCTACGTCTAGACTACATGGCTCCGTTGACGGAGCCATGTAAAATAGTTTATTTGGCATAGTCAAAGAAGCTGGGATTTAAATAATCCCCGCTTCATTAAAATAAAAATGGCCACCGCACTGTGCCGATGATCAGCTGATCTGGCAAAGCACGGCAGTCTAGACGCGGCGGCGCGGTTGACAAAGGAAGCCTTGACAAAGCGCGGTTGACAAAGGAAGTTTCACAAGGCATACCGGAGGGGTTGACAAAGGCTTCCTTTGTCGACTGTGCCGAATCTAGACTGCTGCGCTGTGCCGGATCAGCTGATCGTTGGCACAGCACGGCGGCCATTTTTATTTTAATGAAGCGGGGAATTATTTAAATCCCCGCTTCTTTGACTATGCCGAATAAACTATTTTACATGGCTCCATCGATGGAGCCATGTAGTCTAGACGTAGCCAGAGTGTTTCTCATGATGGAAATGTTTTCACGTGCGGGCTGGAATGGCTGTTTTAGAACTGATGTAGCATACCTTACTTGTGATCAGCTCATGGCATTTGTTCGACTTCAACTGAAATTTTCCATATAATTAAAACATAGTATCAGTTGAATACTGCATTGTAAATTGGATACAGTATTCTACTTTGCTTTTTCTAATATGTTGCCTAGTATGGCTATGTTGAGATAGTTTAGCTTCATTTCAATGGCTGAGTGAAGTAATTCTTGTGAATGTCATTTGTAATGTGCTTTTCAATCATTTGGGATTAAAGGCATGTTATAAATACAAGGTTATATTTATTATCATCATAACCATTCAAGCTCAGTCTTGCCAATTGCAACCAACCTATTTATCTACAAATCGTATTTGTTTATTGAATGTGAAAGTGGTGGGCTGAAAGGAAGTGTGGGAAGCCTTCTTCCTTATGTTTTCTTCTCATTGTGCTTTTGCTATGTGGTTGTTTACATTCCTGGTAGATCTTACACACTCAGATCACATTTTCCAAGGTAGATTGATTTAAATTAAATTACCCAAAAAACTAAGACTGACTGTACATAGAGTGCACTAAATTTTGGAGCAAGCCCCATTGAACTCACTGTCATTTCTGGGGTTTTTTGAGAAAACAAGTATAGAATGGGGTTCCCATGGAAAACCTGAGGTATGCTGAAGTAAAATAAGGAATAGACTGATGGCATCATCATTATTGTCTGTGACCATGTTGTTCCAAAAATAGGGGTCATGTATTATGTAATATAAAATAAGAAAATGGCAACTTAAAACTCCAGATTTCTCTTACTGCAGCTTTCTGTAGTGTATACTTGAGTGATAGATTCTAAACCTTGTTAACTAATTAATCAAGCTATAAGGATTAGCTAAGATAAACTGGTTTTTCTAGCAACATCCAACACAGTAAACAGCTTGGGAATTGACTTGTCAAATCACACTTATACTAAAATACATAGTCTTGAAGAATGATGCTTTGGGTTTTTACCCACAAAAGCTTATGTCCAAATAAATCTGTTAGGGTATGTCTACGCTAGCTCGTTAATTCGAGCTAGGTAGGCAAATCAGGCAACCGGAGTTGCAAATGAAGCCCGGGATTTAAATATCCCAGGCTTTATTTGCATGTTCCCGTCCGGCCGCCATTTTTAAATCCCCCTTAGTTTGAACGAACTGCCTCGTGGAATGAAGTGTAACAGTTAATTAGGACTTAGTTCGGATTAATAAGGACTTAGTTCGGATTAACTTTAAACTGCCGCGTAGCCGGGCAGTCTGCTCAAACTAAGGGGATTTAAAAATGGTGGCCGATCGGGAACATGCAAAATAAAGCCCGGATATTTAAATCCCGGGCTTCATTTGCAACTCCGGTTGCCTGATTTGCCTACCTAGCTCGAATTAACGAGCTAGTGTAGACATACCCTTAGTCTTTAAGATGCCACAAGACTTCTCAGTCTTTTTTAAATTATTTAAGTTGCTAAACAGTTGATCCATTCAGCCATATCCACGTCTTCATCTTCATCATTTTCTCCCAATAAACAGTTTTCTTTATGATGTTTCATGCTTGCAACTAGGCCCTGCATCATCATCTTTCACTGCTTACACTTGACAAGTTTTCCATTTGTATCCAGGGAATTTCTTCAAAATATTCCCAGATAGGGCCTCTCCTACACCTAGAAGCCATGACACTTTTTCTATGGCAAAAAAAGTATGGGGAAATATAGAAAGCTGAGTACTGAATGTCTTCCCTCTTTCTTTCCAGTTCACTGCACTGTTCCTTTCTGTACTGTCTCCGTCCTTTCCTATATATTGTCTCTCTATCTTAAGACAATGTTTTAACTCCTCTGCCATGCTTGGCCAAGATCCACAACCACTTAAGCACAGATCAAAAAACTATCCCGCTTCTATCTTTCTTTGCACATGTTACATTTTAGTCTGCTGAGAAACAGAAACTGAAAGCCCAGAACATTCAAGAAGCAAGAGTTGATAGGCTAGAGAGACTAGAGTCATTAATTCATTTTTATGAGACTGTAAGTGTAGGTGTAGCAGGTTTGTGATTTAATTGTAAGTGTTATTTTTAAATGAGAACTGTAGTATTTTACTGATGATTTTAAAGAAATAAAAAAATCCAATTTAAATAAAAAAATCTGATTGAAATAAAAAAGTCTGTTTTTATTTTTTAAAATCATCAATTTTTATCCACCCTGATTTTTTTTTCTAATGATATATTACTAGTTTTATTTGATTCCATTATACAAAATTCTTCAAAATTTAAAATGTAAGCATGTTTCTTTCATTTTGATTTTTACGAAAGAAATATAATAGGATAATTTTGACAGATACTTTGATTAAACATTTGTATGTGGTTGATTCTAGTGTGGTATCAGAACAGAATTACAATTATGCAACACTTTTTTTTCTGTGACTGGCAGCATAGCTGATATGCTTGTACAGGTGCATCTGACCTAATTTATAATCCATAGCCAAGACTTTTATTTCTATAAGAGCATTCATAGCCACCAGGTCTTGTAATCACTGTTTAATAAATAATGCTTGTGAAAGAGTATCCGTTTTGCAAATAAGTTAGTTGGACTGCAGAAAAAATACAGCATTCATAGTGGCGATAAAAGCTTGTCCATAGTGCCCAGAGTCTCAGCTTTGATCTTAAATCCTTGGCGTTTCCTCTGAGGCTACTGATAAATGTATCAGTTACTCTGCCGCATACTTCCTTTGTGACCTTCGGGAAATCTCTTGAGCAAATTAGATGCCTTAGCTTTCTCAGCAGTAAAATATGGATCTTAATCCTTACTGATTGCTTAGGGGTGGTGAGAAGGTAATTCAATGAGTAAAAGCACTTTGAGATCCTCAGGTGAAAGGTCCTGTAGAACTGCATTTATTATTTACTTTATATTGTAATATGGACAGCTGTCCCATTGGGACTGGACTGAGATCATTAGCTCACCAAACAGCTGTCTAATGTTAACAACTTTCAATCACTACTAACTTTGACAGTGCTTGAACCAGTGACCTGAAGGAAGAAGATTTCATGTCTCATTACCCATCATGTGAAACAAGCAGGCCGTCTGAAAACTATCGATTTTTTAAAAAAAGGGGGGGCGAATATAATTGCTTAAAAAATAATATTCTCCCCATCAAAAAATGTTAATAAAAACATTTAGTTAAAATGTTTTCATCTCTAATGTTTTGGGTGAGTATGGAGGATGTGGGAGAGTTCTGTATTTCTAGCCACAACATATGTGCCTCAGTTTACCTTCTTAATTTTCTGTCTGAATGCAGAGAATTAAATCAAAGGAAGCTATTCGTTGGAAACAAACAGGAAATGAAACAATAGAGAAAAGATACACTAATGAAAACACCAAGGGTATGTCTACACTAGCCCCCTAGTTCGAACTAGAGGCTTAATGAGTCGGTTGCAAATGAAGCTCGATTTAAATATCCCGGCTTTATTTGCATCTTCGTCGAGCGCCATTTTAAATCTTCTAGTTCGAACTAACTGCTTACATCGCCAGTCAACGTTAATTCGAACTAAGTGCTTAGTTCGAATTAACTGTTACACCTCATTCCACGAGGAGTAACAGTTAATTCGAACCAAGGACTTAGTTCGAATTAACGCTTGACTGCCGCGCGCAGTCGCCGGGCAGTTAGTTCGACTAGGGATTTAAAAATGGCGCCTCGACGAAAGATGAAAATAAAGCCCGGGATATTTAAATCCCGGGCTTCATTTGCAACTTCGAATGCCTACATTAGCCTCCCTAGTTTGAACCAGGGGGCTAGTGTAGACATACCCTAAGGATCCTAAAGGGAATGGTGGAGGAGCTATGGCTCTAGTTAGGTGATGAGGCTATTTCTCCAGGCCTGAGCAAGGAACAAAGGGACTCAAAACTGTTAATGACTCCAGTACAGGAGTCTTTACAGGAAGGTTGAAATGAGCAAGCAGCAGCAGCTGGCCTTGAGTATTTACAGAGAGACACTGAGGACTCATATCCATTTAGTGATGGATCTACACTGCAGTGATCAGTGTAGTGGGCGTCAATTTAGCGGGTCTATTGAAGACCCACTAAATCAACTGCCACTCACTCTATTGTTGACTGCGATACTTCGCCAGAATGAGATGAGTAAGGGGAGGCAATGGAAGGGTTTCTTCTATCAGCCCATCATGGTTTGGACCCCAGGATAAGTAGATCTAAACAAAGTCAATTTATTTTATGTTACTATTGTAGCATAGTTTAGATTGACCTGTACCCCTAGTATAGACCTCTCCTGAGATAATGCTATAGAGGCTATCTGTCTGTCTTGATGTAGGAATGGGAATATCTTAGTTTCAGTATGTTACATGCATTGTGTAGGCCATATGTTGTTTTATCCTATTTCTCTGACTACTGTGTTCCAGCTGACTCTCACATCAGACTTTGTTAAAAATCAGGGATTTTTTTTTTTAAAGAAAATGTATGATAACGACACAAGTGAAGTAGAGGTTGGATATCTCTTATTCTGCATGCTCAGGATCTAACTGGTCCTGAATCAGGGAATTTGCCAGACTAAAGATGGTTCCCTGCCACATCCCCCAGCTGCCAACTCTGCCAGCTGGCGGGGAGAGAGATGGAGGGACTTCCTCTAGCCCCTGCCGAGCTGCCTGCTGGGTCACCTGTTGGGTCGTTGCTGCTGCCCCAACTGGACTGCCTGCTGGGCTCCAGCAGCCCGCGTTGGCATAGGTTCTAGCCATATACTACCACAGGCTGCTGGGGGCTGGGTCTGACCCTGGTTGGGCTGCCAGGGACTCGAGCTCCAGTCCTAGACCCTTGGCAGCCTGCAGGCTCGGGCCCTGCTTTTGCGGGCTGTCCAGGGCTCCGGCCCCATGCTTCCATGGGTTACTGGGGCTTTCTCCAGCCCCAGACCTGGTCCCACTGCTGCAGGCTGCCAAGAACATGGGCTACTACCCCTCAGCATCCCACAGGCTCTGGCCCCGCTTCTGCGATCTGCCTGGGGCTTCAGCCCTATGCTGCTGGGGGCTGCCACCAGCCCTGGCCTTGGTCCCGCTTCCATGGGCTGCCCAGGGTTCTGGCCCCAGTCCTGCGCTGCCACGGGCTGTCACCAGCCCGATCCTGTGCTGCCGGGGGCTACCCCAAACCGGTCCCAGTGCTGCAATCTGTTGTGGGCTGGCGCCAAACTCCTGCCACATCCTGCTCCTTCAACCTGGCCCCTCTTGGATTGCCCTCCTGCCATTAGGCTACCAGGGTTCTCTGATCCAGAAACCAGAAAATTTTGGTTTTGAGAGGTGTAACCTGTACTGAATTTCATGGAATATGCATGGATTATAGTCAGGAAAAGGTCACTGTTGCATTCCTTTGCCTAAAGCTGCTGCAATCTTTTGCTAAAGCATACTTTAGTCTCCAGGTTGCAGCTTGCATGAGAGCAGCTGCTTTATTATATACTGTATCTACAATATATTACTAAGAGCTTTTCTTTGTGATGCATAGTTTGTATTTCTCCTCATCTCCAAATTAAGACATCTGAAAAAGAAATGATCTTGTAGCTCTGAAGACAAGAATAACTCTTACAATCAAAGAGGCATTTCTTTTTTTCCCCCCTCCTTCCTTCTGCGCATATACTTTTTGCTGGCTTAGTTTTATAAAGTATTAATTTTAGATATGGTATCAAACTCTATAGTTCACTTCCAAGCTCTGTTTATACTTTGAAATATGTTAAATGTGTAAGTAAATGACAGACAGTGACCTAGGCTGAGAAATTCACAGTGTAGCTGCTCCAAAGTAGCACCCTCTACTCCAGATAGGATGTGCAGGTGTGGGCATTGTGTTAGATGGCAGTCGCTAGCACAGGCACCAGCTTTCAACTTTCCCAGGTGCTCAAAGGTGGGAAGAGTTGATCAGCAAGGCCACTGACAGTCAGGAGCTGGCAGATGAGTGTTAAACACCTGCTGTTTTTTTCTGTGGGTGCTCCAGCCCTGAAGCACTCAGAGTGGTGCCGATGGCCACTAGACCTGAAAGAATGAAAATGGGCTGAGTAATGGGTTGGAACTCACCACCATGGTACCTCCTGCTGGTCTGTCTAGGAACTAGCTTACTTCAGAGTTATTCTCAAATGAACAACTATTAGGGTACATCTATTCTACAGAGAACAATCAAAGCCGCTGCTGTCGATCTTCCAGGGTTTGAATTAGTGGGTCTAGTTAAAACAGCTAATTTGAACTGAGAGGGGCACTCCGGTCATTGCCAATAGTCCTGCTTCCACGAGGAGTAAGGGAAGTGGAAGGGAGACTGTTCTCATTTTGACTTCCTGAAGTGTGGACAGCACCAAAAGTCGAGTTAAGGTACTTCCACTTCAGCTATGCAATTAACGTAGCTGAAGCTGCGAATGTTAATTCAATCTTGCGCCAGAGTGTAGACATACCCCTAGAGTCCTGTTGGCACATTGTCCTCCAAAGAGAGATACAGGCAGATTTCCCCAGTAATAAAACCAGTGTTCTTTCCAAATATACTGGAAGCTCTGATGTCTGATTTTCATCAAAGACTAATCCTAAATGTTGTTAATTAACATTATCGTTATCACACTAATTCTCATCTGTTTTATAAACCCCAAATGCTCTTATCTGAAACATTTCTTGTCTGTGTATTGCACTCAGATTATTTGAGGATATATTTAATGTAAGTGTGCAACACTACAGGTTTCCTCAAGATATGATGATCTAATTACAGTGCAAAAATGTGCATACAGAGTATAAAAATATGTATTTCATTTTCCTCCTTTCAGGTCAATGGGGATATTCCACCTCGATTAAAAAAGAGTGCTCATGAAATAATCCTGGATTTCATCCGATCACGACCTCCCTTAAATCCTGTATGTAATCCAATATGTTTCTTCATAGTGAAAGGCTGGCTTTTTTAAACATTTTTGTATTTCAAGGATAGTTTTAATGTTTTGTTTTAAAATGATGGTGTAGTACAAATTACATTGGTTGTTTGTTATGCGTTCATTCTTATGTGTTTCACGCAAGAGCTATTTCACTTTTCTGATCTGTGTAGGAAGACCATTATAAAATTCTGAAACCATTATCTTTGTGAAACTGTATTGTCTTATGTGTTTATAAAATTTTCCTTCCAGTATTCTTGTTAAAAAATCTTTCTGAGGAACTTGCTCAGCCATATTTATAAGCGAATGAAAGTAAAATCGCTTCACAATAATCTGTTATTTAAAAGCATCCTGGTGAAATTGCTTTCTGGGCGTGGTGCTTAGCATGAACATTCCTTTTTTTACATATCCAAGGCCTCTGCAAGAAAACTGAAACCAACCCCACCACGGCCACGCAGTCTCCATGAAAGGATACTGGACGAAATCAAGGCAGAAAGAAAGCTGCGCCCTGTCTCACCAGATGAGATCAGGCGTAGCCGGCTAGGTGAGTACTTGTTTTGCTTACACTAGCTTTGAGCGCAGTACTTGCACAAAACTGCCTCCCATGAGGACCAGTAATAGCAGTGTTTGCACTGAACTGAATTAAAATAGAGAATAAAATAACTCTTACCCTTTCAAAAAAGGATAGAGCCTGCAGATTTTGCTAGAGCTATGCACCCTTTCGGATAACTTTAGAAATAAAAGAATTGCTTCAGGTTTCTGATGTTATGATTAGAGGATTTTAAGAGCCATAATGTTGATTATTATGTAGTGGGAGTTGCATTAGATTGTCTCATGGACAGGAATAGAAGTTTGTTTTGCTAACATGCAACGTATGTTACACACAGATTTTTCTCCTTTCATTTTATTCTTATGTTTCCTCCTGTCAGATTCATTAATCTCAGGAGCCTTTATTGATTATCTATATTTGTTTTTCTGAACTTTTGAGTTGAAAGCATTGCAGTCATTTTGGATGTAAATATTTACTTTGCTGTATAAGGCATAGAGCCCCTATAAGCATTCATGTGAATTTCAATAAGCAACTAATTCAGATCTGTATTGCAAAACACTTTGTGTAGTATATGTGAAACATTCGTAAATTGTAAAATTACGTAAGTATTACATTTTTTCACCAGTCGCCATTTTATGGTTCAGAATCATTGAACTAAAGCAAAGCCAAATCACTAAATATGTTGCAAATACCCTATGGTTGCTTCCAGTTTCCTTCTATAAGAGTAAAGTATTTAACTGTCTCAGAGAAGCTTTGTTATCTGGATAGCTGCAGAGAAAGAGCAGTGTCTTATGGCTCAAATAAACAACACACTCTTATATTCTCTGTTGTTCTGTTTGGCAGCATATCTATGCCTGGGGAATTTGTTTAAAGGCAATGGTTCAAAATCAAGTGGGATCTATTTATTCACCATCTGTAGGGGAAATTTGTTATCACTCTTGTTTCAGCCAATTTTGGGGACGAGTGTCTGTAAAGACACTTGAATGCATTTTAGGAGCAGGATATTCTGAATGCTGTTTTACAGACCATTTTACAGTCCAAACTGGAGCCTGCTGTGCACTTTAGCTATAAACATTCAGCCTTAATATATGATATGATCTCCATTTGGGAACTCAGTGTTACAATCGTGGAATTGTAGGACTAGAAGGGATCTTGAGAGATCTTCTAGTCCAGTCCCCTCCACTGGAGGCAGGACTAAGTCTATTGACAGTCCTCTTTCAGTCTGTTCAGATTTTTCACCCCTCAGTTATATGGCTCAAAAAATGGGATATCAGAGCATGTCTGGGCACGAATTGGGGGATTTGTGTACAGATTACAGTAGATTAAAGATTTTTTCTCTCTCAGGCACCTGTGAGAACACCTCATTGTTATTAGCGTGAAGAAAGAAGGAAAACAATTTTGTTACTCATTCAAAGCTATTGCTTCTAATGTTGAAAGTATATTATATTTGCTTTTGTTTTCCTTTTTCACACTGAAACTGACACAATATATTTGTTGTCTGAAATATCAAAACTTTCTTCAGAGCAAAATTTATATCTTTTTGGTAAAAGAGCAGCCACATTCAGAAAGCTATAAATAGTCATGGCTTTCAGATAGATAAGTATTGCATGTAATTTAGTGTAGTGAAATGTAAGGCAATAAGGCTTAAAGGATTTAAATCTAAATGGAAGCCCAACATAGAACACAGATGGGAGAAAGATGTGAAGATGATTATGGATAATACATTTAAACCATCTGGACAGACACAGTTGGCAATAGTGAAAATAAATGAAGTCTTGGGATACATCTATGAAAATATATAGTATATGGTATGTGTGCAGGAATTGTTCTGTTGTTTAAGCCTTGTTTGATATATGGTAATTGATCTTGGAAATCATATTGTGCATGACTAATTATACACAGTGAGAAATTTGCCACAGAGAAGTGACCAGTATGAATAAGTGTTTGTAGAAGTATGTGGTTTTTATAGGCTCATGAAAGATCTGAAGAAAAAGACAGGCATAGAAGGTACAATTCCTTTAATTAAAAGGGTTTGTTGCCTGGTATGAGCAAGCTGAGTTTAAAAAACTATTTAAAACACATGACTGTAAGTTAAGTGGACAGACATTTTACTATATGTAGGCATTCTTTGCAACTGCTGTTGCTTCTGGTTTATATTGCCTTTTCTTGCTATAAAGGAAAACTACCTCTACTCCCAGGTTTGGCTCTGGATCAGATACCTCTATATAACTTTAATTGATTCCCATATCCCCATGCAACCGAAACACATACTTAGTCTAAGGAGATGTGTGACTACTGGATCTTTCATACAAGCTTGCACATTTAACACACTGGAAAGTCAATATTCAGGCAAATAGGTACAGAATATTTTTGCATATCCAAAAAGGTCATTTTCCACCTGGTATTTATTCTTACTGTTGGAGTTGACCTGCTAAAGTTGTCTCAAGTAAGAATGAATTTGTCATTATCCTAATCCCTACTAGCCATTGCATTTTTTAAAAATATGGATCTGTTTATCACAATAGGCAGTTTATGTTCACCATTGGTCCAGTCACTGGATGTCAGAAGTGAGGCGCTTTGACTAAGCTATGTTGAATATGTTGAAGCAGTATGTTGAAGCAGTTGCTTATAGCCGTGTCTCTCATTTTTATGAATGATAAAATTAATCCACAAATGTTTAATACTATGGGACAGATATATTGGTTAAATAAACTTTGCAGACCAAGTTAACCTTTGACTGCTTCTTGTCCTATGAATGGGAACAAACTGTTCAGAGGGCTGAAAAGGAGATGCCAGGATAGTAGATCCATTTTGAAAATTGAGGCAGACCAGAATAGCAGGAAGCAACTTTTAACAAGGAGCAGAATTCAGCCAAATACATTGTTTTGTGTATTTTTCCATTAGAAATATTCATTTTTTTAAACATTTCTTTTAATTAGTTAAAAACATAAGAGACTAAGCTTCTAGAAATTTAGGAATTTTTCTTTAAATTAACTGAAATTTGTGTGAAATGTGGTTCAGTACTTTTAATTTTTTTCTCTGTCAGTTATAATTTTTCTTTCATAAATGTTATTTGAAGTGAAAACCTTACATTCTGTTTTGAGATTCTTATCTCTTGTGTTGGCATCTGGTTTTATTGCTTTACAATCCTAGTGTTCTATAGTTCAATCTTTTAAAATATCTTTTTATACTTTCAGTATTTGCAAGTGCCAGTGATGCAATTGTAGTGTTTACACTTGCAGTTTTACCACAATAAAGAAAAAAGGTGTTTTAGACACATTTTGGATTTATGTTAGCCTCCTGTGCATGGGAATCCAAAATGTCTCAAGTGGACCTAATCTTTTCTTTTTGTTACCTCTCTGCTTTCCGAACAGCTGATTTATTTTCTTTTTGTTGTTTTTGTTTCCTTTTTCAGCAATGCGGCCACTTAGCATGTCTTACAGTTTTGACCTGTCAGGTAAAAGGTGCTATAACACCTCTGACGTGGTTATTGTGTTTACTGTGAAATTTGTTTCATCCATTCATTTGTTTAACCCTCATATAAGAAAGAAACTTTGAAGGGATTCTTCTAAACCATGGTCAGTGAAAGTAAAGATTCAGCTAGATTTCCCATTCAAATCTATAGTTCCGGTACCAAATAGGGATATACTCATATTAGAAACTATATTTCACCTGTAATTGAATTTTATGAAGAATAAGGTATTTCACAGCTAGCCCTAAACCCATAGGAAAGGGTTTGGTACGCTATTTCAGCTTAGTCTGATTTTATTATTATTTATTAAATCAGTACTTTCCCTTGAAACTTTACTTTAAACCAAGTTTTATAGTCTTGAGTATTAGTTTGACCAACAAATATAAGTACTGTACTGTGTTAAGTCAAACATCTAGGCTATGTCTAGACTGGCATGATTTTCCGCAAATGCTTTTAATGGAAAAGTTTTTCCGTTAAAAGCATTTATGAAAGAGCGTCTAGATTGGCACGGATGCTTTGCGCAAAGCACTTTTATGAAAGCAGCCGTGCCAATCTAGACGCAGTTTTTTGCGCAAGAAAGCCCGATCACCATTTTCGCCATCGGGCTTTTTGTGCAAAACAGTCCTCCTGTCTACACTGGCCCTCTTGCGCAAATACATTTGCACAAGAGGGCTTTTTCAACGGGAGCATCATAGTATTTGCGCAAGAACACTAACAATCTTACATTAGATCACAATGTTCTTGCAAATTCTGGCCAGTGTAGATAGCTGGCAAGTTTTTCCAAAAGCAACTGCTTTTGCGGAAAAACTTGCCAGTCTAGATGCAGCCCTAGGGTGCCACTTTTTGACTTCATCTCCTTCATTATTTTATTTCTTCAGATTATTCAAAAACAGTTACATCTTTTATTGAAATTTTCTTAATTATCATTGCATGTACACACACGTTGCACAGAGAAACTCCCATGTATATACCTATAGACTAGGTATGTGTATAACATAATTTCATTTCTCCATGCAATGTGGAACTGTTATGATGAACAAATGACTTTTAGCTGTAGTAGAAGCGTTGCAAGCTTTATTTTAGTTATAAGTGCTTACTGAGCTTTTCAGCATTAAAATGTAAAAGAAGGTTGTAAAATTTCTAACAAATCCATGGAAGGTTGTAAAATTTCTAACAAATCTCCTTGGCCACCATCTTGGAATTTTTCAATTAATTTTTAATGCACCCTTGTTCTTCTGTATAATTCTTTGTAAAATCCCTCTCATTGAGGAGGAAATCTCAGTAGTCATAAAAGAAGCATTTTAACTTTCTAATGAGGATGAAAGACTTATCACTAAGACTGGCCACAGAAAAGGAAAAGTACCTTCTGTGCAGTGAAGCTTGTATCTCTGCTGTGGTACTTGGACTACAACTGGGATGGGAATCTAACATTCCCCATCAGACACCAGGAATGACCTGGGATTCTCTCAAAGTTCTCTTCCATTCCCATCCCTCCAATCTCTTATGAATTTTTCCATAAGAGGAGGTAATATGGCCCAATGTTTGTCTATTTATTGTCTAGAAAGACCATATTTGAATTGTTTAATAATTTGATATAAAGAAAAACACTGGTAATCCTAGCAGCAGAATTTAGATTGAGCATCTATCTATGTATTGTAAAATTGTCTAATGGCTGCAAAATGTTCCCCAAGCCAATGCTTATGTTAGGTGCTATGTCCTTTTAAGATATGGAAATTCCTTGCACATAAGGTCAGATAGTAGTGTACATTTATTTTTCAACTCTTCTATTACTTCCAAATAATGCTGAATGAGCTGGTAGTGCAGGAGAGTAGAACACAACATGGCATGAGTACTTTTATTGATGAGCATAGCAGGAAGGATGTCCAGCGCCGTCCTTTCTGCACGTGCCTGTTTGCTTATTCTCTTCTTGTCTTTAATTATCTTGCTTTTTTCAGACTTCCTGTTCAGTCATGGATCTGAGACATGTTCTTAATAAATCCCAAATTATTTTGTGTAACTGCCCTTTATTAAGCCAAATATAATACAAAGTACAGTACTAAATTATGCCTTGGATTTGATCTTTCCGACCAGTGAAGAACTCCTCCTGTTTTCTTTATTCATTTGCTAAATGTACTTTTGCACTCATGTGATTTACCCAGAGATGTGATATTGCTTTGTTGTCTGAATGATCCTCCTATACATTATCTTTGGAAGCAAATTCAGGGTAATCAAAACATTCTCATAGGGAGAAGTGAGACAACAAATGAGCAGCATAAAGTGATTTAGATAGTTTGGGATGTAAATAAATAGCAAACAAATGGCTTTGTTTAATTTAATTGCTTTGCTGGTTATTTGCCTTATTCTTTATTTTGATGGGAGGGACTTAAATTTGCTTCCATTTTGTAATTATTATTTTCACATTTTTTCTTGATGATTGTTTTCACTGCTGTCTGCCCAGCTGAAGAGAGATCATAAAAATGTAAACTTTCACAGAAAAACAGAACCTTCCTTTCAAATTTCATGCTGATGGACAGGTTCTGGGGCCCCTCTACAGCAGCTTTGTGGTGTTCAGGTGATCCAAAGCGGCTATTACTGGCTTGACTGAGTGATGAAGGATTCCCCTTGTGTAAGGGAAACTCTAGGGTGTTGAGCTAGTGTGACTGGTATCTGTCGCTCTTCTCAGCCATTGTCTACCTAGGGGAAATAGGCTGTACACAACAAGACTTTCCTATCCCATCTGTCAGAATAGAGCTGGATATAAGTATTACAGCAGTCTTAATGGTAGCTTAAAACCACTTTTGCTTACTTGGACCTGTGTTGAACTTGGCTCAAAAGATAGGAGTATCTGACCCTGAAGGTAGAGCCCATTTCCTGTTCTAGATCAAACACAAAACAAGTGAAATAACTGCAGCAGAAGTCATCTGTTTTTCATACTGAATCTACAGAGTTGATGTTTTCATTGTTTGTTTTCCAAAGCTGCTGTGCCCAGGCTCCATTAAGGGTTGTTCTTCCGAAGCCCAAACCCATGAGATGCTGAGCAGGCTCACACATCATTTGAATATCATTTGAATCTCAGGAAAATGCTCAGGAAAGGCAGAAAATTAGTTTAGATACCATGGTAATGCACATGATGCCCATACCTAGAAAGATACAATTTTCAGTGTAATGATTAATTTTTTATCAGAATTAAATAGCAGGCTATCTATCATAATGAAAAACACATCTTTGTGCTACCATTACTCATCCTATTGTATTTTCTCAGTCTCACAATGTAACTAATGGAGGACAAATCTATATTAATCCCAAGAATCCATTTTCTTTTCTGCCTTCGCTTTGAAGTGCTAAAATGTTAAGTAAAAGTAAAAATGTTAAGGCAAAGGAGAATATTTTACAATAGAAACCAGGTCTAGTTTTCTGTTCCCGTCATGTGTCAATGAAAATGGTTTAGGACAGAAACACCATATGGTTAATTATCATATAATCTGTGATTTACTTAATTCCCTGTTTCATAAGAGAAGTAGTCTTACATGTAAATAAAAACAAATTTCAATTTATCCTGGCTTTTTTGGTCTTGTGCTCTCTCTCACACTTATCTTAACATTAAACACAGACACAGAAATAGCAACACAAGGATTTAAACCAAGGTGAGGCACCTAAGGCCCGGAGGCTGGATGTGGCCCCCAGCTTGCCTGGATCCAGCCCCTGAGGCTCAGGGCTTCCCCACCCAGCATTGGGGAGCCCACACTAGAGTTCAAGCCCCCTTGCCGCCCCACCGCACACAAAATCTTCTAGCCAGGGCTCCCTTAGGCTCTGGTTTGTGAGGGGAATGTGGGGAGTGTCTTTCTCCTCTTTCTCCTCCTCAGTCAGGGACCATGTCAGCGAGGGTTTGTTTTTTTTGCTTCTCATTTGTGTGTGGCCCCCGACCAACTTTTTAGGACAGTGGCTGGCCCCTAACCCGAAAAAGGTTCCCCACTCCAGATTTAAATAGTCACTTTAAAATGAACAAATATGGCCTATGTAGTCAAGTAATCAAACCCAAATCTTTTTGTTGTTTCCATGTGGCCTATAATAATCGATAGCTTAAGAGACACTCAGAGAAACCAAAAGTATTTATCCTAATGCTTCAGCTAATATTCACCCTGGAGTCAGTCATCTGCAACCCAGTTAATGGATGCTGCTGCTCCTATTTGGAAAAATTTAATTTCTACTGTAATAAAATGTTAATTCTAGAACCCCCTCGATACACATGCGTGTCTGGGTAGCAGCTGAATCACCTCAGAAATATTCACAATCATTTGTATGACCTAGAGCTATATTTATATATTGAAATATTTTATGGGTATTTTTGTTATGAATCCACTGTTGGTTTCAGTTAATTGTTTGCAAAACAAATGTGATTGTCTTCATTAGGTATTCATTATTAATAAATATTAGTTTATTGGTTGTTTGTGAGGTATCCATTTTGACTATTTTATCTGTGTTTCAGGATCAGTGTGGTTAATCATTACATCACTATGTGTCTAATTCCTGTTTAGATTACTGAAACTTTTTAAGCATGCGAATAACAGAAGTGACTAGAGGGTAACAAATAGCACCATCAGAATTTTTGGGCAATCATTTACTCTGAAATCTGTGAAACTTTATGGATTCACATTTTTTCCCCCAGTACCCAGCAGTTGTCCCAATGTTTAAAAATAACTAATAGTCTGATCATGTGAATCATAGTAAACTAAACTCAATCTTTTTATTCACAAACATATTTTTGGAAATTAGGTATGCACGTGGGTTTTTTTTTAACTCCTTTATACTTGAAAAAAAACCCTTCCCTCTGGATTTCCTCAGTGTGTGTGTGGTGGGTGATGAATGACATGTGGTATTTAAGACCCATTCAAAACAAAATGTGATATATTATGTTCTACTATATTCACCTGGAGTTTCACTTATATTTCAGGGTATTGCAGTAAATCAGTAAACACTTCTAAACATTCTAAGTACTATTTTCAGTTTTGGGCTTCCTGTCTAAAAATAGAACTTTTCTAGGTTTTGTATGTATGAGTAGGCAACACAAATGATAGCTGTCTCACATGTCCCATACTTTGGTCTAAAGAGGGCACCTAAATGTTTAAGAAACATTAATTTATAAAATGTATGTCCTGAATATTCAGTACACAACATTTCTTACCCTAACCTGGGAGCCCCTTTTCCAAGACCTGGATGCTACCAATTACTTGGATGTTTTTGGAGGATGCAAAACACATGCATACTCACCTTCCACCTCCCAAATCCAATGGCTATAGACACATGGGTCCTTTCTCATACTGACTGTTCTTCAGGCAGTGAGATCACTGTCTTATGTTCCTAAAAAGGGTTTTGAGGGAAGAGAAATTGCATATGCCCATCCTGTTCTTGTGACCATTGCTGTTCTCTGGCTGTTAGGAACTATTACGTGCAAGGTTTCCTTAGCTAAAGTAAAGAGGGTTTCCCAAGTAACTGTATGCAAGTGACCATGGGGGGTTTGTCATCCCAAGAGGCAGTACAAGCAACAGGAGTGGGATTTTTAAAACTACTGCAAGATGGGGATGAGTGGGCACAGCCTTCTGGAATCACATTGGGCAGTGACAATGCTAGGAAGAAACTGGTGACCCCTTTGAAAATCAGGAAGGAGGGGGAAAAAAGCTATTTAGCACGAGATGATATTTTACCATCCAAGAAGCCCATTAATAATACCCTAGAGACATAAAGAATAAAGAGTGGAGAAGTTCTGAAGCCTGTAACGTGAGACTCTTGGTAGGGGAAAATGTCGAATCTCTAATAATAGTGTATATTCAGATTTGCAAACTTGGAGTATTCCAATGATCCAAATAATCCCTTTTCTCACTTCTTTAGTTGCAGAAGGAAGTACACAGTACTCTGTCCCCTCCTTCTCCTTCCTCCCATTTTGTTTGCCTAGTTCCAACATTTAGCCATTACCTGATTACCGTTTACAAATATGTAATTAATTTAACTTAGATTATTGTTTAAAGTAAAAATCAGCCTAAATGAGAATCTTGTACAGCAGTCAAGTGACAATAACTGAGTCCTTGTCTACCAACACAAGGTAATTGTAGCTTCCAGAGAAGCTTCATCAATTCAATCCCCCTACTGCAGAGACAATTACCCCCCAGTGCAAATTATGCTGTACCAGGAAAAACTGTCTGCACTAGTTATTTACACCAGTGCAACTACAGAGGCGACTAAAAGGGATGATCAGTGGTTAGTGTGCTAGCATCGGATTTGGGAGGTTGGTTTCAATTCCTTGCTCTGCCACAGAGATTCCATGTGACCTTGCACAAGTCACTTAAACTGTTTGCCTTAGTTCCCTAGCTGTAAAATGGGAATAATACTTCTTAACTCACAAGGATGTTGTGAGAGTAAATATATTGTGAAATACTCATTCACTTCACTACACTGATGGAGACCATATAACTCCATACATTAGAAAGACCAGCTGCATAGAAGAATATGCAAACGAGAGATGTACATTTTTCCACTAAATTCTGCCTCTCCAAACACAGAGAAAATTTTTAAACATATTGAAACCTCACTGGGTTTTTTTTTTTTTCTATTTTTCTGGGATAAAACAGACATGTCAGTTTCACATGTTCCCCTAGCTAGAGCATCAAAAAACTAGAGTACTGTCTAAGTTTAGACTGGGCACAGCAGACCTCATGCTTGCATTATATGGACCTCATTTTGATCTTGTACTAGTGACTATCCAGAGCTACTTTACCAAATTCAGTTAAGTTACATCCAGGTAAAACCTGATATGTGTAAACTGAGTCAGGTCTCATGAATCCATTGGTACATGATGCAAGACTTGACCAAACATCTACATTTTAATTTTTATTATTCATTCAGATGTAAACATGGGATTATGCACATTTTAGACAAAATGTTTAACTCATTGTCACTGCTGTTCGTTATATGAAAAAGAAAGTATAATTGTACCTTCACTGGAATAGTTTGTGTTTGTTTTCTGTCACAATTCATAATTTCAATGTAGAATGGACTTGGTATTCACTTGGTAGTCACTGTCTGGTTTTAGCCGTGCATCCCAGTTTCTTTGGATTCTGTTTACGTAGGGCCTTGTCTCCATTACGTGGTAGAGCAATGCTGCAGCAATCAGTCCACCCGTGGTCGATTGATCATGTCTATTTAAATCAGTCTCCACATGCTCACCTGTTAACTCTGGCACTCTACCAGGATGAGAAAAGTAGCCAGAGTAGACAGGAGAGCAGCCCCCTCTGACCTTACCACATGGAAGACACAAGCTATTTGTGTAGCTGAAGTTGCAGAGGGTAGATCGACGGGTGCCGGGGGGTTGGTGTAGGCCAGGCTGAATTGCAGCAAAGCATTAGGTCAGGGGTGGCCAACCCATTAAATGAAGAGAGCTGAAACAGCGGCGGAAAAAATGCAAAGAGCTGCACCAAAATTGTTGAGAGGAAAGGGGGGGGGGAATAAAGGAAGATCTCCCCACCAGCCAGAGTTGAGCAAAACAACAACAAAAAAAGGATGCTGCCCCTTTAAAAACCACAGGCAAGCTTTTTTGCCACATCAGGATCCCATCGGCCGCCGCCATCTTGCCAGCGCCATTTTGCCGTGCCAGACGGCTCTCCTGCACCTGGGGAGCACTGGGGGCCAGGGGCCGATTGTAGGGGCGCATGGGTCAGCTTTGTGAGTCACGGGGAAGGCTTTTAGGGGTGAAGAGCCGCATGTGGCTCGTGAACCATGGGTTGGCCACCCCGCATTAGGTGGTGGATGTTTTCTCCTTTAAAGAAGGTTTTTTTAAAAAATGCTGAAGCTTAAAAAAACAAAGTGCACTGCTTTTATTTCCACTGCTCTCATTCTCTCACATCATGTCTGTATCACACACATGTAATTACAGCCTGTAATTTTCTGAGCAAAATGTTGCTAAAGTAAAATAACTCTACATGTGCAGTTTTCATATGAGGTTTTTCTCTGTGCATACTGCCTTGGCAGTAAGAGCTGAGAAGGGCATCACAGTTGATTGTCCTGAAATCTGTTCCTTCTAAGGCCCAGGTACAAGCATTTGTTTCTTTTGCCAGATGTATCCACACCAAAGGCCTCAAGAAAATTAGCAGACAGCTCTGTAGTGAATGGTAGCTTGGCACCAGGCACAAAGATGAATGGTGTCAGCAGTACCCAGGTGACAGTGCAGCGAAAGAGACTCCTTAAAGCCCCTACATTGGCTGAACTGGATAGCTCAGATTCAGAGGTAAGTCAACATGCTTTTACCTCAGTTGAATTTCAGATTTTAGTCTTTCTACTAATTCATGGAACTAATAAACTGGGGCAATAATTTCATAAGCAAGCCCATCCCAATCAATATGCAAACTACACAGCCGCCCCAAATTCTGTGGTGCTCTAAGCAGCTCTGTGATGTGTGTTTGGGGCAATGCCAGGTCAAGCAGCCATCCTTATCCTCCCAGCCAGCCCCTCTGGGCTGCGCCCAACAGGGCGTTTCCTAGGAAGTTGTAGGTTACCGGACACCACCCCACACTCCACACCTGCTCCACCCCATCTTCAATGACTCCACCCCTTCTCATAAGCCCCCTCCCCTGAGCAGCGTGGCCTTGGGGACAGGTTGAGAGCCTGGGGGGAAGCAGGGAGAGACAATGCACAATTGAAAGTGGGTTACCAATTTTCCGAAGTATGAGGAATGCTCAATCTATGGCTCTGCCCCGGGCTCCACCCCCATCCCTCCTCTTCCCACCCACGATTCCATTCCCTCCCCCAAGTACATAGTGTCCTTTCTCCCTCCTCCTCCCCCAGCCTCCTGAATGCTGCAGAACAGCTGATCGCAGTGGGTGGGAGGCATGGGGAAGGAGAGGGGCGGTGCTGATCCTTAGGACCTGCCAGTGGGTGAGAGGCATAGAGAGAGGGTGTGGGAAGCTAATAAGGGGCTGCTGGTGGGTGCCCCCGTTTTTTCCCTGTGGGCTCCTATGGGTTACACAGCCATTTGTGGAATGCTGGGCATAAGTATTTATGGTTTCTGTTCCTGGTTCTGGGAGGAGAGCGTGGTCTAGAAATTGCAGAAAGTACAGCCAAGTGTAACAGTGTCCTTGTTCTGGGTCAACAGTGAGGACTGAACAGGGCATCCATATCTAGAGGTGAAACATGAGTCTCTATGGGTATGTCTACACTACAAAGTTAATTCGAAATAACAGCAGTTATTTTGAATTAACTTTAATAGCGTCTACACAGCCAAACCGCTATTTCGAAATAAATTCGAAATAGTGGAGCACTTATTTCGAATTTGGTAAACCTCATTCTACGAGGAGTAACACTGACTAAATAGCTATTTCAATTAAGTGCTGTGTAGACACTTAATTTGAAATAGGGGCCTCCAGCCCTTCCCAGGAGCCCTGGTGGCCACTCTGGGCACAACCAGGAAAACTTACTCTCCTCTCCCCAGCCCCGGAGCCATTAAAGGGGTAGACCCTGGCCACAGTGCCTGTGCCAGCTCCAAGCCTGCCAGCCTAGAGCCAGCAGTGGCCACCGGGACCCCTGACCCAGTGGCCCCAAAACATAAGCCAGCAAGCTACTGGCAGCCAACCCTCCAACGCTCCCCAGGAGCAGTCTGCCAGCTCCCAGGAGCCTGACAGGGGCTGGAGAAGGCGGGTGCCTTCCCGGTGCAGGGTGGAGATCATGGACCTTATTCAGGTTTGGGGGGGATGCCCCCAACTTCCATGATCTCAGCCCTAGATGGAGGAACACGGCCGTCTATGGTAGGATAGCTGCCAGCCTGGCCACCAAAGGCTACATGCGAACCCAGGAGCAGGTTTGCATGAAAGTCAGGTTGGTCCGGCGAGACCCCCAACCCTGAGTCCTGAGCTTCCTCCCCTTCTTCCCTTGCTTCCCCTTCCAGCTCCCTCCTCCCAGGTTTCCCCCACCCCTCTCCCTTCCCCTCTCCCACCTCCTTTTCCCAGTCTCCCCAGAGGTCCATTCCCCCCCCAGTTTTGTTCAATAAACCCAGTTTCTATTTTTAAACATACGTGTCTTTTATTTGACATCAGAAAGGGGGGCTAGGAAGGAGTAAGTGGAAAGACATGAGGGAGGAATGGGGCACGAGCCCCGAGTGGGGAGGACCAGGGAGGCTCCGAGGGCTCCTCAGGGTGGACGCTCTCCCTCAGGGCCTCCTGGATCCTGACAGCCCCCTGATGGACCCCCCGGATGGCAGCCTGCAGCAAGTACAGCCGGACTGATGGCAACGACCCCACGAGATGCACCGGCGTGCCCGGGGCAGCTCTGGCTCCATGTGTCCGAGTGCTGTGGTGTCCCGAGTGTGGGCGCTCAGGGCACTCCAAGACAGGACTGCTTTGCTGTCCCTCATCGAGGTAGACAAGCAAGCGGGGAACCCTGAGAACTGTCTGTCCGGGGTGGGGGTAGGGTTCCTTTAAGCACGGAGCTCAGTCAGCCTCAGGCAGCAGCCCCACACACTAAGTCCTAACCTGATGCCCTGCCGGCACTGGTTCCGGCCAGCCTTAACTTCGGTTCAGGGTCTGCTCAGTGTGGACGTGCTATTTCGAAATAGAAAAATGCTATTTCAAAATAGTTGTTGTGTATAGATGCGTTATTTCGAATTAGCTTAATTCGAATTAACTATTTCGAATTAAGTTAATTCAAAATAGTGCTGTAGTGTAGACATACCCTATCACTTGTGCTAAAGAAATGTGTCAATGAAGACAGTAGAGTCATAAAATTCTATATCTGGTCTAGCTGCTAGATGCTGACAGAGTATTCCTGCAGTATTATGGGTTATGCAGGCATATAATGGGACATGGTCATTCTGAAAGTCAATGTGACAAAGTGGATCAGATTTGGGTCTGATTCACAATTTTGCCTGAAATAGCCACTGTTATCTAATCTGTAAAATAGATATACAATAGTAGTGAGTGAGGCTTTGTTAATAATAAGATTGTGAAGGGCAACAAAATAGTAGCAGCAGCAGCAGCAGCCAGTGAAACACCCGAGACTAGAATTCATGATCCTCTAGCTTGCAGTTCAGTGTGAAGCTAAGACATCATGATCTGTGATTTGGAGAAATGAACTGAGTAAATAAAAAGAAAGTCAGTAAAGATAAATATAAATTGATTTTTGTAGGAAGAAATAATCAACTGCGTGACAGTGAATTGGGGAGTACACTGTAGCCTGAGATACTGCATAGGGAAATCTCTGGAGGATAAAATAATAAATTGAAAGTTAATTGACCATGCAATGTTGTTGCAAAAAAAGATAGATGTTATATTGAGTTGATTTAACTGAATAGTTTGTGAAACAAGGAAGATAATCATGCTAACCTTGTCAATGCTGGTTAGAACTCAGGCACAATGCTGTGTTCAGTGTTAAAGAAAAAATATAAATTGAATATCAGAAAGTTACCATATGGACAGATGTTGGGTAAAAGAACCTGTGAGGAAAAGTAAAGAGAACCAAGCAAGAGCTTTATGTTGAAATACCATATTTATTTTCTGTTTTTTTCAGTATGGGGCATGAAGAAATGAGGGGGGGAGGTTAGTATTCTAATTGTCTATGAATGACTCAGACATTTCCATGCATAGAGAGTAAACTGGGCTAACCTATTTAGAATTATTCACTCAGGGTCCCCAGATTATAATTTAACAATCTACTCTGAATAAGAGGCAGCACATAGATAGACTGCCCTGGGAACAGACCAGAGAACAAACTATGATTCAGTTCACAGTTCTTCCCCTGATCCCCCTCTGTTCTGAGGGAGGAGTACATTTCTTCAGCTTTCTGTAAGGTAGCTTATTATATACTCATCTAGCTGGGTTGTGGTACAGGAGGAGATCTGGAGTCCCCTCCTTCCCTACTTACATGCAAAAGTCAATATAAATTAAGCAGCCCTTGCTTTCCACTAGGGATGTAAAATCCCATTTTATCAGTTAACTGGTTAAATGTTATGTTTAGCTGGTTAACTGCTTAAACAGGGTTGGGCTAGAGTGATCCACCTCCGTTCCCCTCCGCCCCGCCAGAGGTGTGGTGGCTGCTCTGGGCAGGGCAGGCCCACCGTGGGTGGGGACTGCTTCCCCCTGGCCAGGCCTCCAGTTAATTCACATTTCTGCTCTCCACCCAAGCCACAGTCTGAATAAGCAGACCCATACTTCTCTGCATATCTGAACAATGATGTGACTATCTAAGCCCTGGGTATATTAAATAATAATAGAAATCATTTCCTGATAATGTTGATGATGACACATTCAGGTATTCCCCTCAAATTATGTCTGTAAGTAGATGTGCCTTTCTCAGTAGATAAGAGATTATATTTGTTTGGATATGGATGTAAAAGTGTCCAAAAGGTGTCTGGATCCAGGATTTTGATGTTATGCCACTTTTGCTTGTGAGATTTCATATTGCCAGTGTTAGGGAAGGTTTGGTGACAAAAGTGCTGTCAACATGCAAAAGTCGCCAAAAGTGAAAACTGGTCAAATTGTTTGTTCTGCCTCCCATTGTCAATTTTTCATAGCCACATTGCTAGCACCCTGACAACAGATAAGAGCAAAGCAATGTGGGTAAGCATCCCACAGTGCAGTGTTATGGGAAGGCAGAACTGATCCCTGCGCTTCTTGGGATTCTCTCATTGTTCTGTGAGCTCTCCGTGCCGAGGAATGTCAAAGCAGCACAGCAGTCTCTCCAGCCCTCTCCCTGCAGCGGCATTCTGCCTGCCTCTGTGTTCCTAGCAGGGCAGAACAGAAGCATTCCAATGACTTGTTCTTTGTTCCCCAAATGGAGCAGCTCACTCACCTGTCAGATACTTCCTGGAGCATTGAAAGGGGAGGAAGGCACATGCCTGCAGGGCAGCAGAGATCACAAAACACTGAGCACAGCCATGAGGGCAGGCATTGAGGGATACTGGCAAAAGCCTGTTCTAAAAAACAAACAAACAGCAGAGTCCACACTGACTATTGGTTGACAATAAAGGGAGGGGAAAAGACAAAAATCTCTCTCATGGCTGGAAGTTTTTTGTCGCCAAAATTGGGTGATTTTTCCCAACCAAAGTTGTATTGCAGTGTAAGCACTCACTGTTTTGTCACTAAAAGGCAGTTTTTGGCAACAAAATATGCCAGTGTAGACAGGCCCTTATGTCAATATCTTAGTGTGACGGCGCTTCGGGGAGCCCCCGACCCTACACCCTCATCCGCAGCCAGATGTGACTCTCTTCCAGCCAGTAGACTAGAAGGTCTTATTGCTTCTCAGAGATATAGCACAGCATAGGCTCGATGTTGACATAGGAGCCAGGGCAGACAGCCTTCCTCTTGGGGGAAGGGGTTTCATCCCCTTCCTTGGTCTAAAAACATCCTCCCTTCCCTTAGCCCAGGTAAGAGTGACCCAGCTCCCAGGCCCTCCCCCTCCAGCCAGGTAGCCATCCCCGCCTCCCTTCTCTTGTCTCTCTCTGCCTTCTTATCTGCTCAGGCTGGGACTAGGTGTCTGGGCCAATACACATGTGGCATGAATCAAACAAACAACACAGCCAGGATGTTAACATTGGGTTACAAGATAGGAAGCACCCCCACTACGTCACACTTAGCTGTTGATTTCTGAGCAAATTCCTCTCAATCATGAATAATTACTGCACATTATTCACTAGCAATAATTTGCCAAGGAAGTTTACCACTTGAGATTGTATTTATAAACCATGGGAAGTATAAAATATCCATGGCTGTCATTTTTCTGTAAGGCTATGTCTAGACTGCAGGCTTCTTTCGGAAGAAAATACTTCTTCCGAAAGAGAGCGTCCACACGCAAAAGCGCATCGAAAAAGCATTCTGCTTTTTCAAAAGATAGTGTCCACACTGAATGGACGCTATCTCGCATGTAAACTGTGATTACTGTGGATGGAGTGGTCACCAGGGCACCTGTGCTTTTTCCTCTTCCCTCTTCTTTCGAAAGAATTCCCTCTTCCCCTCCACACACACCTTTTTCTGAAAGACCTCATTCAGGAAAAGGCTTCTTCCTTGTAGAAAGAGGATTACCAATGCTGGAAAAACCCCTTTATTCTTACGATTTACTTTTGGAAGAACGTGATTGCAATGTGGATGTAACTCAGGTTTTGTCAGAAAAACTGCTATTTTTCTGACAAAACTCTGTAGTGTAGACATACCCTCAGGCTTTGTCATTAGCATATTTTCTGCCGCTTTAAAGAAGGGGTTTTGCGTAAAAGAAGCAGTGTGGACATTTCCTTTTATAAGAAAACCCCATTTTGCGCAAGATCCTTATGCCTGTCCTGGAGAGGCATAAGGATCTTGTGCAAAACGGGGTTTGGGGCCAAAAAGGAAATGTCCACACTGCTTCTTTTTGCACAAAAACCCCTTGCACAATTAGAAACGGCAGAAAATATGCTAATGACATCCCTCATTAGCATATTTTCTGCCGCAAAAACTCGCAGTGTAGAGGTAGCCTATGTTATTAAAAATGAAAACTTTCCTTTGAATTCTTATGTTGGTTCTGAGCCAGGTTTACCCTACCTCAGAAGTAGCTGAAGTTCCAGCCAAACCCACTGAAGGGGAAATAAAGACCATGATGATGATCTTGGAGTTAAAGGCAATAGGCATCCCTATAGAAGCCGTTTGTTTCTACCGCTTCTGTCTGCTTGTTATCACCACTGTGGATGGTGGTGGATAACTGAGAAGCTGTTATCACCACTGTGGATAACTGAGAAGCTGAGCTGCTTGCTTTGAACCTCCTTTGTTAAAAGCATTTCTGTCAGAACTCAACAGTATTCACAAATATTTCTTCAGCCCTACATTCTTTTGCTATGCAACAGGGATATACTGCAACTTGTTTGTATGAGATGATTTAGGCTGTAGATTTTAGGTAAGAGCAGTCTGAAATGGTAATGGTTCAGAGAAGCAAGACTCTTCAGCCACCCATTAATTGAAAAGTGTTAGTCAAAGCCTATTGCTCTGTCTCCTAGAACTTGTTAGTGCTTGGCTGCTGTGATGAGAACATGCTTATGTAATGAATGAGATTTCTTTAAACACAGAGGGAGGGAGAAGTGCAGAGATTAGAGAACGGGGTGGGGGAGATTAGTGATTAGATTAATTGCTCTTTACCGGGTCACATGTTCACCAGGGTCACGCCTCATTCCTTTGGAGACCAGAGACGCTAAGTGCTGAATCCTGATTTCTTGTAGATATGAAGTACAAACGTGTATTAATTTGTCTTGTAAATAAATCCCTGCTAGGCCCTCAATGCCAGAAATAATTATTATTGAGGAAGAGGCAGATTACAACAGAGTTACCTCGCTTTCTATTCATTTTTTAACAATATAATTAAATATATTGAGTGTATACTGTATATTCCAGTTTGTCACAAAAAAAATTTAGAAAATCCTATTTACACAAGGCTTGCCTAGTTTTTGCTGGTGTATATATAATTTATATGGGGAGGAAGGCGTGTGAGAGAGACTGACTGAAAAATTCTAATTCTTCCAATTTTGTTTACTTCCAGGAGGAGTCTATGCACAGATCAGCAAGCACCTCCAGTGTGTCTCTTTCCCAAATGGAAGACAACTTTCAAGAAGCGACCTCTGGTAGAAAGAGTAAGTATTTCGTGTCTAGGGAAGCCTGTTTAAGCAGAAACAAAGTTTTTGTTTTGCTTTCCTACCTTCTAGCATTTTCTATCATGAATTTTGCATTAACATTTTTTGCTAAAAAATCAGAGCAGATCAGTGTTTGTGGGTAAGCGTGTAGGGCTCAGCCCTAGAAAAAGAGACCTGCTGAATAGGTTAACATTGAGAGTAAATGTCCTCATGACTGACATGTCATACAGTAGGTCTATTGGATACTGTATAGAGAGAAGGTAAGTGAAGGAAAATATTGTTACATATTGTTACATGGGGAAAATGGTCTTTTTCCTAGAATTGAATTTGCAGTATGAACAGAGGCCTCCATTAACTCATTTACTTTACTAAACGAATTCATCACCAGCATGAAATACTGTGACCCTTCTTTCATTTTTAAAATACCAAAAATATTTATTCAGAAGCATTCATACTGAGATGTGCCTTCTTTAAAAAAAAATTGTTCAGAATACAGAGCTACATACATTCTGTGACTGAGGCCAGGTCTGCACTCAGAAGTTATCCTACAAAAGTTATATCCTCAGGGCTGTGAAAATCCACACCTCTCAGCAATGTATTTAAGCCATCTAACACACTATAGACAGTGCTAGGTCAGTGGAAGAATTCTGTCAACCCAGTTGCCACTTTTTGGGGAGTGCGATGGGATCCCCAGGATCTAACCCGGACTGAGGGATCATTGAGCCCTGTGTTCCGCCCACCTGGGCTGGCGCTCACGCTGTTGACAAGCTATAAATATCTGGCACTTACACAGGCATCCACAGGCAGGGACACACCCAACCAACCATGTTACATGAATCATCTTCTAGCCAGTGACGAAGTATTAATAAGGAGGCTCCAGTCAGTTCCCTCCAGCTCCTCAGCCTTGCATCCCACAACTGTACCATCTTGCACTGGTCAGAACCTTGGCCATTGTGGGGTTCATTAAGTAATTTATTCTTCCCTCAGTGTAGAAAGGACACATTAGCCTTTATAACAGGGGTGGGCAATAATTTTGATGGGGGGCCACTCCCAGCATTTTGTAAGTGGTCAAGGGCAGCACTCTTCCCAGGGTCTGGGATGGAGACTGGGTGCAGAAGTGAGCTTTGGGTAGGGGATTGGGATGCAGGAGGGGGTATGGGGCCTGGGAGGGATTTTGGGTGAAGGAGGTGTTTGTGATCTGGGTACAGAGTCTGGAAAGAGGTATGGGTGCAGCAGAGGATTCTGACCTGTAGGAGGGATATAGGAGGGGTGTCGGGGGGCTCCCCTCTCGCTTGGGGTTGCTGCCTCTGTCCGGGGCATAATTCCAACCACTCGGGCCTAGTCCCCAACGTGCAATGCCCCTTTATTAGGGGAAATACGGCCCACTGGCCTAGTCTTAAAGTACCCTGCCCCTGTGGCAGGGGAAATATGGCCTCCCGGCCTAGTCCTCAGTACGCAGGCCCGGAAGCCTACTCCCAAAGTACAGTGCCCCTTTATTAGGGGGAATACGGCCTCCTGGCCTAGTCCTCCGTACGCAGGCTCTGCGGCCTAGTCCTTTAGCCGGGCCCCCGCTCGCCGGGGTTCAGGGCAGGAGGGGTAGAGGGGCCCGGGCCCTCCCTCTCCACCGGGCCCCGACCCAGGGCCCTATCAGCGGCGGGCGGCTCCCACCACTGGCTCGGCGGGGGTTCCTCCCCGCAACGCGCCGAGCCCTCAGGGGCTTTTCCAGCTCCCTGCCCTGGGTCACTTCCTACCCCCGGCCCGTCGCGCTCCCTCCTGTTGGCGCGGGTCGGGTGGCTGTAGCGGCACTTCCCAAGTCAGCGTCGGGGTTGGCGGTGGCCGGTCCGGTGCCTGGGTCACAGGGGGTTGGCTGGCGGCTCCGTCATTGGGGTCGAGCCCGGCTTGGGCCTGGCAGCGGCACGTTCAGCGGGCCTAGCGACTCCCTCTCTGGCGGTCCGCCCTGCGACTCGGGCAGTTGGGGGCTAGCTCCAGCTCTGGCCGCGGTCTGCCCCTTCTGAGCAGGCCTGCAGCCTTTTGTACCTTGGCTCCCCTGGGAGCATGCCCAGTAGGGCTGTGTGGGTGGGGCCCTCTCCGCCCCCAGCACCAGGTGGTTTCCCTGGGCTTGAGTGTGGGGCGGGGCCGCCCCGTCACAAGAAGGTACAGGTCCAAAAGGGGATTATAACCTAGTACAGGAGGGGGTGCAAGGGCTTGGGTTGTGACCTGGGACAGAGATGCAGGAGGGGGAGCAGAGGGTTGGGGGGAGGGAGGGGCAAAGGTTCCAGAGACAGGCTCTGGCGGTATCCCGCAAAAGCCCCGCCACATCCAAGGAACACGTTTGCTCTTCTGCTTTTTTTCGCAGAAGAAAAATTGTTCTCCTTGGCCTCTGAGGATAGGACAAGAAGCAATGGGCTTAAATTGCAGCAAGGGAGGTTTAGGTTGGACATTAGGAAAATGGCCCTGCTGTGAGGGCAGGGGACTGGACTTGATGACCTCTAGAGGTCCCTTCCAGTTCTAGTATTTTATGATTCTGTGATTTAGACCTTTGAATTATCATTAACGCTTTAATGTATATGATGTACAGTGAAAACTGTTTTCATCAATTGCTCAAGGGAATGACAAAAATTGGTTGTTTAACATGGACGATCTTCTAATATTGTTGAATCAGACTTTTTCTCAGCACTTGTGCAATACAAGTGGGAGACCTTTTAAAGGATCACTCTCAACTCACAGTTGGCTCTAACTACATAATTTTTTTCAAAACAAAATTGTATGTAACTTAAGCTCAATAGAAATGTGTCCTGGAGCTTTTATAAAATTCCATTAAGATTAGTTGGTTGTAAATACATTTAAAATCCCTAGTGTTTTCTTTCCAATAAACAAAGTTCTGCCAATGCGTCAAGTAAATAACTGAAAAAAAGAGAAATATTTTTTCTCTGTCATCTTTTTTCAGTTATGGTTATCTTAGATGTTACTCTAACAATATTTAATTCAAACAGATTGACATAAATGTGATTTTTAAGTTGACAGTGTTTCTGTAAATATTTTTATGCTTCTAAAGCACATAGGTTTATCTGAAATAGTTTCTGTATTATTTTTAGTATTTTTTTTCATGAACTCTCTACAAGTGGCAAAGTAGGTTGGGTTGGAGGCATCCTTCAGTGCCCTTATGTTTAAAAATGTATATTCAACAAAGGACTTTCTTACTGTCCCGCTGCATCTTCAGAAAGCTGAATTATGCACAAAGATTGTTATTCGCACGTCAGTAGTGTAATTGCATGCCCGCGAGTAGTTTTTTCTGTGGGTGAAACTGTAGATGCCTTTGCATTTTTGTGGAGACATTTTCACTTCATCCACTTCTGAAAATGTGCCCCATTTGAAGTTTATATGAAGATATTCTATGTTGGAAATTAACAATAGATTTTCCACCGATATGCAGTTGTTCCCAATATTAAATGTTATTTAATAACAATGTTATTGAATGGTCATTGGATCTAATTTTTGCTGGTTGAATCTTTAGTGCCTCCGAAGTTTTTGCCAATATCATCCACGCCACAGCCAGAGAGGCGGCAACCACCGCAAAGACGACACTCCATTGAAAAGGAGACACCGACCAATGTGAGACAGTTCCTACCACCTTCAAAACAGAGCTCCAGGTCACTTGTAAGTATCATAAGCACTGGCTATGGTGTGAGGACGTCAATAACTCCACAGTTTAAACAAAATTAAAACTTGGTTACATTGTGGTTAGAACTGAATGCAACTCAAAATCTCAAGTTCAAGCCAGTCCTGAATTTTTGAATGAAGATTCAATTTTCTCTTTCTCAGATGCCCCAGAACTTTGAAGAAGTGTGGCTCTGGATCTGAACTTTGTGACTGAGGTCCATCTCTGGGTTGTTGGTTTTTTCCAGCCACTTTCAAAAAATAATATAGCTTCTAAATAACAGATTTGGAGTTGCCTCCACTCAAATGGAAAAGCAGTGAATCTATTTACCCTTTTTTTGGTGCAGGATTTTAATTTGCAGCTGAAGGAATGGATGTCTTTCTCGTCTGTCCTTGTAAAGAACTATTTGTAGTTTGGTTAAAGTCATAATGTGAGAGAAAAATCTTTAAAGATTCCAACTCTTTGCATTGTTGAGGTCACTGAGGCATAAATTGTTTTGCTCCTTGCAAAGAAAGTACAGTACATTTGATCAATTAGTTTTAATTGAGAAGTATTTTCCAACAGAGCCTTGGTAGCAAAGGGGACGGAATGTTGGCTCTTTTGTCCTGGCACAGGGTACTTTGCAACTTAATGTAAGAGCCCAGGGTTCAGTTCCTGGTTTGTTTTCCCTAGCAGTAGGGGTTCAAAGTGCCCCTTTGCGGTATCTGTGTATAGCAAGATTGATAAGAGCATTCAGTGGAAGAATTCTCACCAGTCCTCTATTTGACAGAGTGGCATTGGTGGGCTTTGAAGTCCTGTTTCTTTTTCTTTGGTGGCTGACAAGTCCTTCAGAGAGATGAGGCTGGAATGTCATTACTCGGTAGTCTTCAGGGATACAGAGGATGTTTTCCCCACTTCTCTATAAGGAAACAATTGGCTTTGTGTGTGTCACATACTTCTAACTTGAATATGGCATCAGGCCAGCCAACTGGAGTGTGCAGGGATGGGGGACAAAGGAGGCAGCTGTTTAAGGGCCCAGCAATTTAAAAAGGCCGGAGCTCCTGACCATTGCCACCATTACAGCAGCAACCGCAGCTTCCAGAGCTTTGGGCCTTTTAAATTACTGCTAAAATCCGAGGTGGCATGCACCGGGTGGCACTGAAAGGCTAGCTGGAGAAAACTAACCCTTAGACCCACCCCTTTTGCCTGAGACCCCGCCCTTTCCAGGGGCCCAGCAGTGCCCCCTCCTCCTCAGCTTGCCCAGGGCCCAGCAAAGTCTGTCAGCCACCTTGAAGAGCATCAAGTAATCTTACCTCATTTCTCAAGGAACAGAATTGAACCCAGCAGAGTATAGCACAACCTAGAATGTTTTCTCCAAGAGTTTGTTTAGAGTGTAACTTTTGGAACCTCTAACACTTAAGAGGATTGTTCCTGGATGAGGACATGGTCACTGTAAAAAGAATTAATGTGCAGCAATCGTTCTTTGTGGGACCATAAGATTTATTTTCGCATAAGTACTCATAGGCAAAAATACGCAGTGGAAAAGAACTCTGTATCAGTCTCTTGTCTGCTGCTCTATACCGTCAGTATTTCTAAACTAATTACTTTGTGATATTAATCCAGCAGCCAACTTACTTATATCAATCCAACACAAAATTTGGAGGACCATGTGACTTTAAAAAGCTTAAATATGAGGTCCTTTCTCTAAGTAGCTTGGTTAAGTTTTTAATGTGATTTATTTCAAATTTTCATAAATATGTCTTTCTTTCTGTATACTATTCATTGCTATTTAGCTACTGCAAAGTGGGGGGCAGTTGTGTGTAATAGAACCAATAGAGAAAAATTCTAATTCTAACAAAAAAACAGAAACAACAAAAATAAGCAACAGAAACTTCAAGCAAAAGCAGCAAGGAAACATCTGTGGGAGTCCGGCATGGGTTACATAAATGAGTGTTTTAGATCATTATTTACTCCAAAGAACACTGTCATCCCTAACCAGCTTGTTAAACATGCTTTTGTAAATGAAGTGAAAAGGAAGAAAATTTGATGTTGAAATGAAGTCCTTTGAACAGTCTGTTTTATGTGCTGTTGCTAAATATATTTGTTAATCTTTGCAATAGTGCCCTCTGGGGGTGGGTAACTGATAAATCATTGATCTTTTTGTTTTAAATTCATTACACAGTTTTGTGTACTCTTAACATTAACCTAACCAGGTCCTGCAACTCATACAATCTGGCATCTCTTATTTTCTAAACCAGACACTGCTTTTATGATACTTCAGTTCGTTAAGTGGAAGCCTCTAGATAAGTGAAAAATATTATTTGTTTACTATTTGACTGCATGCATCTTCATCCTTTTCTCACGGATTGACAGTTTCAGTTCTTATGTGCTCTAGGGACAGCAGTTTCCCTTCAAGGTGAAAGAGCTTGTTCTTAAATAGCCATCAGTGCCAATGAAAAAAGGCCATTGCTACAGTTTCTTAGCAGGATTAGCAGCAAACTGGTCTGTCTTGCATACTAACTAGGATTTTGTGAACAGGCATCTCAGCATACCAAGAGAATTAGCACTAAAGTAAGAGGAGCGGGGAGAAAATAAACTTGGAAAAATTCCAAATGTTGTCCTTTGTCGTGTCAGCATATCAATGGTAAATGGGCAGTCACAGAAACTGCAGCTAAACAGTTCACTGTTTTTCCAGCTGTGGCCTTGTGGTATACTTATCAATGTCACCCAGCATAATACCTAATCAGTAAGATGCAGTCAGTGTGCTGAGATGTACATATGAAAGTTGTCATGGTTTTTCTTATTTTCATAATCCAGAATTCCTGCTAACAATTTCATTCATGTTCAGCATTTCCTATCTATTGTTCAGGTTCCTAGGATAACCATTTTTTTTCCAAGGACAACTTTCAGACCACTTTTTTCAACCATACAAACAGCTTCTCTGCTCAGCTCTCATCCCTTTGAAGCAGCCCTTGTTGGAGTGGCAAGGGCTATATATTATCTGTGTGACAGAGCTTTTACCAGCAGGTGGAAACCCCAAAAAGGTTTGCCTCTTTATGCTGGTTTTGGAAATTACCTTTACAAGCACATACCTTCTAGGGGGAGCAGTTCCTAAACAGTGGCAAGATTTAACCACTTAGGTTGGCACACTACTCCTGATTGAGATTGATTTCAGTGCTTGTAGAGTACATGTGTATGTTTTAGATCCTTCAATCACCCTATGGGAAAAAGAAATCAGTTGTGAAAGGACAGCAAACGAAAAAAATGCAACATCATAAGATTCCTCTCATTTCTGGTCCCAGCCAGAGAATATTGCAAGAACATATTGTCTAGAGATGTAGGTAGCTGAGTGTTCTAGACTGAAGATGGCTAGTTAGGCAGATTTTAGAGTGCCTGCCATAATCTGTATTGTATAACTTTTGTATTACACCCAACACTTGTGTATACAGTACTTTCCTGCTGTGACGCTTTTGAATACATGTTAATAACTTTTAATGAAGTTTTACAACACATTGGGTATAATTAATAAATTAATATGAAATGTACTGTTTATACATAATTAGCATGATCTCTAAGGTGAGGATATATTGAAAATAATCTACAAATCACTTATACTAAGGATACGTAATTTAGGCTACATGTTATTCTTGATATAAATTCACCACATATACTGTGTAATAGTTCTGAATCCTTGTTGTGCTGTGACTACATAGTCAAAATGTTAAGAAAATTCTTTACAAGTTCATTAACTTTTCAACTACAGAAAAGTATCTTTTTAACATGGCTTATTTTTTTCTGTTTAAAAATAACCAAACTAAATTGTCTTTAATATATTAATTAATGGTCAGATTCAAATCCAGAAAAACTAGGAAATTCAGAAACCAGGTTCTGTCCTTAACACACGCAACTGAATGGAGGAATTACAGAGTTCTTAGGACATTACACATACTACCATATGTAGCCCCTATGACATGGACAAGGATTATGGATAGGCGTTAAAGTCAAAACTCTAAAATGTTACTGGTTTTGTAACTTTAGTCAGTGGTTAATGTAATTTTGATTAGTTTAAAGACTGAGCTAATGTTGAAATTAAAGATTTGGCATATACTTATTTTTATTCTGAGATTTAAAAAAATAAGCATTCTTCAGAATTCAGTCTATCATTTAACTTTCATTTAATGTTGCATTAAAGCTTTGTTGTCCTTATGTAACCACTGGAATTAAAACATTAGCATTTAAACAAGTGAACATTTTCCACATTTCCCCTTTTGCCTGCCAGGGTATTCACATTAATTTTAATGAAAATTAATTTTTATGGTGGCAAGACCAGATCCACATCATGCTAAGGATGTAATAGTGTAGTCAATTAACCGATAAGCGAAAGCTTATCGGTTAATGCTATAGACTACATGCATTTCTACCCTCTTCCCTCTCCCCCAGTAAATGTTTTAGCAGGCTGGCCAGCAGTTCAGCTCAGTCCTGGCTTGCGACGAGTCCAGGACCTACCGCTGCTGTAGCTCTGCATTTAAAGTGTGTTAGGAGTCGGACAGGCAGACGGCCCAACTCCGTTCCGGCTCACACCGGGTCCAGGAGCCCCCTTCCTCCCCCCAGACAAGGGCTGCTGCCACCCCGTGCTGCTGCCTCTTTATCAGAGGCAACAGCACAAGGTGACAGGTTTTTAAACTGGCCCCCCTCACAGACCAGCTCCTGCCTGGCACCCTGCGCTGCTGCCTCTGATACAGAGGCACCAGTGTGGAGTGGCAGGGGACTTCTCGGGAGTGAGGTGCACTGGCTGCTGGCCCCACCCCCAGGGACTATAGACTAGTCGACTAACTGATAAGAATTCATGAGGTTATTCGACTATTCAATTATCAGATATTTAACATCCCTACATCATACTTCTGCTACCTAGTAAACACCTGAAGTACTAGTTCTACAGAAACAAACTTTATTGATAAAGCATCTTAGTAAATTTAAAGAAGCATATTAAACAGGCTAAACTTTAAAAGTTGCAACATGTATATTTATCATATGTCATCCAATATGCCACAGATTGGTGTTTAAAATATTCATCATAGTGACCATTTTGTTGTGTAAGGGTGCGTTTACACACCAGGGCTTAACTTGAAATAAGCTACGCAAATTGAGCTACGTCAATTGCATAGCTTATTTCAAAATAGCTTATTTTGAAATTGGGAGCATCTACACAGCAGTTATTTCGAGATAGAGCACTCTTCCACTGACTTTCCTTACTCCTCATACAATGATGGTTACAGGAGTCAGAGTAAGAAGTCTTCCAGCTTGACAGTATTTCAACATTATTTTGAAATAACCGCCTGCTGTGTAGATGCGGACTAAGTTATTTCGAAATAATGCTAGTTATTTTGAAATAATGTTGCTGTGTAGACACACCCTAAGGGAAGAATTAAATATGATGATTGAGTATAATAAAGCAAAAAATCGCAATACTTTTCTGAAATACTGAAAAGTGTGATTGATCAAAAGCATTCAGTAAATCACACTTAGCACAAACAGAAAATAAATATCTCATTGGCATTGCCTGCCCCACACTCTCTCACCTGTTCTTCTTCCTCTCCATCTTTCCCAAATCATTCTTGATATCTAATAGTGCTGTCATCATCATACAAATCTAAAATTCAGTACTGTTAGATGCAGTTTCATGCAAGGTTGCTGTTAATGAAAGGGTATATTTTGTTTGTTCATGGAATTTTACACCTCTCACAGCATTGGTTTTGATAGTTTTTTTCCAGAAACCTAAGTTTCACCAGTCAGAACATACCATAGAGGTTTGGCTTGTCAAAGAGAACCAAAATTAACCCAATTTTTGCTTTTTATGGGTACTTTGAACACGGTGAATTTTTTAATGTTCCTTTTTTTGGTAGATAAGACAACAGTTCTTAAAAATATAGTGGTTCCTAAATGCTAATGTTTGCCAAGTCTGCAACAGAAATCAAAATATTTTCTCTCTAACTGAAAGTCAGAACAGAACATAATTTTAAGACTATCTGAATTGAGCATTTTACAACTAATCTGAATCATCACTCTGATATATCAATTAGATATCCAAGCTGTCTGGAGAGTCCAGTCAGCAGTGTCTTTGTGTGTACAAAGGAGATTTCCTGTATTTATTCAGAGAACATTAAATTTCGTTGTCACAGGTTCTCTGTGATAAATGAGGGGAATTCCCAGAGTTCTGTCTTTCTGTTAGAATCATGCAATCAGCCTCAAGGCTGGATTATAAATGGGAACAAGGCTTTTTATTCGGTGGTACTGCGGTTAAAGGCCATACGCTCAGGATTACTACTCTCTTAAATGTATTGGCACAGCATGGATGGAAGTTTCACAGATGGGCAGTAGTTCCATTATTAGTAGCCTGGGCATGATTCCCTGCTACTAAGAATACCACAGTAGAATAACACTTTTGCTCAAGCATTATATTTAAGATTATTTTAATAAAGTTTAAGTTGATATCTTAGAGGGAAGGAAGGCTGTGTGTATTAACTGCATATAATACATTTTCAATAGTTTTGGTCTAGATTTTATTTCTGGAATCTAATTATAACCATCTTTACAAATATCTGGTACCATTGAATAAAAAGTTCTTTTTGAAAGGGCTACTAACCACTTTCTTCAGCTACTCTGGGCACCACAAAGTCTCAGAGAAACTCTTATCTTTAAGCAGTATATTATCAAAGGGAACAGCACCAAGAAATATCTTGTACAACTATGTATCAAATCCCCTCTCGTCCTTTCAAATTATAAAATTTAATTGTAATTGGCTAAAACAAATATTCATAATAAATAAAATCAAATAACTGGAAACAGATGTCAGATGACATAAGTGCTCATAGAAAAAAACTGCATATAATCAGTCTCTTGGTTGGTTTGGAACTCATGTGATGCCCATGGATCAGCCAGAGCTATTCTGTTTTTGAGTTGTGAAATCTTTTCTTTGAAGTTACTAACTAGGTGGCTGGTTTTCAAGGCTGAAATTTTGAAAAGATGAATTACAATAGTAACATCGATTTTGGTTTTTCTAGGAGGAATTTTGTTACCCAGTGGAATGCCTGGCTCTGACAGTAGAGGAAGTCATGCACATTCGTCAGGTGCTGGTGAAGGCAGAGCTGGAAAAGTACCAACAGTATAAAGATGTCTACACTGCCCTCAAAAAAGGAAAGGTATGCTTAGTTCAGCTGATCCACTGAGAGCTGTTAGGGAGGGAGGTAAATCACATAGATTCCAGTTAGCGAGGCTATGTCTACTACTAGGTTATTACGAAATAAGTTGTTTCAAAATAATAACTCCTGAAATAACTATTTCAAAATAGCTTATTCCTCTTCACAAGCAGGAGGAGTTATTTTGAAATAACAGAGTTGGTAGTGTGGATGCTCGTCTTGTTATTTTGAAATAAGGGGGGTTATTTTGAAATAACTCCCCAGTGTAGACATGCCTTGAAAAAACATGAATTGGAAATAGAATTCAGGTGCCAGGTTTTCATTAGTAATTAACAAGTCTGACTTTCAATAAGTCTGACTATATTGGAGAAACTGAACTTTCTCTACAAGAAGTAGCACATGGACTAGTTTCCTTTGTTTATATATGGAAACTTCAAAAACATGGATAGGAATATAGCATTTGTGTTTGATCCTACATAAAGACATGGTGGCATTTACAATAGTTGTTGTCACAAACAAGCCCAGTTCCCCTGTCTGAATAGACACCAGTCTGTTGAGTGGACTCAGCTGCTGGCTTCCACGTGCTTCTAAGTGCCTTGGGTCTGGATAGTGTCTGGTCACTATTCCTAGCTCTGGATAGTGTCGGGTCACTATTCCTAGATCCTGTGTCTGCTACCCTTCTTGAGAATTGGTACCTCATTTGGACCATAGAACCAGCGATGCAGCCCTACTGAGTTCCAAATTGTTTACATATGTTCCACCTCTTTGTGAGTGCTTTGAGCTTCCTGATTTGCCCCTTCAGAGACAATACGGCAGGCAAGCAAAGAACAAAGACTAATTTAGCAAAGGAATTTCTTAAGCACAGATACTTTACTCTTAACAAAGCACAGGAGCGAGTTTGAAAAAAACAAAATCCTCAGTACAGCCCCCAAGTCTCATCTCACCCCTCCTATGAGTTCAGGATTTGGTCAGCATCCGTAGGTCAGGCAGCCAGTCCTGCCTTCTCTTTCTTTCGCCTGTTCTCCTAGCATGCAATAGAGTATTCCCACCTAGGTAGCCCTTTGGTTAGGCATTCTCCCTCGTGATACCTCCACCATCTCTCAGCTTCCATGTAAAGAATCTTTTTTCTTATTGCTGGGCTGGCAGCAAAGAGACAAACAGTACGGATGGCTTTGAATTGCTGCATGCCAATTTCTCATACATTCAACTAGGTTTGAAGCTCCCACTACAAAATAGGTGCTGAGTTCCACACTGGCGATTGCAATACAACATGAGGGTCACATTCCAACATGAAGATTACAAAATAAAATGGAACCCTTGAAACAAAATGGTATCCACAAAACAAGATGGGATTCACAACTTGACCCAGACCCCTAGTAGTCAGAAAAGCTTTCCCTCTATAAAGAGTGAAACCAAGCCCTAATATATGAAAGAGACAATGAAATATATCAACAAATTATTCTAATTAATTTAGAATAAAGCAGTTGAGAAATCTTTTTTCCCATTGCCTGACTGAATTGTAAATTCCAAGTTTTAAAGCAAGGGGATTATTGTGAGGCTCCATTGTCCTTCAAAGGTAAGCAGGGTGCACTCAGACTCTTGTTTCTTTGAGTCTTAGGTGCAATATTCAGAGGTTCATGAGTAACAAGCTAAAAAGAATTTAAATCTTCTGGGAAATCATGTGACTCAGGGAGATTTAATAACAGGGCACCCATCTGCCAGTGTATTTTTTTTCCCAGAGATTACAGATTGTGAAAAATAATTAGTGTCTTCTTTTCCTCTCTGGGCTCCTTCACTTTGACCTCATCAAATAAATCTAACTTAACTTCAGGCTCTGCATCTTCACCGAAGGCCCAGTTAGAAGCATGTCATTTTATTTCCAGAACCAAACTGCTAACATTGCAGTATCTTCTGTTTTCAATTTCTTTAGCTCTGTTTTTGTTGTCGAACAAGGCGGTTTTCTTTCTTCACCTGGTCCTACACCTGTCAGTTCTGTAAGAGGTGAGTTTTTGGTATCTGATAACAAGCACCCACTGTTTTCTATTTTAATTCACAGTGTTGTTTGGTTTTGGTTTTGAAATGCAGTTATGGTCAGAAAAATGACTCTTCCTTATTCAGTATATCTGATCCGTTAATGTGTTCAGATACAGAGTTGCTCAGGTTTTAGAATTAAACAGTAACCTTTCCAGTGCTAATAAGCACTCCCTTATAAGCCCAGCAGAGTCCATGTGGGTATGAAACAATGAGAGAGATTCTGCCGAATCCTCTTTACTGGGGTGTCATGTGAACCCAAAAGAACAAAGTGAATGTCAGATTCCATTTCAGTTGGTAGTGTTAGCACTTGGGGAAAATGTTTATTTGTAAACTGAGCAAATTTTAAGGTGATAATAAGGCAGAAAATATGGAACTCTATTCACCCTATGCTGTCTTACTTAAATAACATTTCTTTCAGTTGAAAGATTCATACTTTTACTTTTCTACACAGGCCTGTATGTTCACAGTGTTGCAAAAAGGTAAGTTCAAGAACCTACAGCTTGTTCCTTTCAGAAGGGCTGTGTCTTTGGTCACAATAATTCACACGATCATTCTCCTGCTCTTGTAACAGATGCGGTTGCCGTCAAAGCCATACTCTACCCTTCCTATCTTCTCTCTGGGACCTTCTGCTTTGCAGAGAGGAGAAAGTTTTATGAGACCAGAAGAACCTTCCACCAGCCACCACCGTCCACTTAAGAGCATGTCCAGGTGAGAGACATTTCTAGTTCAGCTGGGCTTCTGGTAAGCAGCTCTTCACAAGATCTTCTTCTCAGACTGATAGTAATTAACAGGGCATAATCTACTAAGCTCTTGTTTTAATTTTCCAATGTTTGCTGTATCTTTTTAGAAACCGAAAGATAAGTGTTTTTCCTCACCAATTTTATTTTTCCGGTGGATAAAGATTGAGGTGTTTACTTAAATTTCTAGTGGAACAGAACCTATCCTGATTACTTTTCATGTACTACTCAGTAAATATAAACTATATTTACTTGAGTAATAAATAAATTAATTTACTTACATTAGACTTGCTGCCATAATATGTAAAATGTGCTCTGTCCTCTCTCTATACTATAGCTTACAATGACAGCAATATCAGTATAGCTGATGTATACGCTGACATTTTTTCTGGTGTGTATGGCTCCTTTGAAGAAACATCCGCATGATCGTGGTAACGGAACAGGGAATAATCTCCCTTATTAGACAATGACTTACATATGTCAAACTCTTTCTACTTTCTAGCCCAGGGATCGGCTACCTTTTCAAACCAAAGAGCATCAAAATTCAGAGTGGTCAACAAAGAGCCAGTATAAGAATGCCCATTTGCATGACTGAAAATATACAACTTATTATTGTTAATAAATATAATGATTAATAATAGAATAAATGAAACATTGTACTCACAGACTTTATTTAGTGAGACTTCTGCTGCTGCATCTTTTCATACATTTCTTTGAAGTTTACATCATAACTGATCAAATCCAGCTTTATGCCCACATTCAGGCTGTCTTCTGTCAGTCTTATGGCAGGGAGCTGGGAATGTGGGGGTGCAGGAGTCTGGGGATGTGAGGGTGCTGGATTTGGGGGATGTGGAAGTATGAGGGGCAAATGGCAGGGGGTTCAGGTCTATTATGGGCTCAAGGTTGATGGGGGGAGGGTGCAGGAGTGTTGGCCAGGCTTCACTTTTAAATAAAGTAAAATATTATGTCCAACACACAAGATTTCAACATTGTCTTTCTTAATGGCAGGGGTGGGGAACCTTTTTTGTGTCGAGGGCCACTGAACCACAGAAAAATCAGTTGGGGACCACACAAGTGAACAGCAAAAAAACCCAACCCTCCAAAAAAACCCAACCCTCATTGATGTGGCCCCCAACTAAAACACCTCACTCTTTGGGTGCTCCAGCCCCATGGTGGGGAAAGGGGCAGGTAGGACTGAGGTTTAAGGCCTCAGGCCAGATTTACTCTTCTGCGGTTCCAGGGTTAGTGGATTTTGTGGCTCACCTCAGGCTCTGGGGTGGGACCAAAAATGAGGGGTTAAGTGTGCAGGACAGAGCTGTCAGTGAAAGGGATAGGGATGGGGGTGCAGGATCTGGGTGGGAAGTGGACTGTAGGAGGGGGGTGAGGGTGCAAAGTCTGGCTGGAAATAGGGTGTCTGGCCAGGGAGAGGGGGCAAGAGTGGGCTGGGGGCAGGGTGTCTGGGCTGGGGAAAGGGAGCAGGAGAAGACTGGGGAGCAGGCTGTTTTGCCAAGGGGCAGGGGGCAGGAGTGGGCTGGGGGGCAGGGTGTCTGGCCAGGGGGCAGGCTGTCTCGCCTTCTGCTGCTCCCATTTGCCAGAATGAAGCCTCCAGAAAGGATTTGCAGGGGTGTCCCAGGGGAAAAGTGTGTCCCAGGGGAAGGAAAATGGCAGCACGCATGGAGCCATTTTTGGTTCCACTTATTCCCCGCATGCTGGGGGAAGGAAAAGGGCAGTACATGTTCCCCACTTGTTCCACTCATGACAGATCCAGTGGGGAGGCTCAGGGCTTTCTCCTCCAGCCGCCTGCAGCAAGCCAACACTGTCATTCCAATCTTGCGGGGGGTTATAATGCTGTAGCACCAGCACTGGCTCCCGGCTGCGGGGGGAGCTAGGGAGAGGCTGAGTTGGGGCTCCAGAAGAGCCATATCTAGCTCCCTCGTGAGCCATATTTGGCTCGTGAGCCATAGGTTGCCGACCCCTGCTCTAGACATAAGTTTGTTTCACTTTGCTTGGCAACATTATAAAGTAATCTTTTGGCTTTACCTTTTGAATACAGACTGCTGTTACAGCTAATCTCCGAAATAATATTTGGATCAGGCCAAGATGTAGCTCCACAGGCCCTTCTCTCTGTGTGCACGTTCTTCTTCAAAATTCACTTCTGCCATGGTGCCTATCCACAAATTAGCCAAATTAAGACATCTACGTAGTCATTCATAAAATCCTCTTTGCCGAATCATATTTTATATTAGCCTTCACTGAATAACTATGTAATCTTATCCTGTCTTGCAACATCCATCTTCTCCTTGCTGCTTTTTTTGCATCCTCATTAAGTCAGGAGAAGGACAAGAGTTGAGCACAACACTTGGGAGAGGACCCACTCCACATTCCCAGAAAGGGACGGGCCCTCAGAGCCTCCCAGAGAACAAGGTGCAGGGCTCCAGCACCAGTTTTTTAAGGTCCAGTAGCAGTGGACACAGCCGGTAGCCCCAGTCCCTGGGGCAGTTGCCCCCTTTGCTCCCCTCTCCTGCATCAGAGGGCCTCGACTTAGGACAGAACTAGTGTTTTCTTTCTCTTTGGGAGGTGTCTACACTGGTGTCTGAATGGTAAATCATGGTATTGAGTACGACAATTTCTCTGTTTTTTAGATTATCCACAAAATCCAAGTCTGTGGATAAATCAAATGAAGACCTACAATTTCCCAAAGAGTTAATGGAGGACTGGAGCACCATGGAGGTGTGTGTGGACTGCAAAAAATTTATTTCAGAAATCATCAGCTCAAGCCGGCGCAGCCTCTCTCTGGCCAACAAACGAGCCAGGTTAAAAAGGAAAACACAGTCATTCTACATGTCATCACCAGGCACCTCTGAATACAGCCCTTCTGAGAGAACTATCAATGAGATCTGAGTCTTGTGCCTTTTTCTATGCTTTTGTCTTCATGAGGTCAGCATCCGTGAGAGAGATCACTGAAACTTTCCTTCCATTAGTTTTACTTAAGCTCGAATTTGCATTAGATCACAGGGGTTGCTACTCTGTGGTTTCCACAGACACTGTTCCTATTTATAGCTAATTATATGTAACAGGTCAGCCAAAAACTCATTTGCACAGGAAGGAAACAATAATTTGATACTCTTGCCTTTGTGTTTGTGTGTGGATTGTGGAGCTAGAAAGCCTTTATTTGCATTCAGCTTTTTATCATTCCTTGAACTGTTTTTCAGGACAGGAGCTGAATTGTATTCCTAAAGGAGAATCAAATTTAGCGCGTCGGCCAATGTTAGCACTGTTGTAAGTAGTAAGTCATATTGGCATTACCAACCTAGTAGTGTTCATGTTCTAGTTTATATGACACATGGAGCAATGTTGTTCACAACATACCTAATGTGGGCTGTTGGTCTTGTCATCTCACAGCACAAAACCTAGAAGGTTTTGCTAGTGCTACGAGCACTCTCTTTCTTTCAACGGTTGTTACTGCTCTGAGATCATGGTCCAATGTGGAACTTCATAGTGTCCTGTCTTCTAGTGCAAAATATCTGAATAGTCTGTAGGTCCACATGTGGGGTCATTCCCCTGACCTGCTGTACTTCTATGCCCCAGTGTAATTATAAGTGTCTCCTGTGTAGGTAAGAGTAGTTTATTCCTTATCTTGAATGTATTATGATTATTATATTTGGTAGTAGTAGTCTTAGTGGTAGAAGGAACTGTACACTCGATGGGGAGGGGAGGATGTAAGCAAGGCTTCTTAAGTTTAACTGAATTCCTGTAAAGTATGTAACATAGTTACCCAGAGAGAAAGGTGGGTAATATGTATATATTTGTATTATAATGGAACACACGAGCACTGCTATAATTAAAGTTTGGGAGCACATTCATTATAAATCCCATTTTTTCAGGGGTTTATAATTTGACTGTAAAATTTGGAATCCTGTTGAAATTTGGGACAATGAAGTCCCAGATTACGAGCACTTTGTTTTGCTTTTTAACAAATGTGTGTGGGGAAAAAGTGTGGCTGTTAAAAGTTCCAATAATGCTACAATATTAACAAACATCACATACTTTTTGCTCTTTTTTTTATATTCAAAATGTTTTGTTTTTAAAGCAATAATCAGAGTTTTTAAACATATTCAGAGTTTAGTCCATAATATGGAGAGAGGTCATTTTGGTATTTAAAAATAAGCTAACACGACAAAGTTATTAATACTTGAAAATCAGCGTACACAGTAACTTGTTCATAATGTTTTTCATACCCAGATCCATATTTAATATCAATACAGTGGTGTATTATAGAATATCATACTATGAAAGATTCAGATTTATTTATTAACATTTCTGTACTAGAGATTCATGAGAGATACCTCAGAACTGCTCCAAACTAGCTGGGACAGGGTTTTCATAATACAAGTAAGATTGATCGGTTTTCAAGCTCTAAATACATATTTATAAATGCTAATCTCTTAAACCAAATATTATGCATTTTAAGAAGTCCCTAGGAGCCCAATTCTCAACTTGATGCCAGGGTTCTGAGTTGGTGATCAGAGTATGGCTCCCATATTCAACTGAGCAACATTAGAGCCACTCTGCTACTGCTGCTGCACCATCCCTGGTGTGTGGGAGGGCAGTAGACACCTTTCCAGGCTTCCCTAACCAGATCCCTGCCTTTCATGCAGTGGAGCTACTTCAGTTTCACAGAAGGCTGGGCTCTGTGCTGCCCAGCTATGCAGGATTTCCCCTTCAAAGCATATTTGTATGTTAAACTGTAATGACTCCAAAGCAGCTAGTCTAGTATTAGGTAAACATGGTCTGGTCTGTACTAGACCAGGAAGGTCAGCTTAAGGTACTCAACTCCAGCTACGCAAAATGCATAGCTGGAGTCGGCTTAACTTAAGCTGAGCCGTGACAGCATCCACACAGCGGGAAGCCTACAGGAGCAAACACTTCCCTCATCTTCCCTTACTCCTCTTTTTGTGAGGACACACCCATCCTCATGTTCTTTTAATCGTATGTTCATAAACAGTTTATGCACACAGCATGTATCCAGTGATAATGTTAAGGGTTTGTCTGAAATGGTGATCACAGGAAATTCAGAACTCTGTGAGTTTCTATTCTTAACCTTTCCCTTTCTGCAGAGGGTCAAGCAGCTGTTATACCCTCCATCTAGTAACCTCAGGATGATAGTTTTTTCATGTTAAAGGAATTACAATATCTTGATGTGTTAAGGACTTGGGACAGTGGGGGTAGCACAGAGCAATTCATATGAAATGGGAAATGAAAGAGCCCCTAATAATCATATGATAGACATGGTAGCACTTTTTTTGCCTTTTTCTGTGCCAAAATTAATTCCTGCAGCCCAATTCCACCGCCTTTTCCCTTGATATATTGTGTAGTATTCAAACCAGAAGGCCAATTCCTACGGAAGCACATGGAAATTTTATTTTAAACCCCCATTCTGTTTGCAGTTTTTCTTGGGAAAACATTCTCTATTCACCCCCTACATCATCTATTTATTGCTTTTCTCCATGGCACCTTGGAAAAAGCTGCAGGACCAAGCAGGATGTATGTTCCATAATGTCATTGAGGCTCTCACAGGTCCAGAGTATCCCGCATGTTTTCTTGATGTTGTGAGGGGTTTGTGGCAGATGCCATGGCCTCATAATGCCTCATGTCCAGTGTATGGATGGTGAATCGGACTCCTTCTCTCCAGATCCTGGACCATCCATGAAGGCCTATTTTTCTGTGCAACATCCGTGCTACCCTCTGGCAATCTGGCTCCTTTGCTGAGATCTTCTCTCCCATATCACTGCATCCTCATAGGGGGCTTGATGCTGTAGAGGAGTGCTGATGCTTACTAAATTGTGGTGTTTGTGTTACTGTAGCACCTAGGAGTCCTAATCATAGGCCCATGACCCTGTTGTGCTAGGCACTGTACAAACATGGAACAAGAAATGAAGTACTGAATGGCCGGTGAAGTACTGAATGGCCACTTACAGTCCACCAGTGTGCGAGGCCAGCATGGTGCAAAGGCTGGCTGCTTCCAGTCCTAACCCTGCCTGCCTGACTCAGCCCCTCCAAGGCTGTGCCATATTAGCACACAGAGACTCCCACGGGCATATCAAAAGGAGAATTCTGCAGCTGAGCTGCCATTCTCCTGAGTTTTTTCCATGCTGGTTGATCCCATCTGTATTAGGGAGAATAGGGCCTTGTATATTGGGCTGGTCTTTAATTTGGCAGAGGAGACAAAGAAATGCTATTCTATTTCTGTTTCGCATGCAAAGGCGAAAGCAGCTCAGTCCACTCTTTGCTTGGATCAGGGAGAATTGGACTGTTTTGAGCTTTCCACTTCACTGTTTGTGCTAGTGTCTCAAACCCATTTCAAGTGTCAAGGGTCAATCCACTTTGCCTGCGTACCTCTTGAAACTGCCCACAGGTCTTATGTATGGCTTACATTTCATCTCCATGTCAGAATAGAAAAACTAAAGCTTGTAAATATTTGTAATATATTTATTAATGTTTAGAAAGCTGACAAGCATTGAGCAATGGGAATTGACTTTCCCATGAAGATTTTAAAAGAAAGCGAGTCTTATTTATATGTATATTGACTATTGGCTGCTTAGATTTAAAGTTGAGCCTCTCAAGCTGAAACTCCCTAGACCTTTTAAAATGAATTTCTGTTGAAAAGAATGTGGGAATAGCACAGTGAGCTCATTTCCATGAGTTTTAAAATCTTATCTCTTTTCTGCATTTAAGAAACCTGGGATTTGTTTAAGTGCATCAGAGGGAACCCAAAGGGGATTTAAAAAATGCTGCTGACAATGCAATGGTCTTGTATTTTATACATGAAAAACAGATCTTAAGAATTCAAAGCCAGCTCAGCCTTGCTAACAGCTGAAGGTAGAAAACGCGTTGTTGCTGCTGCTGTTATGTGTGTAGAACAAATTATTTCAACATTCATGGTGACGATACTGCTTTTGCATTTTTTTTCATTAATTCCTTTATTGAGAAAACATACCAGGGGACAATAAAATGCCTTTGCAGCCTAGCCTTTGTGTGTGTTAATTATTCATATGTAAACTGTTGTAAAGAAAAATTTTAACTTCTTTTATAATTTTGCAAAGGTCAAATTGTTGGGTTTTTTGGGGCAAAGCTGTGTTGATGAGTTTGATTTTAGCACTTACTGGGCCTATATGAAAGGGAAGGAAACAGGTCAAAATAGTCTTTAGAATAGCAATATAACTGCATATGTGACCCACTGGACTCTAAGCATTAAAGTCTGCTTTACATTAAAGCACTGCTTCTACGAAGCAGTAGAAAAGTACAGTCCGACCAATTTCTACCAAAATCTTCCATATCAGAAGAATATAATTGTAACCTTCCTATATGCATCAATTGTACTGAACTTTTTATAGAAGCTGAAATAGCTACAAACAACTTATCTTTTTTGAGCCTATAGCTGATGTGCATTGTGGGTTATTGGGAGTTTTTCAAAGAGCACTTTCCACCAAAAAGGAAAGCTGTCAAGGAAAAAAAAAAATATATATATATATATATATATATATATACCTCTGCAAACTGGGATTTTCCAGAAACCAGTTTGTTTTCTTTCTGGTTCTCCCTTCCTCTCTCATTTATAATTCCAGGATTGGCTGCATGCTGTATAGTTAGGGATATGGAGGAAGTTACAGCTTTATACTAACATGATTGCTATGTTCATGTCTAACTCCAGCCAAGTTCTTGTGCAGCTTTTAGGAATGCCTTTATTATTTTAATCATCCTTGTTAAAGTGATATCACACAGTGGGGCAGAGGAAAGTGCTGTAAGTGCATGCTCTGGTGCTACCACACACCTCTTAGCATTAAATGCAAAATAATTTTCATGTTGAAGACTGAAAACTGGTTTTGTTTATTTTTTCTTTGATGTGTAACTTTAAGTTAAAACCAAGCTGTTGAATTGTTAATATTAATCCATGCTGTCCATTCTCTTGTTTGTCTCTGATTTCATTAATATGCTTTTGATCTTCCTGTACAGTAGGATTTTTTTGTTAAATATTAACGAGAAAACAGCTAGAGAGTCATTGGATCCCTCTCCCAAAATAGCCAAACAGAGATCCTGCATTATCACTTCAAAACACAAGCTGATCAGGCCCCATTGCAACCTGAGCCTGTCCACCGAATTTAGGAGATTTGGAGCCAGACTGAGACCTGCTCTACACTTAAATTAGGTTGGCAGAGCTACAGTTGTGAAAAAGCTCAAATCTCTGAGTTCCGTAGTTTAGTCAAATTAACTTCCATTGTACTCACGGCTGGGTTGATAGAAGGATTCTTCCATCTACCTACCTACTGTTGCTCTGAGATATGGATTATCTGCAACAACAGAAAACCCGTGCTGTCACTGGGACCCATCTACATTATAGGGACACAGCTGTAGCATGCGTAGCAGTGCTGCTGGAGCACCTGTGATATAGACATGGGCTCAGTCCTGCACTTCACAATAGTTGTCTGGCCGTGGCAGAAGACTGGCTAAGTCCCTGTACCTGTGTGCCTAAGGCAGAGTGGCATAGGGTTGCTTACACTTGTCCTTCAGTCGGGGTATTCCCTAAGATAGGGGTTTTCAAAGCTGGGTTGTGGGCCTGCCTGTGTAAACGAATTCCACAGCTCCCATTGGTTACGGTTTGCCGTTTCCACCCAAGGGGAGCTGTGGGAAGCGGTGTGAGCGGGTCTGAGACACAACTTTGAAAACCCCTGCCCTAAAAGATAATCATAATCACCCATAAAGTAGCTATTGCAGAGGCCTAAATTGGGTCCCAGTCAATTCCTGTTCCTGGCTGTACTGTTGAAAAACCTTGGGTAAGTTGGAGGCTTTTCATTCTTCAGTTCCCCCTCTGCAAACTGGGATAGTAAAATGAGCTGCTTTGAGCTCTGCAGATGAAGAACCATGTAAGCTCTCAGTCATTTTAGTTGCCATTTAGCTTCCCAACTTCTAATCCAAAAAAGCACCACTAGGGAACGTGAACTGAGCTCTGTTGAATTAAAATGTAGCCATATCTGGAAAAACAGAAAGATTCCCAGAAAATACTTCAGAAGGTGTGAGGCCACATTACCTTCAGAACCTGGGGGTATATTCGTGTCATATCTAAATACGTGATCAAGTTAGCTCTCAGCAGTAGTTCCTGCTTCTTTGTATTTCAGCTTTAGATCAATTTTAAATCATGTGCAATTTTAACAGTGAAATGTAATTAGTAATTTTTTCTTCTTCTCCAACAACTAATTGTGATATCTTGGAGGTCATAAGCCAATGACTTGGAATTGTTTTGTCATTTCTGATTTTCAAAAGGAAGGAAGTTAAATGTCCACTTCAGTATTTATACTGGTAATAGAACCCCTGTCCATCTCTGTGGGAAGCTAGAGGACCAGATTTCTTAAGTCAGCTTTTCAGCCTTCCAGTCCTGGGGCAACCACCAGCATTACATTTTACATTCCTTAGTCTGCCATCCAAGAGACCATTTTAGAAAGGTGATTGCCAAGACATAGACACAGCCTAACCCTGTCCCCTGTTTTTCCCCCAGACATGCCCCTATATTGGATAGTGGGAGGAGGATGGAGGAGCCTTCCTGCCAGTTTCATGTTACCAGAAGATTCCTCTAGATAGAGGAAGTCTTCTGTTGGCCAGTTGAGTTCTAAAGTAGCACAAAGCACTGTTAACAGACCCGAGGATTGGGCACAAATTTCCAAAATGTAGTTTATAAAATTTTAGCTTTATAGAAACTCCCAAGTGCTGTAAAAAGAACTGCAGTTTTTAAGGTCAGCATCTATTTTTGTCTACAACTTAAGGAATTATCAGTACTTTCTCCTGGGGGGTGACTCCCATAATGTTCAAATTTTCCATCATAATGCTGCCAAGGCCGTGGGTGTACTGATGATTGGCTCACATTTTCCCACCATTAGGCTAGCACCAGTCTAGAGCAGCCACTGGCATTTTGCCACTCTGGTGTCTAGACTTGCACAAGAGCCAGACCAATGGTAGAAGACGCTCTAAAAATTATCAGTATAGCCAAGGCCTTATGGTGTGCTGCTCGTTCAAACAAGTGCTAAGCAAAAATAATTCCACTGAACTAGTGGCATAAAGAGGAGAATCAGGGTTGCAGTCAGGGAAGGGGCTGCTGTACCCAGTGCCACAAAGAATATCCCTAGGAAACAGTGAACTATGGCCTGGGCAAAAACTGGTTAATTTGGGAATAAAATACTGTGTTTCAAAATATGATGAACTATAATCACGCTAAACACCAAAGATGAATTGTGTCCATGCCATTATAGGAACTGCTACCCTACCTTTCTGCAGGGCTAACCAGGCAGTGTCACCACTTGCTGTACTTGATTATTCTAACCTGTTTTTCACTGAAAACAGTTGATAAACCAGTACTTGAGGAGTGGGAGGGGGGTCATTCTTGAATTGGATATGTCCAGAAAACTTTTGACATCAAGTCTAACGAGTCAGATCTTCCCCTGCAGAAACATGGGGGCTACGTCTACACTGGCAGCTTCTTGCGCAATAACTCTTTTGCGGAAGAGTTCTTGTGCAAAAACTTTTCCACAAGCGAGCGTCTACACTGCCATGTGCTTTTGCGCAAGAGCATCCATGGCAGTGTAGACACTCTCTTCCGCAAGAAAGCTCTGATGGCCATTTTAACCATAGGGGCTTCTTGCGCAAGAAATTCATGTTGCCTGTCTACACTGCCCTCTTCTGGACGAACTTTTGCACAAGAAGGCTTATTCCTTGTGGGGCGAGGAATAACTCTTCCGGAAGAAGCCGTTTTACAACGCTATACTGTAAATTTACTTCTGGAAGAACGCTCATGCAGTGTAGCCAGCCGGCAAGTTTTTGCGGAAGACCATATGTTCTGCCGCAAGAAGCTGCCAGTGTAGACGTAGCCGGGGTGTTTGTATTTTAAGAACAGGATTTTGTGCTATTTAGTGTTGCCAAATTTCTAATTGCACAAAACTGAGTCCTCCCCCCTCCACACACACTTATTCCATTGCACCCCCTGGTTCTTGCTCACCCACACCCTCATTCACCTGTTCATTTTCATCAGGTTTGCGCAGGGGGTTGGGGTGTAGGAGGGGGGTGAGGTTTGCAGACACCAGGGTAAGGCCAGAAATGAGGGGTTCAGGGTGTGAGCAAGGACTCCAGCCTGGTGCAGGAGATTGGGGGACACCAGAGAGTCTCAGAGATTAGGGTTTTGGGGAGCATCAGGCTGGGTGGAGCCAAGGGGTTTGGAGTATGGGCGGGAGTTCTGGGCTGAGGAAAGGCGTTGGGGTATGGGAAGGATATGGGCTGGGGATGTGGGTTGCAGGGTTCATGAGGGGACTCCAGACTGGGATAGGGATGCATGGGGTATGAGTGTGGGAGGGCTTAGGGCTGGGGCGCATGGTGCAGACTCTGGCACAGTGTGTGGATCGGGAAGGTGCTCAGGGCTAGGGCGGGAGGGTTGGGGTGCGGAAGCGAGGCACTGCTTACCCTGGAAGCAGCAACAAGTCCCTGAAGATGGAGACACGGCCCAGTGGTGCACACGGCTTCCACCCACATGCACCACCCCTGCAGGTCCCATTGGCTGTGGCTCTTGGCAAATGGGTGCTGTGAAGCTGGTGCATAGGGTAGGTGCAGGGACATGTCACTGCTTCTGGGAGCCATACAGAGCCAGGTAGGGAGCCTGCGAGCCCAGCCAATTGCACTTTTAATGACCTGGTCAGTACTAGTGCTGACTGGAGCCACCAGAGTCCCTTTTTGACCAGATGTGCCAGTCAAAAACTGGACATCTGCCACCCCATGTTGTAGCATCTTCCTAAACCACCTAATAACTCCTAAGGTCCACGCCTAGAGCCCAGCACTAGGCCCAAAAAGTTGGGCTAAGCACTGAGACCAGGTGTAGGCTGGGACAGGACACAGAGTTGTTCCATTAGGGACCCTACTGCAATCTACTGTCTGGAGAGGTGGCACCGGCCTAGTTTTCCACTCTCAGCCAGTAGGGGAGGAGAGAGGGATCCCTGTGACAACAGAGGCTGTAGCTCACCTGTGTGTGCTAAACAGCATACTACTGCACTGTAACCCCTCACCTCCCCCCTCCCCATAGCACACCTGAACTCTCTATGCTCACAGGGAATGGATTTGCTTCTTAGCCTTTGAACACCACTGTGAGGGAGGTATTACACAGTTTACAGATGAGGGAAATCACAGTGTCGCCTCCCCCAAGGACAACAGGAAACTTGTAGCAAAGGTGGGACTAGAACCCAAGTCTCCTGCATCATAGGCCTATGCAATGGAAAAGATTGCATAGCAGGTAAAGGGCAGCTAGCTAGCAGTGGAGATTTGTGTATGTCTTCTTCACACACCTGCTTTTGAATTGATGCATATCACACAAGGGGTTTTAATGAAAGTGATGATTTGAAGAGGAGCAGTGTAATAGGCAGCCTCAGAAATAACTTAGGCTGAAGGTATTTACTGTCACTGTTTCATCTGCACTGGGTCTACATTTGCCAGTAAGATATTCAGTCATTTCACATTCTTTCCAGATCTATGGTCAGTTGCACACTAATAGGCACTACAGTAAGTTATGCTAAGCCTTGCACTACATTACAGCCTAAACACAGGCACCAATTGCATGCAGTAGGAATCCCCCTTGGAGGCTTGACCTTGGGATGTATTTCAAAGCAGACTTCAGAGTTGGTTTGGTGCTTTAACCTTAAAGTGTTAATTTCTCACATCCCTTCTTCCTCAGTGCTGTCATGGTGCATGTACTTTTGTATGGCTTCCAATAAACCAGGGCAATCATTTATATGCAAGGAAGGCAATAGGATTTTTTCTGCTTGTTATTCTGTGATATTGAAATGCAGTTTGTTTATGCATTATTAATAAAAAAAATCTCTTGGATTCATTCTGTGGTTCCAGTTTTCTTGACATAATGAATGATAAAGACTACACGGAGCATTTAAATATACTAATAGGCTTTTGTGTAATATTGTGTTTTTGTTCTTCGCCTTACTGCCCTAAATACTTGCAGCTGTTTTAGGCTCTAACTGGTAGTAGAATGAGAAAAGGAACAGAGAGCGAGCGAGCACTGAGGCCCTGAATTAAACACAGGACCTGAGAAATATGGGGAAACATATACAGCTGAGTTTCTCCTGTGTACCTTTTCTTTACACATTTATGGTACCCAAAATCCCAGTGCTGAAGTTCTGCAGAGCCTAATAAAATGGCTCTAGAGTGTTGACGGTCACTTGCCTTAGGAGACAATCACTTTATAAAGCCAGGAAGTATCAAATTATGGTTTGTTTTACCTTGTGACAGCTCCCTTTGTGTTCAAGAGATCAGACTGTCCTTAATGTCTGACTGAAACAAAACACCAAAAACTGTTTGGGTGAATTTTGCTCCATCATGCCACTGACTTAACCCAATAGTCATAGCTTTGTTTTCATGCCCACTCAAACTTTTCACACTGCTGAAAATGTTAAGGTTGAACATTAGCTGGTGATGTGGTTATGTAAAAAGGCCCTGTCCTGTGAGCTCACAGCTCTGTGCAGACACTATGCCAGGGCTCTGAGAGGGTCAGACATAACTTAATATTTCACATTAAAGTTTGGCACTATTACACGCTACAAAAAAGTGGAATTTATTAAGAAAACAGTTAAATTTAGTTTCCCACTTCCCTCCTCTAGTCAACACATTGTTCTTACCCTGCGCAAATGGCACTGGCATCATTACCCAGAAAAGAACTGCTTTGTTAATTTTAAAAACAAGTAGTCCTATGGCACTTTAGCCCTGGTCTACACTAGGAAGTTTTCAAAAAAATAAGCAGAGCATTACACTCTTATTTTGAATTATTCTGTATTCCTGCTTTCCTCGGGGAATAATGCTTATACAAAACAGCATTAGCGTGGACACGCCAGTGTCACTATTTTGAAATAACTACTCCCCAGAGTCATTTGAAGTAATTCCTCCCCAGTGCTTCCTGGGCTCTAAGTCGAGGTAGCGCATCCGCAATAATGGACCCTGCTTCGAACTAATTTCGAGGCTTCCCTGTAGTAGGGACACACTATTTCAATTGTTATTTCAGGAGTTATTTTGAAATTTCCTAGTGTAGAAATGCCCTTAGATACTAACAAAAACATATCCCATCCCATGCGTTTTCAGGGGAAAAACCCATTTAACTTGACACCTGTTGAACCACAGCAAGACATGAGGGCATCTGCACAGTCTCCTTTAGGAACTGCTTAGAACAGATCATGTTTTCAGCTAGCTGATTGCTTTATTACCACCATTTCCTACCTCTCTGCACAGGGCTGCTGGCAGGGGCAAGAGGGGCAAAGGACAGTTAGCCCAGGCCTCACAATTTAGAAGGAGCCAGGGCTCTGGGCCCCTTCAATCACTGCTAGAGCCCCACATGGTGCTGTCTAAGCAGCACTAAGGCCCGGGGTGCCCCTAGCCCTGCCCTTTGTGTATGAGGCTTGCCTGTTCCACGGGGCCCAAAGCCAAGCCCCCTTCCCTCCCACACACACATTGCTCAGGGCTGGAGGAGATCTGGCACTAGCCCTGCCTTTTCTGCACATCCAAAGAAAACTACACACAGTAAATATTTTTAGTAGATAGTGTAATTACTTAGTGCCATAGATGTATATGGCACCTTACATTACAAATAGGGCAGAGAATCAGTTTGAGGAGCTTACAGTCTGAACTGAGAGGACATTGGTAGAGCTTTGCAAATCCGCAGATGTGGATACAGATAGCTGCAGCTCATTTTTACAGATGCAGATCTGGTATCCATGTAGGGCTTGAGATGTTGGGGAGAGTAGGAGAACGGGGAAGAGTTGACACACAGCCATTATCCTCCCCTGTAACCATCACGTTACCTTCAACTTAAACTCTAAGTATTGTCTAACGTGTAAAGATTAAATGCACTTAAGGGAGAGGTCTTGGTTAATGTATCACAGCTAATAGCTGAATGTACAGTATTCCATTTTATAAACTATAAAGCTGAACACAGTTCATATCAGTAATTCTCAAGAGACAGCTACAGCATTTCTGAATTATTTCTGGTTACCTAAGCAACTGTAACAGCTACATGCAGCAGGCTCAGGCTCTGTTTACAGTAAGCCTTGGCATTTCTTCGTTAGCGTGGGTTTTCCTATAGAGTGCCGCTAGCACTAGAACCCCTGCGATCCTCTACCCCCACACAGAAGATTATAAAGCTGCAATAGTGAGTCAGCTGAGTCTGTAGGGGGAGAGTACAATGCAGACGAGAGAATGTTACACAGATACAATGGAGAACAGGATATTAAGTATGAATTACAACTGTGATTTCCAAAATTCTCTGTTAATGCCAGCACTGCCGCTTTAAGGAGAAACATCCTTGGAGTCTGAGATTATTCAGAAACAAAGGGGAACTTTGAGGTAGGATTTAGAGATGGCATTAGACGTTTGCTTCCAATCTTACTTATTTAAAGATAAGAACATGGGTAAGATCTGTATTGTCGATAGCATTATTAGAGTTAAGGCTGAGCAGTAAAATAACCAAACCCCCTTAATTCTTTTCCATCCTTTCTTTTGACCTATCTTATAGTGCTATATCAAAGGATTCCCCCTCTAAATCTACACCTACTGCCTTTTAATGAGAAAAAGAACACTTGGCTCAGCAGTGGTATTTTTGGCTTCACCTCCCAAAGCCAAAATGTGCTGTCTAGATTAGGTCCTAGTTTCTTGTTTTAAACTCTGCCCTACTTTGGAAGCTTTTTCCTCCCACCTTTCACCTGGTCACTCTCCACAGTGCTGGAGCCCACACTAGTGATGGAGGGTTTTCCAGCTCAATTTTTGAGGAATTAAACTTAAGTGCCCCACATAGGAGAACACCAGCCCAGTGAAAGGTCCCAATTACAGGACAATTGCATTAGTGCAAGATTAGAATAAAAATGTGAGATTTAAACACACAAAAATAACCAGAGGAAAACTCTTCTAGTCAAAGAGTGAGAAAAGATATGTTGTATCCATCCACACCATGTTCAGCAAGAGGGTTTCTTGAGTGCCACAAATCCTGATGGAACTCTTGTGCAAGACAGAAAATGCACAACTCTGGCTAGTGAAAATCCCCATGAGGGCCCTTGGCTCTGCAGAACTACGGCAATGACCAGAAAAAGGAACAGGATGAAAGGGCAGACTGTGCAAAGGCTCATGCCTATACCTGAAGCAGTGCTGTTCATGAGAAGAGAGGATCCCAGCAAAACAGCTCTGACAAATCTTAAAGTAGAAACCTTGAACCAGATGATTGACATGAAGATGAGCGTCCCAATACAAGTTAAGATAAATCCCAAGTAACACTGTGCCTGATGAACAGCTGTTAACGCAGACAAGAACAAAGTAGAGTGTGATCTATCATTCAGTGGTCCCAAGGGTGGATCCATGCATGCGGAGTCGTACTAGACCCCAGAAAGGACAGTGCAAGAGGCTGTGCCTAGCAAAAAAGAGTGGATGCAACTGACATCTTCTTCACAAAGGATTTAAAGCAGAGGGCCCTCCCTCACTTGAATAATTTTCAGACTAAGGGGGAGCAAGTCACCTTAGTCAATAGAATAGGGCATTAAGTGGCAGACATTCCCAAAGCTCTTAAGCAGCTCTCTTGGGAAAACAGCAAAGAAGCAGGTAGGATTAACTTCCCTTCCTCTTTGCCCTCCCCCCCAATGTAGCTACAAACCAAGTTATGGTCTTCCAGGCAAAGATGGTCAGCCAAAGCCCAGAGCAACTAGTGACCAGGAAGAACGGGGAGGGAGACACCTGTGGTCAGAGGACATGGAGTGGAGGAGTGGGCTGGGCCACTTGGAAGTTAGGAGAAAGCAACTCAGGAGCTACAATGGGGACAGACATGGGCCTGAGCGTGACCAAAAATAGCTCTACAGAAGCATGTTTCTGAGGCACCCAAATTAGTGACAGGATCCACCCAAGGACTGCATTTGTAATTTCTCTGTCTGAATGAGGACTGGAAGCGGCAGCACCCCTTGCTGTCCTACAGAGCTCCTAAGACGGTAGAACAGAAGCAGTCACATGTAAGGCCAGAAGGTGCTAAGCAGCAAATGCTACAGGAGTAGTTACAGCTGTGTTTTAATACCTGCATGTTGATTTCAAGGCTACCCTAAGCAACAATAACTCATGCTCAATGGATCAGTAGCATTAAAGCACAATACAAGGGGCTAAAAGTTTGACAGATCTGGAGGGATGTCTAACACTGCAATAAAAACCCAAGGGCCAGCTGGCCCTTGTCAGCCAAGATCAAGCTCATAGTTATAGACTTCTGCGCACAGACTGGAGCCCCAACTGTGAGACTCTCCCGCTTTCACATCCTGAATGTCTATACTACAGTTTTATAGCTCTGCGAGCCTGATTCAGCTGACACAGGCCAGCCATGGGTATTTTATTGCAGCACAGACATATTTGGGCATTTAACACCACCCATAGCAGGCATGTGTTAGAATGTTACTACTACAACTTCCCCCAACTAGACCTTTCTGCAAATTTCCCCCCAGGAAAGGGCACCACATAACCCTTAGACATGAACTGACTTGCAGCTAAAATGTGGGTGATGCAAGTTATCCTTTAGACAATATAGTCCCAGGCCTTAGTTCTGAATAAGTGTCTGTTTCAGAAAGGAAACACCTGAAGTCCATATGAAGACAAAGTAAATACTTAGGTCACGGACTTGATTTTTGAAAGCTTAGATTAAAGTCCTATCATTCAACCAAATTTGTTTTAAAAATGAAAGCATACTTGCTTTTCTTTTAAAAAAAGAAAAATGTAGCTATCAATGCAGCATAGTGTTTCTACAACTAGTAAAATAATTGTGTCAGGTGTTTGGTGTGTTTCCTCTAAACTAGCATTGTATTTGAAAGCTCCCAAAGCAAAACAAGTTATGAAACAGGTGTTTATTTTTTACAATTCAAAAATATTTAGAATTTTAATTCAAAATTATTTCAACCACTTATGTTCTGTTTGCAAGAGGAATCAAATCTTTGCAACAGACTTTATACGCACACAAAAAATTGTCTTCAGCATACCAAAAATGTATCAACAGTTGAAGGCTGCAAAGGAAGTTTGTGCTACTTGCAAGCACTCATCTCTGTAACCACTTCCAAGAAAGGCCAGTACCTTTTTAATATTTTGGATTTCATACTTTTTGGAAAGCAATTCAATTTGTGTTTTTCTGCAAATATTCTACTCTATAGGTGCTGAAAAAAAAAAAAAAAAATCTAGTAATCTTGTTTTCCCAGACAATGAACTATGACCAGAAATATTTAAATGAGCCTAAAAGTGATTACTATTCATGTCAAGGTGGCAAAAATATCGTTAAATGTAAATAAAAGGCAAGCACAAAGAACAACTGAAAGTTCATAGAAAGCTCTGGGGCAGAGGAGGAGGAAGAGGACTAGTGAAAGCAGATTCTGTAGTCCTTTTTGGTATTCCTAAACTTTTACACCACATCTAAGTTTGCTGCAGATTCTAAATTTGATATCTTTGTTAGTGGTGTAAGTAACACTTAACCGTTGTGAAAGTGATTCTATCTGAAGCAACAAAAATACTCTTCATTCAAGTCCCCTCGTTAAAAGTTGCATTTAAAAGTCAAGATTTTACGATGCTTTCCACAGAGGTATCAGCTACTCTTCCAGAAGAGGGGGAAGTAGGAGAAAGACTAGATGGTGAATAAATATTACAAAAATAAATATATTCTATTCCCAAAGTCTAACTAAAAATTTACATTCTCACTACATCTGGATGCAACAATCCATGACAAAAAAATCACATCTGTATCATGTTGAGACACTGCATGAATCAGTACCATCATGCAAGATTTAGCTTTTTCAGATGAGGTATTTCTTCAGGTTACTTTACAGTATGTGTCACTTACTCTTCACTATTCCACTTAGGCAGCAAAGACTAATAGGTTCAGTGCTTTTGTACCCAACTGCCTTCACAAAAAGGTAGCAGCTGCTCTCTAAAGAGGTTCTTAATAAATACACACTTTAAAAAAAAAAAAAACAAAAAAAAAAAACCTATGAGTACAAAAAACCCAGATGGTATAAAGTAGAAGACCCTTACTGGTTACCGCCTTTATAAAAAGGGCACATTTTGGCATTTTTAAAGAACTGCCAGAAAGACTGTTTCAATTAGCTACATAACATGGGGTTATTTAAATAAAAAAAGGGGGGGAGGGGAAAATGAGAGCTCATATTAGTCTTCATTTATCAGACAAGGTGATATGGAGGCTAGAAAGAGATCTAGAAAAATAACTTCATTCCTAAAACATATACAAAAAAGACTGTGGAGTATCAGCCGTAGAGAAGAGACCTAAGGAAATAAAGTTCTGTGATAAAAAGTTGTTCTGTCACAATTCCTTGGTGCTCTGCTGTTTCAGTTCTCTGCTGATGCTGCTGCCATTCCAGATTTCATGCTCTCCCGTGTGGATGATGTTAGCTCCTCAAACTCTGTGTTTAGTTTGCCAATCACCCATTCCAGTGCATCTCGACCCTGTCAGAAAAAGACAATGGAATTTAGTATCAAAATGGATACAAGGCCACTTAAAAATTAAAACTTCAATATTTTTCCTTTGTCAGACTTCAAGACTACTCTAAAGATAACCTGTTTTGCATGATTTTAGGTTGATGTTTTAAGTTTTCACTGAAGCTTCATTAAACGGAGTATTTGCCATTTGCATAAATTTCATCTTATGTGCAAAAAGTTAATGCCACACTGAAGTGTGGTTATGGAAAAAGAGAGCCTATGTAAAATTACCTTTTAATTCAACAAATCCACTCACTGGTTACTTCAGCAAATAAAAGATATTTTTACCATTTGCTTTTTCTGTTAGCATAGTAAAGCCAACACTCCAGTTGATGCATCAGAATTGTTAGGAAAATTACATTTGGACAAATTTTAGTTATTGAAGATGAGAGTCAGGATGAACCAAGTTGGGCATTCAGGTAGACTGAGCAGTAACAGTTTAAAAAAAAAAAAAAAAAAAGACAAACATTCTACTCTTCAGAAGAACAAAATTTGTACAGAAAGCGATTATAAGGAGAGTATTATGAAGTTCTACATACATGTATGAGTTACTTTTCAGCATATGGTCAAAAATTTTAAAACTTCCACTAAATGTTCTGTCATCCTGCTCTGTTCCTGCCTATTCCAGGAATGCTTCAAGAATGACTCAGTACAGTACCATTCTGAGGCAAAGTGCTGAGAGTCAGTGCAATTAAACTTAAATATACACGTGCAGTTCCTTTTTTGGAAATGACCACATAGAATTGCACTGCCTGGTTTTGTGATTTCATGTAAGAGACTACCCTTTCTGACATGCTTATCTTGATAGGCTCTAGTGAAGGACTGCTTTAAAGTAAGAAATTGCTAGCCTAGAGGTAGGGTAACACTTATTTCCTTAAATCAAAATGTACTGGAGTGTAGGGTTTCAAAATTCTGTTTGCCCAGGGTGAGTAGAAGTTTTGCCCAGCTAAATAGGTAGAGCAAAACACTGGTCTTTTTGTCTAGTGGGGAGGGGAAAGGAAGGCCACAAAGCCCCTCAAACACAGCAGCATTAGCAGGAAGAGTTGATGCTGTTAGAATGTTGAGAGGGAAATATTTAGGAGGTGCAGGTATCACAACATGAGCATAGGGATGAGGGAATCAGCAGCATCTTGTAAAGTTAAAAGATTGGGATGAAAGAATTAAAATTTGGGTGCAAACTAGACCCAAGGAGCTGCTGCTATTTAGAGGACAGCGAAAGAAAAAAAAAAAAATTTTCCCCGGGGAGAGGTAACATACATGGGACGGAAACTCAGTATGCATGAATTTGTGGCAGGGATGTAAAAGTAAACAGTAAGCCTGTTACCCAGAAAACATTAACCTTACTGGCACGCTTACTGGGTAACTGGTTAACCAGAGGGTGGGCTAGCAGCGCCAGAGCAGCCCCTGTCACCTGCAGCTGGTGGTTAATCTGTTAAACAATTTAACTGGTTAACTATTTTAGATGGTTTTCACATCCCTAATTTGGGGACATTGTGGCACAAGTGCTCCCCCACCTGGGATATAAGGATTAGTCCTAAAGCATGTGTCAGAAGCTTTCAAAGTCCTTTTGGAGAGAAGTTTAAAAAAAACCCTTCACTGTAACCTCTTTCATTATTACCACAAAATGTGTCCTCTAGAGGCTCAATGGTTTTCACAGGACATGCTGTCTTGTTCTTGTCCATTAACTCTTCATTTTATCACATGCATCTTAATGAATCAAACAGCTAAATTAAGAGTTCTCATTTCGTGCAAAAATGCATTCTGGTAAGAAGATAAATCACTACTAGTAGTTATTTAAGGGTGCAGAATATAGGATGGTATTCAAGTGAGCAGATATCAGATGGCAGGATTCCTCACAGCTAAAGCAATCTTTCAGTAAGAAACTCTGAGGCAGGCAGCTCAGCAAGGAGCACCAGAAAACATAAAATAGCGTATGCTAGGTGATGGAGTAGTTCTGTCATTAGCTTTACAAACAAGTTGAATAGCTAGGGCATATTACTGATGCAGAAAGAAAGAGGGTGTTACCCTTAAAAAGAGAGCATCTGTTTGCTGCAGGATATTTAAAGGGTCCCCATCCCACTGTCTCCTCTTCCCTAACCATAATGTACTTGAGTGGATGTACATTCAAATAGACACTTGAGAACATTCAGGAAGTATAACTTGAAAGACAGATTTGAAGTAAGAAGCATAAAAGACTGCATAAATATAAGACGCTATTTCCATTTAACCTCATTGAAAGAGAAATGATTATTAAATAGAAAGAGGCATCTTCAATCACGAGGAAGAACATGCCAAGTTTAGAAATAAAGGCCTTCATTGTCCAAGTGCTATATTGAGTTATTCTTTGTTACTGTTGGCAGTTAGTGTTCATTAGGATCTACCAACATACTAGTAGACAATTCCCATCCTCAAAAGTATTAAAAACAAACCCATAATATAAAAATATTTAATTCCCGAGTTAAGACTAAGCATGGGGAGAAAAAAAAAAATTAAATACCTACAAATGTTAGTGGCTTGGAAGTTAGCATTTATAATAGTGCCACTGTCATGTTAACAGGGACATCATCAACTTACATGTTTTTGGTTTGGCTAATTAAAACAGACTATTTTAGTCAGAGCAACTCTTATGTCTACAATTTAAGAACTGTATTTTTTCCTGCAGATACATAGGAGGATAATTTTGAGTAGGACTAAACCAAACTCCCCATTCCCACCCAGCCTAATTCCTCTGTCCACATACTTGCCACTTCAGTTTGTTTTGCTGGCACTATTGCTGGCAAACTTCCTCTTGCAGGGTATAGGGAAGCATGCATGTGAGTTACAACAGAGCAGATTACCACATGCAATAGAAAATAAATGCATAACAAAATAGTGAAACTGACTGAACGGTCATATTCAGAGAGATTAGAGGGACCCAAAAAAAAAAAAAAAACCACCACTCCCTTCCCCCCACAATGTTAGGTGTTACAAATAACCCCAGGTATAACTTTTCAGATTAAAAAAAAATAGCTTTTTCAGTTACTGTCCACTTAGTTACACTGATGCTAATATAAAAGTAGTTAAAGGAAACATAAATATTAAACTTTAAATCGTCTTAGTATCAAAAGTAGACTTTTACTAGCCAAAAAAAGTTAGCACCTTTTGGGTGGGACTCAGATCCACAGAATTGCTTCTGAGGGTTGTACTTTGGATCACTGACTGTTCAGGTCTGTTTGTTTTTCCAACCCTCTTCCCCCAACCCCCCCCCCCCCCACACACAATTAGTGAGATATTTTCTTCAGTTCTGGAAAAACTGCTTAAATCCATGTAACGTAGCATCAATTCACCATGCTGGCAGGGTAAATTTCAGAACAATTCTCCAGCAGAATCTAAGTTAATAAAGCTTCACCTCTACAACTGATTTTAAGATTGAAGACCTTTGTAGGTCTACTCAGTAAAAGGAAAACCAAATCTGACAGAGGCTTGGAGTTTTTTTATATATAAATAAAAATGTATTTACATAGAACACACAATGTTATACAAGTCCTATAAAATATATCGGACTTAAGCAAGCACATTCAGAACCAAGCATGCACATTACATATGTTAGCACTACATTATGCTTTCAATATTAGGGTCAAATACTTAAATAATCAGGGTCAAATAAAAGATTTGCTTTTATATCTTGGATAACTGATAAGACTGGCTACTCCAGGGTGGTGTTTTGTTTTTGTTTTTTGAGAAGACAAAGCTTAATGGTTTAATCCCACTCACGCATTTAGTGGAATAAAAAGAGTCAACTTGAAAGCACACAGCCATCATCTGCTGATTTTACAAGTCATACATACACCCCAAAATAAAAGTGGTATTAGTGGGAATGAAGAGAAAGAAAAAAAAAAAAGAGGTTACAAGATTTTATTACTGGATATTTATAGTTTCAATACAGGAATGACACCATCAAGCTACACTATATAATGAAAGGGAAGGTGTAGAGCACTGTTTGCTGTCCAGCATAAAGTATGAAAACTGTACCCACTCTTTCATTCTCAAAATTCATAGTGGAAAAAAGCAGCACTTTCTAGCATTAACAAAATGAAAAGCATTTGAAAAGTTAAATTTTAAATAGCCATGTTACTTAAAGGTCATTCATGACAGCAACAATCCAGGAACCCAATTTAAAATGCTGAATGAGATTCTTATTACAGGAGTATCAATTTATCAGAGTGAAATATGTTCTGCTTTCACCTAAATTTTAAACACTAACAGCTAACAGAGTGGCAGCTTCTAATTCTTGAGTGTAATAAAAAGGAGGCCAGATCAATTCCCGTCAGGGAGGACAGAGCAAGTAGCAATAACTATGCTGAAGACTATTCTTGTTAGGCATCTGTTTTGAGAAAACAACCCTAGAACATATTTAAGTGCAATTCTGCTCCATATTTATAGTGATGCTGATTCCATAAACAAACCATTTTTGTTGATTTCTTTAGATAAATTATATAACAGTTAACTGAACCAACTGAAGTAGTCCCCTATTAAAGAGGGACATCTGCACATACCAAGGTACCTGCAGTAACCATATCATTTGCATTTGTAAGAGGCAATACCCTGGTATAAAAAGGACTGCAGTACATGTAGGAATAACTGAGGTCTGGATTTGGGCTATTTGACCCATTCTAGGTCACACTGAAAAAACCCACATATGATTCTAGTGTTATAAGAACAATGCCATTCCTGCATGTAACTGTATTATAATAGAACCACATGCAAGCTCATGTACACACACACACACACACACACAATATCACATCACAACAGTCCATGCACATTTGCTAGAAAGCTGAAATGCTGTACCGAGATTTTGAATGCCGGAGTTACCACTAGTTAGTACAAACTGCAGATGTAGAGATAGACTGCTAGCTTAGCGCGCTTTCAGAATTTTGAATTATCCACTCAATAGCATCCCACCCCTGGAGTAACACAGAAAAGATTAACACATGGCACAAAATTCATCATTGTAGTATTCAGGCATCAGGCTTGTAGTCAAACTTTCAGAGCAAAATTCAACATTTACTTCAGCATTTCAAGATACAGCAGGAAAACACTCTTTCCAGCAAAGCTTTGCCATGCCTAAGCAAACTTTTGAAAGCACAGAAATGTAGTATTGTGCTTCTGAGGTCACCACCCTCTTCAAAATGTGTCTGCTTGTTAGTAATGAAAGGGCTGGAAACAGCACATACAAATCCCTGTCAAGTTCAACATCTCTGAAGGAACTCAGCTATCCTAGAAAGGACAAAAAGGTGCCGTTCCATCGTATGACACTTGGGTAAGCGCATGTTTAAGTAATATATGGGACAAACCTTTTTCTAATTTGGCTTTCTAGATAGGCCTGACCTTCTCTAACAGGGCTGCTGGCAAACCAAAGATTTAACTGCAGTTATGAGTGTCACAGGATGGTGAGATCATAGCATGTACCCCTATTACTCTAAGTGGCACCGGAGGAAGAGGAGAGAATTGTGAAGGTCAAGTGGCAGGACCTTTATGGCCACCAATTAACAGCCAAAGTAAATACAAAACTAGTCACTTTTTCCCCTCCTCCCTGTCCCCCTCTTTAATATAAACTTCCCAAACCCTGAAGATCATCCATTTAAGCCCTAACCTTAGCATATTTTATTTTTTGCCAGCTTTTCCCTTCACAGACCTTATAGCTATTTTCTTGGGGAAATGCACAACAGGGATGAAGGGAACATTCAACCCTACTTGGTCAAAATGATCTAAGAGTGAAAGGGGAAGGGGAGGAGGGAATCTGAATGTTCATCAGTCCAATAGTGGACATCAAGTGACTGAAGCAATATCACTTCCTGGGCTAATCAAGGCATCCCCAATGCCCTCCCAGTGAGTAAGACTGGATCTGAACTGCCACTACCCAACCAGGCCAGCTTCCACTTTCACGGGGGCACCGCATCTCATTCACCTTCACATCTGTCTCACTGCTCCCCCCTTCCCTTTTTGCCCTTCTCATCCTTAAACCTGTCGTGTGCTTCTCTCACATCACACTAATTTTGGTCTGCTCCTCTTCCTCCAGCTGGTACTAATGAAGAGGTACAGGTGTGATCCTCAGTTGACTTCTAGTAGCATGAGAGCAAGACAGAGTGCCCTCAACAGTAACAAATAACTACTTCCCACAGCCAACCTGGAGTGCTTGAGCATGATTGATACAGAGACCTTTTTCTATGCCTTGCAGATTAACACAAATTGGGGTATTTACTTGCAACAGGGAGCATACAAATTTGCCTAGGTTCCTTCCCATCTCACCCAAAAGACCAGAGTATTTAATCTCTGTGCAGAACTGTTTGTATTAAACTAAACTGGATAGGTGAAGGGATAGAGTACAACTGGCAGATAAGAATTAGAACAAATGAGATTGCGTTGAGCATAAAGAGTCTGCAATCAACATGAGCAGTATCGGAATTTGTGAATTGGTTTTCCATTCAGGCTTTATAGACTTCTCTTTGCTGGTAGTCTTTTTAACTTTTGAACTGTAACTTGAGGTTTAAGAGCGGCTTGGGTAACAGTCTCCAACAAAAGGAACATTACAAACAGGTTAGCATGCATTTAAAAGTTAATTAAAAAGCATTGTATGCCTTTGCTTCTGGCTCCTGTAAATGTCACAAGAAGAATTTAATGGTTTAAAATTGTACACACTTTGGGTCCAAACCTGCATGGCTTGCTGCTGATTCCCCTCTCCCCCAAACAAAGTCTATGAGAATTCTATTCACACAGGACTGCAAGTTTGAGCCTTAACCATGGCATTCAGTAGCAAAAGGGCCTAGGAATTATTGCAACAAAACATACCTTTCTAGCATTGGAGGATATTGTGTTAGCCATTAAACTTTCTAAGTAACTACTCAGGCTAACGCCTTTTACTGTAATAATTGCTTCTTGAGTTAGCACTGTCCTGCAATGAAAGAAAGAAAATAAAGCTTATTGTTTCAGAAATGAAGCAGTATACTCCCATAAAGATGCAGACACACCGCACCTCCCCAACTTACTTTTCTGGGTTTTCAGGATGAGGTGTGTACACCAGTCTTTCATCAACTGACACCAAATTTGTGAGAGTAATCTTAAAAACAAAAACACACAAATCCACAATGTCTTCTCCGCTTTGTTGTTTCTTCTATCAACAATTCAGCAGCACCATTATTCTTCATTATTCTTAACAGCAGAAACAGGACAATTACTGTACTTTGTCAGTTGCAAACCAGTTGGTTTGTCAATAAGGCTGTGTCTAGACTACAAAGTTAGAAAAGATACACAAATTATGAACTGCAATTTGCGTATCTTTTTCTGCTTTTCTTCTGAAAGAGGCTTTTCCAACATTTGGCCTGCCTACACTGGGCCAAATGTCGGGAAAAAAGCCTTTTCCGGAACATTCCTTCTTCCTCACAGAATGAGGTTTACAAGGATGCCAAAAAAACCAACCAACCAACCAAACAAACAAAAACCGCATCTGCTTTTCCGATTTTTTTTTTCCTGAAAAGCAGACGCGTTTCTTGGACGCAGCAGAGCTTTTCCAAGATACCTCCGGTATCCCGGAAAAACTCTGCAGTCTAGAAGTACCCTAAGTCTCTCTACATTTTCATGTTGTCCAACATGGTTCTGGTAGCTTTGACATTTATGAATGTTGGACCTAGTCTGAACTTCACCATGTTTGCTAGGGCAAGCTTTTTAATTCAGGCTTTTGAGAAAATAAGCAGCCTTACCAAATCACACACAAAACCAGTACTCGGGAAAGTCCCTACAGTCTACATTTACAGTAGACAAGAAAAGACTCTTACTGAGAACATAAATTTAAAACTTGACAGGCTTTAAAGATATTGGAATACAACAGTTACCAAATCATGCAAATTCAAAGAGATTAAAGATCTGCAATTTAGTTTACAGATTATTTCTGCTGCTTTTTAGTGAAATAATTTATTTGGCCAGTATGTTTCATTCTCTAAGATCTGGGTTTATTTCTGCTCTCAGAAAATGGTTTCACCTGATGTAAAAGATTACACCCATACAAATATTTCATACTGCCTACTCATGCAAAGCAGCAACTGAGAAAGGAAGTATTATTTAGAAAAATGGCAACCTAGAAAAGCTTCAAACCATCCAGTTCACGCAGAAAATGCAGTCTTTGTTTGACAGCCACGAGTGCAAGCTTGTGCATTTCTAAAAGCAAAGCTTTCTTTTGTGTTACAAATAAGCAGTCTATTCCCCTACACCCATTAGCAAAAGCTTCCCAACCTCACTTACATTGGTGGAGCAGAGTTCCATTTTCTTTTCCACTGGATCTACCACTGAGTGTTCTTTAATGTATGTCAAAGTCCTACTTGTTCCCAAAATCTAAAAGGCAATATTTAAATATTCAACATAACTTCAGAACAAATTACTAGAAGCTTTGTGTGTTCCAAATCACTACTTTTACATTTTTATATTGCGGCATTACATCAAGACCTCAATAAGCTCAGTGTTAGACAATCATAAAGTCACACAGTCCCGGCCAGGAAGATACTAATTTGATTAACATTTCAGGAAACATTGCAATGCATTCATGGCAAGAGAGGGGCTGCTATATTATTACATCTTTCCTAATATTTCTGGAAAAGGCGTTTCCTATAAACTCAGAGTTGAGACCCCATAAGATCAAAGTGTTTAAATGTATTACATAGTCAGTTACTCATTCAAACTCATAAAAACATACCGCTTTTACAATATTTGGTAGTCCCCACTCTGTGCTGAGAAGTCGGTGACTATGTAATCTTCCCTGGTTATCGAGGGTTCTGTCTAGCACATCTACTCCTACCACACAAGGATTCATGGGATTGGGGTATTTTCTCATAGCAGCTTTGATAACTGTATCCCATGGGTGTCTAAGAAAAGAAAAGACAGTATTTATAACTATTTATGCATGCTATTAAAACCATTCATCTAAATTCAAACGAGTAGTGAATACTTATCTGGGATACTGGGTGAAGTATAGGTCACCTCACCTCAAAGAAAGAAACTGCTGAATTAAAGGGGGCCCCAGAATGTCACTTAAAATATAGTTGGGGCACAGAAGAACTTCTACATGGAAAGATTACAAAGATCGATTCCCTTCTAGGTAAACAAATAAGGGGAGACAAAATAAAAATACATAAAATTAGGACAGTACAAAGAAGCTAGGAAAACCAGAAGCGCTTGGTCTGTCTTAAAAGAGAAAAAGATGACATTTAATGAAGTAAAAGATGGCAAAATTCAAAACAAATAGGAAACACTTTTTCATACAACATGTAAACAAACATTAGAACTCCCTACCAAAGGAGACAGAGGCTAAAAGAAATACTTGGGTAATGCTAATAAATTTTGGAAGCACTGTCTGGGTCTGGGACCATGGCATTGAGATTGACTGGCAGTGCCTCTGCGATCGACTGGTTGGTGACCACTGTTCCAGGGGTATAGAGATTAGTACTACCTTACCTTCAGCTCTTGCTATTCACGCATGAAGAAGGCCTGCTACAACATTAGCTAAGTTACAGTGTCAGGAACACATTTCCCCTTCCCTTTCAGCATCCTCCTAACTAAACACCATATTCCATCGCATCTTTATCAAGATTTAACAGTTTTGTGCCATCTAAACTAGCATGCCAACCACTGAAAGCCAAATACAGCTGAGGTACACAGACTTGCTACTCGCAACAGCTGTCTGCACTAGGATTTTCTCATTCACATCCCCGCCACCCTCTGGGCCTAAGATTTTGTAAATCAGCCATTACTTCAAGGAGCAAGGATTTAGCTTAAATCCAGCTGAACCAGCATTCTCTTAGGCATTTTCTGCACTCAAGTTTTCCATAATATTTCTACAGTTCTGCAGTGGGAACAAAAAGTTGGGGAATAAAAGTCAAGTGCAGACACCACACAGAAAGTGTTGCTATGTGGAGATGTTAAAACCCTTGAAGGCATTGCAATAGTCAGTTTTATACAGCTGTCAACTGGTTTTGTTTAGCATAGTCAGCGCCATAGAGGCAAACAGCGGAATGTCATGCTTTGAAGGCTTGAAAGTCAGTTTCTAAGTCCCAGTTTCCAAGGTCAGTGACAAGGTGTCCTTGAAGACTAACTTTAGAAGTTACTCCTCTCCTCAATTCCAGAACTGATTTGATTTGATTTGTTTGTTTATTCAAACTTAACCTCAATAGTATTTTGTCTCTTATTGGAGAGATTTGAAAAAATAAAGTGTTATGAAGGGCAAGATATTGAGTCATTCTGACGCACAAACATTAGATCAATAATGGAAAACACAGTTTTGAATATTAGACTACAGCTTAACTCACTTATGCTAGGTTTCAGAACAAACATCAGAAGCCTGAAGAATAAAATGCCATTTTGCAACGTCTCCAACATGAACAGAAAATACAGAGAGGTACACGTCAGCTTCAATCAGGGAATGTATTTTCTTTAAAAAAACAAAGAAAGGATTCCTTCCTCTATTCCTAGACTTTGCTCCCTACTATAAAACATGCCGAAAATTAGTTGATGCATAATCCCTGAGATACTGTGATGTAACATGAACATAAAACTAAACATAAAGGTGACTAACAAGGGCAAGAAGTCCTTGAAAACTTACGAGAAGTCAAAGGGCTAACTGATGAGACCAAGTTTTATCAATCTCCAAGCTAACTAGACACTCACACACATTGCAGTAGGGATGTGAACAGCCAGTTGACTATCCAATAAGCAAATGCTTATCAGGCAGTTGACACACTAGTCGCTCTCCTCTCCCCACTTGCTAGGCGGGGGGGGGGGGAGAGAAGAGGGTGCTCCAAAGCAGCAGAGCTGGGGACTCTCCTGCTGATCCTGTGCTCCCCACAGCACTTTCGCTTTTGAAGTGTAGTAACAGCCCTGAGGATGACAACTCCTTTTCCACATACCAGATGTACACTAGTTTATCTGAAGTTAAAGTCAAGGTAACTAAACTAACACAAGCCCCTATACTAAAAGGGTCACAAATATTTTTAGATGGTTGCGTATATCATTCTAGCATCATCTATGCTAGCAACTAGAGATGTGAAGGACTAGTCGACTATCTGATAAGCAGGGCTCGCTGAACCGCGGCAAGCCCTGCTCGCCAGCCGTGCTGTCCGGCGATCTGCGCATGCGCAGATCGCCTGAACCTGGCTCTTCTGGGTTACAATCTACTCGCCCATGGGCGAGTAGATTGTATAATTTGTCGAGCCCTGCTGATAAGCTTTTGCTTATCAGATAGTTGACAGGCTAACTGACTAGTCGCTCCGCCCCTGCCCCTTGCTGCCTCTATCAAATACACCAAACAACCAACCCCAAGAACACAGCAAGGTGGGGACTCCCCAGCTGACCCCAGGCTCTGTGCGGTGCTGCCACTTTGAAACGCTGCAGGGAGCGCAGCCTCAGGCTCCTCACAGCATTTCAAAGGTACAGCATCACACGGAGCATGGGGTCAGTGGGGGAGTCCCCAGCTGACTCCAGGCTCCACACAGCGCTTTCACCTAGGACTGTTGCTACACTTCAAAGGAGGAGGCACCCTACCGATTAATCGAATAGTCAGTTACCCGATACTTAACATTCTTACTAGCAACTGTCAAAGTCCTAGCATAGGAGGGAGTCCAATGATATTCTAAATATTCTGTGTATATCTACACTGTACTAAATACCTACAATTGGCCCATGTCAGTGGCTCTGGTTCAGAGGTCTTGGGCTGCAGGGTTATAAAACTGCAGTGTAGACTCCTCCCCCTATGGGTCCCCAGCACCAAGGCCCTACCCCACATGCCTACACTGCATTTTTATAGCTCTGCAACCAAGCCAGTGTCAGCTGACAAGGGCTAACCATGGATTTTAACGGCAGTGTACACATACCCTCTGTCAATTAGGCATGTTCTGTGCCAGCCTAGATGGCATGGTATTTTAAACCATATGTAATGCACCTATATTAAGGACTCCAAAATTGCTAGCACTAGTAAAGCAAGACTAGAGTTTGCAATAATGGGATATTTTTCAATCCCTCCTCAAAACCTAGCTTGTTTTTCACCACCCAGTTCTTCCACTGTTTCTTTTTCTCTTTTATTTCTCTGCTTTAGTCTAACAAAACAAAAACAAAAAAACCACACACACACACCCCAAACAAAAAACCCCAAGAACACACGTAACTACAACTTTCATCTGAGTTCAGAGTCACATTATGAATTTACTCTTACCATCCCATCTCTTAGGCCAGGTCTTCACTACGGGGGAAGGTCAGTACACAATTCCAGCTATGTAAAAAACAGCTGGAGTAGATGTACCTTAAGCCGAGCTTTGGCACCATCCTCACAATGGGGGGCTCATTGGGAAAAATGCTCCCATCAACTTCCCTTATTACTCATGAGGAGTATCAGCATTCAGTTTAGCAGGTCTTTACTAGATCTGCTAAATCGCACACAGAAGATTGATCACCTCAGTGTCCATCTTCCAGCAAATGGAGATGTGGCCTCAGGTTTATCCAAGCTAGACTGTAGAGTCTTTGAGGGCAAGGACTGTATCATATTTCTGTACAGTGAGGCTATTATAACTTCACTGACTTTTTGTTTTAATTACACAAGCTTGTCTCTATCAATCTGTGAAACTCTGTTTTGAAATGTGTAAGCCCACACCACTGTGATTCCTAGTCTGTTGTCTATAGATGTTTCCCAGTATGACAGGCTAGTCATTGATACCCAGGCACTCCCATCCTTTAACTTTTCTACCAATGACACAAAACAAGAACTGTACGATATCAGTTTTCAAAAAGTCAAACTTAATCTTTTTTGCATTTAAATGGTTCACTTTATGAAGAACGACATGAAATATGACAAAGTTAGTTATTCACTTTGAATGTTAGCCAACTTTTGAAGATATTACATGGCTTACTTAAGATACATTATCCTTTCAAATAAAGGGAAGGACATACACAATGTATTACAATAACTTAGTTTTAATCTAAAAAAACCAACAAATGGTCTGGTAGCACTGTATAGACTAACAAAACATGCAGATGGTATCGTGAGCTTTCGTGGGCACAGCCTACTTCTTCAGATGACCGGAAAGCTCATGATACCATCTACATGTTTTGTTAGTCTATACAGTGCTACCAGACCATTTGTTGTTTTTTCTGTAACAGACTAACTCAGCTACTCCCTGAATCTTAGTTTGAATCTGTTCATACGCAGGGCTGGCCCTACCATGAGGCGAACTGAGACGTTACCTCAGGTGCCAGACTGGGGGGGAGCAGGCCACTAGGACCCAGAGTGTAGAAAACTGTGTCTGCTGCTGGTGCATATGTAGGTAGCAGAGCAGTACTATGAGAGGAGTAGAACAGGAAGAAAGCAGAATTGAGACCTTTCAAAGTTTTGGCCCAAGCAAGGGAGGATGGGGGCATCATTTGAGCTCCCCGCCTCAGGTGCCAAAATGTTGTGGGCCAGCCCTGTTCATACCCTTTAGAAGAATCAACTACAACTGACTTTGCTCTAATGCTGTGAAAGGTCATTTGCCTTAATGACAAATAGCATAGTACAGTAAAACTCCAGTTGTCCGGCATCCAGTGGTCCGGCACTCCTACTAGTCCGGCACCACCTGGAACCCGGAAGTGCTCCAGGCAGCTGGACAATTGGAGCTGCTCTGCCCCCGGCTTCCCCGAGTCAGCCGCTGGTCAGTTTCAGCAGCGGCTGACTTGGGGACTCCCAGGGCAGAGCAGCTGGGGTGCTGCCGGGTTGCTCCCGTAGCGCTGCCCCTCGGCACTGCGGGACCAACCCGGCAGCACCCCAGCTGCTCTGCCCTGGGAGTCCCCAAGTCAGCCGCTGCTGAAACTGACCAGCGGCTGACTCGGGGAAGCCGGGGGCAGAGCAGCTAGGGTGCTGCTGGGTTGGTCCCGCGGCGCCGCCTCCCCATCCCACCCCAGACCCCTCATAGCTCCCCCTTCCGATAGTCTGGCATATCTGATAATCCGGCACCCCCTGGGTCCTAAAGGTGCCGGATTATCAGAAGTTTACTGTAGTTTCATCACTCTGCCCTTTTGGAGTCTCACTTCCAGCGTACTGTGGCAAACAGAAGACAGACGTGGAAACCTTTCATACTGCTTTCAGCCCTGCTCTGTACATAAACCAAGGTAGTTATACCAGCAGAACTTCCAGGTGCTCCCTCTAATTCAAAGAGCTTCTTTGTTGGTAGTTTAAGATGAAAAAGCCACTCTTTTACAGACAAGGGGGTCACACTAGCATAACTAGTAAAACTTCCCCATTATAGGATCATTTCCCCACAAATCTCCATACTGCACTGCCACCAACTGCATCCCCTTTGAATAGCAAGATGTATTCCTCATTCAGTGTGACTTGCACACAAAAGAGTTAGAACTTTAAATATAGCAGATCCCATAAATGTGAGAGTTTCTTAGAAAGGGCTATGTAAACCATGACATTTCCTGCAGCCTACACCATGAAGCGAGAGCGCTGCAGCACAGGCTAATAAGCCAAGAGAAGGGTGCCAAAATAACTGTAGGTCACAGTTTGCACTTTCCCCTCTATAGGTCTGCGTGGTGCCGCGTAGACAGAGCTGTCACCTGGTTGCAGCGCTGAGCCGCGGGGTGACCTCGGATGAGTCACTCCCTGCCTCAGTTTCCCCACCGGTGAGCTAAGGGTCATGGCACTTCCTGGCCCATGGGCGACAGGCGCTGGTGGGACTCTCACAGCGCCGGGGCGGCGATCACCCCGGTGTCAGGGAGCCCCGGCTCACAAAGCGAGGCGGAGCCCCCGCGGGCTCAGACAGGCATGTGGCTCGGTAAAGGCAGCGACGCCGCTCGGGGCCGGCCGGGCAGCGCGTTACCGGCCCGCCGGAGTCACCGTCCCGCCTGGAAGCACAGGCCCCGCGCCCGCTCACCCGAACACGTGCTCCGAGCTCCAGATCTTCATGGCTCCGCTGCCGGACCGCGACCGGGCTCCAATGGCGACCGGCAGCGCTGGCGCTGCGCTAGACTCCGGGCAAAGAAAGAACCGGCTCAGAGGGGGCGAGGCCATGACGCAGGCAGGGGGCGGAGCGCCACGAGCCGGGAACAGGCTGTACCGGGCAGGCTCCTGACTGGCGCACTCCCAGGAGACCTCGCGGGCGGGGGCAGCAGGAATACGTCACTCCATTGCCCCGCAGGCTGCGGAAGCCAAGTGACACGCCCCCATGCCGCACGCGACATTACGGGAATGCAGGGCCACAGCGTCCTCTTGCTTCACGCGATTCCCTTTTGTCGTCCACCAACCACGTGACTCCGCACCCTCTCTCCCACAGGTGGTTAACGAGCGTGCGGTGCTAACCGCGCCTGCGCAGCGCTGCTCGTAGCAGCGGCCTCCAGGGCTTGTGCCCGGAAGCGCGAGGCCCGCTCCCAGGCTCTGTCTGACCCTAAACCTTTTGCCAGCCTCGCGCGTCACCTGCCCTGCACGCCGGGCCCGGGACAGGGCCCATCCATCCCTCACCGCGAGCACGGCCCTCACAGCAATTTTCCTCCTCTCCTCCTGCAGCGGGGGGGCCCCTGCGGTGTGCTCCTTGGGGCGGGCTCTGCGTGCCCCCGCAGCCGCCCTGCGCAACAACAAATGCAGCCGGAGCAGAATCAAATGGGTGGCACCAGGTGTCAGTCAATGCTTAGGGATGTAAAATCCCGTTTAAAATGTTAACCGGCTAAACCGTGTGATCGGTTGGCCAGCCCGCAGCACCGGGAGAGGGGGCTGCTTCCGCTGGACTGGGCGCTGGTTAACTGATTAAGCGCTAAGGCAGCGCTTACCAGCTAACTGGTTAACTGATTACCCTCTTTACATACCTAGTAAAGGGTGCAACTAAATCAGCTATGGACAACCTAGTTTAGTGAATGGACCACAGGTGTGGCCTTCATCTTAGTGGGCGGCAAGATTGTCAGTAACCTGAGGTGAAAGTAAGGTTGCCCACCCTGGTGCACTGCTCTGGCAAGATATGACTGGGCTGAGCCTAGAGTCCACCCCAGAGCTTTCCACCTTTCCAGATTACTGTGCCCACTTCAGAAGTCTCCCGGCCCTACTCCTGTGTCTCCCACACCCAACCCTCTGCCATGAGCCGCTGGTACCCCCTGCCCTCAGCCCCCCTCCATACACACAACACCATGCCCTGAGTCTCCTGCACTCACACCTACACCCAACTCCTGCCCTGAGCTGCCTTCACCCTCCTCCCTTGCCCTGCACCCCCCCACACACATCCTATCCTGACTCCAGTGCCCCACACATATCCTCAGCCTGCTGCCCTAAGCCATCCCACACCACACACACTCCAATGCCAATAAAACTGCATTAATAACAGAAAATCACAGTTATTGCTTTAATTACATATAACATTATAGATCCTCTTCAGTTTTCAGTATTTGCTTGTTGTCAGGTGGAATACCTGAACATGTCTGGTCTGATGTGATGTAGCACTACTGTCCCATCGCAACCCTCACTCCCATCGCAACTTGCCCCTTTTCCCAGGACACGGGTTGCAATAGGACAGTACCTATAAGACATTTAAATTACTTTCATCCCTGATCGTAACCAAGATGGACTCCTGGGATAAGGCGTTCTTGGGGTATGTCTACACTTGCACCTTCTTTCGATAGAGGGATGCAAATGAAGACATTTGAAATTGTAAATGAAGCTGGGATTTAAATATCTCGCGCTTCATTAGCATAATCTCATTATGGCGCTATTTCATTATGGCGCTATAACTGTTAATCCTCATTTTATGAGGAATAAGGGTTATTTCCAGAGAAGGGTTTTCTCTCGAAATAACGCATCTACACAGCGTGTTTTATTTCCAAATAGTGCTATTTCGAAATAGCGCCATAACGATATTATGCAAATGAAGCGTGAGCTATTTAAATCCCGGCTTCATTTGCAATTTCGAATGTCTTCATTTGCATTCTTCTATCAAAGAGGAATATAGTGTAAACATACCATTGGTAACTATACTTGTGTCCCTACTTGAACTGCAAGCACATGGCTCTTACAGTTAGGCTACGTCTCGTCTAGACTGGCGCGCTTTTGCGCCAGAGCTATGCAAATGAGGCTCAGCATTGGAATATCGCCGAGCCTCATTTGCATAGCTAATGAACCGCCATTTTCGCGGAAGAGGCTCTTGCGCAAGACGGGGCTGTCTACACTGCCCCTTCTTGCGCAAGTGCCTGAAAATAATCGGCATAACGGCTGCGCAAAAGTTTTTCTTATGCGCAAGATGGGGCAGTGTAGACAGCCCCTGCCTTGCGCAAGAGCCTCTTCTGCGAAAATGGCGGTTCATTAGCTATGCAAATGAGGCTTGGCGATATTCCAACGCCGAGCCTCATTTGCATAGCTCTGAGCGCGCTAATGTGCTATCAGTATGCATCTCACTTCACCTGTCCTTACTTAATGTGTATCACTTTAGTAATACTGGTAGGAAAAAATTTTTTGAAGATGGAAACCAGCAGAATCTGGCAGCTGTGCAGGTGGACAACAGTAAACAAAATGTCTCGCAGGCTACACATAAAACCCCAAGCCCTGCACCACAGGTTGCTTACCACTGACCTCAGTCCAGGCCAAGCACAATTTAACTACAAGTATGGCTGAGAACACACACATCCCTTATCATGTTGGCTATCAGGATAGGGTTTTGACCATAGTTCTGCAAATACATTTTATGACATGTCTCTTAAAAGGGCTGTTTTCACTACACTTGCAGTTCAGAGAGAGACACCCTAAGGATGGAAGGGGCCAGGAAGAACAAAGATTGCTGTATTCTCCAAATCATCTTGACTTTTATTTTAAAAAAGACACTACATACTGGCAACCGCTGAACCCTCAGGGCCTGATCTGACACAGAAACCTTCCTCTCGTCAGTTTTGCTCCTTTGCTGCCCCAGGCACCTGCTGTCCCTTTGTCATTCTCTTGATCTTGCTTCCTCCCTCTTCCCCTTCCTGTCACCTTTTCCTCCCCTGTCACCCTGACTGGCAGACACAACTCCCTCCCTCCTTCTGCTGAAGGGCTTTCACCAGGGTGTCAGGCGTTGGGGTCGGGAGGGGGCGCTGGGTGGAAGAGTGCGGCTAAATGGAAAGGGGTGACAGAAGGGGGGAGTGGAAGAGAGCGGGTGGGTGGAGCCTAGAGAGCGTGGGGGTGGGGCTAGTGCCTGGGCGGAGAGGAAACGAGGCAAGACTCGAGAACTACGCCGGAGGGGCGGGGGCAGGCAGACTAACGGCTATGGGGAGGTGGGACCAATGCCGCAGCCGCCATGATGGAGGAGGCGGGGTCTGGGGCGCCCCGCGGCCGGGCCCTACGATCAAGACGTGATGAGCTCGCACGCGGGGGGCGGGGCTTGCGGCCGGGGCGCAGCCGAGTCTTGCTCGCGGCGGCCGTTTGGCCATGGCGCACCGCTACCTGCTGCTGTCGCGGGGCTGCTGCCGGCGCCGGGGCCTGCCCAGTGTCCTGACGCTGCAGCAGCTGCTCTCGGGCCGGGGCCCCTCCGGGCCGGGGCTGGCGCAGGTGAGTGACACAGTGTTGGGGGGCGGAGCCGGGGCAGCCGCTGTCAGTCAGTGTCGGTTGGGGGGTGTTAATGGCTCCCAGGCCTACGGGTGGGGTGTCCCGAGGACCGGGGGTGACCGGGCGCGCTCCCCGCGGCCAGCGCTTAACCCGCGTTCGGGGCCCGGCTCCGCAGGGGGCTGCTCGGCCTGGGGCGCCTGGGATTCCTCGGGGCCCGCCGAGTGCCCCCAGCCAGAAACTGGCGAGCGTGTGGCCCAGCTGCCTCCCCCTGCTCGCCCTCCGCGGGGCTACGCGTGTCGCGTTTACCCAGCAGCCGGGAGGGTCAGTCTTCGGCTTGTGCCTTTTGTCCTTGAGGAGCCGGGGATCAGGCTGCCCCGGGCCTTCAGCGTGTCCCCGCCAAGTGGGAGCTGGTGGCCGGTCTTTAGAGTATCGGCATTAAAGCAAGGGGGGGATGGTGGGAGGATTTAAGGCCGTAAGACGCTCTCCGGGCTGGTTAGTTGGGGCGCTCTTATCAACTCAAAGTTTTCTGGACCCCCTACGAACTATTCGCTGCTCACCCATAAGCCAAGGTGTTTAAAAAAATCTCCTATGGATCACTTTACAAGGAAGTGACAGGAATTCAGAAGGAAAAGTAAACTGGAAGGTCACAGGTTGCAAGCTTTAAATTGCTGGTTTGAATCTGAACAAGTGCAAAATTGCACAAATAGCACTGTCATCTGTGACAGTGACTGTTCACTCTCAGTGAAATGGTGTGGCCTCTATCCAGCTACTGCAACACAGGTTTGTAGAGCACAGAAGCTTTCTGAGTGATTACTCTTATTTGTAATTTCATTGGCTAGAAAGGGAGACTGGTCTTATAGCATGGCATGGGACAGGGACTCCATTCAGTTCCCGACTCTTTCATCGACTTCCTAATCGCTCTCCGCCATCCAGACTTGTGTATCCCTTTCAGGAGTCTGGTTTGTCCTGTATAATCCCAAGTTTCACCTAACTTAAAAACTACTTGCTTACAAAATCAGAAATAAAAATATGTATGTCACAGCCTAAGTTCTCTTAAGTGGCACTACCTGAGCTGTGGTAGGGAGAGATGCCTCTCCCCCAGCAGGAACTTATCATGGTCGGGGGAGAGGTGCTTCTTCCCACCAGCCCCAGCAGGAACCTACCAAGGCTGGGGCAGAGACACCCTCCTTTGGCCCCCCCCCCCCAGCTGCTGCTGTAAGGGGAGATAGCTGGGGGGGAGGGTCCCGACACACTGTCTCTCTCTGTCTCTCTCTCTCTGCTGTAGCCCCCAGGCAGCCTGAAACCTAACCCCCTAGTGTCCCCTCCCTGCACTCCCAGCCCTTTGCCCCAGTCCTGAGCCCCCCATCCCTGAACACTCATCCTTACACACACACCAATCCTCTGCTCCAACCCTGCGCCCTCCGAACCCTGCGTGCCTTCTCCCCCTCCACATACATACACAACATGAATTTTATGATCTCCAATATGGAGATGATGTTCCACACACATAGGAAAATTAGAGGGAACACTGGTCACAGCCCACTGTTAAGGAAATATTGCTTTTTCGTTTTTACCATTGATTTATAAAATCAATTAGAATATACGTTTCAGTGTATAGTATAGAGCAGTATAAGCAAGTCATTGGATGAAATGTTTAGTTTATACTGACTTAGCTAATGCTTTTTATGTAGGTTGTTGTGAAACTGAACAAATATCTAGATGAGTTGATGTACCCCCGAAAGACCTCTCCATATCCCTAGGGGTATGTGTAAATTTGGTTGAGAACTACAGTACTACATGACCTTAGGCAAATTCCTTAATGTCTCTGTGCCTCAGTTTCCTGTCTGTGATGGGAGAACAGTTCACATTGCTGCAAAGATAAATTAATATTAAGTGTTTGGGATTCTTCAGCATTAGATCTCAGACTGAGTACACATTTCCATCTCTAGGCATAGTTTATTTTAATTCTTAGTTTCTTTGTGCAGACTTTAGTCTGGCCTTAACTTAAAATTGAACACATTTATTATTATTAACGGGTATATTCTGGTTCAAAATACTAAGTTTTCCTTTTAAGTAATTCTTCTGTTAAGCAGATAGAACATACGTGATGGTGAACATAAGAAACCTAATGTATTAACTAGAATATCTTGACTGGAAAGCATAACTTATAAGAAACTGAAGTAAATAACCATATGTAATGATCTGCTGTGCATTCCTTTATGTAAGGTAATTTGGTATGCTGTGTATGCCTTTATGTAAGTTACTTTAGTTGGCTGTGGCTGCCTTTATGTAAGGTATACTTCATTTTCAAAGGATTGGTCTGTTGGAAACTTCCTATTTTTTTTCTAAGCAGACTTATAAAGTAGTTGGTGGTTGTCATATCATTAAGATATGACAGTTTGGTCCATTTTACATTATTCAGTTTAAGACGCTGACTTTCAACCTTTCCAGATTACTGTATCCTTTTTAGGAGTCTGATTTGCCTTCTGTACCCCCAAGTGTCACCTCATTTAAAAACTGCTTACAAAATCAGACCTAAAAATACAGAAGTGTCACAGCAAACTAGTACTGAAAATTGCTTATTTTCACCATATAATTATAGAATGAGTCCTTTGGGATATAAATATTGTACAGGTTGGACCTGACTGGTCCGGCACCCTCGGGACCTGACTGATCCTGAACAAAGTTATTTACCGGACATAGGGAGGTCCCCTGTCATTGGCCTCTCAGCTCTCCACCCCTCCCTACTACTGGCTGCTTCCAGCCTGATCCTAACCTCACTGCCCCCAGGCTCAGGCTCTAGCCCCGCTGCTGCTTGTCTCCAGCACCAGCCCTCCTGCTGCCAGACCTCCCTGTCCCTGAGCTCTATGGTCCTGCCAGACCCGTTTTTTAGCATATAGATCAGTGTACCCAATCATTGTATGAAATGCTCATTTGTGCTGATTCTGCTAATGCTTTTTATGTAGCCTGTTGTAAAACTGAAGAAATATCTAAATGAGTTGAGGTGGGTACTTGGAAGACTTTTGTGTCTCACTTAACCTTGTACATGTATTTCTGGTTCGGAGCCACTGGTTTAATAAATTTTTTAAATAATGTTTTTGAAGTTTTTTGCTGTGCAGTAAATAACGAGTACTGGTGTTTATTTATTGATAAACTCGTTTTTTTGGGGCGTGAACAGTTTTTTTTTTTTCTTTTGATATAACAGAAAATGTAGGGAATTTTCTGGGATTCTTTTGTATTCTTGGTGTGGATTAGAATTATGAGGATATAGTGGCTTTTCTTTTTGTATGGTGAAAAATTTTGACTCTTTTTTATAAATACCCAGCAATGCTGCTATTTTGTTTTGCAGCATAAGATTCTGAAGGAGATTGAGCATGAGGCAGCATTTATTCAGTCCTACAGGTCTTCTTGTATTTGTCTGACACTGTTAAAATGGTGAGTAGAGTTGCATCACAGCCTTAATGTAACTCAGGTGTAAACCTGACCTGTATGCTCTCTACCTCTCTCCATTGTGGACTGTATTATAAAGTGTTACCACCTTTGTTCAGTAATGCTCATTAGGTATTGTTCTCTTTTCCTAACATAAATGTTCCTCAAATTCCTTTGTCATGACAACTGTTTTATCCACATGATTGATAGGCTGGGCATAAAATGGCCTAACTATTTAAACACCATGAAGGCAAAGTATGCTTTATTTGCTCTTTGTTCTTTCCCCTTTTGAGATACACTGCTTTCAGGGTATCATTTTAGGACACTTTGGCATTCTCAGCTGCAGCTAACCTAAGGACAGTTTCCCTAGGAACAGTCGCGTGATATGCCAAAACTAGATTTTTCATGATATTATAGTTATTAGTTTGAATGTGTAATATCTTGGCTGTAATATTCCTTCATAGTAGCTTTGACTTTTAGACTATGCAGATCCAGTGCTATACAAAATAATGAAGATATCTCCTCAGCTCAGCGCCAGGGCTGGAGGAAATGGAATACATTTTTAGATAGAAACAAAATAAATCAGAACATTAAATCAGATTTCATAGAGCCTTAAGTATGACAACACACAATGAAATTGGAGGGAGGGCATCAACAGACTGAGAATCCTTCACATGCCTGTCAATCTCAGAAGTGAATAACGAGATAGGAGCATTCAATTCCTTCATCTTCCATAGATATCCAAAGCCCTTATGTTTCACAATCATATCAGATGCTAGAGCTTGTGCATCCTTTCCACTGAACTCTAAAATCTAGAACCCTGCAAACCAGGAAGGCACTTCAGTTAGCACATATCAAATTCATATTATGCTGTAAATATATCCATATATATACTATTAAACTTTAGATCTTGTTTAGGATTTTTTTCTCTCAAATGGGCTTCTCAGCTCAGTGTAAGCACTGTCTAATATGCCCTTTTGTATTGGATCTCTGAGCAGAAAGAATTTTTTATTTTTCTCAAAGAAACTCATGCCATAACCATGAGGATCTCACCTGTCCAGCCAAGCTGAGTGCTACAGCAAATACCCATTAGCTGATAATGTACAAAATTCATGTAGTACTTCAAATTATCTTATGTCTGAGGTTGCATGGGAAACGTAAGTGTAAAACCAAATGTCTGCAATGTGTATCATATGCATTTATTTATAAGACTTTTTTGTGTTTCATTATGTTTATTGACACTGTTGGCAAGATTATAGATTTGTACAGGAAAGGTAACAGATTTGCTTATTTCAGAAAACCATATGATTATTAATTTCTACCTTTATCCCCCCCTTTTTTTTTTAATTTTTGCTCATATCCTCAGCAATTCTTACTGTATAAGGGTGGAAAAGAAAAGAGCTTGTTTGAAAAAATGTATAACACTTTCTTGTTGCCTAATAGTGTTTGTGCTTCATCTTTCAGTTTCATGAACAGGTTACCGCTAGAGTGACTGCTAACAAAAGTACTGTCTTGGCACGCATAATTGCTGCTTACAGAAGGTTCTTCTCCCAACCTCCTAAAGGTAATCATAACTTAGCAGTGAGCGAAATGCAGCTCATTGAGTTCTGTAGTGAAGACCACTCTCGTATTTCATTTGGCCTGGTTGTCCTCAGAGACATCAGGTTCCAGCATAAAATGACCACTGATAGCAAGATAGAATATTGCATGCTGGGATCTGTGGACTGGCACCTCCTGTTTAAAAATAAGTAACTGCAGTTTGCTTCATCTTATTCCATTTAAACTAGTCTTCAGGTTCCTGACGATTTGCTAGTGCATTGCTCAGTTTAAACCACGTTTACATATCCCTGATTTATAACTGGACTAGAAAGCTCTGATGAATTGTTAATGAGTGTTATAAATGCTCATTTTTCTACCTGTGTGCATTGGGATCTTGATGCACACAAATTTGTCACATAAATTGTGTGTGTAATCTAAAATATTTTAGTCTAATTTAGAATTAATAGCGCAGTTGTATTTAAATATTATACATCTATGTGGTGCTTGACAACTAGGGAGAAGGACATACTCATGCTGTTGGTGAATCTTTGGCTAGCTTTTTCAATACTAATCCTCCAGGTAGTGGGGGTAAAAGGGAATTATGGAGTCTAGTGAAAAAGACTCATGCCATAACCGTGAGGATCTCACCTGTCCAGCCAAGCTGAGTGCTAGAGCTTGGTAATTAAAAGACAAGATTCTTTTCCAGACACTCCTAGGTTTCTCTTTTTTTCCCAGTACCTTATTAAACACTCTTTCATTTGTTGACTTGAGCAATTTGACTTCAGCTCAATGTTAATTTAATAAGAGAATAAAAACTTATTATTTTTCTTTTCCAAGTAAATATCTTCAGTCTAAGTAAACCAGATATTTTCTGCTGAAATTATAAAGTGATTCTTCAGTCTTTTCGAAAGAACTACCATTGAGATGAGGTTAATAACTTACATGATGCAGGGTAATATGTTCATAATACTTATGCTTATTACATTTAAGTACCCTTATTTGTCATAGAAGTATCAATAGCTAGTAGTATATCAGATGCTTTTAATGTGTTCTCTTCATAGGATTTGAAAAGTATTTTCCCAATGGAAAGAAGGTTAATGAATCCAAAGGATCAGCTGGTGAAACAAAAGGTATTAATGGGCTATTCCCATTCAAGCTTTACTTTAGACTACTTATTAATTCTGTAACTATGAGACTGATACATTCGTATTAGATGTTTGCAGATACTGTGCTCCACATAGTCTGCAGTTTCAGAGCCAGCGTTAAAACCTTTTTAGTTCCATATGGCATATAGGCTTTAGAGTTGGGGTTTTTTCTTCCTTTTATGGATACGTATTTAGTGCCCTTTTAATGAACATAATCACACGTTATATAAGCTTTTCCTAGAGCAATTTAAAACATCTGTTCCTTATCTGGACAGTAACCACAGAATCACTGTGCAGAGGAAGGGCCCCAGCAGTAGCTGTGTAAAGACTATTGCTTGAAAGAGAAGATGGTAATGACTGTTGCGGAGTCCCTTCCTCAGGTGTATGTGCAGACCACAAGCTGGGGAAACCATCAACCATAGTAACAGTTTGTATGTCATAGTGATAGATTGTATTAAGAGTCTGATTATAAAAAGATGGGCAATAATCCTGCAGAGCCTGTTGAGAGGAGGGTGACTAGTCATAGAGCCATAGTTTAGAGATCATGAACCTCTTATCCCTGTATTCTTTTGCACTGTCTTACGGCTAGGATGTCAAATCAAACTCCATATTGTATTTAAACCCTTCCCAAACATTGAAAGAAGTGAACAGTTCTCTATAGGCTTAGATGTCCAAGGGAGCTTTAGTCAGATTACACTTAATGCTGGTTATGGGACCAGATTGACTGCCCTGAAAAAATACTCCCCATTTTTGTAAAATGGTCACACAGGTAGAGTAATCTTCCTCACATTGCCCAGCTTGTCAACCACCTCCATGTTCTGGAGGAACCAGATCTAGGGAATTGTATAATTTCTTAGCTTCCAAGAGTAGAAGAATACACATAGTGGAGCTCTGTTTTGTTCATGGTCATATAATGTGGTCATTTGTTGATTAAGGAGTGGGATTACATGCCTGTTTTGTTTGGGGAGGAGGAACAAAAAGATAAAAATGTGATTCTTCAATAGATTATACTTTGTTATTGATTTCAGAGATGCTTGGCATTTGTAAACTATTGTGCATTTAGGGTTAGTTTTTTTTTCAGAAAAGCTTTTAAATATAATATAAACAGAAAATCACTGTGTGTGTTTGAGATTTCTGTAACATTTGAAAATGTTGTTAGTGTGTCTCTTTATTTTATCTTTTTTTTTTTTTTTATAGAAGTAAAGCAAACTAATGCCCAGCGACCTTCTGGGAGTAACAGTGGAGGTGGTGGAGGAGGAGGTGGAAAAAGAGGAGGCAAGAAAGATGACACTGGATGGTGGGCCAGATTACAGAAGGTCTTCAATCTAAAACACATTATTTTTGGCATTGACTTACCTTGTATAAACACTGTGTGGTAACCCAATGAGAGAATATGATTTCGAATCTTTTGAAGAAGTGCTTAGTGTATTTATAGTAAACTTTTGAAGGTAGATCAAACTTCTTATTGTCAGGGGAGGTTAATTTTTTTAGGTACCATGTGGATTGATAGATCAAACTGATAGTTTTCATAGTTAAAACTATAGTTTTGATGTATTTAGTAAATATAGGTAAATCAAGTTATTTTGGTTTTAGAAAAACAGTTGCCATAAACACAGCTTTTCTGGAATTTTTTGGCACTATTAAACATAACACCAAAGAATACAATAACTAAGGGTAGAAACAATATTTTTCTTTTCAATTTCTTTATTCTGTTTGACTGTACTTTGAGTATAGTTAGTTTTCTTTCTCCTGTATAGGTTGATCAGTTTCCTCTTTTGTTTGTGTGGGTCTTTCCTTCATTGCTGTGTATGTTTTTTAAAAAATCAGGTGAGGGGTATGAATGTGATTATAAAACCACAAAAGTTTTCAGGAGAACTTGAGACAGGAGTAAATATCTGAAAACCCTCTAATCACTTAGCTTTCAAGTTGACTGTGTCCTGTTACTGTTTTATAAAGCACTTAAGATCCTCTTATAAAAAAACATTACTGTGGAAATGTCTTGTCTTTTGAACATAAAAAGTACAATATCTTGGCAAACAATTCAGTTTAGCTTGATGCACTCCTTGTTGTACCCTAGGAACAAATAGAAAATACACCTGTGATGTCTATTCTTTTATTTATGCTGGAGAGATGAAAAAAATACTTTGTTTTTCTTCTTTTGGTGTTCTAGGGTGAGTTTCCATGGGATGATAAAGAGTTCCGGTTTTACTTCATGAGCAGTTCTATTTTCTGGGCTGCTCTTACGTATTACACCTTCTTCAGGAACTCTGGGAGAGAAATCACTTGGAAGGATTTTGTCAATAATTACCTTTCTAAAGGAATGGTAAGTAGTAAGTGTGGAGAATCCTAAAATAAGAGATAGCTAGTTTGGGTAGCAGCGTTAGTGTGACTTCTGCCCAAAAATATCTGAAACATACTAACAAAGGTAACTAATAAATAAGTTTCCCAGAATTTGACTTTCATTATTTTGTAAGTTTGACTATTTTTATTTGAAGAAATTTGGAATGTGGAAGGGTTAGCTATTTTAAGACTTGCAGTTCCAGGAAGTTGAAAACATTCTAAAGGTGGGATTTGTGTAGTGCTAACAGTGGTGCTGCAGGAGGCTCCCTGCATGATTGAGACACCCCTGCATACGGCGTGAGGGAAGCTGCAGTCCTGGTCTGATGATCAGAGACTTCTGGACAGGCGTTCAAGGAGAAGGACATGCCTGCAGCTGCAGGGAAGGCCACTCTGCTCCTGAACAGTTCCTGCCTAGGGACAGCTCCTGGCTGGTGACTGAGGCCATATCTATGATGCTGGCTAAATTGGTACAGTACTGCTGAAATTTAATGCAAGAAGGATCGATTTTAGTAGATCTGGTGAAGACATGAAAAATTTATGGGAGAGCACTCTCCCATAGATTTGTATATTCCATCTACCTGAGAAGCGTAAGGGAAGTTGGCAGAAGAGGTTTCCCCCATCACCATAGCACAGTAACAAGTGGCTCTAGCTACGTCAACTTCATTTACATTATTCATCTAAGTGAAGTACTGTAACTTGGGGCTGGTCTTACACTACTACAGTAAATTGACCTAAGTGAATAGGGCTGTGAAAGCAGTGCTGCAGAGTGTTTCTTTTATGGGGCTGGAGACAACTGATCTCTGCAGGGAAAGCTACAATCCTAGTGATGCAGAGGAGGAATGAGGTGAAGTCTGCAGGGGCGTCAACCCTGTTGAATTGCTACTGCCCCAGGGACAGCTCCCAGGTTCTCAGCTGTTGAGTGAGGGTCCATGACACCAGGGCTGCACTGCCACCACAGGACTGTGATACCTGATCCCTGCTGGCACAGGGTGTAGTGGGAGACTGTACTTGTGCTGATGGTTACTGATGTATTTTTTTTCATTTATTTCAGTGTAAGTTGAAACTGACAATTTATAGCATCTATTGATTTTAAATTGAATCCTGCCAAGCCTATCAGTAAGACAGACCCTTAATTCAGTTGAAAGGGGCACTGAATCAAATCAGAGCCCTCATTTGCAGGGTGAGGTGAGGGAGAGGGCGGACAGAGGCTGATCCCCAGCAGCAGTCCCTGTCCACTGGGGATCCCAGTTCCCCGCAGACAGAAGCTGATAGAGGCAGCAGTGCAGAGAGGGGCAGGTGGCACCCTTCACCTTGGCACTCAGTTCCCCTCTTCCCATTCAGCATAGCCATCCCTATAAGAACTGACTCCTCCTTTCCCCCGCTGCTTCCTCTGATATAGAGGCAGCAAGGAGGGCAGGGAAATGCATGTAGTTGACAAGATTGACTGATAAGTCTAGGCGTATTGGTTTGTCAACTACATGTTGACATCCCTGTTGTTTTTTAATAGAATGGCCATCTCAACCTCAACTGTACCATATAGTTGAGACGCTAATCTCAAATTTTACTTTGCTTCTTCTCTACATTAAAAGGAAGATGTGGAATTGCATCCTGTTACATCAGTGGAGAATCTGGGCTGCATTTTTTTAAAAATATGTAAAATGATCTGTAGTGCATTCTAAAAATGTTTATTCCTTCCTCTTGCAGGTGGACAGACTAGAAGTCGTGAACAAGCGCTTTGTTAGAGTGGTCTTTACCCCAGGAAAGTCTCCTATGGAGGGGGTAAATTTTAGTTTTTAATATGGATAAATTTATTGTAGAAGGAAGCAGAACTATCTTCACTTCAAATACAAAATTGTTGCTGCAGAAAACTTGGTCTTTCTAATACCATTCTCTCCTTTTATTTAACTTTTGTAGGATTATTTTTTAATATTATTACTGTTTTATTTTCCTGTCTCTCCTGGTCCTTTGCCTCTATTATCTACGCTCTACCCCTGTAAATAGCTAAAACCAAGACACATTATGAAGCTAATTTAAAAACATTGTGGTTTTTCTTTCCTTCCAGTGTCCACTATCTTAGTCCACGAGCAGAGCCTTCAGAAATCTGTATTTCAGCTGCTAGTAGTTTCCTACTGTAAATAGTCCACAATAATGCTGCATCATCTGGTACTGAAAATCCTTTTGTAGTGTGTGTATTTATTTATAAATTCACTTGACTGCCCCACTGAAAAGAAAAAGTTTGGATCTTCATGATTTTTCAGTCTGCACAGTGAAGTGAAAACTGAAGATATTATCACAGAGTCAAAAATCCATTTGGTGTCTTAAACATTGATAAAACCTGGTTCTTTCGGGTAACTAGTTCCCCAAAAGGATGAGCATAAGTGCTGGCTAAGGTGCTCCACAGAGTGGAGTACCCAAAGACAAGCCTATATTCCCTGTAAATTACACACACTTGTGGCGATGGCACAACAATTTTTCATGTACCACTCATGTCACAAACTGTGCCACTCACAGTTTCCTCTGCTCGTGGGGTGGGTGCTGCAATGGCTAGACTAATGACTAAGGCAGAGCAGGGCAAACTGCTGAGAACTCTTTCTAGTCTGAAGTAACTGGATTTCTCTCTCCACCTCAAGACTCAGCACCTTCCCTCAGTCCCAATGCAGAGCACTCATTCTCTTATCCCTGACACTGACTGTCCCCCTGCAGCCCCAATTCACTCTGCTTCTCACGTGCAACACCCACCAAACATACCCCATTCTCCTTATACCATTATTCCTCTGCTCCCTCCATCCTGACACTCAATTCCCCTCTACCCATTCAGCATAGCCACCCTGATAAGAATACTTTTTTTGAAGTGAAGTTTGCCCAAAGACTAAAATATAGTGCTTAGTGGCCCATGCAACCCAAAGAAAATGTAGAGGGAGACGTTGATAACTATTGACATATTTGGGTGACAACAATGATCATTTCAGGCAGGCTTAAAGTGAAGTAGGCTGGATAACTTCACCGCTGGCCATATCCCTAAACATCATTCCATGTTTAAGACATTATGTAGTTATCTCTTCTATTTTTAGATTGTACCCAAGAGGCTTCTTTTCTAGACTATCAGCTTTTGCTGAGTCAGTGTCTTGAAATATGCAATAGTTATTTCATCATTGGAACTAATGTGTCTTACTGCTCATATTTGTACACTTTCTCTTTCACCTATTAAACCATGATTGGCCTTGGTTTCTCAACCAGTTAATGGTTAAGGTCATAATTTTATGCAATATTAGGTTTTCAGGGTAGTCACGATGAAAAAGACAAATCCTGGAAACCTGTTTCTTAAAATTAAAAAATCTAGTTTCAGCACTGTTTCAAACCTGAGTGGTGTGGTAACAAAAATAGTGTATTAACTACTAAGCACTGTGATAAAAGTTAATAGTTAAAGTGCCATAGCAAGGCAAATTTTGAAACTTCTTTTTAAACCTGAGTGAGCAGCCTCCTTCCTCTTCAGGTGAAATAATCATCACTAAGACCAAGTGCCACTGTGTATTTGCTGGGCTCTTGCTCTCTCTGCCACATAGGCAGCCCTAAGTTTCCCTTTGAAAATGTTAATGTCTGGTCTTTTGTGCTCATTGCATTCATCCTCTCATTTAAAAAGTAAAAAAAGTCAGAATTTAAGCCTGTTAGAAGTGCATGAAAATCCTGGCATATGACTTCTGTGATTGCATGATCAAAGTCAAGTCTTAGTAATGGTCCTCCGGTAATAATTTAGGTGATAAGCAAGTTTCCTTAAATCTAAACTCATTCTGTTCTGCACTAAATATACATTACAATTTTGTAAATTAAATATTTCAGTTCTGAAATAGTGAATCAGTCCTTTAGTCTGAGGTGAGGCCACTGACTTTCATGTCTGTTTTTTATCTTTAGATGGATTGTGAAGAGGCTGAAACAAATTACTCATCTTGTGCTGATCGTAATTTTGTTTTTTATAGCAGTATGTCTGGTTCAATATTGGTAGCGTGGACACTTTTGAACGGAATCTGGAAACTGCACAGCAAGAGTTGGGAATAGAAGGAGAGAACAGATTACCTGTAGTCTACTCAGCAGAAAGTGATGGGTAAGAAGCTGTTTAAACACTAGATACATAGATAAACTTTCTTTCCCAGTGGAATAGTAGGATTGTCTTGTATGCATATCATGGCACACTAGATGGCAGTATTATGAAGCAGTCATTCTGCTTTGACCTTTGTGTGTGTTCAATATACTGTACATATAATAAACGACTTTATTCAGAGTTTTCATTTCATGTAAGCTTTTCCCAAGCTTAGTTTCTTATTACATATTATGTATCTGTTTCTGTGTATCTGCAGTTTAAACTTAATTTAGGTTTGCAGCATCTGTGTTACCCAAATAAAGAGTAGTGGTTCCAAAACAAAACTTATATTCTTTCAGTTTATCTACTGTGGCTTAGTTTTTCTGAACTGGCTTTAGTACAGACCCCAACTGTCCCTCTTGTTAGAAGTGTGTATCCCGGACTCTGAATGGCTGAGGTGTATGGGAAATGGGTGTTTTTAGCTCAGTAATTTGGTTTCATTCTGGTCCATCGGAGCAGTTATTGAAAAAATGACTGCTGTTAATCTGTGTGAAATTAGTTTGCCCTGTCAGGAGTTTCATCTTGTGTGGTATGCTGCTCCCAAGGGTTTCTTGACCCCTTAAGGAGATATAAACCTGTTCTGGCCTCTTGAGAAGCTGCTAGGCACTTGGCTGCTGCCTCTCCATATATGCATGTTCTTTCACTCTCTGTCACTGTTGCCACCATCTGTATTGGCATATTTTTTCTCACTCTATACTAGGTAGTGATGCATGGCAGGGTTCTCTCTAAGTTGTGCGCTTGCGTAGGAAAAAATTTCCACCCCACCCACCTCCTGTGCAGAGCCGCACAGCCTCATGGCAGGTGTAGGAGGCTGCTCTGGAGACCGGGAGTGGCAAGTACCGGGGTCTGTACTAGTGGGGGAGGCAGTAGAGGCAAGGACAGTGGGGTCCTGGCACAGAAGCTGGACAGGTGGGGGGCAAAAGCACCAGCCGTTTGTGGTGGTGGGAGGTACCGAGTGTAGGTAAATTCTGGCGGTCCTGGGCTGGGCACTGGTCTCTGTACGGGAGAGGGGAAACAGGCAAGATGTGGGGCTGGGGACAGGTCTTTTGGCTGTGGGCCCTAGACTCAGGTACTGTCTTTTTATGTCTGGGGGAGCAGATAGCATGGCCCTGGCATATATACTGCTGGCATATGGGGGGCAGATTGCAAGGTTGGGCACAACTACAGAGTATGTGTGGGAGTAGGCAGTTTGCCAGGCCTATACAGGAACCAGCTGGCTGTGTGTGGTCCTGATGGGGGCACAGGCAGTGGGGCACGCACCGTGTGTGTTGGGGGCAGGACCCAGCTAGCTGGGTGGTTTTCAGGGTGGGTTTTCAGAGTGCAGGGTCATGCACCTTGTCAATAACCTGTTTAGTATTTTATTCTTGCATAACAATTTATATATAAAATTTAGTTAATAACTGGTGGGTGCACAGTGGCGCACATCTACATAAGCACACATGACGTCATATTGGTGCAAAAGACAAAACTCACTCCGCTCACAGATGGAAAATCTTAGAGAGAATACTGAAGCACAGTGTTCTTGTTTTCTCTATGGGAATAGGAAAGATAGTCCAGTGTTTAGCCTGGATTCAATTCCCTGATTCCCCACAAACTGCCAATATGACTTTGAGCCAAGTCACTTAAACCTTTTCATCTTTGCTAAAATGGTGCATTTTTTTCCCTAGGGGTAACTTGTGCATGAGCTGTTCCAGGTAAAAACTCAGTGAAGACCGCCCACTTTTTCTGATTGACCACAAGGTCAGCACTGTACCCCTGTCAGAAGTTGACACAGTAAACTGAAGTGCATTGTCTTCACTGTATTTTCAGTGGAGATAGCTCACATGTATTCGTTACCCTGAAGTCAAAACACACTTCTCTTAGTTAAGACAAGGCTTATATGTCTCTGTGACTCAGACCTCATCAGTAAAATTGAAATGTAAGGTACTTCCCAGGGATATTGTGACGATAAATGCACTATGAAAATGGAGATGTCTTAAGTACCTGAGGTAACTAGCTTTCAGAGGGCTGTGTTGGTACAGAATGAGCAGTGATGGTGAAAAGTGTGTATCAGACTATGGTGAGCATGGGTATGAAGAAGGAATCTACTGGGACTGAATGAGGAAGAAAAAAGGAGTAAATAGAGTGAAATAACAGCATAGCAAAAAGCAGCATTAGAGAAAATAGGAGGAGTTAAGGGGGAAAACAATGTCTGCAAGAGATGTTCCCGCATAAAGGTTGGGAGCTATTGTCTTAGGACATAACTGGCAATCTCATTAGTGGAGAAGGTTTTAACGGGCACGGAAACAGCTGCTTCTCTCTTCTGAGTGGTCTTCTGACTAAAATATTGGGACATACTGTCATTTCCCATTGTGCTTGTTACAAGGATAAGTATATGACTTTAGTTTCCAGTTCTGTCACTTGTCACTAATTAGATATGTAAGAGTATTTCACTGTTTAAATGCTGTTCACCATTGCCTTTTTTTAAGGGCTTTAATTCAAATGCATTTCAACCCACCTTTTTAACTGTTGATTCTTTGCATCTGTGATCACGAAAAGGAAGCTCTACAGAATCTGGTTATGGTTTTTCTGGTTGGGTATCTGTTCCCATATTTTTCCCTTAATCTTGTATGCATTGTATGCAACTTGAAAAATATTTACAGGTTGGACCTCCCCTAGTCTGGCACCCTCAAGACCTGACTGGTCCTGGATGTGGGATTCTTCTGGACCAAGGGAGGTCATTTCTGGCCCCCCTGCTCTGCCCTTCTCTCCCCCTCCCCCTCCAGGCTTCCCATCCCTCCCCTCCCTGCGGCTTATCTGAGCCACATGCCAGGCTTCCCAGCTCATGCTCCCTCTCCCCCGCAGCTCATCTGGGCTGTGCATCGCCTCCTCCTCCCGCCCCCAGTGCTGGGCTCATGGTGGGGCCCCCCCCTCCCCCAAATTCCCTGCAGCACATTGGGACTCTCTGATTCTGGAACATCTGTGGTCCTTCAGACCACGGATGTTGCCAGATCAAAGAGTTCCGGTTTATGGAGGTACAACCTATACAAACATTATCTCTGGCTTTAACTTATCTGTAGTTGACTAGATCATAAACAGTGATGCGTAAGCTCAGATCTATAATGGAAATTATTTTGTATACATTTGAATATATAATGGTGACTCTTCATTAATGTGTGGTTATTTTCCCCCTTCTCTCCTCAGCTCATTTCTTCTGAGCATGCTGCCCACAGTCCTTATAGTTGGCTTCTTACTGTACACTTTAAGAAGAGGGCCTGCTGGAATGGGTCGAACAGGGCGAGGAATGGGTGGACTCTTCAGTGTAGGTGAAACCACAGCCAAGGTCCTAAAGGATGAAATAGATGTAAAATTCAAAGATGTAGCAGGCTGTGAAGAGGCCAAATTAGAAATAATGGAGTTTGTTAACTTTCTGAAAAACCCAAAGCAGTATCAGGATCTAGGAGCAAAAATCCCAAAGGTAAGGGATAACTCAAAGGATAAGGGATATATAAAACTTTGTGAATTCTTTTTCCTTTCCTCATGTAAAATTATTTCAACTACCAAGCTATGCTGTCGGTAGTTTTGAATCCAAGAACCTTAAAGTAGATGGTGCTCTCAAACTCTTGTCTTCTGGCAAAGATTCTGAAGAAAAGCCAGTATTAAGAGCCAACAGTGTGCATTGCTACAAGACTATCCCTATCCCAAGAGGCATATTCCATAGTCATGTTGGCCAAAATTAGCGAACAAGAGAAAATTTACGGGCTATATTATATAATCCGTTGTTGTAAAACTACCTTCCCCCCCCCCCCCCCCTTCTTCTTCCACCCAGATCCCATTTTATACCTACCATACTGAAGTTCATATTTTTCAAAATTTTGGCCAAAGTTCTTTGAATTTACTTCTTACACTACATCTGTTTTTAAAAACAAATGGTCATATGATGCCTGATTTTAATCTCACATATGCTGGTTTAACACAAGTATAACTCCAGTGAATTTAAGTGAGATGAGAATCTGATCCATCAAAACTTAATTTTTCACTCTCTTGTATTGGACTGATTATCATAACATTAACTGGAGAAGATGTTCTGATAGAAATGTTATCACATACATTTTTCTTTGAAAGAAGCTAATTATGCTCCTTTTTGCAGGGGGCCATTCTGACAGGTCCTCCAGGCACTGGGAAAACCCTTCTAGCTAAAGCAACTGCAGGAGAAGCTAATGTTCCATTCATTACAGTCAATGGCTCTGAGTTCTTAGAGATGTTTGTCGGCGTGGGTCCAGCTAGAGTAAGTCTTTGGTCTTGCTCTGTTATTGCAGCATCAGTTGTTTAAAAGACACTGTCAAGGTTGGTAGGCCAAAAGTTTGATATACCCTAAGTTAGTCATCTGTTCAATAGCCTACTAATAATTTCAGGTGATTCTCATTAATGATAATCACAGTTACCTTATTTTTTAAAAAAATTAGTGCCATTATTCTGCAGTTGCGGGCCATTCTGTGCTTCTTACTTTGCTGTGTTTGCTTATAACTTCTGTTCTGATGCGCTTATATCTGTGATTGCAGCCTTGGCAATGTCTCTTACCTCACTAAATTTTTGTTAGCATTTCACTGAGACCTTTGGTCCCTTTTAAATGTGTCTTCATAAACTTGTCTGGGTCATAAAAATTTTGCTTCTAGCTGAAATTTGAGCTAAGAAGACTTAGTCCCAAATCTGTGTATTAAACTTGTTTGGCTGTTCTAAAGAAGGTTATAAAATAACATTTTCAGATGTAGTTTTGCATATATACATAACAAATCAATGAATTGGAATGAAAATTTAAATATATAATTAATGTCCAGCCCTGAGATACAGTTTGAATACAGGTTTCAGACATAACTGTAACATAACAGCTTGTTCATCCCTAACATGATTTTGCAGCTTTTACTGATAAAAGTGCTGCTTGTGGTTAAGGGATTTTTGGGGGAGGTGGTACCTAGTCACTGGAACTGGACCATTAACTTCATGTATACCACTAGCTTTAACCCATATGTACTCATGTTTTTATATAAATAGACTTTAAAAATATTACCAGTCCCACCAATATTAAGGTTACTCAACACTTCCTGTTTTCAGTTGCTTATAATAGGGTCAAGCTCTAATTATTTACTCTGAAATTTTTCATGCTGTGAGTTTGCCTTGGGCTGAATTCTTATGGAAAACTTCAGCCCAAACAGTTCAGCAGATTATAATTTCATGACTAGGAAAGAATACATTGCTTTGCCTATGTGAAAAGTTTCTGCTCTGTGTGTGTCTGTCTGTGTGTGTTTGTGTTTGTATTTTAAATGCAGTGCCTATCACCCTCCAATTCTTTGGATTAGAGACTTGAAATTTGGCAGGGAGGGGTGGCCTGTGAGTCTGGGTTTTGCCTTTTGTAGTCTCTGTGAAAATGCATCCAAATCTGAATCTGACATAAATCGTCAAAAAAATTCAGTTCAGCTCAGTAGAGATTTAATAGCTAAATTCTTCAAAGATTTGATGCACATTGAGCATGCTTAAGCATTTCAGCTGTTAGCGCTGATCACACTACACATGTGCCATCCCCACAAAGTGAGTGAGAATATTTTATTTCCCCTCTATGATATTCCAGTCATAGGCAGGAGATATATGTACTATTTCCCACAGAGTGGGACAAAAGCAGGACTTCAAGAGTAGATTGGGGCAGGGAGCCTGGAATTAAGTTGGAATGGTACACTGGGACTGGATGGGAAAGGGAATTGGGATGAGAGGGCATGTATTGAAGGAGGCTGCTACTAGAAACCAGTAAAGGAAAGATGTAGGGAAGACTGAAAGTCAGTTGGTTTGGCAGGGGACAATGACACTAATACAAAATCTGGAGTTGGGGAGTTACTGGGACTGGCTGGACAAGAGAACTAGGAACCATTGAGGAGAATGGGGGCAGGGCAGAGAAGACACAAATCTGACAAGGAGCTAGGATATATTGGTGAGAACTTGGATTAGCTGGGCTTAGCTACTGGGACAATCTGGGAGAGGTGAAAGAAGATTATATGAAGAGCCTGCTGAGGAAGAGTGGGACTGGGAATTAGTGCTGAAGAAGGAAGAGACTGCCTGGATGAGGAGGCGAGGTGGTGACTAGGACTGGCTGAGCAAAGAGACTTGGGACAGAAAAAGGTGGTGGTGAAAGAAAACAATATCTGATTGGGCAAAGATATAATAGGACTCGGACAAGGAGCCAGAAGTGAGGAAGAGATAGGACTGGACAAGGAGAGTTACGGGGGATGGAGCAAGAAGGATGAAGGTCTGGGGGAATGGGCGGAAGTCTGTTCCTCCTAGAGAGCAGTTCCATCCAGAACCTGGAATGGAACTTATGCTTCATGAGTCTCGCCATTCCTCTCATCAGAAAGTATGAAGGGAAAGCCACTGACAAAGGGTTTCATCCTCCTTAGTGCTGTGTTCCTATATAAAGTATGACAGCCTACCACTGCTAGCAGTTATTGTTGTCTCAAGTCTGCTGTGCATAAAGATTCCAACCCAACCAATGAGCCATGTGGGTATCAATATGAGGCCACATAATGAAATTTCTGATTTTTCAGTTCGCTTTTTTAAAAATCCTATACATTTTTTAAAAAAGAAAATTGTTAAAAACATTATTTAAACTGTTGTTTCAAGCACTCAGAATGAAGAAACTAGAGTTAAGGTTACCTGTGCAGTTTCAATTCAGCCCCCTTGTACATGTGCATTACAGCATAGTCTTTAATTACACAATCACATAACTTTTTTTTTTCCACAGACATCTGCCTCATTTGTTATACTGTGTGGAAGGTGCTTGACTGAGAAGCTGTTCAGTATATTATTTTATCCTGATGGTTCTGTCTGTTCCTAAGCTTTATTAACTGCATCCAATTAAAACCCTGCTTTGAATATAGAATTTAATTTCCATATTAATTTTTATGGTGCTCTTCCCTATGGCATCGGAATGCCTCAACATTGAGATCTTCACAAAACCTCTGAGAGGAGTAAGAATGGTGGTATCCCCATTTTGTATATAGGGACCTGAGGCACAGAATTAACATGAGGTTTCTGGGTGCCAAATCTGAGACAACTAGGACTTAAGCTTTCAGCCTTGAGCAGTACACAACATTTATATATTCAAGTACAGTTCTTGTTTTCAACATTACTGTGCATTTCAGAGTGCTCAACATGTCTGCAAATCAAGTCCCAGGGTCTCAAGTTGGATGCCTAGAGAATGAGGAACCAACAGTTAGTGATCACCTGTGGAAAAGTTTGATTTGACTGATTTGCTTAGCACCACACAGGAACTCTGGCAGAGGCAGAGATAGAATCCTGTTCTCCAGGGTTCAATCTTTTCTTCAATGCCCTGCCTTATTCATTACAAATCTCTCATCTTCAACAAATAAGGGTAGATCCTGCAGACAGGAATATTTTATGAAACAGCCCTGATTCATCATCAGAGCAGGTCCATCCTGTTGACTAATAAAATGAGATCATGTACTTTAAAACCATATTATAATGCATATGCACAAGGGCATGCAACTTTGCAATTTTTATTCTGGGGCTTCCTACCTTTTGAGTGCTTAATGTTGAGTGCTTTGCAACCTTAATGTTAACATAGTTTTTGTATACAGGAAACCCTCTCCATTTTCAGTGGATGCGTACCTGGCACCGTGACAAATGGCAAAATTTGCAAATAGTGGGAGCCATGGCTCCCAGCCACTGCGGGGAAATTCCCCTGCAGCTCAGGATAGCGGACACAAGTGCGTGAATATGCAGAACCACGAATTGTGAAAGTCTCCTGTATATCAAACAATTGTTTTCTCCAAAACTCATTTCTCATTCCTCCACTCTTTTACCTTATTTGAGATGTGCCTTTATTTTACAGCTTTAATAACCAGAGTAGTAAAGCTGTAAAATTGGATAATATTGGCAAATAGTTCTCCATAGACTCTTGTGTAAGTTTTCTCTTGGATTGGTTTACTCCCTTGGCTTCCCCTTTCTATTTTTTTCTGTTAGAGCCCTTTTCATTTGGGTATTTTTCCCTCTTGCTGACTTGGCTCTCATGAGACCCTTGTGATCTGATTACTAGTGTAGGTCAGCAGAATACTGCCATATAGCCACTCAGAATCCAAAACCTTGACATTCTGTATTACTGGCTACAACGTTCACAATTGGATAGGATAATTAATACCTTAGCTGAATTAAACCATAACTTTAAATATAGCCTATATGCATGTTTTTTGAGGGACAGATAGACATTAAAAGGTAGAGGAAGAAATAAGGTGTTTGAAAGCAAGGGAATCCAAAAAAGGTAGACATTCAAAATTCATATTATATCTCTTCTTAAATCTATAATTCTAAACCATTATTTTAAAACTTTGCTGAAAAAAAAATTCCTGTGGCTTCACAGTATGTATGCTAGCTTCTAGATTAAATCCATATCCCCAGCCAACGTAATGGATGTAGGATGGCATATTATAATTTAATGTGGGCATGGGTTAAGTCTGATCATGGCTGATGTCTGATACCTGAAGTTGATAAACTAAAGCTAACTAAAAACATATTGCACAATAGAACTAAATACATCTAGCATCAATGATTTTGATTGTAAAACCTTTTGTGTGTTTATTATTAATTACAAAACAAATCATTTTGTATTTAACTTGCCTCCAGTGGAGAAATACCACATAGCTGTTCAACTTATTTAATTATGTTTATTACATCACTTCAGTCAAGAAAATGACAGTTGAAAAGTCATTCACATTTTATAGTAGAACTATGTAAAATGTTGGGAGAAGTGTCTCCAATATGTGTTTTGTGGTTATTTTAGAGTATTATCTGTTTGCTTGAGTGAAAAGGTTGTTGGGGAATTTTTATTGCTTTTTGCTCCTGTCAGCCTGGTGAAACTGCCACAGGTATCACTGACCTGGAGTCTGTTCTCTTAAGATCCAGTTGGGATACCTGTGCAAACCCAGTGAAGGAGGGGCATGTAAATGTAACATTAAGGATGTAACTTGTCTTACAGAATCTTTATTGCCAGTGATTGTGTGTGGAGAGATTCTGGTCTGAGTTTGTAGGAGTGAACTTTAGAAAAATATGTTTTTCTTCCTGCAGTGAGGTCTGTATAGGTTGGATAGTCATCCAACTTGTAAAACTAATGGTTTTCAGATCAAAATCTATTTGAGATGAATAGGGACCCCACAATGTGATAAAGTTACTGCTCAGGATAAAACAGTGCTTAAATTAAACAAGTACAACACTGAGCAGTTTTTTCTCTTTATTTAAAAACGTAACTTTCTGGTCTTGTACACTTTCCTAAAACAATCTGTGCAATCCAAAAATGTACGAAAGACAAGTTTATAAAACTCCTCTTGCATTACTGTCTTTTAGTCTTGCAGTATTGTGGCTTCATTGTAGTATTTCATTCCTTGCTGTTGGAGCTAGAGGCTCTGTTTTGAACATCTAACAGTGAGATTAGCTGGACACTTAAAAGCCAATAATGAGATACTATGCTGTGACTTTGATCTTGGCTCTAAGTCTAGATCATTGAAAATAACTGAGGTATTGTATTCTCTTGTTAAGGTCCGGGATTTATTTGCTCTCGCTCGTAAAAACGCCCCTTGCATTCTCTTCATTGATGAAATAGATGCAGTAGGAAGGAAGAGAGGACGGGGCAACTTTGGAGGGCAGAGTGAACAAGAAAACACACTCAATCAACTTCTAGTAGAAATGGATGGTAATTATTTAGTTTCTAATACTGGGTTATAAAAAAGCACAGATATATCTTGATTATTTTGTAATGAAATGGGATAAATATAATATTGATCAAGCACAAGAATACAATTTTTTGTAGGTGTGGATGCAGAGGGAAGAGAATGAAATACTTCATTAGGTGTGATCAGTTATAAATCCTAAAAATTCACTTAAGTGTTTAGGAAGTAGAAGAGCAGAGATTCTGCGTGGGGATGTTAAATTTAGTTTAATCAACTAATTGATGGAATTTCCATTGACTAGTCGATTATTCAATAAGTGGGGAGCCACAGCAGGGTTAGCTCCTGGCCCCAGGAGCTAACCTCACTGCAGCTCTGTCTTTTAAATCTATTAAGAGCCTACTGGCTTTTGATACATTTAAAAAGCAGAAGCACAGCAGGAGGGACCTGGTACGAGCTGGGAATCAGCTGTCCCAGCTAGTCCCAGGTCTCTGCTCTCCTCTCTCCCCTCCCCATATACACACACACACACTGCACACCAGCTGATAGAGGCAGCAAGAGGGATGGTGGGAGAAGTGACTTGAGGTTTGTTTCCATGGCAGATGTATGTGCAAAAGTTTTTGCTCAAGCCAAATCTATCTCTAGCCAATGATGTTAATCCCACAATTTCATTAGCACTATGTTAATTGTCAAATCTGTAGGATAAACTATATCTTAATATAGTGACTTACCAAAGGCAGAGTCCAAGCCCTGCCCCCCCCCCCCCGCCTTTTTTTAACAAGTTGTGAGACTCCAGACACTTTCTGCCAAATACACTGATGAATTTCTGAGATTTACAATATCTCTACCTTTTAGAGCTTGAGTGGATTAGTAAGTGGCTAGTTTTAAAAAGTGCTTCTTTTTAATTCACTGAAACTGTCTTACAAACGTGCAATACTGTAAAGTAGATAGTCTAAATCACTTTCTGTTGCATCAGTTGATTTTTTTTAATTCATTAATAAATGATCATGCGGTATTAACCTTCTTCATGGGTTTTTTTGTTTTGTTTAACAGGATTTAACACTACCACAAATGTAGTCATTTTGGCAGGCACCAACAGACCTGATATCTTAGATCCTGCACTAATGAGGCCTGGGCGCTTTGATAGACAGATCTACATCGGTAAGATTATCTGCATCTTAGCCTATTTGAGAGTGTTCCTACAAATACTTGGGGGCACAAGTTTTCCCAAAAATCATTGGAACTATTCCCATGCCTAAGTGTTTGCAGGAATGGATCTTAAATGTTTTTAATATGAAGATATGTGTTTATTATGTATTAAGTAATTTTTTTTTCTTTTTAAACTCTTGAAGGACCTCCAGATATAAAGGGAAGAGCATCTATTTTCAAAGTTCACCTCAGGCCTCTGAAGCTAGAAAGCATCATAGATAAAGATAACCTGGCAAGAAAACTTGCATCACTAACTCCTGGGTTTTCAGGTAACTGAATTATAAAGTCATACTTGCTCTAAATATGCACAGTACATTAGCTACCAGGACTATTTTCTTTCCTTCCACATCTTCCTACATCATTACTCTTTTGAATAGCTAATAATTTTTAGGTACAGTATGAAATTCTCATTCTGTTTCATCATTGTGACAAATCCAGATGGCAATTTGCTCCTCCCTTCACCAAAAAGTTAAGTTATTTAGTTTTCTCACTATTTATGGAAACTGATTTTTTGGGTGTTCCTTTTCTGACTCTAAATGTTTTGTTTTTTTTTTTTTTTAAAGCATACCCAATGTATTTTATTATCTACCCCTGCAAATAGTTTAGTTATAATCAAATGTTGCTGCTTTTACTCTGATATTGAGACATGCTTCCCAGAAATAAATTATGGAAATTTTAATCACTGTTCTAATCCAGCCAAGGTCTTTTTCAGTCAAAAATGGTTGCCACCTGACAGTAGTGGTCTATATAAAATTGTCTCTATGTAACTGTGTCTACAACACTGTGCCACCACCATAGTTGTCATCAGTTGGTGCCATTATATGGAGTCTCTTTAGACATACCAGTGATTGAATGACTTGAAGCCAGGGCTATCCTTGTGCTCATACAAGAGATCATTCCAAAGCAAGGTTTGAGATGTGATGGGTCCATATGGGGAAAAGCCTTCACTGTTGCTACCCATTCTGTACCTGGCCTGTGGCTATATAGCGATTTTTTTAGGATGTAGCACTTGTTAGCTGAGCACTTGACAAACAATAAATTCCTTCTAATAATCAGTTTAAAGTAGTAAGGTGAATGGCCCTAACTGAGTGTATTTTTACAGCTTCATATATTAAAGTGGAGCATTCGTTCTTTACCATAAATACAGGCCAGACCTCCCTTATCTGGCACCCTCGGGACCTGACCTGTCCCAAATGAGGAAATTTGCTGGATATGGGGAGGTCCCCTACTATGGGCCTCCCAGGACGCTCCCCCTCCTTGCGGCTGGCTCTGCTCCTGCCCCGCTGCCACTAGGCTCCAGCCTACAGGGTTTGGACTTGGGCTCCAGCCCGCTGGGACTCCCTGGGGACGGAGCTTTCCAGCCACCATGGCCCTGCTTCTCCCCTGCCTGACCTGGAATCTCTGGGGATGGGGCTTGCTGGCTGCCCCACTTTTACTGCGCTCCACCGGAGATTCCCGGGGATGGGGCTTTCCAGCTGCCCCACTTCTGCTGTGCCCTGGGGACGGGGCTTGCCAGCCCTGCTTCTGCTGTGCTCTGCCGGGAATCCCTGGGATGGAGCTTGCTGGTTGTCCCACCTTTGCCACACTCCGCTGGGATCCCCAGGGACTGGCTGCCCTGCTTTTGCTGCTGGCTGCCCCGCTGCTCCCCAGCCTGGCTGGAGTTCCCTGGGGACGGGGCTCACCGGTGCTGCTGCTGCCTTGCTGACTGGGACTCCTGGGGCTCTCTGATCCCGCAACATCGGTGGTCCACTTAACTTGAGTCACTGTTTAAAAAACAAGATTTTTAACCCACATTAAGAAGGTTCAAGTATATAACCAGTCTCTCAAGCTTTGTGATGTTTGTCTTATTGGGATGCTTCGGTCACTTTGCCAAAACTAGACTGCTGCCATCTTGTTAGTGCTGAGAGAAAGCAGTAGTTGGAAATGACACTGATGCATGTCCTCTACCTTGATTTTTAGGTGCTGACATTGCTAATGTTTGTAATGAAGCTGCTTTGATAGCTGCAAGACACCTTTCGGATGCCATAAACCAAAAGCATTTTGAGCAAGCGATTGAACGAGTAATAGGAGGTGAGAGAATAGAATGGATCATTAGTCAACAAGGGAAGAGAGTGGCAGAAGGTTTCTATTTTTAAATGCTGTAGTTCAGATCTATTTCCGATACTTTGAAAAATAAGTCTTTAATTTTGCACTAAATGGCTAATGTTATGTCTTAAGATTTTAAAAATTAATATCACATGTTCAATTGTTCCTGTGCCTTGCTGATTCACCTTTCCATTACAAATCTCATCTGGAAACTTTTCTCATTTGCTATGGGGAAGAACTTAACTGTTTATAATTTAAAAGCATTGTGAGAGAGCATACAAATTAAAGTGGTATCATGTTTGATTTAAAGAAGAGGTTTTGGTATAGTGCATCAGAATATACTGAGGAACTCTTATGTACAGATTAGAAAGTCTTTTGATAAAAATGCAGAATGTAGTACAAAACGCAAAATACTGATTATCTTCAAGATAAATATGGAATTTAAAATCTTCCTTCTCTTTCTCATCCCTTGACTTAACAATATATTCCATGCATGGTACCTAAATACCACTGTGACAGGAATGTTGTCAATACAAAAGAGATACCAATAGGAAATGTTGAATATTTTGATGGAAGAGGTGTGTCTGAAATTTTTGGTAAGCTAATGTGTTCTTTGTAAAGGTTTGGAAAAGAAAACGCAGGTACTACAACCCGAGGAGAAAAAGACTGTAGCATATCATGAGGCAGGCCATGCAGTAGCAGGATGGTTTCTGGAACATGCTGACCCACTCTTAAAGGTAAAATAGGAAAAAAATTAAAAATCCCTTTACTTAGAAAAAGGGACACTAAATTAGAAGTATAAGGTTACTAATTCATTTTTTTTCTTCCTTGTTTTGGGAAGAAAATACAAAATCATGTGATATATTGATTACTGTTCTATCAGATATTAAAACATAGTTTAATGGAAGACATGTGAGTGCTAAGATGCTATCTTCTTCATTCTCCTTTGTAGCTAGCTTTTTAAAATTATTTCTGATCAATTTTTATGGCATCTGCTATTAAGGGCCTCCTTGGAAGGTAAAGGGTACTCTTATCGGTCTCAAAATAAACATGTTCTGTTGAATAGCTTGATGCCATAGTACTATGCTACAGCATTAAGAATTGTCTTATCCACTGTAACTTCCCAACATCCTTTATGAATCCAGCTACCATCCTCCTTGTTTGTTTTAAAAAGAATACAAAATATGATGAGCTAGATAGTTTGTGGGATTTAGAGCCTGCCTTGCTTAGATCCAATTCAAATCTGGGTCAGTTTAATATGAATAGAAGTTAAAACCATATGATAGCTATTCAGCTTATGAGAAAAGAACTGATGAGTTTTGGGGCAGTTCTTCAAGAACAATAACCACCACAGCATTTCATACTATTTGACAACTTTGTAGGTAGTATTACCAGAGAGGCCAAAGACAGCATACAATTCAGATTTAATTTCCAATCCAACACCTAGAGTGTGTTCCTCTAGACGTGAGGAACACTGAGGAGGGTTGGAGAAGATTGTTGGTTCTCAATGTGGGGTGTCATGATCAAATATAATGGGTTTGCAGCCTCATATTACTAAATAAGAGAAGATCCAAGCAATGCTTTTGTCAACCTGAGCATAGATGTTTCAGTACGTAAGAGGTTGGGAACCACTGAGCTAGATACAGCATGGGTTCAGAATACAATTTAAGGATTGCTAAGACTTTTCCACATTGATTGGTAATGACCTGCTGGACCACGGATGTTGCCAGACCAGAGAATTCCAGTTTTGGAAGGTGCAGCCTGTAGTCACTTTGGATATGTCTAGACTACATCCCTCTGTCACCAGAGGGATGTAAATTAGACATACCGACATTGCAAATGAAGCTGGGATTTAAATCTCCCGCGCTTCGTTTGAATAAAAATGGCGGCCGCGTTTTGCTGCGTCAGCAGTTTGTCAGCAAAAAGCGGCTGTCAAGAGGGGGATCAGGCGACAAAGAAAGACTTTGTCGCCCGATCCCTTACGCCTCGTAAAACGAGGTTTACAGGATCGGCCGACAAAGGCTTGCTTTTGTCGCCCGATCCCCGTCTTGACAACGCTTTTTGCCGACAAACTGCTGGCGCCAAAACGCTGCGCCATTTTTATTCAAAGCGGCGTGGGATTTAAATCGCAGCTTCATTTGCAATGTCGGTATGTCTAATTTACATCTCTCTGGCGACAGAGAGATGTAGTCTAGACATACCCTTTGTTTTTAAAATTATTCATGCATCTTCAACTGCAGGCATTCCAAACTTGTATAACTCATGCAGAAGGCTATTAAACATGGGTGCACACTCCTTGCCAATGAATGGGAAAAGGCTGTCACATGACACTTAATACTAAAAAGGCTTAAAGTTCCTTACTATTACCAAATCAGATTTACTTGATTTAAGTATCTGAATTTTCATTGGCTGAATAAAATATTAGGATATATTATAATTGCTATATCCCAGGTATAATATTATATTTTTTTCCAGATACTTCTGATTAGGATTATATGTATCATGCTTAAAACATTGTTTTTTAGGAATGAGACACAACTAAGCACAATGTTTTAATCAAGGTGGGGGGAGGGAGGGGGTAAAGTCTCTTTCATAGTTTGAAAAGGGGTATGTTTAAAGTCCTATCCTGCCATAAATTCTAAGCTTACCATTAAATCTGTCTTTTCTTGAACTAAGGTATCTATTATCCCACGTGGCAAAGGATTGGGTTATGCCCAGTATTTACCCAAAGAACAGTATCTCTACACCAAAGAGCAGTTACTTGATAGAATGTGCATGACACTGGGAGGACGTGTGTCCGAACAAATCTTCTTTGGAAAAATTACAACAGGAGCCCAAGATGACTTGAAGAAGGTGACTCAGAGTGCATATGCTCAGGTTTGTTCATCAAGGAGTAAATTTTATTTTCCGGTTCCACTCCCCACGTGTTAACACAAAATAATTTTAAAGAGCACTTTGGCCGTCTGGCCCATTTTTGAGTTGCTGAATTTAGACCATGTCATGTAATACACATTTGTTGCATGATATTGGCACTTTGTCTACAGCATCTGTGTTCTGTTTTTGCCCATATCAATAATTCATGGCTGGGCTGTGATCATTGTATTATACATATGTTTTAATGGCATAGCGATCAAAGCTTCTTGCTCTGTAGGAATGTGTATGTGATATAGCTACACATAAGTGCAAAATTTGTTCATGCATTTGAGAGTTTAATATTTTAGTTTACAAGTCTGTTTTTGTGGATGTATTATCATAGTACATAGTTTAGAGTCCAGAGCTCAACTGGATTGAATCTGTGGTTCTGTAGTTGATAGCTGGAAACCTTGTGTTTAATGCATCATATGCTGTAAATCTGAGGATGTTTGTGATGTTAATGTAAAGACCAAGTGGAGTGAAGTCATTAGTATATTGGATAAAATTAGTAAGATCCAGCTTCCAGCACTAGGATTTGATAAGTGTGTGATTGTTTTCCAGGTTAGCAAAAGTAATTTAACCCCTTGTGATATGCAGGATCCCAGGGAAGCCAGCTGAGGTTACTCAGGGTGCACTGCAAGAAATGGGACGGCCAATCCCCAAAGCTATTGGCTATTCCAATATTTATATTCACCAAGCATGCACAAAACAGATTACATCACACCCTTCCATAAAAAAGGAGCAAATTGTTGTATAAAAGCTTGTATGTGATCTTTTTGTAGTACCTCATATTTTAGAAGGAAAATACATAGAAGTAGGAAACATTTAAGAGGATAACTTTAGAATCCTAGAACACTAGTACTGGAAAGGACCTTGAGAGGTCAGTCCCCTCTCAAGCACCAGCTAGACCATCCCTGATAGATGGATGTCTATCTAACCTGCTCTTAAATATCTCCAGAGATGGAGATTCCATAACCTCCCTAGGCAAAGTATTATTAAACACTGGACTATTAGCCGCCTTTTCATCCTGAGATTTACAGCATGTGATGCATTAAACACAAGGTTTCCAGCTATCAACTACAGAACCAATTTATTGGATTCAATTTATTCCAGTGTTTAACCACCCTGACAGTTAGGAAGGCTTTCCTAATATCCAACCTGAACCTCCCTTGCTGCAGTTTAAGCCCATTGCTTCTTGTCCTATCTTCAGAGGCCAAGGAGAACAATTTTTCTCCCTCCTCGTGACACCCTTTTAGATACTTGAAAACTGCTTATCATGTCCCCTCTGTCTTCTCCTTTCCAAACTAAACAAGCCCAATTCTTTCAGTCTTCCCTCATAGCTCATGTTCTCTAGACCTTTACTCATTCTTGTTGTCCTTCTCCAATTTCTCCACATCTTTCTTGAAATGTGTTGCCCAGAATTGGAGTATTGTGTCCAGTTGAGGCCTAATCAGCGCAGAGTAGAGCGGAAGAATGACTTCTCGTGTCTTGCTCACAACACTCGTGTTAATGCATCCCAGAATCATGTTTGCTTTTTATAGAACAGTGTTACACTGTTGACTCATACTTAGCTTGTGGTCCACTATGACCCCTAGATCCCTTTCTGCAATACTCCTTCCTAGACAGTCGCTTCCCATTCTGTCTGTGAAACTGATTGTTCCTTCCTAAGTGGAGTACTTTGCGTTTATCCTTATTAAATGTCATCCTATTTACCTCAGACCATTTCTCCAGTTTGTCCAAATCATTTTGAATTATGACCCTATCCTTTTTAATATGTTTGTTCTTCAGTCAACCTCTTATATTTTAAATCACCATTTTAGCTAGTTTTAGGTGCTTATGGCGTGTTAACTAGACATGTGTCTTCCTAGAAGAATGAGAAGCTAAGGATTAGTCTAAATTCCTGGATTCTAGAGCTGGATATGCAACTCCCTCTTCAGATTCAGGTTATCCTCTACACCCGTGGTGTCCAACATGCTAGCCACTAGCCAGATGTGGCTATTTGGCCAGTTGAGTGTGGCTATTTCGCTATAGCAGTAGCCACTACAGTGGTGGCTACTGCTTCAAAACTAGTTGGACACCATGGCTCTACATAATCTTACCCATCTTTCTAATATGTACATAGGAGACCTGCTACCATTAGAGTACCCTTTAGAGCAGTGGGTCCCAACCTTTTTTATACCATGGGTTGGCAACCCATTCACAAACTTTTGGTGGACTGATACATATTCATTATGGTAATTCATTTTAAGAGGTCACGTGTTATTTTACATTGCATCTGTACACACACAATACATGTCACAACAGATCAGAGTTGACAGATATCTACAACACTAAAATAAATTCACAAAAAGAATTCCCCTCTGGCTGCTGGGTGGGGCAGCCCCTCCCCAAGAGTGACTGGTATCGGCAGAGGCAGGGGCGCAGGGGGCATGTGGGGCACCTTATTTAGCAACTGAAACTTTGTCAAGGGCATAGGAGCTGGTGCCCCCAAGTGCTACCACCAGTCACCTCTGCCCTCCCCCGCTCCTGCCCCATGGGGTGGGAGAGATGCCATTGTATCTCCCCGTTTCCTTGTGTACAACCCCTTCCTTGTCTCTCTTTCCCTTTCCCAGCCAGGCTGCTCTTGCTCCCACAGTCTCCTCTGGCCCCAGCCTTCCCTCCCCACATCCTCCCCTTTCCCTCCCTGTGACCCCAGAGTTTCCCTCCATTGCACCCCTGATCCTATCTACCCCATAAGTCTCCCCTGAATACCCAACCTCCCTGCAGCACTTCCTGCATTGCCCTCCTGCCCCTACCTCACACGTTCTTGTTCTCCCTCACCCTGCACACACTGGGAGATGGCAGCAGCTTCCCTGAGCCCCGGACAGGAATTGCAGCCAGCTCTGCTGGGAGCAGCCTGGGGTTAAACCTTCTCCCTGGAGCCCCAGGGCACTGCTCCTGGAGGCAGGCTGTCTCTCTTATCTGCTCCCCAAGTGCTGCCTTCCTTGGGGCAGGGGCTGGGCCGTGCAGGGGCTGGCCAGGCTGGGGGTACTGCCCTGGGGAAGGCTCCTGGGAGCAGCAGGACTGGCCCTACTGGCCATTTTCCCCTCCTGGGTGCAGCCCAGGCTCTGGGAACCCCGTAGCAGCCCCCGCCTGGACTCGGGGATCCGGCCCGGAGCCTGGCCCCAGAGTTCCTGCGAGCAACAGCTGTGAGTTGCTTCCTGCTGCTGGGCCAGGGCCAGTGATCGCTTCTGCTGCTGCTGGGTCCTAGCACAACACCTGCTGCGCTGCAGCGTGCCACGGCCCAGCAGCCACCAGTTCGTGGCCCAGCACCGGTTGGGAACCACTGCATTAGAGCATAGAACTGGTGTCAGGCTTAGGGTAAAAGTGAAAATGGAATGCTTTTAAGTTTCTAATACAGGACAAGAGAAACTCTGCAGATCTTTTAGGACTAGGATGTACCTTACACACCTGAACCCAATTTAATACTGACTCTTACTAATTTATTAGGAAATTCTTGTAATCGTTGAGTCATGGAGACTAAGATTTGACCTGTAGTTGAACAAGGGTGTCACATGCAGTTACTTATGCATGTTAGGATAAAATCTTCAAGGGTCCTTGGTGTTAATGCTTTGATCAAGTTATTTAATCAGCATTTGGGGGCAGAAAGATATTTCCTGTTATTTCAGGGTACATTTACAGGATGGTGATACCTTTACCTGCTGTTTTAAAATGAATTTCAAATGTACTCCTGACTTAACACACTATATGCTGCTTACATTTTTAAATACTTTGTGGAAAACTTTAGAATAGAACAAAATTACCATATTTGAGAAAAGGGTGAGGTAATATTAGACCAACTTCTGATGGTGAAAGAGACAAGCTTTTGAGGTACATAGTCTTGAAAAAGAGTGCCATGTAACTCGAAAGGTTGCCTCTCTCTCTCTCTCTCTCCAAGTCAATCCAATAAGATATCACCTCACCCACCTTGTGTCTCTAATATCCTGGGACTGACACGGTTACGTTACTGTATACAAACACTTTTGTAACTCAGACACATCCAAGCTTCGTGAGCATTTAAATCATATAATGCGTCTTGGCTGTTTATATATCTGAGTCTCAGACTTTGATGGAATCTGTTAGTGATTTACAAAAGAGGGAACTATCATTAGTGTTAGTATGTGGTTGGTTTGTTTGTTTTTTGTAGAAAAGTTATTTTCTCGTAATAAATTCGTTTTAATTCTGCTTATAAATAGGTTACTGTTCTTGATGTTCTGTTTTTCAGTACTACACTAATACATTCAAAATCTAAATCTTCCACTTCTTGTGCTGTTCATCTTTCAGATTGTGCAGTTTGGCATGAATGAAAAGGTAGGGCAGATTTCTTTTGATCTCCCTCGTCAAGGAGACATGGTATTGGAGAAACCTTACAGCGAGGCAACTGCAAGATTAATTGATGAAGAAGTGCGAAATCTTATTAACAGTGCCTATGAAAGGACAGTAACTCTCTTAATGGAGAAGAAGCCAGATGTGGAAAAGGTATGTTTTATAAGTTTTTATCCCCAATGTCAAGTTTTAGTTAAAATGGCCAGAATGAGCTGAATACATTAATATGCATAGATAGTCACATAGATATGTTGAATATTAAACCATTACATTCTTCAACACTATAAAGCATTCAGATGGCAAGTATTCAACTTATTACAAGACAATATGCTACAAGATTTGCAAAAAGTATATTGTGCTCTGCTATTCCAGTACCTTCACAGCTGTACTTAAGGTTGTTCTGTCAGCAAGTTTTCTTGTAGATCAGAGTTTCTCAAAGTGGGCTGTAAAACCACGCTGCTTCCCGCAGCTCCCCTTGACTGCAAATGGTGAACTGGAGCCAATGGGAGCCACGCGGTTCTGTGGCTGTGGAGCCAGTAAATAAACACACCGGAGCGGCCAGTTAGCAGGTTTCTCAGAGCGGTTTCGCGGACCACTTTGAGAAAACTGTTATAGATAGAAGACAGAATTACTTACCTGCAAAGCCTCTGGCTGGTAGGGGGAGCAATAACACTGTAAAAATTAAACATTAAGGTTCTGCAAACACTAGATATCTGGAAGAAAGTGGTCTAAAACTTGACTTCAATCTTATGGGAGATGAACACGTAAAATTCTTTCTTTTTTTCTCCTCCCTCTGAAATGTTGGTGAACATTAGATACCGAGCACTCTGCTCACAGATTGGAAATAAAGCATCTTGCAGATCTCACTTCAGTTGGGGCTCCCCTCCTCTATATGCTTTACCTGTGATCTTTCAAAGACAGGAGAATTCTCTTGGATGTACATTATCTGACAGAGTTATCTGCAAGAATTCAACAACTTTTATGGGTTTCTGTCAGAATGGTGTAACTGACCATCTCTCCAAGAAAGAATATACAGTAGTGTCTCATCAAAGGGACAGTTACAAAGTTTGGTGAAACTTCATCTTTAAGTGTAAAAAAACAGAGAACGCAGGAGCCAAGTGTCTGTCAATCGTACTTGTTTACCATTTCGTGATTGTTAAACCATTCTAGGCTTTGTTCTCCTTGTTAATAGTTAATCCCTCTCATCTCAATCTCTTCCTCCTTACATCATAGTGTATCCTCTTTCTTGCTCATGCTCGCTCACTCTTGCAAAAGTTTTTCCTGACGGCGGCGAAAGAATGACATCATCACGCTCTGTGGCCGCAAAAGTGACCAGCGAGTACGGGCGCAGTCCACTAGTATTTTTTTTTAAAAATACATTACAGAGAAATTTGTGTGTTCTTCTGCTGTTGTCCTTGTCATAGCTCATGTTTCCAATCACTGAATGCTGTACAAGACATCATGCACCTAAGAAACTTGTAACTTTCTCTTGGTAATGTATATGCTATATTCTGCAGAGTGAAACCTTGTTTTGTAGCTTGGAGAATACTCTGAACCAGTGCTTTTTTTGTGATGGTACTGCCCGGTACTCAATACTGGCACCTCCAGACGCAGTACCAGCACCTCCAGTCAGAGCTCAACAACTTTTCCCCTGGAGTACCAGCACTCTTTTTTAACCAAAAAAACCACTGCTCTGAACAAAACGGTCAGCCTCAGGCCCATTGTGTCTTACGATGGCATGGTAGGCAAAGATACAGGAACAGCTAAGAAGGTGGCCTTATATCTATTATTAAAAGCCTGTAACATTCTTCAGAGCCCTCTTGCAGCAGCAGCAGCATTATTCTGAAGCAGCTCAAGGCACTGCATCTGATACTCTTAGGGTTTTAAAAATACAAAACTCTCAATTATCCTAATGCACGTTGAAGGTCTTACAGCAGGAAGTGAACCTTGCTGATTATCCCAACTCCCTAAAATATACCAGCACAGAATTTTGAAGAACAGGATGCCTCTGTAATTGCTCCTCTTTCATGTGAGAGCGCAAATATACCCTGTACCTGTTTGTGTAATATATGTTGCTGTTTTCAGGTTGCTTTACGACTGTTGGAGAAGGAGGTACTAGATAAAAGTGATATGGTTGAACTACTTGGCCCAAGACCATTTGCAGAAAAATCTACGTATGAAGAATTTGTTGAAGGCACAGGCAGTCTAGATGAGGATACTTCTCTCCCAGAAGGCCTTAAAGACTGGAACAAAGATCGTGAAAAAGAGAAGGAGACCACAGATGAACAGATTGCCAGGCAAATAACAGGAGGCATGCCATTTTAGTTTGCTGTGGTGCAAAATTACACTGTTTTTTATTTGTGTTTTGAAAAGACCTGAGAAACACTTCAATAGTTTGGACTTAAAAACCATCTGCATATTTAAACAAAACTTTAGTGATAAACAGAAGTGCAGAGGTTAATACAAGGGGACAAGAATACTTGGATCCCTCTTATGAAGACGTTTAAGTAAAAGATAATCTCGTCTCAGCTGTCAACTAAGGGAGATGTTAATTAGATATTGGCCTGCACTGGAACATAAGAACTTGGACCCCCCTTCAAACTTTGGAATGGTTTAGATCCAAATCCAAACTCTGTGGCACAGATCCATTTCTAAATCTGATGCAAATGAAGGTTCCATTAATACTGATCTGGAAAGTCTGTATATGTGGCTTTACACAAATGTGAATCATTTTAACATCTATATGTGTGGGGAAATGTATTATTAAATGCTTAGCCAAGGATTTTGTCAACTTACAAAAACACTTGATATTTCTGCAAAGCATCAGCTTTTTTCACCCTCCTGCTATTTCATTTTACCCTTTTCCCCTCCTCTTCAAAACCAATTTGTTCATAGAGAATTACCATGTAAATGTACATGAAATTGGAGACTCATTGAATGGCTTGACAGTTATAGTCATGGTTCAATGTCTTAAGTATAAAACTAAATTCAACTTCTGGAGTTTTAATAAAATGGGATTTCTTTTTTACAGTGAGCTGTAAGATATTGAACATGTCAGTGCACTGTGTTCATGGTGTAAATAAGATTTCTTTGAAAGTCATTAAAATCAGAACACTGTATTTTTCTGAATACTCTCGCCACTTTATTTTAGGGTGATTTCTTTACAAGAAAATTTTGGCCCAACTTGGAGGTCTTTATTTGAGCTCAACTCCTACTGACATGAGTGTAAGCTTTCCCTGAGTTAGTACACTGGAGTTGTTCCTCACAAATGTAAAACGACTATAACCTTGTTTTTCTGTCTTTCTACGAGCATGTGAAAGTTTTGTAGAAGGCTGGATAGGTGGAATAGTGTTAGTTAATATGGCAACATGTCTTTCATATCTGAGAACTGGTGCCCAGTCTGCTTAATCCTAAATTCAGTGTTTTTTCTAACCTCAAGTGGGCAATAATTCTCAGCACAGATTTGGCACGCAGTTTAATATTATATTCTTGCAGCCGCGTTATGCAACTTGCAGAAATCTGTGCTCAGAAGTACAGGTTGCGTCCATCAAGGCAGGAGTGGGGAACCTCTTTTAGGTCGGGGACTGCTGACCCACAGAAAAATCAGTCGGGGGCTGCACACAAGTGAGAAGCAAAAAAACCCCAAACAACTTCACTGACATGAAATTTGACTACTCAACTAGTAAATTAATTGGTATTTAAAGTGGAGGGGTGTGTGTACACATGGAGATTTACCTGGGTTTGTTCAGGTACTTAACTCAATTTTTGTTTTAGGAAAATAAAATGAAAATGTACATGTTTAATTTAAATCATTGCTCTGGAGATGAGGGATTCCTCTCCCCAGGGGGAGAGCACTACCTCAGCCCTCTCTCACTGCAGCAGTTTGGGATTAGGTGAGAAGTGCCTCTCTGTGGCCACTGCAGCTCCAGCAGGCACAGCTGGGGAAGGGGTGCATGTCCAGCACCCCTGGAGCAGATCCAGCTTTTGTCTGCACCCTGTGCTCCCCAGCCTGAGAGGAATGCAGCAAATTTTGCACTTCCCTTTGTTTCCTGATGAAGGGGGAAGAGAGAACAATGTTCCCATATGAATGGGGGAGGGGTGGAACTGTAGCCTTCCTGCCCTACCTAAGGGACACTTGGGAGGTAGGATCCTCAGGGCTGGGGCAGTCCCAGATGGGGGACGGATGCATCCCCAGCCAGTCCCTTTTTACCTGCCTGGTGAGTCTGTCTCTTTTCTGTATGGTTTTAGGAGAAGCAATCTCATTCCAGGCACATCCATTTTTCTGTCAAACAAACCCTTACTTGCTTTAAGTTATAAGAGGAAGGTGTATACTGAATTTGGTGGTTCTAGCTCTTACCATTTAGGAGGAGTTCTTGGACAAACTTTCTCAAACACACAGTAGATATATACATACAACCTCTCTGTTTACCCAGCTGCATATTGTATTGCTTTGCCTATTTAGCTTGTAAACTGCTCCAGGCAGGGATTGTCCTGCTTAAATGACTGTGCAGCAGATGTAGAGCTGTATGTGCCACTTTATAGCCTTAGTGCTTTTTGCATGGTCCTAATTCAATAACTGCTATTGTGTTACTAGAGTAAGTGTGAATATGTTGTACCTTTAAAGTAGCAGAGGGTGACCTGAACTGGAGACAGCTGGAGCGAAACCAGAAAACATTAAACTGAGTGTTATATATCCTTTGATATAATACAAGAACCACAAATTACCTAAGAATTAATAGGCAGCAGGTTTAAAATGTGTGCATTCTAAGTACTTCAGTCAACCTGTGGAGCTTGTTGCCAGACAATGTTGTGAAGACCCACACTATAACTGGATTAAAAAAATTGTTTTTGGAACATAGGTTCACAATAGCTATTAGTCAAGATGGATAAGGATGCAACCCACTGCTCTAGGTGCCATATGCCTCTGGATGCTGGGGCTGGATGATGGGAGGGATCGCTTAACAATTGCCCTGATCTGTTCATTCTTTTAGAAGCATCTGGCATCAACCAGGGGGCTGGCTGGACTGCTGGTCTGACCCAGTAGGATCGTTCTTATGGGCAATACAACCCTGTCTTCCTACAACCTTTCCCTCTACAAATGTTTTTAAAATCACAGCACTCTAAATCCACTCACTCATGTGCAGGCTTATGCAGTGGCTGCAGCTTTTCCAGTGGGAATTCTATAGGTGTGATGACTGGCTGACATTTTCCCCTTCTGTAAGTGCAGGTGAAGCAAGAGGAATGGAAAAACATAGGTCCCTCAATACTGATCAACCTTATTGTGCTCTAGGAAGACTAGAGAAGGACATGACCCAAATCTCACCCCATCTTGTTATAAGAAGCTGTAGTGGAGATACCAGACATCACTAACTTGAGGGGCAAGATGAAGAGGGGGAGAGGAGGGCATTTCAAGAGTGAGAGAATCAGGAACTTGCAGTAGTTCAGTGCCTAACTAGCTGAGAGGCCTATGTCCCTTCCTCTGTTTTGGCTTGGTTTTTGGAAATCCTAGGTGCCTGGCCAGTTAAACCAGAGGAAGTCACAGGAATCTGACTGAGCCTTCCCACTAAGGATGTAAGCGACCAGTCGACTAAGCAAAAGCTTAGCAGATAGTCCCTTGACTAGTCACTTCCCCAGTCCTGCTGCCTCAATTAGAGGCGGCAAAGCAGGGGCGCTGTCTTAAAAGCCAGTTCCCCCCAGCACCATCTCAGCAGGAGACAGGGGTAATGGGGACTGGGTGTGAGCCTCTGCTTTTAAAATGTATTAAGAGCCTATTGGCTCTTAATACATTTAAAAGACTGGAGCACAGCAGGGACCCGGCCAGAGCCAGGAATTGGCTGTCCCGGCTCGTGCTGGGTTCCCCCCGCTGCCCACCAGCCATGTAAATATATGAGAGAGACAGCAGGCTCTTAATACATTTTAAAAGGCATAGCTGCAGCAGGATTAGCTCCCAGGACTAGGAACTAACCCCACTGTGGCTCCCTTGCTTATCGACTAATTGATAGAAAAATCCATTAATTAGTTGATTAAACAAAGTTTAACATCCCTATTTCCCACCAACTCTTCTCAAATTGCTACTCTTGCCCTGCCCTGTCCGGTACACTGCCAGCCAGATACACTTTAACTAATGCTCAAGGTGTGAGCTGACTGGTATTATTTGGTATGGTATCCTCTGCCTGTGGGCAGTAGGTATAATAGGCCAAGGGAGGCTCTGCCTATCTAAAGAACTATTGCCTTGCCACTAGTGAGAGTGTAGATGCCTAGACTGTTGCCCTTGTGTGCTCAGCCATCCGGCCCTACCCATGCTGCTCTTTTTTTCTGCCCCTGCCCTTTCCTGGTCTGCTGCTTTTCCTAAGGCCCTTGCTGCTCATTGAGTTGCTCTTCTCCAAGGACAGGGAAGAAAGCAGAATAAATGAGGTTAGCGATGTGGTGAGGGGGGATACAAGGTGAAAGGGTGAACAGACTGAAAATGAGAGAATACTTAGGTGGAGGAAATAAATAGAGCAGGGCAGGTTTCAAAATTAAAAATCCCAGGTTTGCAGGTGTAGGTAGAAAATCACCTGAAGGGATTGGCAGAAAACAATATAAGGAACAGTAGTGATATTAGCAACTCTTTTTTATTTTGTTTTGTCTAAGTTTCTTTTGGCCTTTCCGTAGAGTTCTTCTCCGTACTTGAAATTGGTTTAATAGAATGTAGGGCATGAGTTATTCTGTACATATGCTTCTTTACTATCTTTAATTTTTATATTCAAATATTAAGATGGGAGAACTTTTACAAGTTCCAAGATTATTCTGGGATGAGTTAAAAGATCACATGTAGTATGACTCATGAATACACTGGTAATGATCTCTTGGTTCTCAGTTCACATGATGTCACCATAGCACTGACTCTCAAAAACACTATCAAGAGGATACTTGTCATTTGGATTTAGATTTGCTGTTAAATGCCTGAAGTCAAATATCAGTGTCAACATATACTGTACAAAAGAATAGAACACGATTAATTTTTTTTTTATTATGGATAGATTCTGCTCCTGGCACATAACTATGCATTCAGTACAGCATAACACTTCAATGATCCACAAGTTTTTTTCCCTGTTAGTACTGTTCACAGTTTGATGAAAACAGGACAGCCCTGTTTTCAAGTGACTTTCCATGCCCCCTCTACCTCTTGTACAACTTTGCATAGAAGATAAGTGTTATTAATGTAAATGATTAGTAAGCTCTATATTTAAGCTTTTAGACCAAAATTCTGAATTGGATGCCTAAAATTAGTCTCCTGTATAAAAGTGGCATGCTTTTCAAAGATGTCAATCTCCGTTGGTTCCCACTGAAGTCAACAAACTAAAGGAAACATCACTTTGAGAATCAAATCTGCTTCCCCCCGCTTCTTTCTTTTAGGGAAAGGAGGAGCTTTAATGTGGATTTTACAAGACTAATTTAAAAAATCCAGCTCTGAGAAATTTGATATAGATTAGTGTGTATGAGCCAGAATTGCTTTATTCAGTGATCTCTTCCTCATCATCTTCAAATGTTTCCTCTCCATCATTTGCCGTAGCTTCTTGGTACTGCTGGTACTCTGAAACTAGATCATTCATGTTGCTTTCTGCTTCTGTAAATTCCATCTCATCCATCCCTTCCCCTGTAAACCAGTGAAGGAAAGCCTTTCTCCTGAACATGGCAGAGAACTGCTCAGAAATCCTTTTGAAGAGCTCTTGAATAGCTGTGCTGTTGCCAATGAAGGTAGAGGCCATCTTGAGGCCACGAGGTGGGATGTCACAAACTGCCACTTTGACATTATTTGGGATCCATTCCACAAAATAGCTGCTGTTCTTGTTTTGGATGGCCAGCATCTGCTCATCAACCTCTTTCATGGACATGGGACCTCGGAATACTGTGGCCACTGTTAAATATCGTCCGTGTCTTGGGTCACAGGCTGCCATCATGTTTTTGGCATCGAACATCTGTTGAGTGAGCTCTGGAACAGTGAGTGCTCGGTACTGCTGGCTGCCTCGGGCTGTCAAAGGAGCAAACCCTGGCATGAAAAAGTGAAGGCGTGGGAATGGCACCATATTTACTGCCAATTTTCGAAGGTCAGCATTTAGCTGGCCTGGAAAACGCAAGGATGTAGTTACTCCACTCATTGTAGCAGACACCAAATGGTTTAAATCTCCATATGTCGGAGTGGTGAGCTTCAGGGTGCGGAAACAAATGTCATACAAAGCTTCATTATCAATGCAGTAGGTTTCATCTGTGTTTTCAACCAACTGGTGGACTGAAAGTGTAGCATTATAAGGCTCTACCACAGTGTCAGAGACTTTTGGAGAGGGCATGACACTAAATGTATTCATTATCCTATCGGGATATTCCTCTCGGATTTTGCTGATGAGCAGTGTTCCCATGCCAGAACCTGTTCCTCCTCCAAGGGAGTGAGTGAGCTGAAATCCTTGCAAGCAATCACAGTGTTCACATTCTTTTCTTACAACATCAAGCACTGAATCTACCAGCTCGGCTCCTTCTGTATAGTGTCCCTTGGCCCAGTTGTTTCCTGCACCTGTTTGTCCTGAAATAACATTGGATAACGGAAGAAAATATATAAGATTATTGATAGGGTTTGATGGTTGGAGGCTTGATGATCTCAAATCACATGCACCGTATAATGAATTGTTCTAAATTTGTGAGCTAGTAAATCACACTCTTTGGTCTTGCTTACAAATAGAAGAATTACTAGTGGCTTTTTTGTTTTTACACACACACACACACACACACACACACACACACTGAGCACATAGCAATTTTTTTCTAATTATGTTGTGATTTTGATAGACACTGTAAAGGAAGTTAGGTTTTTCAAATATTAATCAAACTTTGGCTTTAGTTACTAAGTTTAGTTGAATTTACTTCCTGACTTTCTCTCAGCTCGGCTGATGAAAATTGGCTAGTCTGTTCCTCTGTTGTCCATGGTCATGTCCAATAACTTCCACTTTCTAGTTCCCATTCATAAACAATGTTTGAATTGCAGTCTCTGTAGAGGGAAGGGTATTCTTTTTAAAAATAAACTATTTCCACTGCAAGATTTAAAAATAATGAAAATATTGTTTGATACTTCCTAAATGCTTTAAACCTAAATTCCTTTTAATGTTCCAACCGGATGTGAGTCTTGTCATTTTAATATATATTTTAGGATCATCAAAGTGGGCAGGTTTGGAACATGGTATGTGTGTTCCTTTGCCTAATGTGTCTCATTCAGGCATCCCTGTGCCAAAGTGTAGGCATAAGAGCATGTGTTTCAGTTTCCATGCCCAGTAATTTCTTGACCTTGGCATTGCACCTGCATCTTGTATCAGCACTCTGAAAACAGTTCTCTGAAAACTTCCACACAGTGTGCAGCGGCGGTCAAAAAGGCAAATAGGATGCTAGGTATTATTAAGAAAGGGATAGAAAATAAGACCCAGAATATCTTACTGCCCCTGTATAAAACTATGGTACGCCCGCATCTTGAATACTGTGTACAGATGTGGTCTCCTCACCTCAAAAAAGATATTTTGGCCTTGGAAAGGGTTCAGAAAAGGGCAACTAAAATGATTAGGGGTTTGGAACGGGTCCCATATGAGGAGAGGTTAAAGCGACTGGGACTTTTCAGTTTAGAAAAGAGGAGACTGAGGGGATATGATAGAGGTATATAAAATCATGAGTGGTGTGGAGAGGGCCGATAAAGAAAAGTTATTTATTAGTTCCTAAATAGAAGAACTAGAGGACACCAAATGAAATTAATGGGTAGCAGGTTTAAAACTAATAAAAGAAAGTTCTTCTTCACACAGCATGTAGTCAGCATGTGGAACTCCTTGCCAGAGGAGGCTGTGAAGGCTAGGAATATAACAGAGTTTAAAGAGAAGCTAGATAATTTCATGGAGGTTAGGTCCATAAAAGGCTATTAGCCAGGGGATAAAATGGTGTCCTTGGCCTCTGTTTGACAGAGGCTGGAAAGGGATGGCAGGAGACAAATCGCTTGATCATTGTCTTCGGTCCACCCCCTCTGGGGCACCTGGTGTTGGCCACTGTCGGCAGACAGGATACTGGGCTAGATGGACCTTTGGTCTGACCCGCTACGGCCGTTCGTATGTTCTTATGTTCACTGACGACAGTTCAAAACACAACTATCCTCATCTGGCAATAGGGATGATGGGGTTGAATAGCACTGCCCCCCTCCTCCCCCTGCCGTGGGGACTTTTAGATGTATGTGTGGCAACTTTTCACACAGGTCTGGAGTCTGAACCTGCACCACTCTCTCACAGCAACAATGGCTCCTGTTCTGCAGGCTGAAGCTGGATTCCCGTTCCAGGCATTATGACATGGCACATGAGTTCCTGTGGTACTGCAAACCCAGGCACTGTGAGGCAATGCCTGGAGGTGGAAGCCAGGGGCCAAATCCCACAGGACAGGAATCACTGGGGTGACCAGATAGCAAGTGTGAAAAATCAGGATGGAGATGGTGCTAATACGCACCTATATAAGACAAAGCCCTGAATATCAGGACTGTCCCTATAAAATCAGGACATCTGGTCACCCAATGAGCCACTGCTGCTGGGTGAACATGGGGCAGGCTGGCTCTCCACCCCCATCCATCTTCTGCCCCTCCACTCTGCGGCACCAGGCAGGGATTAGAGTTGCAGTGCTAGCTCAGGGGGACAAAGAAGAGGAGTGTGTACTCATTAATTCAGTGTTCCCATGGTTGCAAAACATGGATCTATCACTGTCCGGCAGTATTTTACACCAAGCTTCTCACTTTACACTGTTGAAAAGGACACTGCAAGATGCAGAATTAGGCCCTAGATTAGAATTGCAGCACTTCATAGAGCCAAAACACATTTAGAAATTACTCCTTGCTTTAGAGCCTTTTAATACCCCTAATCCTGCTTATTCCATAAATACATTACTGTTTGTTCACATTTAAATGCTTGCTTGCATAAGGCATACGCCACCAAATCATAGACTCAAATCTTTCAAATTAAAGGATGTTAGTATTTCCCAGGGTTACTGGTTTCAAGCAGGGAACACAATTTCATTTAAGGCTAAAAATGACCTTCTGAAACTGGATTTTATGTCAAGATACAATGCTATATTTAACTTGATGTAACCAAATCTATGTTTCTTTACTTAACAGTGACTGGCCTAAATCAAAATGTTGGTGTTAACAGGCCCGAGTTACTGAAAACATACTAATGCCCTCAACTTTCATTCATTTTAGTCATGTAGGGCATTCCGCACCTCTCATTGCTGCTCTGCAACCTATAATATTGTGCCTCTATCTTTTTTCCTCACCTTATATTTTTCTCCCTCCATGCCACAATGTTCCCTCTCTATGTCCTTGGTCTATTAACTGAATAATAAAAGGTGGTAATAGGGGACCAGATTTTTACACTCTTCTTACTAATTTTGTGACTAGTCCCATTGAACCCAGTGGGACTACTTCATGAGTAAGCTCTACTCACCACGACTAATGGTTGCACCCAGCTCCCAGTTTTCACAGCTCTGTCCCACTTTATTCCCTCCCTCCTCCCCACCTTCATGACCAATTTTAGGTCTTTGCCTATGTGCTATGATGTGCTGCTGCCAAACCATCAGGTCAGCTAAATTGCCAGGTTTGATAACTGTACTATCTTGTAACTTCACCATGCCAATGTTCAGTTTCCTTGTTCCATTTTTGGTTAGCTCATTGTTCTATATGTTGTTCTATCTTGCTCTCTCGAGAATGTGGGAAGCTCTGTATTTCCTGTCCAGCTGGGCAGAGTGCAAAACAATATCCTTCCAGTAATGAATAAAAATTGTTATTCTGCTTGAGCTAACTACCCCTGTCTATGTGCTGCAGCCCACCGGGCTAGCAAATAGATACTACTGTGCTCTGTATGTTGCGGAATCCTAACAAGAAGATTCTAAGTTTCGTATCTTTCTCTGCAAACTGTCCTATGAGTTTCAGGTTGCAGAATGTGGCTCAGAAATAAGATTAGTGATAATGCATGAATGGAAATCAACTGTAAGTAGGAAAAATCAATGGCACATGACATGGGAATGAAGCATAAAAAGGCAAATTACTCAGGAAGTATAGGTGCATATGAGTTGTTCAGTGCAAAGAAATTAAATAAAAGTTATACTTATTTTTCCCTCCCTTTATGTAGGTAGTTATGGGCACCATTTGTCTTTAGAAGCACCTGTTTTATTTCTGCATTGTCACAGACTTATCATTCAGTGAGATATGATCTCATCCTGATCAACGGGATATTTTTAGCTTCAGGTTAAATAATGCAAACAAATCCATATTTTTTTTTCATTTTGTAATTTTAATCCTGTAAGCCAGTGTTTCTTAAACTGTGTTCCGTGGCATGAGGCAGTCGGAGGTGTGCCACAGAGAACAGAGTTCAAAATGGCTGCCTTAAAGGGCCAGGCGACCTTTTTTCCCTCAATTTTTTTTTTTTTTTTAAATTATTTGTTCAACAAAAAATCCTTGGTGTGCCTCATAAAAAAAATTGTTTGGTGTTCCTCAGTCTTAGAAAGTTTAAGAAACACTGCTGTAAACAAATCCAAGGCAATGAAAACTGGTCTTGTAAAGGATGTATAGAGGGAACAAACATAACTTGCTATAAAATAAACATCTGTTTAGAATTTAACATTTTTAAACTGCATTTGTCTGACCATGGAAGAAAAACAAAAAGGCTTAAGTTGTAAGAAAATAATGTACATTACTTACTGCTTTACTTAAAATATTTATGTTGGCATTGATTTGCCTACAGATTGCTTTTCTCTTGTGATAAATTAAATCTGGGGACTTTTGAAGCTGGTTTGCTCTATTTTGAACATTCTGAATTATCAGTTTCACATTTTCATTGGACACAATACACTGTTATGGCTTATGACACTGATACAAGTTTCCAGTTTATCAGTCTCAAGTGAATGCCCATCAGTTTATTCATACAGATTGGTAGATTATAATTTAACAGTATTGTGTAAAATACAGGTTGTGGAACAATTCCCTCAATAAGGCCCAGTTTTCAGTTGCTTGCAACTTTGCCAAACTGTAACTTTGGCTGAAATTTTCCATACTGGATGTCTGCGTCAGGCTCAATTATTTTTGGAACATTTCAGCTAACATGGTACAGCCATTCCTGAGAATGAGACTAAAGAAAAATATATTGTTTTGCCCATGTTAAAAAGAATTCTGGCAACCTTTTCTTGGAACAGCTTTAGTACTCCCATGCTTTGCAGCAGGGGCTTGAAAATTAACTGTGACCAGTATTCCCTCTAACCTGCAGGCCTAGTAGCACAGCTTCACAGGTGATTAATCAGCCCCACCCAGTCAGTCAGATCCCTGCATGGAGCTTTGAGCCTCTGACTGGGTGGGGCTGATTAATCACCTGTGAAGCTGTGCTTCCTGCACAGAGTAGAGGGAGCACTGACCTTTGGGTGTGTTTTCTCTCAGGATTGCATTTTTTGCTAATTTCATGAAACTCTGCCCACATTGAAGCCTTTGAAAAAAAAAAAAATCAATTTGCATAAATGTAACCCACACATCTAGTGTGGGTCACTGTCCCGTGCAGTGGCACCTAGCCCACAGCAACAGATAAGACCAAGAGACCTCTACAGTAAGGGCTAACAGCCAACTGGCTTTTAGCTCACAGGGTAGAGGCTCCTATACTAAGCTTCAGAGATCCCAGGTTCAAATCTGCCTGGTGGTGGTTACATATGCTCAAAGATGTATTTGATTTTTAGCAGCTAAAACCTCTGAAGAGTTCATCCTCACTGATCACGCTCAAGTCTCCATCAGCTCCTAGTACTGTGACCATACTGTGCATATGTCATCTCCACAGAGCAAATGAGCATGTTCTAGTGATGTATCTCATGGCTGCTCCAGGCCAGAGTGGGGGCAAACATAAGAACTGATTATCAGGGTATCTGGCATGTGCTTGCGCGCGCGCGTACGACTCACTCTCTCATACCCTCCCAGGCCCATTCATTCCACTGACACCTTGAAGGACACTGATTCAAATGCAAAGGGAACAAAAACTAGATTGGCAAGAGGGAAAGAAATAGAGTGGAACAAGGAGCCTCCCAAGACGAGTGGGGGAGAGAAGGTGACTAGGATCTGGGGGGAGTAGTAAGATGCCATTGACATTTTGGGGCACTGAGCTAGGATTAGTTTGGCAAGAAGACCAGGAGCAAGGAAAGGGGGTGAGAAGACTTGGAGAAAGTGAAGGGAAATGTGGTGGGGAAGACTAGGAACTAGGTGGTTAGGGGATGATGACACAGATTAAAAGGAGGAACTGGGGGGGGCAGTAAGGGTGACCAGGACTGGCTGGACAAGAAAACTTGGACTGATACCAGTGGTGGGAGGGGAGAAAAGTCTACCAGCCAGTGAGCAGGGGAGAGGGTATGTGAAAGCAAGTGAAGCAAGGAACAGGAGAGCGTTTTAGTGAGGAACTGGGGAAGGGAAATTGGTCTTCTCAGCCCAGTCCCGTGTATACCCATCAAAACTGCTGCTTCATATGAAAGAGAAATCATATTCCCTGTGCTTTTAGGTCAATAAGCTTGTTAATGTAAACTTTTACTGCCACCGACTTTAGTGGAAATTTTGGGTGTGCAAGCAATATGGAATAAGGCCTGTCATGCATAGAGAAATGTAAGGTACTTCAACCCTATTCTAGCATTTTGATGGACTACAATGTTAAGTTCTGATTGAGAAAAGGCACAAAGCTGATTTTTGGGAACAAACCACTCTCTATAAGCATGGGGGTGAAATATGGCAAGTATAGAATCACCAGCCTCTGCCACAGAACCTTCTCTGTGGCCCAAAACATATTTAAAATATTTTAAAGGGGAGGGGCGAAGCCTTGTCATCTTGTGACACAGTAGCTTTCCACTTCAGTTCTAAGGCATCCATTCTGTATTATTCACCAGGTTTGTAGGACAGTGCCTGATGCTGGCAGCAGGCCAGCATGGGATAGCAATTGATCACATGCTTTTAGCTCATTGTTAGCTTAACAGGAAGAGAGTATAATGTGGTGGAAGGTTGTTCAAATAATTTTTTATCTATTTTTCTGTGTTTTGAGATGGGTACAGACTGCAAAGTTCTGATCAGGACTTTTCCAAAGTGTAGGTGAGTTCATTTTCATGAGTTTAGTTTGGACCACTATGGAAAAAAGGGAGCAATTTTGAAAGCTGGGTTCAGAAACAATGTTTTCCAACATTTTGAGTGGTTTGGCTATGTGGTTTTGGTTCAGATCCATCTCAGTTTACTGTCATTTAAAAGCATTTTATAAGAATATAAACACATACCACTTCCTTTTAATGGCTAGGAAGAAATGTTTGGAGAGGGAATGAGAATACTGTTAAAGTTGTTACACTTTCAAAGGCCTTTACATTTGTAAACCTTCTCCTCCTCCTAAGCTGCAGTCTTGGGTTTTGTTTTACACTACCAATCTAATATTTATCTTTTCCGTGTTTGACACCTTCCTTACATTGACCTAGCAGACCAACTTGTATGTTGCAGCATAATCTGGGGACTGCAGGATGGTTTTGTGGTTAAATCATAGAACAGAGAATCAGGAGAGAGCTGGTCCAGTGGTAGTTCTGCTTCAGTCTGTTTCCTATTGGGCAGCTTAGTTCTCTGGACATTAACCTGCAGATGCCTCCATTTCCTCATCTGTAAAATGGGGTTGATAATACCTCCTAACTTGAAAGGGGGCACTGTGAGGCTTAATTCACAAGTGCTTGTAAGATGCTTTGTGAATCTCCAATGGAAGGTACTACACTGAAATACAAAGTGGGAAAAACTCTCATTGGAGGGAGTCTCCCAGTTTGCTTTCAGAGTGATAGTTCTGTTTGGTTTTGAGCTGATTTCTTAATTTGCTAGAAAATAACTATTTCAGCAGTATGCGGCTGTGTATAATCTGCTTTACACATGGTTTTCTCTCCATTTCTGACTATACTGCCCACTGGCCTACTGAAAAGGTAAAAAATTCCATGGAGAATTTTATGCCCATGGAATTTATAAAACTATGGATCCAACTAACAGTGGATTTTGTAAGAAAGAACAGGGACCCTGAAACTATGGATCCAACTAACAGTGGATTTTGTAAGAGAGAACTTCTCTTTTTTTAACCCTGCAGAAATTTCATACCTTTTTAATGAAAGAACAGGGACCCTGAAAGTTTAATGAATATAGCACAATTTAGAGTTTATCAGAAAATCCTGGGAAACATTTAGTATGTTTGTGTAATCAATAGAGCAATGTTTGACCCTCCCTTGGATTTTTGAACAACAGATATTTGGATAATTGAAATACTAACAACTGTTTTGAGTACAAAATGTAATAAGAAGCTTGGTAGCTGAATAGTGTTAAGTTCTGCTCCCCTCTCTAGCCCTAAGTACATTTTGACAGTTAATTTCTTGGTAATTTAACACAAGTTTTAAAAGGAAAACATTACATCCACATACCAAAGATGAAATTATCAGGTCGAAACAGTTGACCAAAAGGACCAGATCTCACACTGTCCATGGTTCCTGGCTCCAAGTCCACTAAAACTGCTCTGGGTACATATTTCTGTGCTATAATAAAAATTAAAGACATATTTAGTATACTGAGATACTATTAAAATATATTTATATATTAAGAAACATATACCATAGTGTTTAACATTCTTAGCTTGCTTACGTATCCTGATCCAATTTGCATTCCTATACAAGCATCTTTCTTCTCAAGCATCGGGAGGGGGTAAAGAATCAATTCTGGTTTAGCAGCTGACTTTAAATCCTTTTTGTTTGTTTTGTTGGCATATTCATCCATCTAACTCTTATTCTACCAGTTTGTAGTGATATATTCCATTATCTGGTAAAATAGGTTAAATGTTTTTTGTAAACAGTTTAATCATCTCTCAAAACACATACAGGGTCTTTTACTCAAATAATCTGCACATGCAACCACCATTGAAATGGAGCTATTTCTCAAAGATGGAAAACGGTAAGGCTATGTCTACGCTCACGGCTTCTTGCGCGAGTAATATGCAAATGAGGCTAAGCGTGGAATATCGCTGAGCCTCATTTGCATACCTAATGAGCCACCATTTTTTTCAGAAGAGGCTCTTGCGCAAGAAGGAGCATTTACACTGCCCCGTCTTGCGCAAAAAAAACCCTCTTGTGCAATGCCGTTCTTCCTGAAAAGTAATAGGTGTAATGGCATTGCGCAAGAGGGTTTTTCTTGCGCAAGAAGGGGCAGTGTAGACGCTTCTTCTTGCACAAGAGCCTCTTCTGAAAAAAAATGGTGGCTCATTAGGTATGCAAATGAGGCTCGGCGATATTCCACACTTAGCCTTATTTGCATATTACTCACGCAAGAAGCTGCAAGTGTAGACATAGCCTAGCTGTTTAAGAGCCACCTCCACCCCACAAACTATACTACACAGCCATTAATAACAGGAGCTGAAGAAGTCTTATCCAGTTGCAAGTGTAGGGCGAATTTGGGCACAACAAATTATCCAAACTGGAATTTGTCCAGAACAAGAAATTAATACATTCCCATACTTTGCAAAAAGTGCCAGGGAATCTTGAGTGTACACAAGTAGCCTAGATATCAGTGTTACAATCCATAGGGAGGGCAGCATCTTCACCAGCACAGTACCCACTAACACCGTGTTGAGGTATTGCGTCACAGTGTTCAGGAAACATCCTAGCCAATCACCCACCATTTCTCATACCTCCTCAGGCTCTCACTCCTTCTTAGCTTCTGAAATCCTAGGATCAACCTCACATTATAAACTGGTTGGCCTCAGTTAATTGATAGACATGTTTATGAGACTTACTTGTATGCTCATGAGCAAAGACTCATAGCAACCAAAAAAAAAAACCAAACAATCAACCAAATCAGAGCTGTTTGCTCCATTTCCTTCCTGCTGCCTGGAGAGAGGGCGGCAGCCAGAGCAGCTGTTGGGTTGGGTGACTGTTCCAAAAGAAGACAGGGCTGCGCACACATGTCTCATCAAGTTTTGTAACTGAAGCGATGAGCCAACCTTTGCTTTCTTCACCCATCTAACATGCCTCCTTTCCCAGTCAGGGAGGCACTCACGCCTGCCTGACCCCCTCCTAACCTGCTCCAGGGGCGGCAGCCCACTTACAGGATGATTCATTATAGTAGACGTTGATTCTCTCCAGCTGCAGCGCTGAGTCACCCACGTAGCCGCCCGCTGGGTCGATGCCATGCTCATCACTGATCACTTCCCAAAACTTGGGGAGGGGCAGAGAAAGGGAGAGAAGCGGGGTTAGAGACAGGCGCGAGCAGACCGCACCAAACGCACCAGCGTCTCTTTCACCCACGCCAAAGAAACGCAAACCCACCCACGCTTGGCAAGGCCTGGGAAGCCCCGGGAGGCATGCGCTGCCCGAACAGCTGCCGGATTCCTGGCATGTCTGAGAGCTGCTTCCCCGAGCCCCGCCCTGGCCCGAGCAGCCGAGAGGAGACGGGGTGGGGCTGGAGAGAGACAAAAGCCCGGCAGCAGATCTCCATCCGGATTTAAAACCAAACGGTCCACACCACAAACGGTTTGCAGGGCTCTTTGATTGAGTGTTGCTTTTATTTTTGCTGCCTTTCTTGGGAAGCCACGGCTACCTCCCCCCCCCCCCCCCCGCTTTTTTTTTCATTACTTCTGGGTTTTTCCCAAGCCTTTTATGGGCACATGAAGGGGAAACTTGCTTGTTTTCCAGCGCTCTCGACTATATGTACCAAGCCCAAGAGAAGTCACAGTTCAAAACACCCCCTCCAAAAGGCCATAGGTATTCGAGGAAGAGCTACCCGTTCTCCCAGAACTTCCCACGATAAACAAAACCCGAAGGCAGCGACACGCCTTGCTGCTTTGCCCAACTTTTCGTGGCGCTGCTGAAGGGCTTAAAAACCAGCCGTGGTACCATTGTATAAGAAAACACAACATCTTCAACAACAACCACGTCCCCTTCCTTAGGAAAGAATAAGTGCGGTTATTATTTAGAGGAGGGGAAAACAATCTCTTACCTTAGTTCCAATTTGGTTTCCACACTGGCCAGCCTGGATGTGGACTATTTCCCTCATTGTGATACTGACAAGTCTCCTTCTCTCTCACAGACTCTTTGCCGAGTTCAGCTGTGTGCAGTGTCTCTGACTCAATGAGTGTTTTATTGGCCACGGGACTGTGTGATCTTCCCTCCCAGCTCAGCTCACCGTGCAACTTCACTGCAAAAATAGCCAGCCCAGGCTGAGCAACTGGTTTTGGCCAGCCTCCACAGGGGCTGGATCTCTGTGTGAATGGCATTTCATCTCGTCTTTCATTTCTGGTCCAGAATGATGTCAAGGGACCAAGAGTGGAACACATTAACCATTTGGGAGCTGGCATTTTCCTACTCAGAATGTCTATTTAGACTAGACAAAATAACCTAGCAGTAATAAAATCATGGAATTAATCTTAGTATTTACATAGTTCATTACTCGCTGCCCTCCAGTCACATCAAACTTGAATACAGGTGACTGTACATTACTGAGAGCAAATGAGATAGATTCCCGCCCCCCGCCCTCCAAGTTTGGTGGTGATATTTTCATAACACTTTTTAAAAATTTTAGCATTAGATAAGCAGGGAAATAATTGCACTCACAGTGCATGATTATGTGTCACATACCTGCATATTTAACATTTCCAGTAAGAGTCCCAAATATTTCTCTCGGTTTACTCCGACACAAGCCCACATTTTGCTTTTAATCTTGATAACAGTTTGCAAATATCTGGTTGCTCAGAGTCGCAACACCCATATGAAAGACATGCTATTCTAATTTTACATGGAGGGAAACCACTGTCTTCATAGGGACACTTACGTGAGAATGGGTTTGCACCATCAGGCCCTTTGTGTCAAAGCTAGGGTTGGAATTTTCAGTCACTCCTAGTACCATGTCCTTTGCTCACACTGCTAGCCTATATACTGTACCACTTATAACAGTCATGATCATGCAAATTTACAGTTACTTTGTATATCACTGTTGTATATTTAGTTGCTGTATACAATGATTGTGCAATTCATAAATTCTTTTGGGAGCCATATGGATTAAAGGTGCCCATCATGCTCATGCTCGTCATTATTGCCTCAAAATGCTTTATGCTCACTCATCTGTCTGCATCCATCTGTTGTCTCTTGTTTTAGATTGTTAGCTCTTTGGAGCAGATACCATCTTTCTGCTCTGTTTTTACAGTGCCTAGCACAATAGGATCTTGGCAGAAGCTAGAGCTTGATTAGAAGCTAGAGCTTCTAACTACGTGTGCTGGCTGCTGATCAATCTTTAGAAGACAAATCCTTCTTGGCTTATTCCCACACATAGTCCCATTGTAGCTATAAAACTATTGGTGGGAGCAAGGAGACAAGAAATTGCCCTACTTGCACACATTTTCTGAAAGTATGCACTTGTGTTCAGTCTGACTTGCAACAACCTAGAATCTCTCTCCCTTTTCTTGGTATCTTAATGGGCCAGGAGAAAACATTCCAGCACCAACTTGGTGATCATTAAAACATCCTCACTGCTCCTTTGTCATCCATGGCAGTGTTCACTCAGCCTGTAGCCTAGTTAAAGGCAAGTTATGAGATTCAACTTTCTTTATAACCTGCATATGTCTGAGGAACATACACTCCTCTTATGATCAACAGGTCATAGTTTTGATCCAGGAAGGAAATGGATCATGCCATTCAGCAAAGCCATAAAAAATGTGTTTAAATTCTTTAGTATAGTCCCAATTACCTTAAATTATGCAAGTGACCAAGGGTCATGTTTTTAAGGTGTTTATGTGCCTAAAGATACACACACATAGGTACTTTTGAACATCCCACTAGGGAGTGATTGTGCTTAGGCATTTTTGAAAGTCCTAGTTACCTTTCTGCATCTTTTGACACCTGGCCCTAAGCACTTTGTAGGATTGGGTCTCAGAAGAACAATCTTTTAAACAGGGATTATTGTAGGAAAATAATCTAAACTCTATTATAGATTTTTATCTATTGCTATTTTAGAATGATCTGTTTCTCAGCTACCTTATACCAATAATTTAAATTAGCTACAACTAAGGACTGTGTTCTCCCAATTATTTTATGCCTGATTTGAAAATTATTATATACATTTTATAATTGCTGCATAACGAGGACCAAAGATAAAATATCTTGTTCTAGCAAAGTTCCCTAAGACATTTCAGAACTGTCTTATGCTTTGGCTTCTAATAAAGTCATTCTCCCTTCTTTCTGCAATAGCTATCTGTAAACTCAAAGTAAATATAGTAAAAGCTGATAACATATCTTGATGACCAGAAGATACAGCCTCTCATAAATACATGTTCCACACAGAGCTGGCCCTTTGAACACTAATTTCATATGCCCTACATTCTTAAAGGATCCCCTCCAGTAAGTATAGGATGAGGAGAGGAGGCTAGCGCAATAGGCCATATATAAAATAAGGAACATATAACTTCTTTGACATCCATCTGAATTTGCCTATGACTGCTGTTTATTAAAAGCCATTAGCTTTAGTTAACATTAAACAGTTCTTTGGAGTTCTGGTTGGAGAGCTCTGTCCATTTTATGGTAGACAGGTATCTATGTCATAGTATTGATAGACATCTTCATTGGCAACCTCCACAGAGATATCAGAGATGGAATGAAGAATTAAATACTTTTATCCTCCAAAGGTGGTCTTACTTCCTCCAAAATGCCTCTCCTTCAGGGTAAAGGTGTATTGCCAAAAAGGAAACGCTTGCACTGCCATTTCTGTGTTATACTGTACGTGTCCTTTGGATAAACTGAAGACTAACATTCCTAGTACTCTCAAGCTAGCACCTTTCACAAGAACTAAAAGTTCACTTTAAAACTAAAATAAATATTGAGACACAAAGAAGAATAAATTCCACAGTGCAGATAACGTGTCTAGATTCCTGACAAGTTGCTACAAAACACAGAAAAGATGTTCCAGTAATAACAACACAGACTCATCACCTTCTTAGTAATAAGTATCAGTCAGAAAAGCCATATGGACTTTTTTAACAACCTGGGAAAGCACCACAGTAGTTCTTCCTTATTTAGTTGGTCATGAGACTTAATTGTTAAGCTGTTTCCTGCTTTTCTGGGAATGTATTTGTGTTCAGTGTAATAATATTGCTAGGAACACTCCTATATATTAGGAGGAGTTTGCATAGGCTAATGAGAAGTTAATGTTGCAAAAAGAGCTGTTAACAAAACTCCAGTTATCTGAAGATGTGGGCTGTGCCCATGAAAGCTCATGATACCATCTACATGTTGTTAGTCTTTAAAGTGCTACCAGACCATTTGTTGTTTTTTAAGTTTATGACTGTTAGTGTTATCCATGGATTTCTCAAATAAATTCATACATACAAATATTTAAAATTCACAGCATCAAAATAATGTTCAAAATTCACATAGTACATTGCCTGTTCACTCTAGCAGTCAGGTTACCAGCAAGCTTGTATAAACAAAACTCACCCTACACTAAAAACTGAATAGGAAGGTCTCGTTGAGTGTGATTTCTTTATTTATTGTTTGGCAGTTTTTTAAGTTTCTATGGCTGTGTCTACACTGGGCCACTTATTCCAGAAAATCAGCCGCTTTTCCGGAATAAGCTGCGAGCTGTCTACACTGGCCCCTTGAATTTCCGGAAAAGCACTGACGATCTACAGTAAGAAATCAGCTGCTTTTCCCAGAAAAACTATGCTGCTCCCGCCAGGCAAAGTCCTTTTCCGGAAAACTGTTCCGGAAAAGGGCCAGTGTAGACAGCCCAGTAGTCTTTTCCAAAAAGCCCCGATCGCAAAAATGGCGATCGGGCTTTTTCCGAAAGCGCTACATTGCCACGGACGCTTTTCCAGAAAAGGGCTTTTCCGAAAAGCATCCTGCCAATGTAGACGCTCTTTCGGAAATACTTATAACGGAAAACTGTTCCGTTTTAAGCATTTCCGGAAAATCATGCCAGTGTAGACGTAGCCTATGTGTTTAAAAAAACAAACCAACCCTACATTGTTTTTATTTAATTAACTAATTTTTCCACCCATATAGGAAGTGAAAGGAATTAATTACATTTGGTACAAGTTTACTCTAATAAATTATGAGTTTGGTACACATTTAAAATTAAACTGATCGAGAACATGGATAAAATTATACACTCATGTATTTGTGATGGGTGTTTTTCATTCAATCATACCAGCTCACCTCTACTGCCAGGATTATTTGCTTTTTGCTTTTTGGATTTGAGCCACAGAGGAGAGAGGAGTGTTTAAGCTGTTTCCAGGGCTCTAGTCTTTTTCCATTTGACAAGAAATTAATATTTTTTCTCCAGTGATATGAAGAATTTTTGCAGAGCTGCTAATAATGTTTATTAGGCAATTGTTGCTACTATATTGGTATATCTATACTGTGGCTACATTTTTAACTCAGCAGCTGGATTTATATAAACAAACTGACCCAGACAACAAATGTTTCACCAGATTATCAAATTTATGAGTTAGGTGAAATTAGGGGGTTAGACTACCTGTCAGTAATGCAACACACACTGAGACAAGCAAGAAGGTTAAAAGTTAAGACAGAAGTTGGTCTCCATTGAGCTTTTGTGACACACTGTATCACACAGACTTTTGGAATTTGATGTGTTTGAGGCAGAAAGGCCCAGAATATCGGTGGTATTTCATCACCCAATTTCATTACTATCTTTGAGGATTTGGGCCAAAGTGAAAGATTAAAAAGCATTCTGGCAGGAACACAGTGTCATTCTTACAACCACCTGTGAGCGATACAGTTGCTAAATGACATTTAATCTGGAGAGTAATATTAATTATCTGAAAAAGGATGGTTTTTATCTTTACAGTACATTAGTATGGGTTGAACCACTCTAAACTGGGGCTCTCTCTGGTCTGGCAATTTCTGTGGGCTGGCAATATCATGGATGTTCCAGAACCAGAGAATCCTAGGGGAGGGCTGGTGACTGGGAGCCCAGTGTAGCAGCGGGGCCTCCCAGTGGGGCCAGGAGTCTAGTGCATGGCAGTGCCAGTATGCCTATTGAGGCCAGCAGGGTAGTGGAGCCAGCAGAAGGGGAGAGGTCAGCCAGAAGTGGGGCCAGATATGACCTCCTCCGGTCCAGCAAAATCCCTCATCCAGGATTGGTCCGGTCCTGAGGGTGCCAGACCAGGGAGCTCCAACCTGTACTGCTGACCATGAGTTATTGCTGATTTGCTTCCAGGAATTTACTGTATGGCTTTACAATGACCATGTTTTCTTAAGGGATCTCACAAGGTAGTACTGAGTGACTACTCTCACCAAATGCTTTCATAAGCCAAGTGCTTCTGGAGTCTCTTATCAGTGCACCTTTTCACTATAAATGTGATATCGCCACAAGACGCTGCGCTGTTTTTGAGTGCACTGTCATTAATATGCAAACAATAAGCAGCTTTTCCTTTTCATTCAGTCCAGAGTCTAGAGTCACATCACTTTTGCTGTATGTGTCTGAACTGAGGATTGGAATCAAAGCACTGTTAACTCAACGTTCATTAAATGGAAGTTATGATTGTTTTGCAGGGGTAACATTGAGAAAGATGGCAGCAAGGGGACCTGTAGTTATAGGTGCAGGAACTAGGGGTGCTGCAGCACCCTTAGGCTCCTGGCCTAGCACCCAGTATCCCAGCTGCTGGCCCCATGTCCTGGGGACTCTGCTGCCAGTCCCTTGTGCCGAGGCTTTGCTCCCAGCTTCAGTAGGGTGACCATATTTCCCCATGCCAAATGTGGGACACCAAAGTGGGAGCCTCTGGCACTTGGGGCTTCAGCCCTGCAGCTGGGAGGGAGCAGCACTCAGTGCTCCAGCTGGGCTGGGGAGGGGAGCAGCCGGCACTTGGGGCTCCAGTCCCATGTGGAGGAGCCACTGGTGCTCGGGAGCGCTCAGGGCCTCTGACTGAGAAGGTGAAAGACACTCCCCACATTCCTCTCACACAGGGACCCAGACTAATTGATTTATGTGCTATAGCCCCATGGGGAAGTTGTGGGGGCTGGAGCACCAGCATAGGCTCCTCAGTGTTTGGGGGGTGGGGAAGAGGAGCCCAGAGCCTCAGAGGGCAGATCCAGGTAAGCCAGGGGCTACATCCAGCCCTCAGGTCCCCCATCCCTGTACTAGACTATCCATGCGGTCATGCCAACTACTATTTTTTCAGTATTTTAACAGTGGCAATCACAGCTGTGATAAAAGTGCAAGCAATAATGCTCTATGGCAGAGAATTTGAGTCCTTTCTAAACTGCCAGTCAAGAGAGGTGATTCATCTCACTCACCCTGAGAGACTTGATCCTTCATGAGGAGCTTGGAAAATAAGATCAATTACACCTTTGCTTTGACCAGATTCATCAGGCTTTACAAATGGGCCACAGTTTGTGTGTCTCTCTCACCCAGTGATAATTTCCTCTGATCCTTTACCCTTCCCTTTTCATCCACTCACTAAACAGCTCCCATTCATCTGTCTCACATGCCCAAACCAACTCCACATTCCACCTCCAGGCTCCTTGACAAATGATTCTCTCAGATTACATTCAGAGAGAACACAGCATCATTCCTCACAATCCCATCTAGGTTTAGCACAGTGTAGCAGAAGCTGCCATTCAACAGCTGCCCCGCAACCTATTTTTAAAATGCCAGTCTGAAGTGCAAAGGCATGGTGGTATTGCCCATTGGAGGAATGCAGTCTCATATTGATGACATGAAAACAGCTGAAGAGTTTTGAGTAGTACACTCTGAAAGTTTTTAGTCACAAATCAGAGGTAGGGGGCAGGGGGAAACAAATCACCCAAGGCAGGCAATTTTTTTTACAATTTCATTAAGCATTGAAGCTGAGTCTCTGTGCTGCTGCACAAGACTGCAGACTACCAGCATTCTTGCCATATTGATGATTAAAGGTTTATGCATGCTAAGAATGTAAGAGGTCAGTATAGCCCATGTCCAGGGTTCATCCAGCTGCCCACCCACACTGAATAATCCATTTCACAGTCCATTTGTTAAACAATGTACCCAGAATGCTGGAGAATACAGGATTACAGTATATGCTGTCTCACAACAAAATGCATTGCTTTGAGAGCAGCTGTGAGGAGGAGCAAACTTTATTTGTAATCTCTTTGAGGGAAGTTTGCAAAGAGACTTAACTCAGATTTGTAAAAAAGTACCATGGAATTGAAGCTAAAATGATGTACAGTGGATTACTTGCACGATATGTTGTCACCACAGCGTAGCCTTTCTTGTTAGGTATATTACAGTACTGCAAAGAGCCCCAAAGAGGATGCAGGAACTATTGTGGGAGGCACGGTCTAAATACAGATAGGCTACGTCTAGACTGGCATGATTTTGTGCAAATACTTTTAACGGAAAAGTTTTTCCGTTAAAAGTATTTGCACAAAAGCGCGTCTAGATTGGTCCTGGAGTTATCGTTATAACGATTCGCTTTTGCGCAAAAGCGCGTCTACATTGGCGGGACGCTGGCGCAAAAGCAGAAGCCTGGAACCATTTTGAAGAGGGCAAAGGGCACCAGCCCTTTCCAGGGGCGGGGGCTGGAGCTCCTTTGAGACACGTGCTTAAAGGGATCTCCCTGAACAGACATTTCTCTCCTGCTGCGTGCTATAGGACCTCTTGCAGGGACTGTCAGCCATAGCAGTTTTGGTGGTTGCCCTCTGCCTTTTAGGACACCACTCCCTTTTGCCCTTTAGTGCCTTTGCTTGTTTTTTTTTCCATCTGCCTTGTTTTTTCTGCCATGGAGCCAGGGGTGGCCACGTGCCTACTCTGGCCCCTGCCGGCCATTTTGGAATGCCTGCAGCTGGTGCTCCAGGCTGCTGCCCTCCTGTTCCAGGACCTGGAGGTGCAGATCGCTTTGGACTCCCTCACCACGGAGGCCATGGCATCCCTGTGGCATCCCCACACCAGGGTGGAGAGGCCACTGTGGAGACTGGACACCAGTACGGACTGGTGGGACCGGCTGGTCCTGGGGCAATGGGGCGACCAGCAATAGCTCCCGGAACTTTCGCATGCGAAAGCGGACGTTGCTGGAGCTGTGTGCCTGGCTTGCCCCTGCGCTCCAGAGCGCCACCACCCGGCTGCGGGCACCCATCCCCGTCGACAAGAGGGTCGCCATCGCACTATGGAAGCTGGCCACCCCAGACAGCTACCGATCGGTGGCACACCAGTTCGGGGTGGGCAGGTCCACTGTCGGTGTCATCGTGATGGAGGTAAGTCCCAGGGGGAGTGGGGTGGGGGGAGGGTGTTGCACTCCATGCCCAGGGGCAGCCAAGACTCCAGGCTGGGTCACCCAGGGGTTTGGGCCGTCCCTCCCTTGCACAGGCCTGCTGGTGGGGGGGGGGCACCGTGGGGCGAGGGGGCCTTGATGTGTGTGAGCACAGAGGGCATCACGGGGGGGGCCCAAGGAAGCACACACTCACCCTGCCTTATGTGATGTGTTCCCCTGTGTTTCTCTGCACCCTTCTGCAGGTCATTCACGCCATCAACGACGTCCTGCTCCCAAGAGTCATCCGCCTGCGCGATGCAGACGCTACCGTGGCCAGCTTCGCTGCCCTCGGGTTCCCCAACTGCGGGGGAGCCCTGGATGCAACCCACATCCCCGTCCGGGCCCCGGAGCATCAAGCGGCCGATTTTATGAACAGGAAGGGGTACTGCTCGATTGTACTCCAAGCCCTCGTGGACAACCGTGGCCACTTCCTAGACGTTTATGCGGGCTGGTCTGGTAGGGCACACAACTCCCGTATACTATGGAACTCCGGCCTGTTTCGCAAGCTGGAGGCGGGCACCTACTTCCCTCGGCAGGAGTTTACTGTCGGGGATGTGCCTATGCCCATATGTGTCGTGGGGGACTCGGCCTACCCTCTGCTGCCCTGGCTAATGCGGCCCTCCACGGGGCGGCCGGACCAGAACCGAGCCCGGTTCAACGACCACCTCAACCGAGCCCGTAATCACGTGGAGTGCGCCTTTGGCCGCTTGAAAGCCCGCTTCCGATGTTTGCTCACCAGTCTCGAGATGGGTGAGTGGAATGCCACAGAGGTAGTGGCCGCGTGCTGCGTGCTCCACAATGTTGTGGAGCGGAGTGGTGAGACCTTCCTCCCCGCATGGATGGCAGCCGAGGGCCAGGGCTATGAACAGCCCCACACAGCTGCCATCCGCCAGGCGCACTGGGATCGGGTGCGCATCCGGGAGGCCCTGACAGACATGTTCGCCCAGGCCCCATAGTAGGGTCGCCTCGGTCTCCCCTTTACAACTCCCTCCCATCCCCTACCCTTCTCCCTCCCCTCCCAATAAACACCAAACACAGTTGTTTTGTTTTGAACAGAAAAAACTTGTATTTTTTTATTTACAAGGGGGAGAGGGGGAGGAGACCTTCAACTGGGAGGGGGAGGAGCTACTCCTGGGATGGGTGGCCCCTGCAACCGCTCCTGCGGGGGCGGACCTGCACATGGGGGGGCAGGCCGCATCGGGGCAGGCTGCACGGGGAGGTGGGCAGGAGCAGGAGGGGCAGGGACAGGAGCAGGAGAGGCCATTGCAGGAGCAGGAGGGGCTGGGACAGGAGCAGGAGGGGCCATTGCAGGAGGGGGCAGGGGCAGTGCTAGGGGAGGGATGGCGGGGCATGGGACAAGGCCATGCCATAATGGATGGCATGGCCAATGTGGGCGGTGAGGGTAGCGATCGAATCCGCTATGCGGACGCACTGGGCCTGGAAGGTGCCCCAGGCCTCCTGGTGCCACTGCACGTCCGCCTCCACGCGCCGAGTGATGGCTGCCTCGACGCGCTCGATGGCCTGCACATGGCGCCGAAGGAGCTGGTCCCGGTGGCGGAGCCGCCGCCTCGGTGGTTGGGCGGCTGGGGGTGCTGCTGCTGACGCTGCTGCAGGACTAAAGGGTCCCCGGCTTGTGCTTGGTCCCGCTGCAGGGAACAGAAGAAAGGATGGATCAGTCAGGCAGCCCGGCCACTGTCCCCACACCTCATGCCCTCCACCCCTGAGCCCAGGTGACATAGTAGTGTGGCTTGGGCCCACTCGGTTACCCCCCTCTCCCCCGTGTTGTATGTTTGCATACAGGACCGCCCCTGGAGTAGGGTCCTCCTCCATGTATTGTAACCACCGGTCTGTGTCCTGGCCCCATGGAGGGTGGGAGGGCGCTTGTGTTGTGTTAACCTGTGGAACTCCCTGCCAGTGGAGGCTGTGAGGCTTTGGGCTAATCAATGGTGTTTGACAGGGAGCGAGACGAATCCCCACACAGTGCCTGGGAGCACATCTGGCAGACGTGGTCTGGGCTCTCAGATCCCCATCGCGTGGGATGTCTCCTGGACAGAACCAGGGGTGACTGGGGAGTGTACCATCCTTGCAGCGAAACTCAGGTGGCCCTAGGGCCGGCCTGAGCGCTTCCCCCTTCCCCCTCCCATTAGCCCTCACACACATAGCCCAGGGACATGTGTGGCCGCAGTGGGGACTTCCCTCGGGGAGCCAGCGAAGGTACCGGGAGCAGGTGAGGGGCTCAGTGGGGGCCACGCTCACAGGGCTGTGATGCTGCAGTTTTCCCAGGAGCAGCTGGCTGTGCCTCACAGCCAGGCATGGGACAGTGTGCTGTTCTGCGTGCTGCACCCTTGTGGAGGTGCGGGCTCTGGCCTGAGTCCCTGGGGCCCTGGCTGGTTCCAGCCGGCATCCACCCTTCCCCCCTGGTCCTGCCGGATGTGTGTGAGCAGCACGGTCCCAGGCGTGCCCTACAGTTGCCTGCCGTGGCCACATCCCGCTCAGTCACCAGGCTGCACGTGGTTGCACGTGCTGCTTACTGCCTAATGCTACACAGCGTGCAGCTCACGTGGCCTGAGTGACATGCTCTCCCCTTCCCCCCTCCAGGCACCTGGCTCCCCCCTGCCCCGCCCTTGTGAGTGCAAAGTGCAACACTCACCGGTGGATCCTTCCCCGGCCTCCGAGGATGCACGGGAGACATCGGGGCTGCCGGAGGGGGCCTGCTGGGTGGCAGTGCTGGCCTCGTCCTCCGATGCACTACTGCTGTCTCCTTCCCCTGCCTTGGTGGTCCTGGTGACAGGGGCGCATGCTGCTGTCCACGGGGACGTCCGGTGTCTGCGGTGCTGGCTGGCCCAGGATGGCATGGAGCTGTCGGTAATGGGGGCAGGTGTCGTCTCCTGCCCCTTGGCCCTCGCTGGCCCGGACGTAGCCCAGGCGCAGCTCCTTTACTTTAGCCCGGACTTGCTCCAGGGTCCGGGCTGGATGGCCTTGCTGGGCAAGCACCTGGGCCATGCGGGCAAAGATCTCTGCGTTCCCGGTGCCGGGAGCGGGTGTCATGGAGGGCCTCCTCCTCCTGCCACAGGTCTAGCAGTGCCTCCAGCTCCCCCGAGGACCAGGATGGGGCCCTTCTTTTTCTGGCCCTGGGGGCCTCCTGCGCTGGGGGTGCGGGTGGCTGATCCCCACCTGGAGCTGCCATTGTGCTTGGGGGGGTGTCTGCTGGATGGCAGGGGCCACATGGCAGAGCTCTGGCCAGAGGTTGGAGAAGGGCTCCTGCCTTGTGACCTCAGCAGCCTGCGTCTGCTTTAAGGGGGCTCGGGTTACCAGGAAGTCCGGGAGCGGATTGCGGCTACGGAGCCTCCAAGTGTCCACTAGGGCTTTTTTCCATTTAGCCTGCTTTTGCGCAAAACGTCTTAGCTGCCTGTCTACACTGGCCCTTTTGCGCAAAAACATTTGCGCAAGAGGGCTTTTTCCTGAGCGGGAGCGTCAGAGTATTTATGCAAGAAGCACTGATTTCACACAGTAGAACGTCAGTACTCTTGCGCAAATTCTCGCGGCCAGTGTAGACAGCTGGCAAGTTTTTGCGCAAAATCTTGCCAGTCTAGACGCAGCCATATAGTTTTACTGCCCCAAAGCACTTTGGTCTAAGTCTGTGTCTACATTAGTGCAGAAAGTCAACCTAAAGGTATGCAACGCCTAGGGTTGCCAGGTAGACCCCGCTGAAAAACTGGACACGCTTGTCCAGAGGGGAAGACCCATCCGGGAGGGGGCAGGAAGCAGAGCTGGCGGGGGTGTCCGGGGCCGTGGGGCCGGCTGGCAGGAAGAGGGGTGGGAAGCAGAGCTGGGGGAGCGGGGCCGTGGGGCTGGAGGGGAGAATGGGGAAGGGGAGAGGAAGGAGGGCAGGAAGCAGACCTGGCCAGGGGGGAGGGTTCAGCCACTGGTCGCAGCCAGAGTCCTTCCGGCCGCACCCCCAGCAGGCGCTCCCTTTACTTGCCAGCAGAAGCCGGGCGGGGGCATGGCTGGGAGCCACTCCCCCCGCCTGGCTTCTGCTCACAACCAGAGGTTCCCATCTGGGAGGCGGGGCCACGATTGGCGCTGGAGCCTCTGGTTCCGTGCAAAAGCCGGGGTGGGGTGGGGTGGGGGCTAGGCTTTTGCGTGTGACCACAGGGCTCCCAAAGCCAATCATGCTCTGCCTCCCAGTTGCTCCCTGGCCCCCGCCAGGCTTCCATCCAGCACCCAGCTGGAAATTCACAAAATACCGGATATTGCACGTGTGTGGTATTTTCTGAATTTTTCTACTGGACAGACGGTGCAAATACCAGACTGTCTGGTAGAAAACCGGACACCTGGCAACCCTAGCAACGCCAGCTATGTGATCATGGAACTGGAGGCAACATACCTTAGGTTGATTTATATCAGGGTCTACACCCGGCAGGTTTGACAGGAGAAACTCTCCCTTCAATTTACCTCATTTTTCTCATTGGTGGTAGATTACAGGGGTTGACTACAGAGCACTCTGTAGTCAATTTGGCAGATCTTCAGTAGACCCACTAAATTGACTGCCAGTGGATTGACCTCAGAGCGTCAATCCCTGCTTTACTGTATGTGGCCTACGTAGCATTCAAAAGGTAGGGAAGGAAAATTATACACATTTGCTATGTTTAAAACTTTATTTTAGCTTCGCAGTTGCATTAAGTATTATAGAGGGATAGCCGTGTTAGTCTGTATCTTTAAAAACAAGTAAGCCTGTGGCACATTAGAAACTAATATTTGTTAGGCTAAGGTGCCACAGGACTACTCATTATTCATAAAAAAAATTAGGTTCTCACCAGCAGGTGCTCATCTGAGGTACTAAACTTTGGATATTTTTTTTGTAGGAATGTGGCCAGGGTGCATCTTAAGAATTTATTTGAAGTAGCCGCCTTACAGATCACGTTCATGTTCAAGGATTGCCTTCTCTGTATAGATAATACAAAAGCTCAAAGTGTTAGTTGGGGGGGAGAGAAACACAAGAAGTTGAGGCTGGCTTCCTTATAGAGAAAGTGGGGAGGAACTGAAGCAATAAGAGACAAGAATGGGTAGATAGGGAGTGCCAAGGAGTGGAGAACTTTGAAGGTTGGGCCAAGGAGTTTGAACTTGGAATTGAACAGGGGAGCAAGCAAAATGATTGAACAGGAGGATGTCATTAGAGTGATGGACACTAAAGGTATCCATTTTGTGTTGAGTGGAGCAAATGAGAGATCAGCGTCAGAGGCAAAAAGAGCGGTGATCAAGCTGAGCAGAAAAGTACAGGCAAGAAGTTTAGCTGGATGGAGAAACTGAATAGATTTTAGAACTTCAGGAAGAAGGATCAAGATGCAAATATAGTTTCAATGTGTTGGGCATGAAAGAGGGCATGGAGGTTCAGAGATGATGCCCAAGCTAAGGAGCTGATCCTGTTAGTAACAGAATGGGGGAGGTGGAGAGGATTTCAGAGAAAAGAGCAGGGATTCAGTTTTGATCATGTAAATTGTCAATGGTAAGGCTTCTAGGTGGAGAAGTGAGACAGCTGGCTACAGGGGAACGAGACCAGCTAGGAAGCAGAGAGGTTGATCAGGAAATTATTCAGATAAATATGGTGAAGTTGTGTAACCAGTTGAGAAAAAAAAAAAAAAAAAAAGGGTAAAGGGAGAAGAGAAGGGGGTGGGGGAATAAAGACCATAACAGAGATGATGAGAACTGCTAAAAAAAGTTAAGTTACCAGAAAGGTGAAGCTTAAAGTACAGATCTGCCCTGAATAGTGACTATACAGACTGGAAGGAAGCTTTTTACTCAGATTTGCTTCCTCTGAATTTAGGCAGAGCTGCTGACTTCAGTGAGTTCACTACTAAACAATTATGTTAATACACAAGAAAATTCCACTCAGTTATTACACATGTGAAAACTCAATGAAGACAGAAGGATTACATGGGTTTCCACCCTGGCCATAATTTGGCTTGTAGAATTTTTACAATGTTTAGGCTTCTTAAGAAAGCAAGCTTGACTCTTGGCTCCCAAGCTAAAGGCTTGTCCACATGAGAACATGACCACAATAGCCATTTTGGAATAAACTATTCTGCAATAACTATTTTGGAATAGCCCCTCATGTGAAACCTCTGTTCTGAATGTCCACATGATTTCTGTGTAATCAAGCCCTCAGTCAGCAGGGCTGGCAGTCAGAAAACTCAGCTCTCTAAATTAAGCACATTTGATATGGAAGTCTGATGTGGAAACCTACAGTGCCATTTCCATAGTCATTTTTCTGATCAGAAGATAGTGCAGTAAGTATTGCTACAGACTTTGTACTTGCCCAGTAAAATAACCAGTCTATACTCCCTTTCATTCACTCACCAGACAGACAGTCATGCCTCTGTGTATTCTTTAGTTCCAAACATTAGAAATTGGGGGTGGAGGAGAGAGAAGAGGTATTTTTAAAAACCTCACAAATTGGTAAATAAAGAACTTGAAAATCAAATGCTTGTTCCTGCAGTGTAAGCTGCTTTACTTTCCTATAGCCATAAAAATTCTTATCAAATAAGTGATTGATGACTACCTAGACTAATGAGATGAGTCAGAAACAGTTAAACTAAACTGGGTGGCAACCCCAAAGGGCCCACCACATGTATATTTCTCTTGCCAATAATAAAAAAGACCAACCACCTACTCCACTAACAGTGACAGTAAATTAAAAAAAAAAATTGTACTTGAAATTTTCAACTGTGATGCTATTCAAAGTACTTTATAAACATTAAGACAAAACCCTGTGATGTTGAGGATACTGAAGGATGTGCACGGATTTATCTAGTTTATACTTACTAAATTTTAAACTTGTGTTTCCCTTTTAGTTTAGGTAGTTTATTATGTTGGAACTGGTAAGGTGCCTTACTCTGCCTCCAGAATTTACTAGGCCCTGTTATATTTTCTATAGATACAAATTGTTTACATTGTCTTTTTGCTTGATAGTGCACTTGTCAATTTTTTTTTTTTTAAATGGGCATCAAACAGTGAGCAAAACTACTTAATCTAGTAAAGATTAAGAGCAGTCTGTTGTGGACAACTCTGATATTAAGATAAATATATTTGATGTTTAAGTATTTCTAAGGATACTCATCTATCTCATTGATTTAGAGAAATGAGCTTGAAAGCACTGTAGCCATGAGAGATTAAGCCAGTTTATTCAATGCAAGGCTGGAAATTGTCAATACTGAATTGAGAAATGCAAATTAAGCAAGTGTAGATTTACATTTTGAGATCAGTTTGTAGTGGCTTTCAAATGCCAGTTAAAGCGGCACAGTTAGCAGTGCATCGGCTTGGAAGGCTGTATTTACTTTGGTATAATTTCAGTATGTTTACAGGACAATGGTTATACACATTAGTATTGTAATGTAACAACTGTATGCCAGCCCTAACATAAGGGCAACTATTTCCACTGTCAGATTAACTAATTAAAGAGTTCAACACCAGATCCAATGATACTAAAACACAGGTTATTTATTTACAGATAGAGGAAAACATACAAGTTGACTGGGAATTTGAGTACCGAGGGGGTGAACACTAATATGAACAGTACTGAGGACAAGCTAAAGTTACAGAATCCATTCAGAAGGGTGCAACATGGCTGTTTACCTTCTGATCCATGCAGGAGAAATTAGTACTTTAAAAAAAGTCCCTGCTTCCATGTATACCTTGTCTTCATTTTGGATATCTGTGTAGGGGGACATCTGTCTAATTTCCAGACATCAGGCCTCTTTTCATTCACTGCATAAAAGACGACTCTGATCATTTACAATTGTCTCATCATTGTCTTACAATGAAAAGCTCTGCAAGTATGCCAAAGATTAGGTTCATGTTAGGTTCACTTTAATGGACACTCATCTACTTTATAATTTAAGATCATGACACCATAAGACATGCCATCTTTATTAGTGGACAGGAGAATGTGTAGAGTGAAAAGGTGCCACCGATATCAGAAGTGAGAATGCTAGTAACTAGTGCCTTCAGTTTGTACACATGCCATCTTCCTCATATTCACCCATCAGTTGCAACACATAAGATCCAGTGTAGAGAAGAAACTGCCCAGTTATTTGTGCCATATGGGACATTAACCGAAGCACTCTCCTAGAAGAGAAAAGTTTAACAAAGTCATTTCTAAAAAAGTCTTAGACAGCTGCATCTTGTTTAAAGACAGGTTCTTTTAGGATGAGTCACATGTTTAAGACTTCATTCTATCCACTTCTAGCCATTGGTTTGCAACGTAAAACAGCACTACAGGAAGGCCTGATTCTGCAGCCACTTTATATAAGCACCTCTAACTGAGGAGGAAGCTGTTTGCATAGCAGAGGTAGGCCCTGCAAGAGAAACTTTGGTTATGCAGACCAAGCAGTTAGTAGTTTTAGCGGAATGTTAGAGATACCTTACTGGGATTGCCATGTTTCCATTAGTAACAGAGGTAAGCAGGAAGTCAATCTGAGCCCTGCAGCATTTGTCTCACATATTAATATATTACAAGGTGGGAAGTAAGGAGGAGTGCCAGCTACAGAACCACTGACGTATCTATGAAAATACTGAACAGATGTTACACTGGAGCAATCACAATGGATTGTTTGGCTGCACTGAACTTAAGTTAAGAATTTTAAATTTGTCCTCCCAATTTGGAGTATTGCTGCTTACACAAGAATTAATTAGCAGCTTGAAATACTGATCTTGGAGCCTGCCAGAAGTTTAAATACAGACCCATAAAATTAAGGAAACGTGAGCATTAAGATATAATCAAGACCCACGAATTCCAGGGTATATAGAAGATAAAGCTGAACACATTGGGTGTTTATGACACTGTTGGTATTGTGCATCAGCTTCCAGCCACTGATTAAAGGACAGTGGAATTTTCTAAGAATGAGAAAAACTAGGCCATCAGACCAGGAACTGAGTTAGGTTTAGAGAAGTTTTTCATATGTTTACAAGCCTGTTATCTCAACAGAAAAACAGTTTAGATTTTGCAGTCAGCAATTCACTGTACAAAAGTGGAATAAAGATCTCAGGAACTTGGCAGTGCTTTAAACAATTATTTCATTATATGTAAGGCACCTGCTTGACATTCTACAGTTTGTTCTTCTCAAAACTGTCTGCTAGGGCTGGCCAAGTGACTATGGAACCAGCTGCAGCCTCCTTAGGCCTCCACGCAGCTGAGTCTTACAACAGCTGCAGTATGTGTGACAACTGGCCATGGGTACAAGTGGCATATTTAGCGATGAAGGAGATTAGTCTGGGCATTTGATTTTCTTCAATATGACAATAAGAAACAGAAATTTCATCAAGTTTGACAGCATGTGGGGGGTTCCTTGTCTGCCAAGTGAATGTTTTCCCTCCCAGTTACTTGGAGAGTTCAGAGTACAAGACTTGAGAATTAGCAGAACACATTTTAAAGGACTATCTTGAGAATCCAGTGCAGAGTTTGCCTTCACTTGGGATAGACTTTGCTTCCTTCAATGAGCTCTGGAGAAGAACTTGCTTGTCTTGGTCTTAGAACTGCCTTTTTATAGTATAGCTATGCTTGTAGTGGGACTCCCAGTACTATACCTCAGCTGTTTTCTTGATGCTTTTTTGCACTTCCTGTGTCAGCTTCTCAGGAGCTTCAGTGAAAGTCTGGAGGAACTGTTGCTTAAAATTCCCTTTATATAATGCAAGTTCTACTATTAGAGCCCAAACCCACAACTGTTAATTGGCTTTAAAGATTGACATAGGGCATTAGTCCCCATTTGTCACAAGGAGACAGTGTTTAGTTGTTAAACAAGGTTCTGCAGCATATTACCCATCCAATTCTGCTGAAATCAGTGCTTGGCAAGGGTTTGCTCCAGTTATGCTCTATCCTCATTTAAATCCAAGAATAAGAAACCAAACATTAACAGCCTAAAACTGGCATAGACTAACCACTTATCTGCAACCAGGAAGTGTCAATGCATACTGAAATGCAGAAACTGCAGTAGCATTTGAAGGGATACAGAGCCATTGGGTTGAGTGTATCAGGAAGATGCAGTTCACATGGGAATCAAGACATCCCACAGTCTTATTCAGATATGCAAAATTCATCGGGGGGAGGGGGAAGTGCACATTACCCCCATTCCTCTATTGTCTACCTCCCTGTCAGAGAGAGACTGATCCTATTATACAGAACATGGGAAAAGCCTGGAGGTTATTCATTCCTTCATTGTACTGCACTGAAGTTGTTTTTATTTCAACTAAGGGAACTTGGCACCCTTTTCAGCATGTTAATTACATGATATTCCATGTGTTGTCTACTGTTTACTATATGCATTCAATAAATAGAAGTTCTTACTCTTTTGGTAAGGTTTTCTTAATTTCTGCTATAGTCTTAGCTTTAACTATATCAAGCAGGGGTGGCCATAGACTAGCTGCCAGCAACTGGCCCCCTAGGTGAACCATGCAATCCGCGCCCCCACCTCCAAACCCCTCAATGATATTGTGCCACCATTTGGTGCCCCATTTAACTTGGCACCCTACGCGACCACCTAGTTCGCCTATATGGATGAACTGCCCCGATATCAAGAGTCACATGGTAAAAAAAGGTAAGAATTCTATTGCAGAGTGCTGTGTTAGGCAGGAATTGTATAAACATGTCTTTGCTTCTACTGCTGACATGTGTAACCAGGTAGCATTTTCATTGTTGGCTCATCTAATGTTTGTGCTCCTTTGAGACTTATTTTGGTCTACATCTACTTTAGTTCAACCAACTAATCAGAATGCATACTTACCGCAGCACAGTTTTTGCTCCCATACACTTGATGTCATAGGACACAGAGTAGATTTCATAGAAAGTAGCTCTAATGTTTAGACAGCCAATAAAGTCCTTTGGATTCAGCTTGTACAAGTCCAGGGTAATGTTAGCTACCCCCATTTTCTTAGTCTGCCGTACAGAGGTGATATAGTTTTCTCCCTAATTTAAAGAGACATTTAGTTTTATACTATAATCAGTAGATGGCATAGAGAATACACTCAGTGATACTAGATAATACTGCTATTCTAAGCTACATTATTGTTGTGGTACATGAATCCAAGTAGTTGTTACAAAGTATTTGCCACAAGTTACAGCTTTCATAGTGACTTAAGGCCTAGCAGAGGATTCCAAATCATTTACATATTAATGGATACTCCTTTCAAAATGTAATTTTTGTGTATGTGAAATATTGCTTTTCTTTGTAGTCAGACTCTTGCCCCAAGTTGACCCGAGAATCCTTAAGTTACCAGAGCCAAATTCCAGCAGGATTACGACACTAGTGGCATGTTCAAGTTATTAGCAAGCCAGCTGTATTGGCACACCACCACCAGTTTTGGCATAAACAGCCAGTGATAGAGGAGAGATTGCTTTAAGTGGCCTGCTCCAGCAAACAGACTAGTAATATTTTAAAGTAGCCAGGAGTCAAGATGCCCAATATTTGGCCCAGTGGCATGGTGCCAGGGCCTTGGAATAGGCTAGTTGTTGATTTGTGGACCCAATCCTTGTTACTAAGATTTAAAGTCTCCCACACACAGTATAAACAAACCACTAGAAGAAACCAGCATGATGGTATTTAGACACAGAACAGCACTAAGTTGTATTTAAGTAAGTTTTAAAAAGGGAAATGGGAATAGTGGTTCAGAAGCAAGCTCCCTTCAACTGTTAAATTCTGAGATCCTCAGAGGAGGTCTACACCAGGGATGAGAATGGTGATGCTTATGGTAACCAGTTAACCAGCACCTGGGAATAGCCCCCTGCCTGCATCTGCCATGGGGGTCTGACTGGGATAAGACTGTAGGGCCACAGGGCCAGCCACCTGGGGGAAGGGGAGGGGGGAGTAGGGTTGCCAGATTGTTTCAACAAAAATACTGAACACCCCCTCCCCCCAAAAAAGGAGAAAAAATTCTGTTGAGGGGAAAAAAAGAATGGGGGGGGGAGAAACCAAAAAAGGACTCCAAGAGTTAAGCAATAAATAAATTAAATAAATAAAACAAAACAAAAAAACCATCATTAAAACAGTATGGCCCCTTTAATTGCGTGCAGACTCAGAATAGGCCAGGGATAGAAAGAGGGAAGGTTGAGCACTAAGACCCAGGGAAGGCATTGCTTCCCCCTTACTCTGGTCTTGAGGTTTTTTGCCAGCAGACATCTCGGTTTTTTGGTCAAGCAGCAAGAAGGGAGCTTCCCTGTGAAACCAGGTAAGCAGGGGGGCCAGGGCCTGAGGGAGGAGGGCGGGGGGCTGGGCCCAGTTGCCAAGTGTGTAGGGTTGCCATGTGTCGTATATTTCACCTCCTGGCCAGGAGGGAAAAAAAAACAAAAAACAAAAAACAAAAACAAAAAACACCACACACACACACAAACACACCCCCACAGAAAATGCCAGACATTTCATGTGTCTGGTAAAAAAAATTCAGAAAAAACCGGACAGGAGGTAAAAATACTGGACTGTCCGGGTCAATACTGGACACCTGGCAACCCTAGGGGGAAGAAGGGGAGGGAAGACAGCAGCCAGGCTGGAGCAGCCACCCACATTCAGGATCCCCTGTTAACTAACTGGTTAAATTAACCAGTTAACATTAAACTTGATTTTACATTCATAGTCTACATTGTTATGAAAAGCTGCTTGTCAGGGAGACGTGTGTGCAGCAGTCCAATGTTATAGGGAGACACCTAGTGGATAGATCTTGTATTTTAAAGGAGAAATTTAACAACGTCCCTATGGAATGCTTTGTATAACACTTATCACTATTTTTAAAACAAAAAAGACTGCCTTGAGCAGTTTTGCAATTTTATCTTGTAAACACACAAGGCTAAAATACAAGTTACCAGGACAATTTGGCCTCACTAATGTTTATGTTTGACTGCTCATCCTTTGTTTTTGCTTTGATCGACCACAATAAATGCTTAGAGTTTGTCTCCCTTTCGCAGGAGAAATTTTAAACATTCAGAACTATGTTTTAGAAGTATTCTGACAGCATGCTTGTTTGCTAATTCATGCTATTTTTAATAGCATTTTAAGCTGGATACTGGCAGACGAAGTATGACAGCCATGTTCCTCATTTTGCAATTATATACAGGCAACTCCCACACTTATGACCTAATTGGTTCCTGGAGAACTGTCGTAAGTTGAACCCTTTCTCCCCCCCCCCATAGGCGCAATGATAAAAAAAATGGGGTTTCCGTTCCTGGCCAGCTTTGCCTTCTGGGAGTCATGCTCCTCGGCGCGAGCTGCTCCCAGAGCCAGCTGGGGGAAGCAGCAGCTGGAGCAAGGTGGTCGTAAATGCAGGGGGAGTCATAAGTCGGGGGTCGCCTGTATATAGATCACTGGAGTCAGAATCAGAAATACAGAGCTAGAAATGACCTCAAACTGAAGTCCAGCCCATTATGCTGGAGACAGAACCAAGTAAACCAAACCATTCCTGACAGGCTCATCCAACCTTTTGTTAAAAACCTTCAATGAGGAGGGTTCTACAACCTCCCTTGGAAGCTTTTTCTAGAGCTTAATTATGGTTAGACATTAGAAAACCCCTTTTAACCAACCAATTTACAACTCCTTTGCTGTAGATTAAGCGCAAAACTTCTTGTCCTACCTTCAATAGGCATAGAAAAGTTGATCTCGCCCTCCCCCCCCCCCATTCTCTTTATAAATAGCCCTTAATGTATTTGACGGCTAATCTGGTTTCTCCTTGGGGTTCTTCCACAACTATATATGCCCAGGTTTTAGCTTTTCCTTATAGGTCAGGTTTTATTTTAAAGATTATTTTTATTGCTCTCCTCTGGACTCTCCAATTCATAAGCTTCTTTCCTAGAAATATGGGGCTTCTCTAATTTATAGATGCGATTGTTCAGTTGTTGTAAGGGTAGTTTGACTATGGACTAGGGATGTCAATGAGTAGTTAACTAGATGGTTAACGGATAAGCCTAGGCTTATTTGTTAACCTAGTCCACTACTCACATTTCCCACCTCCTGCCGCCTCTATCAGAGGCAGCTGGGAGTGGGGGAGCAGGAGCTGGTGCTGGGGGAGCTAGCTTAAAAGCCAGTTCCCCCCAGCATTGGCTCCACAGTGCCACCTGCTCCTCCTTCCATACTGCTGCCTCTATCAAAGGCAGCAGCGTGGGGGGGGTGTGTGTCAGGGGAGGTTGCTGCAAAGTAGCCCCTGTCCATGTCCCCCCCCCCCAAAAAAAACACTCCCCCATGAACAGACGCTGCTATGCATCCCACTGCTCTGCTGCTGGGCCACCCTCTGTCCGCGGCCAGCCTGGCCACTGGACTCTTCCTGGCTGCTTCGAGGCAGCCTCCCCCCCAGCAGCCTCTGTCTGGGGAACTTGGACCCCACAGACAGGTTCTGCTACCACCCCACGCTGCTGGCCTCTATTGGGGCCAGAGTGCACTGGCTGCTGTCCCCACCCCCACTATCTAACATTCCTACTATGAACCAGGTCTGGGGAGGCTGATCTAGTGGTGGTTCCCGCTTGGCTCCCGCCACAATAACTGCAGACAGGATTCTTTGGAAGAGAACACTTCTAGGACCAATATGAAAATGATTTCTGGGATGTTAGTTGAGAAGGGGCCATCTGCCAGAGACTACGTTTAAAACCAAAGGGACAAAAACAGCAAGTCCCACTTTCTCTTCAAAGGAGAGTGTCAGAAGTTTGAAAAAATAAAGTTAAGTCTGCCTGGCTAACATGAAGGGGATGGTGAGCTCTAGGTAGATAAGTCAGAATAGCCAAAAGTAAATTTTGAAATGGCCTGTGTGATGTTCCTACTTGTTAAGAATCAGGACATGGTTTGTGTAGGCAGCCTGGTCACTGGGGACTAGTGCCCAATACCTGCAGTTCTGCTCCTTAGGAGCTGTTCCTGCAACACAGGCCTATTGAGGCAATCATGGTTAATACACAGGAGCCTGCAACCTAGGCTCTAGTTTGAGAGGTTACAAATTTAAAGCTTGTCATCCATGGACATTCTGATGAGACAAATGTTACAGCTAGCCTTTGTCTGACAAGCACAAGCAATTTGTTTTTCTAGGGAGGCAGTTCTTATTTAACAGAAGAGCCATAATTGCATTAGGACTATTCTCATGGGCAGAAAATTGGGAGCCTTTAGTCACAAGAGAAGGAGTATCCCAAAAAAAGATAAAGGTCCAAGTATTAGGTAAACCAAGCCACATGCATCCTGAAGTATTATGCCACAAAAGTCTAGACTTGTTCGTCTAGTTTCATGGCAAGCTTTAGCCACCCTTTGATATTCTGTAAGTGGAATAATGCAGAATTTTGTAAAGTTAGTAACTTCCAAAGAGTATCTAACATGCTCAGAATATTAAGTGTCACACCTCCATTTTAAATTATGCTGTAATGTGATCCATCATGCTTTTTTAGCCTTTTCCCCTAAAGTTGGTTTCGCTTGTTTGATGCCAAAAATGTGTTTAGTTCCCTTTTTGACTAGAGAAAGTCAGATTTCTACATTATAGTAGACAGACATGAGCAAAAATGGATTTTTTTTTTTTAAACCTTGGAGATGCCTGTTACATGTTCCGATTTATGCTAGGTTTTCGGTCTGTTCAGCTGACGGCCAGAAGAACTCCTTATTTCTAGCCCTCTAGAAAGACTTTGCATTTTTAGCATAGAAAGCAGGGATACTCAGCCTTCTTTGAAGGTAGTTTTTTCTCCCATTCTTCCCCTTGCCCCATTTCCAGCAGCCACAATTCTCCTTAAGCCAAAGGTGATCAGCAAAAGATACAAAAGAGATGTTAACACTTACTTGTGTCCACTTCTGTCCTTTTTCTAGAAGCACGAAGTGTGTATTATCTCCCAAGGACTGAAAGAACTCTTCAGTATCCACAACTGTGCCATCTTCCTCCAAAACTAGAGTAATCAGTCCAGCAGTGATCAGCAAGGCATCTAGGGCCTACAATAAGTAGCAGATGGATCTAATTCAGAATGCCATCTGCTTAACCAGACAGAAGGAATTAACTTAAGATTTAAGGACAGCAACCTCTTGCTCATTTGCAGAGTAAATCTAACACCATATGAAGATACTGATTTGCTGCCATTTTACACATACAGCTCTCTTGCAGCATCCACACCAAGGAAGAGTTGTAAAATCCAATTTGGCACCATGGGCCTGTATTCTAGAGACTAGTCACGCTTTCCTCCCTTCACCACCCAAGTAAGTTATTCTGGAAGTTTTATACTCACAGCATCTGCATCTCAGTAATGTAAGCAGGGTTTGATACTGTATTTAAAAGGAAAGTGTTAGTTTTAAGGAGAAATCCAGCTATAGGACATGAAGTATAGCTCCCCAAGCCATTTAGTGGCATTTCAGGGCAAGACTCCATCATGTTAGTTTTGAAACAGTATTTCAAATCTCTCTTTGTAGAAAGGCTATGCTATGTTTGAATGAAGTTTCCTTCTAAATTTGACACTAAATATCTTAACTACCAGGGTTTTTAAAGAGATTTATTGGAATCTAAGGGTATGTCTACACCACATAGAAGATCAACACTACTACAGTCCATCTTCTGGAGTTCAATTTAGTGGATGTAGTATAGACTCACTAATCGAACTCAATGGGTGCCCCGATTGGCACCTGGTACTCCTGCGCGCCTCATGAATAAGGGAAGCCAATAGGAGCATTTGCTCTTATCTGCCTCCTGCTGTGTGGATCTTGATACATAGCTGGAGTTAATGTAATATACGTAGCTTGAGTTGCAGCTCTTACTTTGACACTCCCATGTAGCGTAGACTAGGCTTAAGATATAGGTCAGGTTTGAGGTATTGAATTATAACACAAAATCCTACATTTCAGCCATTTTATTTGCCCAGGCTGAAGTGAGTTTTGCTCTTATGCAGAATTGAGCCCAGAAGACCTACATATTATGTTCTTACTGACAAGTAGCTTTAAATCTCAACCAAATGTTTGATATACCTTGCTAATGAGTTCCTGCAGGCTGCTTGCAACAATTCCTTTTCGGTTGCTGCGGTCATGATTTGATACACGGAAGGGTCGGGCTGCAGGTACAAGAGGCGGGAACAGGGTCTGTCTTGTCACTGATCCCACAGATGCTCCCACGGATACCAGAGATCTAAAAAACAGTTAAACTAAAACATTGAGATTAATCATTGTGATGTATGCATTCCCAAGATACTGCTCATATGTAGTTCACAGGTCAGTTGAGGCCAGAAATTTCTTTAGGTTCAGGGATCAAAGTTGTTTCAGTAAAATTGCAGAGTATTTAGTTTTCTACTTGGCAAGAAAACGGTTTTCAGTTTTAGAACTGGATACAAGTCTGGGACCAGCTTGGCCAGGTCAACACCGAGATCAAGCAGTGTCAGTCCTGTTTACAATGACTTAATAGGATATTGCTTAGAGCAGCTATCTTTCCAAATTAGTTTACTTTCCCACCATTATTTTCCTTATCTGTAAGAAGCAGTCTCATTGGCTGCCTCCCCAGAGCTACATGAAATCTAGAAGAACTTTAAGGCAGGCCAGATTTATTTTAGTACATTATAATACGTACATGGCTGTGGGTCCCATCAGTGCCTCCACATCCACCTGCTATGAAGCAGGGATTTGCCTAGGTAGCTTCCATTATTTCAACACCAAAGCACTGGAAGTTTAGATGCCCATTACAAGAGGCAAGCTAGCGAGTACTTAGTATCAATTTTAAGATTGAAGCCATTACTTCTCTGCTGTATTTGCTTTGTCAAGATTTGAAAGTCTGCCAGTTATGCAGCAAGTTGCTACTTCAGGTAGTTTAGCTATTGGAATTATATAGTATTTAAAATACTAGTGTTCAGTTTGATGTAATTATTTGGCTCAAGTTAGATTTGGTGTAGTATGTATGATCAGATTGTTTCTCAGCCCATTTAATTCAGCTGAGGATGCATGAACTAAGCCTATAAATCAAAACTAGCAATCTGTCTATCAAGTTATGTTTTGGTTCTAGTTCCTGATAGTGGAGGAAATATCTGGCCAAAATTAAAACTATGTATTGGCTTTGTTTTTCATAATCAGCAACATAGTCTTAGTTTGAGATTCACTTCATTCAACAAGTGAAGTATCTTTTGATTATTATTTATTCCATGTGTAGTTGAAGCATTGCTTTCCAGATTGCTGTTCAAATGGGGAAAAAAATTCAGCACATGAGGTACTAAGCATCACTGGTAACGATCAGGTATAGTGAAAATAATTTTCCCCCGTCATACTAGTGTACTCTTCAATCCTGACTTGAGATTTTTCTTCTCAATTACAGATTTCTACCAAAAAATACAGTAAAGATTGTGATTTAGTTATTTGCTCTTACTATTTTATGCCTTATGATGAATGTGTTGCACAGTCTACAAGTGATCAGTTTTTACCTTTTGAATGCTAGCAATATGGACTAGATTTGGGCCACACAACTAAGAAGTTTCATACTAGTTAACACGCTTAAGGCCCCTCAAGTAGGGAGCTGTCTGCAACTTCAGACAACAGGATATCATATATCCCTTTTGTATAAAAAGTTATTTTGCTAGTATCTGTGCTAGTTTCAATCAGAAGGACTCTACAAGGCTAGTGGAACAGTTGAGATTTGAAGATACCAAGTGTCACGGTTTACTTTCTAAATACTAAGCTGAATTAGATCTTGCAAACTCATTTTGCCAGGAAGGGAATTTGTTCAGGCAGAAGACAAAGCATAAGAAAAAGCACAAGGTCAGGGCATATATTATGGATCACTAAGCATCTGACAGAACAAGGAAGCACCATGTGGGCTTTAGGTTAGGCATCAGAGCCAAGTAAGAGCTAGGGTTCAGATTATGCAGTTCAAGAACTGAGTTTACATGATTGTGCTACTAATTGCCCAATTTTGGCACCCAAATCCTCCAGTACAGGTTGAACCTCTGAAATCTGGGATTCTCTGGTCTAGCAACATCCGTGGTCCAGTAGGACCACAGATGTTGTTGGAGCAGAGAGCCCTGGTGCCTGGGAGTGCAAACCCCATCCCTGGGGAGACCCGGGCAAGGGGGAGCTCCGTCCTAGGTAGCTCCAGCAGGCCAGAGCCCAAGCCCTGCAGGCTGGAGCCCAGTGGCAGTGGGGCCTGAACAGAGCCAATCTCAGGAAGGGGGACCATGCAGGGAGGCCAGTGGAGAGGGACCTCCCCATATCCTGCAAATTCCCTCATTCAGGACAGGTCAGGTCCCAAGGGTGCCGGACAAGGAAGGGCCAACCTGTAGTATCAAAATGCATTGCCTCATTTTGGATCCAACACAAACAAAGCCATAGGATCACATTAAAAGCCAAAATTCTTCACAGAATTCCAAACATATGTTTTTATAAGGGAGACATTTAGGATCCATGAATTCAGCTACTTTTCAGTGGGCGGTACCCTACAGCAATCCCTGTGCACACTGTTGGCTGCAAGGTTTAAGACACCCTGTACATTGTCTGCAAGCATGACTGTCTACGTGATATGGTGCAACAGCCTTCTGTCATACTCTGGTTTTGTGCAATTTTTGACTCCAATCTATGGAGTGTTTGTGACCTTTAGATTAGAATACATTGACTAACAGGACTAAACTTAGCGTCAGGGGAGTGAGTCACCTAGGAGTGATGCAGTTAGTGTTTGAGGAAGGCTATGTGCTCTAAAATTCACAGAATTTTAGAGAGAATTACTGAAATATCTAGTTTATATTCATTAGCATGTACAAAAGGAAGGCAGGAACTAAACAAATTTAAGAATACTCTATAGTAGGAGCTGCCTTTTTAGACAATTAAATAGCTACAATATGAACAGACCCCCCCACTCTTAAGTTATACCTAAAAATCGAAGGAGGCTAATAACCCATAAGTCTTAAACTTTCTCAGCATGACATCCAATTAAGCATACAATATAGGCAGTAGATGTACTATTTGCTAGATTATACTCCCCTATATTTCACTGGGGTGAAATAACTTTTGATTTGCTACTGTCTTTGAAATCTGATTAAGATGCAAGTATTGGGAACCAAGAACTGAATCAAATTCCAGAATGTCAAAAATTTTAACAAAGTCTCGGAGTTTCACTTTCAGATGCCATAGAACACAAGACCAAATCAAGATTTTGCTTAGCTTAATATTTAAGGTTATCTTCTTGTAGATTTACAATGACAGTTAGGAGCCAAACAACTGTTTTCTTTCAGTCTAGAGGCTCACACATTGGGATTTATTAGCAGTACCTAGAGTTACTGCGGAAGCTGTGGAGCTAACTGTATTCATGCTGTTTGAGCACTGTTGAGACACCTGACCCAAATCTTTGTTCTTAAAGAAGAGTGGCTGAAAGGAGACGCTAAACAACGTTTCCTTTTTCAATACAAGGAGCGTGCAACTATGTGGCGGCTGCTTTTCACAAGGAAACTGCTGACCCGTCCAGCTCTTCTCCCTGCCTGTTCAGCGGGCGCACGATGCCAGTTTAGCTCGGTTGCACGGGTTTTCAGCAGGAAAAGCATCGCTACCAGCTAATCCTGCAGCTTTTTATTTCATGGGGAAGAGTAGCGAGGTTTCCTTCCAGGACGCCTAGCAACACGGGAGAGTTACCGACAGGCTTCGAGTGAGACAGACAAGCCGGGCTGCGGAACCCCCCGGGATTGGGGCGGGAGGGGTTAGGAAGCAAATTCCTCGACGGCTCCACGGGCTGCCCCCCCTGCACTATGTGCAGGCTCGGGCCGGCGCACCCCAGGGACACGCGCTCGCTCACTCACCGCACCAGGGAGCCGGCGTAGTCCCGAGCGCTCGCCATACCCAGCCGGGTCCCGAACCAGCAGAGTAGGAGCTGCCTGCCGCCGCCGCAATTTATCCCGCTCACTCCCGGCAGCTGGCCCCGCCCCCGCCCGAGCGAACCTCGCCCACTCCTAGGAAGCCACGCCCACTGTCCCCCCTCTTGCGAGACCTCTTCCCCTCCCGCCACGCTCAGCCACGCCCACTAGAGGTGCGTGCGGGAGGGAAAGGGCTGCAGGGAAGAGAGGGGGGCTGAGGAGAAGGGGTGGGTCCCAGAGGTGGGGGGAAGGTGATGGGAACTGGGAGGAAAAGGGCACCGGAGGGGGAGACGACCAGATACAAGGTTGCTGGAACAATGTTTATAGTAGAGCTGCTGAGAGTTACGGAATTAAATTGCTATCCCTTATAGAAGAGAAACCACATCAAGCCAAGGGATGGGGCCAGCACCTTCCCCTCCTCAGAGTTCCTGCACCTATGCCCAGAATAAAAACATGTTGTTGTTTGGCTGTTGTGAGAATGCAGACCACCCTGGATGTTTCTCAGGGCAGACAGCTGGATACACCACACATCCCTCTTACTTATCTTTGTTAGAATTAGCGAATAAATGGGGTTTGGCCCTCACTGCTTATCTATCACTGATGACCATTTCTGATTCTATGGTAGCTCAGTGATGGTCTCTTTATTGCCACTTTATTTTCCTTGCTATGGTTTTTCCACAATTTTTCCTCACTACTTTTTAATAAATAGCTTTCTATTGATGTTGCTAGTGTTTGTCTTTGTATAGTTGGGCCTACCTGCATTTTGATGGGATTATGGAGGTTTTCTGGTGGCTATAGGTTGAGATGGGCATAGTTTGATAAATAAAGCAGTGGTGTGATTAGTATAGTGTGAATTTTCTGCAGCTGGTGTAGTCATTTGCATCTCTGTAGACTAGAGTGACTATAAAACAAATTGCATGTTAAAATGGTAGTGGTCACCCACATGTAAATCGAGTATAAAAGCTTCCAAGACACTGTAGAATCAGGACTCGTAAGTCAGTTATGGCAGCTGTTGCCCACTAGAGAATTAAAAGCAGATTTGCCTAAAGAGCTCACTTTTATATTTTTGCTAAGGATATACAGAAGTGGTTATACAAGAGTAAGGTATCATGAACTAGGGAGAAGGAATATCGAAAATGTGAAAAAGGAGCAGGGGAAGGATGGTAAAAGGTGGTAGATTGACAATAATGGAAAATAAGTCCTCTGTTTTTCCATCAGACCAGACTCAGAGATACCAGTGAACTTGTTAACTGGTGAAATCACCAGGCAAAAATGTATCTTAAGAGAACTGTATTATAACTCTTGTAGATTGTGTATTAAACAAGATTTATTCTTGCTTGCATGCATAAGAAAAACATAAAATAACTATGTTAAAGAACTATGTTAGCTTAGCTACCTACCTATCTGTGATAAATTAGTTCCCTTATACAATTTGTATAAGGCAGGCAGGCAGGCAAGAATAAAAATGTTATAGTATATTGGGCCACTACCACTTTCCTTTGATATATTTAATCAGTTATTTTGGATGCATAGCTGGAGCATGAGAGTCTGATTTGTAGTGACAGGGAATATTGAACAGACCATGCACGTGAAAAAGAAAAAATGTTCCTTTCAAATATACTTTTGCTTGATGATTTCACATATGAAAGACTTGCATAAAAACTTCTCTAAACATGAGGTAAGCCCATTGTTGGTGTGTCAAATCACAAGGACCACTGCAGAAATCAAAGTGGCAGTCATCCTGTGGAAGTAGGCTGCCTTGCATAGATACCTGATAGGCGCGTGCAGCAGTTTGGGTTTTAAGATGTTCACACTGGGTGCGGTTGGGTTGGGCATGACAAGACATGATCTGTTGCACAGGTGTATTATCAACCTGGTCACTGTGACAGAGATTGCTGAGGATTTAATTAATTGAGGTGCCTGAACTGTGCAGGGTTATTGATGGAACATATATGCCTGTTCTATGTTCCCATCAGCTCCTCAGTGATCCCAAGAGTACATGGATTAATAGAAAGAAAAACTACTCAGTGGTGATGCATGTTTATCATTGTAACAAACTCTAGGACATTTGTATGGGGTGCCCAGGGAAGGCACATGATTGGCTGAAACAGGAAGCAAAGAAGAGGCTTTCAATATACAATGCAGTGAGAAGAGGACCTGAAACACCTTATGAGCAGCCTGGTTATTGCACTGAAGGCTGTTACTCATTTTTGCACAGCTTGCAGATGGCTTGCTGCCCAAATTAGAGATGGTCTGAGCACACAGTTTTATACTGATAGTAGGGAATTGTGCAGGAATCATGTAAATATATGTATGCTTGTATGCATTTATTTTTTCTCATAGTTTATTTATTATTTGCATTAGCTATACTAAGGGAGTTTAAGGAGGAACTATTTGTTGTGTTGATATGAAAGAGCAGGCTGATTGATGTAGTGGTTACACAAAGACAGGGTTTTTTTTCAGAATCTGCTTTATTATACAAACAGAAGCGACAGTGAAGACCAGCTACAACATCAAGACAATGTAACAGATTTACAAAAATAAAGGTTATAAGTAGTCCATTTATCTTTTCACCTTTTTATGTGAAGAGGTGGGATGGCTTAAACAGATGTAGGGAGCTGGAGAGTAGATGGCAATCATATAAGTACTATTGTCCTGAATGATAATTTTGTACTGAGCAGATGGTATCTGTGCACAGACAAGTTGCAGAACAAATCTGCTGTCATCTTACTTGAGGAATACCTAATTCAAATGGTTGTGTGGTTACCTGTGGATTACTGAGAGCATTTTGGTTTGTGGACATACACCATGTTGCAGATGTGATAGGGACATGAATAGGTATGCCAAATAGATACATTCATGGAGGTTAGGTCCATTAAAACTTAGCCAGGATGGTAGGAATGGTTTCCCTAGCCTCTGTTTGTCAGAGGCTGGAAATGGGCGAGAGGGGAGGGATCACTTGATGATTACCTGTTTCTGTTTACTCCCTCTGGGGCATCTGGCATTGGCCACTGATGGAAGACAGGATACTGGCTAGTTGGACCTTTGGTCTGAGCCAGTATTGCCATTCTTATGTAAATATTTAAGTGTAGACAAGGTCTGGAATATTTACAAAAAACTAGAAAGGAAACTGTTTTAAATCCCACATATTTAAACAATACAATACATGTCAGCTTAACTTCTGTCAACCTTTGACATATGAATGGGAATGGGGTTCCTCCTTGCCTCAGCCAACAATGATCTCTCAAAGTGGTGTGTGCCTCTTCAAAATATCTTGGAACAAATTCTACCTTAATGGAAGCCCATGCAATTCTGCTGAAATCCATTTCATTCTCTTATGCGCAGATTGGAAATTAATTTAAAAGCACCATTTTGGTGGATGAGAGAGATCAGCCCTTAGTGAAGTATCTGTCCCATAATTAAATTTTCTAAAAAATTACTTCATGAGAAGAGTTTGTGAAGTTTTTATTCTTTAAAAAAAATTTGTGATGGTTACAATTTATTAGAAACATCCAGACATTATTGAGTGGCACATATTACGTATATAAAAAAATAATAGTGTATTGGGATTGTTCCAAGACAAGTTCAAATGTAGATTAATCATTGTTAGGTGAGGTATTAAATACAAAAGCTAAAATCCTGCCTTTATTTACACCTTTTGTGCAACTTTGTGGAAGTAATGGGTGGCATCGGATATTTATCCTCATCAGTTTAATAATTAATTGTAGTGGAATATGATGGCTGCAATAAATGCATTTACTATAAAAGGTCCTTTTACCCTAGATGACAGATCCTACCTCCCCACAGACACCCAGCTGGTGTCAGTTCTGTCCAGGGAGAGTGCCAAAGGTTTTGGGTGGGTATGGCTCCCGGTGGAGGGCATGGAGACAAGGATAACTTTTTGTATGGTATCATCAGCAGGTAATGTGTCTGAAATAGAAGCTGGTCTTTCCTGCTTCAGGAGACAAGTAACTACATCTTGTTGCCTCTCTGGCAATGACAGAAAATGTCTGAAGTGCTTTATGTACATAGGTATGTGTCCTGCTGGCCCTATGCCAATGGGTCCACTGGGTTGTACTGGGCCTTTCCATACTCAGCATCCTCACTGGCCATAGATCTCATGTTCTTCCAGGGCAAGTAGTCCTGTGGCACGTTAGAGGCTAACAAAAATATATAGCCTTAGTCGCTAAGGTGCCACAGGACTACTCATTGTTTTTAAAGTTACAGACTAACATGGCTACCCCTCTGTGATGTTTCTTCTGATAAGACAGTCATCAGTGGTCCCTCCTTTCTTCACAAAATTGCTAATATAGACTCTGAGGGGCTGATTCATCAGAAATTTTGTGAATGGAGCCTTGGAATTGTTGGCTTTCATTTGGCCTTTTTGTGGGGTTTTTAGGCTCATATAAATAACTTGTTTTGGGCTATGTGTTTGATGGCTTCAGGGAAAAAGAAGTCACACATTTAGGCTCCATCATCATACAAACAACATAACACAGAAACTTTAAAGAAAGAGACCATATAGAATTGTCATAATTGAATTCCCACTTACCTTAACCTGGCATCTTAAGAAAGGAGGCATAAATGTGTTAAAAAATCCAGACAATGTTACTGGGATATTTTAATGCAGTAGGTATCTTATAGCAGCATATATATATATCTACAGGAAGTCTCCAACTTACAAATGGGTTGTGTTCCAAAAATTTGTTCATAAGTCAATTGTTTGGCGTTAGAACACATTTTCCCATAAAAACAATGTTATAAATGGTGGTTACACTCCCAGGCTAGACCACAAAAACCTATTTAACCCATAATATAGCTGAAATACTATATATTTGCAATGAAAAATAGTTCTTTTTATTTAACCTTGAATGCTGGTGCTTGAGGAAAGGCAGGTTGAATTAGAGGAGAAGGCAGGAGATAGAGATTCTGAAGGCGACTTGTGGGCATCCTCCAGCTCCCTCCCCTCCCTCATGGGCTCTGCACCAGCTCCTGTGGCCAGACCCATCCCCCAGCCACCCTCTCTCACACCGCAGGGTGGACCCAGCCCCCACTCACCAGGAGGCAGCAAGTGGCGAAAGCATGGACTGGAGGACTCTGGAGGAGCACGGGGCAGCCGTGCAGCCAGCGGCTGGAGAGAAGCCATGGTTTCCCCTTCATTGCGTTGATTAGCAAAATAAAGACAGATGGCAATGGATTAATGCTAACACTTCTTTATTAGTGTGCAATCATCCCAGATTTTTGTATTCTCTTAGGGCTCAATCCAAAGCCTATTAGGTCAAGAGAAACACCTGTTGACTTCAGCAGACTTTGAATCAGACTCTGTCTCTAATTAAACTTCTCAGCTAATGCCTGGTCTAGACAATTTTATTTTATTTTTATTACTTTAAGTATTTCTGCTAGTCGTGTGGGTTTTTTTAAACAAAATAGTTACATTGGTACAACTCCTTTGGTAGACACGTTAACCATTATAAAGGTCTCTATATCAATGGCTATTAGCCAGGATGTATAGGAATGGTGTCCCGAGCCTCTGTTTGTCAGAAGCTGGGAATGGGCAACAGGGGTTCATGATTACCTGTTCTGTTCATTCCCTCTGGGGCATCTGGCATTGGCTACTGTTGGAAGACAGGATACTGGGATAGATGGACCTTTGGTCTGACCCAGTATGGCCATTCTTATCTTCTTTATTCAACGTAGTTAAAGTGAATCATAGAATCACAGAACACTAGAACTGGAAGGTACCTTGAGAGATCATCAAGTCCAGACTAAGGATGTTAAAGACTAGTCGACCAGTTGACCATCTGATAAGCAAAGCTTTTTTGGATAGTCCAGTCAACTAGTCTATTCCCCCCCCCGCCCCAGCTGCCTTTATCGGATAGATGCAGCAAGGCTCTGTGCTTGCTTGCTCCATGTGGCGCCAGTGCTTTGATACTCTGTGGTAGCATTTCAAAGTGGCAGCACTACACAGCTGATCCTGAGCTCAGCTGTACAGCACTGTCCCTTTGAAATGCTGCCACGGCATTTCAAAGCAGCAGTGCAGCATGGAGCCCAGGGTCAGCTGGGGTCTCCACAGCTGATCCCGGGCTCCATTTCCCGGGAGTCCCCAGCTGACCCCAGGCTCCACGTGGCATTTCAAAGCAGCAACGCCACATGGAGCCCGGGTCAGCGGGGGACTCTGAGTCCCCTGCTGGCCCCAGGCTCCATGAGGGCGCTTCCACTTTGAAATGCACAAGAACCTCCACTGGGGACTCTTGTACATTTCAAAGCTGGCATGCAGCCTGCAGCCCAGAGTCAGCGGGATTTCCCATTGTCCCTGGGTTGCACACAGAGTTCCGCATTTCTCCTTTGAAATGTACAAGAGCCCCAGCAGGAGGCTCGTATACATTTCAAAGGAGGAATGAGGAAGTGCCTATCGACTAATCGAGTAGTCAATGGAAATTCCATCGACTACTTGACTAGTAAATTACTCGCTATTTAACATCCTTAGTCCAAACCCCTGGCCTCACGGCAGGACCAGTCACCGTCTAGAATAGATCATCCCTGAGGGTATGTCTATACTTGCACCCTAGTTCAAACTAGGCATTCGAAATAGTCAATGAAGCGTGGATTTAAATATCCCGTGCTTCATTAGCATGATCTCGCTGGCACGTTACTCTGATCAACAGGTGTTTCGAAAGTGAAAGTGCGTGCCGGGACGCATTAGTTTGACCAAACTCCTTGGTTCGAACTAACGTTACTCCTAATTTCTGGAGTAACATTAGTTTGAACCAAGGTGTTTGGTTCGAACTAACGCGTCCCAGCGCGCACTTTCACTTTCGAAACAGCTGTTGATCAGAGTAATGCGCCGGCGAGATCATACTAATGATATTTAAATCCCCACTTCATTGACTATTTTGAATGCCTACATTTGCATCCCTAGTTTGAACTAGGGTGCAAGTGCAGACATACCCTGATAGCTGTCTATCTAACCTGCTCTTAAATATCTCCAGTGATACAAAATCACTGTGTGGTTTTTTATGCAAAATCACAAGTGGTGCAAAAATTGTGTGTTGTAGACAATCCCTTAGTTCCCCTGCTACTCAGGATGTGCCTTCACTGCAGAATTAACTTGAGTTACTGAGTCATTCCACCCACAAAAGCTCTCTAGTTTGAGTGTAATAGTGCTTTTAAATGTTGATTGCTTTTAAACCTGTCAGGGGATATAGTCTACATTTCTTGATAGCAGATTTAGACCTGGCCTACACCTTAAACCAGGGGTGGTCAAAAGGGCCTCTGCGGGCTGGATCTGGCCAGCCAAGCAAGTTGATCCGGCACGCGGAGGCCCTGCTGCTCCCCCTACCCCTAGGCCAATCAGGGCTTGGGGGAAGAGGGAGTGCGTAAAGTCTCCTCCCACCCTACCCCCTACCCTGCAAGGAGTTTATGGCGCTTTGAAGCACCATGTGCTCCTGGCAGGGTGGGAGGAGACATCGCGCACTTCTCCCCACCCATAAGCCTTGATTAGGTGGGGACAGGGCCGGCCCGAGGTATTGTGGCGCCCTGGGCACAGGCGCGCGCGGCACTGCCCCCGGGCGCATGGCGCATGCGCAGGCCCGCCCGTGGGGAGCGGACCCACCCTCCTAGGGTGTGCAGGCCCTCCCCCGGGGCGCACGGCGCATGTGCAGCCCAGCTACGGCCGCTGGCGCGCAGCCCGGGGCCCGCCCCTAGGTTGCACGGTGCAAGCGTGGCCTAATCTGGCCCAGTTGTTGCTGCTGGCGCGCGCGCCAGGCCGTGTAGGGCCCCGCGGCCATGGGGGGAAGGGCGTTGCTGGCCGGCGCAGCGGGGATGCGGGCGGGCCGGCGCTGTGGGAGCCGGGTGCGCAGCGCCTGATGGCAGCTGTAAGGGATGCCGCGTGCCCCTTACAGCTGCCATCAGGCGACCCCATCGGTTGGTGCCGTGGGCAGCTGCCCAGCTCGCCCATGCCTCCGTCCGGCCCTGGATGGGGGGGGGATGCGCAAAATCTCTTCCTGCCCTGCAAGGGGGGTGCAGCACTTCTAAGCACCATATGCTCCTTGCAGGATGGGGGCAGAGTGGGAGGAGACTTTGCACACTCACCCATCCCCAGGCCAATCAGGCCTTGGGGAGCACATGAAGTCTCCTCCCACCGCCAGGGGCATGGGTACCTAGAAGGAACTACCAGCTGTTCAGAACAGCTGACGGTTCTTGGGGCCGGGGGCAAAGACTTTGCGCTCCACCTCAGACCAATCAGGTCTTCCACCTGAGGCCCTGCCCCTTCTGGGGTGGCGCATGGCTACTTAAAAAATTTCTGAAGTGGCCCCCATCAAAAATTATTGCCCACCCCTGCCTTAAACTTAGGTCCACCTAGCTATGTTATTGAGAGCTCCTAGCAACTTCATGCTTTGAGCACCTTGTAAGGTAAACCCAACTGCTCAAACGGACCCAGCTAGGTTGATGGGAAGTTTCTTCCATCAACCTAGTTACAGCCTCTAGGAGAGGTGGATTAACTACATCAATGGAAAACCCCTTCCATTGATATTGGAAATGTTTTGGTGCTACAGTGGGATAGCTACAGACACTGTAGTTGTGATGCTGCATCAGTTATAGTGTGGACACATAGCCTTAGCTGCTAGCACAGCCACTCTGTGCTGATAATACAATCACTCAGAAGCTACTCCTATGAGCTGGGATAACTCAAGAGGATTAAGGTGAGAGGAGATAACGTGAGTTAACTCTGCAGTGAAGACATAACCTCTGTCACCCAGCACACATACACTAGGGATGTTAAAATGCGTTTATTTTAAATTTTTAGCATTTACACATTTACACGCAGCAAAGGGAGACATACCTCCCCCCACTCCTGTGCTACTGCCTCTGTATCAGAGGCAGCAGCATGGGTGTGTGTGTGTTAGGTGGTTCCGCATGGGGGAAGAGGTGGTGGCTCTGCCAGCTCCTCATGCACATAGGCTCCAGTCTCCCTGGGGGTGGCCCAGGGCAGCAAGGACTGTGCATCCCACCTGCCAGCTTGTCCCTGGAGGCTAGCAGGAACTCTCTCCTTCCCCCCTGACCTAGCCTGGGGCTAGGGTTGTCAGGTGCCTGGTTTTCACCCAGACTGTCTGTTATTCCGATCTCCTGTCTGGTAAAAAAAAACAGAAAATACAGGACATGTGAAATGTCCGGTATTTCCCGTTTCCCTCGGGATGGAAGCCCAGCAGGGACAATTTTCCCCTGCCACATCTGGCAGGGGAGTGAGGAGCGCGGGGCCATTTAAAGGCGCGGCGCCCCCCCCTTTTTTTTTTGCTCAACAACTTTGGTCTCCCCCCTTTTTTTTTCTCAACAGAATTTTTCCCCAGTGGTTTTATTTTTTTGGGGGGGAGTGTTCGGTATTTTTGGTTAAACCAGCTGGCAACCCTACCTGGGCCAAGGGCGGGGTCTTGCCCTCCCCCCTTACCCTCCTAGGGTGGAGGGAGCTCTCTCACTCCTCCCAGTCCTTCCTAGGGCCTCTCTCCCTCCCCTCCAACCCCTTCTGGGGCAGGGAGGGCTGGCAGGGCTGTCTCCTGGGCAGAAGAGCCCCACTTACCCATTCTGCTGGCAGGCAAGATGGCAGAGCCCCAATGTCCACTGTGCAGGATTGTTCTCCCCTGCAGGCATGCTGTCCCCAGTGGCCACTTCCATATCGCGTCTCTCCAAACAGCAGGCCCTCCCTTTGCATGTTATGGAAAACTGTCCTTTTCCCAGGGCTTCTGGTTCTCCTGGCACAACCAAACCCTGACCTTGCTTTAAGTTAGCAGAAGAAGAAGCTGCATACCAAATTTGGTGGCCCCAGCTCTTACCATTTAGGAAGGGTTCTTGAACAAACAAAAGGGGGGTTTTGTGCAAAAAGGAGCCATCTACACAGCACTTTTTTGCGCAAAATCCTCTTGTGCAAAAGGGATCCAAGGAGGAAATGCAAATCAGAGTGTGACATATGCAAATGAGCACTCCATTTGCATTTCCTCTTGCGGAAGAGGATCGTAGTGTAGACGTAGCCCTGGTCACCCTTCAGCAAAGTGACCCAGTGCCTGGCATTCCATGACCCTGTACTGGATCACAGCCAGTAATTTGAAAACCAGATACGGCAGACTACTGTACTCCATAATGTATAATAATGATTCATCATAGTGACATTTCAAGATTCAGAAAAATGGAATTGGTAGTCTGAGTCTTGCAGTTCTTGTGTACTTTATCTTAAACTCTAGATACAAAAATCACACAGTTGTTTTAGGTCACAATTTAATTGCCAAAAAGACATACTGTATATAGATTAGATGGAAGGAATTAATGCTCCGTATATTTGTAGTTTTCAGATACTTCAGCTAATCTAGCTGTTTAGAGCACCAGCCTTGAGCCATGTAGGGAGAACTAGGGCATCAGACTGTCAGATATGAAATGATTACAAAATGAGCAAAAGGATTTGTGAAGAACCTAGGGTTGATCTGCAATCATTTATAACTACTGTGAGAGATCTGGTTATTAGGATAGTTACTGTATGGTTATTGGGCTCTTTAATGAATACATATGTTGGTTTAGTTTAATAGAAGAGCTGTGGTGGAACAAGATGGGAGATAAGCAATTGCAGTGCATAAGCAACCTCCTGCTACACACACTGAGTGTCATTAACAGTGTCTGAGTTATTAGGTTCTAGCCAAAGTTACAAACTTTGTTCCCTGGTGCTGGGAGCCAACAGATTTAAGCAGCTATCAAAGGAATTTAAATAGTTAAAAAGACAATCTCTAGTGAGGAGAAGGAAATTGTAAGGGAGCTAATTATGGGAAACCGACTGACATAGATCAACTCTGCTGGAAGGTCAGAAGCAGTTAGGCCTTCTTATGCTTCCCAGGGGATAATAAGATGCCAGTAAGATAAACACGTGTATCCCTTTGATTGATATAAAATCCCTTCTCTTAAGTTATGTTTTCTTTCTACTGTTAAAATTAAACAATACTTGGGTTTGAGAAAGCTATCTGGTCACCTGTATTAATCACTGATCACAAGCTCCCAAAGGGAAGACTTGCAGGTGTGAAATCCAGCAGGCCTTCTGGGTAAACATGTGTAAATCATAGGGCGCTATAGTCCAGGACCCCATTTAAGAATAGGAGAATCATGGGATTCCATCTTCAAAGAGGTGAGGGCACAGGGCCATCACCTGAGGGGATCTACTCAAAGCAGGTCTGCAAATGGCGGTAGGGTTGCCAGATGGTTTAACCAAAAATACTGAACATCCTTCCCCCACCCCCCCCCCCAAAAAAAAACCCCACCAGGAAAAAGATTCTGTTGAGAAAAAAAAGGGGGGAGACCAAAGTTGTTGAGGAAAAAAAAGGGTGTGGGGAACCCCGACAGCAGTTATTAAGCAAAAAAAAAAAAAAAAAAAATTAAAAATTAAAAAATCAGCATAGCCCCTTTAAGAAGAGGCTTTTTTGCTGGCAGCCATTTTGTTTTTCTGTTTCAGCCACAAGACAAGCTGCTGCGGAACCAAGTACGCAGGGTGGGGGGGAATCCGGGGTGACCTGGCGTGGGGTCCGGGGGGCAGAGGGGGTGTCTGGGGGCTGGGCCTGGTTGCTGAGTGTGTTGTAGGGTTGCCAGGTGTCTGGTATTTTCGCCTCCTGGCAGGGGAAAAAAAATCAGAAAATACCGGACATTTTAGGTGTCTGGTATTTTCTGGATTTTTTTACTGGACAGGAGGCAAAAATACCAGACTGTCCGGGTCAATACCAGACACCTAAATTGCAACCCTAAATGGGGCTGGGGAAGGTAAAGGGGACAATTGCCCTGGGGCCCAGAGATTCAAAGGGGCCTGGAGCTCCTGGCTGCCACCGCTGCAGCTATAGCACCAGCTGGAGCTCCAGGCCTCTTTGAATTGCTGCCAGAGCACCACTCTGCATGCTCTGAAAGCTGCTGGGGCATGCTGCAGTCTGGGCAGTGCTAAGGGCTGACTGCCCATGGCCCTGCCCCTTCCACTCAAGGCCCCACCCCTTCTAGGGGCTTGAAGCTGCCCCTTCCCCACACACCTTGCCTCAGGACCCATGGTGACTGTTGGCCCTGCTGACTCAGAGAGAGACCATGGAGGGGCCAAAGGTGTTGCTAGTCCTGTAACCATGACAAGGCTTTATTACATTACCACAGTGCAAGGCTGCAAAGGGAACAATTACAGAGATACCAGCATGGTTGGGTGGTAATGTAGGCAAGGGAAGACAGAGCCTTCCCAAAATTACCTACACAACCAACCGCTTAAGGCTGGGGCCGCCGCCAGGGAAGGCTGTAGTTGCAGTGCAGCAGCACGGCTTTCCCTGGCCACCGGGGAAGCGTCGGGCCTTTGCGTGGAAGCCCAGCTTCCCCTGGCTGCTGAGGTGGGATGGGGTCACAGCTTGGCAGCCCGGCTTCTTCTGGCTGCCAAGAAGAGCTGGGCCAGGGCTGCAGCATGGCAGCCACAGCTCCCCACAACGCCCGGAAGGATCTGGGTGTGGTCTTGCGCAGAAGGGGTGGGCCCTCTGGTGGAAGGGGGCAGGGCTGGGGCTTGCCTTCCACAGCTGGACTTTCACCCAACACCCATGGACGCCAGCCCCCAATAATATATCTGAACTATTTCAGAATTATTCGCTTGGTATCATTGGCTCACATTAGTTACTTTTTACAGCAGTCAATAACATAATCCTAAACAAATTTCCATTGCAGGTGTAGATTGAAGTCCACCTCTGCAACACGATGTTGTTCCCAAAATGCTGTCAAAGGTTTTTTTACCAGGTATTAAGCAGCTCACCTCACTACTGCGCAAGGTCAGTCTGGCTGGAGCCCTGGAGCTTGCCTACACAAACAGACCATGGCAAGCTAGGGTGTGAATCTACCCTGAACTTCCCTGCCCTGCACTAACTCTCCATGTGGACCTTTTGATGTATACCAACAGTTTCTTAATGTGCTTTGATCTAACCCCGTTTCAAAGCAAAGTAGAGGCTAATGTCTACACAGCAGCGTTATTTTGGAATAACTAACGTTGTTCCGAAATAACAGTCCGAATCTACACTACAAGCAGTTATTTCGACATAATGTCGAAATAATGTCTAGCTGGAGAACTTCTTACTCCGAATCCTGTAACTCTCATTTTACAATGAGTAAGGGAAGTTGGAGGAAGAGTGCTCTACCTTGGACTTCCTGCTGCGTAGACAGCGCCAAAAGCCGAAATAAGCTATTTCGACTTAAGCTACGCAACTGACGCAGCTCAAGTTGCGTAGCTTATTTTGGCTTTAGCCCTGCTGTGTAGACATACCCCAAGGAATTGTCTGAGACACCCTGTGTAACGTCCATATAATGATAAAATGATTCAAGGACAAGAGGATTAACTGCTTTGTTTATTTACAGTAAGCAGACTTTTAACTCATTCCCACCCAACATTTTTTACTGAAATGGCCCAGAGAGGGTGCTATAACCTAATACTTTATAAAGAATTGGCAGGGATCACTCTCCGAATTCAGTGCATGGATGACACAAAGGGTGCTGCTGGTTGAAATCAATTTGTTTATTTTCTACTAGAAGATTTACCCAGCATTGCTTGGTTCCTTCAGGGAAGGGGACTGTGGTGTGTGGGGGGGAGGGAAAAGGGGGGCCAGAGCCAGGGCAGAGGGCTGGGAGATGTGTGAGGGCTGAGGGCAGGAGGTGGGGGGCTGAGGTGGGAGGTGTGGTGGGGCTTAGGGCAGGGGATGCAGGATTCAAGGTGGGGGGTTTCAGATCAGGGGGTACAGGGCAGAGAGGTCTGGGGGTTTTACCGGGGCCACCCATGTCAGCGAGGGTGATGGTGCTGTGATGACGGCTCCTCCCAGGGGGGCCAGATCTGCACTGCTCTGATGGCTTCTTATGGGGCCGGAGTGACAGGGCTGGGCTGTCTGGCTGGTGACTCCTCATGGTGGGTGGGAGGGGGAGGTTGAGCTGCCTAGGCCCAGGCAGCTTCCTGCAGAGAATGCGGGGAAGTGGAGCTGAGCTGCTGGCCTGCGGGGCTGCCCCCCAGTCTGGCACTGTGGCCGAGGGCAGATGGGGCACTTACTTGGTCTGGTGGATGGCAATATGGAGAACCCTGGCTTCAGCTGGCCACTCTCCTCCTTGTGGTCACTCTGCAGTATAGCTGTCCCCTGCACTCACTGTTTCCTTGGTCATTGTGCAGCATAGCTGTTCCTCCTATCGGACTCCTCCCTTTCCATGCTATGGAAAACAATCGAATTCCAGGCACATCCCATTTTTCTGGCACAACCAAACCCTGACCTTGCTTTAAGTTAGGATAAGAGGAAGCTACATGCCAAATTCGGTGGTTCTAGCTCTTACTGTTTAGGAGGAGTTCTTGAACAAACGAACTCACAGATGGATGGATGGGCTCCCAGAGAGACAGACAGACAGACAGATGCACAAAGGATCTGATTTTATATATATATATATATATATTCAGGGCTCGCCAAGTGGCGGCGAGCCCCGCTCGCCAGCCGTGCAGTTCTGCGCTCTGTGCATGCGCAGATCGTTCTGCACATGCGCAGATCGCTCTGCGCCGGCTCTTCCGGGGTGTAATCTACTCGCCACAGGGGAGTAGACTACATTATTTGTCGAGCCCTGTATATATTGTATTTTAACAGTATATTAACCCATGACCCACGCCAGGAAAACATATTGTTCCCAGGATACCACCAATCCTAGCTTCAAAGGATTAAAATGCATGCATCTGACGAAGTGGGTCTTTGCCCACGAAAGCTTATGCTCCAACACTTCTGTTAGTCTATAAGGTGCCACAGGACTCCTCGCTGCGTTTGCAGATTCAGACTAACTTGACAGTATATAGCTATGTTTTACATCTGAGTTGGAACACATTCAGTCCTTTTATCTTGTAAGTCAACGGGGGAAAATAGAGGGCTACTACTCAGCAGTAGTAAGTGTGAAGAAGAGAACAAAATACAATTCCCTGCATGAAAGAAGCTATGGCAATGATGATTCTATCTTGCCACGAAAAAAATCTAGCTACTTTAAGAATAGTCACTACAAATCTGATAGAAACACTAGCCGATATTAAATTCACACATCATGCATATTATTCATGTCAAGAATTAGTTGTTTAGAGCCTCATTCTTCCTGTTTATATAAAGGCTATTTCCTGTGGAATGAAACCAGTGATTGCCTGCAGTGTTTGGTGAGGACAAAGGCAGTAGCAGGAGTTGTGAGCCTGTTCTAACTCCCATTGAGATTAATTGAACTCTTTCCATCAATTTCAGTGGTAATGAGATTGGGTCCTTATTAGTGCCTCACAGTATCAGGTGCAACGTCACTACTGTGGTTGTTCAGCAGGCTACAGCTCAGAAGGGTATTTGAAACTAATCCAAGTGCAGACCAGGATCATGAATACATTACAGTGTACTGCTGTTTGAAACTGTCTGCCTAACTATCTGGATTGAGTTCACCTAGTAGTGTTCTGTTCAACCATTAAATACAGAGACTGCTAAATCTCTGCATTCTTAACTGTACCATTATGTTATAAAATTGCGCTACAAGGACACGTGCAAGCGTGACCTCAGCGCCCTATCAGTGCAAACACCTGGCATTCGCTCGCCTTAGACAAGTATGTCTGGAAACAGGGAGTGAAGGAAGCTCTTGCTATGTATGAATCTACCTTGGTGAAGGAAGCAGAAGACAAGAGAGCCCTCAGGAAGATCCGTGCCCGTGATACCAGGGTGCATCTGCCTACTGCTGCTCACAGTGCGGAAAGGACTGCCATTCCCGGATTGGATTGCACAGCCACAGAAGACGCTGCTCGAATCAGTCCAACAGGGGCGCAAACCCATGATCCCTCGGGATCGAAAGATGCCTACGGCGATGTTTTGAGTACTGAAAGTGCATGCCGCCACCCCCCCCAAGACTCTGCTTCCACAGAGGGCACAATTTAAACAGGAAATGAAAAACATACTGGATGAACCAGAGGAGGGTGTGGTCCCCTATGTGGATGTGCCCCTTTAAGTGGGCATTTGTTGATATGGGCATTTGTAGGAGAAATACATTGAGATAGATTTTCAGAGAGGAAAAGGGAAGGTTTCTAGCTGGGATAGGGAGATAGGTCAACCTCTACACCCTGAACTAAGATACTTTTTAGAATTAGATACTGAATACTATCCGTATCTTAACGCTTCTGAGCACATCCATATTTCAGAAATATAAGTAGGATTATCACTGTTATATCAGTGGCATCCAGACTAGGGATGTTAAAGACTAGTCGATTTCTCCGCCCCCCCTTGCTGCCTCTCTGAGATAGAGGCAGCAAATGGGGGGCGGCAGCAAATAGGGGGAAGTGTGTGGCACTGCCACTTTGAAACTCCAAGACCGCATTTCAAAGGGGCAGCTGTGGAGCCCAGGGTCAGCTGGGGATTCCCCAGCTGATCCTGAGTTCCGCTGAGACTCCCCAGCTGACCCCAGGCTCCACAGATGCCCCTTTGAAATGCGCAGAGGCAGCATTTCAAAGGGGCAGTGGAGCCCAGGATAAGCTGGGGAGTTCCCAGCTGATCTTGGGTTCCTCTGAAATGCCACGCAGAACTGGAGTCAGCTGAGGAGTCCCCAGCTGACCCCAGGCTCCATGGCTTTGAAATGCACAAGAGCCCCCACTGGGGACTCTTGTACATTTCAAAGCAGACACCCACATGCTGCCTGGAGTCAACGTGACTTCCCACTGGCCCCGGGCTGTACGTGGAGTTCCGCATTCTTCCTTTGAAATGTACAAGAGCCCCTGCTGGCTACATTTCAAAGGAGGAATGTGGAAGTGCCTATCGACTAGTTGAGTAGTTGATGGAAATTCCATCGACTAGTCAATTAACTGCATTTTAACATCCCTAATCCAGACTGAGGCAATTTAGTTCCTACCTCATAAATTAGACACAATTTTCTGCTTACTTCTAGCTGCACTCAGTCTTTTCTGTGACATTCAGCTTGGTAGTGAATTAGATTTGAGTAATCACTGATCTATAGTTCTGTGTTACTTTTTGCTAATACATAACCACTTTGGTCAGGGTATTGATCTACTGTTTCTAAACCCAACCCCGAACTCTTACAGTGAGGTATTAGTGGAACAAATGTGTAAATCAGATTACTATGCTCTCTCATTCACTGCTCTTTTCAATACACCATTATTAATACAGAACTTTCATGGTACTGTTGATACATAACATTTCCAAGATGAGTTCTCCAGTCTTTGGATTGTTGTACTGGTGTAAGTGAACTAATGATACGTCTACACTGTAGCATGTAAAGTACATACCTGCATGGCTCCCATAATGTATATAAACAGCAGTGTAGCTGGTGAGATGGCTTAGGAAGGTAAAGACACTTGAATGGTGTGGGGAAGCATGCACATACATGCCCTATACTCACCCAAGCAGTGTTTCCCCATCTTCACTGCTATTTTTAGCTATGTACTGTTCCATAGCTTCCCAGCTATTGGAGCCTTTCCCCTCTGCAGGAAAAGACATCCTCCTTGCTGCAGGAAAAGCAGGGCTGGCCCTCAACATTTTGGCACCTGAGGCGGGGAGCTCAAATGACGACTCCATGCCCCCTTGCTTTGGCCAAAACTTTGAAAGGTCTCAATTCTCTGGGTCGTAGTGGATCCCCCTCAGTCTGGCACCTGAGGTGGCTGCCTTAGTTCACCTCATGGTAAGGCCAGCCCTGAGGAAAAGGATCTACCAGCTCCCCACCACTGGAACCCCTCCCTGTTCAGGAAAACACTTCAGCAGCAGGAAAAGGCTCTGCCAGTTCCACAGATATAACATTTCCTCTCCACGGGGAAAGGCTCTGGTAGTGGGAGGTAGCAAGGAAGGCTCTGAGCATAGGTAAAGGCTCCAGCATAGCATTTCCCAGACGCAGGGAAAGACTTTGGCACCTCCCCTCTCTGGGAGCCCTTCCCCAATACAGAGAAAGTCAGAGTGGCCGTGCTGGGTTAGACCAATGGTTCATCTAGCCTAGTATTGTGGGGTAAGCCCATCTATTCCCCTCAAGGAGAGTAGGGTGCGCATTAGGCCTCTGAGGCCCCCCATGTGTCCTACCAGCCAAAGTCAACTATAACACCCTTTCTCATCAAGGCAGTAGAGACGTAGCAGCCCAAGTCAATAATAAAACTCCCTTTGTGTGTGCAGCCCTCCCCACTGTGTCTCAGCAAAGGGACCTGTCAGCAGTGGAGTGAACCACCACTAGCTCAGCAGGGACTACTACCAAAATACACTGAGCACCAGGAGTACAACTCCCCACCCTGGGCTACTTCCTACCAGTCTCGCCAGCATAGCCTTCTCCATCTTTTTCCTCCAGCTGGGGGGATTCAGCTGTGGTTCCCCATTGACTGACAATGGTGTCTGGGTGCACCTGCATGTCCCCTTCAGGAGCTCATATGGCACCTCCTTCCTCATCAACGGTCAGCCCAGACTGAGCTGCTCCACAAGCCTTTATACCTGGCCTAGCTAAGATGTGGGGGCGGGCCTTCTCAGCTAGGTAGCCAGGCTTTACCATCTCAGCCCTAATGCAGGGTTGGTACACCCCATCACACCCAGTATCCTGTCTTCCAACATTGGGTGGTGCCAGACATTTCAGAGGGAATGAGCAAGACCATTTATTGAGTGATCCTAATTCAAACACTCAGAGGTTTATGGACACCCAGACCATGGGGTTGCATCCCTGACTCTCTTGGGTAATAGCCACGTGTGGACCTATTATCCATGAATGAATCTAATCCTTTAAAAAATCCAATTATAATTTTGACCTTTATAACATCCCCCGGCAATGAGCGCCACAGATTGACTGTGCATTGTGTGGAGCAATACTAAAAAAAATTCCAGCAGTGAAGAAAGACTTTGCCATGTTCCCTTTGCTGGAGCCTTTCTACACAGCAGGGGAAGACTCAAGCAGTCAGGAAAGGCTGTAGTAAGGGGGAGCCTCTCCCTACTGCCTTCCATTTGCCATAGCTTTTTGCTGAGGTGCATAGCTACACAGGGGTGTGGGTGCAGCCTACTTTTCACAACAGCACATACCTATACATATACTGCCAATAGTGGTGTATCATGTAGACAGAGCCTAAATCCACGTTGATTTACACCTAAACTACATGTTGTTTGGGTGCTCCTTTTAAAATGCAAGGTGCTGAAAATTATCCAACTTTGCTGCACGTGTTGCTGATGTGCTCACTGCTAAGTTGCACACACAGACCCAGTGAAGCTCGGTCAGAAGCCGACGCCTATCTGTTGGTGTCACTGCACTTCTGCTTATTCTTGTAGCAAGGATAGACACATTTCTCCCTCTTTTGAAAGTAAAAGCTATAGGCCACTGGTCTCAATGAGGAATAATTAAAGCCAGAGCTCTGTTATGACACAATTCAAATTGTGACCTGATCTGCATCTGTGCAAACCTTCTGAAGGATAATGGTGTTGCAGAGCCATAACTGAAGGTATACTAGAAAGACAATCACAAAAGATGTAATTTGGCCTGTAGAATTGGTGATGTAGCAGGAGGACATAGGATTGTTAGAGGCCAGGATGTGTTTGTGCACATGGCTATTAGTTCAAACCATTTTTACTTGCAAACTGAACAAATGGAATATAGAAATTAGTGTGACACAATGAATATTGAAAACCTTGCCATAATATTTTTCAGAGGGTCACCTTTCAGGAAAAAAAAATCATTTTATAGGCAGTTTCCATATTTTCATAAAACTGAAAGGAGATTCTTGTATGATTAGGATGTACTTCATTTAATCATTTCTCTCACCTACAACATTTTACTCTATATTATAATCCTAAAACAATTTGCCAATAGGCTACCTTATTATGAAATGCAAAACTAAGTACAGCAATGATTTGATGACAACACCTCTGTTAAACATGTGTTTACAAATGGAACATTTCCTAATGTGAGAGAAGAAATTTGTACAAAATAAAAATATATTTACAAACTGAGCATACGATTTGAGATATATATATATATATATATATATATTTTTTTTTTAAATCAAAAAAATCAGACAGTTTCACCACTCCTTGGAGTAGCTCTAATTTTCACATTGGTCAATTCAGCAAGTTTTGTGACCATCCACTTTTAATGTTTATTACAAAAACAAACAAAATGTTTAAAAATAAAAGCTACAGTTACATGTGGTACAGTACAAACCAAAAGATACCATCTGATGTATACAGCATAACATTAGAAAAGAAAAATGCAATAATGCAACATGGACATTTCTGAATTTTTTATAAACATATTTTCAACTTGAAATCCATTTGCCTATTTTAGATAGTGGTGCAAATTCAATCATGGCACAAGTGCGGGAAGCTCCCAATAAAACCAATGGAAAATGCACTGCTTACATCAGGCATTAATTTGGCCCTATGATTTCATCCTATGATTTAAAAATATATATAATTATAAATTGAAAAGATGAGCACCATTATTTATAAATAGTAAGATCAATCCATGTATGGCTATAGTCTATAAAGCATCTTTTTTGCCAGTGATGATGTAATAATAGAGCAGCCAAAATTATGTTAAAATGTGAATGTGTTTATAGTGGTTAATATATTATTCAGCCTTTTTGTGAACTAAAAAGTGTGATAATTTATCCATCATTCTTCCTGCTAAAGGCTTATAAATAGATCAAGTATTATGGGAATGCAGTCCAGCTCAAATAATCTGCATCAAAGTGTGGTAATTTCCAAAATATTTGTAATTAGAGTGCACTTGCGCTTCTTGTAATTATTCTGTTCATGCTGAGTGAGTGCAATGCTAGCTAATCTAGTAGCATTTTTCACCCACTTTGCACAAGTGTACATGATTACATTAGGCACAAAGCAGATGAGACAGGGCCCAAATCCACAACGATATTTGAGCTTCTATCACCCATTAAACGTCCTTGGGGATATGGGCCTAGGTTTCCAAACTATCATAAAAATATTAGAAGACAATTTAATTGTTGTATGTATTAAACATATAACAGAAACATTTGTTTACATATCAACTGTCTGAAGCTCTGGGCACGGTCCTGAAAAGTGTTGAGCAGCTGAGACAAGCCTTTAGGAGCACTCAGTGCATCTCTCAAGAGCCTGTCCCTTATTTGTACTGGACAGAGAAAATGTAAGTATGTATGTGCAATTGTGTCTGTTAGCTAAAAATCACTAACCTTTTCAAAGCCTATTTCTTATTTTTATGGCTTTAGCGAGTTAGGGTTAAATTCACTGCAGGGGGAACATCTTCAGTGACATCAGTGGAGTTGAGTCCATTTCTACCAGGGGTGAATTTGGACTGTGAATTCTAGACCGAGGCTTAATAAGGAAGTAACATGAGCAACACTAGGCACTACAGAATAGCTGTATTATAGGAGAACACTGTTACTTATTCCAGAGGAGAAACAAAAGTTACCGAATTTGATATTTCTATCACCAGTTTGTTCTTGACAGCATTCAAATCGTACCTGAATTAATTTAAAAATTAGCATGTCAGTGTTCATATGATATTGAGCAAACTAATTATTTATAAGTGACTACTGATACTATAGTATTTAGAAAGACTATCATCTCACTTAATGTAATAACAAACTTCATGTCCCCTCTCTCTTTCACACATACTCAAAATGCCTATTTATATCTCTATCTCTATCTCTTTCTATCTATAGATATAAATAAAATGTGGAAAGAAGAAGAAATGTCGAGTTTGGGATTTCTGACATGGCAGACCAATGTCAGTATTTCCAGAAGTAATTAATATATTAGCGTTATCAGTAGCTAAAAGATGGGAAGCACAGAGATACTTATCTTAAATCTTTAATACTATTTTGAAAGCACATAAGAAGCACATTGTTGTGTTAAATGAGAGATAAACTAAAATGTTCAAAAGGGCCTACATAAATTAGGTACCTAAATCCTATTGAAAGTCAATGGGACTTAGCTCTGGTCTACACTAGGGGATAAGTTCGAAGTAAGGTTAATTGTGTAGCTTAAGTTGAAGTTACTTAACTTGAATTTTGGTGCCATCCACACTGCGGCAAGTTGAATGGAGAACACTCTCCCTTCAACTTCCCTTACTCCTCATAGAAGCAGGACTACCACTATTGATGGGAGTGCCCTCTCATTTCGAATTAGCATGTCTTCACCAGATCCACTAATTCAAACCCCAGAAGATCGACTGCAGCTGCTTCGATCTTATCTGTATTGTAGACATGGCCTTAGAATCCTGAATCACAAAGGTGCTTTTGAAAATGTTATGTTCAGTGACTAGGCTTTATAAACACCATTGATTATTTAGGAGAGATAATGGTACTGTTATGGTATGTGTCTGTACTCTTGGAAGCACCTCAGTGCTCAAGTGCTCCTCTGAGAAGGGTTCACATTTCAATATTTTCATCACAATAAGAACACACCAGCGGTCCTGATACTGTGATACCGTATCTACAATGGAGGACTATATTTTATGTTTTAGAGGTGGAAAGTGTAAACTCTTCCCCCAAAACTGCACTCAGTACAATGTAATGCTATAAACATTTTTATCCTGACCATTCAAGATGGTAAACATCTTGTACTGTGAAGCATGAGGATCTGTCTACAGCCTTTGTACGTTTTTATCCTAGCCTCTGTGCCTGAATGTACTATCTTCTTTCCAAAATCGAATCCTTCTTTGATTTTTTTCTAAAACTATTTGGCTGCCAGTATAGCGATTCACAAACATCCCACTCCACACCTATAGCCACCTAACCTTGTACATATCTAAATTCCCATGTTTTTGCATATAAAGTTCATAAAGCGGAGAAACACAGACTCTAGCTCTCAATTTCTGTCCTAGTGCAAATTATAATCCTTTTCTTCACTGAAAGAAATAGATTGTTACAAAAACACATCTGAAAATAATGTCATACGGAGAGTTAATAACTGGGTTTACCTCACCCCATTAAGTGCTGCACACAGCATTGACAGAATGCAGGAAATATATAAGTGAACAATATTTTTGTAACAGCTGTTGATATATAATTCCATTGATGATAATCTCGATCTTATCAACTGTTTGGCCTCTTCTAAGAAGTGGACAGTATTCTTTTTGGAGTCAACTGACACTGCACACTCAAGCTACGTCTACACTGCAAGGTTTTTGTGCAAAAACCCGAGGAGCGTCCACACCTCAAGCGCGCTTTTGCACAAGTAAATCGACAGTAAAACGGCAGAACAGAGGGCTTTTGGCGGTGTAGGTAAACCTCCTTCTACAAGGCATAACTCCTTTTTGCGCTACAGCTGTTGTGCAAAAAGGCACGTGTGGATGCTCCGCAGAGGTTTCTTGCACAAATAGAGCTTATCTGAGAAAGCAGAGGTGCTCTGATGGCCATTCTGTCAATGGCCATCAGAACTTTCTTGCACAGGAGCGTCTATGCAGTGTGGACTCTCTCTTGCGCAGAAGCGATGCACTTTGAGGTGTGGATGCGCTTTTGCACAAGAAGCTTTTGCGCAAGATCTCTTCCACAAAAGACTTCTTGTGCAAAAACCCTGCAGTGTAGACGTAGCCTCATTGTTGAGCAATAAGAGACACTCTCACCCTAGAACAATGAATGTTTTACCTCAGTAGTATTTCTAGGGCTAAATGCTCTGTTGTAAACAGGTGCAATTCCAGTGGACAGGGGTGGGATGATTTTAGAAATATAAAACGTAAGCATTTATTTGCTTTTCTGCCCCACATTTATATTATACAGCAATATAAAATGTAAAATATGTAACCAATTCAACTGAGCGCAGTGAATTCGAGTCTTGACATTACTGGCGAATGCAAAATGTGGTGTTTGAAACACGTTACAGATCAAAACCTAGGGATGTGTAGAAGTTGTACATTAGGGCATGCACTCAACTATGCCACATAATAGAAATACACAATCCTATTGTTATATGTGCTATTTGTTATAGAAAAAGACGGAGTTCCTTTTTATGTTACTTGGTATTTGGTGAATAGTATATCGCATTTCCCTGTGCTGTGAGACCATGTACTGGAAGACTTTATCTGCAACGTACTGTTATTCCCATTGTTTGTTTGTTCATACCCGAATGCACTGATACATGCACTCTACATTATTATTACAGATATCAAAACAGTAGATTTAAAATGTTCTGAACCATGGTGCAGGTGACAGACTGAAAAGTTAAGGAATAAGATGCTGAGGAGCACTCACTTAAATAAAAGGTACCGTCTATTCAGAGCATGAACTCACTTGCAGTGTCACTAAAGATATCTGCAACCATCTTGGTTGCCCAGTTACACACATGTAGTTTAAGATATTCATCATTGCAAACATTTGACACATTCTAGCGTCCTTTAGGTTTCTACAGATAGAACAGAGTGCTCTATGCACATGCCATATGATGTTTTAAAACACCCATTGTTTTGTTTTTTCAAAACCAAATTATTTGTACATGGCAAAGGCACCAGTTTTCATTTCAGATTAAATGCTAAAAAGATTAGAGATTTAATAGAGTTGTTTTTGAGTTATCCAAGCACAAAACAAGCATTTTTGAATTTTTTTTCTACAGTTGGAAAAACACTTAGGCCTGATCTTACAATCAGATTCATGTAGGCAAACCCATGGTTTCAATAAGGCTCTGAAAAGGTGTAGGATCTTCTAGCACAGATTTGACTTGAAGAACAAGGGCCTTATTTTCCACATTCTGATAACTCAAAAAAGTTGAATACATTTGTACAATTTCCTGGGTGGAAATGAAAGAAACATCTTCAAACCCTACAAGTACATTTTAAAATACATTTACAAATATTTGTCCTATAATTTAGATAATTAGATAAGGAGATTGTAAAAAATCTATTTTTCATTCTGAATACACTGGGGACACAAGAGTATGATGCTAAAAAAAAAAGTATCCTTTCATGTATCAGAGATGTTCGTGGCTTCTCCTTACTCTCTTCTGCTATCTGCAATATTCGCTTCGGGCACATCTACACTGCACACTTATTTTGAAATAAGTTATTCCGGAATAGTTATTCTGAAATAGTTTATTTCGAAATAGCATGTCTACACTGCTGGGAAGCCTCAAAATTAGTCCGAGGCAGGCTTCCCTAAATGTAGACATGCTATCTTGATTTAGAGCCCCAGGAGGCACTGAGGAGGAATACCTTAGAATGGGCCTGGTGAGGGGCTATTTCAAAATGGCAGCAGTGGAGCATCTACACATGCCTTATTTCAAAATAGCTATTCCAGAATAGGAATGGCTGTGTAGACGCTTGCATTGTTATTTCAAAATAATGCTAGTTATCTCGAAATAATGGTGCAGTGTCAATGCACCCTTAGGATACTACTATGGAAAAAATGCCAGCATAGGTTATGACATTCAGGATAGAATACACTTCTTTGCAACATTTAGCACTTATCATCTTTGTTCATATTTAAATACTGACCCTGCTTTCAGAACCTGACCTCCAAAATAATCTAAAGCCTGAAACATGTTTTAAAAACAGCCCAAAGCATGTGGAATGGATTGTAACAATTGTGTTAAAAACACTAATTTTATAACTACTGGTTAAAGAGTAGTTAAAAGCCTTATTTTATTTAAGAAAAAAAACTAGTTAAACATGTTAAGATTTGGCTAGCACACTATACACACAATACTAATTTAAACCTTAGAATGGAAAAGTCTATAGTAAGGAATATCCATACAAAAGAGAGCTTTATCTAGCAAGCAAGGAAAGATGGAAGGGAAGGTTAAAATCTAGTACAGGATTTACCTCTATGACAAGTGTGGGCAATAATTTTTGATGAGGGGCTACACCAAGAATTTGGTAAGTGGTCAAGTGTCACTTCCATGATATTAACTGAGGAGGTGAGGAATCTTGGATGGAGATTGGGTGCAGAAGGGAGCTCAGGGTAAGTGACTGGGGTGCAGGAGAGGGTATGGGATCTGGGAGGGGGTTTGGGTGCAGGAGAGGATTCTGACCTGGTGTAGGTGTGTAGGAGGGGTGCAGAATTTGGGAGGTGGTTGTGACCTGGAATAGGGGTGCAGGGGTTTGGGTTGTGACCAGGGGCAGGGGATTGTGGTTCAGGGTCTGGGAGGGGTTTTTGACCTGGAGCAGGAGAGTAGAATGGGGTGAAGAGATTTGGGTCGTGACCAGGAGGCAGGGGATTGAGATGTATGGTATGGGAGGAGATATGGGCACAGGAGTGGGAGTACAGAGGGTTTGGATTACATGGGGCAGGTGTGCAGGAGGGGGACAGAAGGAGGAAGAGACTAAAGTGACAGAGGCAGACTGACTGGGAGGTGCTTACCTGTGGGGCTTCTAGCTAGCAGATTCCTCAGCCAGGCTTCCTGCCTGCCCTGCCCCCACATGCGCTAAGAGCAGATGGTTGTAGGGGCCATGTGCTTCTCTGAAGGCTACAAGTCTGGGGGGAAGGGGGAGGGAGGAAGAAGGGGGCACTCTGCATGCTGCCTGTCCTGAAAACAGGCAACTCCCATTGGCCAGAAATCTTCCGATGGGAGCTGCAAGACTGTGCTAGGGGCAGGAGCAGCATGCAAAGCCCCACCTCCTCTCCTTCCAGTCTTGCAGCATTCAGAGAAACACATGGCCCCTACATCTGGCTACTCTGAGCAGCATGTGGGGATGGGACAGGCAGGAAGTCTGGCTGAGGCTCCCGTTGCGCCATGCTCTAGATTCAGCCCACAGGCTGTATTTTGTCTGCCCCTGCTCTAAGAACTGTCAGATAATAATTCTTCTAAGTAAAATGTGGGAGTCACCCTGGCTAATGGCACTGCAAATTCTGGGACTTCACCTGAAGCTACTGATCACCTGTAACTTCACTAACATCAGTACGAGTCTGAGGTATTCATCAACTCAGAACAAGCTCTCTAGTATTTATTTTTTTTTAAATTTATTATCTGTGACAGTGACAGGTGAATCTGAGACTGGATTTCTGGATACTCCCCTCCCCACCAAACTGAGGCCCTACTTTGAGCAAATGCACAAATGCCATAAAAACCAGAGGGCAGGATTCTTTCATCCATAAAGTGCACTGTGTAAGTGATACAGAGTGAATTTAAACCAGCCAGAGAGCTTTCCTGTGTATAGGGAATCTCTATTGATGTAAAGCTGGCAGAGATTGTATAAACACCTCTGATACCAGCTCTTTCTCTGGCATAAGGAAAAGAAGGTGCTTGTTGGGATAGGCTGGTGAGCTGGGAGGGGGAATGGTGGAACTGAACTCCACTACACCTGATTCCCTGCTGGTGTAAGCTCCATTTACAGCGCTTACATCAATCAGTGGCAGAAGCTAGAGCAACCTATTCTCTTGTCTGCTCTGGCTAAGAGGCCAGAGATCAGAGAGCTACAGCTATCTTCCCATAGCTGTCATTGTCCTCTGCATCTGAGGTGTGCTTTGAAGGAGTGGAGAATCAAGGCCAATAAGACTGAGGCATGTGCTTAAACGCTTTGCTAAATCAGGGCCTTACATTTTAGCCATTCTCTCCACAACCAGCACTCTGCATTTCTCATTTAAAAAAAACACAGTTTCCAAGTTATACGCACAAGGAAAAACATTTTTCACAGAAGAAACTGAAAAGGCATAAATGGCTAATCTTTTTAACAACGTGTTCTTTAGTTGTGGATGCAAAATGGATAACTGTACACTCAATTTCCAAGAACGACGAGAAGTCCTGTGGCACCTTATAGACTGTGCCACAGGACTTCTCGTCGTTCTTGCAGATTCAGACTAACACGGCTACCCCGATACTCAATTTCCAGTTTCTCATTGCCGTTTATATGCACATTTACACAGTCTTCTGCATGTGCAATTTAGGAACAGATTTTGAGATTTAGAGCTAAATATATTTTGTGGGATTTTTTGTTTCTTTGTACTAAAAAAAATTGTAGATATTGATTCTCAACATAATAGAAAAGCTGGAGATAAGTCCTCATCTTTAATCTCAAATTCTTTTCTGGACACTAACATTTAAGAAGTTCAGTAGAGTCAGCTGATATGATTTCTTTTAAAAAAAGTATCAACTTGACAAAATTAAAATGTGCCAAACACAAAACTAGAGTTGCACAGAATTTCTGTGCTTTAAGATTTAGTCATTTACTTTACAGGATTTCCATATATTTTGAAGGTGGAAACAATTATATGTGCAAAATTAATACTTTGTGTTTACAATTATCCTCTTGCAAACATAATTAAGGTGCCACTTTTTACAATTTACCCCTAAAGACCAAATCTTGCAGGTTTTTTTAGGGCAAAACTTCCACTGAAGTCAATAGTTCCATGATGTAGGGCCCTATTCTTCAGAACTTAACTGCCATGTGTAGTATTTACCATCATGAATAGTTCCCACATAGACGTCAGTACTCACAGTAGTAATAAGCACTCTGCCCCCTAGTCACAGCTACTGTGACTCAATAAAGTTTGAAGTCTCAATAAAGACTGTAAGATTTGGCACCAATTGGTTAACATTCTCTATAGCTAGAGTTGAAGAGACAATTTGAAAAAAAAAAAAAAAAAAAGAAATATTTTCAGTTTTTAGCACTCTATTATTAACCATGTAGGTAACTCCTACTGCATTCATAACGGTAATATATACTCTTCCCTGGAACAAATACCTAAAACCACCTTCTTCTGTACACTCTGTAAATAACTGTAAACATCGACATATACATATATATGGTCATGATATATAGCTAGAAAACAGTAATGGAGTAATAACACTTTTTATTGCATTCTCAAGTACTGTTGAATATGGGTACTGTAGGCACACATTTTAACTACTTATCACCTACTACAATCCTAACGCTCATTTACCTGAGATCTGTGTTTTGTAAAAATAAAATTTTCTTTTCAGTTGCATATGTTACAAAAAGACTCAGTTTCATCCTGAACAGATGTGAAACTTTGAATCTGAGAGCAAGTGCTACACGTGATCATATAAAAAAGGTACTGCGGAACTAGATGCATATTAAAAAGAAGCCACAAACTTTAGAGGATTAAAAAAAATCCCTCCCCCCACCCTTTTCCCACATTGTAATAAAATTGTTTAAAACATTTGACACAGAAGACCTGAACAGAAAGCATGCTGTTAAAATCATGTACCCTCTAATACACCCATCTTGAACGAAATTAAGAATAGAAGGACAGACTCCATGTTACTTGTAAAAGAATGGAATGTCAGTTCTCATCATCCCGTCTGTAGTGAATAGTCTGTATTTCCTGAGCTAAGAACATGGCCATCTCTTTAGTGCCTGCAGCAATCACTCGGCATGACATGAGATCTAGAGGTCCACCTAGGAACAAGAGAATAAGGAACAAGTGTTTCGATCGAGAGGTGATGTATGGTATATTGTGTGTGTGTGTAAATATATATCTTTATTATAGATAGAGAGATTAAAAAATACTGAAATAATGTCACATAGCCACACTTGGCACGGGGGGAGAGGGAGATACGCTGTTAAAGTGTTCAAATTTAGAGATTTCTTGCAAAGTAAGGTGTTTTAGAAGCCATTGATTTAATCAAACACCAAAGAACACAGCAGAAGCAATAAATGTTTTCATTTCTTCAGTGCATAACAATAAATATAATGTATTCCATTTTACTCTCTGCAACAAAACACCAGATTTCTTTTTTGTGTGTGTGGTAAAACTAGAGATAGTAAGGAATAAAATAGAAAGCAAAATAACCCATTTTTTGGGGTTAAACATACCCCTGCATCTGGCAGTTGTTCTTTAATATATCAAGTCTTTCCACAGTCATGCACATTTTGATCATCACAAGGCTTGACTACTAAAGAACACTCCACTTAGATAATGTGTGTTCTCGAAACAACTGTACTTCAAATGTGACACTTTTAATGGGCTTACTTGAAGACACAGACATTCATCCTGAGCATCTGTGAGTCCTGGGAAAGCCCTAGACTGAAAATGCAAAATTGTGATGAAACTAGCTAGCCAGAGCCTAGGGCTGAGTGGGACAGACCTGAGAGGTTACACTGGATTATCACTATAAGCAAAGGTCAGCAAAGATATTAAGGCTATAAAAGCTGCCAATAGATAGCCACCCAGGGACAATGTTAAAAAAGTCACTCAAAATTGTGGGAAAATTATGCACCTTGAAAGGACAAAGGGGAATTGGAAGAACCATCTGAGGACTCCTACTTCCCCCAGGGGAGGTAAAATGTCCATGGAAGCGATATTCTCATATAGAAAAAGAGAGTTTGTTAGCTGCATTTCTTTTAGAATTTCTCTCTAATGACTGACTTATTGAAGTTGCATTGTTAGTGTCTTTGGATCAGATAGGTTGACTCACTCTGGCTATGTCTACACTGCAGAGCCATGTCGGAAAAAGATATGCAAATTGCAAACTGAGGCTTTTCCAAAATTTGACCTGTCTAGATGGGGCCAAATTTCAGAAAAAACTCCTCTTTTGGAACATCCCTTATTCCTCTCACTGAGAGGAATACAGGGATGCCGAAGGAACATGTCCGCTTTTTCAGATACTGTTCTGAAAAAGCGGATGCGTTCCTTACCAGGTGCTGTAATTGTACCAGCTTATCAGGTGCTGTAATTGTAACAGCAGTGGGGGAAATTAAAGCTCTCCCCAGTGCAAAGCAAGTAGAAGCACCATGATAGTCCACCATAAAATAAACTTGGACAGAGGCAAACTCTAAAATGTACCCATAGAAAACTCTGCATCCAAGAGGCAAAGGGACAGAAAAATCAATGAGGCACTACAATCACTCACTCACTTCTGTTACAGACTCTTTAGCACCAACTGGCCCTCTCTCATCCCCACTGCCCACACAGATTGCTATGGTTCTCAGCTGACCAATGGCAGAAAATGCAGGAAGGTTGAAAACTTGAGTGTTGGTGGCAGAAAATACAAGGAGACTGAGGAGCAAACTATTTCTGTGAGCCCATCCCTATTTAAAGGAGGTAAAGAGTTTACCTCTGCTCTCCTCTACCAGAGACACACAGACACCTGCTGCAGAACTTTTCTAGACTGTAAATCCCTAAATATACCCAAATGTCTCCACTCAATCCCAAAAAACAGCACCTCTCACTGCACAGAATTACGTCACAATTGTCCAGAATACCCTCAGAGGCCATCAAGGACAAGAAGCTAAGAACAGGACTAGAAACACAGAGTCTTCTCGAGAATTCTCCCTATTCACACCAGTGGTCATTACAGAATACTAACAATCAGGGCTGTCTTTCCATGACTCCTCCTCTTGCTATTCCTGGATGCTTAAGAAAAGAGATTACTAGGAAGGAACCTTGGCAATAGGCTGTTAACATCTTCTTTTGAGGAGACTCTACCATCCACTCCCAAATAGGGATGTTAGATAGTGCATAAGGGCATGTCTACACAGCAGGGCTAAACTCAAAATAAGTTTATACAACTCCCCTGGCCACTGGGAGCTGCAGAGCTGATGCTTGGGGTGGGGGCACTGTGCAGAGCCCCTGGGCTGCCCCTACGGTTAGGAGCTGTGCAGAGCCACAGCACATGTGAAGCAGGGCACACTCTCGATCCTGCTCCCCAGCAAAGCTTGGGAGCCAGAGTTAAAAGTCTGATGGGCCAGATGCAGCCCACGGGCAATAGTTTACCCACCATGCCCCAATTCCTCACCAGCAAGCCCAAGCTCAGTTCCCCTTTCATATTATTCAGCATCTATGAGTAAATACTGGGAGCACTGGTGAGACAAGAGATTGAAATGCAGGCAACGCACAACTCCATAGTTCCTTTATACCAAGCATAAAGAGCACTATATGCCAGCTTTCTGAATACCTAACTGAAATTACTTCTGGGTGAAGATTTGATAGAAAAACCGAGTCCAGGAAAGGCTTGTGTGATGCTGGTAGGAAGACAAAACTGCTCTGTAGAGCTAGTCTTCTCTATAACCCCTCTCCCCACCCGGACACACATACTTTCAAGAATATTCTCTCATGTTTTTATGTTGCAGCTTTTATCGTACTGGTAAGATAAAGCACCACCCTCCACCTCCAACAGCCAGAAAATCATGCCCCATCTTATCAGTTCCAGACTTGACTGTACTGATCCTCCATATTCAGAACTAAATGCAAAACCCAATTATTCATCTTAATTGTCCCTCAGTTTATTCTCACATGCACACACAAAACCCTTTCCCTTCTCATCCATTAACACCTTTTTTCCTACCAGCAGGGAAGGGAGAGATTATAATTATTTCTTTTTCAAATAGTTGGGGATATTCAGTTACCATTGCAATGAGAACCATGTAAGTACACAGGGAGATCAGGCAGAGATGGGGATGTAAAAAAGAAGAATACAGCTCAAACTAGAAAGGCTCAACATCTGAACATTTATCTGCCTCACCCTTCTAAGGCTATAAAAGAAAGGTGATTGAAAAAAAAAATGAGTGTGACAAATAGTTAGATTGCAGGAGTGCCCGCTATGTGGTTTCAAAACATGAAGACACAGTCCCTGCTCCAAAGCAGCATACTTTACTCACCTGAAGTATCCATCACAATACCACCTGCCTCTCTAATAATGATAGTCGCTGCTGCCAAGTCCCAGCAGTGTAAACCAAACTGGTAATATGCATCTGCAGCACCAGATGCCAGATGGCACAGAGCCAAGGTAGAACTTCCGATTACACGAATCCTAGAAGCAGAGAAAAGAAGAGTTATAAAAGAATGAAAGGGTGAAAACTCCTTGTATTTCAACACAGGTATTTATTGAAGGATACAATATGCATCACATCTGATTTAAGTAGAGTAACATTCTGCTTGGAATTTAAGAAACTTGAGAATGTTTAGGATTTTTAATATAATAAAACTTTTTCTTAAAAACCTTACCCATGCACTTGTGCTTTCAGTAAGCTCTCCATGTTACTGAGGAACAATTTCAAAGTCTCAGGGTCGCGTTTTGGACCAATCTCTGTTAATATCAAGGCCTTCGACTTATCTGCAATGTAGACAGTTGTTTCCATTAACTCAACAACCTTTCAAAGTAGGCCTTGGCAATTTCTCCACATTAAATACGAAGGTGCTTTTCACAGCAAAACCATTTTTCATACACTCAAAAATTATTTCTCTTTTCATGTTCTTTCACAGGATAAGAAATTGCTTTTATTTAAATGACTGTAACTAGACTGAATTGCTCATACAACTGGGTTATCTAAAAATACTTGTTTGGTAAAAGAAGGGAAGGAAGAATAAGGGAGAAAAAAAACCCTGCAGTTTCTATGGGTTTCCTTTGTTACCATGGAATTTTTTCTTTACTGACCAGTCTGCCTTTGGTGACCTCACAAACTTTTAGCACTCAGCTAAAAATAACTGACCTAATATCCATGCCTGCTCCCTGCCTCTGTAAATTAATTGTATTTTAAAGCAGAATAGTTTCTGAACAGAGAACTTTGATCTCTTGGATAAGACCATTCATTTTAATTAGACAAAATGAGGTGTGTGAAAAGTATACAAATATCCACCAAAAACTCCATCTATCTTGCAATCACTACACCCTTTTTCATTCAGATATTGGAAAGATTACAGAAGTCACAATCCTGAAAGTATCCATATATTTACCAGTTATTCTGTATAAAGAAAAGTCAGTATGTCTAATTCTGAGCTAATTTTTGCGGCACTAGTTTTTCTTTTGAATTGTATTATATTCAGTAGCTTCTGATTTATATAAATATAGGGGCCTAATCAAAGCCAAAAAACCCTTAAAGCCAAAGGAAAGATTCACATTGAGTTCAATGGGTATTTGATCAGGCTTTAAATGAGGCCAGGTATGTATTGTGTTAAGAGCTATGCACAGTATTCCTTCCAAGTGATTTAAGAAGGGACTAGGGATATTAACTATCGGGTATTTGTGTAAATGTGTAACCACTAGAAATGTTAGCAGTTACACATTTACATGCTCGGGGGGCAGGTGGGAGCCGGTGTTCACAGGGAGTCGGCTTAAAAGCCGGTTCCCCGCAAGCGCTGGCTCTCCCCTCTCCCCTCCCCCCACGCTGCCTCTGATAAAAAGGCAGCAGTATGAGGGGCAGGTAACTCCTGCCTCCCCCCGCTTGCTGCCTGTGGGGGGAGGAAGTGGGGGGGAAGCACATGGAGTTGATAGGATTAACCAATAAGGCCAGGCTCATTGATTAATTGTGTAATTGACTACATGTTGACATCCCTAATCGAGATAGTGGGCCAAATGCTGAATGATGCTATCAAATGGTATATAGATGACCAAATTAATGTGGCCCGAGACATCTTGTAATTAAATTGACATGCCAGGTACTGGCCAACTACAAATATAAAATGGTATTATGGATTCAAGCAAGTTGATTAGCAATGGAGAAGTAATATAAATGTAATCAGAATAAAACAGTCACAGGATGATTACAAACATAACTGCAGAAACACAGACTTCATAACCATTTTTTTAAATGTTACATTGACATATAGAAGCACAGTTGTCCTTTAAAATTATGAGGACACAGTGCAGGGCACTGATTTGCCAGGACTGGAAATTTCTGGAAGCTGAAAGTAATCTGCCTTTGGTCCTCTGCTTACAATTATGGCACACTGAATACTACTGAATAATACTCTTACTACAGAGATAATTATTAACACCATGCATTCATACCATATACACCTTGGCCATAACAAAAATAACTATTGTATGGAACTGCGAAAATGGCTATAAACCTGTTCCTGATTAATAAACAAACACTTCCCAAATTCTTAGTCAAAGGTATGCTCATTTAGGAATTAGGTTTAAAGACTGAAACACTGAGTTGGGGCTTAAGGCATAGGAAGGAATTGAGCTTAGGGAAGAGACCATCTAGTGAAAAGACACCAGGTGGCTTCAGGAATGCAAACTACAGGAGACAGCTGACCGGAAGACAAGTCCTCCACCCTGAGGAGGGAAGAGAAAAAAGGAGGGCTAGTAGAAAAAAACTTGCATCTGACGAAGTGGGTCTTTGCCCACGAAAGCTTATGCTCCAACACATCTGTTAGTCTATAAGGAGCTACAAGACTCCTTGTTGCTTTTGTAGAAAAAAACTGACAGTGACCTGGGAAAATGTGGAAGGAAAAGAGCCAAGGGATCAACATTTTGACTATTGAAGGGGGCAGAGTGGAAACCAAAAACGGGTTTCCAAAAACCCAAAACTCCACGTCATTTAGCGTATCAACATACTTAGGCCAGGCCTGGCTTTAAACCATGACAATGTTTTTCAAAGGGGAATTTTCTGTCCTTGGGATGTTCGTCCATTACAATTATTTAAATCTGTGAGTGGCAGATGTTCCAGACTACAACTCTGTTTTCTTATTGTGACATAATCTCTGCAAAAGTCTGTGCCATCACCAAAATGCAATTCTCTTTAGCTCTGAATTGTTAAATGTTGAACATATCTAGCATTAATCTGCTTTTATACCACACACAAACATTTTCTATAGAAAGAACATTTCCTGGGGGGGGAGGGGGGGAACCCATGAGGTAATATAGCAGCCTAACAAATCACAAATTCCAGAAGCCAGCACACAAAAGAGAAAGATCTTGTACTCCAGCGATGTTTAATTTTACTGAAGTAAAAATCCTTATTAGACAAGAACAACAGTAAAAGGGTTACTTTTAAACACCATAAAAATCAATAAAAATATCCTTAATCTTCCCTGTTCAAAATCCCCCATACAAATGAGTGCAGCTCAAAAGAGAAAAAAATTATAAAGTGTCTTTAACAATACATGCTCTGACCCTCCCCTTACGTTCTAGACTGCTACATTAGCAGAAAGTCCACAGGGAATGGGGACAAAGTAATGCAAGTCTCCCACAGTTCTTGCTCAGCTGAAGACCCAGGACCATTTGGACATAAAAGTGAATGCAGTCAATTTATGAGGGATGTAGGACAGCTGGGAGATGCACTGATTCCATAATCCTCCCAGGCATACTCTGTCAAGGGGGTTCTTGTGGAATGTGGGATGGATTTTAAACTTTCATCCCCTGGCAGAACATCCTTGGAAGGGTTGCTAGGACAGGAGCATGGATACCTATTCATGAGATAAATGTCCTCCCTCAGGCACAGATGTCTCCTGTGGGCAAAAAGCGTACCATTTGCACTCTTTTTCTTCAGATGGAAGACACCTGGCTCACTAAAGACTGGTCAAAACCACAAAGTCTGGATCCAAATTTTTCCAACTATCAGGGAAGTTCTGTTCATTGAGGGTTAGCCTGGATCTATATCTAATGTATACATTAAACAGCTTTAATTTACTATGGTTTCAACCTGCACCAAAATAATTTTCTACTGTAATGTTTATCATTTCTGGGGTACAAAGATACAGTTTTGTGACATCTACTTGCTTCTGTCTGCTAATGTTGCCTTATCTTCTGCACTGGATTTGTTAAAAGAAAATTTCTTGTCTTTATCAGCATCGCTTAACTAGGTTTGTAGTAATAAATGCTAATACAGGATGGACTAAATGTTCTAACCAATTGTATGATGAAACATACCTCTCACACATCACAGCAAGTTGTTTTTAAAGAAGTATAATGTATGCATCCATTAATTCCATTTACTATTGGCATACATGTTTAAAACTGCAGTATATGGGACCATTAAGTCATCTGAAAATAAGTGAATGACATATGTCATAATAATGTAGGTCTGATTCATCATTTCAGCTGTACTTTGTATCCCAGGAATTACACCAGTATAGAGCTGGCATGACATAGTGGGGAATGTCATGTATTTCTTTATCTTAAAGAAGTGTGGGAAATGCAAAATATTTCAGGACCATTTAATATTAATTCACATAAACCTCTACATTAAACAGAAATTTGGGAACATTCTTATATTTACAGGCAAGACACAGTTATAATGCAGGAGAGAGACTTTAAATCAGGATAATAATTTCCATTTAGGATTAGCAGCAACTCTGGAAATTTCCACTACATGCATCTGTCGAAGTGGGTCTTTGCCCACGAAAGCTTATGCTCCAACACTTCAGTTAGTCTATAAGGTGCCACAGGACTCCTCGCCGCTTCTGAAATTAAACTTATTCCTTTTAGAGTTCTAACAAAAATCTAGACCAACCTGTCTCTTTTGATACCTGAAGCCTTTTTTCATTACAAAATGCCCCTTGACCTCTTCTGCCAGTGTATAATCGTTCTTCAGTGCAATGGTAAATTACACCAAATTCAAGCTTTAAGATTTTGAAAAGGAAAGAAATGAATGCAATTCAAATTACTCATCACAAATACAAACAACTAGTAATGGCAGAAAGATCAACATTATTTTAATTAGCATATATAATCAAAGATTATGCTGCTGAAAATCAATAATTTTACTGTTATACTGAAGATTTAGATATACAACATATAAAATTAATTTTAGAAAGAAAGATGTTAATTCCATCTAGTCACATCTCATTTGTATGCACACTATTAGAATGGAATAAAAATGTACTCAGAAATTCAATTCAGAGGGTTAGTGAGAATATGTAAGTTCCCCAGAGCCAAATTCTGAACACTTTATTCCCACTGGGGAGCAGTCACTCATATGAATAAACCCATTGATTTGGCTTGGATTATCAATTTTAGAAACCTCAAGCATCTCAAATTAACGATTCAAAAACATATCAGTTTGGCTTACAAAACAGGCATTTAAAAATACATAGTTTGCATGTCATAATACATTTCACTTGTCTTCTAGTTTTTGAGCCCTTGAGATGCACTCAGGTCATCTTTTTGAGTTTTTCTTTGCAATCATGAAGGCTAGTAGCTAACTGATCTTTTACATGAACACTGAGAGACTCATGAAATCACCTGACTCTAGAAGCTAGGGCTTAAAGAAAAACACCAAATATCATGAGACTCACGATAAAAATCATGAGAGTTGGCAACACTGATATTTGTGTGAGTATCTGCTTGCAAATGGGAATTAGGAGTTCACAAGTGGAGCCTTAATAATCCAGGCCCAAAGTACCTAATATTCTGCATAACTGTAGTATCATCCATTAGAAGATCTAAAAACATTGTACAGACATTAATACATCAGTCCTCACATAATTACTATGAATAAAATATCATCGACATTTTACTCATAGGGAAACAGAGACAGAGAGTGATGTGCCTAAGGTCACAGAAGACATTTATGGAAAAGCCAGTTATAGGATTCTGATCTTGTTGACTCTCAGTCCCTTGCTGCCTCTAATCATGACCTGTGCTACGTGAATGACTGCCTCTCACCCAATAGTCCTCAAAGATAGATCAGAGGGAATGGGTTTTCCTTGCTCTTCATCCTGAGGTCCCATCTAAACCAAGCTGGAGTCAGACTCTTCTTGGTTCAGGGTCCCTATGTATGGAACTCCATATCTGAATCTATCCACAAGAATCTCTCTTTACTAGCATTCAAGATTTCATGTTAGATCTTTCCATTCAGATCAGTTCACCTATGCCTATTTTGGCTCCTTTACTGAGTTATTTTTTTTCCTTTTGCCTGTTTATTTTTAATTAGAATGAATGATGAAATTTAATATTATTTTTGTTTTAGTTTCATTTCGTATACTAAATTCCACAAGTAGCATCTAAAGCATAATGGTTGCTATTGAAAATAAATACATACTAAAGAAAGCAGATTTGTAATTATATGCAATACTTGAAAGCATTTGTGAAGAAATAATCTTTGGAATGGCACTAAACTCTGTCTCTAGAGTTTCCTTTTTTAAAAGGCAAGTTGAAGTCAATATAAATATGTGTACAACACTATACTGTCCAAATCAAAGGGAGTTGCTAGTCCTCATCATCACATCTGAAAATTAGGCCATTGCTGAATTTGCACACCCAAAATTCCTGTTGGCTTTAATGGAAGCTAACAGCATGTCAATGCATCAAAATGCAAAGGCCCAAGAGGCACGCTTTACAATACAGTGAATAACTTCTTTAAAATAGCTACTTTTATTTTATAAATCACACTTTAAAAGGACAGTAGCTGTACAACCCTTCTAAAATGAATTGTGAGAATTAGAAAACTTAAAAAGAATTGTATTCCCAAGTTCCATGGCCAGGTTCTTTGTTTTATCATGGACGGGGTCTTATGAAGGTACATGGAATAATGTTAAATTTACAGTTCCTCAAAAGCACAAAAATGCAGATTAAGGGAATCCAAACCATAACTTTGCACGTATCACAGAAAGAAATCCTACTATATACTGTATAGATCAACAATTGCCTGAGAGTCATGGAGATTGCTAACAGCTTTAAAGCAATAGGAATCAGCATAACAAGAGAACATTAGAAGATAAATACAGAGATGCTTAGTCACAATTTAAACATAACTTATCAGTGCCTGATTTTATTAACTCTTACATCAGTAGTCCCTTTCTAATCATATAAATCCAATGAATATGGGACTACCTACAGGAGTAAACGTTTGCAGTATTAAATTGTTATATTGGTGTGGTTGGACCAAACAAATTTCAATAGCTTGGAAAGAACCTTTGTATTAATTTTTTTTGTTCCCACAGGGGCCTGAGGCTTGTAGATGGATCTCAGGTTAGCAACTCACAGAACACATTTTATACCTCTTGGTTAACAGCAAATCCGATGCTAACTGCCACTGTTGGAAACCTGTGAAAAATAAGAAAGAAAGTACTATTCATGAATAATTTCTCTAAGTATGCAAACTTCGCAACTTCCAGCAGCAACAAGATCCAAAGAGAGCACTGTAAATTTTCTCAGCTAAAAATTATATTATACCTTCCCTCTGTTTCCACCCAAGAATGTCCTTTGCCTTTGTCAATGTTTTTAAAAATACTGAAACTAACATTTTGAAAAGTTAAAAAATAAATTTATGAAAACATAAATAGGGTTTGTATATTAAACATATATTTGAAATTTTACTGATTTTCCTCTTAGTTTAACTACACAATCTGATCTTAAATTAATTGTATTTTAATAAACAATAAAATGAATACTGGCATAAAAAAAGAGTGAAACATCTACTTTTAAATGCCATGTAAAACAGCCATACACATAGTTATGCCAAATAGGGTTGCCAGATGGTCTCAATAAAAATACCGGACACACTTGACATTACATCACAATCTACATTACATCTTATTTAGAAAATACCGGACATTTATATTTTCTCAATTTGTTTCCCGAACAGAAAGCTCAAATACTGGACTGTCCAGTTCAAAACCGGACACCTGGCAACCCTAATGCCAAACCATATGATTGTACAGCTTTGTTCCTCCATTACAACTCAAGTCTCTATGAACTGATGTATAACATATATAAGTAGCTGTGATTCAAGATTTCCTGGAAGATTAAGCAAAGACTCAATAATCTTTAAAGTTATGAAACAATAATATAGTTCTCACAAAAGTACATAAATTATCTTTCAAATAATATATCATATATAAAAAGATAGTGGAGTGGATCCTGCAGGGCAAAACCCTTCAGTTTGTAAATATAATACTGTAGGTAAGTGTAAACTTAATGAACTTAACACAGTGAAACATGTTTCAGTAATGGGGTAGGGCGGGGGTGGGAGAAGGAATGATGAGAAACTGAAGATTTACTTTATTTTAACAATTCTCCATGTTACTGAATATACCTGTGCACAAAATTGCAGGTTCCATCAACGGGATCAATAATCCAGGTAGGGTTGTCAGTGAGGACACATTTTGAACCAGCAGCAGTGGACTCTTCTCCAATAAACCTATATTTGACATGGAGTAAAGTACGCTCAGAAAACTCAACTCCATCTTCTTGGCTTTTGGAGCCTAGTGTAACATTCATGTATTTTTTATGTTTAGTTAAAAAATAACCCATCACACGCCCACCCACCACCAACCGACAACTCACAAAAACTTTGTAAAGAAGTTCTAAAAAGATAGCTCAGAAAATTATTTTATAGAGTACATTAAAAAAATCCCATTCTGTTTTCCCCTCCCTATATGTTAATGATACACTCTTTAAGGTCATGTAATGCATGTAGAGATATATCTGAAATGAAACCCCAACTCTGGCAGAAGTTTAGATCTGGATTGCAATTTGGCAGCTCACACCCACTTCAAGCAGGAAGTAATGCAGGCTGCCAAATGTATCCTCTACTCCTTGCAGGTGAATTCACGTGAACTAATGCAGCTTTAGAAAAACTCTCACCACAGTTTTTTAATAGCAGAATAGATCAGGAAGTAAAAAGTTCACGAAACTAAACTTTTCCCTTTGTAAAACCCAGAGTAACTCACTGTTGTTTTTTTTAAATAGAAAATTTATAGGAATTGATTTCTTGATTGAGCTGCTGATTTTCTCTCCTATTCTAATCTATTTCAATAGGATTTCTGTTTTCATTTTCCTGTGAATTGTACATCCAGTTCTGGCATCTGTCCGTCCACCCTTAGTTATCTTTGCCCTTCCCTAGATCAGTGGTTCTCGAACAGGGGTATATATATCCCAGAGCGTACATCAATTCATCTAGCTATTTGCCTCGTTTTACAATACGCTACATGAAAAGCAATAGCAAAGTCAATACAAACTAAAATGTCATACTTGTTCATACTTCTTTATATATTATACACTGAAATATAAGTGCAATTTTTATATTCCAATTGATTTATTTTATAATTATATGGCAAAAAGTGAGAAAATAAGCCATTTTTCAGTAATAGTGGGCTGTATTTCCATGTCTGATTTTGTAAGCAAGTAGTTTTTCAGTGAAGTGAAACTTTGGGGTAAGCAAGACAAATGAGACTTTTGAAAGGAGTACGGTAGTCTGGAAAAGTTGAGGGCCACTTCCCTACATGACTCAAAGCCTGCTCCTGCAGCATGTGGAATGCCTATTGATTTCAGTGGTAATTCTGAACACGGAGTCAGCATGGTAGAGTTACATTTTGTCATCTGCACCATACTCAAGCAGCTACGATTTGGCACAGGGGGGGTCCTGCAAAGGCCTGTCGGCAAAAGAAACTTCCTCCTCAGGCCAAGAACAGACACACAAATGGAGCCCCTTCGTATCTGCTACTACTGCCCTATGATTACAGTAACTCCACTGCTTGTTGCACTGATGGAAAGAAAATATGGGTCTTCATAGTGCTGTATCCACAAACCTGAGATGGTCTCCATAGCATTAAGGGGATGCAAAAGCTCCTACTTGGTTTCCCCCAATCCTTCCCCTACCCCCAGCTCAGTAGATATAAATTAATTCAGCTGCATCAGAGGCCCTCTATGGACATGGAAGAAGGGGCAAGGCGTGCCATTAGTGTCTCAAAAACTTTTACAGAAAAGCTACACATACTAAAAATATGAATTCAGAAGGGACACTTACAAAACATTACACAGTACTGGGACTGAGGGAGCAGAAAGTCTGAAATTAGTGGCAGAAGTTTCTAGTCAGATAAAAAGCAACGTAAGCGCTCTGTTCTCAGTAATCCAGTGTTTTATATCTTGACAGTTAATTCACATGTCTTCCTTAGAAATGTGGTAGATTTTATATTTATGAGATAGAGAACTGCATGGGAGAAGAATGAGGCTGGTTCTAACGACAAAGTACTGTACATACTTGTGGAGGGAGATCACCCAAGAGTTATGCACCACTGAGGTCCCATGTGAAGGCTTATGTAATGCATTGCTCTTGGTTGGGCCATATGCACAGGAGTGAATTTCACTCTGAATGCAGCTCATACCTGACCTGCAAATTCCCTGCTATTCCAACAGAAAATTTTACTATGGTTTTATGATATGAACAGATGTCCATTAAGACTAGGCCAAAACCACAAAACTCATTTTCACCGGAGGGTGGGGGATGGGACCTAATCCAGATTTGAATAGAGGTCAGAAGAGCTGAGAGGCTAGTGTGTTAAACTACTGCATCAACATAGCCACCCTTCCCACTTTCCAAACTGTATCTATATAAAACTTGGTATGCTATATGTCAAAGTGAATAACACCTTCTTTCTTTCCTTAAAGAATAAATCTTAGCTTGTTTATATTGTATCAAGGATGATAGGGCCCCAAATCTCATTAGGGCTTTTGGGAGCTATCACAGTGCAAATAGATTAAATAATAAAAATGTTTACTGGATCTGTGAACCAAGATTTTAAAAAATATGTGTCTTTAATGATAAAGCTGGACTTAAGAAGCCTCACTTTATGCACCCACTTTTGAAATCTTGGCTACCCACACCCATCAAAATATTTTAACTCCCATCTAATGTTCATGTTCAGTTCTTGCCCATTTGGGCTTCCTAGGAATTGGAATTGGAAAGGGGTGATGACAGAGGCACTTATGGAGAAAAAGGGAGGAAACAGATTAATGGTATGAGAGAGTAAACCATGTAAAAGAGAGACAATGATTGTCTCTGATGTGAGTCACTTCCAGTCTTCTCTGGCTGGGAAAATGATGGTTACAATTAAGGCCCTTGTGGGTGGGCTAGAGAGAGGCTTGGAGCAGTGAAGTGAATGATGGCAGGGAGAGAAAGGTCTGTTGGGGCTTTGACGGGGAAGGACACAGAGAGAAGAAAGCCTGGTGAGGTGGAAAAGGAAGGCAAAGACATGTTTGCTGTATAAGACCAGTTAAATGTCTCTATATATAAAAAAAGTTTTTCCTGCCAGGCGACAGAATGATGTCATCAGGCTCTCTGGCTGTGAAAGCCAGGGGTTGGCGAGCGTAGCCAACTAGCAGGGTGCAGTCCCCAGTACTATTTACTTTCAAAACTTTTGTAATGTAGGAAAGCTGCTTTGAAACTGAAAATGTATTAGCACTATTGATTTTAAAAGGACTTTACACAGTAACAATAAATGTATGGGTACAGGGCCTGATCTCATGCCCATCTGAGTCAATGACAAAGTTCAGTCTCATTGACTTCACTAGTGCAAGGTCAGACTTGTATAGTATGATCCTGCACCCAGTGAAGTAACCAGTAACAATCCCATTACCGTCCATGAGAGCAAATTAAGCCCATCGTAGTGCATAACACAGGACTGAAAGATACTGCTTTGTGATAAGAATAATGTCATTAATGGAAAACTACATGATGAGTAGTTTTCATTCTGTGCCTTATCCAAACCATTTCACTCTGTATATTATTACTATGAAAAGATAAAAAAAGTTAAAAAAATCTGTCATCTAGAAAATACTCATTGAAACCTATCGAAGTACAGAAATTCTTTTTTTTTTAAAGAATTGAGTAAAGCAAAAATGAAAACTGAGGCACAGGTTAATGGGCCGACTCTCATCACTAGCCAAGTAGGGAGCGGGATGTTCAGCACAGAAATAAGTTTTTAACAAACATTTCCGCTATTTCCCTTTACCTCTATGAAATCTTCTTGGTACTAAATGGTGCACTGACTGCATCATTCTGCCACATCACTAGTATCTCTGATTGCAGTAACAACTCTGGTAATGATTGCACCACTGGGATTTCCTTTTTGAACTAAGAAGTACCAGTACCAAAATAATATAAGAAAAGGGGAATAAAAAAAATCTAAAAATTTTAGCTGGATGCCTCTGAGAGCCAGACTAGTGAAGAGACAGAGCAAATTTTTTTCTTTGCTGTTTACCCTTGTATTTGGCTACTGTTACTCAGATGTTGCAAGACCTTTATTCAACAGAGAACTATATTCTGTAACTGAAATATGCATCTGGATCAAAACAAACCCCAGTCAAAACAAAGCAAACAGAAACCAAACTGTCTTAAAGAAAGCTTAATTCACTAAGTTAACTTATGAAATCAGAAACTAGGAAACATGCCTGGACAAATTTGAAGCAGAAGTTGGCTATAAAGGGAAAATAATCTCTCACTGTGTTGGAGACTTCTATTTCTGGGTCTATGTTGACCTTGCACCTGTTGTTCCTGTTCTAAATAGCCTGAATATTCCTAACACTTTATGCTCATGTTACATGAACCTTGTATGCTACACTTCCTCTAGCACGAGGTTTCCCAAAGTGCATTCCATGGAGCCCTGGGCTCCATGAGATGGGTCCAGGGGCTTCACCAGAAAATATTAATGGCAGTTGTTATTTTGTTACTAATTTTCTGATAGTTGTCTTGGGGAAAAATAATGTATAAGAAATATGCAAAAAATAAAAATAAAATTTCAAAACTTTGCCTATTTATTTGGGTATTTTAAGGGCTCCACCAAATTTTCAGGACTCCATAGGGGTTCTGCAGCTGAAAAATTCTGGGAAACCCTGTTAGAGCAGATCAATAAAGAAAACTCATATGCTACAGAACAGACAACAGCACAGCAAACAGTACTTTTGATGGAATGTTATTAAAATAATATATTTGTAAATACTAGCACTGCCTAAGAATTGCAACCAAATACTGTATACTTAAATTGTGTAACATTGCCATGGTTTTGGATCACACAACAAATACTTAGATGTACTTAGTCTAAATTTTTTCAGTAATTCTTGCATTAAATATACTCTAAACATAAACATGATCAACTGGATCAGATTTTTCACGTTCCATTTTAGCTGGATTCTTTGGAATCTGACACAAATTCATCTGTACGTAGAAGGATGGTGCAACGCCTGTGCACCATGTAAAGTACACAAAGAGGATTTATGTAGATTTAAGTGGCACAGAGGCCTTGTATTGCCTTCCTCTGCAGAGGGCTGAATTTTACCCTCATGGTTTTAAAGTCAAATGTGGAAATCAGTTGTACAGTACAGTAAACTTCCGATAATCCGGCACCTTTAGGACCCAGGGGGTGCTGGATTATCAAATATGCCGGACTATCGAAAGGGGGGGCTATGAGGGGTCTAGGGTGGAGTGGGGAGGATGCGCCCCTCGGTGCTGTGGGACCAACCCGGCAGCACCCCAGCTGCTCTGCCCCAGACTTCCCCAAGTTAGCCGCTGCTGAAACTGACCAGCGGCTGACTCGGGGAAGCCCGGGGCAGAGCAGCTGGGGTGCTCTGCCGCCGCTGATCAGTTTCAGCAGCGGCTGAATCGGGGAAGCCGGGGGCAGAGCAGCTCCAATTGTCCGGCTACCCGGAACACTTCCGGGTTCCAGATGGTGCCGGACCATCAGGAGTGCCAGACCATTTTATGCCGGACCACTGGAGTTTTACTGTATATATTTTGTGTGTGTCAAGCCAAGACGTGTTTTATAAAGCCTATTTCCTGTCAGTGAATATGCTAAAATGTATCATTTTAAGGCCTTTGTTTATAGGTGTTACTCTCAGATAGCTCAACAGGAATCACGTTTCTTAAATTATGTTTAAGACCTGTAAATAAATTCCATGAGCGCTTGGTATATTTATTTTTCTATTGGCTAGGCATCTAATGCTTCAAAGAGCTGAGTCCCCTTGATTCTTTTTTACCTCAGAACTGTTTGGGATCATATGCTAGAAGAGCTAAATGTGGCTCAATGCTATACTCAGTCCAGATTCTGTACACACATATATGTATATGAGTAAAACAAAATTACTCACATGACTGGGGCCTTAGTGATAACTGAATGATGCTTGATTCTAATGCCCATTTGTTGAAATAGTCTTAGGGCTATTACAGCAGAAAAAAAATATACAGGAGTATGAACAAATTAAACTTTCCTACTAATAGTTTAATTTAGATACCCTTACTAGGGACTTTACTATTTAATTAAATCCCCCAAAGTTGGAAAATATTAAAAACCTCAGATGATGACTTAATTTAATCCAGAGCAATAATGCTGTGACACCAATAATGAAAAATATAGTGTACCATCTCAATGTAATTGTCAACAAGGAAGTGAATCTGGAACAGCAATTTTTAAGAAAGGAAACTTACAAAAATGTCCAATCTACTTAAAATCAAGACATTTATTAACAATGAAGACAGGAGAGGAGTGATATCTAATTGGTATTAAAACTGAATTCAGTTGTTAGGGACTGAATTTTATAAATTCATTTTTTAAATTATGCTTACATACACAACCTGCACAAGGGCAACAGAGTCCTGGACAGTTATTTCTCTAGAGATACTTACCTGTGGGAGGGAAACTTCTCTTTCAGAGAAGAAATAATCACATTTTCTACAAATTTATCAGTTTCTGTCACAAGGTCTGCTGCAGATGTTTTTGTAGACACTCGCTTGTCCTCTGTAAGAGCTTTCCTAATAATCTGAAAGAAAAGTATATACATCAGTTTTATTTCTAACATTTCTTCCCTAGACCAGGGGCGGGAACCCTGAGGCTCAGGGCTCCCCCACAGCATTAGCATGGGGCAGGGGTGTATGCTCCAATCACCCCAGAGCTGGAGCACACAGTATCTACTAGCCTGGGCCCCCCAGGCTCTGGTGTGTGAGGGGAATGTGAGGAGTGTCTTTCTTCTTCTCAGTCGACAGCCACATCACTGAGGGTTTTGAGGGTTTTTTTTTTTTGCTTCTCACTTGTGTGCAGCCCCCAACTGATTTTTCAGTGGGTCAGTGGCCCCCTAATGCAAAAAAGTTTCCCCACCCCTACCCTAGACACTAAGAAAATGCATTACATATGAGGTTCATTGCTGATCCTGAAATTCATTGACAGATCAGTGTGCTACCATGCAAAGGAAGGAATCCAGTTTTGGGACACAAAATCCATCCTGTTTGTTCAGGGGTGCCAAATACTGCTGAGGCAATGAGGGTAGGAAGCACCTTGCATCACTCTATAGCAGGGGTGGGCAATAATTTTACACAGGGGGGGCCACTTCAGAAATTTTTGAAGAGGCCCTGGGCCACCCCGGAAGTGGAGGGGCTTCAGGTGGAAGGGGTGGGACCGGACACTTCCCTGCTTCCCCACCCCTAGAAAATGTAAACCATAGTAGCTTGGCTCTGAAAAGAAACTTTTTATATCAGATTTAGGCCATGATTTTCAAATATGGGGATCTAGCAGTAGGGTCCTAAACGACATGGATGGCCTGATTTAAAAAAAACCCTTAGCACTATGAACTAGTCATAATTGCTGGATACTTAGTATATTTCTAAATATACTTATTCAGATGCCTAAATATGGATTTAGGAGTCTAACTTTGGACTCTGTTGTTTGTTTGTTTTTTAAATCTTGGCCTTCTTATTCCAAATGGCAAGACATTATAAAACAAGGCATGCTGATAATGTTTCTCTTGAAGGGACAGCTAACTTATTTTTTTAACACAAAACAATTATGAAGTACTTAAGAAGTTAAAACAGTCAGTGATAGTAAAGACAAATTAACATAATTGCTTGATTTGTACATAATTATATAACATAAAAACCAACATCAAACCCATATTTCAAACACAGCCTCCTAGTGAGTGAGGCACGTTTCTTTTCAATCCTCCAACAAAAACTCTGTGGTGCTAAAGTATTTTTAAACTTACCTAAGGAAAAGCCATTTATGTTCAAATGCCACTTTGTTTCACACTACTATGTATGAAACTGGAAAGCAGCAAATTCTAAATTCCAATTACATTTCTGCCACTTGTTTATCATGGGAAAAAATATTACATATGAAGGGTTTCACTCTCTCAACTGTTGCAGGGATTGATCTTAGATAATCTGGACCATGAGTTGGTGTGTGACTCTAGAAAAGTCCCACTACATATATGTCTCTGTTTCACCAGCTGTAAATTGAGTTATACTTATTTTCCTAGTTCACAAAAGAGTTTGAAATTATTTTTTTTGGCTTTGAAGATGCCACACAAAAGCTTCTGTATTAATACATGGCAAAATGTTTATTCCGTCAAACGCCTTTATTTCCTTATGTGCCACCCCATTTTCCTAATGGGATTGAACCTCTTTAGATAACTTAGGGTGCATCTCACAGCACCCTAAACTCAAAATAAGATATGCAATTTGCGTAGTGCAAATTGCGTATCGTATTTTGAATCTCTTTCGAAATAGCTTATTTTGAAATTTGGCATGTCTGCACAGTGCCAAATTTCGAAATAACATGCTATTTTGAGACATCCCTTAATACTCGTGGAACAAGGGTTATTGGGATGCCGAAACAGCATGTCCGTTATTTTGAAAAATATTTTGAAATAACGGGCTGCTTGTTAAGACGTGGGGTAGCTATTATAGGATACCTCTGGGGTCCCAAAATAGCCATGCAGTATAGAAGTAACTTTAGTGCTTTATATGTACATGATATTAAGGCCCCGATCTTGTAAAAACTTTACATCTGAGTAATTCTGAACATGTAAATAATTCCACAGTCAATGGGCTCACTTACATGTATAAAGTTACCTTTATGGATAAGTATTTGCAGGATTAGGGCCTAAATTGACTATCATGATGTCCCCAAACAGTCAGAAAGCATTTACTTGAATTAAGAGGTCTCATTTATGTGATGTTATTACACATTTATTTTTTTCCCCTCAGTTCAGAGCTAGACTGAGGAAGTAATACACAAACTGGTCTGCCCCACGAGGCATTCTGACTTAGAGACATACCTCTGAGTCTCAGTTCTTTTCCTGAATTCCCTTTGCACTTGGCATGTGCCAACAGCAAACTATTACTCCATCTGTACAGGCTCAAAAAACTCTGGTCAGGGGTTGGGGTTTGTGGCCTAGGTTCTCCTAGTTTTTTGCCTATCCCTCTGTCCCTCTTATATGGACAGACTGAAGATCTGTGTGGGTTGCATAAATTCCTAAAGAGAGTAGTTCTTACTTCATCTCACTCTCTTGCATCTGAAATCCAAGTCAGAAACTAGTTTACTGTGATTACCCTTTTTTGCATTATAAACAAAACAGCATTTGTTCTTTATAAATGAAGCTTATCAAGTATCTCTTAATGGGCCAGATTCTAATGTTGAATAGTACCTTGCACCAGTCCACTGAAGTCAGTGAGACTGCTTGTGGAGTGAAGTGCTTCAAGCTTGGATAAGAGTATTAGAATCTGGTCAAATGGTGAAAAAATACAGAGTATGTACAACATAATCCCATTAAATATGAACCCTTACAGAACACTTGATATAATACATTTTAAATGGCCAAATATAATCTTCTAATGCATTTGGCTGGTCTTCCAAATTAGGTGTTGGAGTTATGTAAAAGCGTCCTTCAGGATTATAAGGGCTGATAGATAAGTGCAATCAGGAACCACAAAAAAGTGTCAATGAAATAAAAATAGCTCATCCCCCCCCATTGGTATTGTGTAATCAAACTGGCAACCAAGCTAAGCAATTATATGTTTGCTATAAAAATATAACTCTAATCATCCTCATTAGATTACAGTTCGTCCATATTTTATCATTGTTTATTTTTATATAGAAGGACAGATAATACCTAGTTGCTGATCTAACAGCTCAGTAATTTAGACAAGGACATATCGACACATCATCACACAACTAAGAGGTGGATTGTGAATGGCCCTTGTGTGACTGCACAAAGCGCAGAGAGAAGTGAAGATGCAAGAGTCTGACATAATCATGGTGACATTGCAGAGGATGACAGAGACTATTCCCTAGTAGTATCTCCTAGCAAGCCACCTAAAGGGAATGGAGAGAAGGCAAGGCCATGGCTCCATCTCTTTCCATACCAGACAGTAGCGCAGACGGGCTGTGGAGAGGGAATCATGCTCTGCCCTCCCAAGTGCATGGTATGCACTTGCCTGGCATACCTTTCAGTTCTAGGAGGGATTGTGTCTCCCGGTAGTGTGGCTCTGGATCCCCTGTCCCCGGCCCCCCAATGGGCTGCACCTTAAGGGCACAATTAAATCCTAAATCCCCAATGGTGGGGAAAGTGTAATATCTCAAAACAAAATTGTTCTTTAAAATCAGCCCTGCCTAGATTTTACTAAAAATATCTTAACAATGTCACAGAAGAACAAAACAATGTAAGATGAAATCCTGGCCCTGCCAAACTCAATGGGAGTTCTGTCCGGATTTCACACCTAATTCTCTGGCAGCTTTCTTCTATTACAGTTTAAAAACATATGGAAACATTAGCATGCTAGACATATCCATTGCCTAATTTTCTTCTTAGGACCTCATGTCTAGGGCTAGTCTACACTGGGGATATGAAAGTATAACCGTGTACATGGTTAACCAATGAGTCTGGGCTCATTGGTTAACCTTCACAGTTACACACAGGCTCTGGGAACGCACAGCATAAATGAACATAACATAAGAATGGCCATATTGGGTCAGAGCAAAGGTCCATCTCGCCCAGTATCCTGTCTGCCAACAGTGGCCAATACCAGATGCCCCAGAGAGAGGGAAGACAACAGGTAATCCTCACGTGACCCCTCTCCTGTCATCCATTTCCAAACAAAAAGAGGCTAGGGACACCATTCCTACCTGTCTTGGCTAACAGCCATTGATACACCTAACCTTCATGAATCTATCTAGCTCTTTTTTGAACCCTGTTAAAGTCCTAGTCTTCACCGTGTACTCTGGCAAGGAGTTCCACAGGCCGACTGTGCTGAGTGAAAAAAAAATTCCTTTTGTTTGTTTTAAACCTGCTGCCTATTAATTTCATTTGGTGACCCCTAGTTCTTATATTGTGGGAATAAATAAATAACTTTTCTTTGTTCACTTTTTCCACACCAGTCATGATTGTATAGACTTCTATCATATCCCCACTAATGAGAGTAGATCAGACCTATATTATCCAGTACTGTTGAAATACCAAACATGTGAGGAGATGGGGCTAGTTACATCTGTGTCATTATTAATTAGCTGTATATATATTAATAATATTACAGTAATACATGCAGCCTCCAGGGCCTCTGGCTAAGGTATGGGGGGGCCTGGCTCTGTACCTCCAGAAGGGGTGGAATCTCAGCTGGAATGGGCAGGGCCAGGAGCAGCCAGCCCTCAGTGTCACCTGCACTGTGACATGCCCTTCCCTGCAGCCCTCAGAACGCCTGGAGCACGCAACGTGGTACCCCCACCTCCTCAGGCAGCCCTAAGAGTTGCCTCCAGTGCTCAGTACAATGCTATGGCATCGATTTAAAGGGCTAGGGCCTCTGGCTGCTGTCACGGTAGGGCTAGCAGTGGTCAGGAGCCCCTGGCTCCTTTGAATCACTGGGTCCTGAAGCAACTGCCACCTTTGACACACACACCCATCAGTAGGTATGAATACATATGAAGATGCTTTTTTTTCTTACTAAGAAAGAAAATATATTAAAACATATTTACTTTGGCAAATCATACTCATCTTATTTTTAAATATAAAAAATGCGCCCAGCCATAAAATATGTCTGCTTCTGGAGGGTGCCTTGGAGCCTTTTTTTTCCCATACTGCTAATTAGAATTATTTTTAAAAAAACCCACCCCTTACCCATGGGCCATTTTTGATACTTTCTGAATTATGCAATGTGAAGCAAACACTCCTATGGTAGAATGTCTCTGAAATGCCATACTAAGACAATACTTCATTACTGCATTCTCAATTTCCTCAAACCGGTATGAAAATGCCATTCATCTAAAAGATCATTATTGGTGACTTGATCTTATTTGTCATTCAGGCTGCTAACGCCTCCAAAAAACAAAACAAAACGATAGACGAAAGGCCGCATTGCTACACGTTTGCTAAAAATATCACCTATGCTCCGCTTCTACAAACGCAAACCCCCTCATTGATATTCAACACCATGCTGAAAATTCTCCTATGTGCAGCATGCACTGGCAGGTCTCTAGCTCAACAAAAACATCCGTCGCCCAATGTGCTTTGCAAAAACCTTGGGTTTTTAACAGCGACTTGGTGTGACTGTTTGGCCCGCGTGCACAACATGCCATTGGTACTGTGAAGCAGGGACGCTGCGGGGATCTGGCTCAGGCAGCTTTGTCGCCGCGTTTGACCTGACCCAGCTGGCTCTTACGCTAATCCCCTCCCCTCCAGAGATCGCGGCTGCAACTCTTCCCCCGGCCGGTGCCTTCGCCCGCCCGCCCTCACGAACACCGCAGGCACCAACAGGTTCGCACACGAGTGTAGTGCGCACCGGGGAACTGAGCTTGCCGCTCCGGCAGCATCATAAGCCCTTCCCTTTCCTCGGGGAGGGGCATTTATGGGGGGGGGGGAATAGAGAGCCGCTGAAAACTCTCTGCGGCTCTCTCCTGCTAGGTAGCGCGGACCCTGCTTTCCCTACAAGGAGGAAGGGACTGACCCTCCAGAAGAGCAAGGGCCAGCCTGCGGGGGGAGGGAGGAAAGGTTCTCTCTAGCCGGCCCCTACACACGCTTTCCCCGAGCCGCCACCGGGGCAGGCAGAGCGAGCAGGGGAAGGGGAGGAGACCGAGGCACAGTACAGAAGTATCTCAGCGTGGGCTCGTGCTGCTGCTAACCTGCCCAGCCCGGAGCGCCAGCTGCACCGCCACCTCCATGCACTCCTTCCAGGGGTCCCCCCTCCGGCCGCGGCCCCCAGCCCCTCCTCTTCGCAGGGCTTCATCGCGGCGCCTCCTGCCGCCTCTTCTCCGGCGCACCCCACGCGGCAGCTCCCGGGGCTCCCTGTCACTCTCACTGCTAAGGCGCAAAAGTGGGGGGGCCGTGTTCCAGCTCCCCCCCCCCCGCACCAATCAGATCTGCCCGTGAACTTCCCTGGCTTCTCCCCGGCCGCTGCTGTAGCGGGAGGGGGGGGGCGCATGGGGAGGTTCCTCCCAGCTGCTGCAGGCTGCTGCTTCCAGCTGCAGGGTGTCAGTTGTGCTGCTGCTGCTGCTGCTGCTGCCTTCCCCCTCGCTCCCCCGCCCCCCGGCCTTTCCTGTGTCTCTCCTCCTCTCTCGTCTCTTCCCCCTTCCTTCTCTCCCGGGTGCACAAAGGGAGGGGCTGTGCCTGTCACTCTCTCCTCCCCCAGCACCGCCTCTCTGCAATGAATGACAGCGTGTGCCTGCCCACACGGCCTGCGGAAGGCGGGCGGGGGCAGGAGGGCCAAGCATCTGACGCTAGCAATGGGCAGAGCGATGGGAGAGGGCTGCAGCTGCCGCTCAGAGCCTGCAGGCTGCTAATTTTAGCGACAGGGGCTGCTGAGGAGGAAAGCTGCTCACTAGCGGTGACTCAGTGCTGCTGTGAACAGCAGGATGTGGCGGGAGAGCAAGTCACGGTGGTTCCTCGCTTTGATCTTCCCCCTGGCCCGTAAACCTTGCGAGCTGTACTTAATCTCACTCTTTTGTGCAGCATGAAGACAGGCTCGAACGGCGCCGCTCGCTCTTCTCGTTACAGGGAAGGATTAACATCCCACTGAACCTAAGAATGTATAACCTTGATGATCTGAACTGAACCCCAACCTTCCTGTTAACTGAAATGGGTTTCGTGTCCCCCAGTGTCTATTAATTGTAGCATTCTCCTTTTGGACCAGCTCTCACTCTTTGACCCTACCTCCACCCCTCAACCATTTTGTCTCTGAGCATATTGCAATATCTGTTTGTTTCCCCAGGCTGTTTGGGAAGGGTGTGAGTTCCTGACTCACCTCCTGAAAGGTGAGATCAGAGTTTGTTATATTTCGTAAGATATATTTGATGTTTTTCAATGTTAACCCACTAATAACATTGTTGGACGTGGATGAACATATTGTACACATTCTCAATATAGAAATACATATCTTTCATAATAAATCCTCAGCAAATATGTTAGAATCAGTCATGTGTTTAGTATACAAATCTTATTAAAATATATACTCTTAGAGTTAGTAGGATTTCTACTATATTTGACAAACAGCTATTTAAAACAACCTTCCTAACATTTTGCCAAATTCATCTGTAAGATATTTGCTGCCCTAGAGCAAAGTGGAGATGTATGTAATTTAGATAAGTAATGTTCCCTAAATATTTTACTGCAGTAAGCAGCTGTCTGGCCTATGTGGTTTGCCTATTGTGAAAAGGTTATCATATATAATCCTTAATGGGAAGGATAACATTTGGAAATAAAGTGTCAGAGGGGTAGCTGAGTTAGTCTGTAACTGGAAAAACTTAAAAAACAACGAATAGTCTTGCAGCACCTTACAGACTAACAAAACATGGAGATGATATCATGAGCTTTCCTGGGCAAACCCTTCTTTCATCTGAAAAAACGTCTTTCATCTGAAGAAGTGAGTTTTGCCTACGAAAGCTCATGATACCATCTACATGTTTTGTTAGTCTCTAAGGTGCTGCAAGACTGTTCATTTTTATTTGGAAATAAGTCAAACACAGGACAGGAACTGAAAACAAGTGGTAGGCAGCAATTATTTTAGCTGCTTAGAAAATGCTTATGTTTTAGACTGTAATATAACGTTAATAACTACCCTAGGAAAAAAAGAGAATTTTTCTGGAAAATTAAAATTAGGAGATGTAAGCTAGGGTACTAGAAAGAAAAGCCAGCTCAGCCATTGTGTTGAACAATTTTATAGAACTGAATACTTAAAATGTGTGTAGAGATGGCCATATAGATGTTTCAGTTGTCACTGTTGTACACCGTAATCAACTGGAACGTCTCAGTGGCAAAAGGAATAGAAATAAAAATCTACTGATCCAATAACATAGGCTTCTACCACATAAACTAAAAGAAAAATATCTGTTACCTAAAAACATGAGAGGGCCTCTATGACACACAGATAAGTAGCTCAGATACTTCAGTAGAGTCGCAGTGGGGTAGCCATGTTAGTCTGTGTCTGAAAAAAAATGAAGAGTCCTGTGGCACCTTGAAGCGTGGGCGGCCGGTATGCTAGGTGGGGGACGGGCCTGCCTTCCCAAACCACCAGCCCAGCCCTGCCCACACTCTGCCCCCAGAATTCCTACTGTAGGTGGAGTTTTGCTGCCCCCAAGCACCCACCCTCTGGGCTGCAGAGCCGGGGAAAGTTGGGCCACCCTCCGCCTGCCCTCCCCATGCTCTGGGGCCAGAGAGGTTAGGAGCCGTGCCCCTTGCCATGCTCTGGGGCCGGGAAGGCTCGGGCTGCATGCCCTACTCCCTCCCTGTGCACCGCGCACTGTAACAATATGGTTTTTCTGTAGCCATATTGGCAGCCAAAGCCTTCTGCAGCCAGACTGAAGAGCAGCAGCCATTAGCTGTAAGGCCTAGTCACATACTCACATTCCATCTAAATTGCATTAAAATAGTGTCACACCAAGCTGTGAGAAGGGGATTTTGTCCTGATAGCTCTCCCACAGTCACCAGATAAAGAAACAGCTCTCAAGACGGGTAAAGAAAACTTAAGTAACACCATTCTGTCTGGCAAAAAAACCTGCTTATCAATACCTGAGGTTGTGGAATCCTCATTCTATGATCATTGTCATTACACTTTCCTATTGTTTGACTGTGTGAGCTCTGTCTGGTTTGTAACTGTTTCTGTCTGCTGTATAATTAATTTTGCTAGGTGTAAATCAATTAAGGTGGTGGGGTATGATAGGTTAGGTAATTTTGTTATGATTGGTTAGTAAAATTATACTAAAATAATTGGTTAAGGTATAGCTAAGCAGGACTCAGGTTTCATTATATAAACGGGCGTCCAAGAAGGAGACCAGGAAGAAGATCGGAAGTAACAGAAGCAGAAGGAAAGAAGTAAAAGGCTGGAAGAAGACCAAAGGGAGACAAGGAACACCAAGAAGAAGGGGGAAGACCTGGAAGAAGAACTCACCTCCGAGACACAGCCTAAGATAAGAGCTGCCAGGACTCTCCTGCATGACCCTGATGTGCAGCAGCTAAGATCCAGAGAGACTGATTGCCTGGCCAACAGGGGAAGTCTGCCTGTACCAGGGTTATCAATTTGACAACCTTTCAGGAAAAAAAAAAGGATTTCAGTTGGAATAAAAGCGACTATAAAATGCCTAAGTCGTGAGCATATTTGCATTTTAAAAACATATTTGTAATTCACTAAACTTAGCCCTGGTCTATACTACAATGTTTGGTTGGCTTAACCATATCACTCAAGAGCTGTGAAAAATTGCACACCCTGTGTAATGTAATTAAGCTAACCTAAGCCCAGGTGTAGGCACCGCAAGGTCAAAGGGAGAATTCTTTCATTGTTCTAGCTACCACCTCTTAGAGAAATGGATTTACTAAAGTGACTGACAAGCTCCTTCCTTCTCTGTAGTGTCTACAAGACAGTGCTACAGTGGTGCAGGTGCAGCACTTCAGCTGCACTGCTGTAATATTTCTGGTGTTAGGCCCAGAAACCCTTACTCTCTATCTTATAACTTGTGCCAATTCAGATATTTCTTGGGGGGAAAGGAGGGAATTCTGGTCCCTGTTGGCCTCCCATCTGAGATCCTATTCTTGTCCTTTTTTATCTCCCACCCTTTCCTCCTAAAGGACACCCAAGTCTCCCTTGGCTGGAGAGTCTGTCATCTCATAGTGCATGAGCTGGTGCTGCCTGAAAGGAGCTGATCAACAGACTCTCCTGTGCAATAGAGCTGACAAGCCCCTGGGCAACATAGTGGGGAGCCCAGCTCCACACTTCTGGAAGGAATGGGGCAGAAGGGGCAGGGCTAAGGGCAACTGGCCTTCAGCACTGCTTGGAGTGCAATGTGCCCCCTCCCCGCCCTTAGAGCTGTTCGTAGCACACGGCCTGGCACTCTGGCAATGATTTAGAGGGCCCCTTTGAATCACTGGGCCCTGGGGCAATTGTTGCCCTTTCCCCCCCATCAGCAGGCGTGCCCCTGTGCTCTCCTTTACAGGAAGAGACTCATCATGTACTAAGTCACAGCACCATGTAGTTCACCCCTACCTCCAACTGGAGAGAGGGGTGAACCAGGCCTAATTTGAGTCTGAAGTTAGGCTCCTATGTCCATATTTAGGTGACTAAATAAGTAACTTGACTTCCACAAGTGCTGAGCATCCTGCAGTTCCTTTTGAGTAAATAACAAAGTTGGATTTTTTTACTCCAAGTTTTTTTCTCAATCCTTTAGACCACATATGTTAGTATGTACATACTTACGGAACAGGAATTGAATTTCATCATGTTTACCTCAGATCATTTGTCCATTTCGTCCAGATCATTTTTAATTTTCATCCTATCCTCCAACCCCTCCCAGTTTGGTATCATCCACAAACTTAGGAATTATTCCTCCTCTAAAGTCTGTCTATATAGCCATCACATTTTCATGGTGTGTTTTCACAGGCCACCTCCCCATTTGTGCTGCCTGGGCCTCCCCATTTGTGCTGCCTGAACCTGTTTTGCAGATCTTTTACATGAACCCGTTTTTTGTTGAAATGAGGTGTGGCATCATACTGAACAGGAGGATTTGGTTAACAAGTGGCATTTGAGGCGGGATTTGTAGCAAGTTGTTTTGTTTCTCTTCACGCTCACTCCTAGATCTTGATCTTATAAATGAAAATACTGATACTCATGGTGAATTAGTTTTTACAATATTTACACAGCCTTAAATTCAAAGGGTCAGATCCTCAGTGCAAAGTGGATGTAGCACTGTACTAAGCAGCTAGAACCTCCTCTTGCATGAAGGAATTTCTGGTTGCTGTAGAGTACCTTGGTAATGTAAGGGGCAGGAAGAGTGTGTTTGGAGCCCCTTGTTTTCTGATGATCTTGAGACAGCAGCAGGGCCGGCCCACAACATTTTGGCATCTGAGGCAGGGAGCTCAAATGATGCCCACATGCGCCCTCGCTTGGGCCAAAACTTTGAAAGGTCTCAATTCTGCCTTCTTCCTGTTCTACTCCCTTCATGGTACTGCTCTGCTACCTACCCCAATAAAGGAGAACTAACAGCAGCAGGCACAATTTTCTACACTCTGGGTCCTAGTGGCGCCCCCCCACAGTCTGGCATCTGAGGCGACCACCTTAGTTTGCCTCATGGTAAGGCCAGCCCTGGACAGCAGGGACCTAGGAAGTATTACTGCAGTCGAATGGCAACATAAGTTAAAACAGTCCTAAGTCTCCCTTGACTTTGAATATGCCTCTGGTTGCCATCAGATTTGGGGGAATGCCCTGGTGCTTCAAGTCACTTTGTTCTTTGCATTGATTTTTGTCCTCAGCACAGCTTGATCAGACTGGAGGATCTGGCCCCAACTCTGTTTCTACACTGGGAGAGACTGGATAAGAATATTTACCAGCAATATTTAGTAAAGACATTTTACATTTTGGCAAATAATAAGCAAATCTACATGTTCTGAGACAATCCTGGGATCACTGTTAGGATGGCTGCCTTTTTTATGGTTGATTATGAAAGAAGATTTGTGTAGTTACTAATAGACTGGCAACAGCAAAACCAATACTTTGGATTTTTCCTTTTGTAATTCTGCAGTTGTTTATTACTCAAATACAAAGCAGAACATTTCTTTTCTTGCTACTCTGAAGATCTGGTATGTGGAATCAGGAATATCTTGAGGACAGTTTTGGGTAATTTCTGACACTTGATGAAATCTGGTTGATGGGAAAAGGGGAAAAGATTCATCACAATAATTTTTAGGAGCTGTAGGAATAAGTCATTTCCAGAAGGGGTGAGTTAGCATTCAGAATGGGGGGTGACTCCGTCAAAGGCAGGATCATTATCGCAGTACTCCTTTTAATTTGGTGGTAGAATTTTAATGAAAGGCTTTTTATAAGCCCTGGGAAGGACACTGAATTTCAAAGATTTTAGGTATGCAGTGTCGATTTTATGTAGTGGTGTTGATCCCAGGATAGTGGAAACAAGCTGGGTGAGGGTAATGTCTTTTATTGAACCAACTTCAGTTTCTATTTCAAGGAGGTTTAAAAGGTGGTCTCTCTCACCAACAGAAGTTGGTCCAATTAAAGATATTACCTCACCCACCTTGTCTCTTAAAACATTTTTAGGGGCAGAAGTGTCATTTGACAAAGACATAATTTTTTGGAGATTCATGCTGGCCCTGTATCTGTTCAGCTCATGCTTCAAATTAAAAACAAAATAAAAATAGAAACAAGCTAATCACTTACTATAAATGGTATTTTAAGAACTTCATTAATATTCTGCAGAAGATTGTAGTATTCCCTGTAATATCTAAAAACAGATAGCAAAACTTCCTACCCCTGTCTTACCCCTTTCCGGACTCTTTTTATTATTACTCTGCTGATTACGCTGAATTTATCCAAATGTCTCTAATGGCACAATCCTGCAAGGTGTCAAGCACTGCCTACAATGAGGTGCTGAGTGCCCTCAACTTCTGTGTATTTCAGCGTGCAATGAAGGCACTTTCCACCTTCCTGGATTGAGCTCTTGGCCAATCTTTCATAATATCTAAGATCTTTCATAACCTGTAATCTTTCATAACCCTTAAATGCTGCCCAGTTTCTCTCACATAACTCTCATGGTCTGCACACATCACTTATTTAAGCATGTCAACTCAATATACTTTCATTCTGACTGGATCTGAAATACTGCTGTTTATCAGGTGCTTCATGATTTGCCTGAATGCTTATCATCTTAGATGAGCTTCTCTTACAGGTCAGTCTTCCTCTAGAGTTGCATATGGGTCATGCAACTTCTTTCTTTTAGAAAATGAACATTTAGTAAAGTGAAAATTTGTATCTCCTGTCTTAAGTAGAAAACAGACTATAATAGTAGGTTTCTTTCCCTCCCAGGAAATGAAGTCCTTACTGACATACTTGTCGTTCAACTAGATGTGATTTTCTGTTTCCTGTTCTAAACAATTGTACAGCATTAATCAATGCCGATGTTCTCTGGGCCATCTGGAGTGCACAATCATAATCTACTCAGTCGTACAGTACAGAAAGGAGGGTCACCCAAAGGTGAAACTGCTATAACTGAAACCGATTTAATTACTCCTCAGCCAACAATTTGTCATGCCTCTATTTCACAATAATTGTAAACTGTAAGAAATGTTACTACATTGATCCAGTTATCACGCAGAGAGCCTAATTGCTAACATCCCTTCAGAAATCTCATGAAAAACATGGAAATTGTCATATAAAATGTCCTATCACTTCACGGGTTTGATAGATGATTCCTCAATGGGAAACTAAATGAGCAAGCAAACTGCTAAAAGCAGGACTACTAATTCCACAATGCAAAAGAGCATTTCCCTAGCACAGGCCTGGGCAAAATAGGACTGGATCCAGCCCACCAAGCCATCGAATCCGGCCTGCGGACGCAGCAGGGAGCCTCAGGCAGACTCCCTGCTTGCCCCACTTCCTCCTACATGCCACTCAAAAAAGCAGCTGCCTGGCTGTTTGTATTTCACAGCTGGGGCAGGGGGAGAGGCTTCATGCTCTGTTCCTGCCCCTTGCACAATCCCATTCGCCGGTTTCTGGCCAATGGGAGCTGCCTGTTTGAAGAACAGGCAGTGCGCAAACACCACTCCCCCCTCTCTTCTGGCTTTTATTCACAGATATATATGGCCCCTGCAGCTTGTGCGGGGGCTAGGGAGGCAGGGAGCCTGCCTGAGAAACGTGCTGGGCTGCTGGCTGGGTGTTACCTAGGTAAGTCTCTCGGTCAGAGCCTGCTTCTGGCACTCCACCTCCTCCCTCCCTCCAACGCTCTGCCCCCTCCACTCCTGCCCCAGGTCACAACCCAAACCCTCTGCTCCCCTCTGCACCCATATCCCCTCCCAGATCCTGCATCCCAGTCCCCTGCCCCAGGTCACAACCCAAATCCCTGTACCCCCTCCTGCACCCTGGGCCTCTGCCCCAGGTCACAATCCCCTCCTGCCTTAGGTCACAACCCAAACCCCTATATCTTAATCTCTTGCCCCAGGTCACACCCCCTTCCTGCCCTAGGTCACAACCCAAGCCCTTGTACCCCCTCCTGAACCCTAATCTCATGCCCCAGGTCATAACTGCCTCCTATGCCCAAACTCCATCCTATACCCCACATGCCCTCCTGCACCCCAATGCCTTACCCCAACTTCCCTTCTGCACTCAACCTCCATTCTAGATCCTGTGCCTCCTCCATTAGTATCATGGAAGAGTGCAGCCCTTAACCACTTTCCAAAATCTTGGGTTGGCCCCTTACCAAAAATTATTGCCCACTCCTGACCTAGCATCACAGCTAGTGAGTTTCTCCATTGTTATTAAAGCATTTTACATTGATCCCACACAGATGCTCCATTATCTACCATGGGATTAGTCATATGAAAATTTTAGTTACTTTCTCTAGCCATTGTTACTAAAGCTTTTATGAATGTATCGTTCTTATAAAAGAGGAGTTTTGTGACAGGGGTGCCAGCAGTTGAGAGATGTTTTGGATAATAAGGCTTTTAACGTGAAACTCACTGTGTTAAAGTGCTCATTTCAAATTACAATCATTTCAACAACTAATAAAAAGAATGTTTAGGGACAGATTTGGGCTTTTCTGGTTGGCTGTGGAAGAGAAAGAGGTAAATTACAAGGAGACTTGCTTGACTCGCACATCGCTAAAGGAATTGTGGAGATACCAGCTAGACTTTCATTGTGTGCCCTCCCTGATCCCAAGCAAATGGACATTCATAGCACAATCAGTGGCTCTTCCCCTACTTTTGCCCTAACAGGAATGCATGATTACACCCTCTGCTTAAAGCAGCGATTACCAACTGGTTGACTGGATTGATTTGTCAATCCTGGGGCATCTCACAGGTGAGCGTGATCTCTGATGGTGGAGCACGGACGCTGCTAAGGGAGGCAGGAGTCTTGGCATGCTGCTTCTGCCTGCAAGTACCACCCCCGCTGCTCCCATTGGCCAGTAATGGGGAACTGTGGCCAATGGGAACTGAGGGAAGGTGCCGGCAGAGAGGGGCAGCGTGTAGAACCACGTCTCCCATCTCAGGGGCACATTGGCCCCTTCCAAGAGTGGCAGGGGGCCTGCCTGAGCCTTGCTGCACTGCCGACTGGGAGCTGCTGGTGGTAAGTGCCATCTGGCAGGCCACTCACCAACCCTCAGCTCACTCCCAGAGAGAGCACCCTATACCTCCATATTGACCCCTCTCCCAGAACCAGTACCCCGTACCATACCTCCTCCTCCCTCCCAACATCCTGCCCCAGCCCTGCCTCTCCTCCTACAGCCAGCATCCCAAACTCCCTCCTGCACCACCAAGCTCTGAGCCCCCTCCCAGAGCCAGCATCCTGCACCCCCTCCTGCAGCTCATCCCCTTGCCCTGCCTCTCTCCCAGAGCCAGCAGCCCATGCTCCCTCTTGCACCCTGACCCTCTCTCAGAGTCAGCACCCTACACCTCCACCTGCACCACATCCCCCTGCCCCAGCCTTGTGAAAATGAGAGAGGGGGGGCTATGTTACCTTTGCATTGAGTAGGGCAGGGCTTCAGGGAAGGGGCAGGGTAGATTTAACTGCCTCTTTCCCCTTCAGGCAGACAGAATTCTCCAGGGAACTACTTCTGGTGCAATGTCCTTCACTCTCCCACTAATGCAGTAAATTAGCCATAATCTACATTGCCCTGGATTAAAGCTGTTGCTGAATGGAAGACAGGGCAAACCCCATTGAAGTGCGAGGGGAGCAGTTTCCCCTGGGAAGAGCCTCTGCTATAGGAGTTGGAGAGCAGCCTTTTCCCTGGGAACAGTGATACAGTGATTGCCCCAGAGCAGTCTGTGTGAAGCAGGCAGCTGGAAGCCGTGAGACTCCAGCAGCAGGGCAGAAGCAGACCTCTCTGCCCGGTGGGGGTGGCAAAGGGGGGTTGATCCTCAGCCCACAGCCAGTTGCCCTTCTCAGGGACGTCCTTAAGATTTATGGAGCCGTACGCAATACTATTAAACTGATGCCCCTATCCTCAATGACTGCCTGGGGAGGGAACAGTTTTTTTAGAGAGGGGATTTTATAATCTTCAGCAACACATTAATAAAATAGTTTTAAACAAAAAATAAACTGAGGTCCTGTAGAGTGTAGACTAACACAATACATTCAGAAATGGATGGTATATACATGGGTTGGGCAAATGCCTCTTAAATGGCTTCATTACCATTTGAATAGCTTCAGTGTTCTGCTAACAGGCCTGGTAGACTTCTTCACTTTTAAATTAACTAGACCCTCTCCAAAGGAAGCAGAGCCATAGAACAGGAATAGGTTGAGCGGGTGCGTGGACCTTAAGACCCAATGGTTCCCCAAATTTTTCGATATCCTATGCAGAATATGCAGCTGTATAAGGGTGGCTCTGGCCTTTCTGCTCTCTCTCTCCCATGCTGAATAACACACACAGTGGCTACGTCTATACTGTGCTCTCTTGCGCAAGAAAATATGCAAATGAGGTGAAGCGGTGAATATCACCATGCCTCATTTGCATAATTAATAAGCCACCATTTTGCACAAGTCTACACTTGGAGTCTACACGGCTCCTTTTTGTGCAAAAACCCCCTCTTGTGCAAGAGCCATTCTGGCGCTTTTTTTCAGGCAGAATGGCTCTTGCGTAAGAGGGGGTTTTTGTGCAAAAAGAAGCAGTGTAGATGGCTCCTTTTTGCGCAAAAGCCCCTTGTGCAAAATGGTGGCTCATTAAGTATGCAAATGAGGTGCGATGATATTCACCGCTTTGCCTCATTTGCATATTTTCTTGAGCAAGGGAGCGCAATATAGACCTAGCCTGAATGTTGCCTTCTCCTTGTCCATAGTGTGCCTTCTCCTTGTCCATCTTGCTGTATGCTGTCAGCCTTTTGATGAATTCTTTGTAGAATCCTGAAAGAGGGTGGATGATGCCACCAAAGCATCTTGTGGGAGGACTGAGCTCTGAAGGGAGAAGATGTCCTCCACATTTTAGAGGAAAATGATCTGGTCCTTTATTATTTAATACATACTAAGGACACCAAATACATACTCCCAAAGTGAAAATACTTTTTATACATAATTCTATACATGATATTTAGACTATTAAGATCTTTATATTTTCCCTCCCAATATCTAAAAACAATGAGCAGTCCTATGGTAATTAAGGGTGTGTCTACGTAACAGGGCTTAACTCAAAATAAGCTACTAAAATTGAGCTATGTCAATTGCATAGCTTATTTCGAAATAGAGCACTCTTCCTCCGACTTCCCTTACTCCTTGTACAATGAGGGTTACAGGAGTCGGAGTAAGATGTCCTCCAGCTTGAGTGTATTTCAACATTATTTCAAATTAACTGCCTGCTGTGTAGACACAGACTAGGTTATTTCGGAAATAACGCTAGTTATTTCAAAAATTATGTTGCTGTGTAGACGTACCCCCTTAGAGACTAGCAAATATATAATATTATGAGTTTTTATGGATAAAACACACTTCATCAGATTTGTTAGTCTCTAATCCTAATGGCATGTCTACACTAGAAAATTATTTTGAAATAACTAAATTAGAAATAATAACTCCTGAAATAACTATTTTGAAATAAGCTTATTCCCTGAGGAAAGCAGGAGTACAGATTTCAAAATAACCAGTCTGTAATTTTGAAATAACAGGCTTGGTAGTGTGGATGCTCTGCTTATTTAAAAATGAGGCTATTTCGAAATAACTCCCTAGTGTAGACCAGAGCTAAGGTGCCACAGGACTGCTCATTGCTTTTAACGTTACAGACTAACATGGCTACCCCCTGAGACGCTCAATATATAGTTGATCGTACTTGCCCTCTTAACTAATTTCTGATCTTTTATTTTACACTTTGCCTTTTTTGCAATGGTTGCACCAGGCACACACTGTTTGAAAGCATTTTGCATGACAGTATAGTTTATGATTTATTATTCTTTCTGAGAACAGACATAATTGAAGTACTTTATGTACCTTGTTCAGTAAATGAGAAATAAAGCAAAACAATACATTGTTGAGATCCAGTCCTGCCCCATGCTGGAGATAATGGCAAAACTCTCATTGTGTCCAAAGACAGAAGAATCTGTGGTAATTTTTATTCATCCTCTCATATGAGAAGAAAGAAGAGTCAATTAAACTGAAATCTGGTGGCCTTAGTATGTATTATGTGGCAGGTTAATTTCCAATCCTCCTGTTTATTCTTTTCCTAAGCAGGAGGGCACGGTAGTTCTGATGGGGGCTCTGCAGGAAGGCAGCCCGCACTGCCCCCTGCCTGAAACCTTGTGCAGGTGTTAAACAGCTGTCCAGCCCACCCTAGAGGTGACTGCATTTCAGCATGCCTGAAGCAACACAGCACCAGCAATGGACAGGAGAATGGCTCCTGGGCATGGCTTGCTCATGACTGCTTCAGTCCCATTGGATGGGCCTCAGCCTCTTTTCTTCCCCTCCCCTGCTTTGCAATGGGGCTGTAGACTCTGGGGAGAGGGGAGGCAGGCAGAGGTGTCTCCCTGCAGCAGATGTAGACACATCTCTGTATTAATCATTCTCTCATTGAAGCTTTTAGCTCTGTATTGAGTCCTTTTACATGGAAACTTTGTATTACGTCTTGGTGAGGCAGAGACTGTCCCTGTGGGGTGAATGAGGTGGGAATGTATAAGGCGGAAGGTGAGCACCTCTGGGCAGTTGCAAAGGTTGGAGAGGGGATGGAAGCCAGATCCAAGATCAATGAGCCCTGGGAAGTGGGCCCATTGAAAGGAGATTGGACCTGTGGATGCCTTGGGGGTCAGCAGCAAGGGCCTGCTTTGGGAAGTCCCCTCTTTGGAGGTGAATGTGGCAGCATTGAGACACCACCCAGAAGCAGGCGCCACAGACACTATGCAGATTTATGGGACAACTCTCACAGATCTTGCACATGCATAAAATGATAGATCTGCAGGAGGAGGGGGCCGTGGCGTAGTGAGGGGGCCGGAGGGGTCAGTTGCCCCTGAGAGAAAAATAATATCAAATTTAGTTAAAAATAGATGTCACACGTTTTTAAAAGGAATACCATATCTCCTGCCTTTTGTCTATTTTTGTCTCTTTAGGCCCCCCAGTTAAAATTTTCAAAAGCACTTGAGTGACTAAAGTCACTTTTGAAAATTGGACTTGGAAATCTAAGCTCAGATTTTCAAAGGTAATTAAGCTCCTAAAGAGACAGTTGCCAACTCGGATCTTCAAAGATATCTATCTGATCTTTACACACCTTTGAAAATCTGGTAATAAGTATCCTAGTCAGTTCTGAACGTGAGATGTAGGAGCCCAGTCCTAATTCCTTCAGGCTTTTTTTTTTATTTGAACATTTATCTACACTAATTCCCCTCCTTTCTCTTTCACTATCCAATAATGCATGGATCAAAATTATAGGTGCTTCGTGAATATGCTGACTTGAGAGTGGAAAGATTTCATATTGTCATGTATGATTCCTGGTAACCCATTTCGAATATGAAAAACTAGGTTGATACCTGTTCATATCAGGAGCTGTTGAATTCAGTTCACCATTTGTAGTATCTCATTAGGATGTTTAGTGGAGAAGATATTGGGTTTTTTTTTTTTATTTATACTGTGGGCAAAGCATGGGCTCACAAGAATTCTTCCATTGTTTTACCATGAGTCTCAAAACATTTGGTGTTTTTCTAAAGGCATCGAGTCAATTGATTATGTAGGAATCTCAGCTTTAATTTAAAAAAAGTTCTCTATACTTCTGGGCCTTACAGCTAAGGAGGAAAGCTTTAAAACATGAACCCTAAATACTCAAGAAACAAAAGGCCAATAAAAATCCAACATGTTTTATTTTTTTAAAATCTTATGATTTGTAGACCATTCTCATAACTTTGTGTAGGCGTTCCTTGTGATTTTTGGGTTGGCAATACTACTCTTTGATTGGTGAATTTAGAGAGGTCTCTCCCTTCAGTTTCCCTTTCCACCCTCCTTTTTTGTCACAGGTCATCAGAGAATCATAGAGACAATGGAGAGTAGGGTGAGTCCATGACTATGGTTAATGACTGGTCAGGGTGACTATTATCAGCCAGTGGTCTGAATGAGCTATCTACTACCATCTGTTAATCAACTGTAGGAAAAGGCTTCACGAGCAGACCTTATTTATATAGACATACCTACTTTGCCACAGAGATCAGTAGACACACTTGCTGTGTCAAGGTGATCAATTTTGGCTCTTTTGGGTTGAAATTCACTTAAGACTTGGAGCTGGGAGAATGAAATGTTGTTATCCATATTGTATGATTAAAAGGTAAAAGACTTGAACTTAATATGACCTGGCTTAGGGTCTACCATAACTTGAACACTAAGCAGAGGATAGTGAGTCACATCTAACTGAAAGTCACAGAAGATGGAAACAGGCTTTATTTCTGGTGGTGTAGAGTCTATTTGGGAGTCCTCAATTATATCTGACACTTTAAAGTGTTTAAAGGCAGAGCTGACTAGAATCAATTGAGAGTCCTTGTCTTGTCTCAGTGATCGCTTGAGCAAAAATCATTGATAAAATCTTGTGTAGATTGACCTTGGACTCAACATGCAGGCAGTGTGTTGAAGGGCAGTGCAAAGGAGGCAATGGTGGGGAGGTACCATATTACCTAGTGAAATCATTGGTGCTGAAATCACTAAGGACTGGAATTTGACCACAGAACTGACACTTTCTTAACAAAGACTCAATTTTTGCTATTTAAAAAGTAAATCAATGTAACAGAAAACTGCAATGCTCTCTGGTAACTTTTTAAAAATAAAACTTTAAACTTTATTGAAAAGATTGGATAGTTTGCAATTGAAAATATTTGACCTGCACTTAAGGCAACTGATGTAATTTTGTGTAAAATTTTGCATAATAAAGGATGGCATTTTTTTTGAAAATGTTCAACTATATTGATATACATTTTGATCAAATCTACTTCTGATATGATATTTGAGTGTGTTTGTGGGGGCGTGGGTGGTTGTATTTGTGTGTGGTTGTAGGTTTTTTTTTTTTTTTGCTCAACAAAAAATCCTCGGTGGTGGGGCCCTGCCAAAACTGTTCGAATTGGGCCCTGCACTTCCTAAAGCCGGCCCTGCTTCTGGGCATCAGCTCCCATGGGTTCTGTACTGGCTCTAGCAGCCAGCCCCATCACTGGTTGCCTTGGGCTGCACCCAGCCCCTGCTCATCAGGAAGCAAGTGATGCGAGTGCAGGCCAGAGGACGCTGGCGGAACGGGGCAGCCGTGCAGCCAATGGTTGGAGAGAAGTGGCAGCTTTCTTTTCAAAGTAGAGTTTCTTTCCAGCCACTGGCTATGCAACTGTGCAGCGTGGCATGCTCCCGGTGGCACTGTGGGCTGTCTGTTCCTGTCCCTTCCAGGAGCACAGAGCCAACCAGCCCCTCCCACCTTGTCCAGGGATCTGGTGTAGCTAGTGGCACCCTTGTGTGCACATGCAAGTGTGTGCAGTATGGGCATTGCCAACCCCAAACAGTCAGTGTATGCATGTGTGCTTGTGTGCAAGTCAACTCCATTCAGCATGAGCATGTGTGTGTCAACCCCAAGAATTCATGTGTGGGTATGCACAGCTGCTTGTGTGCAGCATCGTTCAGTGGTGACACGTGGAAGCACTCGGGAGGTGCACTGTGCACCTGCCAAAACTGTAATGGCTAAAGGGGGGCCCCCAAGCCCGCACTGCTCTGGGTGGCCCTCCCTGCACCCCCTCCTCCGCAAGCCCCACTCGCCCCAGTGCAGTGTTGTACTGCTAACCCCAACCACTCAGGCGGTCAGCGGGGCAGAGCAAGACCCGCTAGCAAAACCACGCTGCGGCCGGGGCGCGCGCGCGCAGCGCTAAGACACGCGGCCCAGGCCCTGGAACAGAACTACTTAGGGTCGCCCGCGCCCAGGCTGAGATCCCCGCCGGGCCGGCGAGAGGAACTAGCCACACCCCTTTGCTTCCGTCTCCATGGCACCCAAGAGGGGCCCTGAAGCAGCATAGTCGCAGGTTAATTACATCACCCACAGGCCGCCAGCCAGGGTACTTAGGTGCCCGAAGCCTGCCTGCCTGCAGGTGGGGCACGCGGCCGTGACAAGGGACTAATCCCTCGCCCCTATGTCCTCATTCACTATTGGCACTGCGGCGCCCTCGTCCTTGCACGTGCACTCCCGGGTGAGGCAGACAGGAGGGAAAGCGGGCAGGCGGGCAGGCAGGCACGGGCCGTTGGAAAGGGGGGGGGGGCGCTCCCATAATCCCGGGCGTCGGTTGAACCGTTAGGGCCCTGCCCAGCTACCGGGGTCCTGCGCCCGGCCCCGCAGCCCCCGGGCCTCTCCTCTGGGCCCATGGAGCTGCCCGCCGTCCACAGGTGTCTCCAAGTGAGTGAGGCGCTGGGGCACCTCAGAGGCGGGAGGCCCCGTTTGCCCCCATGCGGCGCCTCAGCAGCCGGCGGGCCGAGGCTGCCTCCTGTGAACGGTGGGGCTGCCCCCGGCTCCGGAAGAGGCTCCGCCGCGGCTGCCCCCTTGTGTCAGCAGCCCCGCCCCGCGCTCCCCAGCGGGAAGGGGAGGCCGCAGGCGGCTCGCGGTCCCCGTCCAGTGTGCGGGGTCCGGTGGGTTGTACAGAACTGCTCCCCCGTAGCGCTGTGCTACGCAGCGTGCACTGAGCATGCGCGGTATCTCTGCTGCGCTATCATAGAATACTAGTTATCATAGAAGTTATCATAGAATCCTAGGACTGGAAGGGACCTCCAGAGGTCATCGAGCCCAGTCCCCTGCCCTCATGGCAGGACCCAGTACTGTCTAGACCATCCCTGATAGACATTTATCTAACCTACTGGTAAATATCTCCAGAGATGGAGATTCCACAACCTCCCTGGGCAATTTATTCCAGTGTCTGACTACCCTGACAGTTAGGAACTTTTTCCTAATGTCCAACCTGAACCTCCCTTGCTGCAGTTTAAGCCCATTGCTTCTTGTTCTATCAGAGGCCAAGATGAACAAGTTTTCTCCCTCCTCCTTATGACACCCTTTTAGATATCTGAAAACTGCGATCATGTCCCCTCAATCTTCTCTTTCTAAACTAAACAAACCCAATTCCTTCAGTCCTTCCCTCATAGGTCATGTTCTCTAGACCTTTAATCATTCTCGTTGCTCTTCTCTGGACCCTCTCCAATTTTTCCATATCTTTCTTGAAATGCGGTGCCCAGAACTGGATACAATACTCCAATTGAGGCCTAACCAGCGCAGAGTAGAGCGGAAGAATGACCTCTCGTGTCTTGCTCACAACACACCTGTTAATACACCCCAGAATCATGTTTGCTTTCTTTGCAACAGCATCACACTGCTGACTCATATTTAACTTGTGGTCCACTATAACCTCTAGATCCCTTTCTGCCGTACTTCTTCCTAGACTGTCGCTTCCCATTCTGTATGTGTGAAACTGATTGTTCCTTCCTAAGTGGAGCACTTTGCATTTGTCTTTATTAAACTTCATCCTATTTATCTCAGACCATTTCTCCAATTTGTCCAGGTCATTTTGAATTATGACCCTATCCTTCAGATTAGTCGCAACCCCTCCCAGCTTGGTATGATCTGCAAACTTAATAAGCGTACTTTCTATACCAATATCTAAATCGTTGATGAAGATATTGAACAGAGCAGTCCCAAAACAGACCCTCACGGAACCCCACTTGTTATGCCTTTCCAGCAGGAATGTGAACCATTAATAACTACTCTCTGAGTACGGTTATCCAGCCAGTTATGCACCCACCTTATAGTAGCCCCATCTAAGTTGTATTTACCTAGTTGATTGATAAGAATATCATGCGAGACCATATCAAACGCCTTACTAAAGTCTAGGTATACATCCACTGCTTCTCCCTTATCCACAAGACTCGTTATCCTATTAAAGAAAGCTATCAGATTGGTTTGACATGATTTGTTCTTTACAAATCCATGCTGGCTGTTCCCTATCACCTTGCCACTTCCCAAGTGTCTACAGATGATTTCCTTAATTACTTGCTCCATTATCTTCTCTGGCACAGAAGTTAAACTAACTGGTCTATAGTTTCCTGGGTTGTTCTTATTTCCCTTTTTATAGATGGGGACTATGTTTGCCCTTTTCCAGTCCTCTGGAATCTCTCCTGTCTCTCATGATTTTCCAAAGATGATAGCTAGAGGCTCAGATACCTCCTCTATCAGCTCCTTGAGTATTCTAGGATGCATTTCATCAGGCCCTGATGACTTGCAGGCATCCAACTTTTCTAGGTGATTTTTAACTTGTTCTTTTTTTATTTTACCTTCTAAAATTACCCCCTTTCCACTAGCATTCACTATGTTAGGCATTCCTACAGACTTCTTGGTAAAGACCGAAACAAAGAAGTCATTAAGCATCTCTGCCATTTCCAAGTTTCCTGTTACTGTTTCTCCCTCCTCACTGACCAGTGGGCCTACCCTCTCCTTGGTTTTCCTCTTGCTTCTAATGTATTTATAAAGCGTCTTCTTGTTTCCCTTTATTCCGTAGCTAGTTTGAGCTCATTCTGTGCCTTTGCCTTTCTAATCTTGCCCCTGCATTCCTGTGCTGTTTGCCTATATTCATCCTTTGTAATTTGTCCTACTTTCCATTTTTTATATGACTCCTTTTTTATTTTTAGATCATTCAGGATCTTGTGGTTAAGCCAAGGCGGTCTTTTGCCATATTTTCTATCTTTCCGACACATCGGAATAGCTTGCTTTTGGGCCCTTAACAATGTCCGTTTGAAAAACTGCCAACTCTCCTCAGTTGTTTTTCCCCTCAGTCTCGATTCCCATGGGACCTTACCTATCAGCTCTCTGAGCTTACCAAAATCCGCCTTCCTGAAATCCATTGTCTCTGTTTTGCTGTTCTCCCTTCTACCCTTCCTTAGAATTGTGAACTCTATGATTTCATGATCACTTTCACCCAAGCTGCCTTCCACTTTCAAATTCTCAACCAGTTCCTCCCTATTTGTTAGGATCAAATCTAGAACAGCTTTCTCCCTGGTAGCTTTTTCAACTGCCCTTTGCCCTGCCCTCGCCACGTATAAGTTGCTGCTGACTACATCTCACAGGGGGTTAAGAACGGAGAAAGGAGGCTACACAGGGTGGGGGTCGGCAGGGAACTGGCCGGCAGTTCTATACAAAGCGCTGTATGTAACGGTTACCTGTCGGACTGTGCTACTTCCGGGAGCAGTATCTCATAGGAGCAGTTCCTTACAATTGTACCTGTCAGTAACTGCTACCAGTAGCACATTGCTACAAGGAGCAGTTCTGTAGAAGCCTTACTAGTTTTATCTGTCCCCTTCCCTAGTTAACTAGATTGCACATTGATATTGTTATTTACAGCTGGGCTGTGTCTACATTGGCAAGATTTAGCGCAAGCACAGACGCTTTTGCGGAAAATCTTGCGCAAGAGGCCAGTGTAGACAGGTAACATCAATTTATTGTGCAAGAAAGCCCGATGGCTAAAATGGCCATCGGAGCTTTCTTGCGCAAGAGAGCGTCTACACTGGCACGGATGCTTTTGTGCAAAAGCAAATCTTTTGCGCAAAGGCACATGCCAGTATAGACGCTCTCTTACTCAAATACTCTAACGCAAAAACTCTTGCGTTTAGAGTATTTGCGCTAAATCTTGCCAGTCTAGACATAGCCCTGATGTACAGTATGCACGTGTTAGCTGCATTTCCAACAGCATGATAAACCTAGGTATCTGTTTAAGGGCCAAGTCCATCATGCATGTATACAAGTCATTTTACTCGCCTAAATCCTGATTGATCAAAGTAGTGAAATACATGCCTAACTTGGTCTCAGACTTAAGTGAAATTATTTCCATGCTAAAATTAGATGAGTAAATTTTTGAAAAATCGGTCTCTTAATTCCAATCATTCAGTTGGATGATTTCCATGGATATGACTAGGACCAGGCCCTTAGTTTGTAAGTATGTTTAGGATAAAAGGAGATGAACACATTAATTGCTCACTGTGACCACTTGGCATTTAAATGGTTAAATTATTTCTGTTGTTTTCATTATGTGTGTTTAGCTCTTGCATGTTTCCAACATCTTAAACTACTCTCTTGCTGATTAGGAGATGAAGTGAATACTGTTACTTATAGTATCTAAACATAAACTTCTTAAGGTCTAGCTGTTACTATTTGGATTTACGATAGCCTAATTCATACCCTCCCAATTTGAAGTGTACTTTTTTATTTTTAAAACTTATTTTATAATAAACTTATGATCCTGATCCTGCAAACATTTACTGCATCCTTAACTTTACTTGCTTGAGTAATCTAGTTGATTTCAATGGGACAACTTATATGTAAAAATAATCAAAAACACAAGTGTCTTCAGAAATAAGCCTGATCATGTTAGGAGAGTTGGCTGGGCAACAGTGCTGCAGAAAAGAATCTTTGGTTAATAGTGGATCACAAACTGAAAATGATTCAACAGTGTGAAGCTGTTACCAAAAAGGCAAGTGTCATTCTGGGACATATTAACAGGTGTGCCATCTGTGTGTCATGGCAGATAAGTATTCTCTGTAACAGGATGTTAAGGCCCTAGCTAGAGCACTACAGGTTGTACCTTCCTAAACGGGGATTCTCTTGTCCACCATGGATGGTCCTGGACCAGAGAGCCCAGAGGCAGGGAGGTCAGTGGTGGCCCAGGAGCCTTGGGACAGGGGGCTCAGGCAACCTGGGGAGTCCTGTGGTGCGGCGAGGAGCCCTACAGCAGCTGGTTCTGGCAGCATAAGGAGCCCCATAGCGTAAGGCTCTGCAAGTGTGGGGGCTCTGGTGGCGCAACCAGGAGTCCAACATCAGGGGCTCAGGCGGTGTAGGGAGCCTTGTGGAATGCCTAGGAGCCCTGCAGCAGGAAGCTCAAGTGGCTTGAAGGGCTCCAGCAGTGCAGCCAGGGGCATGGCAGGGGCTCAGGCAGTGGAAGAGCCCTGCAGCAAGGGGCTCAGGTGGCATGGGGAGCACTGCAGCAAGGGGGTCCAGCAATGCATCTGGAAGTCCCAGGGCTGAGGGGTCTGGCAGCAAAGCCGGCTCAAGGCGGAGGGCTGGGAGGTCAGCAGGGGCCAGAAGTGGAAACCTGCAGGTACCTGGGAGGCCAGTGACAGAGGACCTCTCTTGATTCAGCAAATTCCCTTGTTCGGGATGGTCAGGTCCCATGGGTGCTGGACCAGGGAGGTCCAACCTGTATGTCCATTCTAGGATGCTACATTTTAAAAAGTTGTGAACAAATCGAGAGTCCAGAGGGGAGCAAAAAAAGTAAGGGACTTGGAAATATGACTAATGAGGAGCGATTGAAAGATTGAGCATGTTTGGTCTAGAGAGAAGACTGAGGGCATGGGCACAAGAGCTTTCAAATATATAAAATATTACAGTAAAGAGGATGGTCTCCTCACTGATCAATTGGTCTCCATGTCCAATGACAATGTAGGATAAGAAACAGTCATGTTAGTGTTAGTAAGGGAGATTTGGGTTAGCTATTAGAAAGCTTTTCCTAACTTTAAAGATAGTTGAATAGTGTAATAAGCTACTTAAAAAGGTGAAAACTATGTAAACATTTGAATTGCTTCTCATCCTAAAGCTCATAGACTCTAAGGTCAGAAGGGACCATTATGATCATCTAGTCTGACCCCCTGCACAATGCAGGCCACAGAATCTCACCCACCCTCTCCTAGAATAATCCTCTCACCTATATCTCAGATATTGAAGCCTTCAAATAGTTCGAAGACCCCAAGATGCAGAGAATCCTCCAGCTGTGATCTATACCCCATGCTACAGAAGAAGGCGAAAAACCTCCAGGGCCTCTGCCAATCTACCCTGGAGGAAAATTCCTTCCGACCCCAAATATGGCGATCAGCTAAACCCTGAGCATGTGGGCAAGACTCACCAGCCAGACACCCAGAAAGTTCTCTATAGTAACTCCTATCATCCCTCCATTGACCTATTTACCACTGATAATGAATGGTCAATTAGTTACCAAGATCATGTTATCTCATCAAACCATCCCCTTCATAAACCCATCTAGTTTAATCTTGAAGCCAGATAGATCTTTTGCCCCCACTACTTCCCTTGGAAGGCCGTTCCAGAACCTCACTCCTCTAATGGTTAGAAACCTTCGTCTAATCTCAAGTCTAAACTTCCTACTAGCCAGCTTATATCCATTTGTTCTTGTGTCCACATTGGTATTAAGCTTAAATAATTCCTCTCCCTCCCTGGTATTTATCCCTCTAATATATTTAAAGAGTGCAATCATGCCCCCCTCAGCCTTCTTTTGGTTAAGGTAAACAAGCCAAGCTCCTTGAGTCTCCTTTCATAAGACAGGTTTTCCATTCCTCAGATCATCCTAGTGGCCCTTCTTTGTACCTGTTATAGTTTGAATTCATCCTTCTTAAACATGGGAGACCAGAACTGCACACAGTATTCCAAATGGGGTCTCACCAATGCCTTGTATAACGGCACTAACACCTCCTTATCCCTACTGGAAATACCTCGCCTAATACATCCCAAGACCGTATTAGCCTTTTCACGCCATGTCACAATGGCGGCTCATAGTCATCCTATAATCAACCAGGACTCCGAGGTCCTTCTCCTCCTCCGTTACTTCCAACTGATGTGTCCCCAGCTTATAACTAAAATTCTTGTTATTAATCCTAAATGCATAACCTTACACTTCTCTCTATTAAATTTCATCCTATTGCTATCACTCCAATTTACAAGGTCATCCAGATCTTCCTGTGTAATATCCGATCCTTTTCTGAATTGGCAATACCTCCCAACTTTGTGTCATCCATAAATTTTATCAGGACACTTCCACTTTTGGTGCCAAGGTCAGCAATAAAAGATTAAATAAAATTGGCCCCAAAACTGATCCCTGAGGAACTCCGCTAGTAACCTTCCTCCAACCTGACAGTTCACCTTTCAATATGACCGCTGTAGTCTCCCCTTTAACCAGTTGCTTATCCACCTCTCAACTTTCATATTAATCCCTATTTTTCCAATTTAACCAATAATTCCCCATGTGGTACTGTATCAAATGCCTTACTAAAGTCGAGGTAGATTAGATCGACTGCATTTCCTTTATCTAAAAAATCTGTTACTTTCTCAAAAAGGAGATCAGGTTGGTTTGGCATGATCTACCTTTTGTAAAACCATGTTGTAATTTGTCCCAATTGCCATTAGCCTCAATGTCTCTAACTACTTTCTCCTTCAAAATTTTTCCAAGATCTTGCATACTACAGATGTCAAACTAACAGGCCTGTAGTTACCGGGTTGCTTTTTTTTTCTTAAAAATAGGAACTATATTAGCAATTCTCCAGTCAAATGGTACAACCCCTGAGTTTAGAGATTTATTAAAAATTTTTGCTAATGGACTTGCAATTTCATGTGCCAGTTCCTTTAATATTCTTGGATGAAGATTATCTGGGCCCCCCGATTTACTCCCATTAAGCTGTTCAAGTTTGGCTTTTACCTCGGATATGGTAATATCTACCTCCATATCCTTAGTCCCATTTGTTATGTTACCATTATCCCTAAGCTCTTCATTAGCCTCATTAAAGACTGAAGCAAAGTATTTGTTTAGATATTGGGCCATTCCTAGATTATCTTTAACCTCCACTCCATCCTTAGTAATTAGCGGTCCTACTTCTTTTTTGGTTTTTTTCCTATTTATATGGCTATAAAACCTTTTACTATTGGTTTTAATTCCCTTTGCAAGGTCCAACTTTACCTGACTTTTAGCCTCTCTCACTTTGTCCCTACATGCTCTAACCTCAATAAGGTAGCTTTCTTTACTGATCCCTCCGTCTTCCACTCCTTATATGCTTTCTGCTTTTTCTTAATCACCTCTCTGAGATGCTTGCTCATCCAGCTTGGTCTAACACACCTGCCTATAATTTTTTCCCCTTTTCTTGGGATACAGGCTTCTGACAGCTTCTGCAACTTTAACTTAAAATAATCCCAGGCCTCCTCCACCTCAAGATCCATAATTTCTTTAATCCAATCAACTTCCCTAACTAATTTCCTTAATTTATTAAAGTTATCCCTTTTGAAATCAAAAACCCTAGTCTCAGATTTATTTTTGTTTATCTTTCCATTTAATTTGAACTGTATTAGCTCATGATCACTCGAGCCAAGATTGTCCCCTACAACCATTTCATCTATGAGGTCCTCGCTACTCACCAAAACCAAATCTAAAATAGCATCCCCCCTTGTTGGTTTAGCAACTACTTGATGAAGGAATTCATCAGCTATCACATCTAGGAAAATCTGAGCCCTATTATTATTACTAGCACTTGTTCTCCAGTCTATATCTGGAAAGTTGAAATCTCCCATGATTACGCAGTTTCCATGAGTATTTACTTCATTAAAAACATTAAAGAGGTCTCTATCCATATCCAAATTGGATCCTGGTGGTCTATAACACACCCCAAGCACTATCCCAGGGGAGGATCTGATAGTTTTCTTCCCCAATGTGATTTTTGCCCAAACAGACTCTGTCTTCTCCATTCCATCACTTTTTATTTCTTTACAATCTACCTCATCTTTGATATACAATGCGACTCCACCACCTTTACCCTTATTTCTGTCTTTCCTAAACAGCACATACCCTTCAATACCTATACTCCAATCATGCCTAGTATTCCACCATGTTTCTGTTATTCCTATAATATCTGGTTTCACTTCCTGGACCAATAGCTCAAGTTCCTCCATTTTGTTACCTCGCATTGGTGTACAAACATCTTAGTTTTTGCTGTTTGGCCTCACTCACATTCTTTACCCAATTTGGCACGGACGTTGTACCTCCAATATGACCTATTAGACTAGTATCCACCCTACCCTTCCTCCTTATGTCCATTCTCCTACCCCCAGCTATATCCTTTCTTACTTCGCTTTTCCTCCCTCTCAGTGTTAAAATCTGGCGTAGAGATTACCTGAACATCTCCCAACCGTCTCCCCAAATTCCTAGTTTAAAGCTCTCTTAATCAGTTGAGCCAGCCTCCATCCTAGAAGTCTATTTCCCTCCCTACTTAGGTGAAGTCCATCCTGAGAGAACAGTCCTCTGTCCATAAATGCCTCCCAGTGACCATACATCCCAAAGCCCTCCTTATAGCACCACTGCCTAAGCCATCTATTGATCATCATAATCCTGTCACATCTTAGTTGCCCTTCTCTAGGAACAGGCAGAATGCCACTAAAAATCACCTGAGCCTCAATTTGCTTGAGCGTCCTCCCCAGCCTAGCATAGTCTCCCTTAATTCGTTCCAGCGAGAATCTAGCCGTATCATTTGTTCCTACATGAAGGATGATCAATGGATTCCTTCCTGCTCCCTTAATAATCCTCTTCAACCTCAGTTCCACATCCCGTATCTTAGCTATTTATATATTAAGAGCTTCAATAGAACTAATCATATATAAAAACAAGTACAAGTGTGGTTACAGAGTCGAGACCTATATTTCTCCAAATATAGCCCAAATGCATGCATACCTTCTCCCTTCTCTTTGTGTATAGAAATGCATTTGAAAATTTCATTTGGTGAATGTTTTTCTCTTACTTTCCAGCTTAGTGATGAAAACGAACAGCTACTTAAGAAATTGAAAAGACTGCGTAGAAAAAATCAAGAGCTAGAAAATGATTTGATTCAGATCCGAGAGAAACTGCATCTGCAGCAATTCATGCATGTCACAAGCAGAGAGTAAGAATTATTTCCGTAGATTCAAGTCTCGATTTGAGACTTGGACCTGAATGCAGGGGTGAGAATGCCATGCAGAACTTGGATACTTGTCCCCTATGTCATCTTTTAGAGGGGCCATTAAACCTAATTTGTTCTGTTTATCTTTGGTGGTTGTCTACACAAGGGAAAAAAAGATTATACAAATCTTGGTGCACTGCTCAAGAAAGAGTAGAGGGCAATCCTGATGCTTGGGACAAAATTAACTCTGTCAGTGCAACAGCAAATTGCATAGGAAAGATAGAAAGTATGGCAAGAGATCACTTTGGCTTAACTAGGAGATCTTACATGATCTAAAAATCAAAAGGAGTCCTATAAAAAGTGGAAACTAGGTCAAATTACAAAGGATGAATACAGGCAAATAACGCAAGTATGCAGAGGCAAGATTAGAAAGGCAAAGGCACAAAATGAGCTCAGTCATAAAGAGTAACAAGAAGACATTCTACAAATATATTAGAAGCAAGAGGAAGACCAATGTCAGGGTAGGCTCTTTGCTCAGTGAAGAGGGAGAAACAATAATAGGAAATGTGGAAATGGCAGAGGTCTTAAGGACTTCTTTCAGTTTTTGTCAAGAAGATTGATGGTGACAGGATGCCTAACATAGTGAGTGATAGTGGAAATGGGGTAGGTTTAGAAGTTTAAAAAAAGAACAAGTCAAAAATTATTTAGAAAAGTTAGATGTCTGCTTGTCACCACAGCCTGATGAAATGCATCCTAGAATACTCAAGGAGCTGATAGAGGAGGTATCTGAGCCTTAAGCTATCATCTTTGAAAAATCATGGAAGTTGGGAGACATATCAGAAGACTGAAAAAGGGCAAATATAGTGCCCATCTATAAAAAGAGAAATAAGAACAACCCAGGAAATTACAGACCAGTCAGTTTAACTTCTATGCCAGGGAAGATAATGGAGTAAGTAATTAAGGAATTCATCTGCAAACACCTGGAAGATAAGAAGGTGATAGGTAACAGCCAGCATGGATTTGTAAAGAACAAATCATGTCAAACCAATCATAACTTTCTTTGATAAGATAATAAGTCTTGTGGATAAGGGAGAATTGGTGGATGTGGTATATCTAGACCTCAGTAAAGCATTTGATACAGTCTTGCATAACCTTTTTATTAATAAACTAGGGAAATACAACCAAGATGGGGCTACTGTAAGGTGGGTTTATAAATGGTTGGATAACTGTTCTCAGAGAGTAGTTATTAATGGCTCAGAGTCATGCTGGAAGGTCTTAACAAGTAGGGCTCCACAGAGGTCTGTTTTGGGACCAGTTCTGTTCAATATCTTCATCAACGATTTAGATATTGGCATAGAAATTATACTTATTAAGTATGCAGATGGTACCAAGGTGGGAAGGGTTGCAACTGTTTTGGAGGGTAGGGTCATAATTCAAAATGCTCTGGACAAACTGGAGAAATGGTCTGAGGCAAACAGGATGAAGTTTAATAAGGACAAATGCAAAGTACTCCTCTTAAGAAGGAACAATCATTTCACACATACAGAATGGGAAGCGACTGTCTAGGAAGGAGTACCGCAGAAAGGGATCTAGGGGTCATAGTGGACCATAAGCTAAATATGAATCAGCATTGTGACACTGTTGCAAAAAAAGCAAACATGATTCTGGGATGCATTAATAGGAATGTTGTGAGCAAGACACGAGAAGTAATTCTTCTGCCCTACTCTGCACTGATTAGGCCTCAATTGGAGTATTGTGTCCAGTTCTGGGCACTACATTTTGAGAAAGATGTGGAGAAATTGGAGACGATCCACAGAAGAACAAAAATGATTAAAAGTCTAGAAAACATGTCTTATGAGGGAAGATTGAAAGAATTGGGCTTGCTTAGTTTAGAAAAGAGAAGACGGGACACAATAGCTGTTTTCAAGTATCTAAAAGGGAGTTACAAGGAGAAGGGAGAAAAATTGTTCTCCTTGATCTCTGATGATAGGACAAGAAGCAATGGACTTAAATTGCAGCAAGGGAGGTTTAGGCTGGACATAAAAAAAACTTGTCAGGGAAGTTAAACACTGGAATAAATTGCCTAGGGAGGTTGTGGAATCTCCATCACTGGAGATATTCAAGAGCAGGTTAGATAGGCATCTGTCAGAGATGATCTAGAACAGGACTACTCAACTTTGGAAGCTCCAGAGCCCACAATGATACAGCACATGCTGAGGGCTGCAACTTAAATGTGGTTGCATACACATGCAAATATATATGCAAATATATGCAAATAGTTTATTTCACACTGATGGGCAGGGCTCGCTGAGCTGCGGTGAGCCCTGCTCGCCAGCCGCATGGTTCAGCACGCTGCGCATGCGCTGATCGTGCTGCGGCGCCGTGCCGGGCTATAATCTACTCGCCTGTGGTGAGTAGATTACCTTAATTGTTGAGCCCTGCTGATGGGCATTAAGATTAAGGCAAGACTACACAACACACAGGCCCCATTTAAGTTAAGGATGTTAAGTATCGACTGATTAATCGAATAGTCGATGCATTTTGCATCGGGTATTTGATTAGTCAATAGGGAGCTTGTGCTTTTGAAGTCAAAAGCACCCTGTGGAGCCTGGGGTCAGCTGGGGAGCCTTATGCTGGGCTCCCCGAGGCCTTTCAAAGTGTCAGTGCCACATGGAGCCCGGGATCAGTGGGGGAATCCCCAACTGATCCCAGGCTCCCCATGGCGCTGCGGATTTGAAATGCTGCAAAGAGCCTGATGCTAGACGGAGTCCAGGGTCAGTGGGGGAGTCCCCATCTGATCCTGGGCTCCACGCGGCTCTGCCCCTTTGAAATGCCGCGAGGAGCTTGATGTCAGGCTCCCTGCGGTGTTTCAAAGCGGCAGCGCTGCTTGAAGCCTGGGGTCTGGACAGCAAAGGGGAGGAGGGAGCAACTAGTCGACTAGTCCTTCACATCCCTAATTTAAGTCAGTTCTGCTGATATGAATAAAATGCAATATTTACCCAATTTCTACCCATATGACAGCCCTTTTAATGAGCAATGACAGTCCAGGAATTTAACTACTAAAACGCTTATCAACAGAAGACCATTATATTGACTGCTTTTTTGTTTTGGCTCCCACCCACAGGCCACATGTTGAATAGCCCTGATCTAGAAGCTGTTTGGTCCTGCCATGAGGGCAGGGGACTGGACTCAATGACTTCTAAAGGTCCTTTCCAGTTCTAGTGTTCTATGATTCTATTAAATTGTGATATCTGTGCTGCATTTTTTACTCAGTGTGCAACCAGTATCCAACTTAATATAAAGTGCTATAGGATATTTTGATGGCAAGTAAACCATCAGTGGATAAAATGTGCAATACTTTTATTAGTGCTATTTAAAACATTTGGATGTGAAAATTTGACTTTTAAAAAGCTGTGGTGCTTTGAACAGTAGCTAGATAGCATTCTATGTGTCTTTTTCCATAGGACTTTCCATGAAAAATATGAAAAGCAAAAACTTGTATTTTGAGATCAAAGGAAAAATGTCTTCTTTTATCCTTCCTTCTTTAAAATGTTCCCATCAGAGTTCTGAAATCTGTTTGCATTGTTGAGTGGGAGAAAGATCATCCATAAGCTGTTGCATTTATCTTAATTAAGTGTTCAGGTTCAAACAGAATCGCACTTATGGCATAAAGGAGGTAGCAGTCACAACAAGGACATTAAAGTAGAAAGTGAAAGTGCCAGGTAAGTTCTTCTGGGGACTTGCTTATTTACAAGGCTAATAAAACATTTCTTACCTCAGTGGAATTAGCATACTTTAAGGGATGTGTATGGTGATTTACTTCTCTTGGATAGAATATGGAGAATATTATTAATGAGAAATGTAATTTGGGTATATTAGATTTTGCTTGAAAGTAACTTTCAGTATGTTTGAGGGATTCAGGTTCCTACATTATGCTATAGAAAGGAAAATTCATTCTGTTTAAGTAAAGTAAAACTCCAGTGGTCCAGCATCCAATGGTCCGGCACTCCTGATGGGCCGGCACCATCTGGAACCCGGAAGTGCTCCGGGCAGCCGGACAATTGGAGCTCCTCTGCCCCCGGCTTCCCCAAGTCCGCCACTGGTCAGTTTCAGCAGTGGCTGACTTGGGGATGCCTCGGGCAGAGCAGCTGGGGTGCTGCCAGGTTGGTCCCGCAGCGCCGAGGGGCGCATCCCCCCCAGATCCCTCATAGCCCCCCTTTCCGATAGTCCGGCATATTTGATAATCCGGCACCCCCTGGGTCCTAAAGGTGCCCGGATTATCGGAAGTTTACTGTATTGAGAAAGGGAATGCTAGGTCACAGACAGTGAAACTAAAGAAAAATATATAAGGGTTGAGTAGAAATTTTGTATTGGGAAAAATAGAAGGAAATGGGGAATAGGAATGTCAACATTTAGTCAAATACATGATTAATTGACAAGCCTGGGCTTATCGGTTAATCTTATCGACTACATGCATCATGTATCATATATGTAGCAGAGGGAGAGGGGCGGGAGAAGGGGGGAGTCGGTGCCATGGGGAGCAAGCTTTTAAGTTGGCTCCCCGTGACCACCAGATCCACAGAGCTGCCTGCTCCCCAACCCCCCGAGCACTGCTGCCTCTGATAGGGTGGCAGAAGCACAGAGAGTGAGGAGGGTAGGCAGGAGCTAGAACATGCAGGAAGCTGGCTCACGTGAGCCGCTTTCCCCCACCCTCCATGCTGCTGCCTCTCTATCAGAGGCATCAGCGGGGTTGGTGGGGAGGGGAGGAGAGGCTGCTGCAGAGCAGCCTGTCAGCAGCGGGCCCAGGCCTGCCACGAACAGAGACTGCTCCATGGGATGCATTCATATTTCACTTTATGGGCAGACTGTAAAAAAAATAAATCTTATACACCCTGAAAAATTTCCAAATTTCTCTTTTCTAACTCTAGCTATGAGATGTTTCACTGAAAAGTTAGTAACATACATTTAACATACCAATTATTCCATATAAGTATCCTATGTTTCATGAGATTGAGAAATAAATGTATCTATAAGAAACCTTCAAAGAGTTTGGGTATATAGCTCTATAGAAAACTGAGGCTTTATTATAGTGTTTGTTTAAAAAGCCAGGGTTCTTCATATAGCCAGCAGCATCTTGTGCTCAGTAAAAGTCCAGTCCAATATGCATTGAAGTCAGTAACCTCTGGGTCAGGCTTGAATAGTCCAGTTCTCAATCCATGAAGTCATTGGGTCTACTCATATGGGTAAGGGTTGCAGGTATAAGCCATACATTACTGTTTTTGTTGATGTATGTCTAACATTCAGCTTTTTTGGTTATCTGTGTTGCATTTATTTCATAAATATGCCCACTCAAATACAGGTTGAACTTCTCTTGTCTGGCACTCTCTGGTCTGGCAACATCCATGGTTGGGCATGATTTAATTAACTGGATGTCCACTTATCATGGGAGTGGGCAAGTTTCCTGTGGTCCCATAAAGCTTGTTTACAGCAACAGTCTTGACTCTCAGTGTTCTGTTTTATTTAGTTCTAATTTACCCTAAATATCTTCTAAGAGCCTACTAAACAGTAGAAGTGTTGGTAATGCTGCTAGACAATATTGACCTCCTGTGATCTGGCAAATTCTCTGGTTCAGCACTAGTTAGGTCCTGAGGGTGCCAGATGAGAGAGGTCAACCTGTATCAACATTCTTCTTATATACAATAATATAAATAACTTGGGTTATAAGATTATAGTCCATTTCTAGGAGCTAATGAGCATATTAATACTATAATAGGAGGAACATCCATATGTATTCACTAATTAATCTATGGGTCTGATTTATGTAGACTCAGAGCTATGAAATATAACTACAATCCAAAAGGTTTCCGTATAACTAACATATTACCAAATGTGAGCAAGTTCTTGCTTGCTTGCTTGCTTTCTTTTATGATGGATTAAAATGGTAGTTTGCATGCTATATTCAGCACTTCACACACATTTCTCTGTTACCAGAATACTTCAGATGTATAATAACCTGCAGAAATGTTATGTCAGAGAAATCAGAACAATCCAGGAACAAAGTAAAATAATTAAAAATCTCACTGTAAGTAGTGACTGTTCAGTGTATTTAAAATAATTTAATGCAACACTTAAAGACAAGTTTTGAGCTTTCCTAGTGTTCATATACATGGTCACATATTTTTCTTCTCCTTCTCTCTCTCTCTTTAAAATGTCCTCTTCTTTTCCTTGTTGAGTTCACAGGTGAATGGATCTATTTTGTCGAGAGTTAATTCTGTCACTGCTCTTTTTGGTCTCTACTTTAATGTTGATTGCATTTAGGTTATTTTTGTAGATATTTGTAAGAATTGACTCAATCCCACAGAGTTAAGTGTTCATTATGTTGGGTTAAACCCCATTTTTGTTATTGCCAGAAAAAAGAGTTGTATAATTGTTACAAAGTTTAAAAACTTCATATTAATATTCATAGTGACAGGTATGGAAATGTAGCAACTAAATAAGGAAAATTGTATTTTAATATTTTCTTTTTTAAAAAGCGTGTCATGCTGTACCTGGCAATATTATGTAATGTTGCAAATTAACATTTCCTTAATACATTTAAGTTTTTTAAGTTCCTCTTCAGATGTATGCACACTGGGTTGATCATTTTACAAAGTAGAGTGTCGTAGTTGTTGGGTGGCTGATACCAGTAGGGTCATATCAGGACTAGAGTAAAGTGTTTCAGTTTTTTTGTGGGAGGGGTGGTATTTCCTATTTGTGAGTATGTATTTAAAACAGATTTTTTAAAATTGGTGTTTGTGGGTTTTGCTGCTTATCCTTAATGCTTTTTCTGGTAAATTCTGTTGTAAATTAGGTATTTAAAACCTAAATTGGTGCTTGAGAGATATTGCTAATCATTTAAAGCTGAGATTGATATTTTTGTACACTTCTGCTTTAAGTTTTTAATTTTTTTTAAATTTAGATGAACATTCATGAGCTAAAGCATCAGCTTCAAGGCCAAAAGCAAATAATTGAGCAGCTGGAATGGAAAAAGGTCTCCCAGAAGGACAACACTGTTTCTGGAGTAAGAACTCCAACAGCAGAGACAGAAGTAACAATATCTCACAGATGCTTGTGTAAAAAGGGAGCCTGTCCTTGCAGATATTTAGGTAATTGATATGTGTGGCAGTTTACAAAGCAAACATTGACTTCCTGCTCTGATACTTTTCTACATGTCATGCCTCATCAAAAAGAATGCATTTCATCTTAATACACAGGACTCACTCAAGGCCATATGTTTCTCTTAGCCCTTCTTGTAGTATCTAAAGAGCTATTAAACTTTGAAAAATGGCTATATGAAAATGGACCCAGCTGATCAATAGATCTACATTGTGTGGATTTAATCTCATATCTTTTTATTTTAGTGACAAAAAAACTTCTGCTGCATTTTTCTTTTGCTTAAACGTACAAAGTCAGTGTAGCTCAGAGAAAGGAGCTATAGTCTGTATCTTGTGCATCAGCACAGGCAGTGGGTGAAAGCCCAGCTGAGGAAAGCAAGCCTCAGCCCCTCCGCGCCCCTTCCACCTGAGACCTGACCCTGGAGCCAAGCCCTGCTCACCCCCAGCCCGATTCTTCCTGGTCACGTGGAGGGCCGGGGTTGCTGTGCTGCAGCCCAGGCCTGGCCCTCCCAGCAGTCAGGGAGCAGGATTGCTGTGCTACAGCCCCAGCCTTCCCTGGCAGCCGGGGAAGCTGGGTTGCCATACTGCAGCTGCAGCCTTCAGTGGTCAGGTGTGTAGGCAGTTTTGGGAAGGCTGTGCCTTCCCTTGCCTACATTACCAGTCACCCATGTTTATCGGCATTATTATTTACTATATCATTGTCAGCTGTACGCATAAACCCATTGAAGGCAGTCTTGTTGCATACTTTTGACTTCAGAATCTTAACTTTTGATGATCTTATATGAGGGAGCCAGATTTTAACAAAAACCCTTCCCTCCTTTTTTTGAACTGTAAAACTGGGCACCTTTCTTATGGATGTTGAGACAAATCTAGACCCCACACAGTGTAATTTTTATACTAGAAATAGTATTCTATTCATTTTAGAATAGAGCAGAGTGGAACAGGATTATATTTAACTTGAATGCCCAAATTAGTACTGTGACATCAAGCTTTTTATTTAAAACTAAGAACTCACTGCAATTCTACAGAAAGTTCGTATCCAGTAACAGATGGCATAACCCTCTCATGTCTCAGAAGATCGCATCTTACCTCCAGAATCCTCAAATCACATGTGAGAGCAGAGTTTGTTACTTTTAGATCAAATACTAGCAAGCAAAAATATCAGAATTGGTCTTTAAAAATGCACATGGAAACTATCCAGGTGGCAGATCCTATGATCTTGTAGTTGCTGGAAATGGGTAGGGTCAGTTTTTAATGATAAATATTTTTTTCTAAAATATTAGCTGTAATTTGCATCACAATAACATCAGATATAGTATAATATGGTTATGACAGATGTGTGAGAAGTCATTTTAATGAATAAAATATGAATTTTTAATTTGAATATAGAGGTATTGTTGCTTGAGATTCAACAGCTGAAGGAAAAAAATGAGAAGTTGTCCAGAGAAAGGAAAATGCAAAGAAACGAATTAGCTGCATTAGACAAGGTAACTTGCTCTTAGGATGAATTCCATAATAGATACACTTATAAAACTAACTTCCTACTGTGTATTACCCATAAATGATATATTTGCTGTTGTACAAATTTACTCTAACATGTGTTTGCTTGATAGTATTTAAAAAAGCAGTACAGACCAACAATTCTTGCAGTCTTTGGTTTAATTTCTATGCACACTTGTTCAGGAAGAGGAATTCAGATGTTCTTCTGCTTTTAAAGTGCCCCCAATATAAAAGAGCATCCACTGTTTGATTCTCTTGTGGATCCACTTTTATATTGGGGTCACTTTTTTCTCTAGTCCTCCACTTTGTTGATAAATCAAGAGAGATTATTTGCTCCATGTTACAGAAACACTGAAATGTAAATTCTTTATGATTGATTTAGTTCTGTCCAACAGATAATTATATGAAGAAAAAAAGGGGAATTAATGGGAAGTGTTGGTAATTCTTGAAATGATCTAGTAAGAGTTAGAGGCCTAATCTTACTATTCATCTGAATTATTTGAATTTGCAGATGAAAATTTTCTTCATTGTTAGCAGCAGATTTCCTTTAAACTGTTTTTAGATATTTGTATTTGCATAAAGCTAATTATTTCAGTTTTGTTCTTTTAATTGGAGGACTAATATTAATCCGTTGGCTTTTGGACTGGGACACTTGCAGCACATGAGGGGTCATTGACATTCAACTGATTTGGGAACTTAGTGCAGTTAGGTGCTTTTAAAAATTTTACTGTCGGTGTGGAGAGAGTAATCCTAATGTATAGCCATGAATGTTTTTTGAAAAGTAAGTTCAGATACTGATACAACTTTTCACTTGTTTTTAGTATTAACTTAGTGCTTCTTCTTAAATAAGTGCTGCTTTGTCCTGTGATTCACAACAGCTTCAACAAGCTAAATAGATTTTTAGCTGGGTAGTGCATACAGATCCGGCAGAAAGTGGTGTTGGTGATTCATTGTGTGTGATTGTTTTCTAAGAATTGTTAGTGAATCAGTGTGGCCCACCCTGATGTTTTATTTAGGAATGGGGTTACTATGTGATTGAAAATCTCGTCTTTCAGATGAGAGAGATATCTGAGGACTTGATTATTTGTCACTAAAATGATTGCTATTTATATAATAGTAGCCGAAAACCTGTGATATCACATGGGTGTGAGAATTGGGCCACATAATCCACAGACTCATACAACCAATACAACTGTTGCATACAAATTAGCCATATAAGAACAGCAGTGATTGGTTGAGTTACTTCTAATATCACAGTGGTCCATGACTCTTGGATTGGCATAGAAGCTGCACATCACAGAGGTATATAATTCATAAGGATTTCAAAGTTGGACAGCAGAACAGTGAATCTTAGTGGTGACTGAACCTGGTGATATTCTGAACAAAAAGAGCTCCCAGCTATGCTTTAAGCTCCCAGCTATGCTTATAGCTGTTTCTATCTCGTCACCTTGACTCAACTGATTGCTGGGCTCTGCTCCTCAGGGCACTGGGGCTGCCGCAGCTTGGTTGCCACAGGACTACTTGGACTCTGCTGTTCTGGGGCCTCCGCAGCTTTGCAGGGGCTGCTGGGGCTACCATAGTTCTTGGGAACTGGGACTGTCACGGCACCGGGGCTGCTGCAGCTTTGGGGATGCCAGAGCTCTGCTCCCCAGGGCTACTGGGGTTGCCTGGCTCCTTGCGGTGGAGGCTCCTTGGGGCATCAGGGCTGCCACGGCTCCGCAGGTCCAGGGTTGCCAGGGCAGCCATGGCTCTGTTCTGCCGGGCTGCCTGGGCTCCTCTCCCCGGTGCTGCAAGGGCTGCTGCAGCTCCACTGCCCCAGGGCAGCTGGGACTCTGCTATCCCGGGGCCGCATGGTCTGTCATGGCTCTGCTGCCCCCACTTGGGCTACTGCTGGTCCATTGCCCTGGGCCTGCCAGGGCTCCGCTGTCCTGTGGCCACAGGGGCTGCTGGGGCTCTGTTGCCCTGAGGCTACTGGGGCTGCAGTGTTGCAGTTAGTTGTCTCATATCAATTCAGAGGTAGTTGCAGTCTCCCTGGTGACCAAAGTTATTCCTACGTGTATAACTTGAAGCAAACTCTGAGGGTATGTCTACACTAGCCCCCTAGTTTGAACTAGGGAGGCTAATGTAGGCATTCGAAGTTGCAAATGAAGCCGGGGATTTAAATATCCGGGCTTTATTTGCATCTTCCCGTCAGTGCCATTTTTAAATCCCCTAGTCCGAACTAACTGCCCGCGGCTACATGCGGCAGTCAAGCGTTAACTCGAACTAAGTCCTTAGTTCGAAGTTAACCGTTACACCTCGTGGAATGAGGTGTAACAGTTAACTCGAACTAAGGACTTAGTTCAAGTTAACGCTGACTGCCGCATGCAGTGGCAATTAGTTCGGACTGGAAGGGATTTAAAAATGGCGCCGACGGAAGATGCAAATAAAGCCCGGGATATTTAAATCGGGCATCATTTGCAACCGAGCCTACATTAGCCTCCCTAGTTCGAACTAGGTGGCCCTCAGGAGCAAGTGTCTGAGCCCAGGTTGATATTGCTCTGTTGCACTAACAATGGCTGTGTAGATGTAGCGGCTCAGGCTTTGAAGCCTGCCTCCATCTCCTGCCTGAGCTGCCATGTCTGTACACCTATTTTTAGAATGCTGTGTAAGTCTGAGTCTGTCCATTGGGGCTCTGAGACTCGCTGTGTCTGTACCCTGAGAAGTAGGCTCAAGCAGGGGAAAATTATAATCTTCCAATGCCTAATGGGAAATGTAACTTAAGAAAAAAAATCAATACTGAATTTTCTTTTTTAGGAATTTTTCGACGAGATAGAAGATTTAAAGTATGCTCTTCAACAATCAGTACAACTGAATAATCAATATGAAAAGTGCTTGAAATGCATAACTTCAACATATGGACTTGCTTTTGCTGCACCTTTTGTAACTAGTAATAGTCATATAACTTAATAGAAATTAAACATTTAATTTAGATTTAGAAGGTTGAATTCTCTCCCAAAACACAGACCAACTTCATTACGAGGTTAGCAGTTCATTTTCCAAAATAAAAACTTGATTTTCTTGATGCTCACATGCAATTTTATGATATTCTGTATCTTTTATTTTGAACTTGTGCATGTTATATAGTTTTTAAATGAACAGTCTTTTTAGAATTTGTTTTAGAAATTCAGCAGTTCTACATCATTTGTTTAAAATTGATGTTGCAGGAATTAATAATGTGGATTTTTATAACCTTTTATTTATACAGTGTATTTGACTAATTGTCCAGCCGGTATTTTATTATGATAGATTTCATGGGCTTAGTCTTTAATTGTGATAGAAGAAAGATCAGTGTAGCTGATGAGAGACATTGTAAAGGTTGCTTTAAGTTGCCATGCAATCAGATAATTCAGGAGCAGTGGAGATAGAAATACCCAGCCTCACTCTTGAGGGCCAGAATTGCTACAGTAGCCAGCAGTATCCCCAAATTCTTTGTTTGAGTTTGTCCTTTGAAAATTTTATCCAGATATTCCTATGTACTTTCTTATTCTACATGTTTGTTCTTTGCATGATTTCCCCCTTAATAAATAGCAACTGTCTGTCCATCAATTGGCTCCTTTCTCAAGGGTGTTGTGCAGATTTGAGGGAACAGATTGTGGCTTCACATATTGGTTTTGGGAAGATGCTCCATGTAAAGAGCAGCATAGAAGAATGCTAAGAATGCAGAGATGCTATGGTTACATTTTAAATTTTTGCCAATTCTTAGAATGTCCCATCCTAATCTTTTATCCACTGTAAAAATATGCAGTGAGAAGGAATAAAAATGTTCATCCCTGTCAGAATTCTGCAGTTTGCAAAGTCTGCTGAATATTTTAGAAATCTGCATTATAATACTTTGGCTCTGACTGAGCTATTAAAATAATTAAGAAAGTGAAAACCTTGCTATCCCTTTTATCAGGCTATTTTAAAATTTTCTAAACAACTGTTGCATCATTCTAGTCTCCCATTTTAGAACGAGAATAAATGCAAGTCGCTTAACCTTTTCTTAATTAGATTTTTTGCAAAGGTTTATTTCTAAACAACAGAATCAGCTGCCTTCGGATATCTATTGTCAATACGGTTGTCCTTTGATACGTTAAATTATAATTCCGTTTGGCAGTGAGGGAGGTGTAACAACGTTAAGAATGACCTTCAAACCATTCTAATGCTACCTGTCAGAAAAGAGCTCTCCTACAAGTAGGTCTGCAAAGGAGGTGTGGATTGCACTGTGGATCAATAGTACATCCAGTCTTCCAATCAAAATAGCTTTACGGTCGAAAAAGAGCACCTACAGCTGAACCAGCATTTCAGCTGTGGTTGAAAGCAGCCAACCACAATTCAGTTTCAGCTGGCCAATGATAGACTCTGGGTTGAAGAGTAAAAGAGCCAATCCGGATCAGTGTCTCATTTAGCCAGTAATAAGAGTTGTCCTGCTGCGTTCCTGGCTGAGAGTGCCGATTGTGTTCGGCTGGTCTCGCGAGGTCCTTTCAGTAAAAGGAACCCCGTAACCCACAAGCGTGTGTGCGCAGATGAGACACCTGCAGGAGCCCGGAAATCTGCACGCAGCACAGTTCCCAGAATAACCACAGTCGGGAGCAGAAACACTGGAGCGAGTGGCATGTGCAGAGAAGATCCCTGACCCCCCGCTTTTGGGGGGGAGTCGCCTATTGCTGATGTCCTTTAAATGGTACTTCTCCCTTCAAGATAATTTTCGTTCTAACAGCTATGCACCTGACTTCTGATTGTATTTTCCTGGGTTGTTTGATTGAGGATTCGGATCTTTCATTTGTGTCTCCTTCTCCAGCCCCGTCTTTTGTTGCATCTCCATCTCTGTAGCTCTGCCTGCAGAGGCACCAGAGAAAGTTGATTTGTAAAAAGCCTCAGTGAAGAGAGAGGCTCGTGAAGAGCGGTTGAACAATGGTGATGAAACCGTAGGTTTTATTTGCCTTTTCTCTGTTAAGCGTGGTGTAGTTTTGTGCATGGGAAGGGTCTTAGCAGGGGTGGGAAAACAGCTTTGCCTTTGTGATACTAGTGCTGCAGGGCCTGGGGAAACTGAGGCACGCGCGCACACACACAGCGTCACTACAGAGCCGCATAGGACAGCAGCTCGGGCTGCTGACCATCAGAAAAACCAGTCGGGGGAGTTTCACGCAAGTGAGAAACAAAAACAAACAAACAAACAACAAAAAAACAAACACTTGCCTTCACTGATGTGTCCCCTCCACTGAGAAGGAGAAATACACTCTCCACATTCCAGTGTGGGCTCCCCAGTGCTGGGTGGGTGTGTGCTGAGCCTTTGGGGGCCGGATCTTGAGATTCCCCACCCCGTCTTGAGGGTTTTTTTTTTCCCCTTAGTGCAATTCAAGTAATGTGAAGAATGGGAGAAAATGAAGTTTTAGCAAGTGACAAACAGAAAAACAAAGAAGATATTTAGTGTGCACTTGTGTGTGCATAGAGCTTATTGCTGTCTCCATATGGAACAGAATTGTGGAAGTTATTTTCATGCTCATAACCTATCAGTATGTAGAAACAAATAGGCCGTTACAGGTTATTTTATTGTGGCTGAGTGTTTTCTATCAGCTAATGAGCAGTTGCTGCATTTTGTGGGTTTTTTGCCTCTGCATTGCCTGTACTCCTCTAAAGCACATAGTAAAGATTGACCCACTGCTCCAGATGTATTCAGTGACACTGAAAAACTGTAGTTCTCGACCCAGACTGTTGCCTATTTGCTGTATTGGAAAGATAATGTTTCTGAACATTGATAATATTGACAAATCTATGTTTGAGAAGAGGTAACTTCATGATAGGGTGACTATACGTCCCAAAGAGAAAATGGGAAACCCATAACTGCTCACTAGGGGCCTCTGCCTGGCGCCCCCCCCCATGCTGTTGCTTATCACTGGAACCGTGCCCCGTTCCTCCATGACAAGGCTGTTTTTTGGCTGCAGGAGCCCTGTGGGGGGCTTCTCATGCTGGAATGCTGCTTTCCCCCCAGTTTTGCTCAATTCTGCAGGGGGGCTGGCCTCTCTGCTTGCCACTTTGCACTGCACCCCGGTTTTTTGACCAGTGGGCATTTTTACCGTTTTGCTTTTGCCAGCTGACCAAGAGTAGGGATGTAAAATCCCGTTTAATCAGTCAAAGGTGGCATGGGTGCTCCAGTCTCATAGGGGTGAAGTGTCCCCCCTTCCCCCGTCTCAACACTGGAGTGTTTCCTCCCCATCCCCTGCGGGTGCCCCATGCTTCCTGCAGACGGAGAGCAGCCCTGGCCTGCAGAGTGCCGAGGCTCTGGATGACTGGAGCAACCCCTGCCCGCAGTGGTGTCCCCGTGGGAGAGCTGCTTCAGCCCCCATCAGTTAAAGGTTAGCAGGAACCAGTAAGCATCACTCGTTAAGGGTGATGCTTACTGGTTAACCTTTCACATCCCTACTTTGGAGCAGCTCTGTGGGACAGGAAATGTGTGTTACTGAGGCAGAGATGTTAAGTGACAGTTTGCCTGAGATCACTTGGGAAGCTGGTGGTAGAGCTAGGTGCTGTGGCTCCAAGTTCTCTATTGATTTAGCCACAAACACTATTCTTCTTCTACTATTACATTGTTTCTAAAGATTGGGGGAAGGAGAGATGTGGTTGGAGTAGCCTGAGCTTGTAATAAAGACCAGGATGGATTTTCAGATTTCCTTGACAATAATCTGCTTCCTTTGTCTTTGTGATACTTGTTTTTAGTTAAAGGGCTCCAAGGCTTTCAGATAATGGTAGTAATGTAATAGGAATTGGGATGTGACTTTTCATCTTGAAGTGAGCTGCACTTGATTATTAATACATGGAACACTGAGCTTATAAATCTTTATATTTCTTCTGCAGGGATTCTGTACTGATGTGGAGATCGTTCAAACCTCTGAGTGGACCCTACCATTTCCTGGTGTATGAAAGAGAGTACTTTGCCATCAGAGAATAACTTCCATAGGCTGACATGGCAATGATGAGATCTGAGTTGGGCATTATGAAGATTCTTCACTTGAAGAAGAGAGGCTGTTTTCTGCTGACACTTTTATGTCTGGTCATTTTTGTGCTAATCTTTTGTGAATTCTTCATTTATTATGTGGTGATATTTCAATGTCATTGGCCAGAAGTTAAAGTAGAAGCTCATAGGGGCGACACACAGTCTTCAGCTTCTGTCTTGAAGGCAATGTTTTTATCTGATACCCACCTGCTTGGTGAAATCAAAGGACATTGGCTAGACAAATTAAGAAGGTAATAACCGAATGTAGGGAACATGCTGTAACCAATCTTTTAAAACTTTTATCAGCAACCATGTATAAGCAGTAGTAAATGTAGTGGCATTTATGGCAAGTAGCCACTCTGGCTTCTAATTTGCTTGTCTGAATTTTGGGTGAAGAGAATAATGGAGGATTAGGTAATTAGACTGTTTTATCAATTCAGTGCCTGACAGACCTGAGTAGCTAGTGTTGCTGTTATAGTTTGCTGCCGTAAGCTTCTGAGTGCATTGTCTGGCTCAGAGAATCCTTTCCAGTTTACAATAATACTTATAAAATATACATAGTGCTTTACAAAAATGAGCTAGTTAATTTCCACAACACCCCTGTTAGTCAGTAATAGCATCCCATTTACAGGGGTGGGTGAAGTGATAGGAACTTGCCCAGTGTCACACAGTGAATCAGTGACAGGGCCAGGACTAAAATCAGTCTCTCCCAATCTCATGCCTAATTCATTAACCCACATTGCTTCCCTTTGGTAATCCACAGAGAAGCAGAACTTTGAAGGAAAATGTCCATTTTTCCTGGCAGGAGCTATGCAGCTGAGTGGTATCAAACTCAATCTCTACTGAACATTCTTTTATCTTTTAATAACCAGAAGTGTAATTAAATAGCTGAGAAGAGTGAGGCCACTCCCTGGTAAGACTGAGGTGAGTGAGGTAGGAGTCCCCCTTGCTCCACCCTCATGAGAGAAACAGCGAATGCTTTTAGATGTAGTGCCCTTTCCTGTGTGACTTTGTATTGACCAATTAGATGAACTAATAAAGACTTCAGCATTGGAAAATTTCATGTGACATTGAGAGAGCCTATAAAATTTTCAGTTATGCTCTCACACTAGAGAACAAGCTATTGCAGACTAATAACTGCCCAATACAGGTAGTTTCTATAAATCGGTATAGGACAGGGATCACATGATGTAGTATAAGTCTAAAATGTTTCTGCCAAATTCAGTGGTGTTACAATATGGTTTATTCTGTATCCAAGCAGAAACCTTATTCAGATCACTACAAGATGAAATCTACTAAAGGAAGACTCATCCCTATGGGACTAAAAAATGGCTTGGTGCGGCATAGCAAATTTCCGGCATAAGAATGGCCATACTGGTGCTGGCTGAAGTTTTGCTGGGGGGTAGTGCAGGGAGTTAGCTCATGAGCTGGTTTTAAAACCTGTCTTAAAATCCAACTGGGTTTCAGAGTAGCTCTTTCAGCCTTTGAGAGTCTGCTTCACCATCCTGTCAGGCAAATGCCTTGTTTAATCAGAGTAAAGGATCAGGAAATTAAGAGAGTCTTTTGAAACTATGTTTCTTGTTTCATAGGGAATGGCAAATGGAGAGAGCCTTCCAAACTGCCTTGTTGTTACTGGAGCCAGATATTGTTTTCATCCTAGGAGACATCTTTGATGAAGGAAAGTGGAGCTCCTCCCAGGTAAAAGATCCACCACTCCTGGCTTTTAGTGTCAAGCTACTGAACTAGTTTAAAACAAATAGGGTTTCCTGGAAATAAATGGCATGCAGAGCAAGTCAGGCTTCACAATTGATGTATTGCAGCTTTGTAGGTCTTGACTCTCTAGGGTAGTATGACACAGTCATTGCAGGGCAGGTGTGGGCACAAATAAAATCAAGCATTAGGCATAGTCTTCTGCATTGAATTGGTCTCCAACATCCTAGACACCTGTTCGCTTACACTTGAGTGTAAGGTTAAGAGGAGGCAGGATATGCATCAAGAATGTGCCTGGCTGAGGAGGTGAGTTACATGTGATCATCTTCATGCTTATGAGGTACTTAACCCCATTTTCACAGCCTTGGAAGGTTTCTCTTGCTTCTATAAGTGGGGCTTCCTAACTATAACTTGTGGAAAAGAGGAAACGTATATAAATGTTTGTGGCCATCACTTTGACACAAGTGTTGACAGGCTATTAGCATGAGTGGTCAGCAATTCAGAGTTTTAAAGTAAAAGGCTGGGTTAGTTGATTGCCATTTTTAAGGCATTATTGGCCACCTTAAATCCCCAAAAATATGTATTGCCCAGAGTGCATTAAAGATCTTGGCAAATGAATTTTGAAAATAAAAACAAGGGAAGTAGACAGGCCAGTGCATTACTGGGTATTGGTGTTTGGGGCTGTGACCTTCCTGATAGCTGGTCAGAAAATTCTATTTGTGTCCTGTATTCTAAAGTCAGTTCATAATTGTTGTTGCAATATTAATGACACTAATGGATGTTTTTAATATTGTCGATATTCTATTCTTAGAGAATGTACAATGGCTGCTGTTCTTGTCTTGGCAATGGTAGTTTCCAGTAGGTTGACTAAACAGATGTTTGGTGATTTTTTTCTGTGGACTTGATTTTTCCTCTAGCTTTTCTCCTCTCCCAACCCAAACATACAGAACACAAAAGTCTCGAAGTACCAGCCTACAGCTCAGTCCTTTCACAGTTCTTTTCAATATCAGCAGTTTTTATAATTTTCCTGCAGGCCTGGGAAGATGACGTCAGGCGGTTTCAGAAAATGTTCCGACATCCAGTTCGCACTGAGCTAATGGTCGTCGTTGGCAACCATGACATTGGCTTTCACTATGAGTAAGTATTTCAGTAAAACTCAGTACAGTGTCAGGGTGTAAACAGTTACTCAGTAGTGCCAGCCTCACGAGAGCAAATATCAGATTGGCCTCAGAATCAAATCTTGGCATGTAGTTTGTCTTTTGACTTAAATGCCTCTGCTGCCGATGTGTGTGAAGGGAAGAGTGAAGCTTAAATACACACTCCTCTCACATCCTTCTCTGCATCCTGCTGTCCAAGGACCCCCCACCCCCCCACCCCCCCTTTCCGCTACTAATGAGAGAGCCCTACCTTTTATGTATGGATTGGTGCTCAATGGCAGATTTGTTCTCTCCATCCCAGTGGCTCTCTCATGAGCTCTGCCTGCATGACCAGTCCTGAAAGTTGTGGGAAAGGAGTGACTATTTGGATCTTTGAGAGGATACCTCCTGCAGGTGCCACAATCCCACAAATGCACAGGATTTGGCAGTACTGAGTAATTGTTGGCTTCCTATTATCCAGTCTTTAAGCATCAGTTAAGATAGGATGGGTTGTATTTTTAGAACCAGATCTTGGATGTAGCTCATGTGAACAGTGAGAATTAGGAGGGTCCTGTAGAGGTGTCTTCATGGTCAAGCTGCTGCTCTAACTCATGCTGTGCTGTGGTGACTCAAATATGCAATCAAGGTATTAGGGCTAGTCTGCCCCATTCCCTACTTTCTCAGCATCACAGGGTGATTTGCATCTGTTGTATTTCACATTATGCTTCTATTGGGGGTAATAGAATCTGAGTTTTAAAGTCTAATCTGGATCAGTCACCTGTTTGGGCATTGCCTTTTAAATCTGTAGCAGAATTGTATAAAATTTATATATTTTCTGAACATCATACTATTTTTGTTTTTTAAACACAGAATGACCACTTATAAGTTAAAAGCGATTTGCAAAAGTTTTCAACTTCACTTCAGGAAAATTAATAACCCGGAAAGGAGTAAAGTGAGTATAATTTTTGCCAACATTTTGAGCTTTTTCTTTGTTTAAACTTTTATTTTCCCGAAACCATTCTTGGATTCTTCTTGTGAATATTTGCTAAGCATACAACATTGTTCACTCACAAGAAACTTATTTATAAATACCATGAAGGGAGCTCTTATGAACAAGATGACTGAACAGCTTTCCAGTGGAAAGAAAACATTCAAATGACTTTAATAGCAGGCATATGTACTCAGGAGCACAAGAACAGATTTGTTAGGTTTGTGTTGTTTTGCTTCCAACCACTTTGGCAACCTATGGTCACCACATCTTAAATGAGGAAAGGAGTGAAACGGTCAACATTTTAAGTGTTAAAATTTAACATCAGTAGAATCTAGGGATGTTAACTATAATGTGTTTATGTAAATGTGTAACCGCTTGAAATATTAGCAGTTACACTTTTACATGCTCTCACCTACTCTCTCCTCACCCCTGCCAGTGCTTAAAAGCCGGCTCCTCACAAGCACTGGCTCCCGCTTGCCCTCCCTTTCCCACTGTTGCCTCTGACACAGAGGCAGCAAGGGTGGGGGTGTGCATGTCTAGTCGTTAGGATTGACTGATGTGGCCAGGCTTATCGGTTAATTGTTTAAATGACTGTACACTAACATCCCTAGTAGAACTTCCGTGCTGCTTCAGTGTCTGACATTCCTCCTGGTTTGTGAAGCATGATGATATAGCACCTGATTCTGCAACCCTTATTCATGAGTTATCACAGCTACTCACCTCAGCAGAATTTGTCCCAGAATACGTCTGTGATCCTGTTGCCAAGCTTTTTCCCGCCTTTATTTTTATCAACTGCCTGACACAACTTCTGATTGCCAAGTAAATATTTCTGTATTTGCTTAGCATGTCCTTTTGTCATAGGTTCATACGCATTGTAAGGAAGTGCAGTGAGAGAAAAGCACTAGGTCCATTGAAAGACATCTTATCAGGGTATTTTTGTCAGATAACAGTGAAGAGAAATACATTTTACTCCATCTACAGTCTGATGTATATATTATCAGAATATAATAGTTCACAAGAATGTAGGAAATAAAGGCTACAAATGTATCAGTTAAAAATTTTAAACATTAAGTAAGTAAATATTCTAAGCAGGCCTAGAAGTGTTATCAACCAGGAAAGAAGGGGGGAGGGATAGCTCATTGGCCTGCTAAACCCAGGGTGTGAGTTCAATCCTTGAGGAGGCCATTTAGGGATCTGGGGCAAAATCTGTCAGGGATGGTACTTGGTCCTGCTGTGAAGGCAGGGGACTGGACTTGATGATCTTTCCAAGGTCCCTTCTAGTTCTAGGAGATAGGCATCTCCATTCAAAAAGAAAGCGTGTTTTGTGCAGGCTTATAAGAAAGTAGACCCCAGTTTAATACAACCTTGTATTACTCAAGTCTGTAGCCCAAAATATACATTTCAGCTAGCGTTTTAAAAATAGTCATTAAACAGGGAATATCATCCTCTCCTTCCTCCAGAGGACACTGGATATAGATACTTGTATACAAGTATCTATATAGTGAAAAAGGTTGCCTGCAATTTAGTTTCTTCTTTTTGCCAGCAACCTTTCCATGACAGACTCTAGCTCACTTCTGTATATAAGGACACCGTTCCTTCCTCCTGCATGCTGAGTTGTGAATATGCCCTTTCTCTGTGGGGTGAGCAGGCTGTTTTTCTGAATACAAATAGTCATTTTTATATGTGTCAGGTAAGAGCCTAGTATCAAGAAATATTCATAAGAACATAAGAATGGCCGTACTGGGTCAGACCAAAGGTCCATCTAGCCCAGTAGCCTGTCTGCCAACTGTGGCCAGCGCCAGGTGCCCCAGAGGGGGTGGACCAAAGACAATGATCAAGTGACTTGTCTCGTGCCAGGGACAAACGGAGGCCAGGGACACCATTTCTATCCCCTGGCTAATAGTCTTTTATGGACCTAACCTCCATGAAATTATCTAGCTTCTCTTTAAACTCTGTTATAGTCCTAGCCTTCACAGCCTCCTCTGGCAAGGAGTGAAAAGCGACAACAAAGGTAGAGTTAGGTAAAAGCTTCCCCATGCTGCTTTGATAGACCCCATGGTTAAGTGAGAGAGATTTTATCTGGGGGTGGGGGGCGAGGGCGAGAAATCAGACTGAGGGCTTTCTTACACCATGCCAGAAGGATGTATACTGTGCTTTAACTGCCCTGTGTATATGCTCCTTGCATGCTGTAAAGGGCACCTAATTCATGTCAGTATAGAATGTGAACTAGATATATATATATTTTTTTAAAAGCATGCCAGCAGGGCGGTTGGACTGTAACATATTATAGTGCTTTACAAATCACACTCTGTTGGCACAGTCTGCTGTCAACCTATAGACAAGATCCAGGTTCATTTGTGGCATTCCCTGAGCAGAGGCTGCCAAATGCAGTATAGCTTTGCTTTAGCATTGCTCACGAGGTGTTTCTGAGATACAATTGCCAATGAAGTTTCTTACTTTCAGATTTCAACCTTGTGGATTTCTGCACTGCAAAAGGATACAATTTTAAACAATGCCCCACAAATTGTGAAGATATAAGATTAGTCACAGCATCTAATCTTTGCTGTGCAACCCAACTGACTAGTGTCTAACAATAAAACAGGTGATTGTGGTAGGAGGCAGTGTCAGTATTTGAGAGAGTGTGCGTGGGCCACACAGGACATATCATCATTGGATTCACTTTGAGCTTTGTATCTGACTTATGAACATGTTTGTATTTTTTTTTTTTTAAGAAGGGTTTCCTCTCACCACTAGTGGCTGGAGATCTAACAAGTGTTCTTTTTTCCCCACTCCCTTTCCATTCTCCCTCAGTTTCGTCATGGTGAACAGTGTTGCTCTGGAAGGTGATGGGTGTACTGTCTGCAGCAGAGCAGAGGCAAAACTCATGAAGCTTTCTCATAAACTGAATTGCTCCCAACAGGTAAGAGTTTACTTCAAGTGATCCGTTCACTGTAACTGCAGAGTTGGCATTAGTTATGCTCAGGCTGGAAGTCAGAATCTTTTCTTTTGAAAAAATCTCCATCTCTAGTTTGTGTTATGGTTTGTCAGCAAAAGCCTCCTTCCTCTCTTCATTCTCAGGCCCTGTTTCATTGATTATTCTTATCTCCATAATCACTGTGGATTTCAGTGTGCATGTTGCTGACTACCCCTGCCTCTATCTTTCTGCTAACATCAAGTTATTGCCTCCTATAATCTTGTCCGGTCTGTTATCTCGCCAGAGTCTCTGTCAGCAAAGTCATAGCCCTCTTCTCTGCCACAGCCAATATCATTTACACCGTCTTTGCTCTTGTAAGGAAGGCTAACATATAGGCAATCTGGAGACTTGCATTTTGTTCCTCACTTTGTCACATGAAATTACTTCATTTCCATTTCCAAAATTATTAATGTTTGCTCTCATTTGTAAAGTACTTTGGAATCTTTGTGCTATATAAGTGTTTTCTAGGGCTGTCAAGCAATTACAAATTAATCATGATTAATCTCACTGTTAAACAGTAATAGAATACTATTTACTTTGAAAATGTAAAAACATCCAAAAATATTTAAATATATTGATTTCAATTACAACATACCGTGCAAAGCACACAGTGCTCACTTTACAAATATTTGCAAAATATTTATAAAATGTGTAGAATTATGTACAAAAGAATCCCTGCATTCAAAAATAGAACAATGTAAAACTTTAGCTACTACAAGCTCACTCAGTCCTATCTGTTGTTCATCCAATCACTCAAACAAATTTGGTTACAATTTACAGGAGTTAATACTTCCTGCTTTTGGATTAGTGTCACCTGAGCACGAGAACAGGCATTTGCATGGCACTGTTGTAGTCAGCATTGCAAGATATTTATGTGCTAAAGATTCATGTTTCCCTTCATGCTTCAACCACTATTGCAGGGGATCTGTGTCTATGCTGATGACAGATTGTTCTTGATAATGATCCAGAGCAGAGCAGAGCAACGTATGTTTGTTTTCACCATTTGAGCCAAATGCCTCCATCAGAAGGCTGAATTTCTTTTTTGGTGGTTCAGTTTCTGCAGCATCAGAGTGTTGCTCTTTCAAGACTTCTGAAATCTTGTCCCTAGCAAATTTTGGATGGCACGTCAGAATTCTAAACCGAGTGGAAATTACATTTTACAGGTTGAACCTCTCTAATCTAGCACCCTTGGGCCTGACTGGTTCCGAACGAGAACATTTTCTGGATCATGGGAGGTCAATATTGTCTAGCAACATTACCAAAATATCCACTGATTATTGGGCTGTAGAGGACATTTGGGGGTAAATTAGAGCTAAATAACAGCACAGAACACCGAGAACTAGAGCTGGTGGCTGTAAACAAACTTTATGGGACAGTGGGAAACTTGGAAAAATGGACATCAGGTTAACTAAAACTAGTCAGGATGACGGATGTTTCAGGATCAGAGAGTTCTGGACTAGAGAGTTTCAACTTGTAGAAATCTCACAGGAGTACCTTCTTTGCGTTTTGTCAAATGTGCTGTGAAAGTGTACTTAACACATGTTCATTTTGAGTCATCAAGACTTGTATAACATTAAATATATGGCAACATGCAAGTAAAATGGAACAGGCGACATACAATTCTTGCCCAAGGAGTTCAGTCACAAATTAAATTAATGCATTGTTTTTTAAAAAGCATCATTATCATGGAAGCATGTCCTCTGGCATGGTGTCCAGAGCATGAATGGACATATGAATGTTTAGCATATCTGGCAGTAAATACTTCACAATGCCAGCTACAGAGGGGCTATACAAATGTCTGTTCTCACTGTCAGGTGGCATTGTAAATAAGGAGGCAACATTATCTCAAGTAAATGTAAATAGACTTGTTTGTTTTAGCCATTGGCTGAGCAAGAAGTTGGCCTGAGTGGACTAATAGGCACTGAAGTTTTACATTGTTTTGTTTGAGTGCAGTCATGTAACAAATCTATTTGTAAGTTAAGTTTTCATGATAGAGAGCACTTTTCAATTCACCTTCTACAGGTACCATAGTGCAATTTCTTTTTTACGGTTCAAATATTTATAAAAATAGAGTGAGCACTGTATACTTTGTATTCTGTGTTGTAACTGAAATCAATTTGAAAATGTAGGAAAAAATCCAAAATATTTAATAATTTCAATTGGTATTCATTAATTATTTTTTTGAGTTAATTAATGCAGTAAACTCATGTGATTGACAGCCCTAGGCTACGTCTGCATTGCACGTTCTTGCTCAATAACATATGCAAGTGAGGCGTGGCAATGAATATCACCGTGCCTCATTTGCATACTTAATGAGCCGCCATTTTTGCGCAAGGGGCTTTTGCGCAAGAAGGGGCAGTGCTCCTTCTTGTGGAAAAAACCCCTCTTGCACAAGAGCTGTTCTGCCTGAAAGCGGCAGAATCGCTTTTGCGCAAGAGGGGGTTTTTGCGCAAGTAGCAGCAGTACAGACTGCTCCTTCTTGTGCAAAATGGCGGCTCATTAAGTATGCAAATGCAGCATAGCAATATTCATCGCTGTGCCTTTTTTGCATATATTCTTGCGCAAGAGAGCACAATGTAGATGTAGCCCTAGGGTTTATCCTTTATATATGGTCAGGGCCCTTTTCTATCTACCTTCTCCATGTCATCTCCTAACCTGAGCTATCAAGCTGCTTTACAAATGTATTTTTTTTAAACACTTCTCCTAGTCTTGACTAAATTTAGTTGTGAATTCACCTTCATTTCCTTCAGCTACCTCAATAAAATTTCTCAAGTGAAAAGTTTCAAATCACCCAATTTTCTCTTTCCTTTCTTAATGAAATCCTTTATCCCTGATAATTTTATTTTTATCCTGTCTCCTGAATCTGCAGACTTTCATGTTGCCATTATCTGTCCAGCGCTGCCTCTGATGAATACACTAATTTGATTTCCAGCACTACTGAAATCTTCAAGCACGTTTTCATAAACTTGAGTCTTCCTGCCTTCTCTAGAGCCATTCCACTTTTCTGTGGTTCAGTATGTTCTGTAAAGTGGTGTTGCCACCTTCTGATATAGAGTGCAATTGCATCCATGGCATCCTTGAAAAATTTCACTAGTTCCTTGTTCATTAAAGTGCAGTTCTAACTTGGCAGGTTTTGACTTTTAAAACATTTCATGAACTTGCCTCAGTTCATATATTACCATTCTCTCTCTTTTTAAATCCCTCTACTTTCTCACCACTGTGAGAGGTGCTCTGAATCATCTGCCATATGGAACAGACTTCCTACACAGCACCAGCTTTCTTCAAATTATCTCATTGTACAACTTTTCTTCCTTACCTGTATCTCTTAATTTCCATCCTCTGATTTTACTCTAAGGCTTCATACAATTTAGTTTCTCTAATAGACACTAAGTATTTTGCAATAACCCTTATACTAGTTTTTGAGGAAAATGTATTGCATGGTCTTTAACTTCAGCATTTCTGTCCCCTGGCCTCTAAGCAAGTAATGAATACAGAACAGGTGCTGCACAGACCAGAAGATTATTTGTCTTGCTTGATTTTTTTTATTAGCAGGAACAGAATAACTCCAACAAAAGGTGCCATGATGTGGAACAACTTCCAGCTTCAGAACCAATCCTTTTACAGGTGTGTTGGAGATTAGGTGGGCAGGATTTCTCCATTTCAGCATATTTATCAACATTTTACAAAGGCTGTGTTAACTAACAACTGACTCTTGCTTTGAATCCCTGTTAGCATTATCCTCTTTACAGAAGGAGTGATGCTGAATGTAGAGGAGAAGATGCTGCTCTTCCAGAGGAAAAGAACATCCCATTTAAAGAAAAGTATGATGTACTTTCTAGAGAGGCTTCACAAAAGGTTTGGTAATTTCACAACTTTATTGAAGTCATAATACCTTTACCAGCTCTTCCTGAACTCCTAAACTATGTGTATAATAATTGGAAAAAGCAAATGGTAGTCGAGACAAGCTGAATACACAGCTCCTCCTGGTTAAGTGAGGCCTGTGGGAAACTGCTGATAGACCTGCTGAACTATGTTTGGTTCCATATGTGTGCATAAGTCCAGAGATGCTCAGTCTGCAGCATTTACCCTTAGTGTAGCATTTTGTACTATATGTAAAGTTTTAGAGTATATGGCAGGGGTGGGCAAAGGGGCCTCTGTAGGCTGGATCTGACTGGTAGCTGCCCTGCCATTCCCCAACCCCCAGGCCAATCAAGACCTGGGGACCAGGGAGCAGGCAGTCTTCTCCACCCAGACCCGCCAAGGGCATGGGGCAGCTAGAGACACATAACCATTGTTTTAAAACAGCTGGAGTTTCTCTCTAGCTGCTGAGCACCTCTGGCAGGGCGGGGGGCAGAGGTGAGAGACTTTGAATGCTCTCCTTGCCCCCAGTCCTTGGATTGGGATGGGGGGAGCACATGAGGTTGGGAGGAGGGGGGGACGACGACACGAGGTCTCCTCTCATTGTGGTGCCTAAAGGGAACCATGAGCAACAGTTGGTGATTCTCTCTGGGGGGTGGGACATCATGTGCTCCTCTACCCCTAGGCCAACCAGGGTATGTGGGGGGAGAGCATGACAAGTCTCCTGGCCCCACCCCTTCTGCCTGAGACCCTGCTCCTTCCAAAATTTATGATGTGCCCCCCATTTTAAAAATTATTGGTATATGGGTAACCCAGTGTCAGTAGGACTAACAAAGTCAGTGTTATTGTCCAGCACACTGATAACATTTATAAATAGAACATTCCCAATAAATGAATTGGACAACAGATTTTTTCATACAGCAGAAACACGTGCTCAAGTTTAAGAGGGCTGATCCTCTTCAGATCAGTGCTACTTCTCATTTAAAACCAAGGTTTTCTACTTATGGGGCTAGATATTAAGCAGCGTTTAAATTCCTAAGGAATTTACCTAGTATAGTAAAATGTTACTAAATCTTGTTTTTGCGGCAAAAGTCAAATGGGGTGATTTTAATAACATATTATAGTAGTGGAAGACTATGAAAATTACACAAAATACTCTGCAAAAATAGTTACCCACGTAAAAATATGGATGAGCTTGTTGGAAGCAACACTATGTATTAAACTTTGACATCAAACATAACTTCAAATTAACACTTTCATGTTTGTCATTTTTGTACTGTTTTAAATATAGCTGTTATGGTGGTTTCACCCTCGTTTGATTCTGAGTGGCCATACCCACAGTGCATGTGAAGTGTTGCATAATGGGAAGATTCCAGAAATCAGTGTCCCATCATTTAGTTGGAGGAACAGAAACAACCCTAGTTTCATCATGGTAAATTTAAAGATTTTTATTTTTGTCAGGTAACTTTCATAAATATAAATCAACATGGCAATCAGCTATTTATTAAACTGCTGCTACCTGTCTTTTTTTAAAAGGCAGAATACCCACCCTCCCTCAAAACCCAACATTTACTTTAAATACACTGCATCCACTTTATAAAGCACCTCATGGGAGCCACACAGGTTGTGTGATACAAAGAAGTGCTGTTAAAGATCTATTTTGTATATTTGTAAAAAGCATGTATCACAGAGTTTCTTATAAAGAGGGTGCAGGGTAAACTATATTGACTTGTAAAAAAACCAAAAAAAAACATCAGTACCATGCACTGAACAGTAGAAAGGCTAGTTTTGTTTGGCTGATTTATCCACTATGAAAATAAGACCATATCTATCTCAGATTTCTACATGGCTTTCTTGCCTTTTAGACTCCCCCATTAACCACTTGAGAGGCAATGTTCTTGTGTATCGTGTGATAATCTGCCTGATTAGTTTTAATTCACATTTTCCAATTTAATGTAGAATATTGGGTAAGGTCCATCAGTTCCAATGTACAGTATCTTCATCATGCACCACTTAGAGATAGAGAAAACAACTAGTCTCTATAATAGTCCATTTCTGAAAAGTTCTGGTTTTGAATAGCAAAATCTACAACTTGGTTTGTTTTCTTTTCAGCATCTTGTGGCATGGGGCCAAGAACCTCAAATCTCATTGCTCTTTGGTTTACACTCCTTAGTCCATAGACAAGTCCAAGTCTCTCCTCACTCTGTATTTTATTTAACTGGTGGCATGTTTCTTTTGCTAAGTAACCCTGCTTTTACCAGCTGCTACCTAGCCAATCAAGTGCTTTTTGCCTCTTTTTCCAAAAGTGGCTGCTATCAAACCATTCACATTACCTCTGCAGCATGTTTAGTCTCTAGTGCTCTAGGGTATGGACTGACTGCATAGCAGAGGCCTTGGTGGTACATTAGTCCAGGTTCTGCAACCCAATATAGAACTCAGCTGTTTTTGATGTAGAATCACTAAATCTATACCCAACCTCTTAGCAGCAGTATTGATGATCTTTTTTTCCCCTCCCCAGGGCAGCATAACACCAATCAACTTCTCCCTCTACAAATGTTTCCTTCCTCTTGAGAGCACAGTTTTTACTATATACTGTATAGCAGGGCCTCTACTTGTGGTACTGATACTAGCTCATCTTCTACTCAACCCACCTTTTTATTTTGCTCAGTACTTAATCAGGAAGCATAAAGCAGTATGAAGAGCCAGACATCTGCATTCAGTTACTGAAATACCAAAGCTGAGAACAGTCAAACATCAGACTATATTCATGCCAGCAAATGACCTAAGTGGATTGTTAATCCAAAGGCAGGTCGCATTTACACATACCATAGAAATCCTACACAGTTGATATGACTACTACAGGATAAATAATTAACTGAAATGAACTGTGTTCATGCTGTACAAAAATACAGTATTCTACAATCAAATGAGTCCATTTCCTTGCTATAATTTTTGTATCAAATATGTATACTAAATGTTTGTAACTGTACATTATGTAAATCCTACAGCCTCAGCACTTGCCTGCACTAGTGTGTCCTACCCGGGAGGAGGTATAGTCTTCCAAGCTGGAACCATCCTTCTGTTTTATTGCTACATACCCTTCTAGCATGATACTTCTGTTTCTCAATGGCAGCAGGGGATACATCAGTGGATTTCCTTAGCATTATTTCTAAGCTGTCACATACAAAAAAACTCTTGTTTGGGAGAAATCCCCTGTCTGCCAGACAGTCTTTCCACCCCTCCAGGGTCTATGCCAAAACACTTAAGACCTTCTAAAAATTTGGGGTGGAACCTCTCAAGCTCTTTTTATATAAGATGTGCTATGGTAATCTTAAACAGGGCCCTATAGGTCAGTGTGGAAAGGTTTTCCCCAGCAAAGGAGGTCAGATACTGTTGCAGTAACATTTTCCCATTTCTTCATGCTGGAGCCACCCTGGGGATCCCAGGTGCACATTATGCCCCTGTAGAAATTTCAAAAGAATGTTAACAAAACTTGATTATATTAATGCAGAGCCAGCTTTGAAATGTAATGTCTACTTTAATGGAGTTTGGGGATTGCTTCTTAGGGGAAAGCTGTAGCAGCAGAGCTCCATTGGAGCCACAGCAATCCTCGGAGCTGGCATAGAGGCAGAGAGCCTCCAGCTGGGGGGTAGATTGCAAAAATCTAGAAGCCAAAATCCTTGCTGCTTTGTGTGGACAGGAAGAGATGAATGCCATTACAAGAAGAACCATAAGGAAATTCCACAGCAGGAACCAGTTTTTCTTTTAATGTTCCTGCAGAGGCTGGGTTTTTTAGCCTCCGCTGTTGGTTTGTTTTGCCTTTTTATTATTCATTCTCACTTTAAAAGAAAGTTTGCATGTTTCTAAAAATAAAATTGGAAGGGGAAGTATAAGACTCTGTGCATATATGGCAGTGGTAGATTTTGGGACTTAGATCTATAATTAGCTAACCCCTGCCTTTCACTGTCTAGGGAAATACATAACTGAATTGCAAAAGTAGAAATATCAAGACTACATTCTACTAGCAATTTCACTGGGAAGGATAATCTTATAAAGATACTGTGCTCTCTAAAATTATCCTATTTAAAAAACTACTAAATTTCTCTAATTTAAGTAAAAAGAGGCCTGGGTTTATCAGTAACACAAATGGCCGTATTATAAAAATCTGATTCATAGCGTGTTCCTGAAAACAATTTAAAACTTAATTTGTCCCTAAAATTTAAAACAAAGGATGGAGATAGTCCAAGGAGTGATTAAACAATCTATGAAGTAATGTAGGCTAACACTTCTCTAGGTTTCTGTTATTGCAACTGTAATTTTAGACATTTGTACAGGTTATCTTGGACACAGGAAAAGTATATACTCACAGACATAAAACACCTATGTATAAAATATAAAGCAGAGTTATAGTTACTAAAAAGGACATGCCTTATTGCTACAGCAATTCTTGCTTTTTATATAATGTACTGTACCACACCTTGTTTTGAGAATGTCATTTGCATAAATTATTCAAGTTTGAGAAATATTCACACAGTTTGATTCTACAATATTTAAAATAAAACAATTTTCTAATGTCTCTTTATTAAAAGAGAAATAAAAATGTCATCTTGTAATTCTCTTAGGCCAGACACAAGGGTTTATACCTCCTCCTCCCTCCCTCCCTCCCCCCCCTGCTATTTACTTGCACAATGAAAGCTGCTGTTGGTACAAAGATTGACAAGCTCTATATAATGGTGCTTTACACATTCACAATCGACCTGTGCAATTGTGACCTACTATGAATGACCAAAGAATTACTAAACATATTATCTAAAGTTAAAGGGGAAAAAAACCCAAAACCTTGATTCCCATTAAAACAACACCAGGTTGCAATTTGGACACTTGAATGAATTCCAATGTTTTAAAGCTGAGATTTCAAAAGAGAAAGGCATGTTGCTGCAACATCCGGTGACTGTAATACCTTACTTGAAAAGGTAAGTGGTTAATTTGCATAATTTATATATTTTTTATACTAAAGAGCATTGTTTTTATATAAACCAGAAAAAATTCCCTAATCTCTACAGATAAAGTTCTTGCCTCCAGTCACTGCTGCAGGTAAGGTTGACATCAAGCTGTACAGCGCAATCAAAAACATACTTACATCTTAGCTCATTTTACAGGTACAGCCATAATCAAGGCACAAAGATCTTCTACAAGTATTTTTCTTCAATAAAGTTGTACAAAATAATATTACATTTTACAGTCTGTACAATATAATAAACCAGCAGTAAAACAAAAATATATATAGGGAGAAGACTGTTGTCCAAGAATGATCTAAATTAAATGGATCATTTGTGGACAGCACAAATAACATAAGTGAGGGTGGTAAATTTTCTGCCTAGCTGCAGTAGGCTGAAAAAGTAGCTGTAATTCAAATGCCTGAGGAGTGTAGAGGCACTTAGCCCCAAAACCCCAGAAAAATTGCTTATCACCATGCCTCTCATTATCTACTCTACTTCCTGTGCCAGTAACGGCTTAAATGAGGAGGTCACTTTATCAGTTGACCTGCAACTCAGTAATGCTAAAAACTGTGACAGAGTAATAAATATTGTGGTGCTGCTACATTGTGTGTATACTTCCTCAACAGTATTTAATAACCTGATACAAAGTGCATTATTCTTTTTTCACCCATCAAGTACTCTTAATATCATGTTAAAAAAGGGACCCACACAAGGATAGGTATGACTTTAGTGTCATCCAGCTGACATACCAGTTTGAACTAACAATCAGCCTGCTGGAAAAAATTTAGCAGGTTATGTTCAATTAGCAAAAACAACCCCTCCCTCCCCCAAAACAAACAAAATACACCTCTAAAGCAACAGAGGTAGCCAGAGGCTTAGTGGAATGACAAAGAAGTGGCATATCAAAATAAAGCACACAAATAGTCCCAAAAAGCATGGCGGAAAAGAAACCCAAACTTGCTGCAAACCAGCTCAAAGGCTAATAATTAAGGTAAACAAACTGAAAAGACTGACATTTCTGTAGTATTTTCTTCCACCCTGTGTGGCATAGTATATATATATAGAGAGAGCAAGAGCGTAAGGAGCTAAGTATTTAAAACCACAGGCTCCATGGTGATCCCAATCACAAGAGTTCATACTGGCGAAGATGCATTCTCTGAATGATGTCTCGACAATCGTTGAACACTCTGCGGATGTTTTCTGTGTCCACTGCACATGTGAAATGTGGGTAGCAGTAATGCCTGCCATCTCCACTTGCTGTACTTATCCTCTGCAGAAAAAGAAGAGAACATATTGAAGACTAATAGCTCAGGGTTCTCAGCTCATTACAGGGAAATTCTATTCGGTGTCCATTTGTACGTGGGGGTTTGTCATAAAATACAGTGATCTGAAGAGCAAAAGCCCAGTTTTCAGTACTGCCAGCTTGCCTATCCAACTGCAAATCCTGGATGTGCCTATGCCTTCCAAAGATATGCCTGTGTTTTCGTAAGATACACACTGAAGTGTATTAGGTAGGTTAAATCAGTGGTTTTCAAACTTTTTTTTCATGACCCAGTTGAAGAAAGTTGTTGATGCCCATGACCCAACATAATGTAACTAGAGTGGGGGGAGGGAAGGGGGAGAATAATTGTTGATGGGGAGCCATGCCAAGGTTTTAGAAAGTGGTCGAGAGCTGCACTCTTCATGATATTAGTGGAGTTGGTGCGGGGTCTGGGATGGAGGTTGGGGCAAGGGATTCGCGTGCAGGAGGGCCTGTGAGATCTGGGAGGGAGTTTGGTTGAAGGAGGCAGTTGTGATCTGGGGCATGCGATTGGCGTGCAGGGGTTTGGGTTGTGACCTAGGGCAGGGGATTGCGGTGCAGGGTCTGGGAGGGGGCATGGGCTCAGGAGGGGGACAGAGGATTTGGGTTTTGTGGAGTATAAGGCTGGGGGGAGAGAGGGGTTGGTGTGCTAGAAGCAGGCTCTGGTCAGGGGGCTTAATATTGAGACTCCAGAGCAGCAGCCCAGCTCCTCTCAGGCAGGAGCCTGCCCTGCCCAGGCTGCAGGGCCATGTGCTCTGTGAATAAGAGCCTGAAGGGAGGGGGGAATTGGTGCTTCGCATGCTGCCTGTTCTTGAAACAGGCAACTCCCATTGGCCAGAAACCGACTAATGGGAGTGTGCTCGGGCCGGGAACAGCACCATTCCCTTCCCTCTCCCGCCCTCTGCTCATAGTTTGTGAAAACCAAATGGCCCAGCAGCCGCTTTCCTGAGCAGCGTGTTGGGGTGGGACAAGCAGGGGAGTCTGCCTGGGGGCTCCCTGCTGCATGCTGGATTTGGTGGCTTGGAGGGCCAGATCTGGCCCATGAAGGGTGTTTTGCCCAGGCCTGAACGAGAGTGTGGGTTCTGGGGTGGGGCTGAGGATAAGGGCTTTGGGTGTTGGAGGAGGCTCTGGCTCGGGGGGTGTCAGTGCTGTGACAGGAGGGGCTTACCTCGAGTGGCTCCTGGTCAGCGATGCAGCAGGGCAGGCTGGCTAAGGCAGACTTCCTGCCTCTCCTGGCACCATGCTGTGCCCCATAAGCAGCCAACATCAGGTTCCCAGCCAATGGGAGTGTGGAGCTGGTGTTTGGGGCAGGGGCAGTGCGCAGAGCCCTGTGTGCTCTCCCGCTCTTCCCCATCCTAGAAGCCAGGCCTATGGCTGGCCACTTTTGGGGTGCAGCAGAGTTTCCAGGGCCAGGACAGGCAGGTAGCCTGCCTTAGCATCCCCACTGGTCACCTGATCACCCTGCAGCAACAAGACCCAGTGCCTGATATTCCATGACCCAGTACTGAGTTGCAACTCAGTTTGAAAACCACTGGGTTAGATTATAAACATAAGCATGCTTATAAATGCATCTATCCCTTTAACAATTTGGCTGCTGGCAATCTAGTGAAAAAGTCCCAGGTTAAGCTGATTTTCAATTCTTAGATACTCATGTGGAGAAGTTTTATAACCCAGGCTACTCCACCGCTTTTGGCATTAGCAAATTAGATAGCCATTTAGGGAGCCTTTGCATGTGGATCTAGGGCTTTGTTCAACTACAGAAAACCCAAAGGTAGACAAAATTATATGCAAGTCGAGGTCCGTGCAGGCAGATAGCAGTGTCTAGGTACCGTTAAGCTACAACATCATTTTCTTACGTTTCACATGAAATGATCTCGAAATTAAACAAGGGGGCTATGCCTACACTGCCCCCTCTTGCACAAAAAATATGCAAATGCGGCGAAGCGTGGAATATTGCCGTGCCTCATTTGCATAATTAATTAGGCTCTGTTTTTGCACAAGAGGCTTTTGCGCAAGAGCCGTTATTCCTGAAAAAAAGAGGAAGAACGGCTCTTGCGCAGAAAAGGTTTTTGCAAAAGCGGGCCTCATTAATATGCAAATGGCGCGGTTATATTCACGCTTCATTTCATTTGCGTCTTTTTTGCACAAGAGGGGGCAGTGTAGACAGCCAGAGTGCTCAATTTCTGCCCACAAGCCTAGGAAGCTGCTACAGTCTCTGAAGCAGCAAAGCTTGGCATTCCAAGAGGGCTTGTTTTACCAGCTTTACTGAGCATGTGAAAAATATAATTCAAATTACTATTAAGCACCTACCCTGCGATCAGCCCATATGAACACTGAGGAATCCTGGAATTGTTTTACAGTCTAGAGGACTGAACTGGTTGTGATAGTTAATAGAACTTACTGCCATCTATCAGCTGCAGCCAATAGTACCTAGGTTTATAGTGTAGCCTACCTCCTTGGAACTAGGCAGAGACCATTAGAATTGGTACTCTGCTTGACACTCAGCAAGTGAATGGGCATGAAAACAAAGCTACACTCTCCCCCTCAAAGTGACGTCTACAGAATATCCAAAGGATTGCGTGGGGAAATCTGCACTGGGGAGTGGTTCACAATCCATCCCATTCCCACTGCCGTTACAGACCAAAATACTCTTGTCTTGCACTTGGAAACAAAGACCCAGCATGACATCACATGGTAACTTTAAGAATAACAACAGAACTTTAAAACCCAATTACAAAGAGAGGCAGATAAACAGGAATTCATTTGCAAATTCAACACTATCAATTTAGGACTGAATAAGGATTTCAACTGGCTAATGCATTACAAAGGCAATTTTCCCTCTCTGGCTATTGAGCTCTCCACATCAAATGCTGTGAATGACCCACTAATCTGACTTGATTAGTTCAATTAACATAAGCATCTTCTTCCTTATATAAACCCCTGTGCTTCTGTAACTTCCACTTGCAGTCATCCAATGAAGTGGGTTTTACTCATAAAAGCTTATTCCCTAATAAATCTTTTAATCACTAAGGTGTCACAGAACTCCTTGTCATTTCAACTAATGGTATGTTTTAATGTTATCATAGACTAAATAATCCTGCACTCCACAGCACACAGATTAAAATACCTAATTGGTATTTCCAATTTATGAGTTGGGCAAACCAGGTAAAGTATAAACAAAGTTTTAACAAGAGTATTATGCATAGTAGTATAGGGTTAAAATACCCACATTATTGGTACATACTCACATATATAACATCTACTGTTGATAACCAAATACTGCATTCTGCAGTGCATCTGTTCCAGGAATTAATTTTCTTTTTTTGGTGCCACCAAATGGCAAAACTATGAACTTTTGTTTTAAATCAGCAATGTAGCTTGTCTACAAGAATAGTTTGGAGCAAGCTGAGGTGCAAATCTAGCCCACACTAGCCTGCTGAAGTGTTGCTGTATACACCATACATGTCATTGGGATGTACGATATAGTCATATCTAGCTTTCTGATGATAAAGAACAGAACTTATCCTTTCTATTTCAAAAGCACAGGGCCTTCTTTGAGCACTAGAGAATCTCCATTAGCTGCTAGGAGCAGAGTTTAGGGATGTTAAATAGTGGTTAATTGAACAATCGATTAACCTCATGAATTCTTTTTGGTCACTTGACTATTCTCTAGTTCTGGGGGTGGGAATGGCAGCCAGTGCTCTCCGGCCCCACTCCAAAGAAGCCACCTGCCACTCCGCGCTGTGGCCTCTGTATTAGCAGCTGAGCTCCTGGACACGGTGTGAGCCGAAACTGAGCCCAGCTGCCTGCCTGCCTGGCTCCTAATACACTTTAAATGCAGAGCTACAGTGAGAGTAGGTCCCAGATCTGGTGCAAGCCTGCTAAAAAATTTACTAGCGGGGGAGGGAAGGGGAAATTGCATGAAGTCTATAGTATTAACCTATAAGCTTTTGCTTATCGGTTAATTGACTCCACTATTATATCCCTAGTAGAGTGTTTATTATACATAGCCTATTTCTGATTACACCAAGCAAAGTACTAAGTAGCCAGTTCACCACAATGATTTGAGACTTTTACATGAGACGCTATAGCAGCATGTTGTGTTTTCAAAATGTTGGTCTTTTGTGTGTCCTGACAATTAAGCAATCTTGTAATTTTAGGAGATTTTTTTCATCTACTGAATTTTAAACTCAAACCTGATTCTGAAGATTCATATTAGACTTGTAGTAATAGAAGGAAGTGCAACTCGAGGAAAAACACGTACCTCTAAAATAACATTTAGTAGACGAACTATTGCTATAATAAAATACAAAAAAAAAAAAATTGAAGCTGAATCCTTATAATTATGAACAAGTCAAGATGACTGAGAACACAACAGATTCTTCTGAAAGGAGCTAACTATATTGTTCTTGAAATCCAGGTGAATGTATTCAGATTATAGCTCCTTCATGTATGTGAAAAAATTATTCAGATTTTTCAAAACAACAACAAAAACAACCAGTTTTGCCCTGCTGCTGTTTCTGTGAGGCTGACCCATTGTATTGAAGTAAAACATCAGCTGTTCCAGAATCCTGTATACAAAATATCAATATTTGTACTAGGAAAATTCTAAAGAACAGAAGAATGTTGGATTCAACACTGCAAGGAGGAAGGATAGTCTTGTGATTAAGCACAAGACTAGGAGTCTATGGAACAGAGATCTCCTGAAATAGGAGACACTGCCATGAACTAGGCATGTGACCTGAGTAGAAAAAAAATTTTTTTTTTTGCTAAGGCAAAGAGCTGGATTACCAGCCTTGTCTTGGTGAGACAGACAAACAGCTCTTCCTGCCATATCTAGCTAATGTTTACATAAATTGGAAACTTATGGCCTACTTTTCATAGTTACTGAATACTTGCATCTTCCATCACTGTCAATGGGGACTTTCACGTAGTAAATTAGCACTTCTGAAAAGGAGAGCAAGAAAATGAAATGCTCACCTACTGACACTTTTTAGCAATATTAATCAGAGATGTGTTTAAGTATAAATACCTTTATAGGGATATACACTGCTGTAAAAAAAATTAACTGCTTACACACAGTGTTTAAATGGTTAACCTTGAAGAAACCCCCTGTGGTGCAACATGGCAGGCTGTCTGGCCAGGCCAGGATCAGCCTGCTGCACTGTTGGTGGGGGCTACTTGGGCCAGACTGGGCCTGCCACACTGCGCTGCAGGTGCCGAGCTGCTCCAGCCTAGCCAGGCTGCTGCTTAACTGCTTACCCCTTTTATTTCCCTACACTTTTTCTTAACTAGTCGGTGATAAACCTGAGTTTAATTAAAACAACAATCTGAAATAGAATCGGTGGCTGCAGTCTGAGTCAGCAGAGGGAGAGTTTTCAATGCTGCTGCATGCCTGGTACAGTTATAAGGGGATGTGACTTTCATGGACTACCAAAGCACCATTCTTAAAGCATCCTGTGTGGCAGTAATAGGGGGCTGATGTGCCAGGCCTGTGAACAGGCCTATAGTAGGGATGTAAGATTTTAGCTGTTTTAACGGTGTGACAGGGTTAGGCCAGAGGGCTAGAGTAGAAGGGGAAAGAGGCAGCTCTAAAAAGCAAAATCGGCTTTGGCTAATTAGGAGAGGGTTACTTCAGGGCAGCCAGGAGCAGCTGACCCAGAGTTATCAAATGCACAGTGGGAGCAGCTGAGGCGGGCTGCTATGAATCAATTAGGACCAGCTGATCTCACTTCAGGGTGCCACAGGGTCTTTTAAAAAGATTTCCCTGCTGGGGGGGGCAGGAGGAGAGTAGAAGAGCAGGTTGGAGTGAGGTGGAGAAAAATTATAGTAGATAAGGAGAGAATTGGAGAAGCTGATAAAGAGAAGTCAACGCTGCCAGAGACAGCGGGGGAGGAGAAGGGCTCTAACAGAGAGTGTTTGGGCTCCCTTCCCCAAGAAGCCTGAGAGTTTCAGCCAGTGGCTGGGGAGGACTGTTTACCCAGCCCAGGCAGACCAAGGAGTCCTTACCCCAAAACACTTCTAGCCGAGGGACAGAAATCCAAAACCCAGCAAAGGCAAGAGGGTCCCATGCTGCAGTACCTAAACTATCAGCGAGATTGTGGGTTGTATAGGGTCTGGGGCCCAGGAGTGGGACTGATCTTGCCACAACAGGTAATTGATGAGCTCGGTTGCTTAAATGGTTACACATGGCTCCCGGTCTGGCTCCCAGGAAGCTGGCTGCCGCCCTGTGCTGCTGTGGGGCAGCAGATAGCTCATTGGGAGCAAGGTGGCAGACAGGAACTGGTACTCACTGGAAGCCAGCTTAAAAGCTGGTTCCTGGCGTGCACTGGCTCCCAGGGAGCTGACTGCCACCCCAAAATGCTGCCTCTGTAGCAGCAGCATGGGACATCAGGTGGGAGACAATACGCACGGAAAGGTGGCTTAAAAGCCGGCTCCCGGCGCAAACCAACTCCTGGGGAGCTGATTGCCAACCTATGCTGCTGCTTCTGATACAGAGGCTAAAGTGCGGGGTGGCAGCTGGTGTGCGCCAGGAGCTTATAGCTGGCTCCTGGTGTGCACTAGCTCCCAGGGAGCTGGCTGCCACCCCATGTGTAACTGCTGAAATTCATGATTAGCCAATTATATGCATTTTAACATCCCTATCCTATAGACTACCAAACAAACAAAGAATGGGTAAATAATAAAAGCAGGTTTTCCAAGAAACGTAACAGCAGAACAAGAAAAAAAATACCGCCATAAAGAATTGGAAAGAAATATGAAACAAAGGTAATGAGATTAAACAAACTCCTTTACTCTTTGAAGCACAAAATGTTTAAGATTGTTCTAATTTGCTTCAGAACAGTATTTAACATTTAAATGCTTCAGTTGTAAAATACTACTTCAATCTTACTCGCCTGTTGCCATTGGCAGTGACAGTGCAATACTTTAGGAATATTTTTTATTTGAATTTATTTCCACAGAAATGACTGGATTCCTCCATTTTTTGTTTAGATTGAACAATGGAAGGAACACACGTGAAAACTATCTGCTGTAAACTGAAGGTGAGATTCTGTGCAGTGCCAGTGCTTCCCGGGGATGGGGAGCTTTTGGCTCATATTAGCACCCTGGAAATCCTGGGTAGCTCCAGGTATAGCCAGCCCTGGGGGCCTGTCTAAATGACGGTAGCTATTCAGGCCTGCCAGGAATCTCTTCAGCACTATGTTCTCTGCCCCTGTCCCAAAACACTTCTCCAGCCCTAGCTCTGCCCCAGGCACACCCATTATATCAAAGCTTCTCTGATGGCTCTCAGGAGGCAGCCTTAAAGCTATCTTCAGATGTGGCTAAACAGGGGGAATCCTCTGACCAGACAGGGGACACTGAGGGCCCCTTAATAATGTTTTGGCTCTTTCCTGCCATGGATAGGGCCAAAACTAGGACAAGGATCTCACACTTCAGCCACGTTGCTCTGGTGCTGAAGCTGACAAATGGGTCATAGGATAGAGAGGACTGAAACCTTATATAAAAACAAAAACTGTGCTTGATTGGGGGAATAAATATTTGATAACAGGCACGTCACCCTAGCAGATAGAGATCGAACACCATCCAATGGTGGGGAGTTGAAGCTAGACAAATTCATCCTGAAAACAAGATGGTAAATTTTTAACTGAGGGTGATTAACCATTGGACTAGCCAGGATTTCTCAATTCCTAGGGAGCAACCCAAAATTGGGTAGCCAGAATATTTCAAAGGATCATGGAGCTGGCTGGTCTCTGTGCCCCGTTCTGAGAATTGCAAGCTGGTGCAGTACTGCTCAGATTTGACCCAGCCGCCCACAGGCTGGGCCAAACATGAGTGAATGGAACTGTACCCCATGAGCAGTGAGCGGGGCGGAGATGCAAACAAAACCTGAGGAGCAGTGCTGCGACCTCAGAGGTGCAATGCTCAGCTAGGTCCACAGGACAGGACAAAGGAAGAAGAGGATGGTGTCATGTTTTCTGGTAAATACCAGCTCCTGGATAGACCCTCTGTCCCACAGCCTGGCAACACCTTCTCTATCTATCATCCCTCCTGGTCTCCAGTCCCCCACATCTTCTTCCACTGACCTCCAGCTGGTCCAATTACCCATAGCATTGCAAACCCCCCTCCCTTTACACTCAGCCCGCCCTGGACTGTGTTTTCTGGGGCGCTATTGGATTGTCACCCCTTCCCCAGACACCTCTGTCCCATAGCCTTTCCCCAGTCTTCTGCTGGCTCCTCCCCATTTCTTCTTCCTTACTACACCCTGAATCCCCTCATCTCTCCCCTTCACCTCCAGGCCTGAAACACCCCCTTACTCTCTGCCACCCATTCGGCATGGGGAGGGGCTGAATGCCTGTTAGGGGTGGTCAAGGCTCAGCAACCTTTCCACCAGTTGCCAGTGGGGCATACTCCTAGCTGTTCTCATCTCACCAGAGCATCTGGAATCTAAGCTCCAAGCCCTGCCCATCCTGCCAGATGTACCTCTTAGCAAATGGAGAGGCACCAGGTCTGTGAGTGATTCAGTGTCAGGTCATCAGGAGAGTCTCAGGCCACCATTGTTGACAAATGGTTCCTGGGTCTAACCACTCACAAGAAGTGATCCAGGAGAGAAGAACATGCAGATTTTTGTCATTTCATCCCCAGCTCTGTAACTCTGGTGTGCTGTGCAAGCGCGCGTTCCTTATTCTATTGGCCAGGTGTCCTCAAAGAGTTCAACTATAATCCAGAGGACCCCGGGGGGTGGGGTGGGGAAGGGGCTTTGGTGAGGGAGCATGTATATTTGACTGGGGGATCCAGATAAATAGTTTTAGGGCTGAGGGAAGTGGGACTGTGGGTCCCACATCACAAGCAAGGGGCCCCAGATGGGAGGTCTGCACCTGAGTGTCTTGGAGGCCTAGTTTGTAACAAGTGACTGGATGCTGGTCAGAACCAGCTGGTTTGGAAGCACATGGGATGCACAGGTTTGGTCCAATTACAACAGACTGCTGACCGTCCACTGTCGCTAAGCATAGGAACGGGCCTCAGTAATGAATTGTGAACTCCACACAGAGATGTGAATAAAATGTGCCACGCAACCAGAATAAGCTCTTATAGATAGATAAATCCACAAAAAAAAAAAAAAAATCACATAAATGAAAAGTGGAAATGGTCCATATTACAATGGCCATGCGCATACTGGAGAAGAAAAGGAAAGAGAAAGGCAGTTTGGGTCCACAGTAGACTAAGTACCAGACTGGATGATAGGAGACTATTCCTGGCTGTGCCATTGATTCACTGTCTATTACTTGGCATCTAGTGCCTCAGTTTCACCATTTATTAAGTGGGGCAAAGAAAGCTCAGCCTTTTTCCAGTGCTGTGAAACATATGGCTGAAAAAAGCTATGAAAGAACTAAGCATTTCTTCCCACTCTCTTCTTGCACAAACCATACTGTCAAGCGTGTGTAATGAGAGTAACTTCCATGATACAACTAGATAAAGGTTCTTAAAAATACTCACTAAAAACTCATCCCGGATAAAGAATTTGGCTCTTGTGACTTTGGGATCTTCTCCTGCATCTGGTGTTGCTGTTTAATTAAAAATAAATTATATCAGATAAATTAAATAAATGAGCTATTTTTTATATTTAATAAGAGATAGAATAAATAAGAGAGAGTCCTTCACTATAGGAATTAAAAAACAATAGACCTACAGTACATTCACTATTGGTTCTTCTAAAATGAAAGACCACTTTAAACTATCTTAAAATAAACAAACCTCTATTTCGCAGCTTTTTATGGGTAACAGCTGCTTGGATAAATTGGGAAAATTGCTTACTACAGTGACATTGGTTGTACAAATTACTAAAACTGAATGTGGACTCTCCAAATGCTTACTCACATCCATCACTTTACTAGACAGACATGGATCAGTGTTTGGGTTTAACTTGGTACCGTGTGCTGATTTGAAAAAAAGTTCAGCAACACAATGCCTCTTAAGAGTGTAGCCCAATGAAGCTACTACACATTATTATTTGGCATTACAAATAATAACAACAAGATTTTACATTTCTTTAAAAGTGAATTTGTTCTCATTTAAAAAATGATGCAAATATTTTTCACACTAGTAACTATTTATTATTAGAAAATATTTCATTGCAAAAGTATTTAGATTTTTGTTAACAACTCCCAGCATTTAGTAACAGGAAAACAATGAAATGTGAAAAAATAGTAATTCAGTGGTTAAACGTTCAGTTGGTTTCATATCTGTTGACAAAGTTTTGATGCTGAAGTTCTATTTATTATATAAGTAGGGACCTACTTGAATTGCAGGATGATTGTCAAATAACTGAAGCGGAGATGAGGGCAAGACATGGAAAATGGCAGAAAAATAATAATGGACCTTTATTAATTGCAGTAATTTGGGAAACCCAGAGAAGACCTTTTTGCTAAAACAATATAGATGCTCATGTGTTATTTTATGCCTCCGAATTTTTTTGATAACAAGACATTTTGTTACAACTGTGTTATAGTCATTAATGTGTGTGGCTGACAGCCAGAGCCCCGCCATTGTCACGGATTCTACTCTGCTAATGGAGAAAAAAAGGATGCGTTGCAAACTTCTAAATGTATGCAAAATTGTGGAGTGTGCAAAGTAAGCTAATTCAAATAAAAATGGCAGTGGAAGCCTAATATTATGGGATCTGTAATTTCTGCAATATTGCAAAGTAAATAGTACATAAGATGTTTTTTCCGCCCCAAGTTATAAGCACATGCTTAACTAGATACGCACATGAATAACTCTGTATCTGAGGAGTCCCCACTGACTTCAATGGAACTACTCAAGTGGTTAATTATTTTGCTGAATTAGGGCATGCTGGTCAATTTTTTTAATGTTCTTGTTCAGTACAGGAAATTCATTCCTCAGACCGCATGTCAACTCTGTTTGCTTTGGGTATAGAATTAATTTAATCCTGAAATAAGCAGTGGAGTGAAGAAAACAAGCTGGGTATAATTTGCTTCATTCTATCTCATCCCACCATAATTTTGTACTTAATTAAGATACCTCATCAGATGCTTACAAATAAAATAAGGGAAAGACTTACTAGAACACAGATATGTGGGGTTTTTTCACTCCTATTTATAGCAGTGAAAGAGAGCAGTTATTGGGAGGACAACATACAGGCTATTAGGATACACTTCTGCTCTCCCTGGCAAGGAGCAGGACAAGTCTATTACAATTATTACAATGATTTTGATTAAATAACGTCAGCTGTGATTAAAAAAATGACACTCAATTAAAGAAAAAAAATGTCACGTCACTTGATATTTAGCTGCTTGAACATTCCATTTCATTTTCTGAGGCTCTCAGTAAAATCAAATCAATGAAGTGGAGATATTACACTTTGCTTCTTTACTTTTTGACAACTGGTGGCTGTAATGTACTTCACAAATAATCTAAGCTTTAAGGGGAAAAAAAGGCTCCTTCTTAACATTCACCTGGGCTATTTTTGACCAAGTCAGTCCCAAATAAAGCCAAATTTTAACGAATGAAAGCCTCTTCCACCTCCCACTGCTTTTGAAAAATGGTATAGATAACCTTGGAAATTTTAAAGTAGAATGAAGGCTAATAAATAAATCATAATACTTCACTTTTATATTCTATGTTATTAATAGTAAGCCATAAATGTAATAATGTTTAGACTCTCTTACTGACAGGTTCATAAAAATTGTCAGGGAAGATGGTCATGTGACTAAAGCACCCCATTAGAAGTCGGGAAATAACAGTTCTGTTCCTTATTCTGCCACAGATTTAGCTGTGATTTTGGGCAAGTAACAATCCCCCTGTTTCTTAGCTTCCTCACAGATACAATATGGATACCTCCCAATCAGAGGCTGCTGAGAGACCTGAGCTGATACCTGCAAAATGCTACAGAAAAGAAAAGTGTTAATGTATCTTCAAAAAAAATCTGAAAACCAACCCTTGTCAATCTTTCTGGAATTAGGATTTTCAGTAGTTATGTATTTATTAGAACTTTAGTTCTCTGCATGGTCTCTTCGGTGAAAACGCATTGGTCCAAATAAATGAATACTGGAAATTACAAATCTGACAGTAAGTGTCGGTGAATACAGAACTGTCGCAAATCTTAGTTTGGTACGTGTCCAAAAAAGTAGACCTCAAAGAGAACAGGAGAAAAGTAGACCTCAAAGAGAACACGAGGTGCAGCACAGATGGCTCAGCCCAGGCCAAAGTGTGGTGGAGGTGAGAGACAGCAGAGGTGGCACTATTTCATTTTTGTACTCTCTGGATTGCAAGCTGCAGTGCAGCCCAGTAGAGCCAAACACTATGGGCACACTTGCACCCACTACTGATCTGCCCCATCTCTCCTACCCTGGGGCTTGAGAAGGGGCAGGAGCTGTTTAGGATGGTCATCCTCTGTGCCTATGTCAAGGGAATTCTTCCTTTGCCAACTGTTAATGGCCCTGATATGGTGCCAGAGTAAAGGACAAAATCTGTCCCTCAGACTTTACAATTCATACCAAAGAGAAGACCTTTCTCAAGTAAAGTTTTCCCTTTGTGTACTTGCATGTGTCCTCTTTTCACAGCGATGTATCCTCATCTGGATTTAAAGAATCTATGTGTTCTGTAGTACTTGTGAGAACAAGGATTATACCACCACTTTAATCCCAACAGTTATGAAATCTTACCATCATCCGGTACAGTGTAACGCACATATTCAGGAAAGTAATCTTCAATTTTAGATTTCCCTGCCAAGACCTTTTCAGCCAGCATGTCCTGTTTGTTCAAGAACAAAATGATAGAAATGGTCCGTAACCACCTGTGGAGAACAAACCAGATGTTGATGCCAAATCTAACATATCCATTGGACAACCATTTCACAAAGGAAATCTTTCATGGCCTTTCTTATTTTGCGTGGCCTACGTGGTCTTTTAATGAAGTTTAACAAAAAAATAAGCTAAACCAATAATTTAGTTATCTTGAATTCACATGCACGGGGGTTGATATATCAATCGTGTTTAAAATATTTGAAGGCAACAAGTTTAAAATTTTGTTTTATAGATTAACCCCCTACCACCAAATCAGGAAATGCTAACCTGAGACACCAGAGTGTTAACAATTCCAAAAAATGTTATAGTACAAAATTAATACTAGTGCTCCTCAGCATGTAAAGATGTGCTTGGTTCTACTAAAACAACAGAGAAATATTGGAAGTTACCTATCTTTTTGTACATTATTCATACAAATACACACAGACACAGACAGTGGCCTATATAATACTTGATGAGTCAGGGGAAGTAAACACCATTCTACCACAATAATGCACCAGACTATTATTGAGACACTACGCTACTGGGATTTGTGCTACAAATTCTTCCTGACCTGGTCTAGCAATCACCCCATGCCCTGGAGCATAAAGGTAGATAGAGCAAGCCTTGTAACGTTTCACTTTAGTAAATGGCAAACTCTAAATTTCATACTACTCTCCCTACAGACTTTGGAGCTGCTTGAAATGATGGCTTGCAAGATTTTGTGGCTATATTAGGGATGGGAACAAGAAATGTGACATCATGTTGTCACCTGGACCTACCATGGAGCCCCATATCATGTGCTAACCCTGACCCAAACAATGGGTCTTAAATTCTTCAACAGTGCTACTTGCTTATAACTGGGTGCAATCCCACTGGACTTGTTTTCAGGAGATGACTCTTAAGAGAGCCGCTGCCAGTATGCTCTTGTGGTACTGAGACTGGTGCTGTGAACGTGCATGAAGTTGGCTGCTGCTACTGCTACCATACTGCTGTGATGAGGACAGCCTCAGTGTATCTCCTCCCACCTGAGAGGGAAATGGAGCTGAAATATGAGAACATCCTGATCTTTCCCACTCAAACACAGCGATGTCAGAATTGGCTTTCACTTCCCCCCTTACTGGGCTTAACACAAGGAACACAGAAGTAGTGGTGGCTCTTGAGACCTGTCTGCTGACTTTTCCAAAGCCCTTCTCATTCCCTGTCTGAATCTTTAAAGCTTCTGGTTGGCCATCTGGCCTGTTAGTTTCTTGTTCAACTCCATGATCCTATTAGAGTACTGAGAAACTGACATGGTTTTGTATCTGCAGCAGCCCTAAATGGTGTTGTGGAGGGGTTAGTGCAGTGGGTGGTGCTTCAAGATTTTTATCAGGGAACATTCTGGTCCTGTCTTAACATTTTCTGAACAAAAAATATCTAAATACTTAGCAATGGGACCTGCTCATTAGCGAGGTGTCACTGCATTCAAGCACATGTTCACTTTAAAGTGACAAAGGTTTTTTTTCAATTGGTAAGGGAAGGTATTTTTTTCACATTTCTATAAGTTGCTACAGAGATGTTAATAACAGAAAAAGTACTTGACTGAGCCTTTAATTAGGTTTTTATTTATTATTTATTTTATTAGAAATTACTAGCTAATATTTAAGTAATTAATGCTTGAACAATGCTTAGAAAAATGTAAGTGTAATACTAATTTTGTTATTACTGACTACATTAACACTTCAAAAAGAGATTTATTTTTACCTATTGTTCCAGATGCTTTTGAAGAGATCCAGGGATTCCCGTAGTCTGTTTGTGTTATTGTCTTCCCTTATAACCATGTTGTAGCTACTACAGGCCACAACAAAGATTATAGCAGTGACATCTTGGTGGAACACACAAAAGAAAAAAAAAAAGAGAACAGAATATTTCATATACCCAAAACAGGCTGAACACTGTAATATTTCAGTGCAGCCACACAAAGGCTCCACACAACTCCATCTGCAATGTGTACTCTAATTTATGTTGGAAGAAATTATATGTGATGCTGGGTTCCTTTATTAATGTCACATGGTGAAGTGCAATTTTAATCTCTGTTCAAATGAGACTGTTTTGCTTTAAACACTTCATTCAGTAAGAGAAACTTAAGAAAATATGCAACGAACTGATAAAATAGTAAAACACACACTGACGTTTTTGAAAAAAGGGACTGGCTCATTTAAATTTAGTGTAAAACAAAATTATAAGCACAGTACAGAAACTCTTCCAGCAAAGAACAGATACAAACTAAACACGTGGTGCAGACTCACCGTTAAAACATTGGATCCATTTTCTTCTTTCGTCTCTCTGGCCACCTACATCAAACATGCTGTTAAAAAGCCATAGGATGTTATATCATTTTGTGTGAACTAGGAAAATCACATAAAGCATGCAGGGTTAGGGTTCAGTTTAAAACGTCTGACAGATACAAGGGCACTAACAAAGAAATACTGCCTGAAGGGGAAAAGAGGACCTGAAACTGAGTTGCATGACATGCAGATATAACCATTCTATCTCTTCTGCCTGACTGGGAGAATTCCGCTGCACTTATACTTACACACACTTTTCCTGCAGATGAAATAGACATTTAAGCCTTTAGAACTATATATAGGTGACGTTTTATGTGAGACACTTTTATATATTTGGGATCAAAATGTTTGGACCTACCATGCTCTAACAGGCACAAGTTTCAGAATATTTCGAAAACTCAGAAGGGAAGTTACGATTCAGAGGCACAATATTGATAAAATATTTTGGTTAAAAATAATAACTACAAGCAACCTGAAGATGCATGTGAAAAAAACAGTGAGTGTTTTAATAGAAAAACAATATCAAACCTCAAAACCCATACATAACATCTATTCAGAACAAAAACAAACTTAGTTCTTTGGGCCCAATTCTTCAAACTCTTACTGATGCAAATATTCCAAAGAAGACTGCATCAACCCCAAAGAAAGCAAAGTAAGAACTGTGTAAATTGCCAATGTTATATAAACATTATGAAATGAAATAATAAGTAACATCCACCACAGATACACCCCAACATAGATACTAGAGGACATTACTACAGTTTTCAACTCTCTTTTCTTTTTGAGTATACAATGTCCTATAAAGACAAAAGGATTGGAAGAATTACCCTAGTTATAATAAAAGGTGTAAAATAGTACATCTGAATCAAGTGGTTCAAAATAAGCACCATAGCCATAAATTATTGCTAAAACACTTACTGAAAATTTACTTTATCTACTTGAAATCTTGTTTCAAAAATCCCTGATGTCAAAACTCTGCATCTTAACAGATCCTGGAAATAAGAAAACACAGAGATGAATGATATTTCACCTTCTTACTTTAATTTCAAATGCTCCTTTACATGAAAATATTTGCTGTTTATTGTCAGTAAAGTAAAATCTGTCTTGTTTATAAGCATCAACATGCAAGTTCACACAATCAGTATACAAATAAAATATCATAATTAGATCTGCCCACAATAATCATGACTTTGTAAAAACAGGTCTATGTCCAACATTTTCTTCCACCTAAGCACATACAGAAGACTATTTCTGATGATTATATAAAGTTCAATGTATAAGATGGATAATGTACTTTAAATTATATAAAAATAAGTTTAAAATGTTCGGCTGCAAAGTGAAGCAATCACAAGTTAGGAAATTCCAGATTTACAGTTGCTTATGCAACCTCAATTCTGCCTCCTTATGCCCCGAATGAGTCCTAAGGAAAATCAGTATGTGATCATGTAATTAAAGAATGTATTGTAATTAACAGCATGCAGAATTAAGGTGATATGCACAGCTGTAAACCTGGCACTTCCTGTCTTTTGATTACTTCTTAACTTTTAAAACATAAATATTCTTCACATAAACTTAAAAAACAACAAATGGTCTGGTAGCACTTTATAGACTAACAAAACATGTAGATGGTATCATGAGCTTTCGTGGGCACAGCCCACTTCTTCAGATGACAGGAGTTCTGTGCCCACGAAAGCACATCATACCATCTACATGTTTTGTTAGTCTATAAAGTGCTACCAGACCATTTGTTGTTTTTTAAGTTTATCCTGTACAGACTAACTCGGCTACCCCCTGAAGATTCTTCACATAGTTTTTAATGTAATTTTCTAGATTTTTTAAAAAAGGAAAAATATTTTAAAAATTTACTGTGCGCTACAGTACAACTTTATCAACAGGGTTTGAACCCTGAACCTTCCACTTCTGCAGCCCAGACTACTATGACTTGAGCTACAGAACTAGCTGCAGAAGATGGCTCAGAGGTGGGAAGAAGCCTGATCTACTTCTCGCACTTTCTCTTCTTCCCTCCTAGGACTTGGGAGAACTGTTCCATGTGCTGCCTTTGGAAGATGGCATGAGTTGCTTTGGCCAGGGACTCTTGGAGCCAGACTGGCCCACGTCTCTCACTCCCCGTTACCCCTAATGAGTTAAGAGAGAGTTTCAAGCCCACATATGGTGCTACAAGCTGGAGAAGGGAGAGAAATGAGCAATGTGGGGTGGTGTACTGAGTATGGGGAGGGGAGCCCAACCTGGTCTCTTTCTCTCCCCTCTAATACCCACTGCTCCAGGTGCTTTGGGTAGTTAATCAGACACCTCCCAACAACCCAGCTGACAACATTTTCCTGAGAAATGCAAGAGAAATGATGATTTTTATAAGTTCTCTCTCAGAAAAACCTGAAAGGAATTTCATGGGACAAAGGCACATGTCTTGCCCAAAGAAAGCCTCTCTCTCTTCCAAATATCAAAGGCCTCCTGCAAACAACAGAGGTGTGAGAACTGCTCAGATAACACACAACATAACTTTCTACTTTCTACAGCAGCAAGCGTCAGGCAACCACCTTCTAGCTGCAAAATCATCACTTTATCAGTTTTAGTAATCTGTTGTTTGCTTATTCCCTTTCTGTTTTGTATTCACTCTGCTGTGTGAATATTGTTTACAAATACTGTAGTTATAATGCCTGTGCACTGCAACATGTCTCTTGGTGTATCTGGATAGTCTTGTGTTTAAGGCCCTCTGCCTCAGGAGACTCAGAATCCATTCCTCGCTCTACCATAGACTTCCTGGGTGACCTCTGGTAAGTCAATCAATCATTCTGCGCTGCAGTTACCCAACTGTAAAATGAGATAATACTTTCTATCTCCCACCCTGTATATGCCTATTTACATTGCAAGCTTTCCAAAACAGCACATCACAATTGGGTCTTTCATGTTAATTAGTACTTGTAGACGCAACCGTAATATGAGTAATGAAAAAATGTAAATACTTGAGCTTAAATCATTGGAGGCCCAAATGGATATAGCATCAAGGCATCTAGGAGAGGAGTATGTGACTGACAGACAAATTTTTGGAACCCGTGCTGGAAGGCCTCTGCGTGCCGTAACAAAATAAAATGAAACAATTTAAAAAAATGGGAGGTCAGCCTAATGTAACATTCAGTAGCTACAGTGAAGAAAGGTCACTCTTGGCTGATCCTGAAATATGAGGCTTTAAAATTTAAATGAATATACACAAGTTATTTAACCCCAAGTACCCTGGCCCAACTGAATAAACAACAAATGTGTTCTAAGGGTGCAAATGATACAATACATTCATATGATACGTCTGTGTTCCAACATGAAACTAAGGAAATCATTCCCCTTCTAACATGTTTATGGCTTAGTACAGTGGTCACCAACCAGTAGATCTTGGCGCCTCTGACAGGTGATCCTGACTGGTTTGGCCAAAAGGTTCTCAAGTGCCAGCACTTCAGTTGCCCCTCCCCACACTGCTGCTCGTCTCTTGCCCTTTGCCTTGGAGCTGTCCCCTCAGGAGCCTCCAGCTTGCTGTGCAGGGAAGGGAGCGAAGAGTGCTGATGTCAAGGTGCCCCCTCTCCCACTCTGTATCTTATCTCCACAGAGCAGAAGGGGGCACAACAGGACTTGGGATGGAGTTTGCTGGCTGCTTTTGGGAGTGGTGCAGGGCCAGGGCAGGGGTGAGCCTGACTTAGCCCCACTGCACCACCACCCAGGAGACACCTGAGGTTAGCAGTGCCCAGATGGAGCCCACATCCCAAAACCCTACCCCAGTCATGAACTCCCTCCTGTACCTGAAGCCCCTGCCCTAACTCTGAGAACCCCTGCATCCGAACACCCTCCCAGAGCCTGCCCCTAGAACCATCGCCAGCATCCCAACTGCCTGCCCCAGGCTCAGCTCAGAGCCCCTCTCATACTTCAAATCCCTTAATCCAAAATGAGAGCCTGCACCCCAACCCCCTGCCCCAGCCTGGTGAAAGTGAGGAGTGAGCAGGGGGCAGGGCCTCTGACAAGGAGCACAAAGGAGATGGGGCAAGGGTACTTGGATGTGAGATAGACCTTGGATTGCACTTAAATTCAAAAAGTGATCTTGTGCTTAAAAAGGTTGGAGACTACTGGCTTAGTAGAACTGCAGTGTGAACAAACTCATTAGGTATGCTTTCCCCAGAGCTGCTTCCTCATATACTCTAGTGAGGATAACTATCACACAGCTCTGGTTCTGCCACAAACAGACGGCAGAGTCCTCAGTGCACCATCTTTCTCCTGTTTACCAAGTAGAAATTAAACATTTCTTTCACATATGAACACTAGGGACGTAAAAGGTTAACCGGTTACCCAGTAAGCATCAACCTGTTTAGCAATGTTTATCAGAGGGCCGGGCAGGAGCCCACCACCTGAGGCGGGTCTGGTTGGTAGGACCCCAGCAGTGGTGGGGCCAGAGCAGCCCCTTGCTCACCATGGGCTGGCTGGCAGGAACCTGGCCATGGGGCCGTGCCTGGAGCAGCCCCAGCTGCAGGACCCCACCTCCTCTGCATCAGCCCTTGGTTAACTGATTAAATGATTAAAATTATATTGTTTAAGTGGTTAACATTTTTAATGGGTAGTTACATCCCCCATGGAGACTTTCCCAGAAAAGCTAGGGATTTCTGCATCAGTGCCAAATGCTGTGGTTTGAGGGAGATAGCATGGAAAGTAGGAAGGAAGAACAGATGGATCATAGGAGTCAACAACAACACTGATTGTATTAATATTGCTGGTTCCATTGAAAGGAGACTAACATATTTTGAACTGGAATATTTCATTGTCTCCTTAGAGTGCTGGTTGTACTGCACTGGATTCAAGAACTATGTAGTTTCCCTTATTTCTATGAAACATGAAAAGCAGCTGAGATTAAAGTAATGTTTACATAAATAATTAATGTAAACGAGGTTCTGGTCTCCCACCCCCAAAAGGAAACTATATTACAGTAGAAATTACTAACTTTCAAAAACAGATACCCTAGTTCATGCTCTACCTCTTCAGTTTCACTCACCTGGTCTGTGGGTGTATAGTCAACCAGACTGACGCTGTCAATTCTTTCCAGAAAGCTAGAATAAAAAACAAACACATACTTAGTATGTGTGAATTCTACCATCTCTGTTACCCAGCGATGGACAACCCAGGATAAGGAGTGGGCTGCATGAATAGCCCTCCTTCATCTCAGTGAACCGCAAGATTGTTATAACCAACCAATACGGTCTCCCAGAATAGGGTAGTTTTGCTAACTGCACTTGTGTACCTAGAATTTATGGGGTGTGCTAACTGAAAAATAGTAGCGCTTTGATTGGATGCGGAGGGAGCGCTCTGCTCTCACAGTCAATGTTGCGCGCAATCAGCACATTCCTTACTTCACATGCCCTTGCTTTATTTGTGTGTCACTTTGGTAATACTGGTAGGAAAAAAACTACACAGACAGAAACCAGTGGAATCTGATAACCCAGCGTGTGGGTAAACAAAATGTCTTGTGGGCACAGAACCCCGTAGGGCTGCATGCGGCCCACAGCGTACAGGTTGTTCACCACTGTGATTTTTTTTCAATTTTAGATTCTAGAATTTATCAAAGGATGGATTCAAGGTTAAGGCCTAAGCCTAACAACTGATTAAATAACATTATTTATTTTCTGTCCCCAGTATATCATTTACCCAGGTCTTGTTGCAATATTATGCTTTATACTTATTGTCATACAATACCCACAAACCAGTCAACTGGAATCAAAGTATATATGAAGTTTGTAAAAGCGCATTAAATTAAAATATTGGTTTAAATCCACGCTTCCTCATATAAAATAATGCATTTATGCAACAGGAACATTGTCAAGTTGTTTACACCTAAAATTTAGGTTTTGGTTAAAGAAAGTGGGGAGAGAGGTTTGTTTTGTTTTATAAACAAAACCTATTTTAAAATTCTATTAATGTTAATAATCTACTATAAAGAGGTAAGTATAATATAAATAAGGAAATTCAAAGTGCCTGGTATTAATTAAAATGTAGGTCTCTTCCCCAGGTTTTTTGGAATTTGTTTGTTTACTTGTTTGAGTCCAGATGGCTTATTTTTAGGGATTGCCTCAATGACATAGAATCTTTCTTGAATTTCTGGATTGTCTTTTGTGCACATTCTTTGTCAGTAAATCCATTGCATGGTATAAAGTTACTGTTACCAAGATTTCTCTCTGAATTAGCAAGTTTTCCCCCCTCACACCCAATTTTTCTAATTTTAAGGGTATGCACATGGAATGTATTTAATTATAGTGGGAAATACAAAAACACATTGGACTCCTGACTTTCAGAGTGACTCCAACAGATGGCTTTGCACACACCGATTGCAAAAATACCCCCCAAACCCTATTTGTACAGTACTTTGCCATGAAGGCAAATTTAAAGTGAATGAAAGATACAGTATGTACGTGCATATAATTATGGCATTTAAATATATACGTATATAACACAAACACACAAAAATTTACTTTTTTTCCACTGCCATTACTGCAGATAACAGAGATATAATAATCTGGTAACTCCATGATCACAAGTTAATTTTTAAATGATATGTACATTAATATTAAAAATAGCAGTATTGTTTATGATTTAGTGAAACTAGCTATATGTGATGTGTATTGGAAAAAACATATGGTGATCAATGTATGTTAATAGGTCAATGTATGTTACTTCTAGGGTTTGGTAGAATCTCAGTGTCTTCACAGTGCATTAACCTTTTAATGTACTACCCTGTTCTAGCAAATTTCCCATGGTTTACTTGTTTTTTTATAACTGAAGATCTGTATAGTTTTCTCAAATGTAAAACAAATCCCCAAAATAAAAACCCAATATCATTATTTGCAGAGAGAAAAATAGTTCTTAAATACCCTGCATATAAATTATCTACTTGGTTAATTACCACAGTATTAGACCATAGTTGATAACCAAGTAAGTGCACTGCTTGTACATGTAATAGATTCCAGAAATGAGGAGATATTGAGCTGACATCATCTTACTTAACACAGACTCCTTCCTCTTCCATCACAGCACCAAACACATTAATTTGAACTGGTTTTTAAAAATTGCTTTCCACAGAACATTAATTTCTATTAGTCCCCACATAGTTCTATTAATTGCCTCTTGTTGGAATTTACATTTTTCAGGTATACTAAAGATACAAGATGAAAAATTCAGATTTGATATGCTTAATGTGTGAGAAGTCATTCCACCATTATTTATCCTTACATCAGCAATATTTAAATAATAAAAATGCAATAGAAAACCTGTAAAAGCTGGGGAAATAATTTTTTATCTTTGTACATGTCTATGCACACAATCTACACAATATATAAAGCTAAGGAAATAGAATGAATTTCTACTGTATTGATAAATCCTCTATTTGTGCATATTCTTGACAAACATACATTCATTATTTTTGTCAACCCTGCAGTGTTTTACATAAATCTGCATTGAAATGAAACATGTAGGCTTTCATGTGTGTATTTAAACTGCAGCACAGTATAGACGGTCCAATTACATTTATTAATTCACAATCCCATTTTTATTTATGAATAATTCTGATCTATAATTGACATTACAGTTAGTTTCTATTGTACACTTTATAATATGATGTTTTACATATTCTGACATGGAACAATTTGTCATTTATTTATTTATTTATTTTTAAACTGATGATGCAGAAGTGGAAGGTAAAATTGATGAAAAGATCATCAAGCCCCTATAAGTAAACTAGTTTAGTTAATTGTTGACTTAAAGCATGTTAAAATAGATGGGAGAAATAAAATAATAATAATCACCTGGCACTATTCTTTCTATCTATTATTATGTCTATCTGTAGTTTTATAAATATCCATAGCAAGTTTCCTAGGAAACTCAGCTGACAGTTTGACAAGCATTCTCTACATTTTATATCATGAAAGCTGTGAACATGAAAGTGCAGTTCCAGACCTGCATAGAGAGAAACTATCACTAGGTATTATCACTTTCTAAAAACCATGGGAATTTGAGCAGCTATAGTGGCCAGGCAAATATTTTTGAAAAGAGGATTCATAAATGTTTAGGTAACAGTAGATAGTTGTACATCAAAGTCTCTTTCTGAATTATCAAGGGGAAACATGTATTCCGTATGGATAGTCCTACAATAAATAAAAATAAAAGGAAGTTCTTAATCATAAGAATAAAATAAAAAATGAAAACTATACTATGTTTATGCAACATATGCAAATACTGACATTTATTAGAATGGCTATACTAAGATAAACTGCAAAGAGATGCAATCCACTTGCATTTTACCCACTGATATTCTCTTCCAGGGTGTTGTCCTACCCTTCTAAACTCCTAGTTTCAACATTGCTGCAATTTAGAACAGAAAAAAACTCCACACCAACATTTTCTACACTCTTCAGAAATTACAATGGTCTTAACTCCAGAAAGAGAATTATTCAACTCTGCACTTGCAACAAGTTTAAAGTTTGTAATCCTGAGATCTGACAAAACTAGAAACGGAAGTTTTGTATCACTGAAAAATTACGTTTCCTCAGACATTCTTTGGTGGTAGCTACTCAAACTGAGAACTAGTATTTCCATAGCCTTTGAATTGCCTTTATTTATCGAAGTCTACAGAGATAAAGAAGTATCACAAATCTGTCATCATTCCAAGTAAAGGAGCTGGGGAGTAGTAACTGTTTATACTTTTGATAGGTTACAGAAGGAGACTCTTGGTTAAAATTCTAGCAGGAAGAACCCTTCCTATGAAGGAAACTCATCTAATTGTGGGAGGGCAATTATTCCTATATACAGGCCACAGATAGGTCTTATAATCATAAAATGTCTATCTCAATTACTTATAGAACTGAAACTGAAAATGAGCTCTCTCCTGGGTAGCTGCTATGAGAGAAGATTCTGTGATGGTAAAACTTTATTATAATATGTCTGCTAGATCAGAGTGTGGCTTTCCATGCCCTATATACCACTACTCTCATAAAGACACAAGACTAGAGATTGTTGCTTTAGGGAATGCTCTAGTTTCCTTAATTCTACAAGTTCACACTGATGGTCTTCAATCAAACTTGCAATGTGCTCACTCCACTCTGTTTTTCAATAATCAAAGAGAAATTTGGTAAAATATTCTGTTGATGATATACAAAACATTAAAAACATCACTCTATAAATGATTTCCTGAAAATTTTCATTGAAATCAATTAACAGAGATAGGATAATTTTTTTGGTTTGGTTTGTGTTTAAATGTTATACTATATAGTTTTAAAATATTCCTCGTGCTCTTTGCAGCATTCTAGTTCATCCTCGGTAGGATTGTGCAGTGGTTTCCTATGCAGGAAAGGGAATCAATAACACAATGAACAGACATTCAAATTAGACAGAGGCAGTAAAACAGCATCTGTTTTTAATCCATTCTGGAGCCTGGAGCCCTTACTGTAGCTAAAAAAGAATATAGTTTTATAATTCCAACTGTTTAAACAACCACAGAAGAAAATACCTAATAGAGACACAGAGAATGTTACTAAATTTGACATTTATTTATGTAATAATTTAAAACATAGTTACATGTATGTTTTTATTGTATAATCTAAGAGTTCTATTGGGCAAAAATATTTCCAGTATTTAATTTTTGTGCTCTAGATGTACAAATATCTATTTCAATGCACACACGCGCTTGTACACACACACACAACTAAGTGGTTGCAAGTGAGCACAATACCTAGCAAAGGGAGATAAAAGCCTGGACTTAAAAAAAAAAGTCTTTTAGAAAGCCCTGAATGTACACACAAGACAGGACTATGCAGCACTTTAAAGACTAACAAGATGGTTTATTAGGTGATGAGCTTTTGTGGGCTCATCACCTAACAGAGGATGGGGAAGGAGTGAGACACTCTGTTCTAAAATCTGATTTGTCAATTTTATATGTGGAGTGAGGCACATATAAAGGAGGAGTGAGGCACTCTGTTCTAAAATCTGATTTGTCAATTTTATATGTGTTCACTTTTTTTTAATTGTATCCCTTTGGTATATATGGTCATGCTAATTTTCTTCCACAATTTGATCTGAGGAAGTGGGTCTGGCCCACGAAAGCTCATCACCTAATAAACCATCCTGTTAGTCTTTAAAGTGCTGCATAGTCCTGTCTTTTGTTTCAGCAAGACCAGACTAACAAGGCTACATCTCTATTACTATTCTGAATGTATACAATTAACTTTAATAGTAGATGAGACAGCCTGTAGAGGGCAGCATTTACTAAACCACACTCCCTTCTGTACCTAAGCAAACCCTCAGTGCAGGAGTTTCACATAGCAACCTCTACACCACTGGTCACCAACCAGTAGATCAGGATCCACTGGTAGATCTTGGAGCCTCTGACAGGTGATTCTGACTGGTTTGGCCAAGAGGCTATCAAGTGCTGGCACTTTAGCTGCCTTTCCCCACACTGCTGCCCTTTGCCTTGGAGCTGCCCCTCCCTGGGAGCCCCCTGCTTGCTGTACAGAACAGGGAAGGGAGAGGAGGGGTGCTTATGTTAGGGTGCCCCCCTCCTCCTGTATTCTATCTCCACAGAGCAAAGAGGGGGCACAACAGGCGTGGGATGGAGGGAGTTTGCTGGCTGCTTTTGGGAGTGGTGCAGGGCCAGGGTAGGGGTGAGCCTGCCTTAGCCTCACTGCACCATCACCCAGGAGCCACCTGTGGTAAGCAGTGTCCAGCTGGAGCCAGCTCTGATCCCCTGCCCCAGTCATGAACCTCCTACACCACAAGCCCCTGCCCCAGACTCAGCTCAGAGGCCCTCTCACACTCCAAATCCCTTAGTCCAAGACCAGAGCCTGCACCCCAACCTTCTGCCCCTGCCTGGTGAAAGGGAGGGAGAATGGGGTGGGAGGAAGGGAGGACAGAGTGAGCAGGGGTAGGGCCTTGGAGAAGGGGTGGGAAGAAGGCAGGGCAAGGGTATTTGGGTTTGAGGTAGATCTTGGATTGCACTTAAATTCAAAAAGTGATATTGTGCTTAAAAAGGTTGGAGACTACTGCTCTACACTGACAGAATATACATACGTTTTAGACACCAGTGCAATTCTGATTTATACTGGCAGAGGGGAGATTCAGGCATGACCTACCACAGGAAAAAAGTGCAATACATAGTGTAAAGGAAATCAGATTTTAATACAGAATCATGGAGTTAAATTTAACAGCTCTAGTCAGAAGTACACATTTAAAAATGGTCTATTATTCTCCCATTGATATGCGGGTGTACCAGACTCATTCTCTCACCATGGTAATTAGCTTATGGGAAACAGTGGGGTCTGTCCAGAAGGACAGGCAATTCTCTAATATTTAACCCTTTTATTTAAGAGCATCTTGCCAGCTCTCCTCTTTGGGGAAGATCGTATTGAAGAGTCTTACAACATGACTGGAAGATAGCCAGCGTAAGACTCGGCCCTATCATCAGTAAGAAGGCATTACAGGGCTCTGGAATTACTACTGAGAAGGCTCTGGCCCTCCTGACTTTATATATGTGCTTTGTTATACAGTGCACTGTAGACAGTTGTAGTTGTCACAGTGGTAGTTTTTATCCTACTGTATAGACCACAGTCAGAACCTTGAATTGGACTTGGTAACGAGCAGCAACATAGGGTAGAGTTCAAGAACAGATGCACAGGTTGTAGATAGGCTGTCTTTATTTCATCCCTCTTAGGAGTTGGGCTAGTAAGCTATGTACCTACTTGTAGGTTCTTCATGAACTTTTTGTCTCACTTCAGACTGAGGTACAATAGTGCTGCCTCAAGGTGATAACGTATATGGATTTCTGCTACTAAATCATCAACCAAGAGAGATAGATGGCTCAAGGTGCATAGGCACTGCAACAAGGGGCGTTGGAAGAGCTGCCACACCCCCTGGCTTGAAGTGATTTCCAGCATATACAGCATGGGCGTTGGGTTTGCTAGGTGGGGAAGGCATTGCCTTCTGAAACCACCAGCCTGGCTCTGCCCACACTCCACCCCCAGAACGCCTACTACAGAGTCCCTCGCTGACTCTGGGCTCCACACGGTGATGCCGCTTTGAAGCGCCCCCTGCTCCCCCCTTTGCTGCCTCTTTCTGATATACAGCAGTGGTTCCCAGCCTTTATACTGCAGACTGGCAAACCCATTCACAAACTTTTGGCGGACAGGTAACATTTTATTTGAATATTTGCATAATTGGAAACCGCTGATATACAGGGTTTACAGTTTGGTTCAATGATTCCCAGCACCCTCCACTATAAAAATTGTTCTAGCATCGCTGTCAATGTGCATCAAGAGAAGAACAGATTTCTTACACTTTTCCACCATTAATGCACTAAACTTTGCAATATTCCTGAGAGTTATGTAAATATTATTTAACACCATTTTACAGAGACAAAAGCAGATTCAGAGAGGTTAAAAGAAGTGGTGTATTATGATTAAATGGGGCCTATATGTAACCCAACCCAAAAAGCTCCACCCCACAACAAATCAAAGAGCAGATGGTATTTAGAAATAGGCTTGAAGAAGATAAATACCTAAAACATGGGTAACTCCTATTACACAGAGTTTTGTTTTTGGTATAAACACTACTAGTAGGTATTCAGTTTAATACTTATTACTCACCAAATTGTCCTTGGCCAGCGATGTACTCCAGAAAGCCCATGCAAAAAGGCCTCAGAGCTTCTGGCCAAACATTAACCTAACCCAGGGGTGGGCAAAAGGGCCTCCGTGGGCCGGATCCAGCCCGCCAAATGAGTGGATCTGGCCCGCGGAGGCCCTGCTGCTCCCCGGCCCCCAGGCCAATTAGGGCCTGGCTGTGGGGGAGCACCTGAAGCCTTCTCTGCTCTGCCCCGGCCCTGAGAGCAGTGCGTGGCGCAGGGTGGGGGCAGAATGGAGAAGGCTTCGGGCACTCCCCGGCCCCCAAGCCCTAATTGGCCTGGGGGCGAGAGAGCATGCGAACCCTCCTTCTGCCGTGCCAGGAGCACGTGGTGCTTTGAAGCATAGTGTGCTGCTCGCAGGGCGGGCGGGGAGAGCGGAGGAGTCTTCGCATGCTCCCTGCCCCCAGGCCAATCAGGGCCTGGGGGCAGGGGAGCTGCGTGAAGCTTCCTTCGCCCTGTCCTGGCCCTGCGAGGAGCCCATAGCACTTCAAAGTGCCACGTGCTCCTCGCAGGGTGGGAGGAGGCTTCCCGTGCTCCCCGCCCCCAGGCCCTGTTTGGCCTTGGGGTGGGGAAGTGTGCCAAGCCTCTTCCTAGTGGGAAGGGGGGGCAAAGGGGCTCCTTACGCCCAGAGCAATCATGGTCTGGGGATGGGGTAGCTCCGCCTCTTCCTGGTTAGGTCCCACCCCTTCCAGGATGGCCCGGGGCTACTTAAAATTTTTTTGAAGTGGCCCCTGGGCAAAAATTATTGACCACCCAGACCTAAACAAATACATTGTAAGTTATTCAAGCACAAGAAATGTTTTAGATATGTTTTAGTAACTTTGTTCCATTTATTACCCATGGTTTTGAGGTTTTTTAATTGAAAGAACACACACACATAAAAAGATCAAATACTACAATTTCTCCATTCACTTGCCCTCTCAACTCCCTAAATCTGACATGTGGCATTTCCTGTTGATAGGAGTGTGAATTTGGGGAAAAGCCTTATTTCTTTCTAATTTAGCTAACTAACCACTTTTTAAAAACAGCAAGTAGTCCCTTAACATTAGTAGTAACTAACGTTACTCCTCAAAAAACGAAGAGTTATGTTAGTTCGAACCAAGGGGTTTGGTTCAAAGTAACGCGTCCCGGTGCGCACTTGCACTTTTGAAACAGCTGTTGATCGGAGTAACGCGCCGGCGAGATCATGCTAATGAAGCGCGGGATATTTAATCCCCGCTTCATTGACTATTTCGAATGCCTACATTTGCATCCCTAGTTCGAACGAGGGTGCAAGTGTAGATATACCCTTAGAGATTAACAAATAAATATACATATATATAATATCATGAGTTTTCCTGAGCAAAACCCACTTCTTCAAATGAGCTTGAGGAAGTGGGTTTTGCTAACAAAAGTTTATTGTTTTTAAAGTTACAAAGGCTACCCCTCAGAGACTTTTTAACCACTTTTTAGACCAGAAGATGTTCTTGCTTTGTGAACCAGTGAGAGAGAGGTCTTTGGGGATCATCATTAGTCCTCTTAACATAAACACCAGCTAAGATTTAAAACTGGAAAATTGCCATTTACACAAGGATTAGCAGGCTCTGGCAGAATTGAGACTAAGATCTGTATCCCATTCCTCTATACTACAAAACCATTCTCAAAACTTTAAAGATAATTTCTGCTAAACCAGGTGGTAACACAAATTTCATTACAAAAAGTCAAAATGACGGAGATAATCAAAACACAAACTCAGAGAGAAACAAAACTATTACCTGATGTTGCTTAGACTTGTGCGTTACAGTACCTGATTCTCATTTCAATGACACCAGTGTAATTCTATTGATTTCAGTGAGGTTATTTCTGATTTATACTGGCAGAGAGGAGATTCAGGCCCATAATATTTATACATATACTGGTATATCCATATGACATACACAGAGAGATCCGATAACTATCATAACTATACCTTGTGAAATACAAAGGCTACATACAGAACATTCTGCAGTAATAATAGCCACTCTCAGTAGAGGGCCAAAAGATAATAAATCAAAACAGTAAGATCGTGTTACATATCTTGAGTGCTTTGCAAACTTAAACTGATACATGATATACAGGGATAACTTCATCTACACGGTTGGAATGAAACAACTGTTTAGCACCATACAGCAACACTGCCCAACAGCTTAGGTCAGGAAGTGAAGAATACCATAAATGTACAGGGATTTAGATAGGCAGAATGTAATTACTCAATTAAAATTTGGATGCTGTATATTTTGTACGTCTGAACAAATAATCAAGACCTTGGTTATTTGTCTCATCCCTGCAATTTGTTTCTCCCAAAAAGAACTTTGACTCTTATGTTCCTGAAAGACAAACTACTGACAAAAGTCTTATTAACATCTGAAGTTGTCAAATGCATCTGATTTATAAGCATCAGTTACATAGCAGAAACACTTTTCGGTCTGCTCTAGTTCAGGAATGCAGAAAGTTTCTGGAAGGAGGTGAAAAGTAATGAAAATTTCTCTCTACAGGGTGTTCCCAGTGCAGCTTACACTTTTCTTTGAAAGCTTATGGTACCTCTATAAGATGAGCAAACTGAAAACTTTACTATCCTGTCATATAATTTAAGGCAGTGGTGGGGAACCTAAAGCCCAGGGGCCGGATGCTGCCCCTGGCTTGCCTAGATCTGGCCCCCGAGGCTTAGGGCCCCTCCCAGCATTGGGAAACCCATGCTGGCGCTCCAGCCCCTCCACCATCTTCCCATGGGGTGAAGACACAAAATCTACTAGCCTGTGCAAGCATGGATCAGTGGCCCTTTCCTTGGCCCACCTCCAAAGCTCTGCTCCCATATTCTATTTTAATTCCCAATTGTTTTGTATAGAGGGATCTCTGTGCACACTCCACCAGCAATCCTTTCCCTTAGAGGGATACTATATGATTCAGCAACAAAGAGAACTTCTGGCAATATGGGCAAAGTCCACAGGGAGACTGCTCCTTCAGGTTCTCTAAGGACACTGAAAACACCTACTGATAGTATTCATTTACAGAGGTGAGAAAACATCCCCTTTAAGATGATCAAAGTCTCAGAACTTAAAGGGGAAATGTCTGGAACTGACGTTCGCGATCCCAAAGTATTCTAAAGCATTTCACCAAACTACACAAAGGAACCACTTCACCCATTACTGAAGTACAGCCATCCCTCTTTGGGGAAGTAAAGGAGCACGGCAACCATGCATAACTGTTTATGATGTGAACTAGAATTTAACTGGGCATTTCCTCTCCTATTCCAGATCACATAGACCGTCTCCCTCCCTACTCCAAAACATCCCTTCCCAACTACAGCTATCATTTACCTGAAAAAGTAATATCAGAAAAATATTTCAAGCATTCTCAGCTGTTGTTTAAAGTAGGCTGAACCTCTCTGGTTCAGGACTCTCTGTTATGGCAACATCTGTGGTCCAGCAGGACCATGGATGTTGCTGAACTAGAGAGCCTCTGGACCAGAAAGCCCTGGTAGCTGGGGATGGGTGCTGGTTGGGAGTCTGGTCGCAGAGGGGACAGTGGCTGGGAGCCCAGCCAGGAGTAGAAATGGTCCAGTGGCCAGGGCGGGAAGGCTGGCCAGAGCTGGCAGCGGAGTCCAATTGCTGGGGCTGGCAGTGGGGTCGGCAGCCATGAAGGGAGCCGAGCTGGGAGGCTGGCAGCTCCCAGGGAGAGCCCAGAGGCCATCAAGCAGAGGGGCCGGTATTGACCATCTCTGGTCCAGCAAACCCGCTCCTTCAATACTGGTCAGTTCCCAAGGGTGCTGGACCAGGGAGATCCAACCTGTAGTTTAGCATCTGGAAACAAGGACAGTGGCCAGAACCATGAGGCACAGATCCAACAGTGGACATTCAAATGTCAGGAGTGACCACTTAGTGCCACAAAAATAGTCTTTACATTTCCAAGTAAAGATGTTGAAAAATACTCCTTGTTAAGTAATCGTTTAATCTTGCCCATTTTAGAACAGGATATATTTAACCACTGCATGTATTTAAGCAGTCAGTCATGACAGGCAGAGCACTGCTGAGTGATTATTCCACGCCTTAGGTAGTTAGTGTAAGGCATGAAGCTGGCAATCAAGAAACTTCCATTACCTGAGGAAACACAAAGCCTGTAGGTATCTAACTGCTACTGTAAGCAGAATACAGGGACCATGCCCAAATTGCTCTTAACAGTTCTAATTTCATTTCATCGTTAAAATAACTAAAAGCATAGTAGGACTATGAAATCTGGGGCTTACTACTAGCAACACAATTCTGCCCCACATACTTCTTACTCTGGGCTGCGATACCAGTAATAAGAAATGGTACTAGGGCAGTAAAGGAACACAGGGTATGTCTAGATTGATCTAGGGAGGCTAATGAGGGCGACCGAAATTGCAAATGAAGCGCGAGATTTAAATATCCCGTGCTTGATTTGCATGTTCCCGGCCGGTCGCCATTTTAGAAATTGACTGGCCGAAGTAACTGCCCGGCGTCTATCGGCAGTGAAAGCGAGATTCGAAATAAAGCCTAAATTGAATTAGCTGGTACTCCTCCTGGAATGAGGTATACCAGCTAATTCGATTTAGGGCTTTATTTCGAATCCCGTTTCACTGCGTGTGGGGCAGTTACCGGCTAGTCAATTTCTAAAATGGCGACGACGAACATGCAAATCAAGCACGGGATATTTAAATCCCGCACTTCATTTGCAATTCCGGTCGCCCTCATTAGCCTCCCTAGATCCATCTAGGGGGCTAGTGTAGACATACCCACACAGAGTGGGGTTAGACTACCTCTTAAGTCGATCTAACTTGTGTTGCGCAGGGGTCTGAAAAAGACATACCTTGACAATGTTCCCTCATTTTTTCCACCCAGGTGCACAATAAATTTTGTTATATGCACCAAGGCATGTGTGGATGTGAACCACCAATAGATACACATGCTGCTGGCTGTGGGCTCTCTGCTAATCAGCTAGGTGGCATTTGAATCTCTCCTGGATGGCTGCCCACCTGCTTTGCTAACAGGGAACACTGCCCCCTGAGCAATGCAAGTTACAAGGACATAGAATTGGCCACAGTAGTGCTATGTTGACAGGAGATGCGCTTTGCCTCTCTCAGAGATTGAATAATTGTGCCAATGGGAGAGCATTCTCTCACTGGCACAGAGATTCTTCACCACATGCACTGCAGCAGTGCAATTGTGCTCATGTAGTACTTCTGACACAGACTTGCCCTTGAGTGTTTCTCATTCCCACCATCAGCCAGGGCCGGCTATAGGTTTTTTGCCGCCTGAAGCATAATTTTTTGTGCCCCTCCCCCCCTTTTTTGTTGGCTTTCACACGTTTGCACTTAGCAATGTTTTTTTCCTTCGTTTTTGTCCCGGCATTTTAGCCCTATAAATAGCAAATATAATTTTAATTATTTTTTTTCCATAAAGGCAAAGGCGCTTCAAGTAAACTCCCCCTCCCCTTTCACTCGCTGCTGGGTCACAACAGCCTTTTCCCTGCCCTGTCCAGCCCCTCCCTATGGACAAGCACCCCTCACTCCTGACCCACAGGGGGAGCAGGGTGCAGGGACAGCGCAGAGCCAGAGGGGCATGGGAAACAGGGGAAGCAGGGTTCACCGTGGGGAATGGGAGGCGCAGAGCCAGAGGGGCGCAGAGCCAGAGGGGCGCAGGGACCGGGGGAAGCAGGGGGACTGGGGTGCTGGGGTGTGCAGAGCCAGAGGGGTGCGGGGAACAGTGTGGGGGTACCCAGGGGCAGCACAGTGAACAGGAGGCACAGAGCCAGAGGGACGCAGGGATTGGGGGGGAGCAGGGTGAGGGGTGCAGAGGAGGCACGGGGAATGGGATGTGGGAACGGGAGGGGAAGAGGGATTGGGGTCCAGGGCAGTGTGGGAATGGGGGCATAGACCCAGAGGGCACAGGGAAAAGGGGCTGGGGGGTGCAGAGCCAGAGGGACGCGGGTACCGGGGTGCAGGGGCGGCACAGGGAACGGGCCAGAGGGGAGCAGGGATCGGGGGGAGCAGGGTGCGGGGTGCAAGGGTGGCACAGAGCCAGAGAGTTGCAGGGAACAGGGAGAGCAGGGGGAGCAGGGTGCAGGGGCGGTGCGAAGCCAGAGGGGTGCGGGACGGGGCGGGCGCAGCGAGCTGGTCGGCCAGCAGGGAGTGGTCTCCCGCCGGCGAAGGGGGCTGAGGCCGTGGCAGGACTGGAGCTGGCGGGGCGGAGCCTGGCCGCGCCGTGCTCCACAGTCAGCTCCCGGGACACGCAGCCAGAGCCAAGCTCCCATGGCCATTTAAAATCGGAAGGGCGAGGCTGGGCCGGGCATTGCCGGGGGCGGCTGCTTACTTGGAAATGCCGCCCCTGGAAATGTACTGCCCCAAGCCCATGCTTGATTTGCTGGTGCCTAGAGCCGGCCCTGCCCTCAGCCCCTGCCTTTTTGCCCCTTCACACAGACATTTCTGGAGGGTAAGTTAGCAAATATCCCTCACAGCATTAGTCACAAATATAATGGAAATATAATGTTAGGAAGGGAGTAGTTTTGTAATAATTGGATTCCCACCAGCTTTCCTTTTGTTTTTTTAATTACTTTATGTTTTAACTAGCTTTTAAAATCAATCACTTTCCCACACCCACAATTAGCAGCTACTGTTTGTAGGCCAAAGCCACTAGATTAGGGAAAGTTAGAGGAACATCAGCTAGCTTACACACTGCATAGCCCATCTGGGATAGCAGGTACACCTCAGCTGGGAACAGGGTGTCTCCGTCCCTCCATGAATATTGCAGCCAGTGGCACTGAAGCTTATGGTAACCGTCTATCTACTAGAGCCAATACAGAGTGGCAGGGAAACTGTGGAAGAGGGGGGCCAAGGCAACACTAAGCATCACGGCTCTGTGGCTGCAATGAGCTACTCATAAGTGAACCCCTGTGCCCATGTGGAGCCCCTCTGAAGTAAGGGGGGGTTTCCTTGTGCTCAGCTCATTAAAGAATCGGGGCCTACACTGCAAACTTTCAGTGCTGAGCAACCTGGAAGACTAAAGATCATGTTTCATGGTGCTACCATGATGAAAGCTGCAGCTTTTAATATTAAAAAGCACTACTCAGTGTAGCAAAGCTCTTTTTGTTAAAACATTTTAGAAACTGTTGCTCTGTTGACAGTGATGTTGTGAGTTGCTTAGTTTCTACAAAATATCACATGCGCCATCACAAGAAGGATGCAGTTCATAAGGCTGGCTTCTAAGTCTACTGAAGCCAATTATAAATACTCTCTCTGAAACACTCATTCTGTACCATCTAACTTCTGGAGCTCCAGAAAACAAATTTAAAGAAGAAATTCTAACTTTCTGTTCTGCTTTTCTTTTTAAGATGTTTTTATATCTACATTCTGGGGGGAGGCGGGGAATCAGATTTATGTGAGAAATGTTGGGTAATGCTGCACACAAATTGACAAATATGGAATAAATGTCAAAAAAGGCCTAGGTCTGCAACGTATTGAGCACATCTAATCCCACTTAGATGGGGGAATTTAACACCTTGCAGGAGGTGCTTGAAATCTGACACTATCAGGACTTAAACTGATAAAAAGAATGCCATTTGGAGCCTGGACTTCTATCTTATGTGCAGAAAAGTAATATAGAACTATTGTACCAGTGACTTTACTCAAGAAGGAATTAGGGTGGCCAGGTGTCCGGTTTTGAACTGGACAGTCCAGTATTTGAGCTTTTTGTCCGGGAAACAAATTGAGAAAATATAAATGAGAAAATATAAATGTTCAGTATTTTCTAAATAAGATGTAATGTAGATTGTGATGTAATGTCAAGTGTGTCCGGTATTTTTGTTGAAACCATCTGACAACCCTAGAAGGAATCATTAAACCAAGAATCTATTAGCATAGTGTGCAAGTTAACAAAACAATAATTTGGTTTCAATAATGCAGCGCATTACAGTAGAGTGCAAACAGAGTAGTGAATTAGTTAGCAAATAAATAGTTTCTAGTAATGAAACATTAAAAAATTAACCAAGAGTGATTTTCACTAATACCTTGAGTTTAATATTCTAGTGTTGGTTTTCTTCTCTCAAACAAATGAGACTTTTGAACCCAAATGTTGTAACACCAAAATCTGGCAGTGTTTATTTTAGTCTATATAAGCAGACAGCTACATTTCCCCCTATCACTGTTTAATCCTGTAATCCCTTCAGACAGTAATAATTTTAAATGGATTACAAATAATCCCATTCCAACACCATCTTGGGTGCATCTCCTCATTGAATGTACATCTTGTGGTAGGGTTTCACACACTAGGCTAAAGAGCACCCAAATATTTTAAAATCAATCTAGAATAATATATTTTATATCATATGCTCACATGATAATTGTGATATTTTGTTGGCAACAGAGACCATTCTTTAATTAGGAAAGGGTAACTACTTGGATCAATATTTTCCACATTTTACAATATGTTCTGTTCCACAAGGCCTCAGTGTAATTATTTGTGTATTATTTGAATACATATTCCAAACAAACTATTTGAAACACTGCATTTTAAAATTTATCTATTTTATTATTTATTATTAAGGGAAAATCCTGGGGAAAAAAGAGATTCTGGACCTGCAGGTATGGAGGTAGGTAGGAGGTGAATTTATGTAAGAAATAAGCATAAATTTTCTCACTTGATTCAACTGGAGATGTGCAGGAAAAGCAGCAATCTATATGAGTACAGAAGAAAGCCACTGATGTAGCAGTTTCTGTTCTTCAGAGATGGCAAGCAAAAAAGGAAATTAATTTAATAATATCTACAATAATATGTAATACATAATAAAATATTGATATTTAAAAACATGTTTTAATCTAATACAGCATTTGTGTCTCTCATCTGCTCTGTCTCTACTCTTACTATAAATGTAACAGTGTTACTCATTAGCACAAAGTAAACAAACGCCCTCTGCCATCATAGGACCTCAATACAGGTTGTGGAGTTGCAAACACAGGCAACTGGTGGCAAATGGAAAGGAATTATAGTTGTAATACATTACAAGCAGTTTAAAGGACTTGTGATAAAGTATATTTTTAAAATTTGCTGGGGTGAGATTGGGGTTCTTTACAACTGGGAACATAATCATCATAGTCCTCAACTATTTATTTTGCTAAAAGAATGCTATTTACCAGTATCTCTTATCAATAAGTGCAGAAATAAATGTAGATTGCTTTTATAAAAACGAATGAGATATTCCACTATGTGAGACTTCCTCCCTCTCCCCCCAGTCTACCCAGAAAGAACAAGTATATGGCTAAAAAATTCATCAGGGCTAAAGAATCGGGGGCTATGACTACACCTCAAACTTTTTCCGGAAGAGGAAATGCAAATGGAGCACTCATTTGCATATTCTCTTCCGATCCTTTTGGCGGAAGAGGTTTTTGCACAAAAAAGCACTGTGTAGATGGCGCCTTTTTGTGCAAACCCCCCCTTTTGCACAAGATCAAAAATTGAGGAGGAAGGGATCTTGCGCAAAAGAAGATTTTTGCGCAAAAGGGTGCCTTCTACACAGTGCTTTTTTGCGAAAAACGATCAGAAGAGAATATGCAAATGAGAGTGTGAGATATGCAAATAAGCACCTCATTTGCATTTCCTCTTCCAGAAAAAGATCATAGTGTAGCTGTAGCCTAGGAGATACCCACTAAACCTGATCCCACTAAACCTGATTCTATAAAACTTTGCTCATCATCTTAACTTTAAACAGGTAAGTAGTCGCAGTGAACTCAATAAAGCTTCTGAATTCATTGGGACTACTCACGTTTAGAAGCTAAGTACATGGCTAAGTCTTTGAAAGATTCGGGCCTAAATGAACGTCCTTCATTGCAGAAGATCTTGAATCTGCTATTTGCACATCACAGCATAATTTCCAAAGGCTGAATAAAAAGTTTGGGACCACAGTGGGCCCAAGTCCAGCAATATGTGATATTATGCTGAGCATTTCAGTTATAGGAGCCCCATTTTATTCAGACATTACCATGCCTGTGTGATAATTATCTTGTTATTAAAGGTGACCGTAATTAGATTTTCACCAAAATCGAACTGCTTTAGATTTGGACACTCAGGCCCTAAGGAACTAGTAAGAAAGCATTAGGCATCTCTAAAAAGTGTCTGTAACTACCATTAGGCTACATCTACATTGCGCTCTCTTGCGCAAGAACATATGCAAATGAGGCACGGCGATGAATATTGCCGCACCTCCTTTGCATACTTAATGAGCCATTTTGCGCAAGGGGCTTTTGCACAAGAGTCGTTCTGCCGCTTATTTTCAGGCAGAATGGCTCTTGCGCAAAAGTCCCTTGCGCAAAAATGGTGGCTCATTAAGTATGGAAATAAGGCACGGCGATAATCATCGCCGTGCCTCATTAGCATATGTTCTTGCGCAAGACTGGCCAGTGTAGACGTAGCCTTACAGTTTACCTACCTCCAGCCTATGTGAATCCCCAACATGCAGTGAGAAGCCTGTAAGGAACCCAAAGGTAACTGCACCAAGTTCTCAGGAGTGAGGGGGCGGGGGGGAATAAAATCACAATTTGCCTCTCCCTCAGGTCAGCTCCAGTTTCTATTGTGGTTGTGACATACCAGGCACTGTGTGTTCTGAAGAGTCACGTGAAGGACACACTGTGATCTGACAGCAAAACTCCAGGCTGCTCAAGGGAACTGAACTATACAGTTAGATGACCCACAGCTGAGAATGCCTTGCCTCAAGTCCCAGCAAACGCACATCCAGAGGATGTCAGGATAAATGCATCAGATGAGCTCAATGGCCACACTAATCAGTAGGATATTATCTGGTCTGTCAGATGACGAGGCCATAATTGGTATGTTGTTTTATAAAGCAAGACCAACACGCTGAATTTCACTTAGACGCAGATGGGGAAATGAACATAGTGCACAAAGCACAAGTGCAAAACACTAATGCCTGTCATGCTCTTCTGCCATACTAGTACTATCAGCTAGATTCTGTTATGTATCTGTTTTCTTACCCAATCTAATTTTCTCCTGGGGCTGTCCATCTCCAATTTTCTTCCCTTACAGCAACTACAAATCATACTAAATTAGGCCTCCGATAAGTGCTGTTTAATAACAAGCCCAAACAATGCTTAAGTCCACAGGAAATGACAACACCTAAGGCAGCTTGTTCCATTATAATGATTTATGCCATACACAACACACACTCCTAAGAGCTATATTACATATCTTTTAAAACTAGTTTTTCAATACTATTGATGCCATTCCAAAGTTTATATTCTCTCTCTGTGAATGGCAGAAGAAAGTGCATTTGGACCAGTGGATTGATTATAGGAGCTTTTCCTGTACAATGCTCCAGAAAACAAACTTTTTACATAGGTAGTATCACTAGAAATTTGGTAACAAGTAGGTTAAACCAGTAAATCTATCAGTATTAAAAAATGAAACATTTCTCAACAGTAATTTCCTTTCTGTCATCAATGTCTCTCACTATCCTTGATGTCTGGGCTCCTCTTCTCGCTGTAGTTCATGGAAGTGGATCAGCATTTTGGAGTTACATCTCTAAACTCCTCTTTGTTTTCAGATAAATTATTCTCAAGGTGTGAAAATTGTGTAACATCATTAATAACAAATATTCCAGAGATAATAAAGTATCTATGCACTTTTTATCAAGGAAGATGGTCATATGGTAACAATTCCACTTAATATCTTGGCCCTTGACTCAAGAGCCATTCAGGTAGAATTGTGAGAAATGCTGCTAAGAGAAAAGAAATTACCAGTGAGAAATGTTCTGCTCGTCTGCTCAGCATCGTCCACAGTTCTGACATCTAGGAAGAAGTGAACAGTATACCAATGTTGAGAGGATTATAGAAAAAGTCAGAAAAATGAAAATGGTATCCTTCCTATCTATAGTATTTGCTCTAAGAGGAAGATCATTTTTAGGCCATTGCCTGCATCACCTTCATAACAAAGGATGCCTCTACAGAGGACAGGAAGTCCATCTTGTAGTGGTTAAAAAAATTGGTAGCATTTGATTAGCTGGCTGCCTCAAGTTTTCATGTGCATACATTAGCGCTTTCTGTCCACAATGTCACCAAGGATTGCATGGAGTGTGCCCTGACCACTTCTGGAAATGGAATTTCTGATCCACCTTGCACAGTCTAATCCACCTAGCATTAGAAGAACGGCAAGGTCTATCCTTAGCATTTTAGATGAAAGGATACAAACAGGGCACCTGATCTTCTTGAAGACTGTATTTTTGAGACAGATTTTCAGAGCTTTCTGACAGCTAAATTGTGCCACCTCTCTTCAATGAGATGCTGTGACTTTGGACAAAATGTAGAACCACCTCTTGGGAGGCATAGAAAGAAGAGTTTTCCTTCAAGATAAATAATTCCAGATTCTCAGCATCACCTTCTCCTCATGGAAGATGCAGCAGGGTTCCTGCCTACAATGGGCCAACAGTTCTGAGACTCACCTGAAGACATGCTGGTCACAAGAAAACAAGTTTTGCTGGACAAATACAATAATGGCACTTTCATCAGTGGTTTAAAGGCATAGTTTGTCAGGGCTCTGAGTACAAAGGGAAATCCCGCTTGGGAAAAGGAGGGCTAATTGCTGGCTAGATTAAGAGGACCACCCTTAGGAATCGAACTACTTGGGAGCTCTCTGCCAGGGAATCCATGGATCCTGCAAACATGCTACTAAGGCCAGACAGCTGAGTGCAATGATGCAGTGTTGCAGTACTTTGTTGAAGCCTTCTTGGAGAAAATCCAAGATAGCCAGAATTGCTGTATTTCTAGGAAAAACTTAAAAAACAACAAATAGTCTAGCAGCACTTTAAAGACTTATGAAACATGTAGATGGTATCACAAGCTTTTGTGGGCACAACCCACTGAAGAAGTTACAGACTAACACGGCTACTCCTCTGAAGCTGATGGATTTCTAGAGTTTGCTTTATGTTCCTAGTATCACCTGCAAAACCTGGTCCAGATAAAGGACTATGCTTTCAAGATCAATATTGTTTTACAGGAAAGAAGTATTCTTATGACATTTGAGGACAGGCCCAATAATAGCAATGCTTCCTTTTCAAAAGCCAGTCTGATAGATTGAGAAGGACTGATTCCGGTTCAGGTGAAGCAGAACTCCTTGTGAGAAGATGTCCTTCTCTTTAGGAGCTGTAATGAGAGTCCCAATTTCAGTTCTTCTAGGCCCAAAAACCAGGGTCTCCTTGGTCACTGTGTTTGTAATAATATTATTATTACCAGTTCTCATTTTGTTTTCTGGACAGGGGAGTTGACAGAATCACTGAGCTCTTAGGTTTGGGGGTGTGGGGGGAGCGGGGAGGAGGAGAGGAGAGAGTGAAGAGAGAGAGAAAAAGCCAGAGTGAGCATGTGTGTATATGTGTGGAGGAGCTCGGCTCTGCACTCTTGGAAGGGGGAAGGACTTGGCCAGGAGGGGTGGAGCTGAAGCAGCCAGCCCCTAGTGCTTCCAGGATGGTGTGGCACTTCCTCCCCTATTATCTGCTGGCCCCCAAAGCCAGCTGGAGTATGCAGTCTGGGGCTCCCACAGTGATTCTAAAGAGCCTGGGCTCTGGCTGCCGCTGCTGGTGTAGTAGCATCAGTGGCAACCAGGAGCCCCAAAGAAATTGCCCTCCTTGCTCCCCTCTCCCCCATCGGCAGGCCTGTTTCTGGACTGTTTTTCTAATAATGGGAAGGGTGGAAACTTATATGGTTGAAGAGCCTCCTCTGATATGGCATTTGTCTTCATGGATCTAGGATCCAATGCCTTGGTGAAGTACTTTAGTCTCTTTGGGGTCATGTGGTTTGCAAATAGGTCTGTTAAAGGCAGGCTGACTAACTGGAAGATTATATTAACTCAAAGATTTCGTGTGATTCAGGCGCCACCTGGTGTTATTCACCTTGTGGCTTCTGAGTCAGTCCACTTCTGGTTCAGGCCTCCCTTTAGATGAGCTTCTTCGATAGAGAGAAAAAAAGCAGCTTCACCCACTGCATGCTTTCCATCGCTTTGGCATATATCACTGGGTTTCTTGCTGGCCTTTGGTCATTCCCATATGCAACCATGGTTATGCAGTCTGACTGAATCAAGACTTGGGTTCCCACATATAGGCTGGATGGGAATCTTTGCAGCACCAGTTTGACTGCTCTTAGTTCTAACAGGCTTATGCTATGGGTCCCTTCCATGAGGGTTCACGTCTTGAGCTGTTTGGGACCACAGTTGTGTTTCCCAGTCCTCAGCTGACATAAGCTGTGAAGATCAGGGGATCAAAGCACAAGGTCACGTCCTTGTGGACACTGCCCTGGATTGACCACCATTTTAAATGAAGGTGCCAGAATCTTCACTTGATTTTTTATGAGTTCCAGGGAGACGTCCCTTAACTTTAAGACATAGTCTTGAAGGAGCTTGATGTTGGTTGCCCCCATGGAATGATGCACAATATTAGGGGGCCTAGCACTTGAAGGCTCAATGCAATAAACGGGTCTCTTGAACTTCCTAAACAACAGGAGGAGGTCTTGAATCTTCTGGAAGCTCTCTAGAGATGGACATATCCTTGCAATTCAAGTGTCTATATCCGTTCCCTAGAGGGGGGTGGACAGAATCAACAAGCTTTTCTTGATGGTGATAATGAAGGCACGATGAGATTTAAGATCAGGGACAAAAGTTCTGTGTGCCACTGATGGAGACAGAACTCTGATACCATCTACATGTTTTGTTAGCCTATAAAGTGCTACCAGACCATTTGTTGTTTTTTTCTGTAACAGACTAACTTGGCTACCCCCTGAAGCTTCTGATTAAGCTGTCATCCAGGAAGGGCTGCAGAGGGTTTGGCTTGTGACCTGGGGCACAGGTGCAAAGTGCTTGGGTTGTGACTTGGAGCAGTGGTGGAGAAGGCTTAGGCTGTGACTGGGTCAGGGAATAGGAGTGAGAGGGGGAGGTGGGGTACCAGGTGCAGGCTCTGGCAGGGCAGCAGTCCAGCGGGACCCTTGGGCAGGCTCACTGCCTGCCTAAGCCCCGCATACCACTCAAGGCAGTTCGCTGCTGGGGCCAGCATGTGCTTCTCTGTGCAACAGGCGCCCTGGGGGATGGAGGGGGGGGTCCTCCATGTGTTGCACATGCTCACAAGCACTGCCCAGGCTGTTCTCATTGGCCAGAAACTTCTCCTGGCCAAATCTGCAAGGAGGAGCGTGCTTATAAATCCTGCTTCTTTTCTAGGGCACTCAAGACCCATTTAAAAGCTTTGTGACCAATGGGAAGGGGCTCTCACATGCCTCACTCCTAGACCTGGGATTTAAGAAAGAGTCAGGGACAGAAGGCAGGGTGCAGGTTGGGTGCAACTCACCATCTGCCAAGTGTGGAAGGAAGTCTCACAGCTGGGGGAGCAATAGATTTGCTGGACCCCAGGCCAGGTGAGGGCCCAGTTCTGCGTTTCCCCAAAGGGCCGGAACTGGGAGTAGCCAGCTCTCAGTGCCACCCAGAGTGTGCCGTGCTGTCCCCACCTCCCCAGGCAGCTCTCAGAGTGTGCCATGCAGTGCTCTAGTGGCGGTTTAAAGGTCGTTAGGTCTTGGTGCAGTTGTCCCCTTTACCATCCTTGTTTGCAGGCTTGCTCATAGTTCACTATTTGGGTATCATTCAGTGCATTTTAGGCTGCTCTACCATACATGGAAGATGCAAAGGAGCCAGTAGGGAGACACTGCAGCTGGGCTTCCAGGGTTCCAAAACCAGATATAAGCTTGCCAGGGGAGAGGGGAGGGACTCGGTGAAGGTGGGAGGGAGATCACTGCTCACCACTGACAATAAAGCCACTCGACAGGCAGACAAGAAGGCGGTAGCTGTAAAAACCACAGTCTGCACGCTGCCATAGAGGCAGAGAAACTGAAAGCAAAAAGGAGCTGAGAGGGTATGGTCATATGGCTCAAGGACTCTGACTTACTCCATGAGCTGTAGAGAGAAGAGCAGTCCAGACCTCAAGAATTGTGGGAGATGCTGGGTCCAGAAATGATGAAAACATGCTAATGTGGCATAAAGCTTGCAAGACGTAATTAATTAATACAAGAAAATGGCAGTGAATTTTTCAGAAAAACGCAGTGCTGCATGAGCGACCGTTTCTGTTAATATGAAAGTATGACAATGTTCATAACATAATTTATAACATAATGCAGGATTAAAATTGCTAAATAATTTAATGCAGAATGTCTTTAGACTCCAAAACTTTCATGTTAAATAGTTTCATAGTACCTTTTAAAAACTGTATTTTATTCAGGGAAATTAAGGCAACAGTGAACGGGTTACCGTAGGGAGAAAAATACATGTCCAGTCCACGTAAACTTGCATGTAACCACGTTTAGGAATCTGTGAATAGTTATTCTATCCTGCAAATATACTTCTCATATAAATCCAATTACTTTTCCTAGCATCAAGCCTTATGACTGATTATTAGATTTGTATTGGTATGGTTTTACTTGTGAATTTCATTTACAAGGTCTAGCCTGTACCACATGCAGTAATGTTGCATATTCTAATATTCAAATATATTTACATTAGTGTCAGTGACCAGATTTATGTAGGAGCATCAATTAGGTTTTCAAACAATCTATTGAATTTCTCAATGTGCATCTCTAAAGTGAGACATGTCAGGAAAATTCTGGCTAGAAATAAAGATCAAAATCAATATCACAAGTGTTTGTACACTATGCAGAAAATAATAATTATTCACACTACAGTATTACTTTTTTCTTTAAAAAACTGCCAGCTAAAAACGGGAATTATTTGGGGAAAAGGGCAAACAACTGTCAAACGTTCAATATTCATATATTAGTCTTCCATGGGTCATAAATCAGGACCATACAGTTTACAGGTACAGTGAGAGCTCTTGACAAATACAAAAAACAGATTTAGAACTGAAGTTGAAAATTATATAAAAATAGCTATAGAGATACACACATTCTAGCTCTCTCTGTTGGAGTACATTTCCAAAAATAAACTAGTCAAATGGATATCTTCCTAGAAAAGCTGATTACATAAGCATAATTGCACAAAACACAAGTACCTGCACTATCTCTCTGCACAGTATAAATAGTTCAAAGTTACATTAGACAGTCTTATTTTAAAATGCTATTGTTCTAAAGCTCCTGCACTTTCTTATAATCCCTTTAAAAAAAAAAAGAAAAAGAAAAAATCCTAACCTTCAAGATTCAAAATACACTTTCTTCCATGTTACATAACGTGTAATTAGAGCCTGTAAAAATCTTTGAAAGATTTTTTTCCTAGCAGTGAAAATTAGTTATTGAAAAAATAAAAGCCTTAAAAATTTAAACAATTTGCTTTTATTTTTTAAGTTGCTTAATGTCCTAACTGTGGATTTCTCCACATTATAAATGGAAGCATTTTCAGACCAATTCTGTTTTTCCTTTAATAGTATCTTGGACCAAACACACATTTCTACTTTTGTACCCCAGCTTCCCTTTATTGTTTTGATCACCAAGTGCCAAAAAAAAAAAAAAAAGGGGAGGGGGAGGACTAGAGCAAGGCCATCTACTACAGATTCTCTCTCCCCCCACCCCCAATGTATGGTTCAGCCTGGCCTGAAGAGAGGCTTGGGTTGAAACCACTGGATATTGAAACCAATAAATTCTAGCACAGGAAGCTGGGAGGGTGGTGCTACAGTCAAACACACTCCCATAGATTGGAGGCAAGACAAATCCCATCTTTTCTCTCTGCTTAGCTTTTTTACACAAAGGATATTCACCCCAGTTAACTGCTTAAACAGGGGTGAGCAAAGGCTGCTCTGGCCAGGCTGCAGCACCTCCTGCCTGTGGTGCAGTGGGCTGCTCCATCCTGGCTGGGCCAGCTGCACCACACCATAGGGCCAGCTGAACTGGAGCAGCCCTTCACCAGTGTCAGGCAGGGGGCTACTTCAGCCTAGCCGGGCTGCTGGTTGGGCTGCTGGTTAACCGTAACTGATAAGCATCACCTGGAAAACTGATTAACCATTCACATCCCTATCTTACACAAAGTTCAAACGCATGGGCTGCATCTAGACTGGCATGATTTTCTGCAAATGCTTTTAACGGAAAAGTTTTTCCGTTAAAAGCATTTGCAGAAAAGAGCGTCTAGATTGGCACGGGTGCCTTTGCGCAAAAAGTGCTTTTGCAAAGCATCTGTGGCCAGTCTAGACACAATTTTTGCAAGAAAGCCCCGATCGCCATTTTCGCCATCGGGCTTTTTGCAAAACAGGTCTTACCTGTCTACACTGGCCCTCTTGCGCAAGTATTCTTGCGCAAGAGGGCTTTTTCAGCGGGGCGTGAAAGTATTCTTGCGCAAGAAGCACTGATTTTGTATATTACAAAGTCAGTGCTCTTGTCTAAATTCAAGCGACCAGTGTAGACAGCTGGCAAGTTTTTGCGGAAAAGCGGCTGTTTTTGCGCAAAAGCGGTTGCTATTGCGCAAAAACTTGCCAGTCTAGACGCACCCTTTTTGGTAGGAGGGGGGATGAATTAACTATGTATGGTTAAAACTATTCACTGCAAACGACTTAACATAGCAAGCTGTCTCTTAGGGCATCCTGAAATAGCTACCCCACGTCTACACAAGCCGTCCATTATTTTGAAATATTTTTTGAAATAATGGGCATGCTATTTCGCTATCCTGGTAAACATGGTTGCACGAGGGATAAGGGATAGCCTGAAATAGTGTGTTATTTCAAAATCTGGCTCCAAATTTCAAAATAAGCTATTTCGAAATAGATTTGAAATAAGATACTGTAGTGGGTTCAACTCACTTTCCGCACGGCTTCTTCCCTCAGGGTGGCTTTGGGGAAGTAGCTGGCCGCTCCGACGCGCCCCCTTTGGGTGAGGTGTTCTCTTCAGGGCACTGCCCTCCGGTAGTGACCACTCTGATCTTGGACTGTGCCCCCTTCCAGGGGGGAGTCATTGTTCTTCCTTTGCTCCTCCTCCAGGGTCCTCCCTACTCCCTAGGACCCCCAGTTCTTCTCCCACTCCGCCTGCCCGGTTGCCTCCTGCAACCCTGCCTTGCGAACGTATGGCCTGGGGCTTCCCTGGCTCAAACTCCCCCAGCCTACTGCAGCTGCCTCCTTGCAGCCTAGCCTATTAGGGCTGCCTCCTTGCAAGCCCCGCCCTCCATGACTGCCCCTCCTTGCAGCCCCTAGGGCCTCAGGCTGGGTAGCCTGGGTTTGCTAGGCTGAAGCCTCTCTTACTGCAGGCAGGCAGGCAGGCAGGTCCAGCTCCTCCTTCCAGGAGTTGCTTTTATAGTCTCCAGCTGGGCCCTCCTTATTTGCCTCAGCTGGGCTTCCCCCGACTCCAGGTCTCAGCACCTTAAAGGGCCAGTGCAGGGCAACGCCCTGCCACAATACATAGTGCAAATTGCGTATCTTATTTCGAGTTTAGGGTGCTGTGTACACACACCCTAAGAGAATCCACCAAAGGAGGATATTTGACTCCACAAATATTATTAGATTTTTATTTTACTTTTTTTAGCCTATGTCCTGGACTTGGATTCTAATTTAATTTTTATTTAAAAATTTGAGCAGGAACTACCTAACAATAAGGAGCAAGCCTTTTCCCCTTTGTGCAGGGGAACAAGTTCTGGAAGCACTGCAATTTGCCACAGTTCAGCTACATGGTGCATGTGCAGGAAGATTCTGTACCCTTTATTTCTGCATCGAAATCTTGTGGATATTGACTAGCGCTTTGTTTAAAGATCAAGAATATATATGGACCACAATGTGTATTGACATTCTTGATGCCAATCCACATAAAATTACTCTGTGAACTTCTCTTCTGCTTGTTGGTTATACCGATACAATGTCTATGGCACAGAAGACTGCCTACCCATGCTGCACAGCAACAAACACAACTGCTGAAAAATGAACAATACACTTAGATAAATGACTGTATTTGTGCAAAACACCAAGCAGCCTGCTTTTTCTATTTTATTTTCTCTTTCTCAAAAAGAACCTATCAGTTGACCTATGACTGATTGAGGCAGCATTTCTGTTTCCGTGGCAACTTCTGGAATCCACAGATTCCTCTCCTCCTCTTCCTCTCTCCTATTGTTCTTCGACATCAAGCTAATCGAACTACTGTAATCCACAGGCATTTCCTCTCTCAGGTCCCTTCAAATTTTCTTTTTTGCCTTTTAAATAATAACGTAGGAAAACCACGAATGGTCACTGAGCTCACAGAAAAGTTATCAACATTAGGTGATCATAATAAATTTGTGCATGAAAATAAAATAATAAGGGAAGAGAAGATTTTCCATTTCTAGCACCCTGTACAAAAGCTCCTCATCTTTTAGTTTGTGACTACCAATCACCACCCACCAGTCCTCCAACACTATACTGATTGTTATTCATTTTCCTTTCTTCATTAAAACATATTTTTTTATACACAGGCTTTATAATCTGCTCACAGGAGAGAAAAGTGAACTTATGTTTCTTGGATCTAGTTATATTAGCAGACTTTTGGTGAGCCTGGGTAACCAGGAATGAACTGCAATAAAACTTATTTTAAGCAACCATCCAGAAACTGGTTGCTTAATAGAACATTAAAAAGGCCATATCAGTCAGATCACAAGTCCATCTAGTCCAGTATCCTGTGTTCTGAAAGTGGCCAATGCCAGGTGCCCTAGAGAAAATTAACAGAACAGGGAATCATCAAGTGATCCCTTCCCTATTGCTCATTCCCAGCTTCTGGTAAACATAGGCTAGGGACACCATTTCTGTCCATCCTGGTTAATAGCCATTGATGGAGAGGGTTGCCAGATGGTTTCAACAAAAATACCAGACACACTTGACATTACATCACAATCTACATTACATCTTATTTAGAAAATACCGGACCTTTATATTTTCTCATTTATATTTTCTCAATTTGTTTCCCGAACAGAAAGCTCAAATACTGGACTGTCCGATTCAAAACTGGACACCTGGCAACCCTATTGATGGACCTAACCTCCATGAATTTATCTAGTTCTTTTTTTTTAACCCTTTTATAGTCTGGCCTTCATAACATCCTCTGGAAAAGAGTTCCACAGATTGACTGTGTGTTACGTGAAGAAATATTTTCTTTTGTTTCTTTTAAACTTGTTGCTTCTTAATTTCATTTGGTGACCCCCTATTATGAGGAGTAAATATCATTTCCTTATGTACTTTCTCTACACCACTCATGATTTTATAGACCTCAATCATCTCCCCACTTAGTCATCTCTTTTCCAATATGGAAAGTCACAATCTTATTAATCTCTCTTTATCCAGAAGCTGTTCCATACCCCTACCTGTTTTTGTTGTCTTTTTCTGAACCTTTTCCAATTCCAGTGCATCTTTTTGAGAGGGGGCAACCAAATCTGCACACAGTATTCAAGATGTGGGCGTACCATGGATTTATATAGAGGCAATATGATATTTTCTGTCAAATTATATATCTTTTTCTGACTGATTCCCAACATTCTATCTGATTTTTGACGGCTGCTGCACATTGAGTGTCTGTTTTCAAAGAACTATCCATAATGACTCCAAAATCTCTCCCTTGAGTGGTAACAGCTTACATAGAGTCCATTATTTATATGTATAGTTGGGATTATTTGCATTACTTTGCACTTAATCAACATTAAATTTCCATTTTGTTGCCCTATCACCCAGTTTTGAGAGATCCTTTTGTAGCTCTTCACAGTCTGCTTGGTACTTAACTATCTGGAGCAGTTTTGTATCATCTGCAAATGTTGCCATCTTACTCTTTACCCCCTTTCCCAGATTATTTAAGAATATGTTGAATAGGATTGGTGGTAGGACAGACCCCTGAAGGACCCCACTGTTTACCTCTCTCCATTCTGAAAACTGGCCACTTATTCCTATTGTTTTCTATCTTTTACCTAGTTATCAATTCATGAGAGGACCTTCCTATTTATCCCATGACAACTTACTTTGCTTAAGAGTCTTTGGTGAGGGACCTTGTCAAAAGCTTTCTGAAAATCTAAGTACATTATATTCACTGGATCTCCCTTGTCCTCATGATTGTTGACCTCCTAAATAATTCTAGTAGATGGGTAAGGTACGATTTCCATTTACAAAAAGCACATTTAATCTTCTCCAACAAATCATGCTTATCTATATGTCTGAAAATTTTGTTCTTTGCTATAGTTTCTACCAGATTGCCTGGAACCGAAGATCCATCCTTCCTATATAGGTTCTCCCTTTCCCTAAAGTTTTACCAGTTCCTAATAAATCTAAACCCTTCCTCCCTCTACCACTGTTTCATCCACACATTGAGATCCTGCAATTCTGCCTGTCTAACTGGCCCTGCACATGGAATGGGAAGCATCTTAAATAATGATATTAAGGATGTCCTAGACTTCAGTCCCTTACCTAATAGATTTAATTTGGTTTCCAGAACCTCTCTCCTACTCTTTCCTATATCATTGGTTTCTACATGTACCACAACCACTGGCTCCTCTGCAGCACAGATGTCTCAAGAGATCCACAACCTTCACACCAGATAGGCAAATCACTTTGCAGTTCTCCCAGTCATCACAAACTCAGCTATCTATGTTTTTTATATGGATTTCCTCATAACTGTTACCAATCTCTTCTTAGTTCCCTACTCTGGAGAGGTATCCTCATTGTGCAAAGATACAACAACATCATCTGTAAGGAGGATAAATGCCTATTAACTAAAGAATGAACAGACTGTACCATGGACACCTTAGGAACAAAGTTAAAAATTATACCTTAAGTGCTGTTACCTAGTGGAGGCTGAGTGCAGGTTTTACTGTATATGCAATCCATAGGCAAATGCTTCTAGTGAGATGTACCATGGGTTTATTATTACTTATTTAGTACCAGCAGTTTGCCAGGTCTCTGACCTGAAGACCTTATTATTTAGGTAGACAAAGAAGGGAATAAGAGGAAACAAATAGCATCACAAATGAACAGCAAAGCATAGCAAATGTTTTGTTCATTCCCCAGTTTGTTTCCTAATAAGGAAGAGTGAGGTGGGAGTTGGATAGCGATGCAGAGAGAAATTACTTGCTGAGCTGTGAATTATCTAAGAGGGGAGGAGAGGAGTAAGGCAAAGTACGGATTTAGCCTTACAACTAAACTAAACAGCAATGGCAAATCCTCACATGCTGATCTGAAAATTCATCCTAGAGAATCAATTAAATACATATTAAAATATTTTCCATATATTGAGATGACTTCTGATTTATTTTGCTGTGAATTCCACAAAAGTAAAACAAATGGCATTGCCATTTAATATTTGGCTCTCTCTTATTCCATGAAGTAAAAGCTAACGGAACATGTGTAACCTAATTAAGTATATTACTAAAGTTAAGCTATGATTCACCTTGTGTCAGTGAATGAAGGCCCTAAGTGCAAAGCCCCTTTATATTAGGCACTGAACGAACCCATACTAATAGACAGTGCAAAGAGCCTGCAATATCAAGAGACAAAACAGAAAAAGGGTGGGAGAAAAGAAATACTCCTACCATTTTGCAGATACAGAGCAATTAAGTGACTTGTTCAAGACTACACTGGAAGCCTATAGCAGTGCCGGAATTTAAAGTGAAGTCATCTGCATCAAACTTTAATATTATAGCCATATTCATTCTCTCTCAATGTTAAGGACAGGGCCTTTTCTCAACCATTGACTAAAGAATAGTCACCTATGAAAGTTCACCAGTTGCACTAGAATCCTCCATCAAGCAAAGTATTACACGGGGCTTACAAATCTTGTAAAATTGTAATGGTATGTGTAAAATGGACCAACTGCAGACATTATCAGAGAAACCCTTTTGATATTTGTGTAAAGACACATCTGTAGGGATGCACAAACTATGTCACATGTGATAAAGTGCTACTATAACTAAGTTTCTAGTTTGGCCCCCATCCTGACACCACAAAAAAAGGTGACGTACCATAACATTACCTACATTTTTATCATGGAGGCTTACAGACATAGGTGAATCAGGGACCACAAAGTTATACAAACAATTTGTTGGAGTCTATAAAAATATTAAATGTATTATAATGGAGGCCCATGCTAAGATACTACATTTTATAGTGGATTGAGCTAAGATATCCAAATGTCGTTCTTTCCTATTCTGGCTGCTGAATAGGGTGTATACTGATGTTTGGTGGATATTTAATTGTATATGGGCAGTCCTTTATGCTAAATTGTATTGCATATTTTAAATTATGAAGCAGGTGTTCAGAAAATAGAATTGGTGCCTACGGATTTAAAAAAAAATCAATTTGCAGAAATAAATATATATGCATATACTGTATAGTCTGCCATGGTTGACAATGAAATAAAAGGCAAAATTCTCATGGTCTTCCATGAACTTGAATAAGACGCACAGTTTTTAATTCTATAAACCTCATTGAGGATTGTAAGAATAAGGGTTTTTAAATATCGGGGAAGGGGAAACAAGCAAAACCAGAACAAAAAAAAATGCAAAATAAAACAGTAAAAAAATGTACAAAAGGTATTTTCCTTTTGCTAAATAAGAATCAGAATCTCAACTTTTACCTTTCACACAGCAGTTACTGTTCAAGAGATTACAGACAAAGAAATGTATAGGTGGTATTTTCATTAAAAACAGTCACTGATTTCAAATATAAATTTGGAATTAACTTGAAACAACATTAGAGTACAATAACGCAACAAACTTTGATCTATTTATATTTAATTTACTAGGTAATTAACTGTCCTATGCCACATTTAACATAAGTGATCATGTTACTAACACAGTGTAAATGTTGTTCCTAGAAGACTTTTCTTCCTTTCTAATTGAAGTGCCATCTGTTGATATTAAAGCTCTTTGTAGGCATGTTCTTTTGATTACCTGAATCCTGTTGATGGGAACCAAGATGGAAGTTTCATAATATTTCAGCAAGAGATACCTGTTCTAAATTTTCCAATAGGACAACAGATTTCACAGCAGCTATTACTTTTTTCCTTGTGCATTTTTAAACTACCCAGAAGTTAAAAAGTAAAAATCCCTTCTTAGGGCACATATACTAGTAAATGCTATTGCTTTCACTTAATAAATAAAACAGTTTTAAATACGTTTTTATATTCTTTTCTTTGTTTTCTTTCATCATCGAAGCAGGAAATGTATGTGGTTGTTAAAATGCACTGCAACTTAGACTTGCCTTGTAAACAGAATTCTTGTAATATTTGGGAACGAACTTTAGAAATAAATTACCTTTTAATTAATTGCTATATATTTGTATAATAGGATGAGTGATTTTATAAAAATGGTAACACTGTTGCTCTTATCACTTAATAAAGTTATGATCAGAGATCCTAGTTTTTCAAGATAACTCCTCCCCCAAATTCTCTAATAAAAAAAGTTCATTGATTAAAATGAAATGTTGAACTTTAGTATCTGTAGTCATAATTTATATAGGCATCAGCTGAACACAAAATGTTATTGATATATTTAAAATTGTTAAGGAAGTGTGAAGCTTACCGGTGCCCCCAATCATTAAAAAAAATAAGCAGAATTGCCATATGTATTTCTTATAGACAGCAAATACCTCTCTGTCTGTAGTCTATATTTTCAGAAGACTGTTTTTAATGCACAAAAATAAAATTAAAATTGCTTTTACATTAACATTACTCACTTTCTGACTTAGTCCTGGTTGTTAAAATAGAGTTGCAGCATTCCATGCACATTTTCATGTTTCAGACATTGACAATGAACACACATACAAGAACCCCACCAAGTTAGTTAAAACTTCCTTCCATGCTGAGTGAAAGTACAAGTCAGCTGGACGAGAACCACTGTGCATTTTGCCAACTTGGGAATGTGATCTTTAACAACTGTCCAGAAGTAAATGGGACCCTCAACATCTCCAAAATGCATCTTTGGCAATCCCTAAAATACACTGGCCATTCAACATTGCATTAATCAGATAGGTTTATATTTAATTTACTAGGTAATTAACTGTCCTATGCCACATTTAACATAAGTGATCATGTTACTAACATAGTGTAAATGTTGTTCCTAGAAGACTTTTCTTCCTTTCTAATTGAAGTGCCATCTGTTGATATTAAAGCTCTTTGTAGGCATGTTCTTTTGATTACCTGAATCCTGTTGATGGGAACCAAGATGGAAGATTCATAATATTTCAGCAAGAGATACCTGTTCTAAATTTTCCAATAGGACAACAGATTTCACAGTTCGAGTTTCAGTTTCATAATCTGTACAAGCAGCACCGATTTGTTTAGGATATATTACACGGATAGCATGGGGAAATTCAATTGCTGGCTGTTTATTTTTTTAGGTTGTACTGTCTAAGTTTATCAGTAGCGCTTTGAGCAGTTGCGGAGCCATTTTCACTCTCAGCTCGTGATGCAAGATATTCTAGACATGAAATTAAATCCAGCAAAATGTTGTACTCTCTTTGTATTTAGTGTTTTGGGACTGTAAAACATCCAGTATCATCACCAGGTCTTTGCAGTGTTCTGCAAGGTATTTCATGTCAGCATGTGTTGTCTTCTATCACTAACAGGCTGGCTAGCCCTCGCAGAAAAAATGTATACCTATGTTACGTTCATTCATGCTCCATGAACCTATGGTAGAATACTGGATGACAAGCTGGAGCTTCCACTAAAAGTGATTTTACCATGACACAAAGTGATCCACTTGCTTAAAGCTATCTTGCCAAGTATTTTCAGCCCGTGCAACTATATGTGCATAGCAATGACTGTCAGCATGCTTAGAAGGCTTTGGGATGGGGTGCTGGCACAGAAGACCCTTGGGATTGTTTCCTGGTGTGCCTATTATGCCACTCACACTCACGTTCTTGCTCTCTGGAGCGCTGCACCACCTGATCCTCTGGTCTCCTTCAGACAAGGCACAGAGCTGGAGTGACTGCTCTGCAGACATTGAACCACTTCAGCTCTGGGAAGATGCTGTTCTAGGGCACACAACCCAGGAAATCAACCCCAAAAAGTGTGCATCTACACAGCAGGCCTTAACTCAAAATAAACTACTCAAATTGAGCTACGTCAATTGTGTAGCTTATTTCAAAATAGCTTATTTTTAAATTGGGAGTGTCTATACAGCACTTATTTCAAAACAGATCACTCTTCCTCCGACTTCCTTTACTCCACATACAATGAGGGTTATATAAGTCTGAGTAAGAAGTACTCCCACTTGACAGTATTTCAACATTATTTCGAAATAACTGCCTGCTGTGTAGATGCAGACTAAGTTATTTCAAAATAACACTAGTTATTTCAAAATAATGTTGCTGTGTAGACATACCCAAGGGGATGAAAACCCCAAACAAATCTGTCTCTCTCTGTGTAAAAGTTTTACACAGTGAAAGCTCATTCAGGTAAGCCTCCTTTAATCAATGAAAGAGGGATATGCACACTGATTGTCCCTCCCTAACAATTATTTACACTGGGCCTGATAAGAGTGTTTTTATTAAGTACAAACAGTAGGATTTAAGTGGTTGCAAGTGAAAACAGACAGATCAATGTAAGTTACTAAAAATGAAAAGAAAACGCATAGGTAGCTCTAATTTAAAAAAAATAAATATTGTAAGCAGATTCTTACTCTGAAGAGCTGTTCTTATTTCAGCCAAGTTTTCAAATGAAAGATGATCTTTTACTCTGACTTGGGTCTCCAGTTCTTGTTGTTTCCAAGCCAGCCAAAGACAAAAACCTGATATCTCCCCACTGCTTAAACAGACTTTCCCCTGGCATGGAAAACTTTTGTTCTACATTCCCCCTTCTATAGAAAAATAACCTGGGTCAAAAATGAACATAAGAACATAAGAATGGCCGTACTGGGTCAGACCAAAGGTCCATCTAGCCCAGTAGCCTGTCTGCTGACAGTGGCCAGCACCAGGTGCCCCAGAGAGGGTGGACCGAAGACAATGATCAAGCGATTTGTCTCCTGCCATCCCTCTCCAGCCTCTGACAAACAGAGGCCAAGGACACCATTTTATCCCCTGGCTAATAGCCTTTTATGGACCTAACCTCCATGAATTATCTAGCTTCTCTTTAAACTCTATCATAGTCCTAGCCTTCACAGCCTCCTCTGGCAAGGAGTTCCACAGGCTGACTACACGCTGTGTGAAGAAGAACTTTCTTTTATTAGTTTTAAACCTGCTACTCATTAATTTCATTTGGTGTCCTCTAGTTCTTCTATTATGGGAACTAATAAATAACTTTTCTTTATCGGCCCTCTCCACACCACTCATGATTTTATATACCTCTATCATATCCCCCCTCAGTCTCCTCTTTTCTAAACTGAAAAGTCCCAGTCGCTTTAACCTCTCCTCATATGGGACCCGTTCCAAACCCCTAATCATTTTAGTTGCCCTTTTCTGAACCCTTTCCAAGGCCAAAATATCTTTTTGAGGTGAGAGACCACATCTGTACACAGTATTCAAGATGTGGGCGTACCATAGTTTTATACAAGGGCAGTAAGATATTCTGGGTCTTATTTTCTATCCCTTTCTTAATAATTCCTAGCATCCTATTTGCCTTTTTGACCGCCGCTGCACACTGTGTGGAAGTTTTCAGAGAACTGTCCACGATAACTCCAAGATCTCTTTCCTGATTTGCCGTAGCCAAATTAGCCCCCATCATACTGTACATATAGTTGGGGTTATTTTCCCCGATGTGCATTACTTTACACTTATCCACATTAAATTTCATTTGCCATTTTGTTGCCCAATCACTCAGTTTGGTGAGATCTTCTTGGAGTCCCTCACAGTCTGCTTCTGTCTTGACTATCCTAAACAGTTTGGTATCATCTGCAAACTTTACCACCTCACTGCTTACCCCTTTCTCCAGATCATTTATGAATAAGTTCAACAGGATTGGTCCTAGGACTGACCCTTGGGGGACACCACTAGTTACCCCTCTCCATTCTGACCCTTGGGGGACACCACTAGTTACCCCTCTCCATTCTGAAATCCCAGTATCACGTGGTATGGTCACATATCTTCCTAGGACCAACCACTGCTTAGATTTAAAAGACAAACAAGGCTGTTTACAAGTTAAGTTGATCACCTAGTCGTTAAGGCTTCTGGAGGACCAGTGATGGTTTACTAGCATATTTAAAACTATAAACAGTCTCACACTTTGTATTTCTGGTGTATACAAGAAAGATACATACACCAAAATAGGATACACAAATCCAGCAGACTCTAACTATACTCACTAAATTGAACTCTGCAAGATCAATCATGGCAGCATCCATCTTCCTTTTAGTGAAGACATAGCCTTAGAAGGCTCTGTTTTTCCCCTCTTCAAAAAAAAATTATAAAGTAATAGAATACAATTGATCTGACTTTGAAATGGCACCAGCTCTCTGAAAATGTTTGCTCAAAAAATCTCTGACAACAGGCAAATCCCTTTTTTGCAGAGGAATGTCTGCCTTTACACATATTCAAACAGAACCTGAAGAGACAGTTTCACACTGTTCTTTGGGAAGTTGTAGAACTCTGGATTTATCCAGCCACTGTGCATTGTTTCTCTACTGTTGTTGATGGCTCTGCTGTGCCTGCCTCTTGTTTTCATTACTTTTTATTCAGTTTATGTTTAGCACTTTCCATGTGTTCCATAATTGTCTGCCTTTGAACATAATCTACAGTCTTGCTGTGTACAATACAGAACAACACATTACCCTCAATGTGAAATTTGTCCTTGCCAAACTCAGTGACACAGTCTTTTAAGACTCATGTGTGGAGGGAAATTCCATAGCCAGGAGGTCAAATGAGATCTCTATAATGGTCCTTTCTTTCTTTAAAATCCATGATACTGCAAAGTGCACTGTATGGAACATTTGATGTTTTTTTGTTCTATTCGTTCCCGCTGGGGCACCTGGCACTGGCCATTGTCAGAAGCCAGGATACAGGACTAGATGGACCATTGGTCTGACCCAGTATGGCTCTTCTTATGTTCTTTGCACCTATATGGAGCTTCACTGATTCCAACAGGACTCTGGATACTCTCAGGACTTTGCCCACGTGATTGTCCTTGCAGGACTGGAGCTTTAGACTGTATGCTTTTTGGTGGGAGCAGAGTTAAATATCGCAACTGGGGCCATATGTCTCCTCCCTCCATCACCCACTCAGTTTCATGGAGCTAGGGCAGAGGGTTGGGTGTGAAGATTCTGGTTTGGGGTGCAGGCTCTGGAGTAGGACTAGGGGTGAGAAGCTTGGGGTGCAGGAGGGGGGTGGGCTCCATGAGGGAATTTGACTGTGGGAAGGGACTCCAGGACTGAGGCAGCAAGTTTGGATGCAGCGTCCTGGTGGCGCTTACCATGGCTCTTAGAAGTGGCTGCCAGGTATCTGCGGCCCCTAGGTCAGGGGTGGGCTATGGAGACTCAGTTCACTGCCCTTCCACTCTCTGGTGGCGCCCCCACAGCTCCCATTGGTTATACTTCCTAGCCAATGGGAACAGCAGAGCTGGCATTGAGTGGAGTCAGTGTGTTGGGCCTTTCTGGCCACCCCTACATTTAGGGAAGCAGGGACCTGGCAGCGGCTTCTGGGAACTGTGCAGAATCAGTACATGTAGGGAACTTACCTTAGCCTCAAGCCCCAGATCCTAAGAGGCAAAGCGGGGGAAAAAGGGAGGGAGAGGAGTTGATCAGTGGGGCCCGCAGACCTCCATTTGAGAAACTCTGCACTGTGGCAACCATTACACTTATAGATGCAGACAAGAAATCAGGAATTAAAAAAACTATTTTCTTACCCATAATAATAATTGCATCAGTGGAACGGAACATCATAAACACTGCTCCTCTTTTATAGTAAGCAAGGTTTAAAAATATTTTTCTACAGAAGTGAGGCACAATCCTAAATAATATGGCTTATATATCATGGCTCTTTTTTGTGTGTGTGAGAGATTTTTGTTTTGGTCTTTGGACACCTGAAACTTTTTTTCTAATACCTGCTTACAGCACATTGCTGGGATACTCCCTTTGATTCAGTCTGACCAAACAATACACTCATCCAGTTTCTGTTCTGCAGTGCTGCTGTGGCTAAAAATAGCTGCAGCTTGCGTTGGCTGCACATCTAATTTGCAGTAGCTCAGAGAAAAGAAGGCCCCTGTTAGTGGGTGAGCAATACACAATTGTACAGCATGTGCTGTTAGTTCACTAAGTGCCTGGAAATATCCCCACTGGAATGAATGGGAGTTCGTAGTTGACTTCAGCATGAGCAGGATCAGGCTTAGTGCTACTTTTATTTTATTAAATTTTAGAAAACTATTTTCTTAATTAGGAGCTTTATTATAGCTGAGAAACATAATACAATTACATGCTATGTAATAATTTTTGCAAGTGAATTTATAAACATACTAATAACTACACTTGTATAATACACATTGCCACTTTCTTTTGGTAGATTTTACAAAACAAAAATTTCTACATTTCCTATTTAAGGTTTCTTCATTATGCAGTTCAACAGGCATTTGTAAGCCTTCCTTCATTAATGAAGGGGTTTATAACTTTGCTATAAACATTGCTCAAACCAAAATTTAATATACAGTTCTTAAATTGAAAAAAAGGTGTTTGAGTTTTAACTTCTAACAAAATAAGAATGTTTTTATTTTTTCTTCCCTTCTGTAGATGAAAAAAGGCTCAATTTTCTATACAAAATTATTGCAGACCACTCATCCATAATGCACAGTTGTGCTATCAGGCATTCTGGAACTAGTTTAAAGGGAAAAAATATCAGAAGTAAATAAATGTGGCATATGCAGAGCAACCATATTGATGCAATAGACTTTAACAGCATGAAAGAAGCCAACACACATTCAGTTTAGATACAATAGGAATGAACAGGAACACCGAACCCTAAATCCTCAAGCTGTAACTAAGGCCTTTTTCTCTTTATTGGGCCAAACACATTACTTTAGGGAAATATGAATTCAAGTTTGACTGTATGTAGATCTGACCTTTGCAATTTCAGTCCCTCTTTAGTTAAACAGCTGATGTTTGTGGGGTTGTGACTGTTTCAAACCACTATTCAGGGAGATGAGAAGTAAGATTTTTTTTAAAATGCTTCATTTTAAGTAGTGCACTGATACATGTTGGAACAATGCTGTTTTGAAATGTATGTAAAGAGTATAAATAGATCACCTGAAATAAAACTATATTTGAAAACATAATAAATGTATAAAAGGAAAAAAAAGCAGGCAGATTGCAAGGAGGTAAGAGTCTGTGTAAACAGGAAATAATGACATTCTTGCAATCATCCAGACCACAATGTCCTGCATCTCTAATCTCTACAATCTCCTGATGAAGGTTTTGACCTTGTTAATGACAGCATATGGGCAGACTGCTGTGTCCATGAAGACCTGCCCCCCAAATAAAGTCAACAGTTTTCCACACAGGTGCAGCAATGCATTTGCAATCATGAATTATCAATTGCAGGATTAGGACCTAAACTATAGTACAATTAGGGTATGTCTACACTAGCCCCCTAGTTCGAAATAGGGTGGCTAATGTAGGCATTCGAACTTGCAAATGAAGCCCGGGATTTAAACATCCCGGGCTTCATTTGCATGTTCCTGGTCGGGCGCCATTTTTAAATCCCCTTAGTTCGAACTGACTTCCCGCGGCTACACATGGCAGGCAGAAATTAATCCGAACTAAATCCTTAGTTTGGATTAACTGTTACTCCTCCTGCAATGAGGCGTAACAGTTAATTCGAACTAAGGACTTAGTTTGGATTAACTTCTGACTGCCGCGTGTAGCCGTGGGCAATCAGTTCGAACTAAGGGGATTTAAAAATGGTGCCACTCCCAACATACAAATGAAGCCCAGGATATTTAAATCCGGGCTTCATTCTAACCGAATGCCTCATTAACCACCTATTCGAACTAGGGAACTGAGTGGTACACTGCAGTGGCTCAAAAGGAACTGTCACCCATCTAGGGGGATCTCAGGCTATGCTATAGTTTATTAAGTGAAAATCTCTAACAAGGCTCTCGTATCAATCTATGCTGGCTCAAATAGATCTTCTTATGAAATAGGGTTAACTAACAATGACAATGAGTCTATGTTTATGTATTTAGATGGGAAGTCATTATAGACCATGAATTTTTAAAAATCTATAATTGCACTGACTAAATTAATTATACAGATAGAACCTCTCTAGTCTGGCACCCTCGGAACCTGACCAGTGCCGAACCAGAGAATTTACTGAAACACAGGAGGTCAATGTTGTCAAACAGCATTACCAACACTTCCATTGCTTACCGGGCTTTTAGGAGACATTTGGGGGTAAATTAGAGCTAAATAACAGCACTGAAGACTGAGAGCAAGGACTGGTGGCTATAAACAAAGTTTATGGGACCACAGGAAACTTGGCCACACCCATGATAAGTGGACATCCAGCTAGCTAAAATCATGATGAACCATGGATGTTGCAGGATGACAGAGGTTCGACCTGTACAATACACAGTGATGACTCTCATGCACTTGAGAGGCAAATCTTTGGAATATACAATAGAAAAATAAAGTATACAACAAAAAATTGAGGGACTTAGACCCACCAAAAGAAAGATACTCTAAGAACTAGGGATGTAAGCAACTAATTGAATAGTCTACTATCCAATAAGCAAAAGCTTATCAGATAGTTGACTAGTCCCTAAACTAGTTGCTCCCCCGCTTGCTGCCTCTATTAGAGGCAGCAGGGGGGGGGAGCAGGAGCTGGTGCTGGGGGGAAGCCAGCTTAAAAGCTGGTTCCCCCCAGCACCGTCTCCACGGGGGGCAGTGGGGACCAGGCACAAGCAGGGAATCAGCTGATTCCCGGCTTGCGCCCAGTCCCAGATGCTGTGCCTCTGCTTTTTAAATGTATTAAGAGCCTGCTGGCTCTTAATAATTTAAAAATCAGAAGCACGGGGGCCCAGCAAGATGGGACAGCTGATTCCTGGCTCGTGCTGGGTCCCACCTGCTTTGCATCAGCCTTTAGATATATTAAGAGCCTCCTGGCTCTTAATACATTTAAAAAGCAGAGCCGCAGTGGCTCTCCTGCTTATCAACTAATTGACTAGTTGATTAAACTAAATTTAACATCCCTACTAAGAGCTGAATGAAAATATTAGAGATCAAGACACTGATTCAGAGTCTGTTTCTGTGCATGCACGTGTGCATACACACACAAGAGGAGAGTGCATTAACAGCCTGACTTAATGGGGGTGTTGGTCTAAATTTTGTACTCAAACTGCGAAATTCCTTACTTTTAAGAGTTGAAGTCTTGAATATGAAAGTTTGTCTTTCTGTATCAGGAAAAGCTAAACAACTTTAAAATTCTGTTTATATTTTTAAATTGATAAATGTGTACTGGAAATTGTTGGGCTGCCTCCAAAACCAAAATCACTTTGATGGCTTTGAAATCAATAGTTATCGTTTTTAAAGCTTCCAGCTCACTGCCTCTCTATAGTGGACACAATGAAAAGGTTTGACGTACTGTATACTGTAGCCTCATACTACAGAGTTACCAGAAAGTAAAATTAATCTACATATTAAGATGTTGTTTTATGATTTAAAGTTAAAAAAGGGAACAGTGGGGAGAAATTATCATCCCTACACACGCCCCAGAGCTTATGGATATAATTAATGGTTTTGCTGTAATTTAATTCAGAACTTCTTTCCAAACTCTTACTTTTCAATTCAGAATGTTACCTAAATGCTTGATAAACAAAGCAGAAGCTAGAAATTACATAACTTAGCTACATGAATATTCCATTCAGCTGACTACTTTTTCAGACACCCGGTTAATGTGCTGTGGTTGTGATGTTAGGGTGGAAAAAGGCTAAACACAAGCAGGCAGGAATAAATATAATTTTCTCAAGTTATTCTTACTACACCTGTCCACACCACACATCGGAGTTCATAATTCACAACACCACAGAGGACAAACTGCAGCCCTCAAAGAAATTAAGAATGCACAGATTGTTTTTAGAGTTCCTAATTTTTTATTCATTTGTGAAGCAAACAGAATTAACGTTTTCTTCTTGCAATGTAGCTGAATAAAAAATGTCTTTTGAAAAGTTTTATTTTCAATATAGTAACACAGAACATTCTTTTTGCTTATACGTTTAACGCCAACTTTTAAAGAAATGTACTCTAAGATATATCCCTTTTTAGCCCCAGATGCCTAAGATCCAGTGTAGTGAATAAAGAATCAGTCAATACTATGCTTAGATTATGCAGCAATTCACGGTGTGTGACACCATCTGGTGGTTGAGGGACATCTACCTAGAACACATCACTGGACATTGGCAATACCAAGAGGGTTGAACTGGAGTGCCAATGAGAAGTGTGGTTGAAAAGTAACTGAAATATTTCCCCAATTAACTGTATTTTCTAACAGTCTACCTTACATTTTCAGTTACTGAGGGACAATCCTCACTCACTGATCTACAGGTTGGACCTCCCTGGTCTGTCACGGTGGGGACCTGACTGGTCCCGAATGACAGAATTTGCCAGACCAGGGGAGGTATCCCCTGCCATGGGCCCAGGCCAGCCGTCCCTTTTCCTCTGACCCCATCTCTCACTCTACTGCCTCTGGCTCTAGCCCCAGGCTGCCTTTGACTGTGGCGCATGTTGCTGCGGGCAGCCACGCTTCTCCAGCCCCCGATCCCGTATTGCCGTGGGCTCCCAGGCTTCTCCAGCTCCATGCTGCCAAATGGCTGCCTAGAATTCCCCAGTCCCCAACCCCACACTGCTGCGGGCACCCGGGCTTCTCTGATCTTCAACCCCGGGCTGCCACAGGCACCTGGGGTTCCCCAGCCTCTGGCTTCCTGCTGCTGCAGGCTGCTAGGGTTCTCCGGTCCTTGGCCCAGCACTGCTGTGGGGCTCCTATGGCCCTGCTGTCCCTGGCCAGGCTGAAGGGCTTGCTGGGGTAAGCTAGCCCCCAACCCCACCACTTCCTGAGATCCCATCTCTGAAGTCTGCCACCTGGCCCAGTGAAGTCTCCTCTGCCCTGTGTACTCCATACCAATACACACATACACACAGGCATTAAAGAAAACAAAAGCGGGCAACTACAGTTTTTACAATGCAGCACATAATAAGATTAAGATGAAGGAGTTTTACCCAACAATTGCAGCAATGTTGTTTTGTGTTACTGCAACTGAGGGCTCTGTCAGTATTTTCAGTATAAAACCCATTCTAAAAAAATATGAAATGTATTTGTTACTACTACTATACAGACCTTGTCTACACTTGTGTTTTAGCTATTCATGTAGCTGCTCTGATGGAAAGCAAACAGACACAATTTACATTGGTGCCACACAATATGTATCAGAAAATGTGGAATAAGCTATGGAGGGCAGATCACGGCTACACTCCCTAAAGCTTCACATCAGTAGTCCTTTCACCCCAATTCTTTCAAATTGGGAAGTAGCTGGGGAAATACTGGGTAGATGTTTTATTTGAGTATGACTTTCAGCTACCAATCTAATAAGAACAATTGTATTTTAAAATGAATACATTTGATTAAATGGGTGTAAACTCACTTTTGGGTTATCTTCTACTATATATTTGAGAGAGTTTGCATGTCTGTCTATTTGTTCAAGAACTGCTCCTAAATGGTAAGAGCTAGGACCACCAAATTTGGTTTGCAGCTTCCTCTTATCGTAACTTAAAGGAAAGGTCAGGGATTGGTTGTGCCAAGATAATGGGATATGCCTGGAATGCAATTTTCTCTCATAAAACGGAAAGGAAGGGGTCTGCTAGCAGGGGCAGTTATACTGCGTAATGACCACAAAGTGGCAGCAAGGGGTCAGAGATGTGGACTGGGACAGTTATAACCCCACTGGCGTAGCAGGGGGCAGGAGTGAAGAAAGGGACAGCTATCTACTATAGATTTGAGAGAGTTTGTCTGTGTGTCCCCGAAACAGAAGGGGACATGCACCTCTCTCTCAGCTATGCCTGCTGCAGCAGCCAGGTAAATCCTCTAGTGTATATATAATTTTATATAAACAGGGGGAGAGAAAAGCAACAGACAACTTTAAAATTGGCTAGTTTTATTAAATATATTCATTCATATTCCTATACTCCCCCTGTTAGAAATGAAACCGTTAAAAGGAGAATTCTTAAAATGGGTAGCTGGAACCACTGACAAAATTGTTCTTAATTAAAATCGTGAAGATCAACATGAATAAATTATCATTCTAATCTGTCTTTGTTTTAAAAACAATTGTTTTTAGTTTAATTGTAGACTTTAAGTACTTCTAGTTCAAGGGTGCACACTAATTTTTCAAGGGGAGCCCACTTCATGAATTTCAGAAGTGGATGCAGGCTGCCTCAGAAGGGGCAGGGCCTCGGGTGGAAGGGGAGGAGGCAGGAGACTTCCCATGTTACCCCACCCATAGACACTGATTGGCCTGGGGGCTTGGGAACACATGAAGTCTTTGTCCCCTGCTCCTGCCCTGCCAGGGGCGCACAGTGCTTAGAGAGCATTGCCAGCTGTTCAAAATAGCTGGCAGTTCCCTCTAGGCACCTTGCATCCCTGGTGGCAGGAGGAGACTTTGTGTGCTCCCACCGCCTCAGGCCAATCAGGTCCAAGAGGCAGGGGAGCACTTGAAATCTTTACCCCATCCACCCCTGCCAGAGTCTTGCGGCACCTAGAGAGCTGCCAGCTGTTTTAAACAGCCTATGGTTCTCTGTGGTACTGCACAGGAGACTTCATGTGCTCCCGTCGCCAGCTCTCAACTGGCCTGGGGGCAGGGGAGTGGCAGAAAGGCTGCGGGCTGGATAAAAGGGGTTGGTTGACTGGATCCGGCCCGTGGAGGCTGTTTTGCCCACCCCTGGAGTACAGGGTAGGGAGGGGGTTGTAACCCGGGGCAGGAGTCCCTGCCTTCCATGCCCCTGTCCTGCTCACTGCATCTATAGGAGCTATTTGCTGCAGATACTGTGAAGCAGAGGATGAGAGGGGAGGGGCACTTCATATGCTACCTGACTTGCAAACAGGCAGCTGCTATTGGCCAAAAACTAGCCAATGGAAGCTACTGGGGGCGGGACCAGTGTAAGAAGTCTTTGCCCCTTCCCCTGGGCTCTCCGCATTCACAGAAGCACATGGCCCAGCAGCAGCCAGCTTGCCTGAGCACCACGCAGGGGCGGGGCAGGTAGGGAGAGAGCCAGCTGAGGCTCTCTTGGGCCGAATCTGGCCCGCAGATCATATTTTGCCCAACTCTGCTCTACTGTCCTGTCACCTTTTCTTCCAGAAAGTTCTACACACACACCCCTCATTAAGAATTTCTCATATCATCTGCAGTGAAGGGGCGAACACCAGAATATGGAGAAAGGAGCAGCACACAGGCAATATATGAGAGCACACAATAGGCTTCTGTTGCTTTTAACAACAGCAACATAGCCTGTTGTAGAGTGTGGCTAAGGTAGATTTCCAGAGCATTTTTCTAAATCCTTTCTACACTAGGAAGGCATTTTTGGCAAACCCCTCCTAGTACATACTCAGCTTATACTAGCAAAACTTATTTTGCCAGTATACTTTATACCGGGCAGTTCCCCAACTAAAATAAGATCAACTAGCAAAATAATTGTTGGCCAGTTTAACTGAAGCTACATGATATTTTTCACAGACTTAAGTATGTTAGTTAGAGGAGGAGGGATTTTTCACACACAGACACAGCTATATGGGCAAATTACATGCCAGGCCTAAGACCTCAATTCATCAAGGTGTTTACGCATATGGTTAAGTTTAAGCATGTAAGTACTCTCAGCAAAGCGAACAGGGAGCTTAAAAGCATTTGCTTAAGTACATGGATGAATTGCTTAAATAGCTGCTGGTGAGGTCTGATCAGGTGCATTAAAGTGACAGGTATTTAGATTGTGTTATAATATGACTGAGAGAATCAGGAAGCCCAATACTACATCCTTACCAGGCTTAGATCTACAAAAAAATCAGATACTTCTATGACTGAATTCAAACCATCTGTATTATATTTGCTAAAAGAATAGGTGCCCTTCCCACATTTGTTCTAAATTTAAGCAACCACATAACTGAAAGGAAAAGGTATATAAGCAGTCTCAACTTGTTACAGAAAATCTTTTGAAAACAATTTGTTGTGCCATCAAGGTGCATATCTGCTGTTGGATATTGACATCCGCATAAGCATCAATACTGCTCATGGATTTAAGATGTGAAATGTTGTGAGATGTATCTTTTACACAAGTATATACATAGTAAAATTATTCTGTAACTGGTTTCTTGAAAGAGAATAAAATGTTTACCTCTGATGTTTTCCACGCAGACCATACTTGCACCAGCAGAGGCAGTCATAGTCTACGCCAAAGGCTACATTTTAAAAGGATCAGATTGGATATGGTACTTGTACCTGGGTCCCATGACCTCAGAGATGAACAGTTTGCTAATTAACATAAAAAGTAGCTGAACCCAACTCTCAGTTCTTTGCACAGAACTTGCATTTAGAATGCTAATCATGCCAATCCTTTACTAGTGACGCACACAAAATAGAATTAATTATGGCTATAGCTATGACAAAACCTTACAAAAGCAACAAAATCTAACGCAAATGAGCAGGAACTACCAATTCAGACCTCCTCTATAGTGGAAAAATGCATAATGTTGGAAAAATGTAACTAACACAGTGCTAAACACAATCTTGTCCTTTGTGTGGACTGGACAAAGATAGTTATGTTTAAAAACATGTCAGCATGTCATGGTTATTGCCATGTTTATTTATGACTAACATATATGGATATGGATATGAATACACATTTTGTACCCACACAGGTTTCTACCTATAAATGATCTTGCACAACAGATGGTCATGCATTAATCTTAAAATTGATTTTACTAAAATGACACTACAACATAGAATACTCTTAATAAACTTTACACCTCTTATTCTTCAAAATGTCAAATAATCATTGATCTCTTTATGACTAGCATATAAAGTTGAAGGTTTATTTTATAGACTTGTAATGCAAAAGCAGTTGCAGTTTATAAGTCACTGATGGCTAAATGCATTTGTTTACTTGCCTGTTGAAAGTTCAAGCAGTTCAATGTTACCCTCCCTTCCCTGGCCTCCAGCACTTGACAAATAAAAGATTACTTTAAATGCAATATTCTATTTCCACTTACATCAGTCAGATCCTAATAATTTCAAATCTGTTTTTCCTTTACTGAAAACAACCTTTTGGGGGGAAAGAGATCAATAAAGAGTCTTTAAATTCCTCAAAAATGAGCTTCCCAGACACATCACATTGTTTCGGCGTCAGGCTAAGGCCACCCTTTTTACTTGTGCTTTTATTGGTGTTTGAGTCTGGAAGTGTGTGTTCCTCCTCTCGAGACATTTTTAGCAGATTTTATGTCCCTCTGGAGTCTCATATTTTATTTTTTTATATATATTTCTATTGTGTTTTAAAAAAATTTGTAAGCCACCTCGAATATTTTAGAGAGGTGGAGTACAAATATTTTAAATAAATAAATAAAATAAATCATCCCCATGGATATTCCTGTGTTTAAAAATCAATGCTGCAGCTATATTGCAAGACCTTTGAATGGAGAGGATAATTTCTAAGGGCACAAAATGGATTACAGACTTTTAAAAAACATTTAGAAGGGTAATATTACTAGGAACCTCCTTTTTGTAGAGCAGGAGGTATCCTCTGTTTCTTTCTCCCTGGAAGGTTATTGTCAGCTGTCCAAAAAGGTTAAAATGAGTAGGATCTGCCTATATCAAAGTGAAAGTAAAATAGTGCATAGAAATGAATCCTATATTTGTCAAGTGCTTGACTATTAATGTGAGGGATAATGAGCTTGAAACACTTTTACACTTTTTGGATTTTTACCAGATTTGATTAGGAGTTTCTGCAATGGCCCCCACATTTAAAAACCATGGAATTTTAACTAACTCAGTGAGAAATGACAAAGCTCTGCTCTGAAAGGAATGCTATTTTCCCCCTTAAGGCCTGTCTGCACTAGGAAGTTTTAATGACAAAAGTTCTGTCAACAGACTGCTACCAGCAAAGTTATTCTAGTAGAATGCATTCATATTTGGCTGCTTTTGCCAGTACAGCATGTCCTCACAACACCAGAATTCATTGTGAATAGGCAACTCATTGCCCTCCTGCTCCCCACAATCATCTGGCACAATATCATTTAGGACATTTTGCCACCTATTCTGGAACTGCTACTGTGTACTGGGGATACCATTATTTATCTCAGAATATTATGGGGGTTCAGAGTCAAATTCCCACAAATTCCTCTGTCCCGTCCCATAATCATTTTTCTGGTGTACTGTATTTCCTTGGCTGAACTGATTATAAAGCAGAGTCCTCTGAGAGCACATTTATATTATATCTACTGCTGTACCAAGATTTTGTGGGGACTTTGCCCATTTTTTTCTCATTTTGTGGTTTCTTTTAGAAATAGTACTCTCCCTGTCACACGTCACACATGACTAAATATAGTACTTATCAAACGTAACATCTACATGATATCCTTTTCCTTCATCACAAGGGACAAACAATAAATCACATGTCTGTGACAAAATGTAATTTCCACAATAAGAATTATATGGAATGTAGACTTGCAGCACGATTGCTGTTTTAAGCAAGGGGACTGAGGAGAAATAGAATATGCTAATGAATAACACACCAAAATCATAATTCAAATATTATAAAGCTACTTTCAAAGTCCAGATGATGGTCTGCTGCCTAACAAAGAATGCATTGAAATCATTTACTTAAAAGCATCTAGAGATTATAAACGGACAGTGTTAAATATATGGCATAAAATAAATGTTAGGATAAAGATAAGCTCTTACAGATAAATGCTTTCATCATGCATACCCCTACAGGGAGGCTGGGAGAAATTTAACATTTGTAATTGCAATTTAGGCTGTTTTTATTGTATAGGCACTGTTTTGTTAGTCTATAAGGTGATACAGGACTCCTTGTCGCTTTTGCCGATCCAGACTAACACGACTACCCCTCTGATAATTATAGCAATAGTTTCAGTTTTAATTTAAAATGAGCACGTGTGAAGTTTTACCATGTTACGGGCAGTAGGATGGGTGTTAAGAGCTACATGGGAAAAGTCACTCTAAACACACTGGCTTCACTATCTGTCCTACGCACACAGGATCCAATTCTGGTCTCAGTTGCATTGGAGTACTCAATTTAACAACAATACATTTACTCTGAATTTTCTCTAAATTGGTGTGATGGCAGGGTTTGGCTCAATCTGTTTTTAATTTTTTAGAAGCTTGACTTTTGGTATCTTGGTAAAAAGTCAAAGCTGCTTTTCTCCCACTTCCAACCACCATTTTAATACATAAAATTATTTGCATGTGCATATTTTGGTGAATAAAAATACAAACTTTTGGAGAGAACAGGATGCAACCATTTTCACTATGTTATCTTGAAACAGTTACAATGTTGCTATATCTGCAAGACATATTCTAGCTAAGGATTGTGCATCAGCTAAATCTGGAGTTTGAACAAAAAGTTGTTTTGTGTTATCTAAATGTCAGTGATGTATCAGTAATTTTTAACATGAGGGCATAGGTGACCATGTAGGTACAGGAGAAGAAAAAGGAGATTGTTCTTAGAAAACATTGTTCAGCTTGTCTTTTTTCAGGGCAGTGTCTTTTTTCACCATCTGAAGAGCTAAGGGCAGGATGGGCTGCTGTAATCCAAGGAACTGAGAGCTTCCCCTAGATATAAACAGAGGTACAGAGCAATAGGGAAAAAATTACCACTGATCAAGATGAAAGGGAAGAGAGCAAGTCAGAAATGGCAAAACTATAACATTTTAAAAACACTATAGAATAAGATAGTAAGAGATCTAGAGGGAACATGTAAATCCTGCAGCAGGCAGAACAAAAACTGGGATTCTCTTGGAAAGGCAAGTCCTTCTCCCCATAGAAAGATTTGGTCCTGCTTCCTAGTCTGTTAAAGCAGAGAAAAACCCATTGTTTGAAATGGAAAGACTGGGCATGATGAAAAAAATATCAGTCCTTGCAGGTAGCTGTTAGGGGAATGCTCCTTTACTTATAGAAGGGGGATTCAAGTAACAGGGGTAAAAATATTGGCAGTGCTTTCAACCACATTCTTTCCATGGAAAGGTACTGGCTGTGTGTTTTTGTGGGCGTTGTTGTCTTTTTAATTATTTGTTCAATTGTGTAATTTTTGCATTTTACTCTTTGAGCCTATGATAATCACACAACAGAACACTAGTTTTGATCATGGTGAGTGCTTCTTAGCAGGGCATGCAAAATGTTCAGAACGCAGCAGCATGTATGTTTACTGATTTATGAATATTGGCTTGGCCTGTGCTTTTTACAATGTTTGCCTATGAAGTGGTATATTTACTTTACAGTGAATTGGCTTTATTGGGTTTTAAGACCTTAAATGGTGTAGTTCTTTCTCATGCTTCATTCCTTCTTCTAGAGCCACATCCCGGTACGAATCTGCACTCTCACATGCCACTTGCCTATTATTGCGTCTTCATTCCTGAGGCTATTAGATCCTTGCTGAGGTGGGTGTAGGGGTACGGAACAACTCATTATCCTGAGTATTGCTCTTGCTTTAAAAAAATTGTTTTCTTTATCATGTTCACGGTTGGCTCATATTTATTTATTTTTCCCATCCACCTCACTCTCAAAAAAAGTTCTAATTTTTAAAGCAGATTAAAAAAAAATTAATTGTACTTTAATCATTCTGATAACATGCTGTCCATCACTCTTGATTGCCTTGTCTCAGGTGTGGAGGTTGTTTTTATAAAGGATATAATTACACTTCCATTAATTAAGTTTAATAGAAGATTCTTAACTTTACCACTTCTGCACAGTTGTGGCTTGCTAATTATTATTCATTACGCACCAGCATTTTGCTTAGCATTGTATATAGAATTAGATGTAATTCAGTATCACACAATATTTGACTTTCCTCCTCAATCAGAAACATCTCAGCTGGTCTCAAAAGCCATCACCTTTTCTGAATTCAAATCCCTCAAGAAGATTCCCGGCTACCATAATAACTATGAAGAGGCAATGAGGAATAGTTGATAACACAAGCTACAGCAAAATAAAAGAACAACCTTTGTATCATCCAGGGCCCTGAACCTGCTTCAATGGACTTCTTGGTGATTGGTCATATCTTGGCTCTGATTTTCACCAACTTTACTTATCCTTGTTATCACACTTTTATCTACCATGTGTGTCTAGTTGTCTTTTAGATTGTATGCTCTTCAAGACAGGGCCTTATATATTTGTATAAAGCTTAGTATGTTGGAGGTGCATAAGAAGAGGATGTCCTATGATCTTGTCTACACTAGAAAAGGTTTGCTGGCAGAGCTATCCCAGAAATCCTTTCTATTGAAGATGTGGGAGGATTAAACCAGCAAAAGAGTTCTTTTGCAAATATAATTTCATCTACACTATGGCTTTTTACTGGCATGACTATGTTAGTTAGAGGTGTGATTTTTTTTCACACTCCTACATGACATAGCTGTGCAAGCAAAAATTTTAAGTGTACATAAGGCCTAATCAATTATTTCTGTGACAATCATATTTAATTTTCCTGTCACAAAGCTAGGAAGAAAGAAACATTTCTCCTCCAACATTCATTTTATCTGAAATTTAGAATGCTAATTTCCAAAACAACTTTTCTGAATTTCAAATATATTCTCACAAGCTGTAAGTAAGGTACTGAAGCTTTCCTTTACACAAAAAATGTAAGACTAGAAATCATATGTACTCACAATGTACCAGTTTCCAGGATAAAAATATAGTGACAATTAAATGAACTATTGTGATGTAGCTTAAAAAAAACTTTGCTGAAGGGAAAGTAAAAACTAAACATTGTTTTCAGAAAGCCTAAAAACTCGAATCCATTTTTAGTTCAAAATTCACCATTACACATTTTAAAATCGAAACACAAATCAAATAAAGTCTTCCCCTGATTAACAGGGAATTCTTTGGGATGTAAATCTGGCAAGATTTAGGTTCTACAAGTTTTAAGAATGGATTGTTGGACCAATTTATAGAACCAATGAAGCACCAGGTAAATCCTTTCCTTGTGGCACCTTTTTGCTCTGACAATTAAACTAGAAGTTTCCTGACACATTTCATATCTACTTTCTTTTCCTACAACCTAATTTAGGCTAAAGATAATTTTTGCATAAATAGTCAATATAAACAATCATAATCAAATCAGAAAAAAGTATATGGATGTGGAAGAACAGTGCCCGTACAATAAAAACAGCCTAACTGGTTACTTGAAAGTGTCATTGTTGTATTAGGAGAGACAAATTTGCCTTAAGTTTAATTAGGGATAATCTCCAACTGCTTAGACTTCTTTATTGACTTAAAACCAGAACTGAAATTCATCTGAAAAATTACAAGAACCCATTCTGGTTTAGTCTGAGATGTAAAATTTCTTTTTCAAGTACAGTGGGTTAGTCCTGAAATTTTTCCAATACCGTATAAAGCTTGTTTAATTTTTGTCTCTTTTTACTTCCACATTCCATCATTTTTTCAAATCTGTCAATGCAGCATTAATTTAGAAAAACAAAACCACCAACCCAGACTTCTTTTAGATCCTGATTTAAACAAAGTAATGTACTTATGTTAGGACAGAAAATAGCATGTATGAAGAGTCTAGTGATAGTTCCTTAAAAAGATATCAATATGAAAACAGAAAGACTGTCAATGAAAAAGTACACTAAATATTTAAAGAAAGTCAAACTTGAAGTTTAAATAACTTGAGAGTATCCATTCATATCTATCACTAAATGTCCAATGCTTTTATAGTTTTTTTGTTTTTTAAACATTCAAGTTATTATAACATATATTTCATGAAAGGTTAAATTTGAGATAGCAGACTACTGAATACATTTTCTGTAGAGAATGGCAAAAAAGACACAAGAAAAATATAAAATATATTTATGTTGCATAATGATATCTTATGACTGGGCTAAGCTAATAGTCAACTAATCTCTTCCACAGAGAAACACACACAGACAACAGTAAGTTTCAAAATGATGTATTTAATTAAGTTCCATATTTCAACAAAAACTAGAGAAAGTTGAATAAATACACCTAACTGACCCGTAAAAGAGTCTTAAAATTCTGTAAAACATACAATAAAGTTGGATGGTCATATGTCATTCTCTTCTTTCACACGACTACATGACATCAACAAACAAAAGTGAATACATTTCTGCTTGGTTGACAGAATGTTCTACAACCTCTTTTTCTAATTGACCAATCTTCAACACAAGATTCCAGACTGCTTGTATTTTTATTGCTGCACTATTAGAAGATGCTGCTACAAACCTGTGACTCACGTTCAAGAATTCTGGAGTTAAAAATGTCAATTACTTATTGTCACTAACATGTGGTGTTAACCTTTCCTTGATCGGATAGTAAAAATGTGCTGTTTTCTTAGGTTTTATTATTTACATAAATAATAAAATAGTCTAGGAACTGTTTGTGTCCTAGATGGACATCACACATTAAGCTAAAGAACAGAATCTTGGGTAAAAAAAAGGCATCTTGCTCTTACTTTAGTAAACTATATAAAAATGTTATCAACAATTTTTTGAAATTACAGTTTTTTAGTACATATTTCTCCACTGAATTGGAGTGGGGTGATGTTTGTATCTTTAAATATTTGTAAAGTAAAAATTTCAAAAAGCAGATTTAAATATTCTACCTTTAGCCAAAAGAACCATCACTGGAATACTGCAGTTTTAAAAAAGCCAAATACTATAAATTCTTGTAATTCTCAGTTAGGATTCTAAATACCAGCCTTACTGCTGCACTTTTTTACTGTAGCCCGTTCCCTTTCCTTTCTCCCTCTCTCTCTCTGGTTTTAGAGTGCATCTTTCTGTGAGTTCGTTTGTTCAGGAACTCCCCTAAACGGTAAGAGCTGGTATGCAGCTTCCTCTTCTCCTAACTTAAAACAAGGTCAGGGTTTAGTTGAGCCAAGGGAACCGGAAGCCCCAGGAAATGAACAGTTTTCTATTACATGCAAAGGGAGGGCTGCTGTTCCAAGGTACATGGATATGAGAGTGGCCACTGGGGGAAGCGAGCCCGCAGGAGAGCGCTATTCTGCAGACTTGCCACTGAGGGTAGTCGCATGGGTGGTGAGAGAAGGTAGGGATGGGGGAGGCAAGTCCCTACCCTGCTCCCAGGCCTGTCCCTTCTGCTCAGGCCCTGCGCCTCAGCAGCACGGGAAGTTGGGGCAACATGTGGCCACATCCAGCCAAGTCCCGGAGCATGGGGAGGGAGGAGGACATATGGCCCCAGCCTCTCCGCCCCCAGCAGGCATTCTGGGGTGGAGTATGGGTGGGGCCAGACTGGTAGTTTGCGAAGACAATACCTTCCCTGCCCACGCCTAGCACACCCGCCGCCCGTGGGCATACCACCAAGGGAGTGGCCAGCAAGGCTGGGGCTCTGCCATTTTGCCTGCCAGCACACCAGTAAGCAGCACCCCCTGCTGCTGGCCCTGGGGTGCAGCTCTCTCCCAGACAGGCTGCAGAACTAGGGTTACCAGATGGCTTTAAAAAAAATACTGGATACACATGATCTCAGAACGGGAGGGGGGTGCGGGGACCGGCTGGGGGCAACCAGCTGGGAGGGGAGCAGGGCAGGTCAGGAGGAGCAGGGCTGATCCGTGGGGACAGGACGGGGACTGGCCAGCAGGAAGCAGGGCTGGCCGGGAGGGGTTGGGGGAGCGGGGCTGGCCGGGGAGATCGGGGAGGGAGGGACCAGCCGGTGGGGAGCAGGGCTGGCTGGGAGGGGGTCGGGAACAGCAGGACTGGCCTGGGGAGATCGGGGGAAGGCACCTGCCAGCGGGAAGCAGGGTTGGCCGAGGGGGAACCAGCTGGGCGGGAGTGGGGCTGACCCGGGCACACACAGATCCTGGGGTGCTGCCCGTCCTGCACACGGTCGCGGATGGGGGAGACGGTCGCGAGTCTGGCCCCGGGGATTCCATCCCGCCTCAACCCCGCCCTCCTCCTCTCTACTGTGTAGCTGTGTACTGCCTGGCTGGTAGACATGCTCACGCAGTACGCAACTACGTACTGATACTCATGATAACAATAAAACTTACTTAATTAGAAAATATCGGACATTTATATGTCCAGTATTTTCTCAATTTGTTTCCCGGACAGAAAGCTCAAATACCGGACTGTCCGGTTCAAAACCGGACACCTGGCAACTCTATGGGGGCAGGGGACTGGACTCGATGACCTCTCGAAGTCCCTTCCAGTCCTAGTATTCTATGATTCTATGCAGGACATGGAGGGCATGGGGGCACTGGAGGCCTGCACCAGTCCCTGGAGCTTGGTCCATGTGCAGACAGTGCAGGCAGGTGTGGGCCACTGGAGGCCGCGGCCAACCCTCGGAGCCTTGCCTCCTCTGGAGAAGCTGCAGGAAATGGGGGGGGACTGTTGGAGGCTGGGCTGGCTGGCTCGCTCCTCTGTGGACAGGCTGCAGGCCATGGAGGGGACTGCTGGAGGACTGGATTGACCACTGGACCCTGTCCTGCCCGCAGAAAGCCTTCAGGCTGCGGCAGACGGGGGGTGGGGGAAAAGGGGAGTGCTGGAGGCCGGGGCTAGCCCTCAGAGACTCCCCCTGCACTGGGACAGGCTGCAGGAAACAGCTGGGGGGGTTGCTTCAGGCTGGGTTGCCCCCCACCACCACACACACACACAGAGCCTGAAGGCTATGGGGTGGCTGGGGCTGGCCCTTGGAGCTTCACCCCTACCCCCGAACAGGGTGCAGGAAATGGGGTTACCGCTGGAGGCCAGGACTGGCCCCTGAAGCCTTGCCTACCACTCTCCCCAGACAGGCTGCAGGCACAGGACAGATGTTGGAAGCCAAAACCATCTCTCCAAGTCTTGCTCCCTCCTCCTGGAACCTCAGGAGGAGCAGCCTGGACAGAGAGCACTGCCACAGTCCCCTGGGCTGAGCTGCCGCCACAGAAGTGACACCCTCGCTGCCCTGGACTGCCCCAGCAAGTTTCCTCCTGGCCTGCCAGCTCCCTGGCCGAGTCCTGTACCTCTCACTCCCTGCCCTCACTCCTGTACCCCCACCCCATGCCTGAGCCCACCCCCCAAACTCCTGCTCTGAGATCCCCTCTCTCATCCCCCTGCCCTATGCAATCATGTAAATAAAGCACATATATTTTCATTTTAATTTACAAAAAAACCCCCAAACAAACAAAAACAACACATCCCAAATATTACTACAGGTAAGGACCTGAGCAACACTGGGTACATCTGCTAGTATTAAATAAATATGAAGTTTTTCCTTTTGCACTTAATTACAAAAGGATGGTGTTTTGTTATAACCCTCATCCATGCTTCAAAGCCTACAGCCTGAGACTGCGACAAAACCTCTTGATCTCAATGTTTTGTTTTGTTTTTTAACTTCATTGAACTTTGGATCAGGTGCCATATGAAGTATAGGGGAGCTCACATGTGGGAGTTTGTTTAGGATACAGAAGGTCTGCAAGTTTCATGTGCAGAATGGATGTGGTAAAGGTTGATCTCTGGCTTTTACCTGAAGGGAGTGTCAGATCAACAGCATGAGGGAAACAAAAGACATCCTTCCTTCTAGATTACACTAGGATGTTAAGGGCTGCCATATATTACATGTATAGTACTACACTGCATATACACTAATAGATTATTTAAAACGACATTTGGCTGTTTTTTATGAGTGAGAAGGTTTAAAAATTATGCTATTGTAACCCTATAGTTTAAAAAATATTCTTCATCAGATAGAAAGATATTTTTCCTGGGCAGAATGAGATTTGATTTTTGACTGAAATCATCTTTCAATGATGAAGTTACTACTGTGATTCTATAATTTTAAGAAAGATGACTAACTGTTATTAAAATCACCTTAGAATAAGGTTAAGAATGCTGTTTTACACTTCATCTCTGTCTTTAGAATTAAAAAAATTAACCCTTAATGACTGTTTTCTTTAGTTAATGGCCTTCAATGAATCCCAGGACAATAAATCAGCTCTGACAGTAATGAATGTGAGATGATTAGTAATAGTATAAATGGCACAATAGTCAAGAATGGCAATAATATTTAAACAAGCCAAGAAACTCACTTCATGACTACGTCAATACATCTGAGGACATGCCTACATAGCATGTGAAAAGTCAAATTAAGCTACGCAACTTGAGCTATGTCAATTGCATGGCTTAAGTCGAAATAGCTTAACCCGGCATTTGGCGCTGTCTACACAGCAAGTCTTTTGACTTCCCATACGCCTCGTAAAATGAGGGTTACCAGGAGTCGGAGTAAGAAGTCCTCCACCTTTCCATTATTTCAAAATAATGACCTGAAGTATAGACACGCTCTTTGTTATTTCTGAATAACGTCAGTTATTTCAAAATAATGCTGCTGTGTAGACGTACTCTGAGTGAGTAAGTGCACGTTTGACCTGCTCTGCCAACTTTGTTGGAAAGGAGGGATAGGGAAGTTGGTCCAAATTTTGCTATAAGCAGTAAGGTTAAAATTACATAAGTAAACTGCTAAGAAAAAAACTTCATAATCTCGTCAGCAACATATTTTAGCATTTTAAACTCATTTTAACCCATTTTAAACTCACCAACATTTACTATGCTCATCCATGAAACAAATCTAAGTTGAAATACACATCTCTTTACTTTCATTTTTAAAGAAGACACAATTAACTTCATAATTATATTACTATCTTCAAATTTTGTACCTAGTATTACAAATAAGACAGCAATTATGTAACTGAGATTAGAGACTATTTTATATTTTTCTACTTTTTCAGTTTACTTTGTGTCTAGTCAGGTTTACACTGTTGATAGTGTAGGCAGCAAGCAGTAGAAAGGTGTGCGTGCAGAAAGCAAAGGGAAAGTATGGATGGGTGTCAGTAGATTTGGTGGTTTTGCTTTTAGGTATCACCCAAAAGACCCTTATAAGCATAAGCAGTTGAGCAGTGAAAACATTTTTTTTCAAATTAATTTTTAAAAGATTGAAAATATGCTTCATTAATTAGACTGAATTATTTCAAATCTAGCACAAAATGTTACTTTTTTCCCCTAGGTGGAGTAAATGCAAAATTAATATTTAACTAAAATTACTAGCGAACCTCTGCAGTGACATGAAACAAAGTCATCAGGAAAACACTATATGCTTGATAACCCACCTATCAGCTGTCTTTCAAGAGATTTGTCTAGTTGTTGTTTAACAACCACAAATTTACTCCCATTCTTTTGTTCTAGAAGCTGTAGCAGTAAACACCTCTGTATCAAAAGAATCAACAGCGTGGATGAAGTTGTCATTTTATAATCTTGATTACCTCGTTTCCCACCATCTTTTAAACAGTATTTTACTGGGGTCATATGGTTTTTGTTTTGAAAACACAGTTAAGTGGAAAGAGTTTGCTCATTAAGTGGTCAGACAAGATTTGTTTCTCCTCTATATATTGAATTTTTATAATTGGAAAAGTACTGTTTCACCATGTGCCAAGCCTTGAAAGATAAAAATTGTCATAATCACAGTGGATTATTTATGTAAAAATAAGGAGAGTGCCTTTCAGGGGAGAAAACCGTGTTATTCTAGTTTTTACATATCACTTACAGTAATTTAGTGAAACCAGGAGCCCAACTTCTAACGAAGTAGTGCTGCATTAATACATCAATCATTTCTTTCAGATATAACAAGTATTTATGTGACCTCATTTATTAACAGGCTACCAACTTGTGAGTGACTGTTTCTGTTAACATTTTTCCACTAGCTTGTAATTCAACAGTTTAATTTATTGGATCATTCACTATCTCCATTTGGATGAATTTTCCTCCTAAAAGATGGTTTAAGCATTTTTCAAAAGATAAAAAGGAAACAAAAATAAAAAATGTATAGTTGTTTCAGAGCCAGTAAACTTATGAAAGGGTAGTTTTAAAAACAAAAGTTTTATAGACACTCTGATCATCTTCACATTATACTGCCGTTGAAAATATACAAATCACAACTGTGTTTTAAAGCATACTAAAAAGGATTGAGCACAGTTTCCTTGACTGTTATACAGAGGAATTCTTTTCCTCTCTTGTACCTCCAGTAATCACCCTGCCAACTTTCCCTCAATTTTAACACTGCACATAAGAGACATGTAATTTTGGCAGCTCTATTCCAAAGATCACCTGTCCCATCAACAAACATTCTTAAGCCTCCAGTCAGCTGACTTCTTTGGCCATGTCCACATAAGAACAATAAAGTATTATGAAAATAACCAGTTAACAATGACAACCATTTTCAAACACAGATTTTTGCAAACATAATTTTAGCATGGACGGACAGGTTCTTGAAATCATGTTACGGAGTTCCTTCTTACCAATTCCCTGTTAGAAGGGTTCTTCCCAGTTTCTGAACTCAGTGAGAACTGTTAGAAACCCACATGGAGAGTGGCCACACAAATTATTAGTCATATTTACAAGCCAAAGGCAAACTTACAAATGCTATGGTCTCAGGGCTCCATTTGGAAGACTCTCAAAAAAACCCCTCTGTAGCTCCCCATTAAACAAATGAAGTACCTCCAGCCTTTGTTTCAAATGGTGGCCTTTACAAACACATATGACAATCTCCTTAATGAATCTGAATAAGGTATTCTCTTCTCCTGTCTGGTAAATACCTCCCTCATTAGGGGTCTCTGTCACATTCAGGATATGGCAGCTAAAATGTCTAAATTAGAAATAAGAAAAGAACCATTACTACACTACCGTAACTGTGTTTTACTCGAGGAGGAGAAATTATCCACATGGATTCCATTTCTGGTGACCTGCAATATGTAACCTTTTAGGTAAGAGGAGGGGGCTTTGAGCAAGCTAAAGATGGTATGTTTCCCAGGGAAGCCAATGAAACTGTTTGAGCCCTGGTGCACTAGGCCCCAACCTGGCTGACTGGTTCCAACTTAGTTAACTCATAGCTACAATTAAAAATCCATTTAAAACAGCCTTTGGCTTGATATTGTCAGACCCTTCAGTCTGTCTGCAAGCACTACAAATAACTAGGGTACTCTTGGGCTATGTCTACATTGTGCTCTCTTGCGCAAGAACATATGCAAATGAGGCACGGCAATGAATATCGCCACACCTCATTTGCATACTTAATGAGACACCATTTTTAAGCAAGGGGCTTTTGCAGACTAGCTGGAGAGATCTCAAGTCTAGGATGTTTATGTCACGCTCCCCCCTCCATGCTTTATAAAAATTGGCTTAGGAATATAAATATGTGCAACACAAAGATGTTTTATGCGAAATGCATCATGTAACATATCAATTTTAAAGTTACAATCTGCTAAATCTGTATATCCTATTTTTTGAATGTATCAATTTTGTATGTGAAGTTAAATATGAAGTGTGAATCTGGTTTTAATTCTGAATGTGCTTATGAGGGTCATTATGGACACATTAGGAACTTAATGACTCAATACTCAAATTATCAACGTGTGAATAGTCTTGTTTATCCTGTAAACAAAAACTGTGGTGGGTCCTAAAAAGACACATGACCATGCCATCTGCTACTGGAATCCATCTTGGATGTGGTGCTTTTCCATGGGGATGAAGTATGCTCCCACCCTGGGTGAAAGGCTATTTAAGGAATGGAAAGCTATGAGGTCTTTGTCTTCAGCTGGCCTTTGAAACTGCCTCACCCACCCTAAGAGGATACACATGAAGAAAACTGGCACAAAGAACTCTAAAGAACTCTGAAAAAGCTGTAGATTCAGCTCAGAGTAACTGTTTAGGTTAAGAATTTGCATTTAAAAAGTTTCTTAGTGAATTAGAACTAGCTGGCATCTTTTGTTTAACTCAGCAACTTATATGATCTATTTTCACTTGTAATGGCTTACAATTCTACTTCTTATACTTATTAAAAAACTTTTGTTTATTATCAAGCCATGTGTAAATAACTGCTATGGGGGTGGGGAAACCACTGTGCATATCTCTCTTTAAGTGATATAGGGGGCTGACCTTAAGAGCCTTCTTTGTGTAAAAGTTTTACACAGGGTAAGATGGATCTACTGGGGGTTTTGGTCCTCTTTGAGATCTGAGTTGCTTTGCTGAGGGGCGGTAACCCCAACTCTGTGCCTTGGCTGGTGGAGACCAGAGCTTCTGGCCCACCAGGACAGAGTGGTGGGGAGCCCCAAAGGGCAGGAATGTGGGCATCAGTAGCTTGATCAGCACACCATGGAAAACCCCAAGGGGATTTCTGTGATCCAACCCTTCACAGTTTATACCAAGACTAATCTCTTCAGTGAGCCATAGGCCTTGATTTAAAGTTGATCCCGATGACTAACCCAGCTGAGCGCAGAACCATCAGTTATCAAGAGGCAGAGAAAATGGAATCCCTTTGCGTATGTGGAGAATATATCTGGAAACTCACATCCATATAATGTCTGTTTGGGAGATATTCAGATTTCAACTCTCTTTGCATGAAGGGAGGCAGTCTGAGGCAGTGTTTTACAGATGTTGGAGGGTGAACCTGCAGCTGGTGATTGAGATCTACTATGGTACTGAATCGGTTTTGTGGCAGATACACTCTTGCTGCTGTGGAATCTAGCACTAGCCCTATAATCTCTCTTTTTTGTGCCAGCATTTCAGTTTCCTCTGATCACTCTGACACCCAAGATACAGAAAAGTTGCCATATGAATGGCACTGTTCCCCTGATGCAGTGATTGAATGAGCCAAACATTAAGATATTCTTTGTTTTCCCAGGTAAACCGCAACAACCATGGCCTTGTGCAAATATTCTTGGCATTGCTGAAAGACCCAAGGACAGGACTTTATGCTGAGAGTGGGAATTTCCCACTTACATTCTGTGTGGTAAGTGGATAGGTATGTGTATATACGCTTCCAGTAGGTCCAGGGTTGTAAACCAGTCTTGAGGATCTGAGGATGGGATTATAGAAGCTAGATTTACCATTCTGAATCTGAGGTGACAGAGAAAGATGTTGAAATTTGTGAAATCCAGAAATGGGTTCTCCCGCCTTCTATGGGTTTAGATAACAATACAGGTAACACCAATCCCTCTGAACACTGTGGTCATATGAACAAGACCAATATGAACAGACAGGAAATGCCTCTTTACTGTGTTCTGAAGGGGAGTGAGAAAAATAATCTCTCTCCTTTAGTGGTGTGGCTAGAGCAACAGGTGAGCTAAAGTCTCTTTGCCAGCATTGGTGCTCAGCGTGGTGTTAGCAGGTTGGGACCTCAAGGCAGTGTCAAGTGTCTTAATTTACTTGTCTGTTGAATGTTAGTGTAATAGTCTAAACTTGTCTGTAGCTGTCTGATGGCTCTTTATATTGTAAAGCCCAGGAGGGCTTTGGCTTCCTCGACCATGGGATGCTATTCCAGAAAGGACTGCTAAGCAGGGATGGCGTCCACCTTACGAGGAGGGGGAAGACCCTGTTTGCATACAGAATGGCTAACCTAGTGAGGAGGGCTTTAAACTAGGTTTGATGGGGGCAGGTGAGCAAAGCCCACAGGTAAGTGGAGAACATGGAGACCTGGGAGATGGGTCGGAAATGGGAGGGAGCGTGGGCTACAATGGCAGAGAGAAAGGAGGGTCAGGGCAAAACTGGGAGGCAAGGGCAAATCAGGATCTTAGATGCCTATATACAAATGCGAGAAGTATGGGAAATAAGCAGGAAGAACTGGAAGTGCTAATAAATAAGTACAATTATGACATTGTTGGCATCACAGAAACTTGGTGGGATAATACACATGATTGGAATGTTTGTATGGAAGGGTACAACATCCCTAAATTGTAGTCCAAAAACTCTGTCAAAGTTTCTTTAGCAAAAATGAAAAAAGAAAAAATGAGGTGTGTGTTTTTTCTGTGTATATTAGCTCAAATATAAAAATAAATTTGCTTTGGCCAAGCTTGTGTTTGCTTTTCTGAACACTTGAACAAATCATGCTTTACTAGCACAAATGTTTGCAGAAAGCTGATTTTAGGCTTGCATACTTGAGCATACCAGAAGTGGCATATTTCATACAGTACAGAATCGTGCTTGACAGGGCAGGGGATAGGGTTCCCTAAATCCTCCCCAAGTCCCAGATTACAGGCAATTAAATGAGCCAGAAGGCATCTCCCACAGCTAGGACCACCCACGTACACAGTTGTTTTGTAAGAATGCAATTAAATTTAAACATGGAAACCATCCAATAAATCATATGGTAGCCTAATTTTTCTAGGAACAAGGCCTTGGGCAAAGTATGTGCGACCCAGAAAGAAAAAAAGTTTGTTTTTTAAAAACGGGCTAATCCTTCTAATCTATTTTCCTACCCGCTGAACTTCTATGTTTCCCTGGGAGAGTCAAAGCCCCAGTGGCATCTTTAAGCCTTCTTTCTCATTTCACAGTTAACTTCACTCAGTCTGGGAACCCAAAAATAAGTGATGAGCAACCAGTCAATCAGAACTAACCAACATACCCAAGTTTTGAATACAGAACAATACTTGTAGCACATGACTCGCGATCAACCCAAACTATTAAAGTATCTCACTAAAAATTAGTAATTTTGAATAATGAATAAACGGAAGAAAATTTCACACTGTTTCTGGATGTTACAGAAACAGAAAGGTTAAAATTTATGGAGTAAATTATTAGTTTTAAATTTATCATTCAGCTCTCATATATAATGTTTTACCAAGCTAAAACCATACTTCAAAACGTTTAGATTTTTCAGTGGTGCTTGAGTATTACAGAAAGGTGCTCACTGACAGTACTAAAGACTGAAGACCTTTATTTACCCAAAGAACTGGTACACCTTGTATAGTGTCAAATTAAGTCTTTCCACATTGTCTACTTCAACCCTATTGTAAGGGTCTAATTTTAAAATGGTCACTCTCAGTGACTGCTAAAATCATTAGTTTCTCTGCTGGGATTGCTAAAAATACTACCAATTAGCACTGAATATGACATGTGTGTGTGTGTGTGTGTGTGTAGGTACAGGTTGGTTTGTGATAAACATACTTGCTCATCCCACAGTGGACCGAGACCAAATGACTTTCACATCCACTGCTGTGTAGTCAAACAGCAACAATGAATCACTGTCAGCTTGCCTTTGTGTCATGCTCTTAGCAAATAAAAGGGAACTCAATTCCTCAAGGTTTCCACAAATCCATTTACTTTAACACACTCCTAAACTTTTAGGGTCACTTAATCAGTTCTACAAACTACTATCTGACCTGGGGTTTCTCCCCTTTATAACTGGGACATCATTTATTTTGAGGAGTTCTGGATTTACAGAAGACTAAAAGCTCTTTACAAGCTCTTCCAGACACAAAAGCTATGTCTACACTATAGAACTTTTCCAGGATACCTCTGGTATCCCAGAAAAACTGCCGCATCCAGGGAACATGTCTGCTCTTCCAAAACTGTTTTTGGAAGAGCAGACGTGCTTTTTCAGCATCCCTGTAAAAACCTTGTTTTATGAGGAATAAGGGATGTTCCGAAAAAGTGCCCCCCCCCCCACATTTGGCCCAGTGTAGACAGGCCAAATGTCGGAAAAGCCTCTTCTGAAAAAAATTGCGGTTCGCAATTTGCGTAGCTTTTTCCGGAAGAGCAGTGTAGTGTAGACATAGCCAGTTTGCCATCTATTGAGAAACTGCATAAAAGAAACAATCATGAAGGAACAAGGTAATTTGTAAAGTAGTTAAAATAGGGGTTGTAATAATTTTTCAGATATCTGTTTCATGTGGCCAGTGAAATTTTTAATATCCAACACTACCAATGCTCTAGACAGGTCATGAAATCACATGAAATCACAGCCCAGTGTTTCTCGTACGGGATTTGCTCTTTCAGAGTTTACAGCAAGGGTGGGCAAAAGGGCCTCCGCAGGCTGGATCCGGTCCATGGAGGCCCACCGATCTGGCCCATGGAGGCCCTACTGCTCCCACACTCCCACGCCAATCATGGTTTGGGGGTGGAGTAGCCCCGCCCCTTCCTGTTTAGGCCCCACCCCTTTCTGTTTAGGCCCCGCTTCATCCTGTGCGGCCCAGGGCTACTTCAAAAATTTTTGAGGTGGCCCCTGGGCAAAAATTATCTCCCGCCCCTGGTTTAGAGCAATGGGTCTCAACCTTTCCAGACTACTATACACCTTCCAGGAGTCTGACTTGCCTCAAGTACACCAAGTTATACCTCACTTAAAACCTACTTGCTTACTAAATCAGAAAAATACAAAAGTGTCACAGCACTTTTTACTGAAAAATTGCCTACTTTCTCATTTTCATCATATAAATATAAAATGAATCAATGGGAATATAAATATTGTGCTTACATTTCTGTGTTTAGTATATAGAGCAGTATAAACAAGTCAGTGTATGTATGAAATTTTAGTTCGTACTGACTTTGCTAAAGCTTTTTATGTACTCTGCTGTAAAACTAGGCAAATATCTAGAAAAGTTGACGTACCCTCAGAAGATGTTTGTGTATATGCAGTGGTACAAATACAACTTGAGAACCTCTGTATTTGAGTACCTAAAAATGCATGCAATGTTCACTAAATCTCCAATATTATGATTCCCCAACCCCTTCATTGTCAATAAGCAGGGTTTTATGTATGACATTGTCAAAGTCTAGAGAAAAGAAGTGGATTTTAAAAGGAAAATAAATGAATGGGGTCCTTGCACAATTAGAACCATATTTTAATATCTTATGTGCAGTGTCTTTTATATTTGTGAAGAATATAAAAAAGTAAGGAGACTTAATTATAAAAAAGTGACAAAATATTTCAGCCCAGAAAGAGAAAAGAACACACTGCTGCTTCTGTGAAATGCATTTTAAAAACACACAACTTGTTGTAGTTTATTTAATTTTTTAAAAATCTTGTAGCTTTTTCTCAGTACTGAATATAAATATGTTGTATAACTTTGTAGTTAGAGATCGAAAAATTAAAACGTTTGCTTAGGATACACCTAGAGCTATCAGACCTCAAGTGAAATATCCTGCTTGGTCACAGTTTTTCCATTTGCCAAATTCCATGTTATGTACTTATGTGAAAACTGTTAAACAAAGTTCAGCTAACAGAGGAAGTTATGGCAGAAAAACTATGAATAGACACCTGCGGCTTGATGTTCATTCACACTAAGGCCCCGTACACCAGTCTGGCAGTGTAAAGCAGCCTTATAGTGAATGCAAATGCAATTTACAGCTCTAGCATAAATGAAAACGAGGTCCCTACTATCTCTGCTGGTTTGCATTGCCTCTGTTACCAGCCACATAACATTAATACTTCTCAAAAAAAATAAATACAAATATAAACTAAGCTAAGCTTTTAAAATGTATTTTTAATTCTTATTGAAGCTTCTGAATTGCAATCAAATTATAGTAACTTAGATTTTGTTTATGAATAATTTAATAATCAGCATCCTTTATAAAGACATCCCACCTACCTTGTAAACTAATACTATCTATTTTAGAAAATAAACTTTTTAAACAATGGAGAGAGGAACAGTGGCCTTGCACACTATCCGCACTGCCATCTTCAAGACTGAGGTTCAACTGCTGCTCTGGGATGCTCGCTCATCAAATTAGGACAAGATGAAAACATGGTGAATATGGCTTGCTCAACCCCTAGGAGCTCTGGGGATAAATGAAGGGGAAGAATGCTATTGCCATTCAATGTTATATTTTTTTTGGACAAATAAAGAAAAACTCTTAGTGTGCTTCAAATGGAATTCCATTCAGTCCTCCTTAGACAGCAAGTTAGTACGTGTGTACAAAGCATTTTCTCTAGGTTTAGAGGAAAATAAGTGCATCTTTTCTAGCATTATTTCAAACTTACTTTTAATATTACTTACTTCAGATAAGAAGGAATAAGATAACTCTACCGTTCTAAATTATGCCAACTTCTGTGAGGAAGGTGCACATTTCTACATGAAATAGCTACTACCACAATACAAAACATAATACATATAAATATATAACGAACAAAAAGCAATAATTATCCATCCATTGACTTCATCATGACTGTATCAATGCTTCTGCATAATAATAATAAGCAATTGCTTTGTGGCGCAATTTAAACCAGAAATATTTTCAGTCTGTTCCCTACAATGAGAGTATATTAATCCATTTGTGAGCATCAGTACAATCTTCCCCAGGAGAAAGATGTGTGTGTGTGTTTTGCATAGAACCAGAAAACCAGAATTTGAGAGTTCCAAATCTTTGTTTTGACACTGACTTCCTTTGCAACCTAAGAAAGTCACTTAACATTTTTTCCATGTACTCAACCAAAAAGCTACTTGCTTCACATACTTTAAGTATTAAATAGTATTTGTAAAGCACATTGAAAATGGAAAACATAAAAGTTCTAAGCATTATTTCCAGAACTGTAATGGATAAAGCTATGTCAATTTACTATATTTAGTAGCAGTTCTTTCTAGCTTTATTTGGATTAGATAAACAGAGTGTATTATGTATTAGTTTAACTAATTTTGTTAAACTCTTGGTGACTATCTTAAAAACAAGTGATCAGTTGGAGGAAATGGGGGATAAAGTATGGTTATCCTTTACATTGTTTTAGAAAAATGCAAAGTTTAATTTAACTATTTGGGATATCAGAATTGACCCCAGTTCCATTTTGTCATTTGTGCTTCCTTTCTGTACATAACTATTGGAGCATAGATCTTTTCCCCAAATATCAGAAATTTTATTTGAGGCATCTTTTCCATCACATAAACATACTTCCATTAATATTACAAAGAAACATTTTATTTTTTACATGCTGTTGCTTTGCCACCTACTCCCTTTCCCAAACAGGCCTGGCAGAGGTTTATAGGATTTCTCTGTTAGTCATGTTATTTACCTTCATTTACCTTATATACTTTTATTACATATCTACTTTCTTGTATCCAACCTCTTATTTCATTAGAATATATGACTTGCTGTACTCAATCTGGACCTCTCAATCATCACAGACCAAGTCTGTACCATAGAGAAAAAAATCCACAGAAATCACAAATTGAGGGTCATTTGCAACGTTTGCTGTATCATTCAGAATCACTGCTTTCATTTAAATAGTGGTATTTCCAGGCAATCTGGCCATGAACTGATTTCAGCAGGAAAAGCCAAGAATGCCAAAATTGTGGCTAACTATGCCCACTGACGTTAACTAAGCTAATTTCTACCCATACACGGTTCCACCACACTGTCATGTGTAAATGTGTCTACGTGTGGTGGCTTCTCTTCTCCCACAATATAGTCAAGGTAGGAAGAGGAGAGAAATGATCCGAAGACACTAAACTGCCAGTCTCTGGCAAAAGTGAGGGAATGAGTTTGCTTTGTGTTCTTGTCTCTCTTCTGGAGTCTGAGTAGAGAGAACAGAAAAACAGGATACACTGTTTTGTAACAGACCTGTAATATTGCTGCTCACCATAATCACCAGTCAGGCTGATTTCTAGAACCTGCTCTGCAAAAATCTTAAATCACGAAGCAACTCTAAAAGCAAGATTTCTGGCAACAGCAATTTACTTAATATATACTTTTGGTCAAAGTCTAATTCAGAGCTGGGTTATCATTTTTGGTGATAGTCAAATATTGTAACAGTAGCAGATGGGTGAAAAGAGTGGATGTACTGTGTGTTATAACCTGTTTGGGATTTTCATATCCCCATCCTCACATAGGATGAGGCCGCCCAATGCCCAGGCTGCCCCGGTGGAAGGCGGGATAAGGGACACCCTGAAGTGAAGGAGGTGGAGTGGGTTCTGGCGTGGCCTAGGGGATAGGGCATTTTATATTGGAAAAAGGTACGCAAATTGTGCTCCACAATTTGCATACCTTTTTCCAATTGTTTTTTCGGAAGAGGCTTTTCCGAAATTTGGTCCGTCTACACTGGGCCAAATTTCGGAAAAACCTCCTCTTTCGGAAGAGCCCTTCTTCCTTGTGACACGAGGAAGACAGGGCTTCCGAAAGTGTGCGTCTGCTCTTCCACAAAAAATGTCGGAAGAGCAGATGCATTCCTTGGACAGAAAAACTCTCTAGTCTAGACATAGCCATATAGACCTTTCCACTGGAACTCTGTGTAAACCACAGCCTAACAAGTGAATTGTTTTAGGAACTGTTACTTGCATTAACAAATTTACTGATTGACTTGAAGTAGCTCTATGAGAAGATAAACTGGCTAGTTTATTAGATGAACTGTCTGTCACCTATTATTTGTTTGCTGAATATACTAAGGAAACATGATATAGGTTTACATTGCTTTTGATAAAAATTTCAAAATCTTTAATAAAAGGTGAAAAAAACCCTTAGCAATCTCACTATGTGATCTGATGCTTAAAATGTTCAAATACAGAGTCATCCAAAACAAAAATGTAAAAGTGTTTTCACTTAAAATAATCTTAATTATTTAATATAATTTAAATTGGTCTAGGTTGGTACTTTTCAAAACAGACAGCTGTTACTTAAAATTATTTGACTTGCTAACTTTTCCTTTTTATTCTAGCATTCTTCAGCAGCAAAAATTGTAACTGTCTAATAACAGAGCAACACAGTAATATCTTCAGTACTTTTGCTCTGCATGTTTTGTAGATGTAGGAAATTATAATGTTGTTTGGTGTACCACAAACTCCCAAATCTTGCAAATATAAGTATCTTTTTCAGAGTTGTTATAATCCATTACATTCTTGGGCATTAATTACATGAAAATAAACACTTACTACTGTGCACAGTCAATCAGTTGGTATTCGTTTGACCTCTCGAAGCATGCCTTTACTCCTTCATCATCCCAGAGCTTTTTTGCATGTTCAAAGAATTCCTGAAAATTGGAAATTGTGACAAATAAGAGAAGATTTCTCAAGTTCTGTTTCAATTCAAAAGAAACACAATGGTTCCTCCCTCCTCAAATCTTCATGCTTTAAAAGGTTGCAACATAAGAAAATAGACACAAAGAAGAAAAAAGTAAAGTAGTATTAGTAAAATCAAAGTCTCAGGAAGACTAGTTCAAGGCTGTGGAGTATTTTCACATACAACCTATCAATTGATTTCAAGAATTTTATATAATTCAGCCTTTCACTACTTCTCCAAAAGAGCTCTTATCTATTTGGAAAGTAAGAATTAATAAAAGGATCCAGCCTAACTTCTCTGTGTGACCAAAATAAATGTTAAAAAGTGTTGGTGTATTCAAGTGCAAGAATACAAATTTCCAAGTAAGAAACCAGTTTCTCTGACACATGCGTTTTGGATAGCAGATCCTCTCAAGGAAATCAAAGATGAATCAAAACTAACTCTTATAATGAAATCTGAACACCAAACACCTGAGCATACAACCCCACGGTACCATACATATGGCAATGTTAAAGCACCTTTGATGGACAGATTGTTGGTAGCTTTTAGCAACTTAGCAAAAGAAAGCCCTTTAAATGTAGTTGCTACCTCCCAAACTGGATCCTTTATTATAGTGGATATTACAGACTATTGTACCACTTTCAGGAATGTGCTTTGTCTTGAATACTCCAAGTTTCACCTAGCTTAAAAACTCGGACTTAAGCTTTCTGCTGTGGGACTCAGCAAGTCTAACACTGCCCTGGCGACCCCATTAAAACAAAACAGCCCACAGGTTGAGTACTGCTGTTGTAGTATTTGGAATAGCATAAACCTGTGTTTCTCAAACTGTGGGTTCCGACCCCCCGTGGGGCTGCGACCAACTTAGAGGGGGTCGCGAGCAACTTGGAGGGGGTTGAGGTATCACAAAGTTTGAGAACTCCTGGTATAAACAAATCACTGTCTGCATAATATTTTACTTTTTATGTAGTCTGTTGTAAAACAAAGCAAATTATCTAGATGAGTTGACGTAATCTCTGGAAGACCTCTGTACACCCCTGGTTGAGAACCATTGTTTTATTCAAAAGACTCTGGCCTCAGATTCTGGGGAACCCATCCCAACAGTACAAAGAACAGTTATAAAAGACAAGCAATATTCTTTCTGTGCATGGAAGCACCATTGTTTCCATTGGGTAAGTGAGTGCCTAGCTCAGCCAAAACCCACAATTAGGAAGGTCTCTCACATAAGTTCACTACAATCTGGACCTTTTGTAGAGGCTTATGCAGAAACCAGAGAAAAAGTGTTGATGATACTAGGGATGTCAATGGTTAACCAGTTTATCGGGTAATTCTTACTGGTTACTGGTTAACTGGTGGCTTGGCTGGGCTAGAACAGCCCTCCCACCTGCAGCGGGCCCCCAGTCTGGCTGGCACAGTCAGCAATGACCCGGCCTAGCCGGAGCAGCCCACTACCCCCTGCCTGCCCTGTTTAAGCGGTTAACTAATTAAATGGGATTTTACTTCCCTAGATGATACAGAAGCCAATGGTCTTCCCTCTGAGAAAGAAGTAAACAACAGTTTCCCATTGTAGTGGCAATTAGCTCTGCACTCTCAGAAATCACATTCTGTAGGAAATATAAAACCAAGACTTTTATCTTTTATGTGAATTAAAGATTTCATGGCACTTACCACATGAATACATGTGCTGGCCCCAACTTACCAAATTACTTTTTGTCTGCCTAAATGTCACACTGCAGTTTTATTTGGAGATGGCATTATCCTTCACTTCCTGCCCTAAAAAAATTAGTGTGTACAGTTGCTGTTTAAATGTTTCTGTATCCCACTCCAGACTGTGCTGTCTAATGGAACAGGGAACTGGGGGTTCTGACTCTTTAGTTCTATTACAAATCAAAAGAACCCCTCTCTCAACTCCAAACCCATTAAAAAAACAACAGTTAAGATGGTTAAATTACAAGGTATTTACCTATCATGTCATTTGCAAAAACACAAATCCTTGTATATTTAAGGGAATCCTAAATTTTACATTTCCCAAATAAATATATTATTCTCATCCAGTGTGATGAAATACACATTTCATCATAATAAAAGAACTAACTCTGACTCCTGGAATTTTAAAGCTTTCTTGTTGGGGTTTTTGCTGTTGTAACGAACTACATTTTGTCATTTTCTTTTAAACAACAATGTGATGTGGGAAGCAACTAACATATATCAATTGGCAGTAGAAATTTTTAGTAATACGCAAATTGCTGTTTATTTAGAATAATGCTGCATATCTAATTTAATAGGAAAAGTATGTAACACTGTCAAAGAGTAAATCTGGATTCGATCAGGACAATTTAATTTCCAAGCCAAAGCTACAGGCAAGCTAATACTTAGCTCCATAACGGAAGCTGATTGTAACCTCAACTCTGGAAAGGTTATTGCCTCACCATAATTCCTGGCTCAGCCACTAACTTGCTATGTGATTTTCAGCAAATTACTTAACTTCTGTCTGGTTCAAATACACTAGGGAAAAATGGGTATAAAACCACTATATACATCATCGGACTGTTATGAGGTTCATTGTCTGTAAATTATAGAACTGGATGAAAAAGCATGTTTTCTAACCCCTATTATATCCTTCAAAGAAGAAGAATGTTTTCTGTGATAGTAAAATTCATAGCAGAAATTTTCTGTTAATTATTACAATAATTCCTCATTTAACACGTGCCCACTTCACGTTTTTGTAATAGCACGATTTTTTTTTTTAGGAACGTTTTTTGAATTACATGACCGTCCCCGGAATAACACGATTTCCCTAGCCAGCCCATTGCCAGCAGCTGCACGGGGCTTCCCCCGCCTCCCTGCAAAGTGGCGGAGGGTTCGCCGCTCGCTGCGCTGTTCCCCAGCGACCCCCCCCTTGCCGGACGCAGTGCGGGTCCCGGCAGACCCGTCACAGGGGCATACTCCCAACCCAATCCTCCTCCCCTCCCCTTCCCCAGAGCCAAACACCTCTCCTCCCTGCTGTAACCCAGTTCCCTTTGTCCCCCAACCTTATGTCCCAGTCCCAACAGACACCACCGCTTGAAACGCAACCCTCACCTTTTCCATTATTTTCAATGGGAAAACTGACCCCGCATAACACGTTTTCACTTAACACGATCATTTTCTGAAACATATCTATAGTGTTAAATGAGGAATTACTGTACATTATTACTGAACTCGCCCTCCAGTCTTAAACCCCACCTCCAAAATCCCACCATCCACAAGACAGTACAGCATGTTTAATTGGCAAGTGATTCAGATGCCAAAAAACTTTCAGGTTAGAGTACAAATGGAGGAAAGATTTTACACAAGAGATGGCACCAAACAAACACTAAAACTACACCAAATGTACTTTCCAAATGTACTGTATGTAATGTATATGTGAAAAAGTGATTTCCACCTTCCCGAAGGATTTCAAATATTGAAGAAACTGAGGTGTAAATAAAGCACAACACTCTGTGAAGTGTTATTCAGCGACTTTGTCTTTCTATTGTGACTATTATAACAGCATCAAGATATCTAAAAAATGAAATTATAATAAAATGAACAGAAAACATTTCTCTCTCTCAAGTAATTTGTTCAGATTTCAAGAGAGAACTTGATAGTATCATAATCTAATTTTTTTTAGAATTACTTACTTCATAAATTCTGGAGCCAGGCTCATTCAACCAGAACCAGAACCAGAACCACCCACTAACCTAAGCCTTACAATTCAAAAGAAGTTTTCCTTTTGACTTTTGTGGAGAAGATGAAATGAAGTGTATTTGGTGACTTTGAAAGGGAAAATTCTGGTACTTCTGTAGGATATGAAAGTCTCTAAAATACATGATTCTTTAAACACCAAAATTCCACCTTTTGAGGTTATGTTACAGCCATCATAAAGCCCTCTACTCTTACAGTAGAAAGAGAAACCAAGTGAGAGAACAAACAAAAAATTATGAGGGTAGAGCAAGGAGAGAACAGAGAACATAAAACAGACAAAGAAAAGATCTAAGAAAGGCAATAAAAATAAGAGAAAATATGGCACAATCTTTAAATATTTATAAACCAAATATTTTATTCTAATCCTGTATTTTATTGGATTTCTCTATTTAGATTGGTCTGCATCTCCATGCAATCCCAGGGTTCAGTCATTGAAGGGAAGGACATGGGGAAACAGCATAGTGCCAGAAAAAAAGTTCAGCTGTGATCCCCAATTTTAGGGTCCAATGCTTCTGTTCTTGGAGTACGATGAGCTGGAAACCCTCCCCCCTCATGGCATCTATCTTTGTAGGCCTATCTGTGATAAGATATGGTGGGAGGAGGATGCACAGATAATAAAACCACTCCCCTTTTCAAAGACTTGAATTTATTGAGACACACTGCGTCTCTCAAAAACCCACTGCCTATAAGCTTCTCCTTCTTTACTTATGTTTTGTACCTCCACTTGGTAAACATCTCTTACTCATTTTCAAATTTCTATTTCACCTTCTATCAAAAAAAATCTACAGTTTTTGGAGTCAAACAGAGTTTTGGCAGTGGGTAAAATGGGGTATTTTTACATCTGTTTTTCACTAGATGTAAATATAATTTTGTGTTCTTTATCCTCAAGTATAGTTCTGCACATCTATTATCCCCATTTTGTATAAAGACACCTCACACAAATCAGTGTTGGTCTCTAAGACCATCCAAATATATTGGGCAGAAATTTTATGCTTTAAATATTTTAGCCTGTTTATTTTATTTTACAGCAGACTATTTAAAATGACTCCCAGATTTCTTAGTCTAACGCATGTCCTATAATATAACTTACCTCTTTAAAATGAACTGAGCTACTGCAGAGGAGTATATTTGTCTGTAAATTGCCTCCCACCTACATTTACAGTCCTTTTTCCTTGGTGACTAACTGTTCCACAAAAATCCTACATCACTTCAAGACTACCACCACCACCATGCACTTTCTATGCTCACTTTTAACCCTGTCCCTTCCCCTAATAAGCACCCTAATATATTATCCTTTTTGCAGTTGCTGAGGGCACTGCACCATCAGGCACCTAGATGTGACCTAGAGCCCATATTCCAAATTTATCTACTACATCTGGAGAATCGCCTAGATCCAGCCTACTTCCTATCTTCATCTACTAAGCCAGGGATGGGCAAAGGGCCCTCCCCCGGACCGGATGCAGCCCACCAAGCCGGTGGATCCAGCCTCCCCCTACCCCAGGCCAATCATGGTCTGGGGGCGGGGGAGCGCACAAAGTCTCCTTGCCCCCACAAGAGTGTGCGGAGGCTAGAGACACACACCAGCTGTTTTGAAACAGCTGTGGTTATCTCTAGCTGGCGTGTGCCTTTGGTGGGGGAGGTGGGAGCAGGGGGAGCTTTGCAGCTCCCCACCCCCAGGCCAATCAGGGTCTAAATCAACCTAAGGTTTAGATCAGGGGTGGGCAATAATTTTCACAGGGGGGCCACTTAATGAATTTTGGTATGTGGTCAAGGGAAGGGGTGGAGCCTGGCGTAGAAGGGGCAGGGCTGGGGACTAGAGTTGTCTGGGGCTGGAAGCTTGGAATTAAAAACACAGCAAAGGGCCCCCTGCCCCACTGCTAATGCATTGCCTGGCAGCCGCCTGGGGTTGCTGTGGCTATTAAATGGCTCGCGTAGCTCCAGCCCCTGCGTGGGTAGTGCTGCGACCAGGAGCCATGGGGCATTTAAATAAGATCCTGCTGCCTGAGCCATCACCTGGAAATTCGGTGGCACAGACAGCTTGATATAAACAGAAAGCGGCCTGATGCAGTCCGCGGGCCAGATCAAAGTGTTTGCCAGGCCGGATCTGGCCCCTGGGCCGCCTCTTGGCCAAGGCCTAGTTTAGATGTACACTAAGCTTAAGAAGCTTCTTTTTTTGTTCTTGCTTCCTCCTGTGTTCAGAAAAGTAGGATTTCCTATAAATAAACAAGATCACTTTAAAGAAAATACCAAACTCCACCAATGTCCACTTCCAACTGGAACATCCCCTGGGCCATGAAATTTGACTAGTCACTCATATAAAAAAAGGGCCAACAGTGTTTTTAAAACATACAGTGACTTTAGGATATGCACAAGTACATATCACATACAGATCACTTCCTGATGCTATTACTATAATCAGCACTGAATCATCAATTATAAGATTAAAAAAATTGCAAGGCATTTCAGTTACCAGTTTCCAGCACTTTCTCTGTATACATGTAGGCAGGTTCCTGCTAGACAAGATATATCATGAGAGAAGCTGTTAAGCAATATTCATAACAAATCATTATTAAAATCATTATTTCAAATGCACCTTGAAGGAAGTTACAACATGATCCTTCTTGAAATCTAGGGAACAAACTTTTTTATCTAGGGAACAAACTGTTTAACTGTCTAAATTAGGGAAGAAATAAGAGAAGACTAAACAACCACATATCTTAATGGATTTTTTTTATGTATTTTGAAAACAAAATTCTTTATCTTGATTGCATTACAAACTAAAAAAGGTTCATATTAGGTCAGTGATTTTTTTTTCCCCCGATGAGACTCTAGGTACTTGCAGTCCAGATGAAGATGAAATCCCATAATACTGATGGAACCATCCCGACATATATGGGCCATCAGCAAAATTGGGATCTTGAGGGTACATCTACATAGCAGGGCTAACGTCAAATTAAGCTATGCAACATCAGCTATGTCAATTGTGTAGATGAAGATGAAATAGCTTAACTCGGCTTTTGGCGCTGTCTACACAGCAGGAAGTCGAAGGAAGGACACTCCTCCTTTGACTTCTCTTAGTCCTCATGAAATCAGGGTTACTATGAGTTGGAGTAAGTAGTCTTCCAGCTCAACATTATTTTGAAATAAGGCTTGTAGTGTAGACGTGCACTATAACGTTGCTGTGTAGATATACCCTGAAATACACAATACAGACCTCTACTACTTGAGACAATGGGGAACTCTTAATAGTAGTAGGCTCTTTTCCTCTATGAAGACTGACCACTAAAGAAGAGAAGACACTGACTTAACCAGTAGGTTTCACAGCTGCTTGTTCAAAAGCAGAGGACTGCTGAGACTCAGTTTCCACTCCAGGTTCTGGAGGAGTGTGCATAATCCACATACCTCCTGGGTGTGGAGCTGTCTCCCTCCAGGGGCACCTACACCATTTAGAGATTCATGAGTTTGCTACAGCCTTAGCTTACAGGCACACAGCTTTTAGCTAATGCAGCAGAGGCTCATTTATTTAGCTCAAGAGGTCCCAAATTCTATCCTGCCCTCTGATTATCAGGGGGTCCATAAGCATTATATGTGCTCTAGTGACCCTTTCCTAACATGTCTGACACCGTTTGTCCCTCTTGCTGCTATCCTTCTTTGCTACTGTCCTTCCCAAGCTTGTCCCTCTCCCTCTGCTATTGTCCCTGTTCCCCATAATATTCCTTGCCCATCTACATGAGTCATGCTGCTTCTTTTTTTTTCTTCCATACTACCTGGGCACAAGCAGTGGCGGCACAAGCACAGAAGAGACTATCTCCCTATTGTCTGTTCTTTCATCAGAGCAAAACCCTAGCAGTTAGAAGGAACAATTAAAAAGAAAGATCACCTTAGTTCCAGTAACCCAGGAGTGGAGCATGCTTAATGCAGATGGAATCCTTTGAGAATTTACCTGCTGAATTCTAAGACACTTTGATGGTGCACATGCAAATTGTGATTTTCAGAGGCTTATAATACAGCCAAATTTGGGTGGATTTTGGGAGAGGCAGAAAAATTAAACTCTTGGAGCAAGTTCCTGCTTGAAAGAATAAAAAGGCTAGAGCTTCTCAATTAAATGGTTGGAAGAATTTTCCTTAACATGGGCAAAACAATGTATTTTCACCATATCTCATTCTCTGAAATGCCAGAACCATTTTTGTTTTTTTTAAGTTTCAACACACAAAGTGCCTGTGGCTGACAACTGGCATGGAAAATTTCAGCCAAATTTGTTAAAGTCTGGCAAAATGATAAGCAGCTGAAAACTGCATCTATAACAGAAACTGTTAGGGAACCACAATTATAGATTTTGCCTGTAACAAAAAGTCTTCTCCTATTTGTATAGAAAAATAGGATTTGCCACACTGGATCAAGGCCACTGACTCATCTAGTCTGGTACAGCCTCTCCCCGACTTACGAACCGGTTACGGACCAAGCAATTGGTCGTAACTTGGTTCGTTCGTAAGTCGGACCCTATAGAGTTACACGCGACCGTGCTGTTCGTAAGCGCAGCTCGCGTTCGTAACTTGGGGTCCGCCATTTACGACAGCTTTGGTCGTAACTGCGAACGGTCATAAGTCGATTGTTCGCAACTCGGGGACCGGCTGTATTTTAATTCACACAATGGTCAGTAACTGGTGCCTCAGAGGAAGATATAAGAAACCCCAAGATGGGAAATTACAGACCATCTGCCCCAAAAGGTCATTTCTTCAGAACCTGCAGCAGTTAGTGGTTGGCTTGTGCCTCAAAGCCTGATATTGTTAATTACAAAAACAAACAAACAAACAAACAAACACACACCACACTATCAAAGTCATTGCAGATATTTTATTAAGCTCGTAAATGTCTCATCATTTTCTCAATGCTTAGTGTCATAGGTGCCAACTGTGGGGGTGCTCTGGGGCTGGAGCACCCATGGGGAAAAGCTGGTGGGTGCAGAGCACTCACCAGCACCAAGCCACTTCTTCTGCTATATTCCTCAGCACGTATCACACACTGGTGGTCCCACTGACCTACCTCTCTCCTGCTCTCCCAGAGCTTGTGGTGTGCCACAAATCAATCTGTTTGTGGCATTCAGGAAGCTCCGGTGGGAGGGAGAGGAGCAGCCACAAGACTTGCTTGGGGAGGATTCAGGGCAGGGGTGAGAAGAGGCAGGATGGGGCTTCAGCGAAGGGGTGAAATGGAGGTGGGGCTGGCGAGGGAAGAGGCTGGGTTGGGATTGGGTTTTGGAAATGTGCTGGAATGGGGGCAGAGGAGGGATGGGACTTGGGGGAAGAGGTGGAGTGAGGGAGGAGCCTGGGGAGGAGTGGTAGAGGGGAAGTCGGTGCCTATGCTTACTGTCATTAATACCCTGTAGTAATGAGTACTACTGGTTATTATGCACTAGCAGGTGAGGCCCGTCGTTGACCGGGCAAAGTCATTTTTATGTAGATTACACTTATAGGAAAGTTCAAGAAATTAAATATATATAATAAAATATTTTATGAATATGTTTGCAAAAGGGAAGTAAAAGAACAGTTTTAAATCTGTAGGATTTCAACTTCAAACATTATTCATTTTATTGAATAATTACCATACATACTAAATTTGAATCAGAAACTCATAAAGCTTCCCTTACTCTTTCGGTAACTAATTTGAATTATTTTGCGATTTGTAATGTTAAAAATTTTCTTTGCACTAAAATGATAGTTGAATAGGCAAATGGCAAACCACAGCCAATGGGAGCTGGTAAGTAAACAAACCAGAGTGCCCCGTTAGCAGCTTTCTCAGAGTGGGGCCGCATACCACTTTGAGAAACACTGATTTAAACCTTTTACCCAGCATATTCTGGTGTGAATAGTAGTTCATTCAGCTAATTTAAGTGGCAGGACTGTTTATGCAAAATTTGGTATCTGTAGGTAATCAGGGAGTATGACTATTTTGCACAAACAAATTTACAAACAAACTCACTCTTCAAAATATACAGTAGTTAGTGGAAAAGTGTTCTCTTATCAAGTTTAGAATTTGTCTTTCAGTTTCCTTGCTTTCTAGTATGAGACAAAGCATATAAGAACGCCTGATTTACCTTCTCTGTACCACTCATAATTAGGGTTGCCAGATGGCTGACAGAAAAATACCGAACACTCCCCCCCCCCCCCCCAAAAAAAAACCACCGGGAAAAAATTTTGTTGAAGGAAAAAAAGGGGGGGGGGGACCAAAGAATCAAGCAAACCCCCAACCTCCAAGAACCTAGCATCATTTAAAAAAACAAAAAAACCCACGCTCTTCATTGGGGGGCCGGCCAGGAAGGAGCGGTGCTGGCCGGGAAAGGGGGCTGGAAACAGCTAATGGGGCGCGCGGCAACGGGCTGGCCGGGGAGATGGGGGGGCAATGGGAAGCAGGGCTGGTCGGGGGTGTCGGGTGGAACGGATCTGGTCGCGGGATATCGGGAGGGAGACCGGCCAGAAGGGGGCAGGGCTGGCCGGGAGTAAGGGGGCAGGAAGCACAGCTGGGGATCGGGAGCTGGCGGGGTTGCAGCAGCGCTGGCCGGGAGGAAGGGGGGGCCAGGAGGAAGGGGGAGCGGGAAGCACAGCTGTCGGGAGGTGCAGGGGGCGGGAGGAAGGGGGCAGAAGCAGAGCTGGCGGGGCGGGAGAGGTGCTGCCGGGGCGGGAGGAAGGGCGGGCAGGGAGAGGTGCAGCGGCGCTGGCTGGGGGAGACAAGGAAGAGGAACGGGCGGGCGGGAAGCAGAGCTGGGGGCGGTGCAGGGGGGCTGGCCAGGGAAGATCAGGAGGGGAAGTGGGGGAGAACCAGCCGGGAAGGAGGGGCTGAGCAAATTGGCCGGCGGGGAGCGGGACTGACCTGGGCACCGTTGCCTGTCCCGCGCAGGCTCCCAGTGACGCACGAGCGAGGAGGAGGCTTCCCCTCCTCCTCACACTCAACCAATTGAGGGCTCCCGGCAGCAATCGCGGCCCTGCCTCCCAGCTGGGACTCCCAGCCGCCCGCCCGCCAGGATTCTGTCCGGTGCGCAGCTGGAAAAATCAGAAAATACCGGACATTGCACATGTCCGGTATTTTCTGATTTTTTTTTAACCGGACAGAGCACACAAATACCGGACTGTCCGGTACAATACTGGACACCTGGCAACCCTACTCATGATTTTGTCTAACTCTACTGTGTATTCTCATTAGTTGTCTTTCTCAACTGAACAATCCTTATCTCCTCTCATAGGTTGGTCTTTCCATAGCTCTAATAATTTGTCTCTTATTTCTGAACACCATTTATTTCTTTAATATTCATTTTGAGATAGGATGAACAGAACCAAACTTAGCATCAAAGCTGGGTATCTTTCTAAGAAGATACCCAAGACATCAAGCAGAAGGGTTATGGCCTTGAGGCAGAAATTATTTGGCAAGGTTTTATGGCCTATGTTATATAGGAGGTCATATCAGATGATCAAATGGCCCTTTCTGACTTTAAAATTTATTATATCACAATTTACATTTCTGTTGTGGGAAATCACTCTTTCACAAACACTGAAATAACCATAAAATAACTACAAAAAGACAGTTATGGCATCAAATGTCCATGCGGTTATCAGAGAGCATATTCAAATGATGCTAAATCAGGCTGTTTTAATTTTGTATTTTTTCACAATAGGCAAAAACGCATCTATCCTAAATAAAAACACAGGGTGGCAACAAAAGGAGAGAAGAATCAAAAGGCTTCAAAATATTTGTATAGTAAAATACTCTGGAACAAAATCCCGCTATGTTTTATGTTAATCAATGACTGTGCTGCAGTCTTCTCTAATGAAATATTTACACTATATTTCTTCAAAATGATTTATATACAAATCCTGAACATCAGTACGTGCTATAAAAATAACCTGGAATCTCCTGATCTGGCACCAGTCACATCGAAATCACAATTTTTTTAGGTACATTAGTGACTCACAATAAAATCTGACTGAAATCAGCACAAAGATCAGATGCTTTCTATAAAAACTCAACAAATTAAAATGCAGGTGAGCTTGTATTATGGAATATGAACACACACAAATACTAATACTCACTTTTTGTTATGCAGTACATAATATTCTTACCAGATTAGCACCCTCTTCTCAGAGTTCTGATACTTAAAAAAAAATCGTCACTAATATGTAAAATTAGAAGACGAAGTACTATGGATATCTATCCTCGTATCATTTTTATTCCACCATCTCAAATGTTGATCCCAGTAGTCCTGTCTGCATTAAAATGAGCCAATACAGTGGACCTGGTTACAATACATCTAAAATGTGTCATGTAGATAGATAGAACCTAACAGGGTTCTTACAAAATGTATGCCAGGGTTAATACTTTGGACATGATCAAACAACTAAATGATAATAAATTATGAAGCTAGCAGGTAATGTTGGCAGTTAAATATTAAGGTAATGGGTACATAAGTGTCCCAGCAGATTATACAGTCTTTTTTTTAATAAAGAGGACAAATAAATTATGACAGTCTACAGATTTTTGTGTTAACTAGCTGTTATTCCATCACAACCATTCTTAAAGAAGAATCTATATTGTGTTGCACAGGTTAATTCTAATACTTGCAAACTGCACAGTTCAATCACTTTATCATGGGATATATCTGATTTGGATTTTTTTTAGGGTAACACTTTCAAATGTTTTACCAGGTAAAACAGACAAGAGAGAATTCTGCTTAGTTCTCAAACAAACAAGCAGTCTCTTGATAATCAACCTTTTGTTTAGGAGACACGAATATCCCTTATGGCTCTGTCAGTTCCATTTCTCCACCCTCTATGTATCAACCTGATCAAAGAGGGAATCTATTTTGCTGTGGGCACACAAAATTCAGCTGCCCAAACTCCTAAGACTAGCAAGACAGATCAAGAGGGTTACAATTTAAAAATAAAACCATGGGCATGACAGAATACCCCTTTAATTTTTCCAACAACACACTAATCAAAACCTTCATTAGCACCCAAGTAATAGCATAAGAATCATTAAAGCCATTTAGGAATGGCCACCCTGCACCCACGGGACCTGCTTAGCGATAATGTTCAGAGCTTCCTTATGCACCTGCTCTAGTGTCAGCTTAATTAGGCAGTAACCCTTGGAGAGAAGATAACCTCCACCCCCAGCAGGGTATTTTTCTGCTGTAACTTCTGCGTGTGCAATAATTGTGCAATTACCTTCCTAATTAGTAAAACATTTTGATAGCAGCCAAACTGCTGATTTGCCTAACAACAGAGATGTCCCCCTGGGCTTAACTAGGTGCCTGTCAAAGGGAAATCAAAGATACAACTATTTATTTTCCTCACACACCCCTTTTTGCTTTCTATAGAAAGTAATAATCATAAAAAAATTGAAGAAACCTCACTAAATATAACTTTAATCTATGTCTTAACATGGAAGATTTGTAAACAGCATTCCCCACTGAATACATTTATGTCAGTGCATCTTTGGGCTCTGAGAGACCAGATTGAACTAATCAACTCCTAAGAGAATCCTTCCATATTTGGAATTGAAAGGAAAGTATCTGGTGAAACAAAATGCATTAGAAATATGCTTAAATCATGGTTTAAAACTTAACCAAAAAGGAGAACTGTTAATACTTGGAGTGTTTTGTAAATTAGGGGAGCTGCTTCATGGTGGCTGCATATTTAAGGTTGCAACCAGTGTATGCCACTATAAGCTCTTCTTTCCTTTGCCCCCCCCCCCCCATAACTTCTATTGTGACTTTTTAAATAATGAAGGTAACCAGAATTACTCTAAGTAGATCACAGAATGCATTTGTACTGTTTGAAATATGCATTAAGGTTTCATTTTCCAGTGCTACATCTATAAAAACAGATTCTCTCAATTTTAGAAAAGCGTCTTACAATTCTTTAAGCCCCAGTAGCGCAAAACATGATTGTATGCAAAGTCTTGAAAGTTTCTAACTGAACACAGGCAAAGTTTGGCAGATAGGACAGTCTTAAAGGAAGGGTTAAGGACAAGGCAACAGTTAATATGATATCTACTTTAATGTCTGATTCCCCATCACAAACAATATTACATATCCAGATAATTGTCATTTAAAATTTTAAATAAGAATAATAGTATTTCAAGTGTTTAAAGAACTTCATGCCTAAATTTCATCTAGGGAGTACTTCTTTACTTAGCTAGTACAATACTTTAGACACTTTAGTCCCAAAGAGAAGCTTCTTTTAAGTCCTCTTTCCACTCCTCAATAAATGCCTTATTCTTCCTGAACTGGATGGCCCTGCTCAAGTAAGACCATAAGAATGGCCACACTGGGCCAGACCAATGGTCCATCCAGCCCAGTATCCTGTCTGACAACAGTGGCCAATACCAGATGCCCCAGAGGGAGGGGACACAACAGGTAATCCTCACGTGATCCCTCCCGTCACCCACCTCCTGAGAAACACAGGCTAGGGACACCATTGCTACCCATCCTGGTTACTAGCCATTGATGGACCTAACCTCCATTAATTTATCTAGCTCTTTTTTGAACCCTGTTAAAGTCCTAGCCTTCACCACATCCTCTGGCAAGGAGTTCTACAGATTGACTGTGCGTTGAGTGAAGAAAAACTTCCTTTTCTTTGTTTTAAACCTATTGCCTATAAATTTAATTTGGTGACCCCTAGTTCTTATATTGTGGGAATATGTAAATAACTTTTCCTTATTCACTTTTTCCATACCAGTCATGATTTTATAGACCTCTATCATATCCCCCCTTAGTCTCCTCTTTTCTAAGATGAAAAATCCAAGTCTTTTTAATATCTCTTCATATGGGACCTGTTCCAAAACCCTAACCATTTTTGTTGTCCTTTTCTGAACCTTTTCCAATGCCAATATATCTTTTTTGAGATGAGGTGACCACATCTGTATGCAGTATTCAAGCTGTGGGCGTACCATGGTTTTATACAGAGGCATTAAGATATTTTCTGTCTTGTTCTCTATCCCTTTTTTAATTATTCCTAACATTCTATTTGCTTTTTTGACTGCCACTGCACACTGACTGGATGTTTTCAGAGAACTATCCACAATGACTCCAAGATCTCTCTCTCTTGAGTAGTTGTAGCTAAATTAGTCCCCATTATATTGTACGTAAAGTTGGGATTATTTTTTCCAATGTGCATTAATTTACACTTATGAAAATTAAATTTCATTTGCCATTTTGTTGCCGAATCACTTAGTTTGGTGAGATCTTTTTGAAGCTCTTCACAGTCTGCTTTGGTCTTAACTATCTTGAGCAGTTTGGTATCATCTGTAAATTTTGCCACCTCACTGTTTACTCCTTTCTCTAGATCATTTATAAATAAATTGAATAGGATTGGTCCCAGGACAGACCCTTGGGGAACCCCACTAGTTACCTCTCTCTATTCAGAAAACTTACCATTTATTCCTACCCTTTGTTTCCAAGTCAGTAAGTTATAAACTTTACTCATATTGAAGAAATTTATCTTGCATTTCAGGCATCCTACTCTTCATTTTAACTGTATGCTTCATTTTGTAGTCCTGGGGGAATTCTGTGCCAGTGTGCAATGCAGAATTTTGCAGAAATGAATGTTGGATGCACAGAATTTCCTCCTCTGTCCCCGGGCACCAGAAAAGGGCTGCAGAGATGTTGGGCGCCACTAAGCGCTGCTGGACCCAGCAGAGCCCAGCTCGCAAACAGAAGACAAGGCCAGGGGTAAGGGGAAGGAATTGGAGGATTCGAAGGAATTGGAGGATTCCCAGAAGCTGCAGTTCCCAGCACGCCCTGAAGAAATGAGGCAACAACATGCAGGAAATTCTATGCAAGCCTAGGATCTAGCATTAGGGTGTTTCTCCCTATGGATCCCTGGACTCCAGGAGGATAGGGTCTGTGAATGTCTGAGGGGGGGAAGGGCACAGCTGGCTTCTGGAGGGACAGGAATGTGAGTGTCTGGGCTGGAAGGGGCACACCGGGGCTCTGAGGGGGGAGGGAGGAGTATGAGTCTGGCTCCCTAACTGGACTCTGGAGTATGGGGCAGAAAAACAGGAACTGGGTTGTTGTTGGAGTTTAATTCTCTACTCCTCAGGAAATTTTTGTGTGTGTCTGTATTGTTAACGACATACTCGCTGACAAGTGTTTTGAAATAAATTACCAAAATAATTGAAACTGGTGAGATTACATAGTGTTATTTTGACATTTTTTCCAGAATTTTAAAATATTGTGCACAGAATTTTTAATTTTTGGGTGCAGAATTCCCCCAGAAGTAGTTTTGAGTCTGTCATTGTGCATTTTAGAAACCTATGTCACCTGCTTGGAATGCTGAGGATAGAGAGAACTATGGAATTAAAAAGATGTCAAGTGTACTAGAGAGAAGAAAAGGCAAACATAATTCCCTCACGTAAAGAAACATGTACCTAGAGTAATAGCAAAGGGAGAGAAAAAAGAAGGTAAAAAATGGATTGAGAGGGAGGCTCACAGAGGAAATCCTAATGGAGAAAAGCTGAACAAAAAGGGAGGACTGAAGTGAGATAAATAGCTTGGGAAGCTCCTAAAGAGAACATTGTGATTGGTGTTCTCTTCTCAGATGAGTTTGGTGGTTATAGGGAAGATATTTTGTATTTGTTTTACTTTGTACTATAAGTCCAGACACCTTGAAGCACTAGAGAAAGTAGTTTTGTGGACACTCAGGCTATGTCTACACTGGCGGCTCCTTGCGCAAGAATATCTTGCGCAAGGGTTCTTGTGCAAGAAGTCTTGCTCAAGAAAATGTCCACACAGCCACGTGCGAGCTGTGCTTTTGCGCAAGAACACCCATGGCAGTGTGGACACTCTCTTGTGCTAGAAAGCTCTGATGGCCATTTTAGCCATAGGGCTTTCTTGAGCAAGAAATCCCTGCCGAGCGTCCACACTGCACTCTTGCTCAAGAGCTCCTGCACAAGAGGGCTTACACCTGTTAAAAAAGAGCGTAGCTCTTGCGCAAGAAGCCCTCTCTTACCACGCCGTACTGTAAATTTCCTTGAGCAAGAGCGGGCGGGCAGTGTGGACGCTCTGCGGATTCTTGTGCAAGAATGGCCATACTTGCGCAAGAAGCTGCGAGTGTAGACATAGCCTCAGGGTTCAAATGTTTTGGGTCCAGGTCCTTAAAGGCTCACAGAGTTATTCAAATAATTTAAAAAACAACAAATGGTCCTATGGCACCTTAGAGACTAACAAAAAACGTGGATGGTATCATGAGCTTTTGTGGGCACAACCCACTTCTTCAGATCAATCTTTTGCTGAAATACATTTATTTTTCCAATTTACACACTCACATGAGCAGAATTTAATTGTGTGACAAAAATATGATGTTTGTGCAGTGAACAATGGATTTTAAAAATTATAATTTTAGCTAAAATTAACAACATTTAGGGCAAAGCTAATTAGTTACTTTACTGTCCCTGAAAATAGTCAGTAAAATTAGTCACTGGATCCATCATGTATTTTTGTTATTAGAATAATGGTAATTTTATGTTCTAATGTCAAGTGCAACAACATCTCCTTTTCACCAAGAAATTTTTTCACAGCTTTTGTTTGCAAGTTAAGAATTAAACAGTTTTTCAATTGATTTTTGGATTTAAAATATTTTCTAGTATATCAAATCATGTCAGAATGTTCCATAGGTTGTTAAATTAACATCCTCAACTTTTCCGTTCTGCCTAACCCTGGAACAAATATACTGCTATCCATAACATAATAATCAACTGGTTACAAACAACACACAATCTTTCTACTTCAGGCCTATGCCAATTCCTGGTGCTGATTCAGCACAATGGAACAGCTCAATGATGCAAAAAATAGATTGCAAATATTTCCTTCACTTCTCATCTTGGTTTTTCCTAACTGAAGGGAAGGGAGGGAAGAAGGAAGAACCATTTTAGTGGACTATTTTGAAACTGTGATCCTTAAAGATTTTTGCTACAGTATGATTTCTCAATGAATTATTGTGCCAAGGACAGAAAGGTTTCTACAGTCTATACCAGGGATGAGCAAATACCAGCACACAGGATCCAGTTCCCCTGGCGAGCTGCCAATGCTGTATTTACCTTTGCCTCCGCAGGTATGGGCGACTGCAGCTCCTGTTGGCCATGGATTGTCGGTGTCCCAGTCCACGCTACTTCCCCCAGCTCCCATTGGCTGGGAACGATGATCCACAGCCAACAGGAGCTGAAATCACCTGTACCTGCAGAAGTGCCGGTAAATATAGCAGTGGCAGCTTGCCAGGGGCTAACCCTGGCAAACCGCCACCATTTTATTTTCCATCCCTGGTCTAATCCATAGGATTTTGTCAATAGTTATGTTTCTTAGACTACAGATGAACCTGCAGATGAGTAGTGATCCTATAAGCTAGAAAGAGAACCTATGCAATAATATGTAAAATCAGAGCTATTATCCACAATGATGACATTTTTGCAATACTTAGGTAACAAAAATGAATGGCATTAACAAAGGCGTATCATACTTCTATGTAAGTGTTGCAACAATGGAAAGTGTACGGAGTATGATCAGATCACAGGATAGGAAATCAGGCTTCCTGAGTTTTATTCCTGGTTCTGTCACTGATTTAAGAAAACCAGCATCCTGCAACTTCTCTGCCTTTATGTTTCCCACCCATAAATGAGCATAATACTTCACTACCTCACAGGGGGTTATGAAGTTAAACTGATTAATATATGTAAATCATATTGTGATTCTTGGATAAGGGTGACATACGAGTTCAAAGTATTATAAGGTATAAATTATGTAGTGGTCGTTTTCTGTCATTACATTGTAAGTAACATTATCAGTTCACTAGTGTCAACATAATCAAGTTCTCAGTATAGACAAGTACACGTTGAACCTCTCTAGTCCAGAACACTCTGGGCCAGAAACATCCTTCGTCCAAAACGATTTTAGTTAGCTGAATGTCCACTTTTCATGGGTGTGGCCAAATCTGCGGTCATAAAGTTTGTTTACAGCCACCAGTCTTAGCATCAGTGTTCTGTGCTGTTATTTAGCTCTAATTTACCCCTAAATGTCCTCCAATAGTCTAGTAAGCGGTGGAAGTGTTGATAATGCTGCTAGACAATACTGAACTTCTGTGGTCCGGAAATTCTCTCGCTTGGAACTGGTCAGGTCCTGAGGGTGCAGGACTAGAGAGATTCAACCTGTAGCATAGCTATAAAGTTTGCATTTATGGCCTTTCATTTTTAGTTTTTATTTTATTGAATTTTCTCTAGGTAATCAATCAGTATTTACTACTACAACACAAAAACAGTTGAAAACTGGTGCAAAAAACTTAATTTTTCTGGGTAAGTATGAGGTACATTTTGGTAGATGGAACAAACAAGGGAGAAAAGTATTCAGGAAATTAATGTTTTGATAAACGGAATTGAACGTGGTTTGCTGCCGAACTCAAACTGAGCTCAAAAATCAATGCCTGAATTTAAGGGAACAATCTCACTCTAATCCCCAAATAAAATTTTTCATTTGAATACAGTTTACTGTTGAGAATGAGAACTATTTGCCTATAAATATTTACACTTAATTGGGCCACACCATTTGCAGTGCATACACTCAACTTAATCATTTTCTCCTGTTTTGTTTATTAAAAGCTTTTGAATATTTCCTTTACTTCTGAAGTGTTTTATGATTCATATTTTCATTTGATACATTTTAGTGTGGTGAATATTTAAACGGTTATCTGCTAACAGCTTGAAATGTGTATGTGGTTGGCATGAGATGCATCAGTATATTCAGATGCTCAAACACTTCAGAACTTGTGTGCATGCCTATTTGTTTATTTTATGCATCTTCTAAACTAAAATATAGCCTTACTTATACAGGCAGCTTTGCAAATACACACACAGACTAATGTACTATCACAATACATATTTCTCATACAATGGATAGTATTTTCCTAATAAAACAAGTTATTTTTATTTATTTGATGGTACAAAAGTGGGTAATATTGGGGAAAAAAACGTAATATTTTTTGTTAAACCTGAGATTTTTTGGGGGTAAAAATCAGTTTAAACTGAAAATGAAAGGGCTTACTTAATAGATTAATACATTTCTAGGCCAGAATGGACTACTATAATCATCTAAACTGGTCTGTATAAGTGAAGTCATAAACTCTCACTCAGTACTCATTGCAATAGATGGAATTATTCTACCCTACCATGACAGAGTGATATCCTTGAGTTCATTCACAAGTTATCTTTTAGAAAGACATCTGATCTTGATTTAAAGATTGAGCGATGATGATTTAGCTTCTTTGTTTAGGGATGTGAATGAGTAGCTGGTAAACCAGTTACGCAGTAAGCACCTCCCTTACTGGGTGATGCTTACCATGGAACCATTAACTGGCACCTGGGAGCAGCCCTGGGCCCACCGTGATGTGGGTTGCGGTGGGAGTCAGTAGTCTCACATGGAGCTAGGAGTCCCTGCGTGAGGCAGCAGAGGTGTCGTCAGACCCTTGCAGGATAAGGTTGGAGGGGAGGAGGCTAAGACCACCCCACTGGCTGGGGGCTGCTCCAGCCAGGCTGGAGAGGCCCCCTTTCCATCCTGCTTAATAGGTTAAACCTAAGGTTTAACCAGTTAACTGGTTAACGAGGATTTTACATTATTCCAATTAAATTATTTAAAATACTCCAATGATTGATTATCCTCACTGTTAAAAAGTTATTTCTTATTTCCAATTTGAATTTTTCTAGTTTCACTTTCCAGCTATTTGATCTTGTTATTCCAGTGTCTATGCTTTAAAGAGCCTCAAAATATTAGCTACTCTTCCACGTTTAGCTACTTTCTATGCCAGATGATATACCTGACATTAAAGGAATTACCGTATGGGAGTAAAAACAATTTACGAAATTTATAAGGATTTTCATGGTGTTTTTTACTACAGTATCTCAGCCCCTAATGGCCCATTCATGTCTTTTATCCTATTTTTGACACTGGCCAGTGAGGAAAAAAAAGCATCTATGCTTCCTAAGAAAGTATAAAATGCCCATAAGAGACAATGAAAAATAACACAACAAAAATAATAGGATGTTTCAATAACAAGCAGTTACAGTTCGGCTTGCCATAAAACATGAGATTTATTCACACTTATTAGTTCTAATCCTCTAGTTCTGAATGATATTTTATTTGCTGCAATAGCATCCAGTTGTCTTTTGAATCCTCTAGGCTTTCTGACAAGTGACTTGCAGCAGTGAGTTCCACAGCTTAATTATATACCATCAATGGTCATGAAGCTAAATTCCTGCACACTGCTTTGAAAACTTCAGATCATATGTACATATTATCTAGGTTTGTCCTATAGGGTACGTCTAAACTACATGGCTCCATCGACGGAGCCATGTAGATTTGTTTGTTCGGCAAAGGAAATGAAGCGCGATTTAAATAATCGCGGCTTCATTTAAATTAAATGGCTGCGAGCTGAGCTGACAAACAGCTGATCAGCTGTTTGTCGGCTCAGCGCACTAGTCTGGGCGGCTCCTGCCGACATGAAAGCCCTTTATCGACCGCCCGGTAAAGCCTCATCCTCGAGGCATAACCGGGAGGTCGATAAAAAGGGCTTTCAGGCTCGGCGCGAGCGTCGATAGCGGCGCTGAGCCGACAAACAGCTGATCAGCTGTTTGTTGGCTCAGCGCGGCAGCCATTTAAATTTAAATGAAGCCGCGATTATTTAAATCGCAGCTTCATTTCCCTTTGCCGATCAGCCTAATCTACATGGCTCCATCGATGGAGCCATGTAGTTTAGACACACCCATAGAGTACAGAAAACTTAGTTCAAACTTCTCAACATTATTCACTGGTTGCTTTTAGCCTTCTCTCCACTTCCACCATAGACTTCTGCCATGCCTATGTGAAAATGGAAATTTGTTTTCTGCAATGACAATGAAACAGCAATAGTTGTGTTTCTGTATCATATGCATTTACATCTAAGCCTTTTTTATTTGTTAAGTTGAGAAAACAAATATTTCAGAGTATAAAAATCAGGAGAACGAGATGAAGGGTCAGCAGCACATCCAGAGGCATACTGTTCCTGTCAACATGAAATCTATGTTAATGATGTGAATTAATTTATAGCACACACAGCCTCGAAGAGGGGTTGAGGCTCTACATATTCAAGAATAATTATTACACTATTCTCACAATAAGCTGAAGAATTTCATTTGACACTATTTTTAAATGATTAATTAATGAAGCCTTTAATTGCCCTTGTTACCCAATTTTGTTGTTTGAAAGTCACATATCAAAAAATTCTTACATTAGTATTTATAGTGGATTTCCTTCAAGAGAAGTAGAAAAGTACTGAAAGCATTTAGCACTCCATTTTTTTAAATGAAATTATTTGGAAACAAATTTTACAAGCATGACTGCAGCAACCCTGTTGCTAACAGACCAGGTGCCAGCTTATGCCAAGGACCACATCATGCCTCAGTGGAACACTGACAAATATGTAGTCTAGCTCTCATGTGTGTTAGTATTGTTAAAACAGGTATTAGAGTGATAAAAAATGTGCTTAGTGTTTAGATTTTATTGTTGCTGCTTGCACTCATCTCATTACACAGTGGTATTTCCCATACTGTAAGGTAATATTGAAGCGCTTATATTATAAGCCTCTGATTATGTAAATCGCCAAACGAGAAAGAAACATTAATTAGTGTAAAGTGCTGATCTCCAACTGAAGGTATTATGTCTTGCCCCATGAGGAAGGCTCATCAACATCAAATGAACTACTGTGGAACCAAAGAGGACAAAAGACTTTGTTGATTGCTCTCCTCACCCTTCTTCTTCAAAGAGGAATTGTGCAAGTGAATTCTTTCCATCAGCTGAGTTTGCCACTCAAAGCTCAAGAGAGGGAAGGGAATAAAAAGCCCTATCAAGGAGGAACAAATACACAGCTGGCCTATGCTGGCTGACTAGGGTAGGGAAGTAAGCGACTTGTCGACTATCCAATAAGCATAATCTTATTGGATAGTCGACTAGTCCCTTGACTAGTTGCTTTTCCCCCAACTTTGCTGCCTCTGTCAGAAGCAGCAAGGGGAGGAGGGAGCTTAAAAGCCAGTTCCCCCCACCACCGTCTCTGCAGGAGAGGCAGAGGGGTAACGGGAACCAGGTGTGAGCTGGAAATCAGCTGATTCCCATCTCACAGCTCATCTCAGACGCTGCACTTCTGCTTTTAAAATGTATCAAGAGCCTGCCTTAATACATTTTAAAAGCAGAAGCACAGTGGGGGGACCCAGTGCGAGCTGGGAATCAGCTCACATCGGGTCCCCAGAGCCGCGCACCAGTCTTTTAAATGTATTAAGAGCCGGCAGAGCTGCAGCAGGGTTAGCTAGTCGATTGGTTGATTCAACTAAATTGTACATCCCTAGACTAGGGCTCAGAGAGCTTGGAATAAGAGGCTGTTCAATTGTGCTAGATGTTTGTGCTTGGGATGGAGCCTGGGCTTTGGGACCCTGTCAGGGTGAAGGATCCCCAAACTCGGCTCCAGCCTGAACAGAATTAAAACAGACTCTTACACAGAGCATTGGAAACCCTAGTCAGTTGACATGGGTGAGCTGAGGGTTTTCAATTATTATGCAGATGTAGTCTGGGGGGCAAAAATTACTGAGCATAAACAGAAGATCTCCAGTGCTTAGCTTGGGTTAACCCTAAAGGACATAGGGTATGTCTATACTTGCACCCTAGTTCGAACTAGGGATGCAAATGCAGGCATTCGAAATTGCTAATGAAGCAGGGATTTAAATATCCCGCGCTTCATTAGCATGATCTCGCAGGCGTGTTACTCCGAATGCCAGCTGTTCTAAAAGTGAAAGACCCTTAAAAAAATGAGGAGTAACGTTAGTTCGAACCAAGGGGTTTGGTTCGAACTAACGCGTCCTGGCGCGCACTTTCACTTTCGGAACAGCTGGCATTCGGAGTAATGCGCCGGCAAGATCCTGCTAATGAAGTGCGGGATATTTAAATCCCCGCTTCATTAGCAGTTTCGAATGCCTGCATTTGCATCCCTAGTTCGAACTAGGGTGCAAGTGTAGACATACCCATAGAGAGTTGGCTTATTATAGAAGCTTCTATTACTTTTTGAAACTTAAGATTGGAATTCATTTGGGTGTATGTTTACCTACTTTAGCCTTCTAAGTAACTCTTATTTCCTTTTCCTAGATAAGTAGTTCATTACAGGATTGGCTACAAGAATTGTCTTTGACATGAGATCTAAAGTGCACCTAACTTGGAGTTTGGTGACTGGTTCTTTGTGCCTGGGAGTAACCTGAATATTGCTGTGCTTGCAATTGCTCCCAGCTTGATATTGTCTGCAAACTTTATAAATGTAATCTCTATACACTCTAAGAAGCTCAACTTCTACTTTTTTGTGAAAACACAGGAGGTTTTTAGGTTCCATTCAAATTTTTCATTTCTAGTTTTTATAGTTCTGTCTGACTGTGCAGAATTTACATGTAAATATAGATGAAAATGTTGTGATATTAGAACCTAATTTTTACAGTATTAATATCTGAATGAAAACTAGTCTCAAAAGTTAAAAAAAGGAAGTGATGAGACACTCAAGTTTCTTGTTACACCTATTAGGAAACTAGAAAGTTATGAAACTGTGTGAGGGTGCATAGGTGAAGGGAAATTTGTAGAATCAATAGTGATAGAAGAGAAGGCATAATTTGAGGGTGGAAAAAATGAATGTCAGAACATATGGCATAGTAAGCTCCTACGAAAGCTTGGTTTGCTACAAACACAGACATTTTTTGAGCACCTGAAAACTGTATTTTATTGAATGCTGGGTAGCTTATTTCCCTCCCACTACCCCAGCAGTTCCCAACCTTTTCCAGATGGGGACCCATTTTGACAATTCAGGAAGACTTGGTGACCCAAGGCAATTCAAAAACAGGGGGAGGACAAAGCCACCTGGGGAGACACTTGGCGACCCTTTTGAAATGTAATGGCGACCCATATTAGGGTCCCGACCCATAGGCTGGGAAACCCTGTACTACCCTAAGTCTTACTGTGTTTTAATTGATTAGGTGGTTCTTTCTCAATCTATCATGAAAGCTGACGATCAATATTGCCAAAAAAAAAAAAAAAAGAAAAGAAAAAAAGGAGCAATTACTGTTTAACAACTGAAAAACAAGGTGTTCAAATTTATCTGCTTCAATATGCATGAACTTGAACTTCAGACACATATCACTGAACTAGAGTAATGACAACAGAATATTCTTCCAATATAAAATGTAAAAATTTACAAGAGCTGTAAAGTAATATGAAAAATGATTCATGCTCATCACAAAAAGGTAAAAAAAAAAAAAAATTGGACTCAAAGATTAAATGTGACACAATTAAATTTTATCCATTGACGTGAAAGAATACAAACTGATGAGAGAAATCCTGTAAGCAAGTCATTTGAAACCAATATCATTATCAAAACTTAGTTCACATAAAAATTTCCAGGTCTTCAACTTTAAACACCCCAAAATTAATAACTGTGCCAAAAAAACACCGTCAAAGTGAGACGATTTGTTGAAGATGAAAAAACAAACCAATAATGGCTGCAAGCATCCATACAGAGGAAAAAAAAGTGAACCTCAATTGTACTGATTTTAACTCTGAGAAGAAAACTGAAGATTAATATCTCCAAGTTGCAAAAGATGCCATGACAGAATTCCAAGAAAATTATTGTTGCATTCTTAGATATTTGCTCAAAAGAAAAAACAAAACACACACCAACATGAAAAAGGAGAGAACTTCTCAGCTGCAATCACTTGAAATTTTTAAGATGTGGGTGTTCAACAGAAAATTGTTTTAAATGACACTGTCATTCCTCTCCTGGCCCAACAAGGGAGTGCCCAAGAAAAAGAGGTGTGGCTGGACTACTACTGTAACCAGACAATTGTTAAAACATCTCCTTGAGTGTCATGGCAGCTGGGTACAATTCACAGCCGATGGAGGCTTTTCAGATTTAAAGTAAAACCACCCCTCATTTTTAACTTCATTTCATAAAACCTTTGTGGGTTCTCAGATTGTGGAAAATCACAGCCACCAAAACACAATTCTTCCACCCTCAAATGAGAACCAATATACATCAATCTGTAATTTATGAGAGTGCATTTCTGAAACTGAAGTTCCAAAAATTCCAAGCTGAAATACACAAACACACACAGCAAGGGAACGCCCTCACTCATCTGCTTCTTGGTTTCTGGGACACAATCGGAACTCTTTCTTTTAGAACTGTAGAACCTACTCTTCTATCTTTTCTTGCTCATTTTGTGATGCAGCATGGAAATAGGAGGCTGAATTTTTTCTTCTTCTGTTAAGTGGAAAAGGAGCTGTAATTTATTCTCAGTCAAACCCTCAGTGCTGGGGAATTCATGTCTCCATCTCCCAAGTGACAGAGTGGAAATCAAAACAACATTCAGAGCTATACAAAGTCATCTGTTTCCATGATCATAATTAGGAATTTAGTAAGTGGCTTATGTATTCTCAGTCATAGAAAGTACCAATCTTTATGCTGTGTTGTTGTCTGCTATCCCTCAATATGAACATGATGTCCACGTGGGGAAAAGTCACTCATCAGACCTACGATGGCTAAGAAGTCCAATTTGTGTTTTACAGGTGGTTGCATGGAAAGAGCACAACTGCTAGCCAGAATGTTGTACCTTTGCCATTTCTCAACCTCTTGAGCAAGGTGATTCTCTTCAAAATGGGCTGGGACTTTATGTATGATGTGACACAGCTTCACTCTGTTGCCAGCCAGCTGTTCCCAATTTGTGGGATCAATGCCTCCCTTCTTAAGATACTTTCAGGGTGTCCTTCTAGTGTTTCCACCATGATTAAATTGAGAAAAGAGGACTTGCTTCAGAAGATGACTAACAGCCATCCACATAGAATGGCCAGCCTGGTGAAACTGATGTTTTATAATCTTTGCTTCAACACTGGTGATATTAGCTGCAGAGAGAATGCTGGCATTGGTGCAATGGTCTTCTCATATGATAAGGAGAATCTTCCTAAGGCATCACTGTTGGTACCACTTCAGCTACTTAAAATGCCTTCAGTATATCACCAACTGCTAAGACTCATAAAGAACAGTGGGGTTGACGACTGCATTGTAGACTAGGATCGCAGTTTCCATCCAGAACTCTTTGTCAATAAAGACATAACGGAGCAGCTTTGCGAAGGGTGTGCTAGCACAAAAAATCCTTTGTTCAATCTCCACATCAAAATTGGTTATCTGGGAAAGATGGGTATCAAGGTAAGGGAAATCCCCAACTTTTCCAGTAATGACAATCTGTGGGAGAATGGGGCTAATTTGTGCTAGGGCAGGCTGGTGAAGAACCTGATTCTTCCCAGTGTTGAAGGAAAGTCCCAAGCAATGATAGGCGCCCAAGAAGAGATCTAGGGAAGACTGCAAGTCAGCCTCAGTGTGCACAAGGATAGCAGTTGTCAGCATACTGTATGTCAGTAATAACAGTCCTGGTGATTTTAGTTTTAGAATGAAGACATCACAGATTGAAGAGCTGGCTATCCATACAGTAGTCTATCCTAATTCTAGAAGAAATGTTGTCATGACTAAGAATCAAGATTCTGATAACATAGATGGAAAGGATTGGGGCAATACCACAGACTTGCTCAACGCCATTATAGATGGTGAACGGGTCTGTCTCCAAACCATTACAGAGATAAATGACAGCTATCCCACCTCAAAGCAGCCTGAAAACACAAATTAACTACAATGGACAACCATGCCTAGACAAAACCTTCCATAATGTTTCACAGTTAATGGAATTAAAAGCTTCAGCTAGGAGAATGGCTAGTGTTATTCTCTACATTTTAGTTGGTGGTGCCGAACACTGGGATCCTGGAAAGACATCTTCAGCAAGAGGGAGGAGATGGTTCAAAAGGATGAGAGCAAGGAGACTCCCAGAATGGAGATGAGGGTAATACCTGATAATTCCCACATATCGAGACTTGTCCCTTTTCTTAAAAATAGTCACAATATTGCCATTTTTGAGGTTGGGTGGGATTTTCTCATTAAGGCAAATTCTAACAAGAAGTTGAAGTTTTTGCATGAGTGCTATTTCACCATCACTGAAGACCTCCACAGGGATACCGTCTGGGCCTGGCACTATGCTGTTTCTAGACTGAGTGATGGCTCACTAAACTTCCTCAGAAGGTGTGGAGTCAACCAGAGCTTCTATTCCATGGACTTAATGGTGACAGCTGAGACTTCAGATTTGTGGTTTATTACATATTAAATAATATACGGGTATATATGCTTTGTGCAAACAGAAGTAAACCTTTTAAAGTACAAAGGAAGAGCTATCTTCTTTTCATAAAAGACAAACATATTGAAGACTAGGAAGGATCAAAATTCAATCTAGTCACTACTACTCTTTTATGTCCCTAGACATTATTCGTTGAACTATTCCATATAGTGAGGACTTTGCTGGTAAAAGTGTCCTTTGTTCTTAAATAATCTTTACTGACCTCAAACTGTGCCTCTATTATACATTTATTGTATATTGCAAACAAATCAGTTCCCATCTCCTTTTGTGTTCAGCAGTTTAGGTAGTCATGCAGCATACAAGGTCAACACACAATCACTTTTTTTGAATTTGAACATGTTGAGTTTAGTAAGTCTTCCTTTATGGGCCTTTCCTTTAATAAAATCATATCATGGAGCTACATTTAAAGCTGGATAGTTAAATGAAGCACTAATAGTTAAAAGAAGCACTAATAAGTACAACCCACCAAATCCTTTTCTGTGTATAATGATTTACCTGAAATTATTTTTCATTATATTATTTTAATATTTGATTGAAGAAGGGAATACTCTTATTCTTTTGAAATTTTCAGGATTGAGAAAGTTATGCTATAGTGCCCCAATATTCTTAAAATAAGCACTGTCCTGTATAAATTAAACATTATTTAAGAAGTAGGTATGAATACTCTATTATGTACTTCCTCTGCTTTAAACCTTAAGAAATTTCTAGAAAGTTCATGGCTATGTTTTAACAAATGATATAAATACTGCAGGATGCTATATTTGTACAACTAGTCACTTAATGTTTATATCAGGGCTAAATGTCATTTGAACCAATATCTACTTCATATCATTCTTAAACCTCATACATGCAACATTCATTTGACTGTAAGCTCTTTAGACAAGGACCATGTCTAACTGTATGTACACTAGAATTCTGGTTTGATTATGGTATTCCAACTCTATCACTATATAGATAAATAAACTGTAAATGCCAACCAAGTCTTCATTAGCATTAGGTAACATTTCATAACATTATAGTCATTTAAGGCTGTGATGTCCACAAGTTCTGAAGCACTATAGCAAAATAGCCACACTCAACCAGCCAAATAGCCACATGTGACTAGCATGTTGGACACCACGGATTTAGAGCTATATTGTGACCTAACTTCTAGCACTGTGTGATGAGCAGTTCAACTATCAAAAGCAGGCTTTAGGAAGGGCAAAATTCCTTCTTTAGCTCCTCCCTTGCTAAGGGGAGGAAAGTAAGTTACCACACCTTTTCAGATTTTAGTTTTATATCTCCCCCTTGCATTTGTTCAGCTCTTCTGGCCAAAGCTCAGGAAATGATGGTAGAACCAGGACTCCACTCAGGCAGTACCCACTTTTGTATGGGGAGTAGGGATGTAAGCAACTAGTCGACTACCCAATAAGCATAAGCTTATCGAATGGTCAAGCAGTCACTCAACTAGTCACTTCCTCCCACCTTGCTGCCTCTAGCAGAGAGAGGCATCAAGAGTGGGGGAGCAGGAGCCGGTGCTGGGGGGAGTCAGCTTAAAAGACGGTTGCCCCCAGCACTGTCTCCATGGGGGGCAGGAGAGGCAGAGGTATCCCTACTGCTGTGCCTCTCTCTTTGAAATGTAGGAGAGCTGCCTGTGGCTCCTGTACATTTCAAAGGGATTCGTGAAGCGGGATAGCGAGCGCCCCCTCCTTATTGAGTAGTTGAAATTTCATCAACTATTAGATTAGTTGATTAATCGAAATTTAACGTCCCTAACGAGGAGCTGGAGACAGTTACTCTATGGTGTTATAAATTTAGCAAACTACTTACTCCTCTTTAGTCCCTTGCATGGCCATGTAAAAGTAAGTCCAGCATAAATAAGTATAATAAAAACAATATATATGCTTATTGCACAGTTTATTCATAGCAAATTCTAAAATGATCTAGGAAAACATAATTGCCTTGCTGTACTGTCAGTAATTGATTTATGATCATCTTTGTTTATTATGCACTTCTAATTTACAAGTCAACACTGAGAATCCCTTAACGCACAATTATTGTCTGGTTCATTATCGGGTATATGTCTAATGGTACAAGCTAGTGATTAAAAAAATCTGAATTACCAGGAGATTACTGAAAAGTAGTTTTCCCACTAGAAGCAAGTGACAAGGTAAACATAAAATAATAACATATCTGCTGCTGCTCACATAAATTAGGCAGCAACTGTGGAGGCTAACAATAGCGTTTATATACACTATTGATAGCCAGAATATACCCTAACTCTCCAAAATGTGTTCAACTACATAGAGATTAATACCACTTTTCAAAATTGGGTACCTAAAGTTAAGTATCCAATTAGGGATGTAAATGTAAAAATAAGCATTAACGGGTGAGACGTACCCCTTCTGGTTAATCGGAAGCGGTAGGAGTAGCTCCTCACCCACTGGGGCCCACCACAGGTAGGGGCTGCTCTGGCTGCAGGTTACATGGTGGCTCCCTAGGAGTCCTTGATGCCCTGTTTCCGAAGAGCCAGCTTCGCTGTGGGCTCTGTGGTATAAAGCTTATATATGTACGAGCCTGCATTGCATGCAACCACTAGGATTTTTACCTGTTACATGGTTACATTTTTAAACAACTGTTTACATCCCTATATCCAATTCTACATTTGACATCTAACAAACATGACCTTATTTTTAGAAGTAGTAAGTACTGTTCCCACTGACTTCAATACAAGGTCAACACACCTGAAAACAAGATATTTATCTGGATGCCTAAATATAGATTTTAAGTGCCTGAATTTAGACTAGGGATGTAAAATCCTGGTTAACAGGTTAACAAGTTACATGGAATATTTAACCCGTTACTGTGATTCTAGATGACTGGAGTAGTCCCTATCCATGGTGGGTTCCCATAGGGATGGTGCAGCTCTCTGCCTATGGCAGGTGGGGAGCTGCTCTAGCCCTCACCAGTTAACGCTTGCCCGGAACTGGTAACCACCACCCGCTAAGGGTGATGCTTACCGGTTAACCTTTCACACCCCTAATTGCAATACTGTAACTTTATTATTATTATTACTACTGCTAGCAATATTATGTTGCATAGATACCGTAGCCATGGACCAGGACCTCACTGTGCTAGGTAATGTATAAATAGTGAATAAAAATACAGTTCCTGCCCGAAGAGCTACAATTTAAATACAAGACAAAAGATGGATACAGACAGGGGAGTACAAAGAACCAATGAGACAAAACTAGTAAGCATGTTAAGCAGTGGCCTGCCACTGTCAATTTTTTTTTCAGGCATCACAAGACGAGGTTTAAGGAGGGCTTTGAAGAAGGATAATAAGGTAGGCTTGTGGATATTTACAGAGACTGTCTCGCCAGGATGAGGAGCATCATGGGAGAAAGCACAACTTGTTTTTTTAAATTTAACAAGTGAGAGAGGGAGACTGGGCTGGCTGATCAAAAGTGGTAAAGGTACCTGTAGCATATAAATCTGTATTGCAAGATGAAAGGCAACATTTCAAGGAACAAGCAGAAACTATAAATGTCATACTCTACAGATAACAAGTGTTTAAACAAACATACATGACCAATAACAGCTGCGGTTTATCAAGTAACAATTATATCATAATCTACGACTATATAAATAGGGATGTAAAAGAGTAGTCGATTAGTCAACTACTCGCTTCCCCTCCCCCCTTGCTGTCTATATCAGAGACAGCGGGGGAAGAGGAGGAAGCAGGAACCAGTGTTGGAGCGGGAGCGGTCTTAAAAGCCAGTTCCCCGCAGCACCGTCTCTGTGGGGCCACTTCCTCCCCAACCGCACTGCTGCACGGGGGGAACAAGGGGCAGACGAGGCTGCTCCGGCAGCAGCCCTTGTCCATGGCCAGCCCCAGGGGAAGGGGGGGGGGAGGAGAGTCCCCAGTGGGAAGGGGCTGCTAAATCTGGTGCGAGCAGAGACTGGCTCAGGCCTGGCTCACACCGGGTTCAGGAGTTACCCCCGTTGCAGCTCTGCAGTTTAAATGTAGTAGGAGCCGCAGCAGGGATAGCTCCTTCTGAGAGCCTTCCCTTATCGACTAATTGTTATGTTGATACAAATTGCATCAACTACACGATTATCCAATTACCCACCTCTTAACATCCTTAACATAAAATGTACACAAGTACTTCTTAAACCACCATTAAAAATAATTCTACAATAAAAAATTAAGCCATAAAAACCCATTAAAACATCATTAAGGATTTCACCAAAACAACAAAAAAGCTTACATTTCCTTTATTTAACTGGCCCATTTTTCAGAAAAAATAATTCAGCCAAAATAATTCCTACAAAAGTGTTTTTATCAACACAGGAATATGTAGTGTGCATATTTGCATATCAATACACAAACTGCTTTTCCTAGCTCATAACTATTTCTAGTCAGGGTTTGTTTTATTATTGTTTGTTTTTGTTATGTTTTGTATTAACATAACAGATTATTTTACAGATTATTCAAAACCAGTGATGGGCAACGTAGGCCCTCCTTCATTTCAATGGGACACAGGCCTATTGTAACAAAGATGGTCTGCCGGAATAGGGTAGTATTGCTAACTACACTTGCATACCTAGAATAGGGATGTGAACAGGTAAGGCCAGAGGGGCTGACAGTGAAGGGGTTGGGCTGGAGTGCTCTCCAGCTGGGATCCCACACATAATCAGTTAATTCAGGGGTTCTCAAACTTTGTGATACTGCGACCTCCCTCTAAGTTGCTCGTGACCGGGGGGTTGGGACACACAGTTCGAGAAACGCAGAGTTAACTGGTTAAACTTAGCATTTAACACGTTAGCTGATTAACTGGGATTTTACATCCCTATCCTAGAGTACATGAGGAAGGTGACAATTGAACTGTAGCAGTGTTCTGATTGGATTCAGAGGGAGTGCATGGCTCTCACAGTCAGTGTTTTGTGCAATCAGCACGCACCTCACTTCACAAGCCTTTGCTTCGCATGCATGTCACTTTAGTAATACTTGGAAGAAAAAAAACTATGCGGATGGAAACTAGCAAAATCTCCCCACCCTGTATGTAGGCAACAGTAAACAAAATGTCTCACGGGCTACACGTAGAAACCCAATGATTTGAACATGGCCTAAGGGCTGCAGATTGCCCACCACTGTTCAAAACTGCTATGCCTGCAGGCTGCTCCAACACTCCTGCACTTTCTATATCATAAAGAAGATGCTCCCACCACAGGGATGAGATACATGCCCTGAACAATCACTAAGATAGCCATCTGAATATCACTGAAATATCTGCATGTAACATCCCCTTTGAAACAAAAATTAATGATAGTGAATATAGTAAAAATTGGTATTTTATACATTGACAAATCAGAATACCCTAATCACTGTTTAAAAGATCTTCAAGTGGCTGTCTTGTCACAAACCAATTCTACTAGCCAAATACACAGAGAGGCGTTGGAATTACAACTCATCTGCAAGTTCAATTCTCATGCTAATGGCCTCACCCGTGATGTGGGATGGTTGGGACACTATCAACTTAACATTCAATGAAGGTGCAAACAGCTCTTTGTGTAGATTCCTGTGCTAGGAAGGGTACTAGCTATTGACTTTGATTCTTATCTGCTTCGTTTTAACTACCCAATCTTCAGGTGCTCACTGATTCTCAGTTCTGCCTTCTGTTTTTCCCTTTGATATTTCCATACCTTTGCTCCTTGCTTCCCGCCCTCCTCCTTTTTTTCCTTTCCTCCCCCCCCTTCTCCCCTATTTATTTTGGGTCTGCACATCCTAAACTCAAAACTTTGGTCATCTGAAGAAGTGGGCTGTGCCCACAAAAGCTCATGATACCATCTACATGTTTTGTTACTCTATAAAGTGCTACCAGACCATTTGTTGTTTTTTTAAGTTTATCCTACTCACAACGTTTGTCCCATTTGGTACTTGAAGAAGCTGAGGGGACATACAGACATCCTATGGAAGACAAGTCTTTTACCAACATTCTACTAAGAAGAAATGATAAGAAATAATAGCGTGCATTTCCTTAATGCCTTTTATTTTCATATATCAAGGAACTTGATAGATATTTAATGAAGGCATGACATTGCTCTGTGAGATACGCAGCATTGCCATTTTTCAAAAGGGATTGCTTAGGCAAGGAGGTTATGCAGCTTGAGCCAGGAACAAAACCCAGGAGTTCTCTTTCCCAGTCTGCTGCTCAAATCATTGGGGGCAGGGATATGCCATGCCTCTGCTTATGTTTTGTCCCCTTTACTTTAGCATACATTGCATTTTCTCTGTTTTACAGAGAGTGTTCTTTCCAAATTGTTCTCATTCATAGAGTAATAGCCTTAGATTTAGCACATTCAAGTTTGCATCATCATCACAGTAACAACCAACTTTTTTTTAACATTTTTTAAATAATGTAGCATTACACTGGTTTTTTGGTTATTCATAATTTTTTTACCTTTACAAAACTATAATTTTCAGTGTGACATCTTATGGTTCCACTTTCTAATTAGACCATGGATCCTTTAAATTGGCCAGAAGTACAAACTCGAGGTTTATTTTATTTTTGTACAATAAAACTTACACATTAGATATATTTTCTCAAAAATAATCAGCCACAGATAACATATGTGGATACTAAGCACAGTCTTGTAGAACTGCATTCACATTTTTGTAAAAAAACTGTTGGCAGGGAACGTCAATTCAGCCCCTAATGCTTTGGATAGTTCTTTGGACAGGCCTGTATAAGTAATTATCATGAAGAAATGAGAGGCGTTCAAAACAATTCCTGCTTTAGATAGTATGGTACCTATGAATGGGGTAACATACCTCTATACAGCTTTGTTGAATATTATTTCATTTTTCATTGTTGCTGAATGATATAACTATGAACTAATATTTTTATTATGTTCCTTGTGTCTAGACATGTAAAAGCCTATTTAATTAACTGCTCACCCCCAACCACAGCATGGCACAGCAGGCAGGCCTGGCTGGGCTGGAGTGGCCCTCCTCCTGTCCAGGCATGGGTGGGGGAATGCTCCAGCCCAGCTGGGCCGTGAGTTAACCAGTTATCGGTGATGCATACTGGTTAATCAGTTATATCCCTACTTGTGACTGGCAAGCCAGGCCTGGAATGCTACTTCCAAAATGCACAAGGTTTTTCTATTTAAAAACAGCAAACTAAATCCCTGATTTTGCAAAGGGACTAATGTGAAGCGAATGGGGCTCCATACAGCTACAAGGAGATCCAATCTCAGAAGTGGGTCATAACAATCTTCCCTCCCCCATTAAATTTTACCATAACTTTGTATGGTAAAGTGATAGGATGTTTTATTTAATGTCCTTCAGAACTGTTCCTGGTAGCTTAGTTTTTTACATTGGCATTTTGTAGGTAATACATTCACTTATGTCTCAGAATTACAAGAAAATTTAAAAACATTAAAAAGACAAAAAATTCAAGAGATTAGTCATAAACAACATAGGTTAAAAATAAATTTTAGACCAAGTGCCTTTCATATATCATGAGCATGTGCTGTTTGATACTGAGAGAGGTTATTAAGGTCCACCATTTCTGTGGACTACAAGGAAGTGACTAAACCATGTAAACATACTTAAAAACAGACAATTTGATTAAAAACTGAAAGTTGTTCCATCTAAATCCAGATTTTAGGCCTGACCATGTACAGGGGAAATGAGTAAAATAGTTAATTACTAGATCTAATTTCCAAGGAACTATAAGGAAATAATCATGAGGCATGGAGAAAAATAATCGTCAGCTTCAACTAAAACAATTCAAGATCTCCTGTGGCAATTTCAGACAGGCATGTAGTTTATTCTCTAAAAACAGCCATATTTCTAGAATTTAATGTACCCACTCTACACACACCCACATAATATATCTTTGAAAGATTATTTATGTCTGTTCAAATGATATATGATGTAGTGCTATCAAGTGGTGCTCTAAGCTATTAGACAAGGTGACCCAATGGTACCCAAAATAAGAAAATGTCATTTTTTATGCAGTTCCAGAATCACTGCAAGATAACTATGCCTACAGTTTTTTACTTTTTCAGGCTATGTCTACACTGTGGAGCTTACAATGGCTATGCACTGATGCAGCTGGGTTGCTGTAAACTCTGCTAGCATAGCTGTTTTAACCTGAAGGGAGAGCATAGGGTGCAGATCTAGATGTTTGTGTTGAGTAATACTTCCCATTTTTCTCTTTTGTAGGTGTTCAAGGATCTCACAGAGACCCTGGACTCCTTCAAAATGCGAAGGGACTCATCTGTTTTGGCTGCAAACCATTGGAACTTTTGAAAGGAGATCCTTGGCAGTTGATTGTATTTCTTTGGTAAAAAATGAGAACTGTTGCCTGGAAGCATATTACATTATTATGGTCATGGCACTGAAACATGCTGCTATATATGCAAAGACCAGTGAAGCTTGAAAAGCTGTGCAAGCTAGAAGCTGACTCTCCAATATAAATGCTTTATTTTTTCCTTTTGGTGCTCAAATACATGTTCAAGATAGTCGGACATTTTTTAATAATTTGAGAGATTTTATTTGGAGTTTTAGAGTTTAGGTGCTTCTGAGTCTACGAACCTCAACTGTTGGGTTGCTGAAGAGTAAGCTTTATGCCCTAAAAGGTCCAATGTCTTCTTGTCCGTATCACAAGGGATGGATCATTCATGATCGCTACCACCAGACTTTGGTCTGGGGTATGAAAATAGAAGGGCCATAGTATTTTTATTCTCTCTTTAGCAGGCGGGTGGAATAGTTGCTGGGGTCTTGCACATGGTCTTGGCTGGGTCCATGAGGGCCTTCTTTATTCAGAGGTCAGTCTTCAGAGTTGAAGTCTAGAGAATGTCCAACAACTTATGTTGGGACACTGCAACTTTTTCCAGTGATATCTCAATGCAATTTGCCATCTTCTAAATAGTTTCAAGGAACCATTTAAAAGTCACTCTGTTTTGGAAGGTGGGGGCATGATAGCTTCACTGGGATAGGAGGATGAAAAATTGGCAGTTGGTGTGATTTCCTGATCTGAAGTCTTCTCCAATTCCTCAACAGCCTCTTCCAGAGATTCAGAGAGTCCAATTACAGAGGGTGATGGGGAATGCCTTGACTTCTTCCGGAGTGAATTAGGAGGCTTAGGATAGTGTTGATGGGTACACTGTCCATGGTTCCCAGTTAGACTATGATGGAAATGGCATATATGGCAGCATCCATGGGTGTTTGTACCATCTTTGAGATTCAGGTCTGGGGTGGTGGTTTTACCTTCTGTGCCTTTTTCCAAGCCAGACCACTTAGGGTCTTTGGCTTGTTCAGAATCCACAGTACTGGGTGGTCGAGAGGTGGACAGTCTCAGTGTGGATAGTACTGACGATGTCTGACGCATGGTGGATTCTGGAGTCTATTTCTTTGTCACCTTTTTGGAGGAGGGTTCCTTCCATTGACAAGGTAATAGGAACTTCTGTCAGATGCAACACTTGAATCAGGTAGCAGGTAGTAGAAACTTCTCCATTGTGAGCAGCTTTAGCTGTAGGTCCCTTACTTTCCTGGCACGAGCCTTGAGATTGTGGTAGTGGGAGCATGTTGGTGTGTATTGCCAAGGCAGCAGACATACTGTGAGTGCCCCTCAGGCAGCAAAATTGAGGACAAGCAAGTGAGGCACTGCTAAGATGGGCATGCCATTAGAATAGGATTTCTTCTGTGACTAAGGGTAGCTAGAGAGTGTCCTAATAATTCAAACAAATTCCTACATTTTTTAAAAAGAAAGAATAAATAGGGAAGAAATAGTAAACTAAACTATTATCTAGCTAGTACTTAAAAGAATTTCTCTGTCCCAAGCATTAGAGAATTACAGAAGGAACTGAGGAAGGGTTGGTTGCACAGCACTACATAAATACCTGAGATGGCATAAGATGGAGTCAGTGTATATGCGACCTAGCCAGGCACTGCGACTAAAAAATCTCCGTTTAAAGTATAGGGGGTGCAGACGCACCAAAAGCAGATCATCCATAGGAACATTCCTCAAGGAAGAATATATTTTTATTGGTTTTGTATGGGCAAATATTTTTTTCCAGAAATGAAGATGTGTACCGTGTCACAACAATGGTGAATATCACCAATTTGCAATATCGTAACACAAAATGTTTTCACATTGGAAATTCTTAATTGTCAAAATATCTCAAGTGATTAGAATAGTTTTCTATATTTTTAATTAAAATTTGCTCATCAGATCAGTTTCACAGTGAAGGTTGTACACAAGTAGCAGTGCACTGCATGACAATAGTTTTTACTGTGCGTTAATGAATTTCTAATGTCATCTTTCTCCATTTGTAAGTTTTTGTGCATACATTGAATCTAATCGACCTGGTAAAAGGTTTAAATTTGTAGTTGCCTATACTTCAAGTACTACCCTTTGATATATTCTAGAAATTAGCTTTTTAACTCAGTGACATTTATGCAGATGTCAGTATTAATGTTAGAGATGACAATACACAGCTTCACATTGGGCTCCAGTAAAGTGCTCACTAAATAAAAATGGCAATATATGTTAGTATATAATTTAGCACAAGTCTTAATATTTGTAAAAAATGAAAAAGGTGGTAGAGGTGGCAGTTATGCTAACAATACACTTGGAATATTACCTCTATGGGGAAATTGCAGCATATAAATATACAAATCCCTTGTATTTTACATCCAAGTGAAAAACAGTCTCCACAAACTTTTGAAAAATGTGTTATTTGTCAAGAAAAGGGGGGGGAAAAAAAGCAAAACTTTCAAAAGCTGCTAGTGCAGGATAAAATTCTGTGATGCTGGCAGCAGAAGCCATGAGAAATGAATTGTATTGGCATCTATGCGATAAGTTTTCAAATTCAGACAATGTACCACCAATATACTATCACAGAGATTGCTTTAAAAAATACCCAAGTAAATCAAATTTGACACAGCCCAGGATTGTACTGAACCCAATAAAGAAAACAAACTCTCAATCTAATCAGAGAGCACCATGTTCTCCTGCATTTATAGACACCAAAGCAAATATGGCCTCCAGCAATTGGTCCCATTACACTGTATGCTCGAGAAAAAACCCACACAGGACAGACAGGAAAATTTCATGAAATAGAAACATTTAGGAGAACAGCTGATCCCCGGGCTTCCACCGCGCTGCCCCTTTGAAATGCTGCCGCAGCGTTTCAAACAGGCAGCACGCGCGATTAATTGCGATTAAATTTTTTAATCGCTTGACAGCCCTATTAAAGGAGCATTAATTTAGCCAGCAGCAACGAGTATCATAATTCAGAAGACATTCAAACAAGGTGCTTCTTTGTTGAGGAGTGGAGTATGGAATAGTTCCAAAATTATTACCATGAAAAACATGTCACAGACCATGAAACAAACCTTTCTTCATGAAATCTGACCTCCCCCTTGCTGCTGGGAGTGCTCTTAGCAGCAAGTCCTGACTGGGCTGGGGAGGGACAGGACTTGTTCTTCCCAAGCACAGCTGCTCTATCTGTTGGGAGGAGATGAGCCCCATCTGGAAATGTGTCTCCCTACTGCAGGTAGCTCCAGCTCCATTCATGCAGCTCAAGGGTCTCCGACCTTTTTAACCACAAGATCACTTTTTCAATATAAGTGCAACATAAGATATACCTCATACCCAAATACCCTCATCCCACTTCCTTCCCGCTCCTTCTTTGAGGTTCTGCCCCTGCTCCATGCCCTTCCTCGAGGCCTCACCCTGCTCATTCCACCCTTCATCCTCACTTACTTTCACTAGGCTGGGGTAGGAGTTTGGGGTACAGACTCTGGTTGTAGGCCAAGGGGTGTGGAGTGTGGGAAGGTCTCTGGGCTTAGCCCAGGGCAGGGGATTGAGGTCCAGGAGGAGGTTCAGGGTGCAAGCTCTGAGAAGGAGTTTGGGGACTCACGTCTCAGGCAGGAGGCTGAGTTCAGGAGGAGGTTCAGGACTGGGACAGGGATTCAGGACGGAGGTTCTGGCTGCTCACCGTTTAACTGAGATAGATTCCAAGTGATGGAGTAGTGGGATTAAGGCAGGCTTACTCCTGCCCTGGCCCTGCACCACTCCTGAAAGCAGCTGGCATGCACAGCAATGGCTCCATGGCACCATGTGCTGCCCCTCATCCATAGGCACTGAGCCCATAGCTTCTGCTGATCATGGTTCCCCGTTATTGATCAATGGGAGCTGCAGGAGTGGTGTCTGTAGGCAAGGAAGCATTTGGAGACCCCCTGCTCTGCCTCTCTCAGGGGCTGCAGGGACATGCCAGCCATGTCCAGGAGCAGCAATTATCACATAGATAATTACTCCAGCCCCGACTGGTTAAGCACTTTAGAACTCACTACTCAAAAGAATTAAATTTAAGCAGAAGAGAGAAATGAAAATGATGAAATGCACAGACCAGTTAAAAACCTAAAATAACCCGCTTTGCAAGCAGTAAAAGTAGTAACAACCACCCCCCACATGTATGTTGGGTGGGGAGATGAGAGGGAAGGATGGTGTATGTTTGTGAGAATGACAGAAACAAACGCAATGTGTGAGAGTGACAGAGATTTGCATTGCCAATCTCCCTCCAACCCCTTCTCTCCCTGTGGAGATAGGATACAGGAGTGAAGGGAGGAGGGACACCCTGATATCAGTGCCCCCCCCCTTCTCCCTCCCACACCCTGCTCAGCAAGCAGGAGGCTTCTGGAGAGGAGGGGGCAACATTCAAGGCAGAGGGCAGGAGCAGCATGACAGTGGGCGGAGGGACAACTGAAGTGCCAGTGTTTGATAGCTTCTTGGCCAAACCAGTCAGGACCACATGTCAGAGGCTCCAAGATCTGCTGGTTGTTAACCACTGATGTAGCTGAGTTGCAAACCTTAGGTCAACATTGCCCCCTAATGTAGACATGGCCTGAGTCCCAAATCAAGTTAGTATGTGCACATCACTGAGGGGAAAGAAAAAGGTCCTAATCCAGTAAAACACAGTGGTACATACTTACCTTATCCTGTAAATCCTATCTGAACTCAACTGGACAGCTTATATGTTTAAAAGCTATTTGAATCTGGGCCCAAAGTTAGTAAGGTGCTGGATTTCAGTTTACAGCTCTCAAAGGACTGAGAACAGTGAATAAATAAATTCGAAAAATAAGAAACTTATCTTAATGATCAGAGGGGTAGCCATGTTAGTCTGAATCTGCAAAAGCAACGAGCAGTCCTGTGGCACCTTATAGACTAACAGATTTATTGGAACATCAGCTTTCGTGGGCAAAGACCCACTTCGTCTGATGCATGTTCTTTTAAGGGGAAAATATGATTATTTACAAAATATAATAGTGCAAAGCAAAGTGGAGAGGGGAACAGTAAAAAAACAAATGGAAATTCCCCAGAATATATGTTGTACAGAATTAAAGAAGTTACTTAAATAGGTCTTCTTAGACTAAGATTTCTAAGAAAAAAATCCATAATCTTTTGATAATCTTGCCTTCCTTTTCCTTCACAACTTTATGAGTGACTGATTAACCTGGTACAATATGTTGCAACTTTGAACTAGGTAGTCCCTGATAAGGAAATAAACAAGTCTGTGGTTGCCAAAGTGAAGACAATAAAGTGAAAAACTGATTCATCCAGTTATTTTTCACATTCCTTGTTAAATTAAATGTTTGTTCTGTAACTCAGAATGAGCACTTCTCCCAAACACTACATTTCAGGAATCTTGCTCTCCTTTGGATATACAGAACCAGATGTCTTGTAGTAAAAAAGCAACTCATACCCTCCCACTGCTGAAATGTGAGCTGTTAGGCTGGAGGGAGGTTATTAGGAACGTTCCTCAGGGATCTGTCTTGGTACTGTAGTGGGATAGCAGACGTCCCTTTCCCCTCCCTTTTTATGCTTCCTGTCGCCACATTTCAACTTTTGGTGGAATGTGTCTGTCCACCCAGGCACAAAATAGTTTCTCCCACTCTGGTTTGGAGGGAGACTACGCTGCCTCACTACAGCGACCAATCTTATTTAACCTTTTAATTACTTACCTTGGCACAAATAGTGGGAGTATGCTAATAAAATTTGCAGATGACACAAAGCTGGAAGGTACTGCCAAGAGAGAGTAGATCTGGAATATCATACGAGATGGGATGAAACCTGGTAACCCAATGAAATTTAATAGTGCAAAGGGGAAGATCTTGCATTTAGGGACTAATAACAGTAAGTTTTGCTAGAAGTTGGTGGCTTATAAATTGGAAGTGACAGAGAAGGAGAAAGACCGAGGTGTATTGGTTGATCACAGGATGACTTTGACCCACCAATGTGATGTAGCTATGAAAAAAAGGCTAATGAAATTCTAGAGATTAGGGATCTACTAGAGTAGTGGGTGGGGAATGTCCTGTGGCCTTCAGTGTGAAGGAGGTCAGGGTAGATGATCATTTCCCTGCCAGGAAAGATAATGTAGTAAACATCTGGAACAAAATAAGGTGATAGGTAACAGCCAGCATGGATTTGTAAAGAACAAATCATGCCAAACCAATCTGATAACTTTCTTTGATAGGATAACAAGTCTTGTGGATGAGGGAGAAGTGGTGGACATGGCATACCTAGACTTTAGTAAGGCATTTGATATGGTCTTGCATGACCTTCTTATCAATAAACTAGGTAAATACAACTTAGATGGGGCTACTATAAAGTGGGTGCATAACTGCCAGGATAACCGTTCTCAAAGAATAGTTATTAACGGTTCACAATCATGCTAGAAGGGCATAACAAGAGGGTTCTGCAGGGGTCTGTTTTGGGACCAGTTCTGTTCAATATCTTCAGCAACGATTCAGATGATGGCATAAAGAGTACCACTTATTAAGTTTGAAGATGACACCAAGCTGTGAGGGGTTGCAACTGCTTTGGAGAATAGGGTCATAATTCAAAATGATCTGGACACAGAGCCAGCCCAAACTACGGGCTGACCGGGCTATCGCCCGGGTCACCCCATTATAGGGGGCGCCACGCGGGGCTGCCGGACCGGGTGGGGGCGGGGCCACGCATGCGCCAGTGCCCCGGGGGGGGCCGCACATGCGCCGGGCACCCAGGGCGCGCATGCGCCGGTGCCCCGGGGGCGGGGCCATGCATGTGCTGGGCACCCGGGGGCGCCGCCGTGTATGTGCCGCGCTCCCGGGGGCAGTGCCGAGCTCCCGGGGGCCGGGGCGCATGAATGGCTCGGGCCGGCCCTGTCTGGATATACTGGAGAAATGGTGCAAGGCCAATAGGATGAAGTTTAATAAGGACAAATGTAAAGTACTTAGAAAGAAACAATCCGTTTCATGTACAGAATGGGAAATGACGGTCTAGGAAGGAGTACTGCAGACAGGGATCTAGGGGTCATTGTGGACGACAAGCTAAATATGAGTCAACAGTGTGACACTGTTGCAAAAAAAGCAAACACGATGAGCAAGACACGAGAAGTCATTCTTCCGCTCTACTCTGCACTGATTAGGCCTCAATTGGAGTATTGTGTCCAGTTCTGGGCACCACATTTCAAGAAAGATGTGGAGAAATTGGAGAGGGCCCAGAGAAGAGTAACAAAAATAATTAAAGGTCTAGAAAACATGAACTATGAGGCAAGGCTGAAGGAATTGGGCTTGTTTAGTTTGGAAAAGAGAAGACTGAGAGGGGACATGATAGCAGTTTTCAGATATTTAAAAGGGTGTCATGGGGGGAGGGAGGAAAGGGATTGTTCTACTTGGCCTCTGATGATAGGACAAGAAGCAATGGGCTTAAACTGCAGCAAGAGAGGTTTAGGTTGGACATTAGAAAAACTTCCTAACTGCCAAGGTAGTTAAACACTAGAATAAATTGCCTAGGGAGGCTGTGGAATCTCCATCACTGGAGATATTCAAGAGTAGGTTAGATAGACATCTATCAGGGATGATATAGACTGTACTTGGTCCTGCCGTGAGGGCAGGGGACAGGACTTGATGATCTCTCAAGGTCCCTTCCAGTTCTAGTATTCTATGAGTTTATGATCATGATGGTCCCTTCTATCCTTCAAGTCTATGAGACTCCAAAGGGTTTACAGGTGTCAAACACAGTTGGGCCAGTTGGATTATTTGGATCCAGTCAGAGAGGATGGATTGTGTTTCTACCCTACATGCTCCGAATGACTAAAATGCATCTAAGGTGCAGCTTGTTCCATAACTGTGACAGAGCCTCTCTGATAAACTTATATGTATGACTTAAAGAGAAAGATTTGTGCCTACACATGTTCTGCTGTCTGTGTAGAGCTGCTAATTATTACACTTAGGGGTTTTTTTGTGTCCCAGGAACAGCTACCCCATTTTTACTTCATTTATATTCTGATAGCTTTACAACATGTTTAAATGTTCACTACATTATTGCTCACTATACTCACATCCAGTCATACTGTTCAGTTTATTTCCACCTTCTCTTGCTGTATTAAGACAAATAATCTGATTGTTAACGTTCCTTATTAAAGCATAATAATCAATAGAAGAGTAGCTTTATCAGCTTTAAGGATTTCTGTTTGTAGCAACAGGCACCATTTAATTTATAAACTTATTAAAACTGTAAGTGTTAAAAAGGAGGAAAGATGAAAACAATTTCTATAAGAAAATACTTCTTTCATTTTAAGAAATACAAATGAGTAACAGTTAAAGTGGTTGAGGTAATTACTCTAAATGAATTCCTTCAGTGGCTTTAGAATGATCCTGCCCCTCCCTTCACCTCGAATTTCCATCAATTTACTGAAAAATCATGTCAGATTGATTTTGTTGCACTAGAAATAACAATTACATGACATGATACTCCATGTGTTGCTATGCCTTAACAGCAGAAACAACACTGTTACGCTATGCTTCACTCTGTATTACTAGGAACACATTTTATAGTTTTTTGTTTTAAATAATAATTAATCAACATCGATAGTCATGTACGACACAATATTTTTCTATTACCTTGTCATTGTCAGAAGTAAAAGCTATTTAACAGGAAATAATTGACAAGAAAAGTTGTAGCTGAAATCTCATGATAGCACTGCACATGGAAGCCATTAATTTTAGCAGAGTTTTTATTTATTCTGTCAGACAAGATCAGGCCCTCTCAGAGAATAACAGAAGCCCAGGCCACTTTGAGTTTAAAGGCCCCAGCCCCCGTCATATATGAACACTTGAGACATTTATTTATTAACAATTAAGTCATAATATCAATAGCATGTATATTAAAAATGTGGGGGCAGCAAGGGAGAGAAGACTGCTCTGCAGGAAGCTGACTTAAAAGATAGCTCCCCACAGGCACCGGCTCCCACCTCCTCCCCCTTGCTGCCTCTGAAAGAGAGGCAGCAAAGGGTGTGTGTGTGTACTCCTTAAGATTAACCAATAATCCAAGGCTTACTGGTTAATTGTCTAAATGACTACACACTAACATCCCTAATTCAGACGCTATATATTCTATTATTCTAAATATTAGTGCAAGAAATGAATTTTATCTTTATTTAATACATTTTTTTAATTTATCCAAAATATAGCAATCGCATTATACTAGAATTCTTTCTGCCATGGGCATAGATAGAATCATAAAGATATTCCTGAAACTTGGACCACCTCAATTAAAAACACAGCATTCAGGGTTGCCAAACCACCAGATCTAGCCTGCTGTCTGCAGGAATTAAACATTGATCTTTCAGTCAAGATTATGTCCTCCAGGAGTACATCTGACCTGGATTAGCAACCATAACAGCATGCTTATAGTTATTATTTTTTCACTGCATACTATTGCCACTCATGGTAGTCCTAGATGTGCATGACCTTCTGGACCATGTTTGTGAAGCATTTATTGTGTCTGTAAAATGCAAATGTTACCTCCAATATTAAGAAAAGATACCTCAAGCAGACATATCAGACATTAATATATGCATGACTCTAGAAACCACTGAAAAGTCATTTAGAAAAAGCTATGGGGAAAAGGCCATTAATTTTTGCACAAATAACATATTAAAATTCAGATTGCTCAAACACTGATAGAACCTCAGTGAGAAAGTGAAATTATAACTACTTGGAAAATAAATACCAATCCTGTTTGTGAGAAAGACCCAGGGCCTCTCTTATCTGTAAAAACAGGCTCACATTTAATTTTTCATTTCATAAACAAAAAAAGTTACTAAGAATGTGCATGTATGATATGGCTTCACTGATCTACCATTAGCCAGTGGGAAATGGAGATTTTTGTCACTATCATCTGTAACACCACTGTGTTGATCTGGGGGCTGATTCCCACATACAAATATTACATGACTTTCATATTGCCATGAAATACTTCAGTTCAGACCACCATAAGCTTTGGGAAGAAGAGCTGTACTAAACAACTAACGTAATTCCATAGACTCTTGACCTCTCAGGGAATGTGTTACTATATTAATGCTGCAAGAGTTTACACACATCTCAATCTTTTCTTTTATAAACGGCTGCAACAGAACTCTAAGTGCTCAGCTACTTAAGATAATTTAACAGTTTATTACACCATATATCATGATATAGAAGGAGATAATTTTATTTAATTTAATTTAATTTAATTTAATATGTTCATATATGTCCTATTGAGAAGTGCTGCTAAAACTAGTACATGCTCACTGCAGTGAAAGGACTGGAGATGTTTTTTCTAGCATTCATGCCAACAGCTTGGTTTTGTTAGATTTTTGTTTGGAGACAGATACTTGCAGAGCTAGCTAAACAGAAAAAGTATATTTCTTATCACCATTTTCCCTTCCTCATCATTTATGTAGATGTGTTCTACAGAATCCAAGATTTCATTTGAAAATAAACCATCTGCATATTTCTACAGCTACTATGGAAACAGCCAGATATGAATTTTTAAATGAAAGCTTAGAGTATGTATGAAATAGCAACAAATGAACAAGCTTATTCTGAAGAACTTGCACTCTAATGCACCTGTTTTGGTTCCATGTAATAAGTTACTCAACTATTCAAAAAGATATGCACAATGGAAAGTAAAAAATACTGGTAAGAAAGCAGATTTTTGTTTCCCAGACATTAGTATAGACAGTAGGAACAAGCTAAATACAACCTGTCATCTTTTAATTTCTTTCTAGAATTTTTATGAGTTCTTAATTGAAATGAAACTTTTAGAATTATTATTTGGTGGTACTGGAAGACAAGAATTCCCTCAAATGTTCAGAAGAAAACTAACAAACCAAACTGCTCCTCCTTATACCATTACGAGAAATACTGCACACCAGAATAGAGAACGTGACTTTCAAGAGGAAGTAAACTATTTCTTTTTCCATACAGGTCAGCCATTAAATAACTTTATAAATGGCATATAATGTTAACTTTCCATTCTTAAGAGGACTTCACAATACAATTTTAATGATGAAGAGAATTACATAAGCACAAAACAGTCTACCCCTTAAATTGCAGAAATTTCAAGAAAAGCCGCAAAGAGAGAATAAGAATGGCAATAAATACGAAGACAAATAAATCTAGGTCTTTCAACAACAAAGAAGTAAATACAGAAAAACTCTCAAAATACCCTTTTATTTCTGAAACAAAGAGAACAAATGGCAACAGGCACCAATAAATATTTAGCATGGCCACAACCTGAAAAGTAAAGAAATGCAAGTGTATTAGTTTAAAAATTATGAGTTTATACTTTGATTAAAAGTTTGTCTGTCTCTTCTTCTGTCTGTCTGTCACAGAAATCCTCCTGAACGGTAAGTGCTAGGATCACCAAATTCTGTATACAGTTTTCTCTTATCATAACTTAAAGCAAGGTAAGGGTTTGGTTGTACAGATTGAACCTCTCTAACCCAGAACTCTCTCATCCAGAAACACCCACCATCCACAGAATGATTTTAGTTAGCCAGATGTCTACTTTTCATGGGTGTGACCAAGTTTCCTCTGGTCCCATAAAGTTTACCAGTCCTAGCTTTCACTGTTCTGTGCTGTTATTTAGCTCTAATGTCTCAATGTCTTCTAACAGCACAATAGGCAGTGGAAGTGTTGGTAAGGCTGCTAGAGAATATTAACCTACCATGGTCCAGAAAATTCTCTTGTTCAGAACCAGTGAGGTCCTGAGGGTTCCGGACCAGAGAGGTTCAACCTGTACCAGGAAAATGGGATGTACCTGGAATGTTGCATCTCAAAACCATACTAAAAAGAGAGAGAATTACCAGCCAGGTGAAAGGGCCTCCCACTTCTGGGACTGCCCCAGCCCTGAGCTTTCCACTACTTCAGGCATCCTTTTATAGAAGGCAGGAGAGCTGAAGCCCCCCCCCCACCTTCTCCTTGCTGGCTGTTCCCCTTTGTCAGGGAGCAAGGGGAAAATGTGCAGTTTGCTGCGTTTCTCACTCTAGCTGGGGAGCACAGGGGGCTGATGGACCTGGACTTACCCCAGCCAGGGGACATGTACCACTCCCTAAGCTGTGCCTGCTGGAGCTGCAGCTGCCATAGAGAGAGATGCTTCTCACCTGATCCCAAGCTGTTGTGGTGAGAGAGGGCTGGGGAAGCCTCTCTCCCCAAAGCAGCCTGCATACTGAACCCTTCATTCCCAACCCCAACTCAGAGCAATGATTTAAATGAAGCACGTACATTTTCATTTTATTTAAAAAAGTTGAAGTAAAGATCCACGCAATGCTGGGAAAATCTTCGTTTCCTATATTCCTTAACTGTTAGTCTGAGAATTTACACTTTTTTCGATTAAAAAAAAAAATCAATTCTTAATCAGCTGTCATATAACAACATACCTTTTCAAGACTACAGTTCATAGCTTAACACTGAAATAAGCATGGCCATGTACCTCAAACTATATTTAGCACAGCAAAGCATGTAGAAAAGTAAGTTTTATTCACTACAGAATAAAGTAAGAACGAAACAGGCAGTGAACATCAGCTACACCACAGAAGCCAACAAAAAATAAATAGCAGAAAAAACAGCCACATAAGACTCTGCCAAAACAAATTATATTGGGGGAGTTCTAATTTAAGGACAGTTCAACTAACAGCTGAATAGATTTCAGGATGCAGTAAAATGTATAAGATGTTTTAATACAAATCAGCTTTGAGCCTGACTCACAGTGAGGGTCACAGAGTTCAGTAATTTCACAAATTATGTAGATGAACTTCAAAAGTATCTTAGACTTTCATTTAATAGCTGAATTTATGCTCAGAGAATAGACAATGCACAAAAGGGAGGAGAGATGGAAAAACTATATATAGATAGATAGATAGATAGATAGTAATTCCTCATTTAACACATGCCCGCTTAACACGTTTTCGCAATAGCACGATTTTTTTTTTAGGGAACATTTTTTGAATTACAAGACTGTCCCTGGAATAACATGATTTCCCCAGCCGGCCCGTTGCCGGCGGCTGCACAGGGCTTCCCTTGCCTCCCTGCAAAGCGGAGGAGGGTTCGCCGCTCGCCGCACCATTTCCCGGCGACCCCCCCCTCGCCGGATGCAGTGCGGGTCCCGGCAGACCTGTCACAGGGGCATACTCCCAACCCAATCCCCGTCCTCCCCTTTCCTTCCCCAGAGCCAAACACCTCCCCTCCCTGCTGTAACCCAGTCCCCTTTCTCCCCCAACCTTGTGTCCCGGTCCCAACAGACACCACCGCTTGAAACGCAACCCCCACCTTTTCCATTATTTTCAATGGGAAAATTGACCCCTCATAACACGTTTTCACTTAACATGATCATTTTCTGAAACATATCTATAGTGTTAAATGAGGAATTACTGTGTATATATATAGCTATATCTATCTATCTATATATCTATATATGCCCAAGGAATCACAATCACGTTTAATAACTTATATCAGAACAAATGACTTAGCTCACATTTTTGTGTAATTATGTGACACTGTGCCCCAAACAGGTACTACTTAACCATGAATGCAACAAAAATGAAGATTGATCATCTGTAACCAGAGATCTCTGAGAATGACTCTACATATAGGATACTCTGACAGTGCAGCTTTGCTGGTGCAACCTTTTGAAATCAGTGCCCACTAGAGTGTTCTCATGCCCCCTCTGAACCTTCCCACCATGATTCCTCATACACAGAGGCCAACTTGTGAAACATAGAATCCAACTTGAAGATCTTCAGTTGCAGGTAAGTAACCTCCATTTTTCTTCAAATAACCTCTGGTTCATGGGTTAGTTTAACAAGCAGTATCCCCTTTAAGGAAGGAGGGACATGGATTGAAGCATTGTTCTGCCAAACTGAGCAGCCAATCTGAAGCACACTTATGTAGTTCTATGTTGCAGCTCAACAGATCCTCATAAGTGGAATGCATCTAATACATACCTGATTTCCTTTGGAAGATGGATGGATGCTTGTATGTAGACCTCCAGTATGCATAATCCAGGTCCACATGGGGAGGGGGTAAGCGAAGTGTGCGAACGTATCCCCCCCCATGGTCCTCCAAGTAAGCATGAAGATGGGGCGGCGTGTTGCCCCAGCTTTCCTCCACCTGTGCTCCAGCCAGTTGGGGGAAGGCAGAAGTGGCACACTGCCCCAACCTCCCTCTGCCATGGTCCGGCAGACCAGGGGAAGGCTGGGGCTGATTCCCCACCCCCAAGAGTGAGGCGGGGGGCAGGGCTGGAGCAGCCACCAGCTCCTCCCATGGCTCGCACTCCCCCACAGAAATTCCTGCATACGGGTCTGTAATCTAGTCGAGTTTAATATCAGACTACTACAGCCCAAGCTGTAGATATTGTGAATGAGGGTCTGGGTGATAAATCTATCTGTTCTATTGAGATAACGGGTTTGTCATGAGTGATAGAGATGGGTAAAGTCCATTAACTAGTTGAATTATGTCCTGAAATCACTGTTGTCTCAGTTGAGACAATCAGAATTACTTTAGCTCTCTGTTTTATCTCATTATCCCTTGGTTGAAGGGAGAGGGAAGAGTGACGGATAGTGGAACCCATTATCTTTGGTGACCATTGTATGACTTACGAAAGGCATATGCATGATTGTGTTCTACTCCATGGGGGAATAATACCATGGCTCCTCCAAGAACTAAAATCAGTGGCGGGAGGGGTGAGTCACTGAGACAGTAAATAACTCTACAGAGGTATCACTCCTGGGGAAGACTAGATATACTGGTTCCAACTGGGTTCTCCTGAGACTCAGAAACAAAGAGTGGACTTTTGATATAAAAAGGAGAGCTTGTATAGACACATGTAGCAAATGGATCACACCTCTTTGATCTTAGGCTCCCCACACACCTAGTGGTAAGTGTTGGAAGGAATTTAACCTAATCAGACTCCCCATGTGGTAGATGGGAGATTCCTGGTATGTTTAGGGTTTATAATTCTTATATGTTTTATCTATAATGCTTTTGTCCTTCAGATGAACACATTCACATTGGAAGAACTGTATATTACTGGTAAATGCTGGCATACACTGGTCATAGACCTTGGAGATAGCACAGTGCAGGTGCTGGCCTTTAGCCAGACTGTCTTCCTGAGAGCAGCACAGTGTATGGGATGGGGTTATGAAGCTTTGGAACCCCCCAGTCAGAGGGGAGCGGGACACAAGCACCTGCCCAGACTAGGGATGTGAACAACTAATTGACACACTAGTCTACTAGTTGCTCCCTCCTCCCCTGCTTGCTACCTCTATCAGAAAGAGGAAGCGGGGGGAAGGGAGGGGAAGGGAGACGAGAAAGTACTTGAACCAATACATTTTGAGAGCTATTGGCATAGACTGCATGTGTCCACCTCCAGACCTCTGGAAGCCAGCAGCCACAACTGAAATTGGAACCAGATGGATGTGAAAAAATAAAAAAGTCTTGGTGAGGCAACTTATATAATTTATCTTTTTTCTTCAACATTGCCTCTGTAGTGGAACTTTTTTGTTGTTGTTGGTTGCAAGAGTCCTTCCAAAATCAGAAGTGTAACTATTTTTGGAAGGTAAACCAAGCAACCTGAAGATAGGATGAGAAGTCTCTTCAACTTCAACAGAGGGGATTGTAAGAGTCATTGTCATTCTATGAACTAATATGTAAAATATAACTCCAACCTCTGAAGGGGAAGATTAATCTGAAATTGTCACACTTGCATACAGCAAAGTCTAGTCCTCTAGCTCCGGATCCATTTCTTGATAATCTTCTGGTACCACAGGTTTTTCTTCTTCAAAGCCTGTGCCTGGCGTAGTGGTTGGGGATTGCACTCTCTCCTGAGAAATATTAAACAAAGCTGGTAGTTTTACATCAGGCAGATTAAATCTTCCTGGAACTCTAGTGATACCTTCTTGCTCCATTGGGTGTGTTGCACTTTCTAGTAATATCTGGGAAAGGGCCAATACATTCACATAGCCCATAGAGGTACATGCCAATCTGGCCAATAATCCATGCCCAGATCTACCTCAGACTATCTTGTAAGGCAATGGTGGGCAATAATTTTTGATGAGGGGCCATTCGAAGAATTTCTTAAGTGGTCAGAGGCTGCACTCTTCCATGATATTACTGGAGGAGATGTGGGGTCTGGGATGGAGGTTGGGTGCAAATGTGAGCTTGGGGTAAAGGATTGGGATGCATGAGGGAGTGAGAGATCGGGGAGGGAGTTTGGGTGAAGGAGAATATTGTGACCTGGGGCAGGAAACTGTGGTGCAGGATCCGAGAGGGGGTTGTGACCTGGAGAAGTGGTGTAGAAGAGGATGCAAGGTCTGGGAAGGGATTGTGACCTGGGGCAGGAATGCAGGAGGTGGTGCAGGAATTTCATTTGTGACTGGGGATAGGGGACTGGGGTCCAAGGTATGGGAGGAGTTTGTGACCTGGAGGAGGGGTGTAAGAGGGAGTGCAGAATCTGGGAAGGGGTACAGGTGCAGGAGCAGGGGTGCAGAGGGTTTGGGTTACATGGGGTAGAGATTCAGGAGAGGGCGAGGGGTGCCCGAGGCAGAACCTGGCCTAGAGGCACTTACCTTGGTGTCTCCTGGCCAGCAGCCCAGCTGGTTCCTCAGCCGGAGTCCCTGCCTTCCATGCCCCAGCACTGGCTGCAGGGACCATGTGTGGCTCTGAATGCTGTGAACCTGGAGCGGGGAGGGTACTCTGCATGCTGCCTGTCTGGCAAATGGGCAGCTCCCATTGGCTGGAAATTAGTGAATGGAAGCTTCAAGATTTTGCTGGGGTGGGGGCAACCGCGATGCTGCTCTATCTCCTTCCCCAGGCTTGCAGTGTTCAAAGAGCTGCTCTGAGCAGTGTGTGAGGGCAGAGGAGGCAAGGAGCCTGGAGGAGACTCCTGTGGGCCAGATTTGGTGGCTTGGCAGGCCAGATGCAGCTCCTGGGCCATATTTTGCCCACTCCTGTGCTAAGGTATAGATTTTGATCCATATGTGTGTCAGAGTTGTTTTTTTTTCCTTAGAAGATGAAAGAAGTGGTAATTATCGGGGCTGTTCAGACACTAAGTCTGACTGAGGATCTGACTTCCGATCTGAACCTGACTACAGAAGAAAGAGCAGTGGTTTCGATTTTTAAATGTTAGTCTAGATGATCAGAGAACCCTATGCTTTGAGTGTTCCTAGTTTCTGACCGCCAGAAGCTAGGAATGGATGATGGGATGGATCACTTGATGATTACCTGTTCTGTTCATTGCCTCTGAAGCATCTGGATACAGGGGAGTGTCTGAGAGCACTCCAATGGCCACTAATTTCCTAAGTTTCTACCATGAGAGGTGTAACCATTGGTGCATCCTATAAATATGAATATAAAGAGGCCACTTAAAGAAGAACTAGTAGTATAGATGCTAGCAATACCTACTGTGCCAAAACAATGGAGCCAATATTTTCAGTGGACAATGTCAATGTTCTTTGTCCTAAATTAGTTCAACAGCTGAGTGTGACATAAGCCTGTGTAGATATTTTGTATCATCCCTTTGTTGCATTCTTGTGTAAGTGGGCAAGACATTAACATGTAAGAATTCTGCTCTCCATGCATTTCAGAGAGCACACCATACTTTACTATCCCCACAAAAACGCACCAGAATGAGCAGAGAGATGCTACAATTTATATATACCACATGTATATACTGCACCTTACCCCACAATGTACTTGGACTTTAAGAAAGCTTTTGACAGGGTCCCACACCAAAGGCTTTTAAGCCAAGTAGGCAATCATGAAATAAGGAAGAAGGTCCTCTCATGGATCAGTAGCTGGTTAAAAGACAGGAAACAAAGGGTAGGAATAAACAGTCAGTTTTAAATACCAGAATCCCCTGAGACACCTGTACTATGCTCAGTGCTATTAGTACTCTGAAAACATCCATTTATTGTGCAGAAATAGTCAAAAAAGCTATGATTCAACATTACCACCAGAACAGGTAGAGCTCATAGAGCTGAGGATTAAACTGTTTTATATGGTAACACAAAAGCAAATATACAACAAAATAGACATGAAAGCAATTACAGTGACATCAGAAAAAGCAAAGACTACAGCAGGATGCCAGAAATGATGGAAGGCTGTGGCAAAGGCCCAACATTCCACTTGTTATAGAGAGGCAGAAGAGAAGAGATAATTATACCAGTATACTAATGCCAGTAAATTTCCCAATGTAGAGATGGTCAGACACCAAGGAGGATGTAAGTGTGTTGAGTCTGTTCTGCTCCAGTAACTAAGAGCGAAGTCTAGCTAAACTTAAATCATTTTTCTAAAGTTTTGTTCCAACTGCTAAATAAAAACGCTTCCTTAAAAACAAAACTATTAGCTGATACCACCGGTCACATTTTCACAAAGAAATGCAGGTGCCAGAAGCCCACTGGACCTTCAGGGAGATAAGTGATTGGTTATATATAGACAAATGAACACAAGTCCTGGATAGGGTTGCCAGATGGGTTAATCAAAAATACCGAAACACCTCCCCCCCAAAAAAAACCACTGGGAAAAAAATTCTGTTGAGAACAAAAAAAGGGGGAGACCAAAGTTGTTGAGCAAACCCCCCCGACAGCAGTTATTAAGCAAAACAATTAAAAAAAAATCAGCATGGCCCCTTTAAGAAGAGGCTTTTTTGCCACCAGCCACCTTGTTTTTCTGTTCCAGCCACAAGACAAGGTAAGTCAGAGGTGGAGGGGTGTCCGGGGGGCCGGGCCCGGTTGCTGAGTGGGTCGTAGGGTTGGCCGGTGTCCGGTATTTTCACCTCCTGGTGACATTTTAGGTGTCCGATATTTTCTGAATTTTTTTACCGGACAGGAGGCGAAAATACCGGACTGTCTGGGTCAATACCGGACACCTGGCAACCCTAGTCCTGGACTGAGTGGAACAATCACAAGGTTGCCTCCTGAGAGAAGAAAACCGTGTAATGAATTGTGCTAATCAAGTATCTATACTAAGCAATTGTAGAGAAACGAATGCTGTATTTTATAAGAAAATATAAAGGAATATTTGGTTTTTGTATGTGTTACTGGTGAGGCAGCATTTCAGAGCTTGGCTAAAACAGCTTTAGGAATGTGTAAACCACGAAAGCGAAAGGGCCCAGGGCTCCAGCTGCTTCTATTGCGGCAGTAGCAGTGGCCAAAGCCCCAGACCCTTTAAATTGCTGCTGGAGCCCACTGCAGAGTGTGCTCCAGAGGCCCTAGAGGTGTTCTCTGGATGGTGCTGAGGGCTAAGGAGGGTGGCAGAGCATGGCCCGGGCAGTGCTGAGGGCCGGCCGGCTTCCTCCAGCGCCATCCCTTCTGAGAGCGCAGAGCCCTCCCCCCACCCCTTGCCCAGGGACCCACTACACTCTTGGTTCCCCTTCTTTTGTGTCTTACTTTGTGAAAAAGGAACAACCAAAGGCCAGAAAATGAGTCCATTATGATAAAAATGGAAAAAAGACAGTAGGCTGGATAGCAAAGAACATACGACAGAAGTAAATTTTAGCAGGATAAGCAAAATATATTTGTTTAGGTTCTTTTTTTGTATTTATACATGAAAATGTTTTAATTAGATAAGTACACTGAGGAGGTAATTGAGGAAATTGAGCTTGAGCTAAGTTACTGAAGAGTGATAAAAGATAGGAGACCAACAACAGATTATTAATGGGAAGAACACAGCAATCTTGCAAGTCCAAATTGAAGTAATTTTGTTCTTCATCTTACACAGGTGAGGGTAAGAGTCTTTCACCTGAGGAGTGCACTCAATACAAAGAGGACAGAAAGCAGCTCTCTCATGACTCCCTCTAAGGTAATTAATATTTCTTTTGTTACCATTTGCATTCCATGACATGCAGACTATAACCATAAATGTGCAGGATTTGAAGAGAAGCTGAAAAATTCTATTCCCCTCTTCTAAAACATTTTTCAAAGTATTAGTCTATTTTTTAATCACTATGCTCCTTGCATTTGTAGGACTGAAAATTTTATACAAGAAAGGTGTCTTAGAAGTACTGCTAAAAACCTTAAATACACAAAGAAAAGCTGTGGACATAAGAGATTGTGTTGTTTGCTAAAAGCTAGCCAGCTCTGGTGAATAAATTTAATAATAAGGCTTAGTAAATGAGGCCACCCACCATGCTATATACCAAGTCAGACACTCTCAGACATGGGGGACAGTAGGTTGAGACACTGCCAGTTCACTTAGGAGCGGTGGTGTGGTGTTACTTATACACACACACCCATCCACAGCCTCCTTTTCCCCAGTCTATAAATGATGCTTACCTTCTTCCCCTCAAAAAGGGTATGTCTACACTAGCCACCCTAGTTCGAACTAGGGTGGCTAATGTAGTCATTCGAACTTGCAAATGAAGCCGGGATTAAAATATCCGGGCTTTATTTACATGTTCTAGCGCCCGTCATTTTTAAATGTCCGGTAGTTGAACTCCTGCCCGCGGCTACGCGTACGGGCTAGGTAGTTGAACTAAAGCCCTAATTCAGACTACCGTTACTCCTCATTGCGGGAGGAGTAGCGGTAGTCGAAGTAGGGGCTTTGGTTCGAACTACCTGGCCGTGCAGCGTAGCAGAAGTTCAACTACGAACATTAAAATGAATGGCGCTCGAAACTATGCAAATAAAGCCGGGATATTTTAATCCGAGCTTCATTACAAGTTCGAATGACTACATTAGCCACCTAGTTCGAACTAAGTAACTAATGTAGACATACCCAGAGATTCTTGGACAAAAATAATTAAGTACAACAAACATGAAGCATCACTGGTTTCCCTCTTCACAGATTTAGGAACCTCCCCACTAGCCCACACCAATCCTGACTCTTTATGGTCGGATCATAAGCTTTACTATGTAATAGTATTTGTTTTTCCTCCCTCCTGTAGTCCCTAATAAGGAACTTGTTGACTAGAGATACTGCAAAATTGCAGAAAAGAAAAAGGGATGAGATAGTAATGTACAAAAAATAGATGGATGAGATCTAGGATTTGTTTTTAAATACAATTTCCGTTTGGCAAATTACCTGATTTTAAGCTGTTGGATTGACATACAGAATAGCAACCACATTTACTGCTCATTTGTTATTGCAATATTACATTAGTAGGATAATCTTTCATCACCTCCTTATTTCTTTCTTCACTCTATTTCCTGTCACGCACAAAGAACTATCTATATGATAGTTTACTCTAGCAAAGGTTTCACCATAAATTCAAACCAACATCTTCCTTCCATGCAAGATCTAATAAAAAATCATATTAAGCTTTTCAAAACTAGGTATCCTGTGAGGTGAACTAACAAACATTAATCAGTAATCTTGCTCCAATTGAGGCCAATCGCAAAACCGTCAATGAAAGCAGGATTGGATACTAACAAGCCAGATTCCAGGACTTTTAGGGACTACCAGTAGTGTGTGCTGTGACATGAAGAAAGAAATTTTGCCTACTGGGAGGCATGGTCATGGCTCCCATATAGAATCCAGACTTGTCTCACCCTCTCTGCTATTAAGAAAGCTGGATGGGGTTGGCAAGTTTAAGTAACCTGCCATCTGATTAAAGGCAGCAATATAGGTTGAACCTATATGGTCTGGGATTCTCTGGTCCGCCAACGTTCGTGGTCTGACCATGGATGGAAGGACCACAGATGTTGCTGGACGAAAGAGCCTCAGCACAGAGGTGGCCAATGGCTGGGAGCAGAGCCAGCCAACGGGGCAGCAGAGCCTGCAGCTGGCTGGGCTGGGAGTGGGGGACAGCAGAGCTCGCAGCGGGCCAGGAAGTCACCAGCACCACCGGAGCGTGCGTGCGTGCATGTGTGTGCACCAAGCCCACAGCCGGGGGGCTGCAAGCCAGCGGGGACACCAGAGTCCGCAGGTGTGTGTGTACCACAGCCAGCGGGGCCAGGAGGGGGGCGGGGCCGCAGAGCCCATAGCTGGCGGGGCCACCGGAGCTTACAGGGTGCTGAAGGCAGTGGTGCCAGGTATCTGGGGAGGTGAGTCCAGCAGACTGTCTGGCATCCCCCCCAACCTTCCCTGGTCCGGAAAACTCCCTTGTCCAGAACTGGTTGGGACCCGAGTGAGCCGGACCAGGGAGGTCCAATCTGTACCAGGTTATGTCATGTCTAGGAGCAGCCAGAAACTTGAATGGAAACAGGCAGTGGTGGAGAAATGGAAAGCAAAGCCTGTGGCAGAAAGAGTGGGTTCGAATTGCATTGGCCTACTGGAATTGCGGGCATATGACATTTAGGAGTGGTGGTAAGGCCAAGAGAATAAAAAAAGGAAGTGAAAATATTTTAATTTTATCAGAAGAGAGAAAAAAAAGTAACAGGCAGGATGGAAGGACAGAGGGGAAGGAAGGAATGTACTTTCCTTCACTGATCTGTGGGTTAGTGGAAGAATCAATAAAAAAATCCATCATTTCAAGTTATTTTTCAACACATACAATAAAACCAACAACTCTTCTGTACACTACTTCCAAAGCAAAATCTTTGTTAATAAATTGTCAAAGATTCAATATATTTAAGGAAGAATATGATTCTTCAGTTACGTAGACAAGCTTCATTTAACATAAAGTACTATGTATTCCCTTCCAGTCAACATATGGACTGGAAAAGGGCTTTATCCGTATCCAGTATTTCTGAAAACTGAAATAAAAATGGTCAACAACTAAAGCAGAAACACATGCGTTCTAACATCAGAGTATTTAAGGACAACAGTTTGGTTGAAAGAGTCATCTGAATTGTCTAAAATGTTCTCTATTTTTACATAAAATGTACTATCACTAAGATTCCACACCAGATATGCCCTATATTGCATATTTTATATGATGTTTTGGACTGTTGCCATTTTTACTTCAATACATACTAACAACTGGAAAGGGATGTATTTTATGAACTATTGTGTCAATTTCACAATGTGAGCAAATCCTGTTAATTTGCAAAAAATAAAATAAGACGTTATCAGCCTGCCTGATGGACCAAAAAGCACTGTATGAGCAAAAGTGACAAGAACTGACAAGTATTTTCTCAGTATATTCTTTATAGTAAAGGATTTCATATCCAATTTGTAATTTCATACACATCAGAAATAAAAAGACTTACTCCTCCTACCCCACCAATCTAAGTAATCGCTACACAAGGTATATTAGCCATTTCAAATACAGGCAGTCCCCGGGTTATGTGGATCTGACTTACGTCGGATCCCTACTTAAGAACGGGGTGAGGGAACCCCGCACTAGCTGCGCCCCCCCCCCAGCAGACCGCCGAGACGCGCCGCGACAGTCCCACCGCCCTCGTCCTCCGCGGCAAGAAAAGCTGCTCCGCGTCTCCCTGGTCTGCTGGGGGGGGGGCCCCCAGCAGACCAGGGAGACGCGGAGCAAAGCTGCAGAGGACGGGGGCGGCGGGACCACGGTGCGTCTCGGCGGTCCCGCCGCCCGCGTCCTCCGCGGCGAGAAAAGCCGCTCCACGTCTCCCTGGTCGGAGCAGACCAGGGAGATGCGGAGCGGCTTTTTCGCCGTGGAGGGCGCGGCGGCGACCGCCGAGCGCGCCGCGATCCCGCCGTCCCGTCCTCCGCAGCGAGAAAAAGCCTGGTCTGCTGGGGCGGGGCGCGCAGCTAGTGCGCCGCCGCCGCCGCCCCTCCCCAGCAGACCAGGCTTTTCGCCGGCGCCTGGGGTAGAGCAGCTGGGGGCTGCCGGGTTGGTCCCACAGCGCCGAGGTGCGGCGCTACTGGACCAACCCAGCAGCACCCCAGCTGCTCTGCCCCAGGCGTCCCAAGTCAGCCGCTGCTGAAACTGACCAGAGGCTGACTACAGGAAGCCCGAGGCAGAGCTGGAATCAGCCGCTGGTCAGTTTCAGCAGCGGCTGACTTGGGGACGCCTGGGGCAGAGCAGCTGGGGTGCTGCCAGGTTGGTCAGTAGCGCCGAGGAGCGGCGCTGCGGGACCAACCCAGCAGCACCCAGCTGCTCTGCCCCAGGCGTCCCCAAGAGCAGCTGGGGTGCTACCGGGTTGGTCCCGCCGCGCCAAGGGTCGGCGCTACCAGACCAACCCAGCAGCACTCCAGCTGCTCTGCCCCAGGCGTGTCCGATTCAGCCGCTGCTGGTCAGTTTCAATAGCGGCTGAATCTGGACACCTGGGACAGAGCAGCTGGGGCGCTGCCGGGTTGGTCCCCTCAGTGCCGCACCTCGGCGCTGCGGAGACCAACCTGGCAGCACCCCAGCTGCTCTACCCCAGGTGTCCCCAAGTCAGCTGCTGCTGAAACTGATCAGCGGCTGATTCCAGGAAGCCCGGGGCAAAGCAGCTCTGCCTCGGGCTTCCTGTAGTCAGCCGCTGGTCAGTTTCAGCAGCGGCTGAATCGGGGACACCTGGGGTACAGTATGTACCAGTTCCGACTTACATACAAATTCAACTTAAGAACAAACCTACAGTCCCTATCTTGTACGTAACCCGGGGACTGCCTGTATATTTTACACAATGAAACTGGAAAAGTTAAATCAACTATAACTATTGTCAGCTAAAACATTTTTTTAGATCTCAGATTCTTTAGTATATTTATAGTAACGACTTCTGTATATACAATTGCTATAAAATTACATTAAAGAAGGTGCAGCAAAATGAGGGCCCCTCTTGATTTCCCCTAACATGGATGACAGAGTCTCTCGGGCACTTTTAATCTCTCTTTTAGAATAGTAAATTGAAAGCTGAGGTGTAAATTCACCCGTCTGTCTTTCTGTGAAATAGTTGCATTTGAGAAGACACTTTAAAAGATTACACAATTCCCTAAAACTTGCAGTTTATTGTGAAAACAAAGATTTGTATATGGTATGACTTAAAATATCAAATATTTGAATTTATAGTAAATAATTAGTATAAAAATTGAAAAGAGTATTATTGTAAAGTCTCATTTCAGATGCATATGTCAGTTGGCATTATTGTAAAGTCTAACTGACATATGCATCTGAAATGTATTTATCCCAAAAGACAATTAACTTAGCCAACTTCAGTCAGAACAAATTTACATTTATACTGCAACAATAAATTAGCTATTCAATATTTAAAAAATATAAAACTCATCCTTTCTAACCTTTATTAGATATTGCTGTGATTGGATGTTCCTTTTATGGATTTCTTAAAATCATCTGAGCTAAAAGGCTATATAAAGAATATATTTCATTTTCAATTTTTATAGCTATTTTATAATCAAATAATTTTAAAAAATTATCACTGAAGTTTTCTAATTAAAGATGAAATCTTGCAGTCCAATTTATATCTTTTACAACTTCTGATAACACAGATATCTTTACAGCTATAATAGAAACAAACATCTTTATGATATGTTCTCTTTCTCAAATACATTTTCACTTGAAGTTCTGATGACATCAACTAGAACAAATGTAAAACAGTATAAAGCCGGGTGTAATAATAAATAAATAAATAAATAAATAAGAATGTACCTCTCCCATCTAGAAGGTCAGACTAAAGATCTGGTAGTCCTTTGTGGACTTAAGACTCCATGACTGTAACTTTACTCTCCTAGAGTTTCTGAATCAGAGCCTATCTTTGAAGTCTGTACTAGGAAACAATGAAGATGGAGGAGGGGTTGTATTAATTCCCAAATTATCCAAATTCATTATAATATTGAATAAATAAATAATTACAAGTAGCTGTTTTAAGCTTCTTTTGTATTTAGTTCTTTAATCCTTATAGTGCTACATTTTAAATATATTTTCCCAATTTTGTAGCTAGGCGGATGATTTTAGACTAGATATGTCAACATATAGTCAACTAGATCAGTGGTTCTTAACAGTGGGCCATATGGCTCCCCAGGGGCCACGCCCTATCTCTCGGGGGCCACATGGAAAAAACGGAACATTAAGGAAAATTATGTACCTTTTTTTCGAGCTAACAGTGGCTATGAGGGGGGCCACAGAGGTATACGAAGCTCAGAAGGGGGCCAAGAGCAAAAAAAGGTTGAGAAACACTGGACTAGATGATTAACAGATAATCCTAGGTTTATCGGTTTATCTTCTCAATTACATGCATTCTCCCCTCACCCCCCGCCTTGCTGCCTCTGATCCAGAGGCAGAAAGGAACAAGGGCGGAGGGAGCAAGGAGCCGGTGCTCGAGGGATCTGGCTTAAAAGGTTTCCCCCAGCACCGGCTCCGTGGTGCTGGCTGGCCCAACCCTGTGCTGCTGCCCCTATCACAGGAAGCATGGGGAGGCTGCTGCCAAGCAGCCTCTGTCCGTGGCAGGCTCGATTGCCCCATGGACAGAGGTTACTCCGCATCTCACAGAGCAGCATCTGTCTCCAGGAGTCTGCAGTGAGCCCGGTTTCACGGCAACAGCCACTGTACACAGGGGGTCCAAACACTCCATGGACAAAGGCTGCTCCACATCCCACGGAGCAGCCTCTGTCTGTAGTGAGCCTGGGCCCGCTGCGGGCAAAGGCTGCTTTGCATCCTGTGGAGTAGCTTCTGTCCACAGGGAGCTGGGATTCCCCACGGACAGGGACTACTGCCAACCTGCGTGGGGCAGCAGGCAGCCAGTCTACACAGGGAGGTGGTTTTTAAACTGGCTCCCCTCATGGACTGGCTACCTCTGCCACCCACGCTGCTGCCTCTCATACAGAGGCACCAGCGCGGAGTGGCAGGGGGATCCTTGGGAGTGGGTCTGGGAGCGCACTGGCTGCTGGCCCAGCCCCCAGGGGCTATCTAATAGTTGTGTAACCGCAAAGATTTCATGTGGTTACACAGCTATTTAATTACCCATATCACACATCCCTATTTTAGACTCACATTCACATTTTGTCCACAAAATATTTCTAATAAGTGGTTTCTCAATTTTGAATACACAATTTTAAGTGCATCTGATGCTTCCCAATAAAAGCTATCATTTTTAAAGAAATAAGTATACTTTGAGGCTGCCTAGCTACTAATTTGAACAGTCTCATTTCCATTTTAATCAAGTGTTATGCAATGTCAAAAACTCTATCCCTGCTTGCTTTCTTGCTGTATCACATGTTCAGTGGTTCCAAGAATAATACAATATCCTCATACAAGTAAAATTAGCTTTTACTTTCATATATAGGAAATCAGAGGTGAAAGTAAGCAGGTACGCGCTGGTGCGCCACTCCAGTAAGAGCCCACTGGGGCACTCCGCTGCAGGTGGAGGCATGTGGCACAGCATGCAGTGAACTTTCTTAATTGGACTCCCACTCCAGGTTGATACTGGCAACCCGACACGCCACAGTAAGAGGCAGGCAGCCAGGTGAGGCAGACAGGACAAAGGGGCTGGCTGGGGGCACGCTGCAGGAGTGTGTATGCTCCCAGATAGGCACCTGGTGTATCCATGCCTATCTGGCTGCCCTTTCACTCACTGGATGCTGGGCAGTGCACGTGTAGTCCCTGGCATCCACTGCTGCTGGTACTCCCTGGGAAGAAGCCACGGGAAGAGAGTGGCAAGCAAGGGGGGAGGGGTTTCTCCCACCACCGCTGCCCATTTGCCTGTAGCAGTGCCCCCACACAGCTGGCATACAAGCTTCCTTGGCAGCAAACAGGAATAGGGGGTAGGGACTCATCCACCAGCCAGATAAGGTAACTCTGTCCAAGCCCACCCCCCTGCACACATACACCACCTGAGCCTCCCATATAAACCCCACACCAAGCCCTCTGCCCTGACTCCTGCAACCCCAGGCCCTTGGACCCCTGCCTTCAGCCTCCTACCATGCTTCCAGCCCCTGCCTTAACTCCTGCACCTCCTGCCTTGAGCTCCCCATGCTTAAATTTCTTCCAGGTACTGTTGCATCACACACACACCCCCAACCTCCTGCCCCCCAAGAGGAGGCTATGATATAACAATACCTATAAGAAATGTAATTTACTTTTACACCTGTAGGAAACTAATGTTTTGCTACAAAACAAGCAAGCAGCCAAATTTAAAACACCACTGATACACTAAATAGAGATCAAAGCAAGTTTTAAATGAATATTCAAAATAGAAAAAAAAATGTCAAAATGCCAGTTTCTAAAGTTGACAATACAGTTTTCCCTTCCATTAGCAAATCTCTTTAATTGGCTATAAAATGTAATATTAAAATTGTTGTAAGGCAAGGAGTGCACAAATTTCTTTCAACTTGAGGCACATTGCCAGGAGTTTGAGGGCTATGCTCTATTTACATAAAATGAAGCAAATTAAAATCCCTGCTTGTCTTAATTAAATGAAATTGGAGTTCTATACACTGGGTTTTATAGGGTGGAATTTTGACCTTGCTGAAGTTAATCCATGTTTTGAAACAGACTTCAAAAAGGCCAGGAATTCACCCTTAGTCTCTACAGATTGCACCTTCCTATGGCAAAGGGATGGGTTGAGGAATTATAGAAGTCCTTGGACATCATCTGAATTATTTTTCAAAACAATAACTGGAAGTATAATTGATTACAAGTAAGCTCTGAATGCTTGATTTAGATACTCCACTGAAGGTTATTTTATCCAATAGGTCTCACTTTATCCATGTTTCTTTGTAATAACTTTCCATAACAAGAATCCTCTTTTTGTTGCTACAGATTTTCTTTTGATTAGTTTGATAAGCAAAGAGACATATACAGTATCTAAATAGTGGTGTGAATATGGACTATACATCCAATAAACTGTGTTTATGAAATAGTAAGGCTACATTAAAACCAAAAGCTTGGAAATGTATGTTAATGTTCCAGCATCAAAGTTAATTTAGACACGTTCTGTATCTTTTATATTTAAATATATACAGTCATATAGGGTATGTCTACACTTGCACCCTCTTTCGAGAGAGGGATACAAATGAAGACATTCGAAATAGCAAATGAATCCAGGATTTAAATATCCCGCTCTTCATTTGCATAGTTGCGTTATGGCGCTATTTCAAAATAGGGCTATTTTGAAATAACAGACGCTGTTAAGATGCAGTTATTTCAAGAGAAAACCCTTCTCTTGAAATAACCGCATCTTAACAGCGTCTGTAATTTCGAAATAGCGCCATAACGTGAATATGCAAATGAAGCGCGGGATATTTAAATCCCGGCTTCATTTGCAATTTTGAATGTCTTCATTTGCATCCCTCTCTCGAAAGAGGGTGCAAGTGTAGACATACCCATATTTAAAAAGGACACTAAATGTAAATTCAAGATTTTTTAAAAAATAAATTAAAAGTAGCTACCCAACATTGAATCCTCCTGAAATTTTTATGTTTTAGCAGACTCATTTTCCTTAAGACTTTCCCACTGTTGCTGTGTTACAAAAGAGAAAAACAACTGAAAACCAATTGCCAGTGCACCAACTACTGTCATGTGTAACAAAGGAAAACTGGGGGGGAAAAAAACAGAAAAAATATTTTCTTCTAACCTCTTTCAGTAATCTTACATATTGCTTGTAAAAAAATAGCTAAAAAGCCAGGCAGTAAGGTGATTTTTAAGTTATGTTCCTTTATGTTACATATTTAATAAAGAACAATATTTTCCAGCTTTTCATTTCTTGTCCTTTTTATAAATGAAGGGAAAGAAAGTCAGTTTTTTAAAAAACAAACCAGAATGCATTTGTCTGTAGGGTTGCCAGGTGTCCCGTTTTGAACCGGACAGTCCGGTCTTTTAGCTTTCTGTCCGGGGGAAACAAATTGAGAAAATACCAGACATATAAATGTCCAATATTTTCTAATTAAGTAAGTTTTATTATTATCATGAGTATCAGTACGTAGTTGCATACTGCCTGGCTGGTAGACACGCTCACGCTTCGTGAGCGGGTCTACCAGCCAGGCAATACGCAACTACTCAGTAGAGAGGAAGGGGGCGGGGGTAGGGCTGGATGGAATCCCCAGGGCCAGACTCACCCGTGCGCCCTGCCGGGACTGTGAGTGGGATGGGCAGCACCCCAGGATCTGCATGCGCCTGGGCCGACCCTGCTCCCCGCCGGCCGGTCTCCCTCCTCCCGCTCCCCCCGACCCCTGCCTGGCCAGCCTCGCTCCCCTCCCAGCCGGTTCCTGCCCCCTTCTCCCCCATCTGAGATCAAGTGTGTCTGGTATTTTTTTTAAACCATCTGGTAACCCTACTTGTCTGCACGTATGTGCCATGAGCACCTTAAGATTTACAGCAGAGGTCCCAAAACTGTGAGGCATGCCCCCCCTAAGCAGGCAAGGATAGGGTTGCCAGGCGTCCGGTTTTGAACCGGACAGTCCAGTATTGGAGCTTTCTGTTCGGAAAACAAATTGAGAAAATATAAATGAGAAAATATAAATGGCCGGTATTTTCTAAATACTGTAAGATGTAATGTAGATTGTGATGTAATGTCAAGTGTGTCCGGTATTTTTGTTGAAACCATCTGACAAACCTAGGCAAGGAGAAAAGTTCAGCAGGGTGGGGCACTCACCAGATCAGGCTTCTGGCCCTGGTTGCTGAGCCTGAGTCCCAGCTGCCAGCCTCAGCCCTTGCTCCTGTCCATATCACCATCTCCCAGAGCTGCAAAACTACGCAGTACGGTGGAGGTGGACATAAATGAGGGGGGCGTAAGATAAAAAGTTTGGGGGCCACCCTTGTGCTATGCACCTGTACATAGTATGAGACATTCCATGTCCCAAACAACTTAAAGCCTAAACAATTAAGACAAAAGTTAAAGAGAGAGAGAGAAACAGAGGCACAGAGACATGAAGTAACTTGGTTAAGACTGTACAGCAAGTTAGTGGTAGTGCCAGGAACAGACCCAGTTCAGTCTTCTATCCATTGGATCAAGCTCTCTCTCATACCCTAATATTAATCTGCCCTAGGATGGCAACACACAGGATAAATAACTGATTTTGAATGTTTTGAAGTATATTCATATTGTGTGAATCGTACATATTAACATTATTATTGAATATACCAAGCAAAATTTGCAGTTTAGGTTTTCCAAAATATATAAAGTTCTGATGATGACCACTGTGGTAATAATTCTGTCTGTGGACATAGGGTACAAACTGCTGCTGTTTTTGTCTGCAACTGTACCAGACCGGAACACTGCGGTTTTTGCTGGTTGTCACCTGCCATGGACTTCCATAACCAAAGTAACAAACAACTCAATTCAAGATCTATGAAAACCCATAACTGAACCTAACACCCATAAAAGATTTATTGCCATGTACAATGTATTAAAACTGCTTCCATGGCAGCAAGCATTTACCAAACTTGAGGGAATTCCCCTCTCCCCATGAGAATATTAAATTAACTGTTTCTAAAAATAAGGTTGGAGTATTCAGGGTAGAATATTCTTCAATATTTCACCTTTGAAAATGAATTCACTTCAATCATAACAAATGGTTATATTAGAAATTTTAGTGCAAATTCTAGTGAAATATATCAGGCTAGTACCAACTGATACCTGGGGGTATGTCTAGACTACATGGCTCCGTTGACGGAGCCATGTAGATGAGTTTACTAGACATAGGGGAAATGAAGCTGAGATTTAAATAACTGCCGCTTCATTTACATCAAAATGGCCGCCACACTGTGCCAATCAGCTGTTTGGCGGCACAGCGGGGCAGTCTGGACGCTCCGCGGTTGACAACGGAAGTCTTTGTCAACCACTCCGGTAAACCTCATTCCACGAGGCATAATGGAGCAGTCGACAAAGGCTTTCGTTGTCGACCGCGGAGCGTCCAGACTGCCCCGCTGTGCCTCCAAACAGCTGATCGGCACAGCGCAGTGTCTATTTTGATGTAAATGAAGTGGCGATTATTTAAATCGCTGCTTCATTTCCCCTATGTCTAGTAAACTCATCTATATGGCTCCGTCGACAGAGCCATGTAGTCTAGACATACCCTAAAAGATTTGAACCATGAGGCAAGTGATGGGGTGGGTCTGGAGAAGGCCAAAACAATCAAAATGGGTTAATGTAAAATTTCCCTTTTCTGACATAAACCACTAAACAGCATAACCTCACACTACTAATGTTTGAAATTCTGCTGAAAGGAAAGCTGAATTCCATAAACAGAAGTTATTTAGCACTATGCAACATCTGAAGATCTGAGCTATGCTCATTTGTAAAGGTTTTTTTTGTTTTGTTTGTTTCTTCTTACAAACAGGGCAAACCTTAAAAAGATGGAGAATATGGGCGCAAAATAGCACTAACAAAATGAGAACATCAAAAGCAATACACACTTGATTTCCTGAATAGCTAATTGGAGTTCTAGTACTGTAAATTCCACCATTCATTTTTAATCTTGAGAGGTAAGTATTTTTTAACTTGATCACTGTTTGTTTTTTACGTTTTGATACATTGTGATAGTTCTTTACAGACATCTATTACGCATCCAGCTCATAAATGACCTCCAACATATTTCAGTGCAGTGTGTACTATACAGAGTTCTTTGGTATCCACAGGAACAGTTACCAACTGATGTGTACTTCCTTCCCTCAAGAGCTTGTTTTGAATAATAAACTATTCCAGGGGAAAATACATTATCTTGTCTAATCAAATATTAAAATGAGACTAATTTCATTCCAGGGTTTTACAGAAATGTGTGTGACAGTGACCTTTAATTAAGTAATAACAAAAAAGTAAGATGGTGAAAGCTGAGTAATGGAGACTACAAATAAGATTTTATAGCTGCACTTAAACTGCTTAAAGAATTAATAAAAAGGTAAGTGCACATCAAGACATCCATTGTTTACTAAATACATCTTATAAAAGGTTTATTTTCTAACTATTAATATCAGTTTATTAATAAAAATATCTAAACAAATAGCAAAAAACACTGTTCATGCAATATTAACATATTTTTGTTACTCTCACTCTATGGATATTTATTCAACTGATTATTTTCAGATTATTTAAAAATCAACCATATGACATAAAAAGTATGTACTGTGCCTTTCCCTAAAAAGCAATTCAGCTATCTTACAGGACACACATGTAGGGCAACACTGAACAAAAATAAAACTCAGCTCTTCCTGGTGTCTTATCTTCAGGCTCAGCAGAATAAACCCAGGAATCCCTTTAAGATCTTGTGCTGGGAGAAAACTCTGGAGACTCCCCCTCTCAATTTCTGTCAGCAGGAGAAAGGAAGGGCAGGAGCAGTGAAGTAAGAGGAAGAAATAAAAGGAAGACATTTGAGAACCTTTTTCAACCCTCCCCAATCATCTTCTACAAGCCTGTTATAAAGTGAAATCAACTATGGAGAATGGGGGATAAATGGGACAGAAATTAGTTTGCTGGCACTCAAAGATTAGTAATTAGGAGAAATTAATATGTAAAGCTATTAAAATACATTTTACTGATTACAATGACTGCAGCCTAGAGACAATAGGTATTCTACTAAGTTACCCTTTGGTTAAATAGATTCCCAAGACTGACATATTACCCACAACATTCAGGCAATATACAGAAACAATGTCAAGAATTATTTCAATAGCTAGGCAATATTTTACTTCTGTTTACCTCAGAGCTAGTCTGTTAGTATTCTCTATATTCAATATCAATAGTACACTAATAGAATCTATGTTTGGATGGTATAACAGGTCTAATGTTAAAAAATGTCACATTTCCCTTAATTCATTTTCTAAACAGCATAGTTTGCCTGGTTAAACTTTTTAAATTTGATTCTCAGATATCTCTGATATCAGACAACCCTGAATTTCCTACAATGGCCTATGACTTAGTGTACTTCCCAAACTTGTACTGTTTTTATGTGTATGTAAACCACACAAACATTGTTTGAAACTCCCATTACCAATAATTTTCCTTCTAGCCACACCTATCATTTACTGTTGGGTATCAGCCTTCACTAAAAAACAATACATGAAGACATATAAATATTCCATAATACATTTTCAAAGGTCATGAAAACAGAAGTATTAAGTGCTCTTGGGTAAGAACAGTCTGGTATCTCATGTTTTAATGGAATACTGAAATGGTTGTTGACCGACAGGGAGTGTCTTACTGGTGCAGGAGACTGAACATTCACAAGAGCTGGACCTGAGATACAGTTGGTTAGTCTAGTTTAAAAAAACCCAATCAAGATGAATGTCCATTGTGCCATTTACAGAAGATTTTATCTTCACCCCAATATCCACAAGTGCAGTTTTATGCTGGTTTATGTAATGGTTTGAAAGCTGTAACATGGTATGGGGAAATACCTTTTTTCTTTTTATGGATAACTGACAATATATGTTTGTAGTATTTATATATAATCTGTTGTGTGACATGAATTAGGCAATACAATAGGCTTGATGGTCTCTCCAGTAATAGGTCTTTTCAGCCTATAGTTACATAGCAAGGTCTATAAAGAGTTGTCTGTTACACAAAATCTGCAGAACTAGACCTGTGGCATGCTGCATTTTGTAGCCCATAAAGGTTAATAAGTGACCTATTTTTAAAAGATGTTAAACTGTGTTATTAAAAGATCACATTAATCTTAGTTAGGAATAGCTGCGGCTAATGTAGCAATATTTCCATCATTCAACCATACTTCACAGAAGTCTAAAAATCCTCAAAGCAGATTTCAAACCCCAAACCAAAAATAGTAAAATTAATATTTTGCATATTTTTGTCAAGGAATGAAGGGTTTTCCCTGAGTCTTGGTCTTTTTTCAAGAATTTTGGTTTGGCTATAATCTATGTACTCCCTTTACCTATTCTCAGCCCAAAAAAGCAAGATGACTCAGCAAGCTGACACACAGCTATAAATTTTTTAAAAAGTACTCAGGAAAAAAGATATGATATAGGAAAGAAGAGAAAGATACTATTACTTTATACACAGAATGAAAACACAGGCAAATGTACACACCTGGTAAAAGAATAAATGAGTTAAGACTTTCATTTGGCTAATACAGTGCGCCCTCATGTTTTGGCATCTATTTCACCCAACTACTAACAAGGACTCACCCAAACAACACTGGAGAAAAAACAGCCCCAAAATAGAATGCTTTGTCCAAGTTCAGTCAGTCAATAAGTACAGCAAACAAAGAGAGCTCAAAGCAAACCAGCACTCCCACTAGCAGTAATAGAATGGAACTCCCCCAGCACTCTCATTGACAGCTAGAGCTGTGGCTTTTCTCATGATTTCCATCTCCATGTTACATAAAATGATCCTGAATTGTTTTTTTATTGTTTCCTTGGATGTTTGGAAGCCTAAAAAGCCATGTGTATAATAAAAACCACACCAAATTAAAATAATTACAAGCTCTTTAAAAAAAAATGGCCCAGATTATGAGAAAACTGAGAACCTGTCAAATTTAGATGGCACCAAAGCTGATCAAAGTCATTATTTATGTAATTTATTAGTATGGATGGCACAAACATGAGCTAAGATTGGTATTAGCTATGACATTTGGTAATATTTATGATATAAGCAGCATATCTCTCCTAATTATTACACAACCAAAAAATGATGTGGTATCTTTAATTAGATGATGCCCAAATAAACATGATTGGATTAGGTATGCCATTCAATTCATTAATTTTTTTTCTAAACCCACTGTCAAGCTCCATTTTTCTTTTCTATTTAATATTCTTGTTGCTGGAAAAAGTAAAAAGAAAAAAAATATCAAATTCTAAAGTATTACAGGTTGAACCTCTGTAGTCCAGCACTCTCAGGACCTGACCAATACCAAACCAGAGACTTTGACAGAGCACGGGGAGGTCAATATTGTCTAGTTGAATTATGAACACTTGCACTGCTTACTGGGCTCTTTGAAGACATTTAGGGGTCAATTAGAGGTAAATAACAGCACAGAGCACTAAGAGCCAGGACTGGTGGCTGTAAACAAATGTTATGGGACTGCAGGACACTTGGCCACATCCATGATAAGTGGACATCCGGCTAACTAAAATCATTCAACCTAGACAGGAACTGAAGACCAAATAACTAAGTCTTCTAATGAAGTCATCTCTCTATCAATAGACAGATGTCAATACAAAGGGTATGCCAGTTCAGAGACTTCAATTCAAAAGGGATACTATAAAACTCAAGTCTGTATAACCCTCAAATTCTAAAATCTAATTTTAAACCAGAATTTCCTACAGTGAGTAAAACTGGTATACTAGATATTAAAGACAGAAAACAGAGAAAGAAAATTTCTTTTCTCTTCAATACTATAAACTAGTCTAGATACGAACAAAATATCAAGATAAAAATGGAACATTAGAACAAGACAGGTGTTTACTCTAAGGATGTTAAATATTGTTTAATTTACTAGTCAAGTAGTCGATGGAATTTCCATTGACTACTCGACTAGTCGATAGGCACTTCTGCATTCCTCCTTTGAAATGTACAAGAGCCCCCAGTGGGGCTCTTGTACATTTCAAAGGAGGAATGCGGAACTTTGCATGCAGCCCAGTACCAGCGGGAAGTCCCGCTGACTCCAGGCTGCACACAGTACAACAGTCCCCAGCGGGGGCTCTTGTGCATTTCAAAGCAGAAGTGCCCTCATGGTATCTGGGGTCAGCGAGGAACTCCGAGTCTTCCCCTGACCCTGGGCTCCATCTTGCGCTGCTGATTTGAAATGCCACGCAGAGCCTGGGCTCAGCTGGAGACTCCCCAGTGGAACCCGGGATCAGCTGGGGACTCCCCAGCTGACTGTGGGTTCCGTTTGCCATTTCCCCCAGAAACCCTGGGCTCCACGTGGCAGCTGCCACTTTGAAATGCCACCTCAGTGTTTCAAAGCAGCAGTGCCGCACAGCTGATCCTGGGCTCAGCTGTGCAGCGTTGCTGCTTTTAAGTACCCCCTCTTCCCCTCCCCTTTGTGCTGTCTCTATCTGATAGAAGCAGCAAGGGGGGGGGGGGAGAATTGACTAGTCGACTGACTATCTGATAAGCATTTGCTTATCAGATAGTTGACTAGTCCTTAACATCCTTAGTTTGCTCTATGAAGACAACACAAAAGACTGTTTCAGTATTGCAGAGCAGAAAGAAGCATTCTTTATCCTTTTTTTCTGTTGAGACATCTTGGGAAGTAGGGATGTCCTCATGAAAAACTGGATCCTGGTTCCTATGAAGCCAGCTAACTCTACAACAGACTGAACTTTGAAGGGGAAACTTACTTTGTTAGATAGGAAAGGTAACTATGATTTAGTTTTGTATTGTAACCATTTGTTTCTACCACTCTCTCTTGTTTCTGATTAACTCGCCTTTCTTCCTTAAACAAACCTAATGTTTAGTATTAAAATAAATACTTTCATTTTATTGCATGTGCTCACAAGTGCTGTGTTATAAAGGAGAGGCAGATTTAAGGTAAAACTTATAAACTGGAGTACACTGCCTAATTGAGGGAAGAGGATCTGAGATTTCAGTGAGTAGCCAGTGGCAGGAGCTGTCTATCACAAGAGAAAGAAAGAAACTTGGAGACTGGGATGCTCCTATTATTAACCTGAAAGGTGAGGACAGGGCTGTCATAGCTGGAATAGAGTGCCTGAGCAGCTAACACCCAGCTACCATGGACAAGACTACTTCTCACTGGAGGCAGAGGTAACAAGGTGACTCGCAGTCCTGGGTATTCCAAGAATGGTCATACAAGCTAATTGGACTAATTTTGTCCTGTCCATGACATCACAGAACCATTTCTGGTGCTCCCTTGACTAATTATGTGAGCCAGAGTTGTTCTACAATTGATTTCTGATTAATATAGCCTTCTTGAATTTTGCTATGAAAATGCTGCAGGGACAGTAGGGCTGTCTTAGATCTGTGGACAAGCCGTTTTCTCTCAGTAGTACTAGCAGCTTTTAATCACTGCTTTGTTCAAGTGAGCATCTCAGCACTGAAGATATGTGGAAAATCTAAATAACGACACCCCCGTGAGATATCTTCTGTAGAGTCTTAATACTTACCTATCACGTAAGATAGTGTCAAACATTAAGACAAGTTTTAGCCATTTCTGATAATCTTTTTAGACACTGCTTTCCACTGGGGGCGGGGGGAGGGAGAGATGAAGAACAGTTGAAGGGGAGCCTCAAATAAAAGTGAGGCTATGAGATTACTCAGAGGCTTGCTGTCATAAATCTCAATCCGATAACATTAAAACATGGAATTCAATGGTGAAACATCTCAGAGTGGTAGCTGTGTTAGTCTGTATCTGTAAAAACAATGAGGAGTCCTGTGGCACCTTAGAGACAGATGTGTATGCCCTAACATGCTAATGTCCACAAAAGCTTATGCCCTAATATATCTGTTAGTCTCTAAGGTTATGTCTACACAGCAAGCCATTATTTCAAAATAATGGCGAGTTGGAGGACTTCTTACTCCGACTCCTGTAAACCTCATTTCACAGGGAGTAAGTGTTCTTCCTTCAACTTCCTGCTGTGTAGACAGTGCCAAAAGCGGAGGTAAGCTATTTCGACTTAAGCTATATAATTGACGTAGCTGAAGTTGCGCAGCTTAATTTGACTTTTGCCCTGCCATGTAGACACGCCCTAAGATGCCACAGAACTCCTCACTGTTTTTGTAGAATTCAATGTTTAACAAAGATCCAAAGCGAGAGAAAAAAATTCATGCAGGAAACTTTAAATGATAAGGGATTATTACTTCTTAACAGTGAACAGTGCTCTGAAACCTCATTTTCACAATCCTTTAATTTCAAATGTAAATATTTTTCAAAATTAAAACCTGACGTCTCCAAATCTGTATGGGACTAAAGTGGGCAAGATCCCACAAAATAATGAACATCTAAGAGACTTCCTTATTGCCAATAAGACCAAGGTGCATGGATACCTCTATTGCAAAATTTTCCAGAAGTAGAGCTAAAACTGAACTTGATATTGCACCTCAGTTATCGCCTCTGAATTAGTAAGACACTGACTAGTCAATGATTAATTGTTCTCCCAATTAAATTTCAGAAAGGAGAAGAAATCTTTTTTCCTTGTTTATTGTATGCCTGTGGTTTTTTAACAAGTTGCAGAACTACAAAATCACTATCTTAGCTGCTTTTCTGTTTTGGCACATATCAGCCTTCTGTTTTGGCACATATCTTTCCTCCTTTACCTGTTTGCTAATAGCTACCTTGCTTTAAGGAAAGGTTCTTAAAACAATGCCTTGCGCAAACAAGAGAGCCTTACTGGAAAAAATGTAGGATAGCACAGCACAGGAACTGCTAATGAGTCTATAGAATGGGGACATGAAGAAACCCAGGGAACCATCTCTAGAACTATAGAACCAGAGCTTGAAAGTCCTGCTGCTGTTTGATTTTTTGGGATGAGAAGAGGGGCAAGACCATGCTTTAAGCAAGAGACTAGAGAAAGATGCACGGAAACTGGAACTATTTGTGTAGTGAGGGTGTTTAGAGCCATTGAACCAAACTGCAAACTCTGTTTATAATGGAAACCACTTCACATTAAGGGGTGTGGCAGCACCCCAGCACTAGTGGTTCCAGCACCTATGCCTAGAAAGTTATAGATGAGGCAGCTGTTAGATTGAAGTGAGAAGCACAGAAACATGGCCCCAGGACATGGGTAATTTCAGCGGGGGGCATTTCAAACCTTAAGATTGATCTCAGGTTAGTGACCCCTTTCCCATGACATCATCTCTTTCCTTGCTGAAATCCTTTGGAGTCAGCATTTCCACCACAGCTCAGGCAGAAAGGCCCTTTCTGATCTACTCTGTGAGTGAAATTAACTAGTTTGACATTTTTTAAATGGCAGACGGGGAGGGGGGGGGGAGGGGAAGGAGGGGGAAAGTTATTTTTTTCAACTCAACCCAAGTAGCTGGATACATCATAGTATTTCTTTGCCATCAACTCAAAATTTCTTCTCACTCACCAAAACATACAAAATATATTTAACCTTCTTTCATCTTCACTGTTTCTTGTTGCACTTTTAAATGTGGCAGTGAGCCAATTTTTGGGAGTGTATCTGTTTCATACAGCAGGTCCCTCAAATGTGTTTTATAGCTTCCTAATTCTCCGTAACGTGAAAATGCTTTGAGAAATGAAAACGATTTGCTTTGGCTTTCATCATAGCACATAGGCCATTTAGCAGAGCACAGGCAGAGGGGACAGAGATAAAAAGAGGGGAAAAAACAATGGAGAAAAGCAAATCTCAAAAGCATTTTCATAGTAAGCAGAACAGCCGTCTCAACCAGCAAACCCATTCCCTATTTCTGCTTCTTTTGTCAGTCTACAGTACTCTTTCCCAGCAACCACAAGTTCTGAATCATTTAAGACCTAAGTTGACATAAAAACAACACAAGTTTTGCTGCTTACAGCATTTCCCCAAGGGAGATCAGAAAGTTCACAACATTTTTTTTCTAGTGAATACAGAGCAACAGGAACAGCAAGACAGAAAAAAATTGTGATATCATGGTACTGTATTTTTAAATATAGTTCTTTAAAAAGAAAAAGGATTATTAGCAATGGCCTTCTCCAATGCTACCACAGACTAATCATTTCCAATAAATATAGGGAACAATGAGCAGATCTGAAAGCACAGATGTCTTTCTTGGTATTGTAAACACTGCCCCCCCAAGCATTCTGAAGATTAATTTATTTTCCATTTTAAGAATTAAAATATGAAGTGTCTACCCTTTTTACAGAGAAGAAATAAGAAATTATTAGCTATGGTAGCCAATTTTAACAAAATGTTTTTTCAAAAGGAATACACAGTAACATATCAAATGGGGAGAAATGCTTCTGCACAGAGCAAAGAAACATTAGGCTGCAATTAACTTTTTAAATAAAATATTCAAGTTGTATGACTGTTGAATATACTAAAGGGAGAACAAGATAACTGTTGTGATATGAGCTTTGATGATGGCCCTATATAGTCTTCTATACATTTTCTTCTTTACTGAAACCTGAGTTCAGTTTTCATTTGCACTATTTGATTCAATTTAAGAGAAGTTATTTAGGATTCTGAACTTTTTTGATCTCCCTCGAACTAGGGTTATGGTGGTCCAGTTTAATGTTCTGTATGTCTTATAGGACATTATTATTAAAAACACAATATGAAAAAATTGTATAATAATGTTTATGTATTTTTTAAATCTATGAATTTGCACTTATCTGGCTTTTTTAAAAATTGTACTCATTTCAAATTTTACACCAGTCTATAGCTTATGATCCTCTAAGTAAGAAAGTTAAGCACCTATTTTTCCAGAATGTAAGGCCAACATTTTCAAACATGAATGCCTAATTTTCAGAAGTGCTGAGTCCCACCAAGTCCTTGTCATGTTTGTTTATCCACACTAACTATTTTAGAAATATGGCTTTTGAACATCAGGAGAAAACAACATTAAGAAAAATTCACTGGGGAATTGCTTCTCCCTGGGCCCCAGGACATACACAGGATTATTCTAAAATCTTCGTTGGTGGTTAGCACTCAAATGACATTTAATCTAAGCCTTGTTTAAAAAATCCTCAGGGAAATTTGACATATATTGAAAATTTGATACTTCATTCAGCCAAATGGTTCAAGCCCAAATTAGAGTTGATGGGTTTCATCTGGGTGGACAGAACACTTTCCTTAAACTGATGCATACAGTCATTACCTCCTCCTTCAAGTCTCTCCCTCAAGACTCACCTCTGCTGTGATGCCTAAAATAATGGCTAGCTTAAATAGCAAATGGAAACAACTAGATGTTTCTTTACCTATTTATAATACAAATAAAAAGACAATGTATTTATTGTATAAAGTCCTGCTTAGGTTCCTATAGAAGAGAGTTGCTTGGAAACACGAAGGGGTGGGGGTGGGGGAGAATCTATATAGAATTTCACCCATTACATTATCTGACTTTGCTTTTGTTTGAATTGGTAAGTACTTTGACATGAAAAACAGAATCTCTGCTCCTCAGCTATCCTGATCTTTATTTCCCAACTGACATTATCATTTGTTTATAATATATAATTCACTCATCAATGGAGGCCTCATCTATCCAAGAAAGATGACCCACTGCTGACAATGGGCATCAGCCCTGGGTAAAGTTGAACGAATACGGAACAAAGTTTAGTGTAAGTATATTAAAGACAATGTTCAGCACCATTTTAAGAAGAGGTTAAAATCTCACCAAGTTTAAAAAAAGTAACTCATGGGTCAGAAGTAAAGCTGTTGGGGAGAGATGACTATACATTCATTTCTTTGTAACTGAGAGTAATGAACTATGTGGGCAGATTTAAATTTAAAAGGCCCTTAACTATTCTTTTCCTTGCTCTTAGATGCTTGGGTCTTATAAGTAACATGATAGGTAAGTACACTGTTGTCATTTTAGAACCTTTAATTGCTTTCTGAAACAACATTTTTGTTACCCAAGTGTTCTTATTTTTCCTTTTGTAAAGGTAAAAATTAAGTTAGTTTCTAAACTTTAAATAAATGGGATGGTGTAATCAGTAAATTATTAAATTAAACATGTGACCAGAGATGGTTGATATAATAGCGGCTAGAAAATAACATCCACTGTTCGCTAGTTAGTTTAAAATTGTCATGTAAAACACCAATCAGTGAAGTTCAAGGAGGACAGGTCCATCAATGGCTATTATCCAAAATGGTCAAGGATGCACACTCATGTTCCATGTGTCCCTAAACCAGCATTTTTCAAATGTGACCACTAGGGATTTTTCTGTGGCCATGACAATCTCCTGGGCAGAAATGGTGGCAGGGATAGAGGGAAAGAAGCAGCCCCTACCTTCAATGTCCAGTTATGTCTCCTGGATGTACTCCCTTGATGTTTGCTGGCACCTCCAGCCACAGATTTGCATCCTGCATCACACAGCCTCCGGGGTCTCCGGGTAGCATCTCTTTGGATGCATGAGACAGATGTGTTTTGTTTAATGCGGGAGTAACCTTTAATTCCACAGGTGGCCAATGAGCTCCCAACCTCACTTCCTTGGAGGTGGACGAGTTCCAGCCATAGAATCCTGGGTTCAGTTTCCCATCTCACTCTCCAGCTTCAGCTGCAGGGTTTCAACAATGGGCTTTGGGTTCCAGCTTGGGCTTCAGACCCAGGGCAGTGGAGCTCAGGCTTGGAAAAACAGTCAGAGCAGCCACCAGAAAGAACTGGCGGCTGCACTCACAGACCACCAAAAATTGTTTATGAGAATCCCTGTGCTAAACCTCCAACTGCCACAGCTGGGAGTGGACCAGAGGGGATGGAGCACTTGAAATGCTCTGTTCTGTTTGTTCCATCTTTAGCATCTGGCATGATCACTGTCGGAATCAGAATTTTGGAATAGACAGACTATTAGTCTGACCAAGTATGGCCACTCTTATGTAGGCACCCAGTTGACAAGCAATACACCACCCTATTATGGCCCCAGTTCTGCAATTTACATTGTGTAGGTGATTCTCCTATGCCCAAGCATAGATTGACTTCAACACGGTTACACATAGGTGTAAGACTCTAGTCCACTTGTGCATTATATATTTCAAGATTAGGGCCCATGTATGTAAATATCCTAAGGCATGATTTAATGCCCATTCAAGTCAATAGAGAGCTTCCCATTGACTTCTATGGGCATAGGATTGTACCCACAGAGAACAACAGGGAAAAAAGCACAATGCACGTAACATATTACTCTAATATCTTTGTTTTAGTAACTGTAGAATATGTTCTATAATTTTTTCCTTTTCTCTGTCAGTTTTAGTTTCGTTTAATTCAGAATCTAGTTTCATTTTCAAATAATGGCAATTTCTTAAATATCTTACTATCCATGAAAACTGCATGTTGAAAGGTCAAAACTTATCGAATCTAGCAACATTAATAAAGAAAATATCACTGTGGGATGCTACCAAGAGCACTGTATTTGGAGTATAGTAGAATACTTAAAAAAAAAAAAAATCAAGTAATTGGAATTAGAGAAATTCATGACATTTAACAGCTCATAAAATTGAACGTCTCTACATTTCATTAGATATGATGCATAAACTGATTTATCAATCGTTCAATGATACTGCTAATAATAAACAGTAACAAATGTAACAATATGATATAATCTTGCTTTACTCACTGCTCAAGTACATACATTGGTGGCTTGTTGAGCGAGGGATAAAAATAGTTGATATAGCAAGTCATTTACAGGATTCATAAAATCAGGTCTGTTAGTGATAAAGTCTATTAATTTTCTAAATTTTATGAAAATTCCATTTCATTTGTAAACAAAGACACAAAAAATTAAGACACTTTGCAAAAATTTCAAAACGGATATTTTCTTAATTACATGTAATTTATTCACGCTTTGCCAGGTTTCAGTGTAATTTCATCTAAAACTTTTGAATGCATGAGGATTTCCCCCATCTCTTTGCTCCTTAAAGCTACAAAAGGGATAAAAGATTTCCTTAACTATAGACAGACTACAAGCAGTGGTGTATTGAGTACTGGTTAGAGGACAGAACATGGCTCCTACAGCTCTAAAAAACACAGGCTCTACCATCTAAACTGAAGGAAGAACTCTGATAGCCGCCAGCTAGAGAATGATCCTTACATTCTTTCTAAGGCACAGGTGGCAATAAAAGAGTGGCAGTTCACCAGGGTTAACCCTTAGGGGCCGCTGCTGCTATATTTATCTGTGCCTCCACAGCTTCAGGAGGCCAGGAACAGCAAGCCACGGCCAACGGGAGCCGAGATCCCCAGTATCTGCGGAGGCGCAGGTAAATATGGCAGCATAGGAAACCGCCAGGGTTTAATCCTGGCAGACTGGATCCAGCCCAGGGGCCAGTATTTGCCCACCCCTGTTCTAAAGTATAGCTACAAATCAACGGAGGGCAACATGTTCATACAAAAGACCCTTGGCCTATTCGCATCCATAGTGTCTGCTGCTAAACACACACTCACTGTCCTGAATGAGAGCAAAATTCAGCCTATAATGCCTATTTGTATATAAATATAGTTTACAATTAGGGTAGATTCTGAGCAAAGCTACATAGCAGAAAACTCTATAGGGAGATAGAGCTTTTAAAGGAACTTTTTTTGTTCTTTAGGAAAACCATCCACTTCTATCTAATTTTATTTTTCATTATCTCCCTCACCACACCTTCACTCAGAATTTGAGTTCTGCAAATAGAAGCATTTTAAAGCCAAAAATACTGAATGTCCTATACATTATTTCATATATTTTGTCAACTAAAATTTCACATAAAAATAATAACCTGATCAAGTTAGTCATTTTATTGTTGTTGGATATTTTCCTGACTCTCAGAAAACAGGCTATAAACCAAAACAAATGTCAAGTAATTTCAGTAGATTAGTCCAGTAACATGCAGTACTATTAAGTATTAGTCCATAGTAATAACATGCACTACCATGAAATATCCTTTTAGCTAGAGGGTTAAAATTGTAAAATTACAACAGAGTAATGATATAAAAGGCAAGGATGACAAACTGTAAACATTACTCTAATATTTTGATTATCAAGATCCTTAATTTAAACAGAATGACATTTAGTTAAATAATTCAATGCATTCATTGTTTTGGCATATCAGTAACCACATAAACCGGTGGGATGGGGTGGAAACCTCAGGCCTGGGCGCCGGATGTGGTCCCTGGCTTGCCTGGATCTGGCCCACAAGGCTCAGTGATCCTCCTCCCCCGCATTGGGGGAGCCTGCGCTGGTGCTCCAGCCCCCCTGCCATCCACCTGTGGGGCTGGAGCACACAGAATCTGCTAGCCTGGATCCCCCTAGGCTCTGGTGTGCAAGGGGAATAGGGGGAGTGTGTGTGGCCTAAGGATGTTAAATATCAACTAACTGACCAATCGAATAGTCGACGATGCAATCTGCATCGCCTATTCAATTAGTCGATAGGGCGACTCTGCCTTTTAAGTGTAACAACAGCCCCTAGGGCTGTTGCTACATTTCAAAGGAGAAAGCGCGCATAGAGCCCGGGATCAGCTGGGGACTCCAGCTGATCCTGGGTTTCATGGGGCGCTGACACTCTGAAATACCACGAGGGGGCTGATGCAGGACTCCTGTGGTGTTTCAAAGCAGCACGTTGCATGGAGCCCAGGGTCAGTGGGGGAATCCCCAGCTGCCACTTTGAAATGCCACGTAAAGCCTGGGGACACTCCTGCTGGACACATAGAGTCCGGGGTCTGGCCCTAGGCTTCAAGCGACACTGCCACTTTGAAGTACCCCCCTCTTTCTGATAGAGGCAGCAAAGAGGGGAGGGGGAAAAGCAGCTAGTCAACTAGCATGTCAACTAGTTCTTCACAGCCCTAGCGTGGTCCCCGACTGATTTTTTTGTGGGCCAGAGGCCCTTGACACAAAAAAGATTCCCCACCCGTGGTGTTCTCTAAAGCTGAAAAGATACTTTTTCCTCTAGGGTTTCACACAAACATTTTTGGGAATGGAAATTGTTCATCTTATGTTGGAAAGCTGCATAAAAAGATATATAAATACATGAGAAGACAAGAGAGGAAGGTTAAGCTTTTCTGTATTATAATAATTCAAAACTGTATTTACTTTTCACAGTACTGAGGTGGGGAAGATGCCAAAACTAAACATGGAATTCAAAACCTGCATAAAACCAAAACTCTCCCCTCACTAGTATTGTGCCTCAGCTGAGATGATGCCTGTGTTTATCTACAGCTCCCTGCCAGGGTTTTACCCAGGCAAACCATTGAGGACCCACGTAGTTTGCTATTTCTCTCCTTCCATAGAAAAAAATGCTTTGCTTTTTTTTTTTGAAGTAGCAATTGCTTGCTGCTGTGGCCTGGAGATATTCACTGTAATGAACATGCTGTATTTACTCTTTTAAATAATTTTCATTATTTTATCTCCATTGATTTCAACCCAAGATCAGTCTTACTTTTCCAAGCTTGAACATAATAGATAATGCCTTCATCTTAAAGAAAAGAAAAGCATTTAAATAAGGGAAATTTATTCATAAACAAGAAAGCTTGGGATTCATTAAGGGAACTATATATTATTGTTAGTTTAATTTTAATGCTCAGATGCCTTGATCTATAAAAATGGAATCATCATCATGGAATGAACATTAAAAAATAAAATTGGATTTGGATATTACTGGTGCACTAGAAAAGTAACATCCCAGGCATTCATTTTCAATATGGCCTTGCAAATAAAATAAACTCTCCTTGTTTAATTTTGTATTAAACATAATAGGGGAACAATCTCTTCTCTCTCAAAGTGCTGATAACCACCTAACAATATCATAATACGCAGTAAGTAACAAAGAAAATTAAAGTATGTACTTGTTCTCACACACGTGACATGCCTACTTGGTGTCCTTATACATCAACTAATTAGAGCATTTTAGACTTGTATTAAGTTAATGGAAAACAGACACATTTACATTACATCTGTATGCATATACATGCACCAGAGGAAAGAAAACACCAGAAATCCAACTTCTGTGTCAGTTGCTAATTAATTGTTAGTGTGTGTTACAAAACAAGTACTATCAGAACCAAAAAGAAATCTCATGCTGTTACATCATTACTACTTTTTCTAATATTCACTTGATTTCCATCCCAGTTTTCCTCACAATGTTCACCCTTGTGCAAAATTAACAAAAGTTGATTTCAATTGTATTCATATGTATATTATTTTTCGACATCCAAAGTGTTACTCTTCATTATACTTCCTCCTCCTCTAGTTTTTAAATTATTAATCCAAGGCATTTCCTTTCCATATTTGAGAAATAATATATTTATTAAAATGTATTGTTAAAGTTCCAGTCTATATCTTAAAATTTGAAGAAATCAAAGATAAAGATCAAGTACATTTTTAAAATTTTGACTTGGTAAAGCAGCAATACTTATAATGTGATGCTCTGAGGTAACTGTAAAGACTTATGGCCCTCTACCCCCATCAGAAATAGTAAGTCCCTAAAGTAAAATAATTAAGATAGGTAACAAAGCAATCTCAAGCTAAGCTATGTTTTTTCCATCTATTTTGATCTTTTCACTTATAGCATAATACATTTTCTCATAGCTAAAGAACATGAAAATACTGGAAGCCATACAAAACCCCCACAAATATAAGATGGTATTATTACACAATACCTTTGGGGTTAGATCAAGCATGAGTTACGGGGAAAAAATAAACATTTTTGAGGGCAATTAAGGTGTTAACAGAGTCACACCAATGTTTTTAACCACTTATGAACCTACTTATATACTGGTTTTCATTTTTATTTAGGATATAACTTACTACACATGGGTCTAATTCTAAATGTTTTCTCAAGCAAAATGACTTCAAGACGTGCTATATATATTGAGTCTGTCAAACACTGCTAGACTTTATTACAGCTCTAAATAAGATTATTAGGTTTATTACCACTGTTTTTAATATGATAAAATGTGTAAAGAATGTCTATGTAATTTTTAAACTTGACTACAAATATTTACTTGTTTTTTTTAAAGGTATCACCATACACTGTTGATTTTCAGGGGAAAAATTAAAATAATGCTGTGAAAATCTCAAACTACAATATAAAGTGCAATACACTAACACACATATAATTTTAAATATTTCCCTCTATCTTCATTAATAGTTTGGTTTTTAAGGACTGTATTTGAGAGCAGGTTACAGAACATTACACAACTATGTGTTCTATAATTATATTTTAGATTAATATTCTAAATTCAGCACATTTCTCTTTAGTGAGAAAAACCTTTTTTACATAGAAAATTGTTCTAACAAAGTGCTTCATATCTCTAATAGTATTAGAATTTTTTTTTAAAAGAAAGGAAAACATATTTGAGATTCCCTAAAAAAGTGATTTGCTAAACAGTACCAGCACTCAAGTTTACATGTTTTCTACATGAATCAGTGATTTTATTTGATTTGCAACTAAGGTAATATAAAGGAAACACCTGACCACTCCGTTATAATTACAGTACACAGCTTCTGCACTACCTGTTATATGCATACCTAGAGTTGAGCTAAATATTCTGTGGAACAGAAACCAGTATATACCTTTAGAAAAAGAGCTTAAAACTAACTTTAAAGATCTAAGAAAAGCAAAGGAAAAAGGCAACTTGTGCCCCGCAAGTTTGTAATGCCTATTACATTCAAATATTTCATTGAAGTTCAATAGTCTTTAACAAATACATGCTTATATAATGCATAATGTTTTTCCACAGCTAGTAGCATAATATGCCCTTAATATGTTCACTCCGCTTCACAAAGGGGAAAAAACACATCAATACAGGATTTAAAATGGCACAAGTCAATTCCTGTTAACTTTAACAAATATCAGTCAACACTTTGCCAAAAAATAAAAGAAAAATCCTCTCCTAAATACACAACAGATGTTTCTACTTCAGTTGTAAAATCTCTGAGCAGATGCTATACTTAATAGCAGTATAAAAATAGTGGTATTAGATTCCTATAATTCATCTGTAAAAATTGAACATATAATATATAATTAAGTAAATAAATATTTTGGAAGTTTTTGTTTTTTCTTTGATTATTAAAGTCATTCAAAAATATAATGGTCAGGGACATCTTATTAAATTCATAATATTCATCTGTAATACCTACAGATTACACTAATGAAGCAATATGTTATTGCACCCTGTCAGTCAGCCCAAGGCATTTCTTTTGGTAAAAATATGTGAACATTTAGTAACATATATTTTTTTGGGTAAAAATATATGAACATTTAGTATCATCTATCTATCTATCTGTCTACCTATATATATCTCCTCATTGGAAATAAATTAGGAAATAAAAGCCCAATACAATTACACTAAGCAAAATTAAATGTACAATTATACATTTCTGCAAAAATACCATGAGGTATAACTGAGGAATTTAAAAATATTACAAAGCAATTTACTACTTCAAATCAAAAGAATTTTGACAGCACTAGTGAGGTTAGCTGTTCTGCAGTTATTTTACAGATAAAAGACATGTCTTAACATGTCGATTAAAACAAAACAAAACCCAAGCACCAAACTATGCTAGTCCTTTGTCTGAAGATGAAATTCTGGCCCCATAAAAGTCAATAGATTTTTGCCACTGAGTTCCAATGGGGCCAAGATTTCCATCTGAGAAAATAAATCTGCTTTCAATGCACATATTTTAAATTAGAACCACGATTAATTCATGCAATTTAAATAAGCATATCCAAGTCTATCCAGCGTGTCATAAATATACCTAAACTATTTTCCGAAAAGTTATGACCTTACTGTGCCATCAGTTCTTAGGCTGATATCCTTGTATTTCAGTAGGAACTTCTTAAAGATGAATAGGACAGTACAGTCTTTTTATCACATTTTACATGCAATTTTTTTTGAAATTCATATTGCACTAGAATAATGTTTGCTTTTTTAAATAAAAGACTAGATATTGAAAACTATCTAAAAATGTTTGATAAGTTTTAGTGACTACTGAGACTTCTTTTATAGCACTGAGTTAAATCCTTGTCTGATTGAAATCAAAGGCAGAAATCTGATTTACTTCAGATGGGCCAAGGCTTCATCCAGTATCTTCAGAAATTAAAAGAAATAGAATAAAAATATGTATTTTATTAAATGATTAGCATCCACATTAATTCAAACTTGACTAGCATTTCCATCATAAAAGGAAAAAGTTACCTCATAACATTTGAGAAGGTAACATATTTCACTCCAAATGTAACAGTTGACCATATACTGAGTAAATTAATTTTTTCCATGCATACTTTTAAGTGGACCTGAAAATATATAGCCAAGATATACTGATTAATCAAATATTTAGATTGGCTTTCCTGCTTTAGAAGGCCATTTTCCATACTGTTAATTGCAGAATTACTAAAACTTAACTGAAGATGTAGAATTGAATATCCTCTATGGCACAGTACTTATTTTATGCTCCTGGTGTCAGAAGTGCATGTCCACACTAGGAGAGCTTGCACGAATATAATTGTCAATGTGGGGCACTGTGAGACAGTTTCTGAAAGGCAGCAAGTTGATGTAAGCAATGCAGCGTCAACACTAACACTACATGACCTAACTACATTGACCTAACCTAAGTTTTTCACCTCTCACTGTGGTATTAAGTCAGTGTAGTATATAAATTACATCAGTGGGAGCTTCATTTTAGTGTAAACATTTACAGAGTTAGTAGAATAGAAACTCTTACATTGACTTAACTCTGTAGTGTAGACTAGGGCTCAGTTTTATTTATATAATTCCTTGGACGCAGAACTACATTAACATTATAAAAGGAATTACCTATCTAAAACATAGATATGATTAAAGTACTAAATCTAGGAAAAACATAAAAAGTATATGCTTTCCTCTAAATCAGCATTAGATTTCTTTAATCTGTTGAGGATAGTTCTTATTTTTAAACAGCTATGTCACACCGTTTCAAATAATATGCTTCTTTCTAAAAGACTGTTTAATCTTAAAATAGCAATGTACTGTCCTGCACTCCTTAAGTTTTCTTAAAATCAAAGTGGATTTAGAATTCATATTGAAATTAACATATATCGATTATTCTAACCAAAATTTCCAGTTGAACCTACCAGTGAGCCAGGCTTGCTAATATATAAGACTTTTTAGAGTCAACAATTACTCAGCCAAATTTGCACTGCTATCCTTATTATTAACATAGATATATATTGTGCGTGAGTGAAAGAGACAGAGAAAAAACTGAGAACAGGTCAAAAGATAAAGGAAAGTAAAAATGGCCCATTTTAAGACATGGAAAAAATAGATACACTTATCAAGATTTGCAAAGGATGTTGTATATTAATTTATCTATACAAATTATTAAGGGGAAAGATAAATGAAAAACCAAAGAAGAAATCAAATGCTAAAGTTAGTGAAATAAACTTCAGAACTCAAACATAAATCAAAGACTGTTCAAGTCAACTTCAAATTCAATTCAAAAAGGATTTTGCCATTTTCAGTAACTCATACACAGCAAGTGAACAATCATACAGCATGTGGGTGTAGCCTGCAGTTACAGCTCTCGGCTACTGAGTTCTATGTTAAATTGTAATACTATAAGATGTCTGATTATTTATTTTATTTAATATTGAACCTTCAAAACACTAGATTTACCAGAGGCAACAAAACCACACACTAGTGTGTATGAGCAATATATTAAAGAAACAAGTATTCTCCCCTACCCGCCCCCACCATTTCCACCTGCAAGTAACTTTGGCTTTAAACAACCTACAGTAAATGACTGCTTTGGCAATACTGACAATATCAATAACTCATAAGCTTTTAACCAAGAACAGAAAAGATTTTTCAGTGTTTGCTGTATCCAAAACAAACTGCTATTGACATCCATATTTTATAATTAATTAAAAATGTACTAGTAGGGACAATGAAACTCCACTAATACTCAAAACTTCTAGGCAATTGCTTTCACACAAAACGCCCAATGCATGTTTCTATAAGCAATAATAAACATCAAAAGATAAAGATAATTCACAGTAAATAGCAACATCCATCTGCAAATTAACCTAAGTGACATACTTTCAATTACACTACAGATGAGTGATTACTTCAGAAAGCCCAACATGTTTTTACATTTCTACCCAGCCCTAAGATGGCACCATTCAGACTTAATTAAAAGAAAGAGTTCTATCTTCCTATTCTCATTGTTCATTGTTGATTTCAACAATAGGATACAAAAATGAAACAAAACAAACAGGTGGTGAACACACCTTTCTTGCCCATCAGATATTTCAAGATATTAGTATGAAAATTAATAAGAATTAAAATGTGTTGACATTTTTAAAGCTACATACACTATTAGAGATCATCTGTGCTTCTGTTTCTTAAGTATATACTGTAATTTCTCAGACTGACATCCTGCTGCACGAAATTATGCCCAGAAAATAACTTTCACAACAATGCTAAATTGAGACACTGAAATTGCAAATAATCTTAATTCCTTTGCATTTAGTTTTCCTCTTTAAAACAAAACAAACAAACAAAAATTACTGAAGAACCAACTTAACATTAAAACAGGTGCAACTTCATGTAATGCTAAAACAGTTAACTTGGTGATAATGCTGCAACAAACTCTTTCTAAGAAATACCTTCCAATTAATAAATACATCATTTTAAAAATCAAAGTCAAAGCTTTGTGTACTCTCTCAAAATGAGGAAAAACAACTCTGTTTTTTATTCTTACCTGTGTATAGTCAAAGTCAGAAAGTGGAGCTATACTCTTGATGTAGTCCATTCGAAACTGATTTTCTGGATTGGCTAGTGGAACTGGTGGTATTAAAGTGCTCATTGCTGAAACTATAGTCTAGAATTGGATAAAACAAAAACAGACACATTAATCTGGCTAAATCTAAAACAGAGGATCAATAGATGATAATCCAATCTGATCAGCAAAATGGGATTTCTCTACACAATCCTAGAGAGCATATTACTTTTGGCTTCCAGTATGTAGAAGCATTTAAGAATAGTATAAAATGTGTTCTTACCACAATTGCATCTTTAACATTTTTCCGAATATCCAGTATTTTCTGTTTCTTTTCTCTGCATTAAAACAGAATTAACAATTTAACTTCTCTCTTAAAACAGTTGATTTGAAATGCATTCAGAATTTTTTACAGACTGCTTAATTGCTGTTTAACCTTTATTACTAACTGACTGAAAAGAACCGTAAGATTATTTTTCATCCATCACTTTTTCACATTCTAGAAAAACAGTGAAAATACATCTCTGCCTGTTTTGTGATATTAGATAATCATAATCTGCAAAGCTTTCCTGGTGAGATTGGAAGTCATTCCTTCATTTCTATAGCATGCTAAATCTATTCCCCTACAATTCATAACACATACTGTATAGTTTAAAAATCTTGCAGGTCTAAAATTAGCACACAATTAATATTAAATACTGGCAAACAGTTCTTCAGAGAGAAATCATGTCACCCACCAATATAGGGTGTATTACATTCATGCAAATTGGTTTCAGTTTTATGCTAACTACCACCAGAAAAACTGCAGCAGCCCCATCATCCTGTGTATGAATTGATAGATCTCTCTCTATTACACACAGATACAATTATTAGTTATTTGCTGCTATGCAAAAAGTAGTCGCCATGTTGTTGCTACAGAGGGGCCTGTCAAGCGCTGCAGTAGCAACAGTGTAAAATACAGTAGAGGGTCAGGAGCAGAAAATACTAATATCTATTAGCAGTAATTTTTTCTCTTTTCTTTTTTCTCTTTCCTTTTTATTTATTTATTTATTTATTTTTTGCAAAGCCAAAGTAAAACCTCCAACACACATACATACAAGGTGAAGGAAAGAGAGAAAATACCCCCATGTGTTGTGTGTGAATATGTTTCAAGTGTATATTTACAAACAGAATACTAAAATGATCAAGAATTCTTACTCTGAATTAAATCCATTGACATGTAGGATCCTCATTTGTTTCACAATAGTGCTCTTTCCTGACTCACCAGCTCCTGGAAGAAAAAGACAGAATACTGCCATGTATATACGGGTTTTTTTGGTGACATGATAGCAGCATCTCCCATCTCCAACAGCATTTATATGTATGTATCCATGTGGCTCTCACACACAGCTCAATCTGTGGACTTTTCACATACTGCTGAAATAAAATTGCCTGCATTCTTTGTATCTAACACACACTCTCTCACACACACATATTAATCACATAGCTTCTCTGTTATACCCCTACCAGGGGGAGTGCAGGCAACTGCACTCTCATCTCCCCACCCGCCCCCTGTCTTCCTTACCCAGCAGAAGCAAACGATGTGTGGCTTTATAAGCCAGTCTCTCCTTCTGCAACTGCTTCTCTATTTTTTTGTTGGCTTCTCGCTGCGCTTTCTCATCGATACGCTGATCCTCTGTTTTGCTGTTGCCCAAACACCCCATTTCTGCCGCTTACAGTAGATGTCAAATTGTGCTCTTTCTACAGAGATTTATTTACAGGAAATATGTAAGAGATGATAGGTATTTATATCCCTGCGACGGTTTCTCTTTTCTTTCTTCCCCTGATTGCTCAGATAAAATGGTCTCTGGTCGCTCTCTGATCAGACAGAGTTTGTTTTTTTCTCTCCCACAGAGATACAAAGAGCAGCTGGGAGAAATAAAACGTTTTTAAGCTGAAAAAAAATCTGTACAAAAATGTCTAACACACAACGAAAGCGAGAAGGGCTCCTCCTGGAAACCAGCCTAACGCTGCGCTCCTCTCTCCCTCCCCTCAACACACACAATCCCTATATTTCTCTGTAAAGGTCTATTTTTGTCTTTCTAACTCAGCACTGCCTCTTTCTGTGAGACCAGGAAACAGTCAAATTACAAACCCTACACAAGTGAAGAGAGAAGGAAAGACATAAAAGCTGGATGTACCTGGATTGTGCTGGATTTGTTCTGAAACCTGCCAATTTTTGACCTGGAAAAGTCCCATATTGTGCCATAGAAAGAGAGTTCTAGTCTTAAGCTGCTACTTAAATAAAAAATAAAATAAGTAATAAATTTAGACCCTGATGAATCCCAGGGAGTATGATTGTTGCAAAAATCCTAAACCAGCATCTGCAGCCTGACAAATTTTGATGTCTCCATAGCGAATAAGTCAAGCCATGCTTATGGTACCAAATAAATTCTGGATTTTTGCACATCAGATCTGCAAAAATCGAGATCTGATGGCACCTACCCAATCAATTTCATTTTTGACTTTCAACCCCTCTCCCATACCAAAATTCCTTGGCATTCATTGAGAACAAGCATAACTTATTGTATCAAAAATTCTGGACTCTCCTATTCCTGTACATGAGTGCCACAAAAATCCAGCTATTTGCCAATATCCAGATTTTTGCTATTTTTTACCCTAACCTCCAAACACTACATTTAAAACAGAGAACAAGTGTAACTATCCCTACTACTACACTGGAAAGATCCAGTGATCCCAATGGCACTGGAAAACACATCTGGTTCCTACTATTCTACCAATGTTTAACTCTCTTCTCCCCAAATCTACTGTCTAAACCAAGAAAAAAATGTAACAGCTTCTTAATGTCCCCAAACATGGAAATTGTTAGGAACTGGCATACTAAATAGTACAGGTTGAATATCTCTATTCTGTCACCCTTGGGACCTGACTGGTGCTAAACCACAGAATTTGTTGGACCAGGGGAGGTCAAATGTCTAGCATTACCAACACTTCCACTGTTTACTGCTCTCTTAGAAGACCTTTGGGGTAAATTAGAACTAAATAACAGCACAGTACACTGAAGGCCAGGACTGGTGGCTATAAACAAACTTTATAGGATAGTGGGAAACTTGGCAACAGCCGTAAGTGGACATTCGGCTAAATAAAATCATGCAGGACCATGGATGCTGCCAAACCCGAGTGTGCCAGAGTAGAGAGGTTCAACCCGTACCACAAACACAGATATCCAGAATGTGGAGTCAAGTCGTTTTTCTTTTGCTATTCTTGTTCTTCCTTACATCCTTTCTTTTTTCTTTATTTAAATCCCCTCCACATTCTACCAGTTAAATAAAAACAGGCAGATGACTCAGTTTTACTACATGACCCAGAATCCAAATTATCCCCTATTCAGTGCCATTACAGGTTGAACCTCTCTAGTCCTGCACCATTGTGACCTGACCAGTGACAAACAAGAGAATTTGCCAAAGCAGAGGAGGTCAATATTGTAGTGAGTGGGTCTCTATTTTTGTTTCACTGTGGCGAAAAAGTGGGTGTACGGATGTTAAATTGTGATTCATCAGCTAATTGAGTAGTTGACGGAATTTTATTAATTGATTAATTGATAAGGGGGGGCACTTGCAAACCCTGCTGCGGCTCTGCAGTTTAAATTTAGTAGGAGCGGGCATGCTCTTACTATATTTAAAAGGCAGAGCTGCAGCAACCAGTTGGTTCCCGTGCTGTGGCTCTGCCTTTTAAATGTAGTAAGAACCAGATGGCTCTTACTACATTTAAAAGGCAGAGCCACAGCACTGCTGCATCTCTGCCCCCCATGCCCTCCCACCCACACTGCTAAGACAGTGCTGGGGGGAACTGGCTAAAAAGCCAGTTCCCCCCAGTACCGGCTCCTGCTTCCCCCTGCCTTGCTGCCTCTGATATAGGATGGGAGATGGGAGATATAGGATGGGAGATATAGATATAGGATGGGAGATGGGAGAAATGTGAGTAGTAGTTGACTATTTGACTACTCTTTTACATCCCTAAGTGGGAGAGCACTTGCAATGCTGCTTAATAAAGTATAACTTTACAGATAACCATATATAAGCCTATGCGTTACATCAGCTCTCTTCATAACAAAGTGTTAGCGTTGTTACATAATTTTACTGTATTGGCACAAGGAAATAAGCATATAAAGCATAGAAAACATGCTTATGCTTAGCAGCATCACCAACATTTCCACTGCTTGTTGGTCTCAGAAGACATTTAGGGGTAATTTAGAGCTAAATATCAGCACAGAATACTGAGAGCTAGGACTGGCGGGTGCAAACAAACTTTACGGGACTGCAAGGAAGTTGGCCACGCCCATGATAAGTGGATACCCTGCTAACTAAAATCATGTCGGACCATGGATGCTGCTGGACCAGAGCGGATCAACCTGTACAAGGACACAATATCCAGCATGTGGAGCCTACTAAAACAGTGTTTTAGTTGGCCCTCTATTGCATCATCAAAACAGACAACCCATGTGACGCTTTCTAGTTGGTCGGCAAAACCCTGCTCTGACACCTCAGTGCAAGAACAATAACTGCACACATGACACCTGAGTCTTGCAGGATTCAACAAATTTTTGGCCATAAACCTTTAAATTGTAGTCTATATATAGTAACCAAACACAGCTGTTCTTAGTCTACTAAAAAATCTAGTTCCTGAACCATTTCAGCAGATGAGCACTTAAAAAAAAAAAAGGGGGGGGGGGGCAGAACACGGACTGAGATCCAAAAAGATATCCCCCAATTTTTTTTACCTCTATCCACAAAATAATAATTTGTAGATACACAAGCAAGAATCACCATCAATTTACCTTACCTGGATTTTTCAAGTGCTAGTCAGTAAGGATTGATCAGGGACCAGATTTTGGTATAACAAACTAGGAGCAACTATTCTCAGGATAAAATCCTGGCCTTACTGAAGTCAATGGGATTTTGCAACAGCACCAGGATTTAACCTTTGGCCTTTATTTTAAAAAATGTAGATGTTAGTAGCCAAAAAAGAGGACCAATGTGGGTTTTTTAATTGCTCTTGCACTGGGATGTCAGAGCCTGGAAATTTTGTATCGAGTAGAAACACAACATGAGTAGTCTATTTTGACAGTACAATTTGGAGAGTAGGGGCCAAAAATGTTAGGATCCAGCAAGTTCTGGTACCAGGTATGTGTCTTTGCAGTGCAGCTGATCAGGAGTATATAGAATTTGGAGTTTTGCAATGGAAATTGAGAAACTGCTCTTTTCTATTTAGTCTGAGTTTGGGATTTACAGATTAAAAAAAAGTCTAGCTGGATAAAGGTTCTAGATAAATGTTTTTACGGTGCTGCTGCATTACACAGTCCGCTGCAATCTGGAAGTTGTTGTTACTCTTTCCCTTCCCTCCCTTTCCCCCCAACAACTAAATTTGGGAGATTAGGGTTAAAAACTGGCAAGACCTAGAAAGAACCAGATCGGTATTTTTCAAGAGCTATGAGGCAAGAAAGTATACAGATCCAGATTTTTCAAATGAAATAGGAGTGACATTTGTTTTCTTATTAGATGACAGAGTTTAAATTGAGGGCCCAAAACTGTCAAGATCCAGATAGAGTGCAGGATTTCTTAGGCTTTCTTGTATGGGGATGCATTACAAACCAGAATATTTTGGTGCAGTATCAATCACACCTGTTCTCTATAATGCCATGGAATTTTACCGTGTATGAATTTGGAAGGATCCATGTGCCAGAACTGGGTTTTTGTGACATTTATGTTTTAAGTGTCAGGATCCAAATTTTTTTTGGGGGGGGTGCAATAGGAGTAGAATTGCTCTCTATTCAGGCATCAACATTTGGGACTTGAGGGCAAAAACTATATGGATATAGTAGCCAAATCTGAAATTTTACAATACCCTAGTTCTAGTATGTATTGGTGTCAAACTATTTGGTGCAATTGGATCAGGAAGACGCGCTTCCTGTTTTGATGGTACAGAAGACAGTGCCAGAAATTGTCAGGATCCAGGTATATCCATTTTTTATCCATTTCCGAAGAGCAGATAGGTTCCTTATTTCTTCTGGCCTCTGACCCTCCCTGCCCACTTCCTCTTGAGATGGGATCACTTAATTTGGAAATATCACACAACTGAAACCAGTGCACAGAAATAACAGAATTATATTTAACTGCAATTATAATCCAGTCTCTTTCTGTGCACAAGCCAGTACTGCAAAATACAGAACCTTACAACTAGATGTAAATATACATTGTCTCCTATTGTTTTGGAAACAGATCACAACTTTGACACACACACAGGAACAGAAATAAACCTATTCTTTGAAAGTAATTTAATTATAAACCAATCTTTCTCTGACTTGTCCAATTTCAGCAATGCCTCCATACTACCAGACCAAGAAAAAGACTCTCACAAAGGGTAAAGCCAAACCCCATACAAGAGAAGAGAGATACCTGCTACACCTCTTGCTCATGTCCTTCTCTAGATCCTTGTCCTCCTGAGATGGGATCACAACGTTTTGTTGTTAAGTCACTCACACATTCAGCCTATGCACTGAAATATGTTTGCATGAGTGCAATTATAATTCAGCTTTTCTCTCTGTGCTGTGCACAAACTCGGTAGTATCTCACTGTGAAACCAGGAAACAGTCCACATCCTTCAAATGAACAGGCAGCAACTAATTTATTTCCTGCTCTCCCCCTTCTCTCACTCTCTCTCTCTCGTGTTTCTCCTGAGAAGGAAGCATGTTAAGTTTGAGGTACACACGCACATGGAAGTTGCATATGTGAATACGTGTGAGTGAGAGCGCGTTACTGCTTCTCTGCAAGAGAATAACCAGACCCTCAAAGCCCACTTTTCCACTTCAATTCCGCTTGCCTTTTGAAAGGGAAAGAGTGTCTATAAGCAGGAATGTAATGGTGAGGATCAATAGAGAAACCATGCGCAGATCCCCGCCCTAACCCCCCCCCCCGACCTGGCGGGGGAAAGTAGCTCCAGCAGCTTCAGGTTGCTCTAAGGTGCAGATTTCCTAGCAGTCTTCCTTCACAAAATCACCGCGGTGGATTTCACTCTGACTTCTTAAAAGGATCACGATTTTTAAAAAAATGTGCACAAATAAAATCGTAAGGCGAAGAGGAACAAACAGAGGACCGGCTCTTCCTGTCTGCAAAAACGCCTTCACTTTCACAAAACTCTCTCTCTCCGCTCTGCCACTATCCTCCAGCACAGGCATTGCACCATCTAAGGGAGGAATCACACCGCTCCGCCTGCTTAACTCCCACATGCACCTACCAACTTTAAGCGCACATACACTCAGATAAATTGAGCTCTCAGTACCTACTGTTCTTAATCCCCTACAGACAGGGGACTGAAGGGAAAGAATACTTTAATCCTGAATAGTCAGTGAAGAAAAGGTGATTTTTCTTCCCTCAGAATTATTAGATAAATCTGCTCCCATTAACCCAACGTAGGGGTATTAGCCACATCTTAATGCAAAACCAAAAAACTGTGTCAATGCTACAGTCACAGGTTTAAAAAAAACCATACAGCTCAGGAACTAAAAAGGTAAGGTTTTCATAAGAATATTTATCTGACCACTTGTAACATAATATTTCTGATGACAAGATTATTAAATACAGAGCTAAATTAAGTATGTCCAATGTGGAAAAGCCAGTTCTGAAAAAATGGCTTTTTATCTTGTGTGTTTAATTCTGTAAGTTTAACAATGCATTAATAAAGAGGACGATTACTCTTTGTTTTCCCTTCTAAAAGAAATAAAGAGGACGAGTAAGAAAAACTGTATGAAGATTAAATGTGGCCATTTATGTAGCCAATCTGAAGTTCAAATCAGTTTAAAGTCACTAAGTAGCAGCTTCACTGAGGTGGACAGTTTGGAGAAGGCATGGGGCATAACCTTCATGGACAATAAGGAATTCAATGGCACTTTAAAGACTTACAAATGTATTAGAGTATTGGAGCATAAGCTTTGGTGAGCTACCTCTCTGGTCCAGCACCCTTGGGACCTGACTGGTCCTGAACCAGGGGAATTTGCTGGACCAGAGGAGGGCAATGCAGTGTGTGTGTGTGGGGGGGGGGGCACGTCCGCTATTCCACAGGCCCCCCCAGGGGCTCTGCTTTTCCCCAGGCGGCTCCACTGTCACCCACGGCTCTGCTCTCCCTACAGTGCCAGGGGAGGGAGCTCTACTTTTCTCCCTGCAGCTTAGTTGCTGCTTGGGGCTCCACTCTCATGCTGGGGCTCCACTCTCCCTGCAGTGGCCAGGGACCCCATTGCTGTCTGGAGCTCCATTCTCCCCCGGTGGATTCACTGCTGCCCGGGGGCTCTGTGCCCCTACTGGTGGCTGGGGCCTCCACTTTCTCCCCAGTAACTCTGCTGCCTAGGGCTCCATTACTGACCTCTGTGGAAGGAAGTATGGGAGGGCAGGCGACTCTCCATGGGCGCGACCTCCCACTTCCAGTCCTTGCTGTCTCTGTTAGAGGCAGGGGGAGGGAGGGTGTGTGTAGCCATTAAGATTAACCAGTAAGCCCAGGCTTATCGGTTAATCATGTTAACGACTACATGCTAACATCCCTACTGTTGATCTAAGCTTTCTAAGTATAGCCTAAGCTCAAATAACCGATTAAGCAGGAAGAGGTGAGTTGTATTGGTTTTGCAGTGTTGCTATCTCTTGTGCTTTTTTCACAAATTTCATATTATTTTTTTCTTAAAACCACCTTTCAGAATTGCAGCTTTCATTTAAAATAAAATTAATAATAAAACTAAGTTTCTAGGCCTCATGGTTGTGAAGAAAAATGAATGGAAACACCTGGCATATTAAAAACCAGACAGCAAATACTGAGGATCCAGTATTTTTTAAGATTTCATTATTTTGGGGGTCCTGACTCAATTTTTGAATGCTTAGGAGTTGGCAATATTTAAAAAATAAATATTTCTCAGTCTACTTTGTACATATGATAGCAGTCTGCACAGTTACTCTTTCCCACAATACAGTTAGTTTCCTGACTATGTGGGTCTTTCACGCAGTAATGGAGAGGAAAGAAAATATATTTTTTAAAAATAGGAAAGTACAATTGCAAAATGACAACTGGCAAGGAGACACGGGCACTTACGTAGCACATGATTTTTTTTTTAAACTGCATTTCAAATTGATGGTGTTCCTTTAACTGAAGACCCATTTCAATTAAAAAAAAAAAACAGTCAATACAAAATGATTAGAATAGCAGGAAAGAACATTTTACAGGAATTAAGTTACACATTTAAAAGATGCAAATAAATCAGTGTTTTATCCAGTGTTTTTACAGCTCTTTTTCTTGGGGGGGGTTCTCCTAATATTTAAGTTTTAATCTATGCAAAAAGAGAGTCCTGAGCTTTGTTAGTAAGATTCATAACTATGAAGCTTTTTTCATTATGTCTGTATTGTATGACTAACAGCACTCATAATTCTCTCTCTCTCAAAATTTTGCCCCAGCAAACCCTGCATTATTTTTAAAACTGGGCTTGACCATCTGGAAAGATATTTTTCATTATTCCAAAGTCCTGATTACACTCTAGGAATGTCCAACAGCATTACATCAAAATCCATCTCAGGTGAGTAAGAGAGTCAGAAAGCAAAGTATAGGAGAGAAAAGAAAGATCACGGAAATGGGGATTTAGTTTTTTTAAAAGCCAACTTTAAGAAGATAACCCATAAACACATACATAATTTACTAACCAATGTTTCATATGTACTTTGGGGAAATTTTACTTTTTAAAAACATTAAGTGGATTTTTGAAAAGCTTATGCACAATAAGGGAATGGTTCTCTAGATAGAACAGGTGTGGCCAACCTGAGCCTGAGAAGGAGCCACAGTTTACCACAGTGTACATTGCCAAAGAGCTACAGTAATTTGTGAGCAGTCCCCATTAGGTGCCTCCTCTCCCATCTTCAGCATCTTTTGCCCACCAGCAGCCCCACCAATCAGTGCCTCCTCTTCCTTCCCCACGCCTCCTGTCCACTGCAGTCAGCTTTTTCATGGCACTCAGGAGGCTCTGTGGGGAAGGGAAGGAGCAAGGGCACAATATGCTTGGAGGAGGAAATGGAGCCAGGAGTTGAGCACTGGAAATTTGGCACCTGTAGCTGCAGCCCCGGAGTTGGTGCCTGAGCAAGGAGATGCATATTAACATCAGAAGAGCCACAGGTGGCTCCAGAGCCAGAGGTTGGCCACCTCTGCCCTAGAATTTGGTAAAATTCCCTTCACATTTGTACAGACAGATGTGACACATGGATAGAAAGGGTTAAGCAGCTTGCAGAAATAAATGACCCAAATTCAACCTTAAAGAACATTTTGGTAGGTAATGTTTGTATTTGTGTGTCTGCATGTATATTATGAGAGGTTAACAATACAATTAAATGGTTTCTGTCTATACTGTATTCATCTTTCTTTGAAATGCAGAGCAAATCATCTGTGAATGCCAGGCAATTGTCTAATGTTACTCTGTATAGCTAATTACCGGTAATGCTTTGGAGATAAGTTATGAAATCTCCATGATTGCCTATTGTTCACCTAAAGACTCCAGGGCCATATGCTGGAATTTGTGTGCCTGGGGAGGGTTTGTGTGCTTTTTTTTGTAAATTTTGGCTGCAATTCTTTTACATATAAAGGAGTTCAAAATAGTCATGCAATGAGTGTGCATAAGAGAGGTTAATGAAACATTTGAATAGAAACTGTGATTGGTAAAATGATTTTGTTATAACATATGAACAATGTATACAGTAATAAATGTTTTATACCAATTACTTTGTGGGATCTTGCTGTAATATCATAGGTGAAAAATAATATTCCAAAATATTCCAGTCTTTGTCTTTAGAGTTTTTCAGGTAAGACTATATAGAGGCTAGTAGTAGTGAAATAGATTTTAGGGAACAGCAAACTTTTCTTCAACACAGTAAGTTCACAGCAGTGTCTAAGACATGTTTATAGTTAGTTTCCATCTTCAAAGAGAGTATGAAACTCCAGTCTTCTAGGGAATTTCCAGGCAAAGATATCCACCACTTCATCCAAGTCCACTTTGGCTGCATTGTGGATGTGCATTTAAAGCAGGGGTGGGAAACCTCAGGCCCAGGGGCCAGATGTGGCCCCTGGCTTGCCTGGATCTGAATCCCTGAGGCTCAGGGACTCCCTGCATTGGGAAGCCCGCACTGGGCTCCAGCCCCCTTGCTGCCCCAACATGGGGCTGGAGCACACAGAATCTACTAGTCTGCAGCCCTCCAGGCTCTGGTGTGTGAAGGGATTGTGGGGAGTGTATTTCTCCTTCTCAGTTGGGGGCCACGTCAGTGAGGGTGCCCCAGGTCACAACTCCTTCCCAGACCCTGTACCCCCTCCTACATCTCTGCCCCAAGTCAGAATCCTCTCCTGCACCCATACCCCCTTCCTGACCCTTTACCCAATCCCCTGACTCAAGTCTCAACCTCCTCCTTCATCCAAACTCCCTCTCAGACCTCACACCGTATGCTGTACCCTAGTCCCTTATCCCATGAGCCCTTCTGCATCCAACTTCCATCCTAGACCCTGCACCTCCTTCACAAAAAATTGTGGCCCTTGACCACTTTCCAAAATCTTGGAATGGCCTCCCACCAAAAATTATTGTCCACCCCTGCAATCTAGAAGTTATTATGAAAGCTCTTTTGTGCTGGTTTGGTAAATGTATAACCATCTTTAAAATGGGGCAATCTAATGGTTAGGCCTTTGAGAGTCCCTTAAATCTACCTATTAGCAGCTGTTTCTGCTTGGGATCTGTTTTAGCACTATGTTATCAACATCATTAAATACACGGACCAGATTGCTCTTCCATTAAGGCCCCACCATAAGATTTTTTTTCTTTATTACACAGAGAACTTTAGAAGCTACATTTCTAATGCTGTTGTAACAGTCTGAATATCATTGCAATTAAATGCAGTAGAATGTCAGCCCTGCTATCAGCCCATTTGTTACCACTAATAAAGATCAAATCTGAACTTGCTAGTGAAGAATCATTAGATGAGTAACAATTATTGCATGCTTTTATACAGTTCTCTATATGTGCACTTTAACTGAGAACACTTGGTTTAAATGGTAGAGGTGCCTATTGACTTGTGCATTTTATTGCACAACCACTCATTTTGGTGAGAGCCCTTTGTCATTTTTCAGGTTGCTTTGGTCTTGAGTAATTTTATATCACCTACAATTTTGTCACCTCACTTTTTCTCGCTCATTTGTAAATATGCTGAACACCATTGGTCTCGGTACATATTTTGTGGGTGGGTTGGGGGGGGGGGGGAGACTCACTACTCCCCATTATGAAAACTTATTTATGCCTGCCCGTTGTTTGTTGTCTTTTACTAATCTATGAGTGCACTTACCCTCATATCCCATGATTGCTTACTTGGCTTAAGCTTTTGGTGAGGTATCTTATCAAAAGCTTATAACTTTTGGCTAAATACTCTGTTATTAAACTTAAGACTGCTCAGAATGTTGTCTGTACATCTCTAGGGAAAGGCCTCTATGAACTTGTTAGACCTGCGAAGCACTTACCAGAAATACAAAACTGCAAAGATGCATATCATTAGAATACAAATAATGATGTTCTGTCTGTTCTGCCATTAAGCAAGATTTGTATTCCTCTCCTCCCTTTTTATTCCGCCTCCTACATCTTTTTAGTTATTTTGATATTCTGTGCTATAGGACATTTTGATGTTTTAAGAAATGTTCTTTACTTTCTTTTGTAAATTACATAGGAATAATCCAAACTATGTTAAAAGATTGTTACTGAACCTGGAAAGTCAAGCATTTAAAAATAGCAAATGCAAGAATGTAAGATTGTCTGTTCAAAATTAATTCAGCCCCCTTGCATGTATATATTATCATATGCTCTTCAACTGCAGGATTACATACTATTTTTTCCACAGGACTCCTACCTTATTATTTAGGGCACAGAATGAACTGTGCTCAGGGAACGAGGCAGCTATTTGATATTTTTATCCTCATCATTCAGTGTATTTGCTTTATTTAATACTAGAAGATTTACCCAGCATTGCTTGGGTCCTTAACTCAATTAAAGTTTGTTTTTCTCTTCATTTAAATCATTGCTCTCGGGATAAGGGTTTCAGTATGTAAGCTGCTCTGGGGAAAAATGGACTACCCCAGCCCTCTCTCACTGCAGCAACTTGGGGACAGGTGAGAAGCCCCTCTCCACGGCCACTGTAGCTTCAGTGGGCACAGCCAGGGGAAGGGGCGCACGTCCCCTACATGGGGCAGGTCCAAGTTCATCTGCTCCCTGCACTTCACAGCCACAGTGAGGAATGCAGAAAACTGCACTTTTCCTTGGATCCCTGATGAAGGGGAACAGCCAGCAACATCCCCATACAAATGAGGGGAGGAGCTTCACCCCTCCCCACTTCTCCTAATGGGCACCTGAGCAGCAGGAGGCTTGAGGCAGTCCCAGACAGGAAGGGGGGTACCCCCAGATCAGCCTCTTTCACCTCACCTGGTGATTCCGTATCTTTTTCTGTATGGTTTTATGAAAAGCAATGCCATTTTGGGCATATCCAGTTTTCCTGCATTAACCAAACCCTTATCTTGGCTTAATTTATGATAAGAGAAAGCTGCATATCATATTTGGTGGTCCTAGCCCTTACTGTTTAGGAGGAGTTCTTGAGCAAATAGACACACAAACTTTCAAATATACAGTAGACTAGCAATTTACCCGGCGTTGCTCGGGTTCTTAACTTAATTAAGATTTTTTTAAATTAAAGGAAAATGTACATGCTTTATTTAAATAGTTGTAATATTATGAAGTTTTTATTTCAGATTTATTTTAAAAAAGGATTGTTAAAAGTTTGTCTGTTCAGTAATTTTCCAGTAAATATTTTTAAAATGGGAATTCCATCAAGTATAATTTTTTTTCTTCACCCCTATCAACTCGTATCATTTACTATGTTTTAACAAAAAAGGGCTAGAGTCAGTTTGGTTTCCAGTAACATTTTCTACTAGTTTTCAAACCTTAAGCATTGATTTAGCTGTGTCAAAACAAAGAACCACTCCAAATTTCTCCATTTTATCTCTTTTCTGTAAGGTTTATTGAAAAGCAATCCTATTCAAGATTCATCCTATTTTTCTGGTTCATCTTAGTTCAGTCTCTTTAAACATTTACTCAGTTATGTCAATTTTGAGAAGTGTACTTGCTTTGGTGATTTTTTTTTATCTCTTCTGTATGGTTTTATGAGAAGCAAACCCATTCCATACACATCCCATTTTCCTAGCACAACCAAACCCTTACATTACTTTAAGTTATGAGAAGAGGAAGCTGTATACCCAATTTGTTGGTCCAAGCTCTTACCATTGAGGACAGAGTTGGGCAAATACCGGCCCTTGGGCTGGATCCAGTTCCCCGAGATTAGCCCCTGGTGGGCCACCACCGCTATATTTACCTGCGCTTTTGCAGGTACAGGCAATTGCAGCTCCCGTTGGCCACAGATCGCCCTTCCCAGCCAATGGGAGCTGCGGGAAGTGGTGTCCCGGTTTGCCTTCCTGCAGTTCCCATTGGCTGGGAACAGCGATCCATGGCCAATGGGAGCTGCAATTGCCTGTACCTGTGGAGGTATAGATAAATATAGAGGCAGTGGCCTGATGGGGGTTGTTAACCCTGGTGAACTGCCACTATTTTATTGCCCACCCCTTGATCAAACAGACAAACTCTTGTAGATATACCATTCAAAGCCTGCAAGCAATACAAAATTGTTAATTTCCTTTTATGGTTTTTTTTAAGACTCATCACCATAATATCTGTACCTCACAAACATTAATGTATTGCCACTAGAGCCGTCCTATCCATAGAATGTTTCCGGGCAGCTGCCTTGCACCCTATGCTTTAAGGGCCCTTGTGACCCTTAAACTGTCCTATGTATGGGGCCTAGGACAGCCCAGAGGATTACTGGGGGCTGGTGTTGGTTGGCAGCAGGGGTTACCCCAATCCATTTACCGCAGCAGCACGAGCTGGAGCAACCCAGCAGCCTGCTCTGCTCCACCCGCACTCTCCCAGTCCACTGTGCTCTGCTTCACCATGGCAGCAGGAAGCAGAGTGCCCCAGTCCCAGGGCTCTCTGCTGCTTCCCATCGCAATGAAGTGGAGTGCAGCCAATTGTGGAGAGGTGGGGGTGGGGTTTGGAGAAGGGACAGGTCGTGGCCTGCAATTGGCGGGAGGGGGGAAGGGTTGCCCTGAGCCCCTGCACCCCCCCTTAGGGATGGCCCTGATGACCATTACAGATAGCCTCAATGAAATTGAAAGAGGCCATGCCATGAAACAAATGGCACTGCCAGAATTAGAACTCAGGACCTCCTGACTCCCAACTATTGTGCTCATTCTTCCAAACCACATTGCCTTTCTACAAGAGGTGCTGAACTTCCACAGACTCATTGACTTCAGTTATGATATGCAAACTTGTCACACACTCACGCCACTGAGGCGGACTACCCAGAAAATAAGGAATATGCAGTTAATGGCCACCTGCCAACATTTTGGTTTAAGCAACTTGCTCAGCATCTGAATAAGAATTCTAGGACAGAGATATAGATAGAACTAAGTTCTCAGTAGCGTTCATTCGGCTTAAGCAGAAGACCAATCTCTCTCTCTGCAGTCCCCTCCCTTGTTTGCTGTCTTCCAACTTCTGGAGGAAATAAGGCAGATATCCCACAAACTGCCTAATTTCGTATGCAACTGAGATTCTTTCCAATCATGGTACATTTTTGAAGAGTGAATTGGTGTAAACAGGAAGATGTGTTTTGCATGCTCCACAACCAAGTTTAGCTACAGTATTTTGTTTTGCAATTGATTTTGCTTGATCTCCTCCATTAAAATGATCCTATATCAAATAGTATGTATTTTGTATATTAAATCTTTGAAAACAGGGGCCTTATACGTTCCCACCATCTGTCCCTTCTCATGCAGTTTTGTCAATCAGAAAAAGTTTGACTTCATTGTTAATTCCTAGACACACACACACACACACACACACACACACACAAGTCCCTTTATCTAAATGATAGCAATGTTATCTGTCCCATCTTCTGCCAGGAGGGAATAAATAACTAAAATGTCATACAATAAGTTTTATGCTATGTTTTATTTATATAACTAACATGATCACTATGGGGAGTTTAGATGAAAGGGATCAACCACATGAAGCATTTCTTCAAGAGTTTTGTTCTGTTGTGTGGCACATTAAGTTTCTTTTGTGAATATGTTGTTTCATACTTTATGATATGAACATGACGCAAAGTCTCTAGGGATACATCTACACACCAACATTATTTTGAAATAACTAACATTGTTTCAAAATAACTTAGTCTATGTTTAAACATCAGGCAGTTATTTCAAAATAAAGTTGAAATACCATCAAGCTGGAGGACTTCTTACTCCACCTCCTGCAACCCTCATTGCATGAGGAGTAAGGGAAGTCACAGGAAGAGTGCTCTATTTCAAAATAAGTGCTGTGTAGACACTTCCAATTTAGAAATAGCTATGCAATTGACGTAGCTCAATTTGCATAGCTTATTTCAAGGTAAGCCCTGCTGTGTAGATGCACCTAATATATCCTCAGATTTCATCAGAATGTGCTATAAATCCTTCACTACTTAGCTGCTCTTCTTTTCTCCTGATGCTAGTCTCAATGCCCTGTTCATCTTCTCCCACCATCTCTCTCCCTTGTTCCGTTTTTCAAGACATCACTTTTTCCGTCTGTAACACTCTCTGTATGTCCTACAAAAAATGACTCTTAGGCTATTCCTAGACTATGGAGTTTTTCCGGGATACCTCTGGTATCCCGAAAAACTCCGCTGCATCCAGGGAACGCATGTCCTCTTCCAACATTTTTTGCGGAGACGGGCCAAATTTCAGAAAAGCCTCTTCCGAAAAAACAATCGGAAAAAGGTACGCAAACTGCAAAGCGCAATTTGTGTACCGTTTTCTGAAAAAAAGCGGCTGTCTAGACATAGCCTTAGGGAAAAAAGGAAAATTACCACTCATGCCAATATCTGGATTTTTAAGCGCATCCTATCCATCTCCTATGTGTCTTTTAGATGCTAAGCTCCCATTGTCTTCTGTATATGACATAGTCCCAAGCACATTAACAAATATTGGCAATGTGTATAGTCCTTTTTCCCCCAGAAGTACCACATTTTTCAGTATCCCATTTGATAGAGACAGGATAGAAATTTTTTTTCCTATTCAAGTCTGCTCCAATACACTTCTATATAATTTGTAGGACATTCTATTTTGCACTGGCAGTAGACAATATTTTTTCCCATGAATCTTCTGAATGTATACGTTCTCTTCTCAATGTCTTCCATGGATGAGTTTTTAAGGCTTAGTTTACAAGTCTAAAAGTCTAGATGTTGACAGGCATGTAAATCCAACTGCAGATTTAAAATGCAAAGACTGTAGGGTTTATTTTTTAAAACAACACTATTACATTTTAAAGAACAATATTTTTAAAGTGTGCAATACACTAATAATAATCTGTTAGATAAATCACTTTAGTAGAATTAAAAAGAAGCTAAAAATCTGATTTATGGTACTTTGAAATCCCAATAATGTTTTCCAGCATTATTGGGATTATTCAGCCTTAAAGTAAACACAGACCTAAACTATTCCATTAGTATAAAACATTAGAGTACCAAAATAAAGTAAATATTGTGCTCTGTAATATTCTAAATAGTTGCTATGCACCATCACTGGGCATGTGCAAAATTGATAACCAGATTTGTTAGTGAAGTTTAGTATTTGCTTGGAAACTGATCACACATAAATATTTCTGGATTAACATCATTCATAAATGGAGTAATTGTAATCTCATAAAAATATTTTAAAAATTGAATGAAAAATGTAGAATGCACAGCACTATACAACATTAGGTCCACTAAGGGCTAAATCCTGATTGCATTATGAAAAACTTTCATTAACGTTAATGACTCTACTCCTCTCCATAACTTGTGTAAAATAAATGGGATCTAAATGGCTAATAACGAATCCTCACAAAGTTTTGTAAGATGCAAATATAAGAATACATTTCAGCAGCAATACAGTAATGCAAACAAACATGATATGTTAATTAACCTAAATTCATTGATTCTTAGTCTTTCCTTCTTGGTTATTTTGGAAAATAAATGATAGACAAAGGTGAAACTGCCATCCAGAAACATCATGCTACAAGATGAGACTTCGCTCCCCCCCGGTCAACCTCTTTGCTGACTGGATGCTATCTTAGACTCCCCCCCCCCCAATCTGTATACAGAACATAATAGCACAGTGTTTGATCTTTTTATGACAAAAAAACACTTTATAATTTTAGGCCTCTCTTAAAAAAACAAAACAAAAATCTTACTCTCCAAGAGTAAAGAGACAATGGGAATATGAAGTCTGAGCCAAAGTCAATTATCCCTTGCTCCAGAGGCATCAATCTTGTCCATTCCTGGAAGGTGCTTACATCCGCTCTGTCCCAAACCCTGCTCCCACTATACCTCTTTCCTACTCTGTCTCCATCCCACCTGTTCCCACCACCATTCTACCCCTTCCCTTGATCATGCCCCATCCCTGCAACAGACTAGTTGATCCCCCCGCCCTCTTGCTGCCTCTATTATATAGAGGCAGCAAAGTGGGGGAAAGAGAGGGTACTTCAAAGTGGCAGCGCAGCATGGATCCCGTACCCAGGCTCCATGTGGCACTGCCACTTTGAAATGCCGTGGCCTCAGCGTTTCAAAGAGGCACTGCCGCTCAGAGCTGACCCCAGGCTCCATGCGGCGCTGCCCCTTTGAAACGCCAGTGTGGTGTTTTAAAGGGGCAGCACCAGACAGAGCCCGGGATCAGCTGGGGACTTCCTAGCTGACCCCAGGCTCCCTGCGGCATTTCTGTGGAACCCGGAGTCATCTGGGGACTCCTCAGCTCAGGGGTGGCCAACCCATTAAACAAAGAGAGCTGAAACAGTGACGGAAAAAATGCGAAAAGACGCACCAGGATTTTTGAGCAAAAAAAAAAAAAAAAAAAAAAAAAAGGAAAGCCCCTCAGAATTTTTTAGGGGAAAAAAAGGAGGCTGCCCTTTTAAAAAACACTGGCTTAGGCTTTTTGGCCACAGCAGGCTCCCACCATCTTGCAGACGCCATTTTGAATTGCCGCTGGACAGCTCCCCTGCCCTGGTGAGCACAGGGAGCTTTGGGGTGTTTGGAGGGGCGCAGGGGTGGCTTCACGAGCCGCACTATTTTTGGGAGGAAAAGCCGCATGCAGCTTGCGAGCCGTGGGTTTGCCACCCCTGCCCCAGCTGATCCCAGGCTCTAGCGCAGCATTTCAAAGTGTGCAGAGTCCACATGGCATTTCAAAGCAGCAGCGCAGAATGGAGCCTGGGGTCAGAGGGAGACTCTGAGTTCCCTGCTGACCCCAGGCTCCATGAGGGTGCTTCTGCTTTGAAATGCACAAGAGCCCCTGGGGACTTCCTGCTGGCCCCGGGCTGCATGCGGTGTTCTGCACTCCTCCTTTGAAATGTGCAAGAGCCCTAGCAGAAGTGTGTATTGACTAGTCGATGGAAATTCCATCGGCTACTCAACTAATAAATTAATCGTTAACATCCTTGCTCCAGATCCTCACCCCAGATTCTACTGCACACTGCTGAAAAACTGATCCCAGCATATGGGAGGCAACAGTAGCGAGGGGGAGGCACTGATTAGCAAGGTCACCAGTGGGTAGGAGGCTCTGGAGTGGAGGGGAAGCTGCTGATCAGGGGAGCTGTTGGATAAAAAAAATTAACATCTGAAGGAAAGAGTATTCCATTATCAAACCAAACAGGAATGACATAATTAAAGCATAACAAACTCATGTCTAACTGTGGGGTTCCAAAGACCCAAAGAAAAGCTCTTTGTAACTCAAAAACTTGTCTCTCTCACCAACAGAGGTTGGTCCAATAAAATACATTTCCTCATCCCCTCGTCTCTCTACTAGGGATGAGACGGGGGGGGGGGGGGTTCCCCACTTAATTGTTCTATTCTTTTCCACTGTGTAATGCACTTGATGATGGAACAAGGATATAAATCAGAGAGCTAGTCTTCTACATTTTTCATGTGTATATACATAATTTTTGCTTCATTTCTGAAGCTTTACAACTCTCTGAAATCTCTTAATACACTTCTTTTGGAAAGCTTTATGCTCCACCGGAAAAGGTACTACAATTTATTTTAAAAAATAAAATCAAACGAAAATGCTGCTACATTACTATGTGATGGTTCCATCTGTTACTCACTTCGTGCTTAGTTTCTGAACTATAGTTTATTATTTATCTCAAACCCCAATCCATTAACCATGTTCATGTGGGCAGAGGCCCTGAATATATATGGAGTGCCAACCACCTAAATGAGGTCGGGTCCAATATAGGCATAGAGGTCTGCCTGCCTAGAACTCATTGTGGGACGGGAGCCTTAAATTGTAAATCATATTATGTCTATTCAGTACAGTAGTCACCACTTTGCAAATAAATAATTTATCTTAATTGTTTATATGCAGATAATTTAGAAAATTACCTAAAGCTATTTTATTACATTCACATCAGTGGAAGCACAATTTCGCTCATGCTGTATACAAGATGAAGCTACAGTTTAATGCTAATTTATATAATTTGCTAAAGTAGTTCTCTCATTGCCATTGCTTAAGACAAAAAAGTGGGCAGCGTTGCAACAGTTTTAAGTTTCCTTCCCCCCTGGGCCCTAAGGGAACTGGCTTATTTAGTCTGCAGAAGAGTAGAAATGAGGAAGGATTTGATAGCAGCCTTCAGCTACCTTAAGAGGGGTTCCAAAGAGCATGGAGCTAGGCTATTATCAGTGCTGGCTGGTGACAGAATAAGAAACAATGATCTCAAGTTGCAGTGGGGGAGGTCTACATTGGACATTAGAAAAAGCTATTTCAGTAGGAGGGTGGTGAAGCACTGGAATGGCTTATCTAAGAAGGTGCTGGCATCTCCATCCTTGGAGATTTTTAAGGGCAGGCTTGACAAACCCCTGGCTTGAATGATTTAGTTGGGGTTGTTCCTGCTTTTAGCAAGGTGCTGAACTAGATGACTTTCTAAAGTCTCTTCCAACCCTAATCTTCTATAATCCTATGGTCTGAGCTTGTAAGGGATTGAAGCAGAAAATATTTTATATGGTGTACTTGTACACAGCACCCCCAAATATGAGAGACTAATCTCAAGTGGAGCCTACCAGTGCTACTGTAATACACATCATATGATGATAAAGGCATCACTGGGGAAACTAAAGCCGATGAAAATAATTGGTGATGACTTGCAAATCACTGATGAAATTATTTGAAAGTATCCATTATGGTGATTAGGGAGAGGAGAATATGGGGGGCACAAATCAACAAACGTATACAACTTCAGTGGTACCCAAAGTATGATCCTGAAAACATATAACACTGGACTAAGTTTGCCAAAACCACTGTGGTTCTAGATTTCTAATTCTGTGCATACTATGGCTGTCAAGCGATTAAAAAATTTAATCGCGATTAATCACATGTGCCTCCCCTTTGAAACACCCTAGTGGAGTTTCAACGGGGCAGCGCTGCATGGAGCCCGGGATCAGCTGGAGTCCCCAACTGACCTCGAGCTCCATGCAGCGCTGCCCCTTTGAAATGCTGGGGCGGCATTTCCAAGGGGCAGCACAAGGCATTCCGCACGGCATTTCAGTGGAACCCAGAGCCAGCTGGGTACTCCCCAGCTGACCCCGGGTTCTGGGAAAATGCTGCGTGGAGCCCGGGATCAGCTGGGGAGTCCCCAGCTGACCCCGGGTTCTGGGAAAATGCTGCGTGGAGCCCGGGATCAGCTGGGGAGTCCCCAGCTGACCCCGGGCTCCACTGCCCCTTTGAAACATGCGGAGACTGCCTTTTAAAGTTGGTGTTTATATCCATAGTTAATAAGAAGAAGGATAATGAAATATATAGGAATATACACATCAGTTAGAAGAAGTAAGATTTGAACTTCTGTCCTTCTATTATCAAACTCAGGGAACATTCCTCCAGGTTACATACAGTCAATCATCTCCTTGCCAGAGTTGATGGCAGCAGACATTTATAACTTTTATGACCAAATGCATTGGCAGTTTGGCTTGGTATATGTTATTTGTTATGTTTAAAAAGTTATAAAATGCTCTATAGACAAACAAAACTATGTATAGCTGATATTAGAAACATAGAAAATGCATTAGGAGGTACAATGCGGGCAAAAGGCAACCGTAGAGAATTAAAAGGGTGCACAGAAAAGCATTTTTATTAGTCTTTGTATATCAAACTATGAAAAATTCAGACAGCACTCAAAATTTACATTTTATGTTTGGACTTTTGCCATTTCAATTGGATTTTTACAAAATGAAAGTTTGAAGTTCCCATTACAACAAAATCTGTAACAATCTTAACTATGGTGGAGCTACTTTTTCATTATTGAATTGCGAGAACCTTAGCATTGTTCGTAACTGAGGTATGCATGTGAAATACACCAGCATTCAGGAGGTTGCAAAATTTACTCTTTACAACAAAGAAATCAGTCAACAGCTCTGTCGCTTATTCACTATGAAACGAAGTGCACCCTGTGCCGCAGTTTCACCATCTAAAAATTTATATGTTTATCAATCTCAGTAAGGTTCTTGTGTGGCTTAATGAATATATGAAAAGTAGTTGAGATCCTGGCATCATACGTGCTACATAGTAAAGTATTAGTAATGTTTCTGAATCCTAGATTCACATCTATTAAAAAACGAAATACGACAGGGCTATCCTCATTCAATGATTTTTATAGTAAACTTTATTTGCATTTAAAGCTTTTAATCTATTAACACTACACTTGAATCCAAAATGCTAGAATAGTCAAAGAGCATAGTTATTGGTAAGAAATAGGCAACATGCTGATTCAGGGTCCTGAAACCAAGCCATTTGGCATCAGAACCAAGCTTACTTAGTTTGTAACTTTAAAAGCAGATAATTGTAGAATGCTGTAATTACTAACAAGCTGTTTTTCAAGGAAGTTATCTGAATAGCCAAGGAGATTTATATGACAAAACTGTTAAAATATTTGTAAGTGTTTGGATTAAACAAGTAAACCAAGAAATCAAAGCTCATGAAATTCACCAATGATTTCTTTTTATACCAATCAGATACAAAACTGGTATCATTCCAGTAAATGTTATGGTTCAAATTCAATATGAAAATTTTGTTTATGTCCTATTTCCAAATAACTTCACAACCTCTCTTTCAGCTTTTAGTGGAGCCTTAATAATTGTACTTAGAGTAAAAAGTGTTGTATAGATTAAAGTATGGTTTTTTTTTAATGTACACAACATATTTTACTTGACCAGAATGTCTACACAATATTTAAAAAAATGCTACAAAATATATGAAGGGGGGGGGGGGAATATCATATTAACATCTGCATACCCATACTGCCAATGGATTAAAGCCTGAGAAAAACAGATGAGTCATGCACGGTATCCTAGAATACAAATGACTGCAGACCTACTGGGAAAGTGAACTTCAAGAGTCAGGGGCCTTTCATTGGGAATACACCTCATCACTCCCCAAACAAGTCTAAAGCTACATCCACACTACAACCCAGAACAACATTCTGAAAACAATCCACCGGCAGTTAATTTAGGACAGGGATGGGGAAATACTGGCCTGCGGGCTGAATCCGGTCTGCCAGAGTTAGCCCCTTGTGGGCCTCCACATCACCGTATTTACCTGCAGCTCTGCAGGTACAGGGAATCACAGCTCCTGTTGGCTACTGATCACCGTTCTCAGCCAATGGGAGCTGTGATTGCCCATATCTGCGAAGGTCTTTCAGAATTCCAGGTCTTTATGGCTCTATAGATAAAAGTAAACATACTGAATAACATTCAGATACCAATATGAACAGGTGTGTAAATGGTATAATAGCTTCCCCATAGTATTCACCTTTTAACAGGCACGCAGGCACATGCTGCACAAAGTAGTCTCTTTGCTTTACTATTGTTAATTTGCTATATCTTTATAAAGATTATCACTAGTATATTTGAGCACATTCATGAGAAGTATAAACAAATGTCTATGTTCTAGTTCTGCAGAAGAAAGAACGGTTACTTACCTCGTAACTGTGGTTCTTCGAGATGTGTTGCTCATGTCCATTCCATGTAGGTGTGCACACGCAGCATACATGCGTCAGTGGAAACTTTTCCCCTAGCAGCACCTGTCAGGCTAGCGGGGGAGCCCCCTGGAGTGGCGCCAGTATACCGGCCCATATATACCCCTGCTGGCCCTCCATCCACTCGGTTCCTTCTTACCAGACTATTCCAAAGAAGGGAGCGGGAAGGATTTGGAATGGACATGAGCAACACATCTCGAAGAACCACAGTTACGAGGTAAGTAACTGTTCTGTCTTTTTCAAGTGACTACTCATGTCCATTCCATATAGATGACTCTAAAGCAGAAACCCAAGGAGGCAGGGTTGGAGTTCTAACCTTCCACTGAGTGGAGGACAGCCCTACCCAGGGCAGCATCCCCCCATGCCTAATGAGTCAGTGTGTAATGATTAGTGAAGGTGTGGACAGAGGACCACGTGGCAGCCCTGAATATGTCCAAGATAGGGACCCGAGCCAGAAAAGCTGCGGAGGAGGCCTGAGGGGAGGGGCTGGAATCCCAGCCATCCTGTAGCACTCCCTAATGCAGGCTGTGATCTAAGAGGAGATCCTTTGGGCCGAAACTGGCTGGCCTTTCAGCTGCTCTGCTATGACAGCAAAGAGCTGAGGTGACCTGCGGAAGGGCTTCGTTCTTTCTAAATAAAAGGCTAGAACCCTTCGAACGTCTGAAGTGCACAGTGTCTGTTCCTTACCCAATTTGTGGGGCTTGGGGTAAAAAACTGGTAGGAAGATGTCACATGACACATGAAAGTTGGACACTACTTTCGGTAGAAAGGCAGGGTGGGGGCGCAACCTGACTTTGTCTTTGAAGAAAACTGTATAAGGTGGGTACACCGTGAGGGCTCTCAGTTTGGACACATCTGGCTGACGTGATGGCCACCAAGAGGGATACTTTATATGACAGGTGTAATAAGGAACACGTCGCCAAAGGTTCAAATGGGGTCCCATAAGCTTAGACAGGACCAGGTTGAGATCCCACTGTGGGATGGGTTGCCTGACATGCGCGTAAAGCCTGTCCAGGCCCTTCAAGAATCTGTTCACCACTGGGTCCGCAAAAAGGGTCTTGCCCCTGGTGCCCAGACGGAAAGCGGAAATAGCCACTAGGTGGAGCTTAATTGAGGAGGAGGAGGACAACCCCTGCAACCTGAGGTCCAAAAGGTAGTCCAGGACCCGGGGAACTGAGGCATCTATGGCCGAAAATCCCCTTTGAGTAGTCCAGATATGGAACTGCTTCCATTTGGCTAAATAGGTAGCCCTGGCAGAAGGCTTCCTACTACCCAACAGCACCTCCTGCATCCGAGCCGAACATTGAAGCTCCGCCATGAGGTGCAGGGAGTGCAGGTCTGGGTACCGAAGCCGTCCGCCGTCCTGCGTAACCAGTTCCAGGACCACAGGGAGAGCTATGATAGACTCAATAGAGTCGAGAACCAATGCTGTCTGGGCCAAACTGGGGCTATGAGGATCGGTGACACCCTGAATTCCTGCACCCGCAGGAGCGCTCTGTGGACTAGTGGGAATGGCAAGAACACATAAAGCAGACCCCTGGGCCAGGGGATGACTAAAGCGTCTCCCCAAGAGCCCCGCCCCATTCCCATTAGGGAGCAGAACTTGTAGCATTTCCTCTTCTATCACATGGAGAACAGGTCCAGAAGGGGAAAACCCCACTTCCGGAAAATCCAAGCGGCCACGTCCCATGTGAGAGACCATTCATGACTGGAGAAGGATCTGCTCAGCCGATCCGCCAGATCGTTCTGGGAGACCAGGAGATAGGAGGCCATCGGGTGGATATCCGTCCCGATGCAGAGATCCCACAGGTGTAGGACTTCCTGACACTGGTGATGTGAGGGGGCCCCGCCCTGCCTATTGATACATGAGACCACCAACGTATTATTGGATAGGATGAGCACCGACTTGCCCCTGAGTTGAGGGAGGAAGGCCGCACGAGCAAGGTGGACTACCCGTAGCTCCCTGACAATGATGTGCAGGGAGAGATCGTCCGTGATCCACATACCCTGTGTCCGTATGTCGCCGAGGTGGGCTCCCCAGCCTGTGTCTGACGCATCCGTCACCAGCTGGAGGGTTGGTAGGGGCCTAGAGAATGGTACCCCTGCGCAGACCTCCCCCTCCCGGGTCTACCAATCCAGGGATCGAAGGACCTTAGAGAGCACGGTCACCACTCTGTCCCACTGGTGGAAGGATGGGTTGTGAATGCACGCAAGCCACATCTGTAGTGGTCGCATGCGGAGCCTGGCGTGTTGGGCGACATATGTGCATACAGCCATTAGGCGCAGGAGCTGCATGCAAGTCCTGGCCGTGGTTATCAGGAACTTCTGCAGATCCCAGACATCCGACTAGATCACCAGGAAGCGGGACCTGAGGAGTGAGGCCCTTGAGGATGTGGAGTCCAGATTGGCGCCCACAAACTCTATCACTGGAGTGGGTACCAAAGTTGATTTGTCCACATTCAGGAGTAGGCCCAAATCCTGAAAGAGATCCCGAACCAGGGTGATGTGGGCCCACACCTGGTTTGCAGAGCGTCCTCACAGGAACCAGTTGTCCAGATTGGGAAACACCTGGACTCCTCTTTTTCTCAGGGTGGCAGACACAATGGCCATGCACTTTGTGCAGACCTGGGGAGCCGTGGAAATCCCAAAGGGATAAACTGATAGTGGTCTCTGCCCACCATGAAGCGGAGGAACCATCGGTGGTGGGGAGCAATGGAAATGTGAAAGTAGGCATCTTTTTGATCGAGGGCAGCGTATCAGTCTCCGGGAGCTAGGGATGGAATGATAGATACCAGGGTCACCATCTTGAATTTGGTTTTGATGATGAAGACGTTGAGATCCCTGAGGTCCCGGATAGGATGGAACCACCCCCCTTGGTTTTGGGGACCAGGAAATATCGGGAACAGAAGCCCCTGCCCAGGACTCCCAGGGGAACCAGCTCTGTGGCCCCTAGGGCACGGAGCTGAAGGACCTCTTCCCAAAGGAGGGGTCCCTGAAAAGGGATGGGATAGGGGGATGTGAAGGAGGAGCAGAGTGGAAGGGGAAGACATAGCCCCTTCCCACCTTCTGTAGGACCCAGTGGTCTGAGGTAATAGATGCCCAGGCCCGGCAGAAAGGGAATAGACGATCCCGGAAAGGGAGAGAGGACACTGGTAAGCTGTCCTCAGGCGTACCCTCAAAATCCTTGACAGGGCCCCGAGGACTTGTTAGGTGGGCCCTGCGCCTGATCCTGGGGCAGCTGAGGGTAGCGCCTGCCGTTCTTTCCATTGCCATTTCTACTGAGGCGCCGGGAGAAATCAGGGCAAGCGCCGTGCTGTGAAGGCCTTGGAGGGTTCCTGCTCGAGAAGGATCGCCACTGGGTGGCCAGGGTGTGAATGCCCAGTGACTTTAACATGGCCCGGGTGTCCTTGCGCCCATGTAGGCGCTGGTCTGTCTGTTCAGAAAACAGACATGGGCCCTCGAATGGAAGGTCTTGGATCGTATTTTGGAGTTCTGGGGGTACCCCAGTCTCTTGCGGCCAAGAGCTATGGCATAACAACAACCCCGTAGCCATAGCACATCGGCTGCGTCTAAGGCGGCCTGGAGCACGGCCCTAGAGATTGTTTTGCCCTCTTCCAAAAGGGCTGAGAACCCCTGGGGAGAAGTTTGTTAAACCTGTCCATAGAGGTCCAGGTGTTGTACGCATAGCAAGACAGCAAAACCAGCTGGTTCGCTATGTGAAGCAGTAGGCCTCCAGATGTGTAGACCTTCCTCCCTAACAGGCCCATCTTTTTGGTGTCCCTGTTCTTAGGGTGGCACCTGGCCAGCCCTGCCTCTTCCTTTGATTCACTGCCTGAACCACCAGTGACTCAGGGGGTGGGTAGGAGAAGAGGTATTAATTCCCCACCTGGGCCATGAAGTACCTCCATTCAGCCCTCTTGTCCATTGGTGGAACGGAGGCTGGGGTTTGCCAGACGGACTTGGAGATCTTTGCCACCGTTTTGTTGATGGGGAGGACCACTCTGGTGGGGTGTCTGACTGTAGAACGTTAACTGTAGGGTCAGAATCCTCTGACACCCTCTCCACTTGGACCCCCCAGGCTTTGGGCCAGTTGGAGAAGGAGGTCCTGATCCACCCTCGAGTCCATGGAGGGGAGAGTGTCGCCCAAGGCCTCATCTGGAGAGGAGGATGAGGATCCCTTTGGACCCGCCTCCACAGGATCCACTGCCTGTGAGGGAGTTTGGGAGGCCATCAACGGGGGCACTGTGAGTGGCCGAGTCACGGGCCCTCGGACTCTGAGGGGCGTGGGGATGTCTGGCCTGGCAAAAGCGACTGTCCCAATGTAGGTGATCAAGTAAGTGGGGTCACCGAAGGAGGGGCTCTGGACTCAGAGAAGACCAACTCCGGTCTAGGGGTGGCCACACCCTGACTCTGGTGGTAAGCCCACAGGGTCCAGAAGAGCCACTCAGATGGAGTTGGCGCCCGTGGGGGCTATGACTGCTGCATCCCCCGCATAGGGGCTGGCTGTGCCCATTGATACTGCTGTTGATGGGCGGAGGTTCTGCGGTGCCGTGACCGGTGACGGGAATGAGACCGGTGACGGGATCGTGATCTGGACCCCCTGGAGGACCATGTGGATTCCACCTCTGAATCGGTTGAATACTCCGAAGCCAACCACAGTGGTGAGGAGCTGCAGGTACAGCCAGTAGTTTTGATGTCAGGGCATGCCGGGCCATCGATTCTGGCTTGCCTCGGTGCGGGACAGGAGGGGGAGACATGGTCGGTGCCAGGCCCAGTGAGCTTTGGTTGAGGCCAGAATGTGTGGTAGCCAGTGCCATGCTCAGTGCCATTTGAGGCCCTTTTCCTGGCGTCAGGTCCAGTACCAGGGTTGAGGTTGCTGCCAGTGCCAGCCCCGACGGAGGTGCTGCTGATGTTTTCCAACGTTTTCTCTACTCCGGTGCCGGGGTGCTGGATGCCCTACCCCCCCCGATCGGTGCCGACCGGAGTCCCGGTCCTTGGCTGAGGTCAGTGCCAGAAGAGAGGGGGACAACTCAATAAGGTCTGTGGTGGCGAAGGCCTCCGATGTTGAGGGCTCTGGGAAATCCCGTCGGGCTGGGGTTCCAGTGCAGACTGGAACGTTTGCACGACCAAGAAGGTCTGGGCTCGGTGCCTGAAGATGCTGCGTGCCCCACTTGAAGGTGCACAGAGGGCACACACCGCAGGGGTGACCTGCCTCTGCCAGACCTGCTCTTCTTCTGAGGCACTGGGGATTGGGTACAGTGTCGAGGTCTGCGCGGTACCAGCGAAGCCCGCGAGTGGTTTGACACCTCCCGCACCAAGGCCAGTGCACTCTGGGTCGCCGATGCCAGGTCAGAAGCTGGTGCCGGCCGCAAACCACCTGCGTTAGGATGATCTTGAGATGTGATTCTCTCTCCCGTTTCATGCGCAGCTTGAACGCTTTGCAAATTTTACAGGTCTCGGACAAATGGTCCTCACCCAGATACTTAAGGCAGGCAGAGTGCGGGTCACCACGGGGCATAGGTCTCTGGCACTTCTCACAGGGTTTGAAGCCTTTCGGTCCAGGCATGCCTCGCCGCATGCGCTGGGAGCACGGGGCAGGGACTATGGTGGGTCCTTAACTCAGGAAACCACTGAACAACTACTTAACAAGAACTTGATAAGAACCGTAACTATAACACTAAAACAAAGAACTGTAACACTAAGCTGCGAAGGGACACTTGCTAAGCAAGAACAGAAGCACATTCCAATGACCCACGCTGGCCGTAAGGAGGAACTGAGGGGGTGGAAGGCCAGCAGGGGTATATATGGGCAGGTATACCGGTTCCACTCGAGCGGTCTCCACCACTGGCCCGATGGGTACTACTCGGGGAAAGTTTCCGACGATGTGTGCACTCTGCATGTGCATACCTATACGAAATGGAGATGAGCAATCACTCGAAGAAGAAACATACAAAGCTACTGTTGTGGTTTTTGTACAATATTCATTTTTTCATGGGGTTTTTTTCATGAAAATCTGGTATATGCATCCACACCTATGCCACAGTTCCTGTATACCCAAAGCTACAAAAAAAGAGTGCTGCGAACTTCAGCAATAGACAACAGTTCAACTGTATGGCAATATTCAGCATGCTTTAAATGTACCTCTTAAAACTTTCATTATAAATCCTTTTTAATAATATATAAGACAGAGCTCAAAGCTTTCTGATGTGAAAGGAGTACCAGGTATTTTAAAAATTATTCCCTGTGATAAAACTCATATGGACTGTAGATGGAATGAGCATTCTGAAATCTTGTTGCAAGACAAGACAAATCTTGTTGCAACTGCATTAAAGTTCCACTGCACAAAATACTGAAGACATTTAGAAACACTGTATTTTAAGTGAGACATTTCAGCTGCCAATATGACAAAGGGTAGTTTAAAAAAAAAAAAAAAGATGCAATGCTTCAATTAACAAATAACAACAGAGGAGAATAGTCTGACTTTGTATCTTTATTTTTTGCTGCCTAACAAAAGTAGCAATTCTTTCAGTATTTGCTGTTATAAAAAGTTATGTCTTTGAAGGCGCTAATAAAAATAGAATGAGTTTTGATTCTTGATAGTCTCTTTTTAAATTATTTCCCTTTATCAAGGACTCCATAATTCACTTCAGCAGTAAAAACGTTTGCAAAATATTGTAAAATATACCTGCCACAACCAGCAAAAGGAGAGAATAAAATACTTGATCAGGTTATCTTCTGCAATGTGCACTTAGAAAGGTATTCAAGATTTTCAAAGAACATAAGATTCTTTGGTCTGTTCTTGCCTAAAAAAACATAGTAAAGTACGAAAAGTTTTTTCACATAAGGGCAACATTCTGCTTGATATTCAGAAAAAAAAAACCCCACACGTTTCTGGTTCACTCATTACACCAATACATACAACTATCACTAATCCACAACTTCTTAAATCTCACAATGAAACACCTTAAATTAGTTCAACAAATGTTTTTCCTTTCATAATTTAAAAATGTTTTTCCTTTCATAATTTACTGTATTTTAGATCCTGGAATTCCCACCTCCGATTTTAAATAGTTTAGAACTGATATCATATTAGCAACTGGAATTAGTAAAGTGTAGAACGTGGTCCAAATACAGTATATTGCATTTAATAACATCTGAAATTACTGAACCACTGAAACAGAATGAAGTAAAACTGATAAATCCACAATATAATCAAGATTAAATTCAACTTGCTCCAGAATGGTAACACTTCAATTACATTAAGAAATATCTGCCAACATTTTGAAAATAAAAGAATGCTAAGAAAAAACAGAAGGTACTATGTTTCCAACTATCTATTACTAGCTTCTTCTTCTTCATTAGCTTTCTGAGTCTATCTTTTCCATAAAAATCTGTCATTTTAAGATAGTTTTTCTTTGTTTTTCTTTCTTTGGTACAATTCTCTCTTATGTGGCCTTCCTCCTACTTTTTTCTGTATTCTTTTTTTCAGTATGTCCTCTTAACCCTTGGAGCTGTTAATGCTGAGTATGCTGTGCCTAATTCATAGTAGATTATGAGTGCTTCAGGAAAGCAAAACCTTTATGTATTGTAAAGCAGTATGTGCATTTGTGGCAATACAATCAAATGTAATAAGTCTCCCTTTCATTTCTCAAATTTGTGGGATAGAGACTTCAGTATAGTACTTTTCTCCTTCCAGATGCACATTACAGTAGGTGATACTAAATGTCAATGAGTAATCTTTCAAAATCTAAGGAGAACCAACAAAGTACTTTTTTGGTCTAAGAGGACAGACTCAGATTCTCGTTTGGCCAAAGCAGTGCAGTGCCATGTAAAGTATAAATGCTAGATTTCCATTTTCAAGACAAGTTGTTTTCAGAGACTAGTATTTAGAAAACTGAATAGCAACTACACGTCTAAAAATTTCTTTAAAAAGGTTGGATTTGAATTAGGCCTGTTATTGGTTAAGTGATCTAAAAGCTGATTATGCTTTTTAAAGATAGATTTAATAACAGCTGCCTTAAAAAGAACTTGGAACATTTTCAACAGTAATAAAAGTAGACCATGAATGTCTGTTGCGATTCCACAGAGGCAACAATGTTGTAAACTGTTAAACTAAACCACCAATTCTACAGTCAGATGTCAAACAAGTAAAACCAAAGTAAACATTTTGCGACACTAATTTCTGTTGTGTTCCAGAATAAATTCTGTGATTTTTGCACACAAATAGTTATGCTTTTTTTTTTTTTTTTAAGGTAAAAAAAAGTCAGAAGTAGACCTAGTTGGTAAATATGACTGAGGCAGTACATTTATGGCTGAGTACAGTGCAGAAATTTTAAGACAGGAACCTGAAGACCAAAGTGATGAACCACAGTGGTGCAATTATAGTATTTCATAGACATTATACTGAATGAAACATTATATATGCCAAACTTGTCAGCAGAAAAAAAAAAATCAAGATAACAAAGATGATTTAAGGAGTAGATTTCTGGGTTAGAGCAGAGGAGGGGCTTGGCTGTGGCACAAACAACTTCTGGAGAAGTTCCAAGACAACAAACTCGTTTCTTTTCAATTAGATGATCTAATGAACCCCGTGATGATACAACACAACAAACAAATTGTCTGAGGGCATGCCAAAGAGTAAAAAATAAACAGTAAAACATGATTTTTTGGCTATTAGTACCAGGACTTCACTCTCATTAAAAGGGGCTCTTTTGTAAATGAAACGCAGTTCTGCAATACACAATTCTTTATCCAGCTCCTGCTATTTTAACAAAATCCTCTACTTCTCAAAAGCTGACAAACTGTATTGGAAGAGATTAAGAAAACTAATGCATAGTCTTCCATTCATGAAAGCAGTGAAACAGATCATAGCCCTCCAAATAAGTCAGGCTTAGTGTTTGCAAGTTTTAAAAACAAATATGATTGTCTGAAACTCATTACAGCATATAAATGGTCTATGGGCTTGATTGTCACTTCTGGCAATGTAATATAAGAGCCTCAAAAACTATTTATAATATCTGTAAGCAGAAAAGCTGTGGAAAAAAAGAACACTAAAACAACGCTAAAGAAAAAATATAGCTCAGAAGACCAGCAAAGGAAAATTTTAATTGTGAAGGAATGAACAAGTTGTATCACACAGGACCAACCGGTTGTATTTTCTCCTGAAGGTGCACCACTACACAATTCATGTATTCAAAGGGCATTTTCCCAACAATTTTCTTCAACTGAACAGGTAATGAAGTCCTAACAAACAAACTTCTAAATTTCAAGCATCATTACTTCTACTATTAAGATATATCATAGAGTCTCTCCCAGTTATACAACTCTCAACACTGTGGCAACAAAGACATACACCAGTCATCAATCTAAAGCACCAAAGAGGCACATCTCTCAATTTCATGTCAGATCACTAGCTGTGAATTTTTTTCGCAATTCCATACATTTGAACAATAAAAAATGATTCCCCAGAAAGCTGATATGAAAACGGTCACTAAGCATGGCATGACAACACCACACAGATGCACACCCCCTGCAATCCCTGTTAATGATGACCTTTCTGAATAGTTTGGTGAGAAATAACATAGTTCTGTCATAAACTGAAAGGACCAGTTCAACCTTGTTCACAAATGCAAGTATAGATACCAAAATACTCTTTGACTGCATACCACACAAGCAATACCAGTCTCAAAGGAGTAGCCGTGTTAGACTGTAACTGAAAAAAACTTAAAAAACAATAAATGGTTCTGCAGCCCCTTAAAGACTAACAAAAATATAGATAATGTCATGAGCTTTTGCGGGCACAGCCTACTTCTTCAGATAAATGGAGCAAGGAGTCCATGCAGAATGTGTGAAAGGAGGTTCAAAGCCATGGATAACATCACTCCTGGGGGGAAAGGTCTGGGATCCAATCTTGCTTTCAAGGTCATTTACGCTCACCAAAAAAAAAAAAAAAAGTTTACAGTTGTAAAGCTGGATAGTTGTGACTCTAAGACAGGGGTGGGCAAGATATGGCCTGGGAGCCAGATCCCGTCCGCCAAGCCTTTCAGTGCTGCCTGTGGTGCACCCCACTGGACACAGAGACAGGGAGCACTCCGGGGCTCTGAGAGGCTGGCTGCTTCATCTGCCTTTCTGCGCTGGGGAGACAGGAGGAAGCTTTGCATGCGCTGAACCAACTCCTTCACCCAACTCCCTCTCAGATCCCACACCCTCTCCCACACCCCGATCTGCTACACCAAGCTCCTGACTGCACCCAACCTCCATCCCAGACTCCGCATCAGGTCTGCACCACAATGGACATTTGCTTTGGAATTAGCACCTTTTCTGAATAAGACCTTCATTAACACTGCCCAAGAGGGCACTATTTAGCAGGACTGCAACTCATGACCCAAACATCTGTTACCAAGCAATAAAACATCAAGAGCATCTGTTCACTCACCCTCAGAGATGGGAGGGAAGGGATAAGTATCTAAAACTAGGCATGGCAGACCAAAGGTAGCTTAAAAATGGGTGAATACAGGTATTAAGAAAGCAGAAATTGAAGTATATGATTGGGAAGAAAAAACAAAATAAAAGCCAAACTTTACTATTCACACCAATGACTGGGAAATCCTTTATGAATTAATAAGTAAGTGAACACATAAAAACATCACAATCATTTGATTTACTTCATTTGGCAACAAGACTTTCCTTTATGATAGTAATTCAGAGTGTACTAAAAATCCATTAGTATAGTTTGTAGAAATTGAGTCTTAGCTTTGATGAGACCAACCTCCAATATTATATGAAATTTATGCAGTGAAGTAATTTGTGCAAATAAGGCGTGCACAGTAGCGGAGTTCTACTTTAGCTGATATTTTCTTCTCTCCATTTGTTGACTGAAAGAAAGCGTAAGGAAAGATATTGAACTACTCTAGGAGAAAATAATAATAGGCAAATATGCAGATAGATAATTAGAATGGTTCTTTCAGATGTCTGTGAAATACATACTAGTTCTAAAATAATTGTGAAATTTTTGATCCTCAAGAAATAGTATTTTTTAAAACTGGAATATTAACATGTCTTTGTTATAGTTGTTGTTGCCCCCGAGATATATAAATTCCTTGTTCTTGAATTTGACTCAGGGGACGTTCTAGCTGCTGTATTTATAGCAAAGATCAAGATCATTCCCAGGAATTCTCCTGGTGGATTAGGAAAGTTCAACACCACATTCTCTTTAATATACATTGAGCATTGTAACCAAGTATTCAAATTGATAACATTTCATCTAGACTCCAATGACTTATTTAAATTGAAGAATCCAAATGTGCGATAAAGCTCAAGCTTTTGTAAATAATTTTATTGAAAGCATTTTATGCTTTGTTTTGTTTTTAAATCTGAGCCTCCTGTCATTGTATTCCTCCCCTGTGCTGCAGTCTCTGTGGGAGGGGACAAGACAGGTGGCTCTGCAGGAGCTGGTACTCATGGAGAGCTGGCTTAAAAACCACCTCCACACAGGCACCAGCTCCACCCCCCACTCCCACCCCATGTAATTGTTAGGATTAACCAATGAGCCCAATAAGCTTATTGGTTAAATATGTAAACGACTACACGCTAACATCACTAATTCACTGTAAGATCCTTTAATACCCTGCCAGGTATGCCTGAGGTTAGTTTAAATAAGGTAATTTACACATTGTGGCTGAGCAGTATAATATGCTTTCCATTACACTGTGGAAAGATAAAGGTGGGAAAAGAGGGGTTATGTCATGGCAGGGATATATTATAGGCCATCAGATCTGGAAGAAAGATGGCAGTATGAGAGTGTGGCTAAACCATCAAATTAGGTGGTGACTTAATCTAGCTATCTACAATAAAGGGGGAATAAACTAATATAATTTGAGAAAATACAAAGAACTAAGCTAACCTGAATCCACAGATCTCCACCCCCAAATGTAATAATCACCTACGTTTGAGACAGTTTTGAAAAGAAAAAAGGAAGGCTGAAGGGAAGAAGCAGAGCCCAGTCCCAGATAATAGCCTCAGGCAGGGAGAGAGGAGAATTTAGCAACAGAATCCATTCCTTCAGCTACAAAACATACTATTGTGATGGGGAGCAGTCACAGAAGACCCCTCTCAGGTCTTGCCGCCTTGTTCTCTGGGGCTTCTCACTACCCTGTCCTGCTGGGCCAGCTCCTTGGTCTCCCCCAGCCAAGGCACAGAGCTGAAATCACTCCCCACCCCCGAGGAGCAGTACAGCACTGAAACTCTTCAGGTCCAAGGAAAATGCAGTTTTGGGCCCAGCTTCCTGGGATGCCATTCCCCAAACGGGATCAGAATCCCAAATGAATTATTTAGGTAAGGCCCCCTTAACAAAGAAAGGAAGATGTACACACTGATTGCTCCCTAAGCCGTGGGGTGCTTCTCGTCCGGGGCCCTGGCTCCCTCTGGCCTCCCGCGTCCTCACGGTGACATGCTCTGCCCCCTTTCTCAGCTGTGCTGCCCCAGCTTTTGAAGTGCCCACGGGGCTGCTGGAGCATATACAGCAGCACTGAGGCGCGCCGGGCAGCACAGCTTCTGATGCCGCGGCCACCAGCGTCTTCTTGCAAGGGCGGGGGGACGGGCTTGCCCCGTCACACACCTCCTCCTCCAGCAGCAGCCTCCAGCCAGCCAGTCTGACAGTCACACCCCGTGCGCACGCTTATGCTGGCAGGGACGATCCGGGACTGGGGGGGGAGGGGGGACGGGGGACACACTCTGGGGCCGGGGGGAGGACACGTAGGGCCGGCAAGTGGGGGCTGGGGCCTGCTCCAGGCAGGGCTGGGGGAGAGACCTAGCTCCAAATATTGGTGGAGCAGGGTCCCTGGCTCTGAATATTGGTGGAGCATGGGCACCACGAGCCCATATAACTCGCCGCCTATGCATACGACAGCTTGGATAGACTCACTGACACTGGGCAGTAACACAGCTCTCCCCCGTGTTGCAAACTGTCCAGCTCAGCTGGAGGAGAATCATAGAGACTCTCTCCTGTCCCCTCCGCAGCCTCTGTGGCATTTCCCTCCCTCTCTGAGATCCCAGCACAAGATTCCTTATGATTGCGAACAATCCTGGGGATGAACTCAGCCACATTAAAAAAGTCATTTCCCAAAATGCATGGAACAATATTCTCAGGAATTGAATAGATAGTGCACAGTCTTTTGCAGGTGGTAAAATATTCAGTGAGAACTCTGGACATATCATAAGCAGGACACAGTCGATGCCACTCCTGGATTTTTGGAGAGGAGGGTCCTGCAGCATCGGAGTGCTTATTCTCGAAGTCAAGTATAGCCAGTTCATGCAGCCTTTCTTTTCCCCTCTTCTCTCAAGCAGTTCTTAAGGCTTCTAGTTCAAGCCATCCCAATTCCAAAGCTCTCTCATGAGCAACTTTTTGAGCTCTTTCTTCTTTGTCCATTTCAAGTTTTATTAGTTCTAGGGTTTCCTCATGGGCAGCTTTTTCCTGGGCTGCTAACTCAAGCTTCTTTAACTCCATTTGTGTCTAATGTTCTGCCTCCCTGTCTTCTGCTTGGATTCTGTACAGCTCCAGTTCCTTTTGAACCTCACTCTCACTCATTTTGCTGATTTTCTTGCCTCTATTTCCCTTAATCGAAATAAGCAAACAGATAATAGCAAACCAGTAACCACTCTGTCTGCCTCTAAAAACCACGCCTAGAACCCACTTAAAATCACTACTAGCATCTAGAGCAGTGTTTCCCAAACTTTTCAGCATCACGCCCCCCTTTCTGATTTTTGAAAAACCTTCACGCCACGCCCACACTCCCCCCGCCCCCAAAAAAAACTTGTTGAGCAAAAAAAAAAAAAAAAACTAAGCAGGGCTAAACTTGATGGCGGGGGGGGCTGAGTCACTTCGTGCCCCCCATGGTATTTCTTCACGCCCCCCAGTTTGGGAACCCATGATCTAGAGCAACCAGCTCTGCACATTTACCCTGCTCGCTGTGCCACTGTGATGGGACAAGGTCACAACTATAAATGATTATTTAAGCTTGGAAATGTTGGCCTGGATGCTCATAACCCTGTAAAGATGTTGCAACTGAGTACAATGAAATCTAAAAAAAAAAATAGAATAAATGAGTGCTATTGTGACTGGGAGAGTAAGGATACATCTACATAGCAGGGCTAAAGTCAAATTAAGCTATGCAACTTCAGCTAAGTCAATTGCATGGCATATGTCGAAATAGCTTAATTCGGGTTTTCGCATTGTCTACACAACAGGAAGTCAAAGGAAGAACATTCTTCCTTCATTTCATAAGGAGTAAGGGAAGTCGGAGTTATTCCTTGTGAAATGGGCTGTGTCTACACTGGGCCACTTATTCCGGAAAAGCAGCCGCTTTTCCGGAATAAGCTGTGAGCTGTCTACACTGGCCCCTTGAATTTCCGGAAAAGCACTGACGATCTACTGTAAGAAATCAGCTGCTTTTCCGAAAAACTATGCTGCTCCCGCCGGCAAAAGTCCTTTTCCAGAAAACTGTTCCGAAAAGGGCCAGTGTAGACAGCCCAGCAGTCTTTTCCGCCAAAAAAGCCCCGATCGCGTAAAATGACGATCGGGGCTTTTTCTCGAAAGGCTCACATTGGCCACGGACGCTTTTCCAGAAAAAGGGCTTTTCCGGAAAAGCATCCTGCCAATGTAGACGCTCTTTTTCCGGAAATACTTATAATGGAAAACTGTTCCATTTTAAGCATTTCCAGAAAATCATGCCAGTGTAGACACAGCCATGGAGTAAGAAGTCCTCCAGCTCGACATTATTTTGGAATAAAGGCTTGTAGCGTAGATGCTTACTATGTTATTTCGGAATAACGTCAATTATTCCAAACTAATGCTGCTGTGTAGACATACCCTAAGTGTGGTAGTGGCCATTTTGGATAGGTCACACAAATTAGGGGGGAGAATAGTGGTAGCCTTCTTAAGAGGGATACAACAAGAAAGGAGGAAAGACAAAAAATCTAAATGTCTGGGAAAGAAAAAACAGTGAGGCGTCCTGTTGCACCTTAGGCCATGTCTAGACTGTATCTTTTTTTTGGTAAAGGGATGTAAATTAGGCACGTCGATGTTGCAAATGAAGCCGGGATTTGAATTTCCTGCGTTTCATTTGCTTAATGGCGGCCGCTGCTTTTTTCTGAAACGGGGCTTTTTCGGGAAAAAAACAAACAAACAAACTTGCAGTTTAGACGAGGCATTTTTGACAGAAATGCCCCGTTTCGAAAGATCCGGTACTCCTCATTTTTTGAGGCATACAGGATCTTTTGAAATGGAGCATTTCTGTCGAAAATGCCCCGTCTAAACTTCCGTTTTTGTTTTTGGTTTTTTCAAAAAAGCCCCGTTTCGGAAAAAAGCGGTGGCTGCCATTATGCAAATGAAATGCGGGAAATTCAAATCCTGGCTTCATTTGCAATATCAACGTGCCTAATTTACATCCCTTTACCAAAAAAGGGATGTAGTCTAGACGTAGCCTTATAGACTAACAGATTTATTAAGTCATGAGCTTTTATGGGTAAAAGCCACTTCATCAGATGAGTTGGAGTAGAAATTACAGAATCCGGGATATATATAAAACAGCAAAAGAAGTTACCGGTCAATTGTATGATCTGTGTTAATGAGGCTAGTTAAGTCAGGGTCAATGTGTTTGTGACCAGCGGCACTGGCCAAGGGAGGAGCAAACTGGCCTGCTGGGCTGGGCAGGCCCCGCCCCCACAGCAGTGCTGGGCATGCTCAACTGTGGGCCAGGTATAAAGGCCAGGGAGACAGCTCAGTTGGGGCTGGCCTCCGGGAAGGGAGGAACTCCTGCCCAACCTCCGGAGCCACAGCCGGACCTGCCGCCAGAGCAAGAGCTGCTGGACCAGCCGCCGGAGCAAGAACCGCCGGGCCTGCCACCTCCGCCGATACAGTCCCCGGGCCGAGCACGACTGCAATGCCAACCACGGTGGGCGGCCCGCCCTGCCATGGTGGACACCCCCGTCGCTGCTGCCCCAGATGTCAGGCCTGCCAATGTCATGGCCGCCGCCAGCCCAGCGCCTGCAGGTGGGGTTTCCATCGGCCAGAGGGCTGGGGTAGGAAGCAATCCAGGGCAGGGGGCAGGGAAACTTCCGGTGGGCTTGCCGCGTTCCGGGGAGAACTCCCTGCCAAGCCAGTGGTGGGAACCACCCACCATTAATAGGGCCCTGGGTTGGGGCCCGGTGGAGAGGGAGGGGGAGGGCCCGGGCCCGGGCCCCCGTACCCCATCCTCCCAGAGCCTGGACTAGGCCTCAGGGCCTGCGTGTATAATGGACTAGGCCTCAGGGCCCGCGTGGGTAAAGGCTCGACCCCAGGGCCGAACAGTGCGGGGTGGGGCACCCCGCCACAGTGTCTCATCACAACTAGGTCCATTTTAAAAAAAATCAACTGTTAATAACATTTTTCTATGGAATAAATTGATTGTGGCTCAGTCACATTGCATCGCACATTGAGGTACCCAAAAAAGAGTCTACAAATTGAGGGAATAGGTTTCTCGGAAAAATTGGAGCAGAATACAAATAAATATCAAAAGAGGGAAAATTGCCTTTGCAATATGTTAACCAGTTAAGATCTTTATTCAAGCCTAAGTTGATAGTATTGAATTTGTAAATGAACCCTAGTTCTGCTGTCTCCCTCTGTAATCAGGTGATAAAGTTCTTTTGTAGAAGGATGGCTACTAGGGATGTTAAATATCCATTAAATCGGTTAAATTCAATAATTGATTAACCTCATGAAGTCTTATTGGTTACTTGACTATTCTATAGTCCCCGCGGGGGTGGAGCTGGCAGCCAGTGTGCTCTGGCTCCCCTCCTGAGGAGCCGCCTGCCACTCCACACTACTGCCTCACACAGGCAGCAGTGCGAGGTGGCAGCAGCCCCTGTCCAGGAGGGGGCTGAGCTCCCGGACCCAGCAAAAGTTGGAACTGAGCCAGGCTGCCTGCCCGTTAGTTCCTAATACACTTGAAATGCGAAGCTGCAGTGGAGGTAGGTCCCGGACCCAGCGTGAGCCAGGACTGAGCCAGGCTTCTGGCCAGCCTGCTAAAAAATTTACTGGCAAAACAGCGGGGGGAATGTGTGTAGTCTATAGCATTTACCTATAAGCTTTTGCTAATTGGTTAATCAGTTCGTTGACTACACTATTACCTCGCTAATAGTTACTTTTAAATCCATTACTGAATGTCCAGGGAGGTTAAAATGCTCCCCTATAAGTTTATGTGTGTTACCATTACAGACGTCTTATTTGTGTCCATTTATCCTTTGACACAGAGACTGTCTAGGTTGGCTAATATACATGGTAGAGGGGCATTGCTAGCATTTGATGGCAAATATCATGTTAGTGAATATGCAGGTGGGTGAGCCCCTGATAATGTTTCCTGCCATGCCTAGAAAAACACTTACCCAAGAACCTATCCCCGCAACATACCTTGTGGCCAACTTTGTCCACACATCTATACAGGTGACACCACCACAGAACCTAGCCACATAAGCCACACCATCAGGGGCTCATATACAACTTTCAAGACAAGTATAGGTTGAACCTCTCTGGTGCAGGACTCTCTGGTCCAGCAGCATCCACAGAGGCACATGGCTTTAGCCTCTAAGGTTGCAGGTTCAATCCCTCCTGCTGACAGTCAGGATCTATTGGTTTTACATACGTCATAAACAATATAACATTAACATACAATTAATAACAAAATAGGAGAAGGCCCACATATCTCCTATTGAAGTAAAATTGACATTAGGGTTACCACCAACATTCCAAAATGTATATTAGTTGGAGGAGAATAATTTATGGTGGAAAATTAAAATAAGTGAACTCAAAGATGGTATAATAATGTAATAATTTCAGATGTTATAAAGATGCTCCACACAATTACATAAGATTTGGCTCTTAGGAATACATGTATAGTATATTTATGGCCCTGCCAATTAATAGCCATGAAAAATGTGTCACGGACTATGAAATCTGGTCCTCCCCTATTAAATCTTGTCTTGTGTGCTTTTACCCTAAATTACAGAGATTTCAGGGGGGAGCCAGCATTTCTCAAACTGGGGATCCTGACCCAAAAGGGAGTTGTAGGGGGGTCATGGTATTGTCACTCTTACTTCTACATTGCTTTCAGATCTGGACAGCCAGAGATCCACAGCTGTTGGCTGGGCACCTAGCTATGAAGGCAGCACTCTGCTGGCAGCAGCGTAGAAGGAAGGGAAGCAATACCATAACATACAATACCTTACTTCTGCACTGTAGCTGGCCATGACTCTTACTTCAGAGCTGGGCTCCTGGCCACCAGTCACCACTCTCTCCCATGCAAGAACCTTGCAGCTCACCCCACCCAACCATGTCAGGACTCATAAAATTAAAACATGGTGAATTTTCAGATTTACATAATTGAAATAATTAAATTTACTATTTCTAAAATCCTATGACCATGAACTTGACCAAAATGAATTATAAATTTGGTAGGGTCCTAAGTATATGTAATAGTTTTCAAGTCAGGGTGCAATCCAGACCAATGAGGTATTTTGTCACCACTTGCTCTGCAAACTTGGCTGCTTTACAATATCTTGCTGCTGTAGCTTCCAGGCTGGGACACTCGAAACCAGCCTACAAGTACACAAGTCACACTTCCCTGGTCTACACTAGGGGATAAATTCTAATTAAGATATACAACTTCAGGTTTGTTAATTGCATAGCTGAAATCAAAGTATATTACATCAAATTTTGGCACCGTCCACACTGCAGGAAGTCCAAGGGAGCACTCCCCCCCCCTTTTGACTTCCCTTACTCCCCATAGTAGCAGGACTACCGACATGAACGGGAGAACACGCTCTGTTCAAATTAGCATGTCTTCACTAGACCCACTAATTCAAACCCTGGAAGATCGACTGCAGCTGCTCCAATCTTATCTGTAGTATAGATGTGGCCACTATGTCTCTGTATAGCTGTAGCCCTTGTTGAGCAGACTCAAGCCTTAGCAGTATTAGATACAACTAGCAAGAGGGAGGTGGTTCTGTGCTCCCAGAGGGGCAGGGCCTTGGGCAAAAGGAGTGTGGCTCTGGTGGCAATTTAAAGGGCCCAAGACTCCATCTGCTACCACTATCAGTAGCAACTGTAGCTGTGAGCCCTGGGCCCCTTTGAATCACTGGGCCCCCTTACCTCCCTTCCATCCTTCTGTGGGCCTAGATACGATTTTCACTTCTAGGACTTTGTCTAATTTCATTTTTAAAAGCTACTTGGAGTTACAACCTGGTCTGACCATGCCTCTATATTAGGTTAAAAGACTAAGACCTACTGGAAAAACAAAGGGCCGAATGGTGAAATAGAACTTTATTGTATGACCCCTTAGAATTTAAGAGCCAGCAGAAAACTTTCAAAAATATAAAGAAAATAAGAAAGGGATTAATAACACTGTCCTCTGGGATGTTGGAAAGTGATAATGAGGTGGATTCTTATAAATAAAGCATCATACCTCAAAAATATGGGGGCTCTTTAAAAGGAGAGTTTGTTTAAAGAACTTACTGTTTTGGAAAGCAGACAAAACTCAACAGGATCGAAAAGACTGCATAAATGGGAAGATTAACCTGTTACAAACAGGTTAAGTTGAGCAAATACTTAGATATATTAAACAACACTATTATGAAAGGGCAATAAAGCTGACAAAATTTTAGTTAGAAAGTAAAAACACAAACAGGATAAATCAGATTTCCCTATGTTTAGAAATAACAAGGGAGATTTAGTAATTGGCATCACACAAATCGTTTTGCTAACTTTTTCCATACTATGTACACTTTAGAACATCAAATACTGAACTTATAAATAGATATTTCAGACGTGTGACACCACCTCAGCTCTCAGAGGATGATGTGGCATCTATTGATAGGCAAATTGCTGCAGAGGAAGTTAAAGTTGTAATTAAGAATTTAAAATCCAATCAAGCTCCATGTCCCTATGGGTTTTCTAGGGAATATTACAAAGCTCTAAAGCAGGGGTGGGGAACCTAAGGCCTGGGAGCCGGATCTGGCCCCTGGCTACTCTGGATCTGGCCCCCAAGGCTCATGGCTCCCCCCAGTATTGGGGAGCCCGCTCTGGTGCTTTAGCCCCCTCTCCCGCCCCCGCACTGTCCCACTGTGGGACTGGAGCACACAAAACCTACTAGGCTGTCTCTGGCCAGACTCTGGCATGCGAGGGGAAAGTGGGGAGTGTCTTTCTCCTTCTCAGTCAGGGGCCAGGTCAGTGAGGAGGTCATAGGTCATTGGGGGGAGGGGGTTGGCTTCTCATGTGTGTAGCCCCTGACTGATTTTTCTGTAGGTGAGTGGTCCCTGACCCAAAAAAGGTTCCTCACCCCTGCTCTAAAGCAAGTGTTTGTCCCTATTTTAACTCAACTGCTTAACGGTATAATCCAGGAGAATGAGATTCAGATTCATGGAAAGAGGAAAAAAGTTGTGGTAATTCCTAAAGAAGGAAAAGACCTTATTAAGTGTACATCACACCAACCCATTTCTTTAATTAATGTGGGTGCTATAATTTATTCCAAGGTGCCAGCAAACACTCAGTGTCATCTTGCCCAAATGCATTAACACTGACCAGTTGGGATTCATTGTTGATAGGCATCTAATAATATCAGTTAAATTAATGTAAAAATGTGGGTCTGTGTGGGAAAGGAGTTTTGCTCTTTCCCATAATACAAAAGCCAAGAGTAACTCAATGAGAGTAATAAGCAACAAATTTAATACAAAAAAAAAAAAAGGTGTTTTTTTTTCATATAATGCACAATTCACCTGGGGAACTCATTGACCTGGGATGTTGTGGGTTCAAAAGAGAACTACATAAATTCATGGAAAATTAAGTTTCTGAAAATCTTCTCTGGATTTGGCTAACTTAAATAGCATGAAATGAGAGTACCAATCCTAATTCGGTCTATACTTGTGCCCTGCTGCCTCCCTGCTATTGGAGTCTCTCTACTGCAAGATAAAAAGTGCCCCCTCTCCCCCCCGGGGAAGGTAGCAGGGAAAGGCTCCTACAGCTCCCTGCTGCTAGTGCCTTTTCCCACCATGGAGAAAATTACAGTTCATCATGGCAGTTGTCATTGGATTGTGAGACAGATCTTCAAACTTTGAGAACATCAGGTACCTTGGGTTAGTACTCCATGACATATTTTTACTCAGATGTGGCGCAGAACCACCTCTAGCAGTACTTTTGTCAGATCTCTAAAGCAAAGCAAGCTGAACAAGGTTACTAATTAGAGGGGAGATATTCATGGAAAAACCCTGCAAGTGTTAGTGATTTAGAAGGTGATACTCTTCCTTTGGACATTACTGAGTCAATGCTTCAGAATACTGCTGTGAGCCCTGTGCTATTGAAAGCATTGTCTTTTAGCTAAAATGTAAAGTTAAGCCTCTGCGCATTCCAGGTCACATGATTCCACGCAGCTTTTGGAAGAAAAGGATGTCCATCCTAGACAAATTTCTATTTACCTTTCTTCTCTCTGTAGTATCACTTCTTTGAACATTTATTTTCCCTTTTTTCCCCTCTCGAAAAAGATAATCTCTGTAGTCTTGCTGCATTTCAGCAACAGGCAAGTGTGACAATTCCCAGAATTCAGTCTAGACCGATGGACAGCTGTATCCCCTCAATTCTACAACTTGGGGTGCCTTTTACATTGCTTTGCTGTGAGAGCAACCACTCCTGGTCAGATCACTCACAACCTTGAGATTGTAAATCACTCCCAGCTAGGGATGTAAAATCCCATTTAATCAGTTAACTCGTTAAATGTTTAGTTAACTACGTGGGATCCTGTGTGGAGGACTGCTCCAGCAGTCCCCAGCCCCATGTGGGGCTGCTGGCCCATGGGGGGATGCTGGCTCATACCCCCACCTGTGGCGCAGAAGCAGCTCTCTACCCGCAGTTGGCCATGGGCTGCTCCTGGGCACTGGTTAACTGTAACCTGGTAAACATTATCCAATAAGGGTGAGGCTTACCAGTTAAGAGGTTACCTGTTCACATCCCTACTCCTACCAATTTTGTACGAGTGCTACAGCCAGCCACCCATGAATTACACTGCAGGGCTACCCCAGCAAATTCCATACCAGACTTTCCACCAGATATGTGCACCTTATACTGTCTGGACAATACAAATTCACATTAAGTCCATCATTTCATTAATAGCAAGATATGCACAAATCTTGCTATCCCAAATGATGCTTCCCAAACACTTCAATCCAAACACACATTGGTTTAGATAAGGGACGTTAGCACCTAGTCGACTAACCGATGAATGAAAAGAGACCCACGGAGTAGGGGCTGAGCTAGCGCCTTCATGAGCCGGCTTTCCTGGGCTTTACAATGCAGAGCAGCAGCTGAGAGAGAGAGCGTGAGTGTGGTCTGAGGAATGAAAACAGATCTGCGGAGCAGCGCCCATGCTAGTGCCTTCACGTGCCGGCTTCCCTGGGGTTTACAATGTAGAGCGGTCTGCTGAATGAAGAGACCCACGGAGCAGGGGCTGTTTTAGCACCTTCATGAGCTGGTTTTCCTGGGCTTTAAAATGCAGAGCCACAGCTGGGGAGGTTTTGCTGTGAAGCGGCACGAGCCAGACTGAGCGCCACAACTGCCTACCCTTGTTGACTAATCAAATAGTCGATAAAAAATCTATTGACTATTCAGTTGGGAAGTAATTGCATTTTAACATCCCTAGTTTAGATAAAATAATAAGTTTAATTATAGAAAAATAGATTTTAAGTGATAAGTAATAAGCCATGAAAATGAGAATTGGTTACAAGAAAATAAAAGGTAAAATATTTATATTTAATAAGCTAAATGAATTCAAAACAAAGGTTTCTCTCATCATATACTCTAGCAGTCTTACTTAGTAAGCGGAGTCTTAATACTTTCAGCCTTGGCCACTCCCCCAGTTCAGTGTTAACTTCCTTGTCTTTCAGGTGTTGTTGATGCCGTGAGAAGCGAGAAAGGGAGGCATATTTTGGGGCATCTGTTCCACTTACTGCTTTCTTACTCTTTGAAATTCATCTTTGGCTGAATTTCGGGATTCAGGAGGTTTGAGAAAAAGGGAACCTCCAACTGTTCCTTTGCCCAAAATGCATATTTCTCACTCATACCATTTTCTTGCAAAAGAATGGCAAATTAACCAGCTGATGGCCTATTTGATTTTGCGGACACCTGTCTGAGGCATCAGTTTGCCTTTTGTCTCAGAAAAAAATGGTTTGTGCCCAATTTTCTAAACTTGAAACAGTAGAATCTTATAACTTTCCATACTGCATTGCCACACATATTTTACCCAAAAAATAATGATCAGCAAATGAGTTTTCAAATGATACCTCATCACAAGGCATACTTTGTACAAGGCATTACTTTAAACACAAAAAGTGAGTAATCCTGCATTCAAATCAACTTTAATTCTGCCCTCTTATTTACTATCCAAACTGGAATTTCTTTTATAAGTTTATATGCAGCAAGTTATAGCACAGTCTTACGGCTCTGCTTGATTTTGTAAACCTTAAGATTTATAAAACTAAGCAAATTTGAAAAGTCACTTGCCATAGGCAAGCTGAACACAAGTAAAAGGGGTAGAATAGTTTATTATTTTAAGCATTATTTCAAAATGTAGATTGGCTTAAACTCTTGCCAGAATTTAGATCATCCATGTCTAAAGAGCTTCAAGCACCTGCACTGTTCTGAACTACTTTAGCTGTTTAAAATAATATCAGAATAGGATGTGCTACTATGTACAAACTGAATGGTGACTTGTCTGCCTGGTACGAAGGTTGCGGATCGCGAGACATCTAGATAAGTGTATGTGGGAGAAGCTGGTGGCCATGGTACATGTAGATACCAATGACATAGGGAAGGATAGGAGAGAGGTCCTGGAGGCCAAATTTAGGCTGCTAGGAAAGAGACTGAAATGCAGGAACTTAAAGTAAATTTTTCTAAAATGCTTGCAGTTCCACGCACAGGGCCAGGTGGACAGGCAGAACTGCAGGGTCTCAGTATGTAGATGGTATAGGGAGGAGAGGTTTAGATCTATTAGGAACTGGGGAAACTTTTGAGAAAGGGAAAAGTTCTATAGAAAGAATGGGCTCCACCTAAACCAAAACGGAACCAGGTTTCCAGCACTCACAATTAAAAAAGATCATACAGCAGTTTTTAAAATAAGGGCTCGGAGAAAGCCGACAGGTGCAGAGGAGCACGTGGATCGGACAGAGACATCTCTTAGGGGAGGTTCTATTAATAGAGATTCTCCATGTCCTAGCAAAGAGTAGAAGATGGAAGTAAGTCTAATGGGGGAGGGGGGGAGGGTAAGGGTGGTGGCATCCAAGGAGGTCCATAACACTAATGTCTAATGTGATTATGGTAAGGAGTAGGTCTCGGAGATAGTGAGCAACGTGGACTCAGAGGGGTAGTGTGTCAAGAAAACAGCTTGGGCCCCCTTCATCATCTTCATTGGAGAACTGTCATGGTGTCAGAGAAGATAGGTGTGATGCTGAGGTTCTGGGGAGAGACATTGGTGCTGAACAATGGCGACTGTGGTGTTGAAGATACCACCAAGTCACTGTGCCGCAGAAATGGTCACGGATGGGATAGATGTCTTTAACTATGAGGGTGCTGTCGTCATATGTGGCATGGACAGAATCAATGCCGATAAGCCATTTTTTCAGTTGGAGCCAGGGCCATTTTCTTGATTGGTGCCAGTTCTGCCAAGGTCCAGATAGGCAGCTTGGAGCTTGTAACCTTGGTGCCAGGATAGTGAACATCTATCGCAGATTTGTGTGTGGTGCCGGGAGCAACACAGGTGCTGACTTGCAGTGCCTTTGGCACTGTTGAGGAGGACTGAGTCGAAAACTATTTTTTTACAGTGTGCTCACCATGAGGCACAGAGGAACTTCTCTTTTTTGAGGAAGTCTTGGCTTGTGTGGGATGGGGTGGGTAGGAGGTGCCGCAGGAGCTGTTTGATCTCTGGGGTTGGAGGCTGGTCTCAAGGACTTCTCCAGAAGTATGAGTTTGAGCCTCAGGTCCCCGCCTTGGTGAGCCCTCACTTTTAATTTGATACAATTTGGGGCAATATGAAACTCTCCAAGGCAGCAGACACACTGGGAATGTCCATCAGAGACAAGCATTGCATCCCCGCATGAAGAGCATTGTTTGAAGCCTGGCGAGCCTCACAGGAACATCTCTCACAGAACAAGTATTTCTTCATGCAATGCACAGTCAACCTGTGGAACTCCTTGCCAGAGGATGTATTGAAGACCAGGATTTTAAACAGGATTCAAAAAAGAACTAGATAAATTCATGGAGGATAGGTCCATCAATAGCTATGAGCCAGGATGGGCAGGAATGGTGTCCCTATTCTCTGTTAAAAGCTGGGAATGGGTGACAAGAGAGGGATCACTTAATGATTACATGCTCTGTTCATTCCCTCTGGGGCACCTGGCCTTGGGAGGAGAGGATATTAGGGATGTTAGCATGTAATCTCCTGCATACTGCTGCCTCTGATAGAGCATGTAAGGGAGAAATGGGGACAGGCAGGAGCTGGTACACACGTGTAACCATGTAACTGCTAAAATTTTCAGCAGTTACACATTTACACAAATACACAATTATTAACATCCCTACAGGATACTAGACTAGATGAGGTCTGACTTAGTATGGCTGGTCGTATGTTCCCCCTTTCAATACTCAACTTCAAGGTTATTGACCTTCCCTTTGTCCATCATTCCAAACATGACTTTTCTTAGATTTCAACAAGCACTACAAAAAGTCATATTTGGCCAAATTGGCTCAGCAGTTTGAGTTCTGTTGGCATAAAATTTGATTGAACTGCACTCAGAAAATAAAATGTCTTCCACATGCAAAAGTCAAATTGCTGAACGAGCCTTGCTCCAAAAATGTATCTCTAGTTGCAGCTTAGCATGAAAAGGAATCTCTTTTAAGAGAATATGAAACTGCTAAAAAAGAATTAGAATTGAGGAAAAGTATTTTATAGCATTTTATATAATCTATTAGGATAGAGAATATTTATCTAAAACGAAGATTGCATTTTCTATTCCTCTCCTACCTCACCTTTGTTACTCACCATCCTAGTCGGAGTTCTCTGGTGTAGAAAGCACCTTTGTACACCGTGGGCATGATTGTAATCCTAACAACAACAAATATCTGGTGAACAAGCAGCATGCATTTCATGTTATCTAAGTAATATACATGCTTTTTAGCCTGCTGCCTTACCACAATGATGTATCCCAGATACAAAACAAAAGGGTAACTATTATTAGGGACAGTATAACATATAAACTACAGTAAAAATGTTTGGTATTAAACTGTAAACGTTTTCTATACCAGCAATACTATAATTACATAAACTGAAATTGTTCTGGTGTTCTTAGCAACAACATGAATTGTTAAAAAAAATGATAAGTCTTCTGTTTGCAAATGAAATTCAGTCATAAATATGGATTCTCAGCCAGGTAAGGAAAAATGCTGGCTTTCATCCATGTGGTGGTAATGGACAATAATTTTTCCTTTGGATGTTGTTGCCACTTCTTAGATGCAACAGCTGGGCCACATATCTCCTTTAATCTCTGTATGTCTTCAGGAGATTTCTCGGTCTATCCTCTTCATTCTTTTCATTTTTAATAAATCAGTATTTTGCAATATAATCACTATTTTCTTCCAAGATGTAGTTTTCTCCTACAATCCCTTATTAGAGTCAAATTCTGTTTCTAAATTATAATATGAACTAATAACCTTGTTTTACTCACCAAAGGCCAGTCTGAACTCCTTATTCCCTCCTCCCCCTTTTTAAAAATTCTACAGGTACATCTCATTTTTCTACTTTCTTTTCCATATATTCAAGAAAAGAGTTTCCAGGCCCACAACAGCTTTTACACTATTGGAAAAGGAGCAAGTTCCCCCATGCCCTCGTACAGTTCGAGGTGGTATTTTTGCCAATTTATTTTACCAACTCTTGCGGAACATGATGACATCCTCTTTTGATTTAAACAGAAGTTTACTTAGATGACTAGCACACCGAAGAGGTGACATGGTATGCCTACTATAGGCAGATTACTAGGAAATTACATATACAATATATGTAATAATAAATATTCCAATCGTATCAACCTAACTCAGTTTCTTGAATCACTGTATGAAATAGAGGGTTTTTTGTTTTAATTAGCACTTTTCATCATGTGGAGTTACTATCTTTGTGCAATACCAGATATGACCTGACAAGGAATAATGCATCCAAATGAGTCATTGCAGTTTAGTGGACCAATGAACCATGAACTACAAAGGTCTCAGTAGCTTATTTGTGCTGCAGCCATTATAGCCTACCGGGTCAATGATTCACTAAAAAACTTCTTAACTGGGTCTCTGAACAATAAATTGTGCAAGTCTTGAGTGACAAGAATCCATATTTGGATTAAGAGTTTATTAGATCTAAATAAATACAAAAACACATTTGAAAAAAGTAAGGATACAGAAGATTGTTTTGAGGCTCCGCTAAATAAATACACAAAAATTGGTCATTTTAAATACTAAATTTTTCATCAGCAAAATCAATTTCAAAGAAAGAGTGGCAATATTTAATTGAACACCAATGAATTATTTGACTTAAAACTGTGTTTCCAGAGCAGCCAACCTGCTCATTCCAGTGAACAAGTCAATTGTTGTAATAACAGTAAACAGTTTTCCTTTTACAATAGTTAAACTTTGGCATGCATTGTAACCCCTAAAGGTAAACCACAAAGAACTTTTCCTCCCCTTAAATCTCCAAACTCTTTTGCAAGTTTCCAAAAGAAGAGAAATAAGAAAACTACTGTACTAATTTCATATTTAACATAATCTGAGATGACACTATCTCCTCAAAATTGCAAGCCATGTTGCCTGCAGCCTTTCCTTATTCAGTGGGCACCATCACAATACCTATAAACCAGTATTTGAAAATCTATACATTTTAGTCTTATTCCCTTTATGTATATTTGCAGTTTCTCTATAATGTGTGTGCAGCTCCCAATAAATTCACCAGCCTACTCAATGTAAATTTAACTACAAGACGACAAATACTACAGTAAAACAGCGCTTAAAAGCACCAGTTACCCTACTGTAAGGGCTATCAATCACAGCATATTGCTAGACTGAAAAAAAAAGTGTTAACTCAGGTTAGTGAAAGTGAAGATATGACCATTTAGTTTTAAATTTGGTTAGCATCTTTAGTTCAAGCCTACATAGGTGGAACACTGGTTTTTTCACATAGGGTCACAAGTGCCACTTATTCAATAAGGTCATAATGCCCACTCCTGAAGTACAGAAACCACTGCTGCACATTAAGGATGTGAAGGACTAGTTGACTATCTGATAAGCAAATACTTATCAGATAGTCAACACACTAGTTGACTAATCCCTTCCTCCTCCCCCCTTGCTGCCTCTATCAGAAAGAGGCAGCAAGAAGAGGGAAAAAGAGGGGGTGCTTTAAAGCGGCAACACCGTGTGGAGCCCAGGGCCAGACCCTGGGCTCCACGTGGTACTGCCGCTTTGAAACGCCATGGGGAGCATGGGGCCAGCGGGGGACTGCTTGAGTCCCCACACTGGCCCTGTGCTTCTCACAGTGCTTTCGCCTTTGAGGCTTAGCAACAGCCCTAGGGCTGCTGCTACACTTAAAAGGAGGAGGCGCCCTTATCGACTAATCAAATAGTCGATGCAAATTGCATTGACTATTCAATTAGCCAATTAATCTAAATTTAACAACCCTACTGCTTGTTTGTGTATGGGGACGTGCCTTGCTATGTCTCTTGAGGGTCTTCCACACTAAGTCCTCAGGCACCCCATATGGACATAGCCATAGCAGTATCCATAATTTCAGCAGAATAAGCAGGGATTTCCCTATACCCCCCCCATGGGGGTGTATACCCCCCGAATTTCCCCAACCCCCCCCCCAGTTTTGTGAACCATGGTGCCATACAGCCGACCTTTACCCTTATGGTCTCACCCCTCATCGGCCTTGACCCCCCCCGTAAATTCAAAATTCCTAATTTCAATTCCTGGGGAGGCTACTGACTGAATAAGGATGCGCAAAGATACATTAAACAGTAAACAACTTACTTTGTTTAATGTTCTATTAGATTATCTGATGACCAAGTGGACTGACGATTACAGGTTGAACTTCTCTAGTCCGGCACTGTCTGGTATGGCAACATCCATGGTCCAGCATTTTTTTAAGTTAGCCACAGCCATGATGAGCAGTCATCCGGCTCAGTTTCCCCTGGTCCCATAAAATTTGTTTACAGCCACCAATCCTGGCCCTCAGAGTTCTGTGCTGTCATTTAGCTCTAATTTACCCCTAAATATCTTCTAAGAGCCCAGTAAGCCGCGGAAATGTAGGTAGTACTGCTAGACAATATTGACCTCCTGGAGTCCGGCAAATTCTCTGGTTTGGTACTGGTCAGGCCTTGAGGATGCCTAATTAGAGAGATTCAACCTGTACTAGGAGGTATGAAATATAAAGATCCATATTTAGAGGTCCTTGAGTATGTGGATGATATTGTTTTACTTGGAGAGCTACTGACCAATTTTAGCTAATGCTAGAAGAGCTGGGGCAAACTGCAGAAACTATGGGACTTAAAACCAAAACTATGCATGCATCCCATAAAATTAAAATTAATTCATGTAGATGGCAATGACACTGAATGGGTGAAGATTTTACCTATCTGGATAGGATAGTTCCATAATAAACTAAGTCAAATTGGATCGGTCTTGCTTAAAAAGGTATTTCAGCACCTTAAAAGACCTCTGTTTTAGTGACAGACTGTTTGTGTGACAAGTAAGATACGAGCGTTCAACATGATAGTGATGATAAACCTGTTGTATGGAACAAACAGGACACAAACAGTCTTCAATATGAAAAATTATTGTGTATTCTTAATAGCCACTCATTTCATTTAGTCACAAAGATATTTAGACAATCCTGGCAAATTTCTGTCTTGCACCAGTGGAAAGTAAGGTAACTGCAATGGTGGGGTCACATCCAACATGCACAAGAAAATATACTTTATAGAAGTCTTTTAGAGCTGAAGTTCAAGGAAGTAGTGCATGAGGCCAAACATGGATGAGGTAGAAAGATGCAATTTAGAGGTTTTTAAGAATCCTAAATCCTCCTCTATGGATTCTTGCCAAAGAAAGATGTGCAAAGGTCTGTCCAAGAAGGGAGCCCATGGTAGCATATAGAATCTGCTTCTATCTACAAGGCAGTCTGACATTAAACACAAGCTGCCATGTCTTCACTGGTATTTTAACCAGTTATTTGATGTGGGTTAGTTAATCCAAAGTAAAGACACACTAATATGTGGTGGAGGCAATGCTGACTTAGTCATAATTCTGACGGAAGGAGAATATCCAGAGACTTACATGATAAAAGGAACTTCTGTTTCCTAAAAGCAGATTTGAAAAGAGTTACAACACAGGAAAAATGTATCCTTAAGTCCCAATGAAAAAAATAGTAACTCATTGAAAAGACAGAGGTGTTCTATATCAATACGGGACACTATGATATATAGAAAGTGAAGAATCTGCTAAACAGAAATCTCTGGATTTTGGTAACAGCCTATAATTTCTAGTTTTCAAACCTCTGCTGATTAGGATCATAGAATCATAGAATACTAGGACTGGAAGGGACCTCGAGAGGTCATTGAGTCCAGTCCCCTGCCCTCATGGCAGGACCAAATACTGTCTAGACCATCCCTGATAGACATTTATCTAATCTACTCTTAAATATCTCCAGAGATGGAGATTCCACAACCTCCCTGGGCAATTTATTCCAGTGTCTGACTACCCTGACAGTTAGGAACTTTTCCTGATGTCCAAACTAAACCTCCCTTGCTGCAGTTTAAGCCCATTGCTTCTTGTTCTATCCTCAGAGGCCAAGATGAACAAGTTTTCTCCTCCTCCTTATGACACCCTTTTAGATATCTAAAAACTGCTATCATGTCCCCCCTCAATCTTCTCTTTTCTAAACTAAACAAACCCAATTCCTTCAGGTCTTCCCTCATAGGTCATGTTCTCTAGACCTTTAATCATTCTCGTTGCTCTTCTCTGGACCCTCTCCAATTTCTCCACATCTTTCTTGAAATGCGGTACCCAGAACTGGACACAATACTCCAACTGAGGCCTAACCAGCGCAGAGTAGAGCGGAAGAATGACTTCTCGTGTCTTGCTCACAACACACCTGTTAATACATCCCAGAATCATGTTTGCTTTCTTTGCAACAGCATCACACTGCTGACTCATATTCAACTTGTGGTCCACTATAACCTCTAGATCCCTTTCTGCCATACTCCTTCCCAGACAGTCGCTTCCCATTCTGTATGTATGAAACTGATTGTTCCTTCCTAAGTGGAGCACTTTGCATTTGTCTTTATTAAACTTCATCCTATTTACCTCAGACCATTTCTCCAATTTGTCCAGGTCATTTTGAATTATGACCCTATCCTCCAGATTAGTCGCAACCCCTCCCAGCTTGGTATCATGTAGATGTAGGATTCTAGACTCCCACATGCTCCTATTTCAAAGATAAATTGCCCAAAGAGTTTCTTTTTATGGAACAGCATTGCTGAAATACTTGGGGCCTGTCTACACTTCAGCGGCACATTGCTGCACCATAGTGTAGACACACACTACAGCGATGGAAGAGGTTTCACCCCTCATCGCTGCAGTTAATCAAACTCCTCAAGAGGCAGGAGCAAGGTTAACAGAATAATTTTTCTGTCAACCTAGTGCTATCTATAGTATTGTTTATACCAGTTTAACTACGTCAGCTCAGGAGTTGTGAGCTGTTCACAGCTAGGAGAACCTACGTTTTAGGTTTAGACAATTCCTCAGGAACCCAACCTAGATATGCTCCAGAGTGTTTTAAGATATCATTAATGGTGAACCATCAAAACAATATATTCTCCAAAACAAGTGCTGCCATTAATGCATCTATTATTTGGGAAAATACTTTAGGAGACGTGGTAAGATTTAGTGGAAGAGTAACAGACTGTGAACTGATTAGGCACTTTTGTGCTTTCAAGTGACTCAAGAAGATGCACTGTTGACACAGCCACTATGAGATAATATGGCATATCAGCAGCTCTCTTAAGTTGCTATCTTGTTCTCCTCTATTTCAGCTTTCATTTAAAAATGAAAGCATCTAGCAGTTATGGTTCAGGGGGGGAAAAAAGAGGAAACTGAGACCTGGTCTACACTAGAAAATGATGTCTGTATAACTACAATGCACTCAGGACTGTGAAAAATCCATATCCCTGAGCAATGAAACTCAACTGACCTAACCCCAATATAGACAGCACTACATCGATGGAAGAATTCTCCCATCAGTCCAGCTACTGCCTCTTGGAAAGGTGATTATCTATGCGGATAGGAAAATTCCTCCTGTCAACATATATAGCATCTTTACTGAAGCACAACAGTAGTGCTTGTCTACCTATAAACACCTATAGCAGCACAGTGCTACAGACAAGCCCTGAGCGTAACTAACACATTAGAGTTTATGAAGAAACTGGGGTGCTAACTAAGATGCCCAGTAATGACAGTTTAATGTCAATCCAGTTAACTATTTAATTATTTATTTATTCGAGAGAGGAGGAAGATCACATAAATCACATTTGCAACCTTTTCCAGGGAAGATTAATGTAAACTAGTTCCAAAATACCCTAAAATATTAATTATTGCAATGCCTCGCAATAAACAACATGAAGTTGCAATCCAAATTGTGATTTCATGTGTGAAGTACCAAGACTAGCTGACTCCACTACTACAGCACACAAGGGTAGGAACTGACCAGCGAGGCTGCCAGTGGTTGGGAGGCACAATGTGGGAGGGTGCTGAAAATTGATGGGTGCTAAGGACCCACCGAGTTTTGGAGCACCCTTGGAGTTGATGCCTAAGCATAAGAATAATATTCAGTTTGTGGATTTTTTTTTTTTTTTTTTTAGTTTGTGTATATTGTACTGGTGTTGGGGTGAAAAAGAGCAGAACAGATCATGTTTATATACATGTTACAAGCAACAAGAAGTTATATTATCTCACCTACACAATTTGGCAGAAGAGATGAGACAGACTATAACACATAGCTTATGATTTTGCTGGCAAATATATACATGCCAGTATTTGAATCTAACAGTTTATTGTAATCTTTTTTGATGTGCTAATTAATTTAATCTTCCTACACATTCTTTTTCTTCTACTGCTGAAACAGTAGTCCTGGATACTTTAAAATATATTGTGCTTGCATTACTGTAAACAAAATTCTTTGAGTATTTGAAGTTCAAGTTGAACATGTCGATAAAAACTAAGTACAGTGAAACCTGAAACTAATCAATGGACTGACAGAAGTTTTTAAGGGAAACCATCTTAATACAGATGGTTCCGATTTTTTCCTTAAAAAAGGAAAAAAATACAACTTTAAAAATACCTACTTACATAGTAATAAGCTAGTAAATTAAAATCATACAGTGGGAAGAACACACTAGCAGAGTCTGTTCTGAATGCAAAGTTCTGTACACTACCAGCTTTAAGATGCTTTAACTGTACTGCTAACAGTGAGCTCCAAATGTTTCCCGTGCAGAATGAAGAAGGATCTATGGTCATTGTAGGAATAACAGCAAAAATAGAAGTAATGGCTGCTGGTTAATTAAAGCGTCATGTTGTCTATTTTTTGGTGATCAACAGTTGCACCAGTAAGATGCTGCCTATTAAAAAGGTAATTTTGTTCTGAAAAGTATTTGGATATAAACTTCAGGAGAGTCACTGAAGACAGGTTGTCATCTAGTATGAACAGTCTTCAATACAAGATTCACAGTACTAAATATTAGATTCTTACTTTTCTAGATTTTACAGCTTGTGATCTGTTTTGTTACAGAAAGTATTTATTTTGGGGACTCTCTAGAGTCTATTTGAGAGATCAAAAACAAGCTTATCTCTGCAGTGATACCATGATGGAAGAAATATAAAAAAAAAAAGTCTAATGTATTAAAAATACCTAAACCAGCAAATATTAAAATAACTTAATAATAAATTATATGGTTACCTCATGATGTTATTATGCAGCAGAATTAAGGTTATTTGGGTGACTAAGGGTATGTCTACACTTGTACTCTCTTTCGATAGAGGGATGCAAGTGAAGATATTCGAAATTGCAAATGAAGCCGTGATTTAAATATCTCATGCTTCATTTGCATATTTGAGTTATAGCGCTATTTCGAAATAGTGCTCTTTCGAAATAACAGATGCTGTTAAGATGTGGTTATTTCGAGAGAAAACCCTTCTCTCGAAATAACTCTTATTCCTCATACAATGAGGTTCACCAGTTATTTCGAGAGAAGGGTTTTTTCTAGAAATAACCGCATCTTAACAGTATCTGTTATTTCGAAATAGCGCTATTTCGAAATAGCGCCATAACGTGAATATGCAAATGAAGTGCGGGATAGTTAAATCCTGGCTTCATTTGCAATTTCATATGTCTTCATTTGCATCCCTCTATCGAAAGATGGTGCAAGTGTAGACATACCCTAAGTTATGTATTTCCTACTGTAACATTTATATTTCTTTGAATTCCCTGGATTTGAAATGCTTGATTTGGGGATAATCACAATCTTCTGCAGTCTTTTTTGCCATCAGGTTACTCCAGCGTAAGTATTTTTGGTTCCAGGAATAGTAACTACATTTGATAAACAAAAAGAGGAGAAATGAAGGATGTTTCCAAGCAGATCATGTGATTGTTTATTTTCTTATGTACACCATTTTCTTGCACTTTTAAAATACAGTACAAACTGTGCTATTCAGCACTTAACATCCAGAGAACTCTTTTAACTGGCATCTGTCTTAAATGACAATACAATTCCTCCTTCAGTTAACTGGAAAAATTCCAATAGCCATCCAGCATAATTTTTCAACATATTCCAGTGCTTGTGGAAGTCAAGTTTGTAAACTTAGGGCAGGAAATTTTGCTTGTATCGTGCTTCTGCGTATAATATCAGATATTATCTAACCCATCCTGCAACTATGGCTAGCATATAGTGAAAAATTCATGAACCATGGGTGTAAAGCTTGAGTAACCAGCATATCTGATTAACCCGCAACTCTCATGCCCCATGAATGCCAGATAACAAAGCTTTTATTGTTTATTGTTTTTAAAATGAAGTTTTTGCAAATATGAAAGTTATAAGTGAGCACATAGGTCAGTGGAAAGTCTAGATGTGGAAATCACTCTCTCTGGCACTTGGTCATAGCCCTTGTTCACTGATCTTCCGAGACTGGTACAATTAGCATATATATCTTTCACCTAGTTATTCATCACTATTGTGGAAATAAATGGATAGGGATATAAGTGTTCTCTATTGCATGACGTTTGTCATGTGTCTTGATATCGTACATTGAACATGCCAAAATTACTACATGTGCTTGGGGCTTCCTCATTTGTAATGTTTATTGCTTATTTTAGCATAAAAAATTGTTTTCCTTAGGTGTCTCCCTCTCCCCACACACCAGAGCTAATTAACCAGTGAGCATGGAGATAGAGCTTTAGCACCTGATAGCCCACTCAAAATGATTCCCAACAAAATTATTTCAATACTGCAAATACAGACAGAAAGTGTATTTTAAGTGAATATTTTAGAAAAACCTATTCATTATTTGATTTGGCTTGATTTTTTAGTTTTAATCTAAAACTGGAAACCATAGAAACATGGTATAAGAATTCATGCAGAATCTCTTGCAGCAAAATAAAAACTTGTAAGAAATTTTAGGCTACAGTTACGTATCCATTTTTATAAGAGTTTGTATTCTTCTTGAAAGAGATATAAGTGAAGTTGCAGTTTATTTGCATATAGGTAGTAGAAGCTCCACTCAAGTTACCAACAAACTAAATAAGGAAATGGAGCTGAACTTAGGATGACAGATAAAACAGGATGGAAGCTTGCTAACATTTAATGAGTCTATTTGTCCCATTCCTTCATATATGCACTTGTGATTAGTAATGTAACAATTGAAATGGGTTACTTTAATTTTATCTTATTGGCACATGTTTGCTCTAGGGATGTAAAAAGGTTAACCGGTAAACCAGTTAACTGGTAAGCCTTACCCTTAACAGGTGAAGCTGACTGGTTCCATTTAACCTGTAGGGCATGGAGCAGCTCCCCACGTGCCCTGAGCAAGTGGCTGCTCCAGTAAGCTCAGGGCTCACCACAGGCAGGGGATGCTCCCTGTCTAGGGTTGCCAGATGGTTTAATCAAAAATACCGAACACCCCCCTCCTCCAAAAAAAAAAACAAAAAAAACACCACACCGGGGAAAGAATTCTGTTGAGGAGAAAAAAAAAGGGGAGAGACCAAAGTTGTTGAGAAAATAAATAAATAAAATAAATAATAAAACAGCATGGCCCCTTTCAGAGTGCCTGCAGAGTCAGAATAGGAACAGGGGAGAGGTTGAGCACTAACACCCAGGGAAAGCATTGCTTCCCCCTTGGTCTTTAGGCTTTTTGCCAGCGGCCATTTTGTTTTCTTGAACAAGCCAGAACACAGCTTCCCTGCGGAACCAGGTAAGCAGGGGATCTGGGGGCGGGGGCCTGGAGGTGTCGGGGGCCCGGGAGGCCAGGGGCTGGGCCCAGTTGCCGAGTGTGTCGTAGGGTTGCCTGGTGTCCCGTATTTTCGCCTCCTGGCCAGGAAAAAAAAAAAAAAAAAAATCAGAAAATACTGGACATTTTAGGTGTCCGGTATTTTCTGAATTTTTTTAACCGGATAGGAGGCGAAAATACCGGACTGTCTGGGTCAATACCAGACACCTGGCAACTCTATCCCTGTCCATGCTGGGCCAAGGGAGTGGTGGCCCTGCTCCTCAAGAGGCTTTACCGCAGGCTCTGCATTATAAAGCTAAGATTTTTAGTGGTGACATGGTTATCTTTTTAAGCAACTTTTACATCACAGTTTGCCCAGCTAAATTAATCTATAGGTATTTGTTCTTCCCTACTAAAATCAATCCTCTTCCTTCATGCCAGCTCCCGAAAGCAGCTCTATTCTACTGAGATACATGTATAACTGATTTCAAGTGTGAGAAGTTAGATTTTAAGTTCTTTGCTTCCTTTGGCTGCTATCAGCCAAGTTTACACAATGTGTTAATTAAAGAATTATCATTTTTGTATGTCAGTTCCAGTCAGACCATCATATTGCTCCACCAGTGAATGTATCTAAAAACAATTCTCCATAATGTCATTCAAAATAGTATAAAAAGTGTAAAATAGCAATTTACTAAGAATACAGTGTTTGCAGGTAATACAGAAGAGGCTATTCAAAGAACAAGAAGAAAAAGCCTATATAGCTATGGGTAAGAGATTTTAAAAAACATGAGAATGATTGAAAATTAAAGAATTAGGGATCGTTTTAGTAGGGCTGCAAAATAAAGAGTTAATTGTTACTCAAAAGGAAATAACTAAACAGCATATTTGCATTTTGATAAGGGCAATATTAAACATTACATCCATTTAACCATGGTTTCTTAGCAAAATATAATGAGCATGCAGATAACTAAACAGTGGATATTAAGTATTTAGATAAGTTAGAGATAGACAAAATAATGGATAGTGATTACATGTGATACAAAGTTAGGATCTGTTCCAACTCCCATTGACATCAATGGAAGGACTTACACTGACTTCAGTGGGAGTTCAACTTTATTAATAGTTGAACAATATATAGTTAATGAGTTTTAATGTTTTAAATGAACTGGGTGACTGAAAAAAGGGAGTTCAATTTGCCAAAGGTGTTTTAAGTGGGTAGTGGAAATGAAAGAGAAGTAAACCCAGCATGCATTCTTGGAAAAATTAATATGCTATCCACAAATATAGCAGTATTATTCAAATAAAAAAGGAAATCTTTGTAAAAGTGTGGTTGACATACATTCATGTAAAGTCATTCATGTCAGATGTATTCTTATATAAAAGTAAATGTGGCTCTACATACCTGGGAGCCTTTAGAACACATACAAATGCTTAAAAAGAAAACTGATCAAGTTTCTCATAGTGGATTATGGAATATACTTTTGAAATATGCAGTGAATAATAAAATGTATCAGTATGTTTTTAGCATGTATTTCAAAGAGAAAGGGTCATAAAGTAAGGGTTTAGTATTCTTTGTAGTGTTCTGGGACAGTATTCTATAGGGCTCTATGGGCCAACTCATGGTAAGATCTCAGCACCTGAAGCCACCAATGTTCTTAACTGTTGATACTCAGAATTGCTCAGGATTTGGTATATATTAGGGATGGGGGAGTCCATATTTAGTTAAATACATAAGATATTGGTTACATTGTCACATTCATGGTATATCCTCATGCTTAAAGTTAAATAGGCTATTTCTATGCATAGTCTTATTTAAAGCAAAAACTGAAAGTTTATCAGCCTCTTCTACATTTAGATGACTTGGCCTCACGAAACCTCCCTTCACTAACACCAGGCCAGAATCAGTGGCATGGCATTAGGCGTAAGGTTTGGTTCCCCCCTAATGAATATGTTAGGGGAGGTTAGGGTATAGAAAGAACCAGGCAGAAGTGTTCCTTGGCGGGGGGGGAGGGGTAATTAGGAACATCCAAGGAAGGAAGCTTAGGCTGAGATTTATGCCCTCTTGCAAAATACAGCCAACCTTCAAGAAGAGGGTAATCTGAACATTAACTTAAGAGTTTGAAACTTCTCATTAATACAAGTACTCAGTCCTTTCACAACTATCTTTTCTGTGAAGAGAGGAGATTTCGTTTTAGTATCTTATGAATGCTGAATTCTCTTAAACATATAAACCTTCAAGAGTTAAAAAATTTACAGTTAAAAGTCACTTTAATAGAAGCATTTTATGGATTTTTTTGTACTTAGTGCTGGCTGTCTAAATAATTTTTCAAAGGAGGCGTTGAACTTATGTCTTTCATACAGTATGACATTATAATGAAACCACTTAATGATGAAGCGAGAATATCCATTGTTGGGAGACACATATGGCGGTGTCAGTCCAACTGCAACCCTGAATTTTCTTTGTTTTGATAGGTTTAAGTTTAGAAGCAAACAGTTTTAAAAATAGCCAATTGTAGAACGATGACAAATGTATAAAATAAACCAAGTCCAAATTCCACCATAGGCAGGAAGTTGTGCATAACATTATCTGTTTATTTCCATGGCTAAAAACAGCCCCAAATGAAATTTCTGGACTGACAAGAATATGTAAGCTGTCACAATCATTGAGTAGTTACAGCTGACATTTCAACCCAAATCTGTAACTTCTACTTTTCAAATGCTCAAGTCCAGACTTCATAGCCACAGTGAATGAAAAACATTAATCAAACTATATAAACCAGTTTGAAAGCTTCAGTGAATTGCCCAATGGTTCAACTTTTAAGAGAGACTCATAAACCTTTTCTGGTTATTTTGCTTTTAAACAGAAGGTAAAAGCAGCAGTGAAGAAGACACTTAACACGAAAAAATCCTTTAGTATTTCAGACAATCCACTAAACATAGAACAACATGTTGAGTTTAGCATATACTTCAATTTACTGGCTTTAATGGACAATTTTCTGTGTAATTATTATTGTCCAAAGATAAAAATATGTAATACTTCCCTAAATTAAAATCATGCCGCTGCTTTCTTTTTGTTGCTAACTAATAATACAATTGAGTATAACTATAATCCTTTATACAACATTCCACACAACTAATTTAAAAAAAAAAGAACACTTAAGTCTCAAACCTGTTAGGCAGGACAATATATCACTTAATATATTAGAACTTAAACTGAAGGAGAGAAGATAACTAACTCATTAAGTCAGAGCTTAACACACTATGTACTATCTCTCAATTTGTTTCCAGGATGGTCACTACGTGTGTAAACTTCCATTTTAATTTACTAAAACTCAAACCACAAGAAAATGTTATTTGCCCATAAATAATTTCCACCTGCCTTTCTCCCTGTTATACTCAAATGTAACCTGGTTGCTTAAACTTTTGTTCAGTTGTGGTAAGGCAGAAAGTGAGAATTCTTTAAGCATGTCTACATTAGCAACCACAGTACAGTAGTCATAATTTACTATTTGTGCAACTCCAGCAGTGGATGCTGTGTGTCTATGAAACAACTTGAGCCCTCATTAAGGTAGCTGAACTTAATTTTGAGTGAATTATGGATACAAGCTTATTAGTACAGGGGAAAAGCTTAGTTAATTTACAACTTTATTATCTTAATCTCTTAAAATTCATTTCCACGGTTAGATACAGAAGTGCAACATCTACAAAGTGTGACGCAGTTTCAGTTGTTGCTGACGGTTTAATTTGGGAAGTTTACTGCGTCAACAAAGATTGTTTATTCTTTGGAATCTTGCTGGTTTAGAACAAAGTCCAAACCTTGTAAGGAAAAAAAGGTGGGCATCTTAAAACAAAGTTTGTAATATTAAAGGTGTTAAAGTCAGGGATGGAAGCACTGCCTATTAGGGTTCCTTGATGATTTCCATTATAAAATCTTTTTTTCAGTTGCTTAAAACTTTACCAAACTTCAAGTATATGGGCTGAAATTTTCCAAAGTGAGTGCCTGCCTCAGGGTGAAGGGTTTTTTGTTTTTTGCTTCTTTGTTTGTTGTTGGTGTTTGTTTTTGAAAATTGCAGCCAAAACGTTTTGTTTTTGGGAGGACAGGTTATTTTGCCCATGTTAACTCCGGTGACATTTTCTTTAAAAGCTTTAGTGTTTCCATGTTATGTAGCATGGACGTGAAGTTTGGCAGCAAGGGGGGCTTGTGTGCCAGGGATGTGCCTTATGCTGTGCTTGTGAAAAATCTACCCAAATTTGGTTAATTTATAAACTGCTTAAGGAGAGGGGGAAAAGGGAATCTGTTTGCACATGCTCAATAAATTTATGTTTGCACTGGGCTTGCGTCAGCCTAGGATTATTCAAAACTTAATGACTTTCCCTGAAATTGTAGTTATGGGTTGTGTCATTTCTAGGCACCTGAACAGAGAAGGGAGACTGTTTCTCCTGTGCTCTCAATGCCCCCTCTACTGGGCTCAGGCATACAGGAAACAAGAGCCAGACTTCCCAAATCCCCTAAACTGCTTTGCAAAGCTTAACCACAGTTTATACTAAAATATGAGCCACAGGGAGGGTCATTATAAATTCTATAAACAATGTTGCAGTTAATATTCGTTCAGATACCCAAAGTGGTATTTGGTGATGATATTTAAGAGGATTAAAAATATAACAATTTCATATTTTTGAAATATAAATAAATAACACACATACACAGCAACTTGTCATCATCTTATGGTTACTTCTGCTTTGTAAATTTTACAGATTTCAAGGACAAAAGCAAAACTATTTTGAAAATGTATCTTCCATTAAATAATTTGATGGTTTAAAACAAACTTTATTAATGGTCTTCCTGTACCACAATATAACAAAAGTTTATTTGGTTTTTAAAAGCATAATATGTAAGATGTCCCAAAAAAGTGCATCTCAAAAAAGTGCATCTCAAGGCCTTAATGTCCAGTCAGTATTAAAAGCAGATTGTTGTTTTAGTGCTTGTCTACACTGGATAAAAGGACAAGACTCCTCCTACAGGAGATTGACTAAAATACACTAAGTTGTTACACAGAATGGTACACAGGAAGTTCCCTCTTTCTCCACAATCTCATGTCGCTGAATTTATTTAAAGGAGCTCTCAAAATTGAAAGACATAAAATTAGACCCAACATTTGGGCTTTGATTTGCAGATTCACACATGCGCTTGAACCAATACATCTTGCTATTCTTACATCCTGCTTGTGTGTTCTAGTCTCATGGCTAAGCAAAATTCTTAAATGGGCAGGACTCTTGCTAAATTCTTATGCATTTCAATATAATTTATACTCAAAGGAGAATCAAATGCAATTTTGGTCAAAAGAACCTAGTGTTCTGAATTGGTTATTGGCAAAGCAAAATATTTTTAACTTTTCACCCACATTTTCTTGTTTTAGGAGAACTTGATTTTTCAGTGAGGAAGGTAGCATGATCGGGGAATGACAGAGGTAACTTCCCTCCAAGATACTTGAAAAAAAAAAAAAAACAACAACTTTATTGGCTTAAGTTTAAAATGTATTTGGAGTCCATTGTGTTAAGTTCAACATTTATTTACTGCTATGGGACTGAACACAACTTCTGTAAGAGTGAGATGTGGCCTGTGTAAATTTGTTTACTATTATGAGCTTCAGCTGACTATTTTAAACAGTGTGAAGGAACATGTGGGACAAAGTTAAACAGGCTTACTAAGAAATGCCACTGGGTAGGGGAATGCAGATTCCAGCTTTCCAATCTTTTGAAGTTACATCTTGAGGAAAGATGACCATGTCCCATTTTTTAATAGGACAGTCCCTTATTTAAACCCCTTTTTCTGGGTATCCTGCTTTAAAAAATAATGGGCAAGTTGTTCCATATTTTCCGCTCTAGCACTCCCTCTGCTGATAGAAATGTAGCCGTGTTAGTCTGGTGTAGCTGAAACAAAATACAGGACTATGTAGCACTTTAAAGACTAACAAGATGGTTTATTAGATGATGAGCTTTCGTGGGCCAGACCCACTTCCTCAGATCAAATAGTGGAAGAAAATGGTCACAACCAGCCAGCGCAGCCGCAGCAGCCTCTTGTTCATGACGGGCAGGTGAATGCAGCAGGTAGTGGCCAGCAGGTAATGCTCTCAGGCAGGGCTCAAAGACAGAAAGACACAAAGCCAGTAGGTGGAGGAACAGCCTGTATGTGATAGAGGGGTAACGCTGCGTGGGAGAGAGAGATGGGTTTGAGTCTCACCTCCCCATTTGCATTCTACAGTGGGGAGGGAGGGTGGTCTGCCAGCCCTTTCAGGCTGCAGGGCTGAAGCCCTGATCCGCCGCACTGGCTTCCGGGCTGAAATCTTGATCTACAGTAGCGACTCCCCCACTAATTTTCCAGCACCCCTCAAACTGCAGCCCTGATCAGTGCCACTTCCTCACTGAATTCCTAGGGCTGAAGTCCTGATCCAGGGAGCCCCCTCTGAATTCCCAAAACCCTGAGTCTGAAACCCTCACCTGCAGTGCCCCCCAAATTCCCAGTATCCCTCATGCTGAAGCCACAATACCTGCCTGTTTTCCCTCCTCCCCCAGTCCATGAGTGCTGGGGTTCAAGCTGGGAGGGACAGAGTTGACTCCTGCATGCCTAGTGTTCCCCATGGGGGAGAAGCCTCCAGAGCCCATAGGCAGAGTTGTGGGGATCTCTAGCAAGTGCAGTGCAGGCCCTAGGAGAGTTCCACAGCACATTCTCTCCCTGCCAGGACAGAGGCAGGAGAACGAGACTTGGGGCAGCTCCATGGCTGGCAAAGCCCTCAGGGAACAGGGACCACAGAGGAGCCCTCCAGGCACACAACCTCTATCTCCTGACCACACACAGCCTCTAGTTAGCCCTGTCTGTCCCCCCGGGCTGCCATCTGGCTTGCACACAGGCCTTTGTTATCACATCACTGCACCCTGAGGTACCCCCTGGCTGCACACAGCTTCTAGCAACCCCTTCCCTGCTGCCTGGGCTACCACCCTGACTGCACACAGCCTCTAGCAACTCTCTGCTTGCCCTGTGGGTTACTTCCTAGCTACATACTGTCCCAAGAAACACCCTGCCTGCCCCCTGGGTTACTCCTTCCCTGGCCATACACAACTCTTAGCTATCCACTCCCTGCACTCTGAGCTACCGGCCTGCCCACAAAGAGACCATTAGCTACTCCTCTTTCTGTACCCTGAGTTGTTCTCAAACTACTGGAGCTGAGTCCCCCTCCCCCAACTTTGAGTTACAATATTTTATTACGCCCCCCCCCAACACAACCAAGATAAGCTGGGTGGCCTGCTGGGGTGAATTGGGGGAACGTCCCCAGTCTTGCTGGCCCCTGCTCCCAAAATCAAAGTCATATTTAACCTATACTTGAGGTCAGGTGGGTTCTGGCGTGGCTTAGGGGATAGGGCAGCTGTGGCCAACCCGAGGCTCGCGAGCCACATGCGGCTCTTCCCACCCCCGGGTGCAGCTCGCGAAACACCCCCACCCTGTGCCCCCAAAAATGACCCTGTCCTCCCAGCTCCCTGTGCTGACCGGGGGCTCCTTTCAAAGGGCCAAAAGGGGCTCGACAACTTTGCCCTGGCTCTTCACTCTGGATCCACTGATATCTTGGCTCTTTGCCCAGAATGGGTTGGCCACCCCTGGGATAGGGCATTCGCCTGGGGAGCACAGGGTGGTGGGTTCGATTAGCCCAGACTCCCATGGCCCCGTTTCCCCCACTAGGCCCTGGAGTTTTTATAGCATATTTTTGAGGGCTACCACACTGTTCTGATTGATTGCCATTGAACTCACTCACATTCAAGCAATTGTACCAAGTACCCTGAATTCACCATAGGGAAATATGGTCAGCCTAACTTTAGGAGGGAATCACTGTCTGTTGACTATCCACAATCTGAAGATCAAAGACCAAAGATATATAAAAAGAGAATGACTAACTCAGGTGTGCAAGTTCTAAGCTTCTTATGAACCCCCCGTATAGGGTTTGACAGACTCATTATCTACAAAGTCCTGGTTTGAGTTGGGGTTGATCCCTGGTAAGTTTATTAGGATGTACATAGGTTCATTTAAATAGGTTTGCACCTTAAGAATATAAATGTGCATAGAAAAGGCTGTGTGGTAGCTTATAACTAAGAGAAGTATGCCATTTCTAGCCTCTGGGAGAGAGAGTAACATGCAGACATTGGCTGTTTATTCCCAGCAAGCCAAAAAGCCTAAACCCAATATAGGCAGAGAAGAGGGGGGAGTCTTGGAAAAAAAAAAAAAAAAAAACGCAGTCTGAAGTTTCTGCCCAAGAGAAGTGATGGCTGAGGAGTCAGGAACCTAGATTATGTGCCCTTGCTGGACCATGCTGGAGGACCACAAGGGCAGAAGGGAAACACAGGTGCAGCTCCCCTCAAACTGTGACAAGGTGAAACTGAAGAAGACCTATGTGATTTTTCCTCAGAAGAGGAGCCAATACAAGAATTGGTTAATTATAATCTTTGTAATGAATCTTGACAGTTGTCTAGACAGAATAATTAATCACTAGGTAGCTTAGATAACATCAGAATACCAGTAACTACCCAGTGCCAATGTTTTACCTACAGAGTTCAGTGGACTCTGTAAAACAATTACTAATGTTCTCTTCAAAAGAAAACTATATAAAAAAACTTCACTAGAAACTGACTCCACTTAAAGAGTAGAATTAGAAATACAGACCAGGTATTGGTTGGCTCAATTTTCTTGCATATTTTTTTTTAAGAAAGAAAACACTTTATTTCGCTTGAAATAATTTTCATGAAACAGACTGGAGTGGAACAATCTTCTCTCCATCCAAAATAAATAAGTTCAAATCACAAGTTTAGGAGTTCAGGACTCAAATCCCTTTTTGGTTCCAGAGATCAATGTTCCTTCCCATTTCCTTCATCACTCCTTACTTTTCCCTCATGGAATTCACAACCCAAGAAGGAAAGAAATGCTGGCACTCATGACAATAATCAAGTCTCATTAAAAGGACACATTATCACTAGAATATTATCACTACACATTATCATTAGATATAGTGTAATTGATAGTCATGTAACCACATGAAATCTTAGTGGTTACATGACTATTCGTTAGTCCCTGGGGGTGGGGCTGGCAGCCAGTGTGCTCTGAGCCGCACTCCTGGGGAGCTCCCTGCCACCCCATGCTGCTGCCTCTCTATCAGTGTGGGGTTGCAGGTGAGCCAGTCCACGAGAGGAGCCAGTTTAAAAAACTAGCTCCCCGTGCAGACTGATAGAGGCAGCAGCACCAGGGAGGGGGGAGGTGGCACCATGGAGATGGTGCTGGGGGGAAACTGCTTTTAAGCTGGCTTCCCCCAGCACCGGCTCCTGCTTCCCCAACCCCGCCTTGCTGCTTGAGGCAGCAAGGGGAGAGAATGTGAGTAGTCAAGCAGTTGACTCGACTACTTGCTTACATCCCTAGCATGAAGAGAAGATGATGGCATAAAATGAGTTTTAGAGAAGGTATCATTGGGTGATTGAGTAGCATGATGGTAATGTACTAATGATTAGAAACTGGTATTATGGTGGGAGTGAAAGTGAATATTTTTCTTAACTTTGATTTCCCTGTTTTAGAGTTTTACTTGTTGAGGGAGTATATAAAAATCAACCTTAATTAGCAAACTAATTTTGAGTGGCAACTTCTTTGCTATATAAGTAATGTCAAAAAAAGAAAGTGTTAGTGTGAGTGGGGAAGATCGCAGGGAAATCAGGTAGAAGTGGAGGGTGTTGAGAAGCAGGGGTTGTTATGGGAGGCAAGGGCTAAGTAAAGATGACAGATGTGGGAATATTTGGACCATGTTAATGGAGACAGTAAGGAATATGGAAAAGAAAGGACTGGGGTGATGAGGGAGGTAGAGGACCATTGAACAATCTAGCAATAACCAATGGTGAGACAATAAGGAGAGACACAGGAAGGTGTAGATTGGGGAAAGTAGGAAGCAAAGGATCGGAGACAGTGGCTGTTTGATGAGGAAATAGGGGAGGAACTGGGAACAGTACAAAAGATGCTTTTGGGAAGGAAGAAAAACTAGAAGAGTGGTTGCAGAAGACAGCAAAATGATTGATCAGAGAAGACAACAGGAATGCTGGATCTGAGGAAGTGCATTTTTTCCATGGAAGCTCATGATACTATATATATTTACATTTGTAAGTCTCTAAGGTGCTACAGAACTACTTTTTTTTTTTTTTTTTTTTAAGTTACAGACTAACAGGGCTACCCTCTGAGCCTAATAGGTTGCATGTACTGGAGAACACATGCCTGTGGTCTGTGGTAATTTCTTAGCAGAGAGAAGTCCCTTCTATTGGAAGTGGGGATTTAACAGTTACATTTATAAGATGTGGAACCAGAGGGCATCCAACTTAGTCTTGAGGGGTAAAGGAGATAAAGACTGGCAACTTACACTGTCCCTCCCCCAAGAACACTGAGTCTGTCCAACTTGAGCTGGAGGAATAAGAAATGACATCCCGCCACCTGACATTAAGAACATAAGAACTGCCATACTCAATCAGATCATGATACATCTAGCCCATTGTCCTGTCTCCAACAGTGGCCAGTAACAAAGTTTTGGAGGAGTGTAAAGAACAGGGCAATTAAGGAGTGATCCACACTGATCTTCCTCTCCCAGCATCTAATACCCAGATGTTAGGGAAGGTTGACATTCTCTCTAAAGATGACCTTGCAGGTGTGGAGATAGTGGTTGGAGTGAAAAGGGATGAACAGACAGTCACCCTGAAAAGATGGGAGGGCATGACATGGGGGTTCCTCCAAACACTCTACAAGTGAATCATGGGAGGAGGAAATTAAGAGGAGGGAAGGTGGAAGTATTAAGAATAAGCACTGGGTTTCCCCAACTTCTGGAGCACTAAAATGGTCCTAAGCACCTCCACTGACATTCTCTGCTCTCAGCAGCCCACACTGGACCATCCACTAAAGGATTTTAGCATCACCCTACTTCTATAGCAATATGATAATTAAATTCAAAACATTCTGTATCTGCTTCCCTGGTGAAGCCAAAGACAGTTATAGCAAATAATCATAAAACCTGTTTTATGTTTCAAATTGTCTAATATCTACCCTAGGAAGGTGTTCTATTAAAGACTGACAAGTGTGGGAAGTTTGAATTATGCAAGTGTTCACAAATTATAGGGATCCAAAAAAAGTTGAACTGCATGTGAAAATTTCTGGGGGTGTGTGGCTTTAAGTGTTTTTAAAGAGAGACACATTTGTGAAAAAAGTTTACCTAGAAAATTCAAAATTATACTGCTTCTTCAAAGAGTTTCACATTTTTGCAATTCCACACAAACCCTTTCCCCAAAAACCAAATGTCCTTCCTATACTAATTTAAATGTGAATTCTAGGGACCTGAACTCTGCCTAAATAGAAAAACAAAACAACTTTAACTATAAATTAGCTTTATGACAATAGAATACAAAAGTATGCTCAGCTGCCCATATCTGCGGAGGTGAGATATGCATGTTAAGATGGAGAGAAGTTGCATCAGAAAGTAATAAACTTACAATAAACTATGAATTAATCCATCTACCTCAGACTTACTCTGGAAAAAAATAATCCAAACCTCTGAGCAGTTTCAAACAACTACCATTTTAAAAAAGAAAGTTAACTGACCACTTGAGTAATTTGACCCAACTGTGGTGATCATGAAACTGCTACGTAGCAATCTAAGAATATGTCATAAAGTAAAATAACCACCTCCCAGCATGGAAGGGATTAGAGAGCACCTTTGAGCCCAGCTAGCCTTGCTGTATTTTACCTGCAGCCAGTCCCAGACCTGGAGAGAAGAGACAAAACAGAGCTTGGCTCTGTTTGTGGCTCACTGGTGAAGAGGCAGGATAGCTACCTCCCTACCTGAAGGAGGCAGTTGCCAAACAAGACAGCTTCCAGGAAAGAGGCACCATCTCCCTGGCCAAAGGAGCACCTAACCTATGGGGTAACGGGGAGACCAAAGAACACAGCCACTGCCAAACTATGGATGTTCCACCTGGAGGAGCCTGAGGTCTGCCCAAGGTCCACAAGAGGGGGCTAACAGAAATAAGCCACCGCAGCAACTTGGACTATAGGTGTCAATCCTACACTGATGGGAGAGTAGTAGGAAGTAACCCAGGGCACTGGACATAGATATCCAGCTGGAAGGCCCCTACTCAAGGGTTGACTTCCACAGCACCCGAGCTAAGGCCCTGTTCCCTCACATTAAAGCAGGATGGGCAAATTCTGGCCCACAGGCCGGATCCACTCCACAGGGTTAGCCCCTGGCAGGCCCCCTCTTCCGTGTTTACCTGCTCCTCCGCAGATATTGGAAGACTGCAGCTCTGGTTGGCTGTGATCCTTTGATACCTGCTGAGGTGCAGATAAACATAGTGGCGATGGCCCGCCAGGGGCTAACCCTGCAGGCTGCAGTTTTTTTTATTGCCCACCCTTGCCTTAAAGACTGGGGCACCTCGATCAAACAGGGGGCCAGAAGTCAAGTACTCCACCACTAGGCTAGGCCATATGGCTCTATTACAGAATACTGAGATAAATGTTATGAACACTGTATGTGACCTGGTTAATGAGGTTAAGTTGCTGTGCAGCCATGGTGAACTATTAGAATTTCCTGTCTGACTGTACTGACCTAATTTATACTGGAAGCAGAAGAATTTTTATTATATGCCTATAATACAGACTCCATTGAATGTGAGCATTAAGAGAATGCAATGGCTTATCTCATAAGAACATTTAGGGACACACTTGAATAACAATGGGACAAGCCATTAGATTAGTGTTTCTCAAAGCGGGCCATGGATCCACTCTGGGAAACCTGCTAACTGGCCGCTTCAGTTTGTTTATTTACTGGCTCTGCATTGGCTCTGGTTCCCCATTTGCAGCCAATGGGAGCCATGGGAAGCAGCAGCCCAGCCTATGCCACTGATTACCTGAGAGCGGGAGAATCATGCAATTCCACCCCAAGTCTGGTGACACCTAGAAGCCTGAGACAAGACATACTCAGAGACCTGGAGCCGTCAATCTAGTCACCATGTTAGCAGCCCACCCCCAAACTGGTAATCCGTAATACTTACATTTCTCATATTTTTATGTATTAGATACCAACAGATTTTTACTGCTTCATGTGAATTGGTTACAATGTTTGTATTCTGTATATTTCAGATAGATTTACATATGTTGTATATACAGTGTATCAATATAAAATTATGTACAAAAATAAAGGGACACCTTGATTCTGAAGAAACTGTTAATGAAATATTTTAATTGCCTCCACTCAAGTCACTGACTCAAGGTCCAAAGAATTATCCCTGTAAAGACAAAAAAAGGCTTTATATGTTCGATAAATGATTTCCAACTATCACCAAAACAATCCTGTAATTTGCTCTGAAACTTGTCTTTATCTAAGATGGTCATCACCATTGAACACTGTGTAAGGAGTCTTAAACGATGTTGTAGGTGCCGTTTCAAATTTTTGTAATATAGTTATTCTCCCCTTGGTGATATATGCATTGAATAAGAACAGTCTTTTTCATGGTTATTTTCATTTCACAGAATTCTCCTAAACAAGTCAGGAGTGAATGGAAGTACTGCAGATAGGGTTTTCTGTAAATTTAACATAGAACAGAAAAACATATCCAAGTACTTATTCAGTTTTGGAGATAACTAAATTATGATGTATGGTGTGATGTCCATATTAATCCTACACTGTGCAGATAATCCACTTGCTTTGCACATAACTAGTTTGCTAGTATATTCTGTATCAAAAATAGTATAGTGTGTGTCATTTAACATAGTTCAGTATATTTTGCTAATAAGTGTTGCCATTCTGAAGCACCACATTTTTTATTCCACTCATTACACATAAATAGCGGTTGGTCTTTTAAATACTTCCAGTGTCATTAGAAAATTTTGCCTACTCTTGTCATACATTTCATACTTTGAACTAATTTTTCAGTTTGAAAAGTGGCAACCACCATAGCCTAAGGAGTTAGTTTTTGTATAGTGTGCAGTTACTGTATTTAGTAATAACTCTTTCTTGGACAGACTGAGTCACAATACAAAGACTTCAACCATTTTTAATCTTGGTTATTACTCATATTGCTTACCTTAAGAGCTGTACTGAGATATATTTAACAAGGTATCAAATGACACTGAAATCACCACATTTTAAAATGTACCCTTCCAGTCAAGAAAAGTATTTATTTCTGTCATCCCTCCAAATACAGATATTCATATACACTTTATGAAGGCCTACCCAAAAAATCTAAATAAAAAAAAAATCTTTAGTTTGCTAATGGTTAAACATAGCAAATTATCAAGACAACCCTGCTACTTTGGTTCATGAGAAAATCCCTAAAGAATAAAAAGCACTGAAATTAATCTAGAAATCACCAGAAATTCTATTGATCTTGAAGATTTATCTTACCTACTACATTTATTTCCAGACTGCACAGACTCTGAAATTAGACCTTATCTACACTGACAAGTTTTGTCACCAAAAAACATTTTTGGCAACAAAACCCAATGCGTTTACATTGCAATGTGACAAACATCATGACAAGTGCCCAGTTTGGGTGATATAAAGCTTCCTGTACCATGAGGGACTTTTATCTTGTCCCCACCCTTTATTGTTGACAAATCATGCAGTGTGTACTAGAATAGGTAGTTTGTCAAGTTCATTGAACTTCAGCATATTTCCCATAATGCCAGATTACCCTCTCTAGCCAGTGCTTTGAACTCTACTGCTCTGCAGCCACGTAAAAATCCATTTCCTGCTCATTGTGTAGTGGTCCTCATGGTTTCTTCTCAGGGAAACAGGTGGCTATTGCTCAAAATGCTCTCCTGGTTAGAGTGCTGCAGCGCTTTTGGATCTTATCAGTGTGTAGGGTGAAGAATCTGTGCATTCACAGCTGGGAGTAACCCAATGGAACTGGGACACTTACAGCCACATTTATGGAGCCCTTCACGCAAAGGGGTACAATCACGACACCTTAAAATGCAGAGCCAAGATTAAAAAAAAACAAACCTCTGGCAGTTGTACCAGAAGATGAAGGAAGCAAACAGCTGGTCTGGTGCTGCACCCAAAACATGCTGTTTTTACAAAGAACTGGATACGATCCCGAGTGAGGACCCCGCATTCATAGCCAAGGAGAGAGTGTGGTTACTTCCTATAGCACAGAAGTCAGAAATCAGAGTTAATCCGGAGAAAGAGGTGTTGATGAGGAGCTGGAAGAGGACAAGGCGGTGGTGCTCAATCCAATGACAACCTGTGAGCCAGGCAGTAAGGAATTGTTCTCAAGTCCCAAGGTTTATGAGGACTCTCAGCAACTGGAAGTGGAGCATGAAGCAAATGAAGAGATACAGGGTCACGAAGCAAAGGAAGAGATGCAAGGTAAGCTGCTGTGCAGGTTTGGGGGGGGGAGGAACGTTGCAGGAGGTGGCCATCTGGGGAGGTAAGTTGCGCTAGGGCAGCCTGGGGAGGGGAAACAGTGGTGACAGTGTAGCGCAGCAGACTGATGTGCATTGCAGAGGGGTTAGGGTAGCACAGGCAGGAGAGGGCAAACGGGGTGGCTCAGGGAAACCAGGGGCTATATTTCTGTGAGCTGGCTAAGGCCTGACTGGGTCTGTATCACGCCCATACAGAGCATCAATATACACAGAGGTATCAATAGAATCTTGCTGGAAGATAGTGTTGAAGCTTTTCCTGATGTACTTATGGATTTTCTCACAGAGATTCCATGGCAGGAAGGACACTATCCCAAACCATTCCTCATACTGTGCTACCAGATCCACGGCAGCACAGTTTGGCTGTATAAGGAGCCTGGGACTGCCTTTTAACCTTGAGCAGGGATATGATAACCAGAGTAATGGCAGCCTGTGTACAAGTGTAGGATTATTACAAATTGATTCCCTGTACACCTGCTCAACCCTTTTCCCCACCTTTAAAACTCTCCATGATCATCGTGTGGAGAGATCTGTGTTTGCCTCTACAGCCACGTATGTTAGTGAAATGTTACAATCTTCATCAGGAACAGTACAGTCAGTCACTCTGTTAATGGTTACTTTTCCAGACCACACCTTGAGAAGTCAGGCACATTCCCCCACATACAGACTTTGTCAACTAAGGAAAAACACTCAGAGGAAAAAGGAGGATCTGGTCAAGGATCTGTTGCAGCATTCAATACTTAAAAACAGAGAAAAAAAGAAAAGAGAGCAAATCTTATTTGCTAGGGAGAAGCAAATCAGAACAGAAGCTGCTGAGTGCATGCTAGAACTCATGGAAGAGCAAAATGAGATGTTGAAGTGTCTTAACAGGCAGAGTCTCCTTATCAGCACATGCAAGATTCTTTATCCAGCAACCCTTCCTCCATGCCCACACGCTCATTTTCACAATCAAGTAATGGTTTTCTTTCCTAGAATACTCCATTCCCCATCAAAACAGCTCTGATTGACAGCTGGACATTGTGAGGTTTCCCAAAAACCCTCATCGCTGAACATCCTGATTGAAAGGCATCAATGAAGACAAATGTGATACAGGTTTCTGGGAGTTTATTTTGTGTGATAACCCAAACTAATGGCTTTTGCCCCTTTGGAAGCCTGTAATATCCCTTGGTTTCAAAGGAATGCCTTGCTCAGGATGAGCAATGGGATGAGGCAGGGACGCAACCTCAACACACAGAAATGTCAGCACCATTCACTATCTAAGTAGTACTTTAGAGCCTCTCTGTTACTGATGGTCACCCTATGGGCTCCTCTGACTGCACGAGTATCTGGCTGTTCAAACTGTGCATCCAGGTGCTGTGTCTCATGGTTCCACCCACAGCCAAATGCTTCACCCTTGCACTCACACAAAGTATGTAAGCAAGAGCATGCAGCCACCACATTGGGGATATGATATTTCAAATGGTCCAGGCTGCCACAGACACACCTTATTCTCCCTTTCAGTCCAATTCAACAACCATGCAGCATCGGCTTAGCCTGTTGTTGAACCATTCCTCACTGCTGTCCAGGTGTCCCATGTAACAGACCTGGCACATGAAACTTAAAGGGTAAGCTATATCCTATGCATATTTCCACATCCCCCACTGTAATTTTCTGGTCTGGAAAAAAAGTCTGCAGCCTGCAGCTTTCTGAACAGGACACTGTTCCTGAAGATGTATGCACATGCACCTTTCCAGGTCACCCTTCATTTATGTCTGTGAAATGCCCACAGTGATCCACGAATGCTTCAGGCACCACAGAGAAGTACTTTTTCCGAACGATGTACTCTGAGGCAAGGTGGAGTGGCACTATAATCGGAATGCGTGTGCCACCTATTGTCCCACTAGTTTGGAAAGCCCATTTCAGCAAAGCCAGCCTCTATGTCATCCACATTTCCCAGAGTAACAGTCCTACACAGCAAAATGTGATTTATTGCTTTGCACATCTGCATAAGTATTGCCCCACTGATAGCCTTCTCAACTCCAAACTGGTTTGCAACTGAATGGTGGCAACTGGGAGTCACCAGCTTCCACAAAGTAATGGAAACATGCTTCTCTACCAAGACAGAGGCTCTCAGTTGGGTGTCCTTGCACTGCAGTTCAGGGGCCAACCCAGCACACCGCTTCAGGAAGGTAGCTTTATGCATCCAAAAGTGCTGCCACTACTGGTCTTCATCCCACTCCTGCATGACCATGTGATCCCACCACTCAGTCATGGCTTGCCTAGCCCAAACGGGATGCTCTACTGTGCGTAGCTGTTCTGTGACATTCCAATTTCACTGCTGTCCCTGTCTCTCACATTGTCATCTGCACCAGAGTCTTCTTCCTCTGCTACTAAATGCAAAAGTATCTCTGCTGCCATGTCCTAAGCACACTGAACACAACATGGGCGAGAAGTCTGGTATCCATATCTCAGAGCAGATGATGGAGTTCACAGCAAGGACTGTCATTCAAGTGGCTTGGAAGTAAGCCGGAAGCCCTGGGAGGGCTGGAAAGCCAAAAGGTGGCTGATGGGATGTTTTTCACTTTCCCAAAATGCCTGGCACTACATTGCACATTCCCACAGTACTTAGTGACTGAAGGTGATGCCAAGCACTGTGGGATGCATATCCACATAGTTTTGCTCTCTATCAAACAGGGGAGCGAATAATGTGGCCATGATGTGTCAAAGGATGGAAATGTAAACAATTTGTCCACTTTCTTTTTGGTGTCTTATGAATGTAGACAGTACTTCTGTCACCAAATCTTTTCAGTGTAGGGATAGCCTCAGAAGTATAGCACATGAAGTCTCCGTATCCAAACATCAAATCTGGCTACGGCTATTAGAAAAAAAAATTAACTTCTTCAAAATGTACCAGAGCATAATTATCTGGAAAAAAGCCAGTGCTGGAACCCAATTGTGGGGGAGACTACAGAAAGATTATTGTCTCAGTTCAGGGCACCTGCACCTGTATTTCCCCTCAGTTAACCCAGAAAAGACACTCTGGCATCCAACTTCCCAGACACTGCTTTTCTGGCTGGAGACCTGTGTCTCTCTCCTGTCTTATCAGATTTACCAGTTCCCTGCCATGACTGTGTTATTCCCAGCACAGACAGGTTGCACAAGGACACCTGCTTGCTTTCTCTTCAGAGATTAACAATTCTAATTGCTACAAATATAAGGTACGGTGCTTTCTATGCAAACCAACTTTATGCTTAAGATAAAAATCATTTCAGAGAAAACATGTTCAAGGCAATAAAGAAACTTATCAGATATCACCTCAACTCTAACACTGGCTCTGACAAAGCTATTCTTCAGCAACCCATCCCTGATGTGTCCTTTATGACCAGAGGTGAAAGTAAGCAGGTACATCCTGGTGCGCAGCTCCAGCAAGAGCTGGTTGAGCTGTGGCAGAAGCCAGCAGGGAGCTATTTAAAGAGCTGGGAGCAATCTGGGTTGCAAAGGATAGTAGCTGTAAAAAATTTTAAGTCACTTTCATTGCTGCTAATGGCCACAAGTTTATCACAGCCTCAGCTGAGAGCTACCATTCAATCTTACGAGGCCACAATAGACCCAGTTCTTCTAAACGTACTCTAGGAATTAGGCTGCTCCCTGGACTAGGGATGTAACAGAGTAACCATTTAAATGGTTGACCGATAAGCATGAGCTTAAACAGTTACACGCCAACTCCTGGCCCCACTCCTGGGGAGCCAGCTGCCACCCTGTGCTGCTGGCTCTGTATCAGAGTCTGAAGCACAAGATAGCAGCCGGCTCCCTGGGAGCAGGGCTGAGAGCCAGTACGCACCAGGAGCTGGCTTTCACTGCTGCCTCTGTATCAGAGGCAGCAGCATGGGGCAACAGCCAGCTTCCTGGGAGTGAGATTGTAGGCACACACCTGCTCCCAGGGAGTGGGCTGCCACACCCCACTGCGAGCTCAGCAGTATCAAGCTTATACTGCAGAGCCTGCAGCACAGCTAGCTTCCTGGAAATGGGGCTGGCAGCTGGAAGCCAGCTCCTGGCATTCACTGGCTGCCAGACCTGCTCCCGGGAAGTCAGATGTGCTGCTCGCTTTGCAGTGTAAGTTTTATACTGCAGAGCGCACGTTGTTGTAACCGCTAAGATTTTCAGTAGTGAAACACTTACTTAACTGCTTTATAACATCCCTACTCTGGAAAAGTGTCCTGTCCGTTTGCTGAACAGGAAGAAGGTCATGAGCCATTTTAAAACCAGTTTTAATTAACTCCCTCAGGAATCCAGTTTTAATTAATATATACATACTGGTCTAAGGGTGGTTTTAAAAGCATTAAAAACTGAGGATGCACACAGAATCAAAACTGTAGGATTGAAGGTCTTCTAATATTGTCTTGGTCTCTGAGAAATAGATATGGGGAGTAGGAGGAGATCCTCTGGAAAGATAGGAGACAGGGCTGCAAGCACCCAGGGGGTCCTCTGGTCAAAGGGGGGAATCAGGTTTCTGCGGGTGGGGGCTTGTGGCTCTAGCAGAGGGATGGGGCGGGGGCACATGGACTGTTCTGTCCTGGGGTCCAGAACTGGTGTAGGCAGGCCTGCTTTTCCCCCCCTATCAGGCAATCTTCACAGCAGGAGATTGAAAGCAGTAAGTCATCCCTAGGGAGGGACAGTGAAAGACTACTCCATTTACCTATGTACAATTGAGAGAGGTCTTAAGTGATGCTGTGGCACTCTGTGTTTAAACTTCTATCAAATGCTGCATAAGGGTACGCTGATGCTTACAGTATTTGATAAAGTGCATATGTAGTAGCCTTACAGAATTCCTCATAAGATGGGTGTGATTTCTCCTCCCACAAAATCAGTTCTTTTCACAGAGCGCATTGTAAATTATACAATGTGCTTACTTGAAGCTTTGAATGCCTCTACCAAATACACCTTTATTCCACTGTAGATTCTGTTCACATCTAACTTCCACATTTCTACTTCCTTAGCAATGTTGGACTCAACCAGAAAGGAAAATACCACTTCCTTTTATACAAGAAAGATAACTGACTTTGGGGATGGAGCCCTAATTATGCACCAATTATCATGTTTGATAGAACAAATGATTGAGGTTTCACTGACAGCATGCCAAACTCAAATCCTGTTAGAGAAGGCGGCGGCATGTAGGCAAGATTCTTTTAATAAGACAAGGAAGAGAAGCTGAAAGGTAGTTTAATTAGGACTTATAGTCCACAGATCAAGATCATGACAGGAATCTGCTTATTGACAGAAGACTGATCAGAGTGCTGGTGCTCAGAACGTGTGTCATGGTGATTAGAGATTCTCATGGGTTTCTCATGTGAAGTATGACTGCAGATGCTGACTTGTCTTTATAAAAAAGGGCCTTGAGCTTCATCTTCAGGCCATTTTGCAAAAACACTAGATTTTCTTTTCCTTCGGCTGATTTTGCCCTGAAGCGTCCTTTTTACCACCAACATATAAACCTCAAACGATACATGGACATATGTGAATTTCATCTGAGATCCTATTGGGGTTTTTATCACCTCTTCGGACTATGAAACTGTAGTTCCTTCCTCTCTGCTTCTCACTTAGACACCCCTTAATATACTTCAAGATAGGTCATTGCTGCACAGTATTTTGTGATTACAAGGTAGGATTATGAAAGAAAGTTCCCGTTGCACCTAAATTATGCCCGAGACTGCCCTCCAAGACCAAAGAGTCAATGAGAAGGAGATAATGATGGCCATATGCAATAGTGACCATAACCTGCTCTTTCACAAATTTTATTTACCAACTTTACTCCCAGTGGAACGGGGGAAGAAATAGCATGTCTTTTAGCCCGCTTCTGAGATAAGGAGTCCACAGGCACTGTTTTTGTGTTCCTCATTTAGTATCTCTTCTGGTTTTCCAGATGTAACTGGATCCAAATAGGTTCATCATCAGGTTTCCAACCTGGTCTGTGATACAGCAACAGACTAGCTTATCTAGTCTGCATTCCCTTGGACTCACTGAGTGTATCTCACTGAGCCAGCAAACCCCAACTTTACTTCTTGGTGTAGAATCCTGAGGAACAGTGAGCTTGTGCCTAGCACATGAACAAAGCTACTATTCCAACTAGTGCTGAACATTTTCTGATTTATTAGTAACATATACATCATATTTCTGAAAAACCATTTACTGGAAATGGAGGGATGAGTTTGATGGTTCATCATATACAGCAGGTTCTATTCTGTGTTTCCTCATTGGCCTACATCTGCCTCATCTTCTCTTCCCCTCCCCCCACCAAAATATGTTTTCCCCCCAATGCAGGGTCTGGTATCTGGTCTGAAACCATCTCTGGACCTAACCTCACAAAGCTGGTGAACTCCTTATTTAAGGGCAAGATTTCTATTTAATGATATCCTGCAACTACAGGTTCAAAGGACATCAAGAATTGTGTCAGATATCCGGACAGGGCCAGCTTTAGGAAGTACGGGGCCCGATTTACTGGGGCGGCGCCGCACATGCGCCACGCGCCCGGGAGCAGGGCCCCCCTCTTAGGCGCGGGGGCCCCCCTCTTAGGCACAGGGCCCGATTTGGGGGAAAATCGGCCTAAAGCCGGCCCTGTATCCGGACAAAAGACCAACTAGCCCAGAACCTGAATCAGAGATTATCTTGAGAGATGTGCTAATACTTGGCAAACCAGACACTCATGTTCTTTCTTCTGAAATTAAGATTGCTTTGAATGATAATTTGGATGCTGGAATTTTGAGCGGACTTTGCTTCCATATAGTCTGATCAATTGTCTTGGCATGAACCTCACCTATACACCAACATGAGCCAGGTATCAATGCAGCCTCATCATCTGTCTTGGTACAGACCTTCATCCACACAGTAGGAGCCTGGTTTCCCTGTGGCCTGATGCCTATCATTTTTGAGCAGGAAGGGGAGGAGAGATGCAGTCCTTCAAAGCCTCCTCAGAAAGAATTTTTGGTTGAGTTTAGTAGATTTGAGGAGAAAAACCTCAAAGTCAAATAGAGAACAGACTAATTTAATTAAAAATGTTAAAAATCCTTTGAAATCTCTACTACAAAGGGAGACCTGGGGTCTGCCACATCAGCTGCTGAGAAGAATAGAATTCTGTGAAGCTGTTCCTGAGGACAGTCCTCAGTCCAGCCTCAGAGCAAAAGAGCTCATCTGCCTTCAATTGCCTTGGAGAAGAGGAATGCCCACTGCAAAAACAATCTGACATGGAGGGGACTGAGAAACAGTCATATCCCAAACTATAAACAAAAGCAAGAAGACAGTGCTCTTCAAAAACAAGTACACACCTACCACATGTAAAGATATGAGGAAATTGCTGAGAGGAATAATGAAAGGCAGAAAAAAGGAAACAACTGAGTAGATAAATGTAGGCCCAAGTATGCAAGATCCAGAAGAGACAATCAGCCCACCAGATAGGTTTATAGACATGCTAAATAAATACTAAAGCAGACTATGTATTTATAGAGTATGTGCCTTAGGTTTGTATGTTCTTTAAATATACATCAAAGTGCATTCACTATAAACCACCACCTGTAGGCACAGTAATAAACTCTTAAATGCCTTCCCAACAATTCCTCACCATTTTCAAATGCTTGAAAACAAACCATTGCCCTTCCCCTCCCCCCACCGCTCCAATGTACTGAAGGTAATCAGATTCAGGCTATTTTGGACTAATTGGGAGAAGCAGCAGACTTTATTTGAACAAATTGAACAGTTATCAAGCTTTGGATCTCAACAGCTGCAGGGAAACCTCAGTCATCTACAGACACTAAACTGTCTAACATCACCACAATGAAACATTTGGAAAATGGGTACCAAACAGAGCTCTCTGAGAAATGCAAAGTAACAGGAACTAAAAATAGTATAAACTGTAATCACTTTTTATTATAGGCTGAGTTGGAAGTTATGTCCAATGTTAACTTTGCTTAACACTGTCCATTGTAAGACCCTGTTTTCTATTGTTTAAAACAAAAAAAACAATTATTTGTGCTGACATTTTATAGGACAAATGTCTGCCTCAAGCTGAAATTCTGGAAATGTTTCAATGGGTTTCTGCAACAAGAAAAAATAACTTTTGTTAATGTAAAAAAATAATTCTTACAACTGCTTCACTAAGCAGCACTATCACTTACATAAGTTGGCGACTCAAATCCTCCAAATTTCAGAAATGAGTATTTTGTTGTCCCCGTGAAAATTCACCTACATTTGAGAGCTACAACACCTCTGCATATGAAGTTAGTGAAAGATGTCCTGCAGAATTACAGTTAACATATGCCTACTTGGAACTTTAGGGAATTTAGCTGCCAGACTGCTGCCCTGAACATGTGCCATCCCCTCATAGCTCCTGTATCAGCAACTGCACATGCACCATTCCCAGAAATCAACTGCACATGTTCTGTCTCTGGGCGATACTTTCCCTACAATTGTTCCTTTTAGTAGCTAGGGCAGGGGTGGGCAAAAAAGGCCTTCGTCGGCTGGATCCGGCCCTCCAAGCGGGTGGATCTGGCCCGCGGAGGCCCTGCTGCTCCTCCACCCCCAGGCCAATTAGGGTCTAGGGGCAGGGGAGCGCCCAAAGCCTTCTCCACTCTGCCCCTGCCCTGAGAGCAGCGCGGGAGCAGAGCAGAGAAGGCTTTGGGTGCTCCTTGGCCCCCAGGCCTTAATTGGCCTGGGAAGCAAGTGAAGCCTCCTCCTGCCCTCCGAGGAGCACGTAGCGCTTTGAAGCGCCGCGCACTGCTCGCAGGGTGGGGGAGGAGGAGGGAAGTGGGGCGCGAGAGCGGAGGAGGCTTTATGTGCTCCCCGGCCCCCAGGCCAATCAGGGCCTGGGAGCTGCATGAAGCTTCCTTTGCCCTGCCCCGGCCCTGCAAGGAGTCCACAGCTCTTCAAAGTGCTACGTGCTCCTCGCAGGGCAGGAGGAGGCTTCCTGCGCTCCCCTGCCCCCAGGCCCTGATTGGCCTGGGGGTGGGGGAGCGTGCCAAGACTCTTCCAGGGCATGGGTGCCTAATGGGAAGGGGAGGGACAAAGGGGCTCCCCCAGCCCCAGACCAATCATCATCTGGGGATGGGGGAGCCTGGCCCCTTCCTGTTTAGGCCCTGACCCTTCCGGGGTGGCCCCAGGGAAAAATTATTGCCCACGCCTGAACTAGGGGCTGCTTTGGTACTAGGCACAGGAATTAAGAGCAGAGAGACTCTCTCCTGTGTTCTGGTGCTCCCACAGCTGGCACACAAAAAGAAGAGGAAAATAACATGACCACCAAAATACAGAAAGGTGAGAAGCAGCAAAGGAACAGAAAGAGATTGTCTGGCTAGATACAGAGGGGACAGACAAGCTCTTAATTCGGGAGAGAAGTAGAAGGGAAGAGGCATTCTCCAAGGGCACAAATCAGACGCAAAAAGAAAAAGAGAGAGGGAGGGCAGGCAGGGTGGACAGAGAAAGAAGGTTCTGTTACCCTCAGTACACATCTCTCCAGAACCTGGAATAAAAACCACAATTCCTGGGTCTCAATGTTTTTTTGCTGCTGCCAGCAAAGAGTGGTGAAATCTTTGATCAAAACTGTGTCTCATTCCTCTCTAGTGGCTGGTCCAAGTAGTGACTAACAAGGTACATTAATTCCTCATTTAAAACTATAGATATGTTTCAGAAAATGATCGTGTTAAGTGAAAACGTGTTATGCGGGGTCAATTTTCCCATTGAAAATAATGGAAAAGATGGGGGTTGCATTTCAAGCGGTGGTGTCTGTTGGGACTGGGACACAAGGTTGGGGGAGAAAGGCAACTGGGTTACAGCAGGGAGGGGAGGTGTTTGGCTCTGGGGAAGGGAAGGGGAGGAGAGAGAAGGGGGATTGGGTTGGGAGTATGGCCCTGTGATGGGTCTGCCGGGACCTGCACCGCGTCTGGCGAGGGGGGAGTCAGCGGGGAACGGCGCGGCAAGCGGCGAACCCTCCGCCGCTTTGCAGGGAGGCGGGAGAAGCCCCGCGCAGCTGCCGGCAACGGGCCGGCTGGGGAAACCCAGCCACTGGCCTGCAAGCGGGAGCGGAGGAAAGGGGGGGCAAGACATCCAGCGAGGGGGAGTCAGTGGGGAACAGCATGGCAAGCGGCGAACCCTCTGCTGCTTTGCAGGGAGGCGGGGGAAGCCCCATGCAGCCGCCGGCAACGGGCCGGCTGGGGAAATCGTGTTATTCCGGGGATGGTCGTGTAATTCAAAAAATGTTCCCCCCCCCAAAAAATCGTGCTATTGCGAAAATGTGTTAAGCGGGAACGTGTTAAATGAGGAATTACTGTACTACTGCTATCATGTACTCTGTTAGCTCAAGCAGAGGTCTGTGCTGTGGATCAGTGTTCCCTCTATTTTTTTTTTTTCCATACATGTGCAGAATAAATTTTATTATGTGCACTAAGGCAGGTACAGATGTGCACCACCATTGCGAACACATGCTGCCAGCCATCGGTGCACTGCTAATCAGCTGGGCGGCATTTGGATCTCTCCCGGATGGCCATCCAAGCACTCAGCTTAGAGGGAACACTGATGTGGATTTAAGTTTTCAACCTAACTGATGATCTGTGGGAAGATGGGAGTTCCAAACTGTCAGGGATGTGAAAGGTTAACTGGTAAGCATTAGCCTTAATGGGTGATGCCTACTAGTTCCAGTTAAATAATGGGGGCTGGAGCAGCTCCCCACCTGCCATGGGCTCCAGCCCCACAGATCCACTGCAGACAGGAGCTGCTCTGGGCATCAAGATGCGGTTCCAGCCCAGGCACAGCAGAGGGTGCGGAGAGAGGGCGCTTCAGCCAAGCTGGGCTGAAATGATCCATCCCCAATGATTAAACTTCATATTGAACTGGTTAATCAGTGCAATGGGAGTTTTACAGCCCTATAAACTGTAGAGATTGTTTCAGTTTTTTATATATATATATATACATTTAAAAAAAAAAGGAAAAAAAGCTTCCTAGCATTTTTTAAAAAAAAACTATTTAAAAGGAAGAATGTTAAAGTAAGCATAGTCAAGCGCAAAAATTAGGACATGTCTGAATTAAAATTGCCCATGTAATCTTAAATTGTGGCCCTTTGGTGTTTGCATGATGATATGGCGTTTGCATGACGACGCAGTCTTTAGTTATCTGATCACGTAATCGTTTTCCTCTCATTCAGTGCAAAAGGAGGATGATACTAAAATTATAAATCAGAGTTGTATAGTGAATGAGGCTGTTCTCTGTATGATACCATTATTTGTTGCAGAAACAGGAGGTATGAGCAAGTGTGGCAGGCAACTGCAGGAAGGGAAAGGATGGCTCCATGGCTTAGGCTGTTGATCAACATCCTAGAGATCTGGATTCTATCCTTGCTTCTGCCATGGAATTCCTATGGGTTGCTGGACAAATCACAAACCAAAGATTTTCACCGAGAGCCCTAATTATGTGTTCCCCATTATCTGGATACCACATGGGGTTAAATTTGCAGAAGCACTGAACACTTGACCCTGCAAATCAAGTTCATGAACGATGTTCTTAAAACATATAAAATTATAAAAATGCCGAGAATTCTGAAAAAAAATCACACACTAGTTATCTTAAATTGGATACTCAATATTTGTGGACATTTTAGGCAATTTTGATTTTGCCTTGATTTCTCTGTACCTCCATTCCCCCCTTCTTCAAAACAGGGATAATGCTATCACTTTATTTCCCAGAAGACAAATTTGTTACTCTGTTGGAGAAGTTATGGGGAAGAGTGAACAAGCGTGCACATGTAGGGTGTGTCTAGACTACAGGGATTTCCCCCCCCCCCCAAAAAAAGTGGCCTTTTTTCAAAAAAAAAATCTTTACCTGCATCTAGACTGCTGCCGCATTCTTTCGAAAGTAAATCAAAAGAACGCAGCAGTTTTTTCTACTGCGGAAAACCTCGTTTTATGAGGCATAATGCCTTTTTTCGAAAGTGCTCTTTCAAAAAAAGGTGCTATGTAATGCAAACTGTGCTTTTTCAAAAGAGACCATCCAGACTGCCTGGGGTGCTCTCTTTCAAAAAAGCAGCTTGCTTTTTCGAAAGTACTGGTTGTAGTCTAGACACTCTTTTTTGAAAGAGGTTTTTTCAAAATATATTTTCAAAAAAGCCTCTTTCGAAAGAGGCCTGCAGTCTAGCCGTAGCGGTGTTATGTCTGGGAGTTAAACTTTTGGGAAGAGTTTATTAATGAGATTCATACTTTGACAAAATGCCAAGCTCCCAGAGATCCCCTGACCTGTTTATGTAATGCTCCAGTAAAGGATCTGCATTTTAAACAGAATGACTTTTTCTTTATTGTTAGCCTCTAGGCTCTGTATTACACATTGTTGTACATATGTGATCCTTTCACCCCGGAATTGAAGTATATGAAAATATGAACTATGCTTGTAATGAAAATGCAAAGAGTGTGTGTGTGTGTGTGTGTGTGTGTGTGTGTGTGTGTGTGTGTGCCTTGTATGTGTAGCACCTCCACACCTGGCTCTAAAGAGGACAAGTATCAGAAATTTGGTCACTCTTTCTAGTTTAGCCAGGTTGTTTAGAGCATTAACCTGATCCTGAATAAATAATTTACAGTCTGTTACCTTTCAAACTTTACATGAAAGTTTCTTTTTAAATAAATTTGTTAGCGTGGTGTGAGAAGGCTCTTACTCTACCTTGGTGGGTCCTGCACTTTCAGGCAGACTGCTCAGCTAAGAAGCTCATTGCAGCCCTCCGTTTAGATGCTTTCCCTATGGGCACAAACTTGCTGTTTACTTAGCCATCTTCATCATTGGCCAATATGGTAGATAGAGAGAACAATCCCCATATTCCCAGTGGTTCTCAAGTGTGGTCCATGGACCACTTAAGGATGTTAAGGACTAGTCGACTAACCGATAAGCAAATGCGTGTGGCGCTGCCGCTTTGATATGCCCTGCATAGCTGATATGCCACATGGAGCCCGGGATCAGCTGGGGAGTCACCAGCTGACTCCGGGTTCCATGGAAATGCTGTGCGGAGGCCCCAGCTGACCCTGGCTCTGAGGGGCATTTAAAAACAGCAACACTGCATGGAGCCCGGGCTCCATGTGGGCACTTCCTCTTTGAAATGAACAAGAGTTCCCAGTGGGGACTCTTGTACATTTCAAAGCTGGCATGCCAGGTGTAGCCTGGGAGCAGCAGGAAGTCCCACTGACTCTGGGCTCCACACAGGCGCTTCCGCTTTGAAATGCTAGAGGATAGGGATAGGGATAGGGTCCAGAGTAACCTAGACAAACTGGAGGATCGGGCCAAAAGAAATCTGATGAGGTTCAACAAGGACAAGTGCAGAGTCCTGCACTTGGGATGGAAGAATCCCAAGCACTGTTACAGGCTGGGGACCGACTGGCTAAGCAGCAGTTCAGCAGAAAAGGCCCTGGGGATCACAGTGGATAAGAAGCCAGATACATGAGTCAACAGTGTACCCTTGTAGCCAAGAAGGCTAATGGCATACTGGGGTGCATTAGAGGAGCATTTCGAGCAGATCTAGAGAAGTGATCATTCCCCCTTTATTTGGCATTGGTGAGGCCACATCTGGAGTATTGGAGTATTTCATCCAGTTCTGGGCTCCGCACCACAGAAAGGATGTGGATGCATTAGAGAGGGTCCAGCAGAGAGCAATGAAAATTATTAAGGGGCTGGAGCACATGACCTACGAGAAGAGGCTGGGGGATTTGGGCTTATTTAGTCTGCAGAAGAAAAGAGTTGGGGGGGGGGGGGGAGAGGGGATTTAATAACAGCCTTCAACTGCCTGAAGGGGAGGTTCCAAAGAGGATGGAGAGAGTCTATTCTCAGTAGTAAGGGATGGCAGAATGAGCAGCAATGATCTCAAGTTACAGTGGAAGAGGGCTAGGTTGTATATTAGGAAAAACTATTTCACTGGGAGGGTGGTGAAGCACTGAAATGGGTTTCCTTCGGAGGTGGTGGAATCTCCATCCCTGGAGGTTTTTAAGTCCCAGCTTGACAAAGTCCTGGCTGGGATGATTTAGTTAGGGTCGGTTCTCCTTTGGGCTGTGGGCTGGACTTGATGACCTCCTGAGGTCTCTTCCAGCTCTATGATTAATAAGGTTTCCCTTTCTTACCAGTAATATATGCACCCTTATGTTATAGCTGCACATTTATGTTTTTATGCTCCAGTAGCCAAATAGGAATAATTTAGTACTTAAGATCATGAGCTTTCATGGGTAAGACTTCCTCATTATGAAGTGGGTCTTGCCCACGAAAGCTCATGATCCTATATATTTTTGTTAGCCTCTAAGATACCACAGGATTACTTGTTTTAAAGTTACAGACCAAAATGGCTACCCCTCTGAGACTTAGTATTGAAGATATTTATAGGTAAAGTGAAGGCATTTTGTCATCATGGGTGGGTGGCTGGTAGCCTGTGGAAAGGTCTGAATTGAGTAGGGTGGGCTGTGGGCTAAAAAGTTTGAAAACCACTGCCTGAGATAACTATAAATAATAAAACACTGCCTATGGTTTCCCAATATTTTTAATCCAATAAACACTGGGTTTTTTTTCTTCTATGGAAAGGGGTGTTTTATCAGAGATTATTGGTTATAACTTAAAATGAGACACCCCATACATATGTTGTCAGGAAATCAAAGTAAGGTTGCCTAGGCAACATTAATTGTAGCATTTCCTAAGTGAAGTGTTTGACTTGGCAATTTTAACATTCTTTTGATGCAAGTTTTTTTTAAAAAGTAGTATGTAGGGTACTGAAAATTATCCAGCTCATCGCAACCACATATATTAGCACTTCAACTTGGCAATAAGTGTGATTCTCAGATAATGACTTTGGAAGGCAGGAAAACACAACAGGAGCCTGAAAACACAGTAATGAAGTGAGACTACCACCAATGCAGCAATGGGAGCAGGATAAAAGAAGACTTCAAGCAGTTTATTTCATAAATAATTTCCATCCGATAGTCACAAAAAAATTCAACTTGCCATTGAATGACTTAAAAAAAATCAAAATAGTAAGGGAAGAAATTGATCGATGTCCCAGAGGATCAGCAAAAGCCTAGGAAGACTAATTTCTATGCCACTCGTTTGCAAAATGCTAGTAATAACGAGTTATCCTATAATAACTGATCATATACACATGAAGGGCCCTTGATGGTCTCAGTCTAGTCCAGGGCTGGGCAAAATTCAGCATGGGGGCTGAATCCGGCCCACAGACCACCTTGCCAGGACCCTCAAACATGCAGCTGCTGTGGTTTATAGCACAGTCCAGGTGGCTCTTTGTTCTGGAGGGAGCAGGAGGCTTTGTGTGATCTTCCTACCCCCAGCCCAATCCTTAGCTCCTATTTGTCAGAAACAATGAGCCAACAGGAGCTGAGAGATTAGCCTGGGTGATGGGGCAGTGCAAGCCTCTTCCCTATCCTGGAGCAGAGAGCCAGTAGTTTAAAGTTATCTGGGGCCGCAGCAGGCAGAGAACCCAGCCTGCCATGGGGAGGCACTTGGGCTCCATCTAGACTGCAAGCCTCTTTCAAAAAAGAGCGTCTATACTACAACCAGTACTTTTGAAAAAGCAAGCCGCTTTTTCGAAAGAGAACACCCAGCAGCAGTGAGTTCGGGCTAGTGAAATTTCAAAATGGCGACCGGACGGGAACATGCAATCCCGGGCTTCATTTGCAACTCCGGTCGCCTCATTTGCCTACCTAGCTCGAATTAACAAGCTAGTGTAGACATACCCTTCCAGACTTTGCACCTGCTCTGAGTGCCCCTCCCCCAGACAAGACTCCCCACCCATACTCCCTCCCTGACCCTACACCCCAATCCTCTGACCCAGGTCACAACCCTCTCCTTTGCCTAAACCCCCTCTCAGACCTCACACCATCTCCTGCACCACAGTCCCTTACCTCGTGCATCCTTTGGCACCCAACCTCCATCCTAGAGTATGCACCTCCTCTACAGAGAAGTGTGGCCCTTGACCACTTGCCAAAATCTTGGAGTGACCCCCACCAAAAATTATTGCCCACCCTGTCTAGTCAGTCAGGTTTAAATCCAATCAAAAGAGACACCTTTAGCAACATGAGTGCCATTGTGATCACAGAACAGGCCAATGAATAAATGGACAGGAAAAACTACTATCACATCCCTAGATATAGGAAGTTGCTACTGCCCATGTTGTACATATTAGTGGTTGAACTAGCTAGCTTTCCATCAGTCTAAAACTAGTCTGATTTTTTGAGAGGCTAAGCAAGAAAATAAAGCCTCTAAGGTTTATTATACTGACCTATACTGACGTTACTACATAACGACAGTTACAACAACCGAGTGCCAGCGCTGCTGACCCTGATCACTGGTATGAACACTACTATGTTGACAGGAAAGCTTCTCCTGTCAAGGAAAGAAACAGCCTCTCAGGTAGGGGGAATTAAACAAACCCACAGGAGAAACTCTTCCATTAGCAAAGGAAGGTCTTCTTCACTTGCATGTTACAGCAGTGGAGCTACATCAGTGCAGCTGCGTCAATGCAGTGTCTTAAGTGTGTATCTGCCCTAAAGCTTACTGAAATTAGAAATGGAAAAGGCCTATTGGATCATCTATTCCAGAGCCTGCCATACAGGACTGTTCCCCCCCATAACATTTATTTGCAAGTGGACTGGGCAAAGCAGCTGAAATTTAAGTGATGAGGCAGGTCTCCACCACTTCCCTTGGGTGACCATACAGTTGTATAAGTAGCTACTTAGAAGCTGATAGAACGTGTATCTTTTCTTTTGTCTGTTTTTAATCTTACTCTATAGCAACCTCTGTCCCTTTGGATCACTTCACATTCTTCATGTTCCCTTAAGTTTGTGTTCATACTTAAAAGCAACTGCATCTCCCCTTTGTAAAATTAGCTCAGGCTCAAAACTAGCCAAAGATCTAGTAATAATCTGTATCTATCTTTTACTTAAAATTGTAAACCCTTTGGGGAAAGGACCGGTCCTCTTGTTTTGTCTTTGTTCAACACCTATCTGATTGGGGCCCTGGTCCTTGACGAGGGTTTCTGGACACGACAGTAACAAAAAGTAATAGTAGCTTTTGGATATCAGTCCAACACATACTTTGATGGCCTCCCATTCCTGCACCATAAGATTTTATTGCTGCACAAAAACTTTATTCATGCAAGCTACATCTGCTTTGTAGAAGACTGTAAATATTAGTGTAGAAAACTAAAATTTGAGAGTGACAAACTTTTTTGTAGCTCACATTGACTTTCCATTTGAAAGCTGATATATTTAAAAGCAAAACAACCCTCTTACCTATTCAAAAAAGGAAAGCTTTTATCTATATTTCAATAATTAAAAACACAGTTTAGCTACATTAGCTATTTAGTTTCCTTTCCCTTTGTATTTGCTGCCACCATGAGGATTAAAGGTAGAATACAAATTGGGTGTGTGTGTATTTAGTAAAGGCAAACTTTCTTCCCTTATGCTCTCATCTTCCTCATTGGGCCTCAAGGAGGTGTAAGGAAGGAGACATGGACAAGGAAGGCAGAGTATGGTCTTTTCAAACCATCGGAGATACTTTTGCCTATCTGTCATTCCACATAATCCCAGGTGCTTCTGCAACACTTGCATGCTTTGGAAGCAACTAAATTCTGACTGGAAGAGCCTTCCCATTTACATGACTAGTTATTCCATTTGTTAGAACAGGACAACTGGCATCACTATAAGTACTCTATTAGCTGCAGGAGCCTCTCAAATCCTGTATTACCAGACTTAGTTTAAACCGAAGAAAAGACTACTCAGTTTATCCACTAACTACAGCTTTTCGAGATTTGCATCCCTATGGGTGCGCCAATTCAGATATGCCTCTTGAGCCCTCGGAGATTTTTCTGCTAGCAGTGTCAATTTGGTCTGCATGTGTGCCCCTTCGTACTTGACATTACGATCATATAGGGACATGCAGATGATTTGTCCTCCGTTTCTTCACCTCAAGGTCAGTGTGAAGCTGAGCTTAAGAAAACGTGTCTGGAAAAACTGCAGTTACTGCATAAAGTGGTAACCTCTCCTTCTTCAACTAGTGTCCTTATGTATGCTGCACTCTAAGCAGTTTCTCCAGAGCAAGGCGGGGGCTTGGGAATTGAATCAAGAACTGAGAATTGTGTAACTGTACCCACAGCGTCATTGGATAGGATAGGGATGTTAGATATCGTGTCATTGAACAGTCGTGAAACCACATGAAAACTTAGCAGTTACACAACTATTCAACAGTTCCCAGGGGATGGGGCCAGCATCCAATGTGCTCCCAACCCCACTCCCGGGGAGCTCCCTGTCCCCCTATGCTGCTGCCTCTGTATCAAAAAGCCTTCATCTTTATAGTAGCCTTCAAGGATAGCGAGATTTGCCTTCCGAGCACCAATGTGATAGCTTTTTAAAAGGTGGTCTTCATCAATAAATGGAGTTAAGAACAGGTTTCCATAGGTTCAAATGGATGTTTCATAAAGAGATCAAATACCGGGTTGAGGTCCCAGGTTAGGATGGGCTCTCTAGGCTGCAGGTAAAGGTCCCCCAAACTGTTAGCATATCTAGATAATACAGAATGAGCAAATACGGAAAACCCTTACGTAGTCCAACGAAAGATTGATATTGCAGTCAAACGAATCTTAACTGTCCTGATAACACTAAATTTCTTAAGATCCATCAGATAAGCCAGGATGACTGAAAGAGAGAGAGAGATCCAGGAAGGAAACAGCAATGACAGCACCAATGGGAGAATATCTTCCATTTCTACAGCTAAGTACTATAGGTTAACGTCTTACTATTCAATAAGATTTGTTGCACTTCCTGAGAGCAGGGAGATTCTATCCCTGATAACCATTAAGACACTGTGCCTGAAGATAGAGAACCCTAAAAATCCAGTCAAACACGTGACCCACATGCAGTGAAAGGAGACAAGGAGTTGTCAGAAACCTGAACGATGCACAGGCACATATCAAGCTTGTCTCAGCCAGGCTGATACTAGAAGATTAATGAGGGCGTAGTCCTGTCTGATGTTGTTCATCACCTTCACTATCGGCAGAGTAGGTGGAAACAGAGTGAATGCTTCTTTTTAGGACTGATGAAAGGTGTCCCTGAAAGAGTGGTGGCCCAGAACGCCTCTTGTTAACATCCCTATTTTCTTCATGTAGTTGAGTTCATGATTAACTGATAAGATTAACCAATAAATCCAGGCTTATCGACCACACACATTCCCGCCCCGCCCTTCCTGCCTCTGTACCAGCCGCAGTGAGGGGGAGCCGGTGAGCACTGGATTCAGAGCCCCCTGACCTCTCCCATCCCATTTTTGTTGCCTCTGATAGAGAGGCAGTAGCACAGAGGGTGAGAGGGGCAGGTAGGAGCTGGTACACACAGGAGGCCAGCTTTCAAGCCAGCTTCCCATGCCTATCAGCTCATGCAAGCCACTCCCTCCTCCTTCCCCCACTAAGGATGTTAAAATGCAGTTATCAGGCTAATCACATAGTCGATACAAATTGTATCGACTATATGATTAGTCAATAGGACTGCTCTGCAGAGCGGCAGCAGGGGTAACTCCAGGAGCTGGCTCAAGCTGGGACTGAGCAATCCCAGCTCATGCTGGCTCCAGCAGCCATCCACACTACAGCTCTGCATTCTACATGTAGCAAGAGCTGCTGGGCTCTTACTACATGTAAAATGCAGACATGCAGCAATCAGCATGAGCTGGGACTGCTCCGTCCTGGCTCACGTTGAGTCCAGCAGCCCCTGTTCACAGCAGACGGCCTTGTCTGCCGCCAACAGTGGCTGGTGCGAGAGCAGCCTCTGTTCGCAGTGGCCAGCCTTGTCCACTGAACAGGGGCTGTTTGGTGGCAGCAGCCCCTGTCCTCAGGGGGCAGAGAGGGGCAGCTCCCCACTGGGACCCCTGCAGACAGGGGCTGCTTCGCAGCAGCCTCCCCTTCCCCACTGCTGCCTCTGATAGAGGCGGGGGAAGAGGGGAGCAGGCAGCACCCCAGAGACAGTGCTGGGGGGAACTGGCTTTTAAGTTTTAACTCCTGATCCTTACTGCCTCTCTCTGATAGAGGCAACGGTGGGGGAGGAGGGGGGCGGGGGGAAGGGAGGCTCATATAAGTGAAGTGCTTCAAAAAAAATAAATAAACAGAAGCTATGGACACACAAGATCTTGAACAGCGGTGGGGAACCTCAGGCCCAGAGTCTGGATGCAGCTCCCACCTTTCCTGGATCAGGCCCCCCAAGGCTCAGGGATCCCTAGTGCTCCAGGCCCCCTGCCACCCACCCACAGGGTGGTAGCACACAAAATCTACTAGCCTGGGCAGCCCTAGGCTCTGGTGTGCAAGAGGAATGTGAGAAGTGTCTTTCTCCTCAATCAGGGGCTTCTCATTTTGCTTCTCACTTGTGTGCGGGCCCCCAACTGGTTTTTCTATGGGTCAGCAGCCCCCAACCCAAAAAAGGTTCCCCACCCCAATCTAGAGCTTTACACAACTGACAACAGCACGAGTGTAGAGGCAACTGAGTATAGCTTTGTACTGTGGTCGCTCTCACAGGAAGGAAGACAAACTCAAGTGCTCACACCCAAGACAACACTGCAGTCAAGGCATACCTACAATTCCTATGTGATTATGGGCAAGACACTGAAACCACACTTCACAGGTTATCACTCATTATCCGGGTGGCCCAACCTGATATATCTAGAAAAGGACTGGGAACTCACAATTGCAAATGAAGTCAATGGAATCTGTGCCTTGAACATGTCAAGTGTTATAGGAGTGTTAAGTACTTTAAAAAACACACCGAAAAACCATGGGTTTCTCAATTTGGGCACTCAAACATAGCAGAAACTCGACAATTTTGTCATTATTTATATCAGTATCATCATAGCCCCTAGAAGCTCCAGTCATGGAACTGGACTCCACTGTGCTAGGAGCTATATAAACTGAACGAAAAGACAAAGACACAAAAAGCTTACAACCTAATAAAAGATGACACAGAGATACTGACTGACAGAGTACATGAAAACACGGAGAGCCTATATCATTGTGATCTGCAGGCATTGTGGCAAAGAAAATTTTTAAGAAGAATGAGTTAGTTTTGCAGATGCTTAGGAAGTGCTCTTCCTAATCTTGAGAGGAAGCACAGAAGAAAGCATGGGAGTGGTGTTTAAAAATGAAATGGGGGGGGGGATGGAGCCTAACATCACAGTCCTTTCAAAGATCCAAGCTGAATTTTCAATACTGAAGAAGAAATAATGGGCAGTGTGCAGATAGGCCACAAAGGGCCTTGAAAATGAAGACAAGTAGCTCTTAAATCTGATACAGAAGAGAAGAACTTAAGAAACAACAAATAGTCTGGTAGCACTTTAAAGACTAACAAAACATATAGATGATGAATCACGAGGAGCTTTCGTAGTTAGCTGTACTTCTTCAGTTGACCGGTCAAGCTGAAGCAAGTGAGCTGTGCCATACAACTTAAATGATACACTAAAGACAACAAAACATATAGATGGTATGTTGACCGGTCAACTGAAGAAGTGGGCTGTGCCCACGATCGGAAGCTCGTGATACCATCTATATGTTTTGTTAGTCTTTAAAGTGCTACCAGACTATTTGTTGTTTTTTAAGTTTTTCCTATTACAGACTAACTCTGTTACCCCTCTGAAACAAAAGAAAAGAGTAAGCCATGATCAAAGTAATCGGCTTAAGAAGCTCTCCCATTTGAGCTAAAGCTGCCATTCTGTAGAATGGGAATAATGCCATTGGCATTATATGAAGACTATTTAAATATTTGCAAGGCACTATTAACTGCAGTGAAGAGTACTACAGAAAAGCAAAAGACAATTCCGCATTCAATGCAGGGTTTGACCATTTTGAGGCCACATGTGTAGTGAGGAAGATAGATAGAAATATGGAGTAACTATCCATTCAGTAAGTACTGTCCACCCTGTACACTGAGAAATGCAGAGGTCCAGGGATATGAGGTGATCATATGATTCAACACTATATGATGCACACCCACAAAGGTTCAAATTAAATTTGCATTAGTAGCCTTAATTCTGGTACATGCCAATTTTGCAACTTCACCACGGTTCTTTTAATTTTTACATAAAAACTATGGTTAAATGTATACATTAGAACAGTGGTTCTCAAAGTGTAGTCCATGACCATCTTGCAGGTGGGCTGCAGGCTTGGGGCTCTTCCCTGCCTCCCTGCAATGGGGAGCCTGGGCTGGTGCTCCAGCTCCATGACCACCCCCCATGAGATTGGAGTGCCAGTACTGGCTTCCCACTGTGGGGGGCAGCGGAGGGTCAAACCTTGCTGGCCGGATCTGGCTTGTGGGGGAAGTAAGTGGCTCCACATGCTGCTGCTCCCCCTCCCCTTGGCTGGGGGCATGGCCACACAGTAAACACGTTCACCTGTAGGCTTTCCCGCTGCTCCAATTGGCTGAAATCATGGCCAATGGGAGCAGCGGAGGGTGGTGCCTCAGAGCAGTGGGGTGCACGGAGCCAGGTAAGTGCCCCGATCCCCCTCATGCCCAGAGCCCCCACTCTCAGCCCACTCCTGCGCCCTTCCTCCCGGCCAAATCTTGTAACCCCAACTCCCCTCCCACACCCATTTTGTTACCATGGGTGGTTGGCTGGTGGTCTATGGAAAGAAAATCATTTAAACCAAAGTTTCCAGAGGTAACCATCAATTGTGTTTTACTCAAGGATCATAACTTGAGATACCTAAGGCCTGATCTTCCAAAATGCAAAACATCTGATTCAGAATGAAATCAATGGAGAATTCAGAGTTCACGTGGGTGTGGATGTGGATGTGGGGCATCCAAAAACTAGTGGCATTTCTAAAAAATGTTTGCCTCATTATCTCTGGATCTCAGCATATCTATCAACAGAAATTTCAGCATTACGTTAACTTGAAGTGTTGAATACTTTGCAATTTTAATATTTAGTATACATTATTTAACTATAAATCTTCATACTTCACTATTTTGTGCATACATATATGTGTAAACAGTTGATTGATTTGCAACCTACAGAAACAAGTAATGAGGGCTTTACACATCAGTGGAGTTCAACAGTAAAGTAAAAACAGTGACAAATAACAAAGTTTCCTGTATATTAGACAATCTTTCTATTAAACAGCCACCATTATCCTCTGTCTGTCATGGGATTTTCAACTCACACACACACACACACACACACACACACGCATACACGTATACAAACATATGGGTGTGCCTTGTATTTGTATTGCAAGGGTTGGAAGGGCTTCTGGAAAGTTCGATTTGACTGGGATGGGTCCAGAGACTTCAAGAAGGTTTGATCTGAAGCCCCTGGTGTGCGAACATGGACTTTCAACCGTGTGGAGTTGCTATTGCCATCACCTATTATATTGCCAGGTACATCACTAAATGTGACCCTACGAGTCTTGAAAGACGCCTCAGAGACACTATTGTTCAAATCAGAGAGGAGGAAAGCAATATTTCTCAAAAGTTGTTTAAAATATGTATGGCAATGTTAAATAAATGCCAAGTCTCCACCTATGAGTGTGCTTTCCTTTTGTGTGGCCTGCCTATGAAAGGGAGCACGAGAAGAGTCATTTATGTTAACACAAGAAAGCCTGATCTTCGATACAAAGAGATTCAAAACTCTGAGGAAGCTCTGGAGGAAGACTAACAAGGAGCAGAAAATCCACCAGAACAAGATCCAGAGGAAGACACTACAGGTAACAATAATTTCTGCAAACAAATACTTGATCGATGTTGATGAACTTTTGGGAGGCTTGAACATCTTACTCTTTGGTGATCTCCTTCAACTTCCACCAATATCAGGCAGTCCCATTTATAAGCAACCTGTCTCAATAAGACCCGGTGTGCAGCTCTGGCGCCTCTTTAGCTTTTGTGAATTGACTGAAAACATGTGACAGCAAGGAGATACAACATTTATCAAAATTTTAAATAATCTTAGAGAGGAAAAACTCACTCGAGAACAACTAAATATTTTACTGCGTAAATGTGAGGAAAGGAAACGAAACAAGGGGACTTTTTACCCAGAAAAGCTTTGAGAATCACACCAACTTGTAAAATGGTAGATGACCACAATCATCAAGTTTTGTCCAGTTTAGACAATGCAAACCTGCAAATGTTCACAATCACAGTGCAAGATACCCTCATTGAGCAGAAAAGATGAGAGCCTGACCTTTATCAAGCTATCCCAACAACGATCAACTGAACGGCAGGCATTCCAAAGACAATTGTAATACATCTGGGTGCTAAAGTTATGCTTAAGTACAATGTTGACCAAGCAAAAGGCTTGGTCAATAGCAAAATTGGCTATTATATTATAATATAATATACAAAATTATATTACCAATATAATATGACCCTACTTCTGCCGCTATCAAATTCACGAAACCGATATCCCTAAAGTTGAAATTGAATTCGAAGGCGATGTCGCAAAGCACATTGAGCCAATCACATGTCAATTTCAAGCGAATTTTGGATACGGCTTGGTGGAGCGGCGAATGCTTCCAGTCATCCACGCTTATGCAGTCTCCGTCCACAAACTACAAGGGTCCACGGTGGATAGAGCACTTGTGAACCTTGGCTCTCAATACTTTGCACCAGTTCAACCATTTGTTGTGCTTAATCAAGTCCATTCTTTGGAAAGCATAGAGATCGTCGAAATCGATCAAAACAAATTCATGGGCGACAATGTTTGTCATAAAGACGCCTTAGAAGAATTACAGCATTTTCGAAGCCTTCCTCCTTTTAACCAACAAAACAATTGATCGATCACCTCAATTACTTTATCCTGGCCTTAAACACAACAACTGATTTTAATTAAAAATGTAAACACCTAGTGCAAAAACCATTTTGTAAAACAGTCTAACTCAACATACATAAGCATATCAAAATGAACTTCGGAGTTTTTATTAGTTGAAACACTAGATTTAAGACCAAAAAGACAAAAATAAAAATATATATTAAAAAAAACTTTAAAAGACAATCTTTCTAAAAGCGCACCAAAAGACTAAAAAAAGTGCACCAAAAAGTCAAAAATAAAGTTTTAAGCTAGCATGTAGGAGAAGGATTGGATGGCTAAGTACGATTCAAGGTAGTTGCTAACTGTTAGCTAACCAATCTTTCTTCTACACTGCTAGCTTAAAACCGAGTTCAGCAGCCCATTTGTTGCGTCCAGCCCTGACCACCGTGAACAGGGGCTGGTGCTGGAGCGGCCTCTGTTTGTGGTGGCCAGGGTTGGCCGTGGGCAGAGGCTGCTCCGGCACCAGCCCCTGTTCGCGGTGGTCAGGGCTGGCGGACAGGGTCTCCTGCCGGAGCAGCCCGTGCCCGTGGCGAGCCTGTACTGCCAAGCAAACCCTGTTCGTGGCAGCCACAGCCCCTGTCCACCGGGAGGGCGGGGAGGGGAAGACAGCTCCAGTCAACTATCCAATAAGCTTATGCTTATCAGTCTACTACTCACTCACATCCCTAATCAGAATCTCTTTCTGCCAACTGTAAAGTGTTTGAGCCATTTGTTAAGGCTCAGCTGTTTCACAATTTTAGCAACTATTGAAATATTTTGTTCCATTTCCCTTGTGAGAAGAGTTCACATATAATTTTGATTCATACAGGATATCCAGGACCCGACCAAATTCATGGTCTATTTTGGTCTATTTCAAGTTCATAGACTTTTAAAAATAGTAAGTCTCACTATTTCAGTTATTTAAATCTGAAATGTCAAGGTGTTGTAATTATAGGATCCTGACCCAAAAAGCATTTGTTATGGAGGGGGGAGGTTTACAAGATTAGCATGGGCTAGCTCACCTTTATTATATTTACTGCTTTGCATTATATTCTGGCTTGCATTGTATTCAGCAGTAATGCAAGAAATCTACAGGTATATATGTTGTAAGAAATTAGCTTCAGCAAGTTCGCATAAGGCTTGAGGCTTATTAACTCTGAACAGATAAACTTTGCATAGATAAAGGGCCCAATGGAAAACCCCAAATATTTGCAGAACTGAAAATAGAATTTAAGGGGAAGTTCTGATCACAGATACATAGGTCAACCATAGAAACATCCTGGCAACAAACTGATGTACATAACAGCTATATCTACAGATAGCCTGTTTGCCTTCCTGCATATCGTTAAGTTCCTTATGGATTTGATTATTTATCTATTAGAGGTTTATATCAGAGTCAATTTTGACTGTAGCACAAGGGACTGGCAGGTCACATCCTGTATCTTGAGCCAAGACAAAAGTTAGTATACATATGTTTGGGATCTTTCACCTAGATGATGAGCTAAAGCATAAGTTCAACATATGGCTGCAATCTTTAAAACACAGAATGCATTGAAACATGTTGGCAGAGGCTTTCCCAAGTGCATACCCTTTTAAACTTGACGGGTACATCACAACTTGGAAAGAACTGCAATAACCAGTTGTCATGATCAGGAGGAGTGCTGATCAACACCTGTTGACTAAGGCATTAATAAGGTACCTAGCAAAGGTGTCAGCCGGGGCGGGGGCTTGGGCAATCAGCCAATAAAATTGCAGATAGGAATTTCAAACTTGGACAGAGGGGCTCTCTCTCTCTCTCTTTCTCTCTCTCTCATATTGAGGGAGACGCTTCTCTCTCCAAGAACGGACTTCTTGAAATGTGTAAGTAGGGAAAGTTTAGATAGTCCGTTAGGGTTCATTGTTTTCCGTGTTTGGAAATCATGTCTGACCTGGCTAATTGTTTTCTCTTTTGTAACTAAGGATTACAGCCTAGGGACTTTAAGATGGCTCTGCATAGGATGGGAATCTTTTGTTTCAGTTTGACCCCCTCCTCCCAGCTTCTCAAGGAAAAGTACAGAGTTTAAGATGGATCCCATTATCAGGTGACATGGTGAAATGTATCTGCAAGGCTCATCTCCATACTTCACAAACTGACCCACATGTCTGCAAGGTCAAGTTCCTTTGTTTCTTGCTAATGGGCCATCACAACCCTAAAGTGAGGATGACCATTCCCCATGCCAAATATGGGACACCAAGGGGGGGGCAGGAATGGGCTGCTGGCACTTGGGGGTTCAGCCCTGCAGGTGATGGGGGGAGGAGAGAGGAACCACTGGCATTAAGAGTTTCAGCTCTGCATAGGGGGAAACCAGTGCTTGGGGCTCCAGCCCCCAGTGGGAGGGCGGAGAGGAGCCGCCAGCATTCTATGCCAACAGGAAACAAAATGGCTTAAGCTCTGGAGTGCTGGCGGCTCCTCATCCACCTTACCCCACTGCAGGAATGAAGTCCAGCCCTGCAGCATGCAGGATGGGGAGAGGAGCTGCTAGTGCTTGAGGCTTCAGCAGCTGAAACCGGGAGTGCTGGCAGCTTCTCCCTACCTTCTGCTGCAGGGGAAATATGGGACAATGTACCCATTTTTTTTAAAAAAAAGTCAGGACCCTAAATATGGGACTGTCCTGGTGTTGGATTAAGAGTTTTATATCTTTTTATTTTTGTATTTTAGGTTTAATAATATATGATTTATGTTAAGGTAGGGATAGATTTTTAGGTTTTTAATTAAATATATATTTTCTAATACTGTTGTAATGTAACACATCTAACATTTTACCAATTAAGCCCTTTAGTTAGATATATATTTCTTTGTTTTAAAGTTTAGTAAGTAAAGAGATGGGTTTTGGTATTGTGTCTGTTAATGAGATTAGAAATATTGAAGGCCCGGGCCTTCAATGTGAATTGTTTTAATTACAAGATTTAGTAAGATTTAATTTATAATGCCTTTTGCTTAATATAAAACACTGCTGTTTGTATACCTTTGAAGGTCTCTGTGAAAAGACTGTTTGTGTGAATGAGGAATGTATCATCATAAAAATAAGGTGTGAAGGTTGGTTTTAGAGCCAGATGGCCAAGAAAGGAGGGGGTAATGTGGGTGAAGAGAGACTGATCGGCATCAAAAGAGCCATCAAGCGTGCATCCACAATTAAGGAGGGATAAATTGACAACTTTAAAAGTGAAGGTTGGCATCCCTGAAAATAATCGATTAAATCCAGGACAGGATAACTCTCTTGGAGATGTCTGGAATGGTAACATCAAAAGATAACACATCAGACACAGAATGACACAGCAAAATCCATAGACTTCAACAGAGAAAAGGATTATAAAAGCAGGGTGCTTGCTATGGAACTTTGGGTTCGTCTTGCCACCAAGTCCAGGGGCATCAGATCGCGACTGACAGAGCCCGGCTCCTTCTCTGTGATCGATCTGGCTGGCCACTAGATTGATCCAGACTCTGGACTGGTAACTATAACATCGACTGGCGGGACTGTGTGGGTATGGTGTGTGTGCATGACTGAAAAGCATATGCTAACTGTTGTATTCTCAATAAATGTGGCATACTTCCTTTTCCCCTATAAAAGATCTCACGTGCTTTGTATAGCATAACACTAGTAAAAATGGGACGGATGGTCACTCTACCTATCCTAAAGTGTTATCAGTGGGAGTGACCCAAAGCAGCAAATATGCAATTAGATAAACAGTTCAATATTCCTAACCATCTAAAAAATGATACATGCATATAAATAGAATAATCGTATTCAGTAGATTACAACTTTTCCCATGGTATCACATGAAGTCTCTTGCATAATACATATTCCAGTTAAGTCATTCATGTTCATAAGCATATTCCCATAAATATGGAATGCCTGTCACAGATATGTATATAAAAAAAACCAAACTAACCAACCTTTTTCTTACCAGGAATTATCTAAAATTCAGCCTCTCCTATCCCCCACTAGTTGTACAGACTGTAACCCATATCTTATAATCTGTCATGCTGATAGTCACTGTGCTTTTAATTTATGATTTCTATGCCAACAGGAAACAAAACGTCACTGAACCTTTGACTAGCAGCTAACATGTTGCTGTAAAAACCAGAGAGGAAATGCTTCTCAGGTTCTGGAGAAAAGAGGAAGTTGGCAAAGTGAATTGCTGCTGACTTAATATTAAAATTAAAAAAAAAAAAAAAAAAACCACACTTTATAGGCCATCTAAATCTGCTTCCTTTTGATTTATTGGGCTATGTCTAATGTACATTGTAAAGCAAATTCTTGCTACTACCTTGCCCCTCAAACCTGTAAGGAGGCGGTGGTAGGAAAAGTAGAAAGGGTAACAACCCTTACATAAAATTAATTATTGTTTTATAAGGATTACTGGTTTTGTTGCATATTTGTATCAGCCAAAATGCAGTCATAAAACTTTGGTGTTTAAATCAGTTGCTGTGCATCATAAGTCCAAAAATAGACATCAAGTTAGCTGCAATTTTGTATATATACAGCATAGTAAAGGAAGGCACAACATATAATCTTTCTGCTTTGATACTTCCTGTGTAAAGCAAAAATGTAGCCTCATTTGTTACCTACTAACTAAATCATACTTATTATTACAAGCCTTAATTCAGCCCCCCCAAAAATAAGACTCATCTCTTGCAAATCAATAGTTGCTACTATCTGGCTGCGCAGCGCTGACAGCAGCAGAGAAGTAAGGGTTGCATTGTATGGTACAACCACCCTTAATTCTGTGCTAATGTTGGAGGTTCGTTGCCTTCAGGCTGGGCACCTGGCCAACTGCCGCTGCTCTCCAACAAGTTCTGAAGTCAGTGCAGAAGTAAGGTTGGTAATACAACAACCCTCCTAAAAAATAACCTTGTGACTGCTCATGCAACTCCCTTTTGGGTCAGGATCTCCAATTTGAGAAACACTGGTCTATCCTGTGAAGTCTGTAGAGTAAAGGGTTAAAAACACACAAGAAACCAGATTTCACAAGGGGAATGGGCAAGAGGGACCACACCAGATTTCATGGTCCATGATGCACTTCTGATGGCTGTGAATTTGGTAGGGCCTTAATGATACATGAAGCACCATGAGATGGCAAGGTAACAGCATTTAAATACCAGAGAAGGAAAACTCAGTCATTGCTTGTCTTGTGGCATTATATGTACTTGTACTGACATTAATGTCAATGTCTGCAACAAGATCAGTCAGTTCAGAAAAGTTTAAGACAAACCTTGCACATGCTTCTCTAAAAACCAATTTGGGCAGCTCAACATTTTGTATTATAATAAAGACAAACTCAAATTTAAAGAGCTTTGAAAATCTGAAATCATCTCCTGACTCTAGCAAAAGAAATAATAAGTATGCATTCCGGTATCCACTAACAAAAAGCCCAAGAGTCTTCCCGTCTAGCCCCCAGCCTCTTGAAAACTGGTCAAAATTCTGTTAGACAGTTTTAGGCTTGTTACAAAAATAAAGCTTTAACTTTTGATTATCAACATCTGTCTTTAAATAGATTACTGTCTGAACCCTTCTTTAATTTCCCAGAATTGTGAAACTTAAAAAATAAATGCAACCTATGATTAAAATTAAGTGGTCAAAATAAGTCTATATTATCCACCAAACTTCTAAGTATTTTGTAAATTAAGTTTTGATAAGCTTAAAAAATAAGTTATGCCCACATGCCGCTGGATCTGATCCAACAAGCTCTTCACAAATCACTGCAAATTTCCTGTTTTAGCTGTAAGAATATCTACTAAAATATTTTGGCATTATTTCCTTTTAGAATTATTGCATTGTAGTATTTCATTATGAAGTAAACCCATGACTTTGTGTGTTACATTACAATATTCATGTAATAGTGACAGCTAGTGAGCATGAACACTGCACACATATCCAGTAAGGATGTAAGAGTTTAACCAGTTAACCGATAGGGTTGCCAGTTCTCTGGTTTTGAACCGGACAGTCTAGTATTTGAGCTTTCTGTTCGAGAAACAAATTGAGAAAATATAAATGAGAAAATATAAATGTTCGGTATTTTCTAAATAAGATGCAATATAGATTGTGATGTAATGTCAAGTGTGTCCGGTATTTTTGTTGAAATCATCTGGCAACCCTACTAACCGATAAGCTGATGCTTATTGGTTCCTGTTACGTTTTAAACGTTGCTAGGGAGTGCTGGGACAGGGCCTAGCAGCCTGCGTGGGCCAGTATCCCCCTTCCCTTCCTACACCTACATCCCCAGATCAAACATTTAACCATATAACTGATAGAATTTTGATTTGTTATAAGATTAAATGTGTAAAAATAGTAATATCCTTAATATCAAAGTACCTGTATTAAATACATTATATTTTGTCATGCTCCAATGTTTCAGATTCATAAGATACATATGAATCAACAAGTTATTCCTTTATCTATGTAGTCTTAGTAGATCCTGTCTTCTCTATGATGTCTCTTAGGTTTTAAGTTCTTCAGGGAAAGACGCTGTTTTTTGTAATACCATCCGACAAGTTCCATGTCACTTGATGAATTTCTTTGGGGAAATATTTGTTCCACTTTATCACAAGGTTATTCATACTGCAAATTACTACTACTAGTTGTTCACACTTTTGGCTTATGTCCAAGCCTCTGCCTCACTAACCCATCATTGTTACTTCCGAGCTCTGAGTTTAAAAAAAAAAAAAATCATTCAGTCACGGACACATTTTGGGACCTTGGTTAACGTATCTTGTAACAATTAATAAAAAGCATGTTTTTCCTCATCTGGCTTTTTTGTTGGTGCATAACACTAAGACAGAGTTTGAAAATAAATGGAGAGTTTGAAAATAAATTCTAATCATTATTATTTCTTTAACTGAGTCCCACTCAGTGCTCTTGCTTTGCTTCATTTAACACCAGGATTGCTACACTAACTTCATGTGTACCATTCCCATTCCTATACAGATGTGGGCAATAACCATAGCCTTCACTAAATTAAGATAAAGTTGAAGAGGATGAAGAAGGTTAAAAGAAGGCAGTGCACAATTAAAAGATCTAAACACAACAAGGTTGCAACATGACCTTATGACAAGTAATACGGACACCATCAGAAAAGAGAAAAGGAGGCTAAAGTAGAGAAACATTTCTCCATTCTTCTTTGTAAACTGCTAAATCCATTAACATGATACTCAGAAGCCTGAATTCATCAGCCCAAAACTGAAATAAATGGACACTCTAGATAATGGAGAGTGCAGGCGGATAATGAAGGAAAAAAAAACCCTGCCATTTGTCTTGTGTGGCTGGCATTACAAAAGGATGTGTAAACAATATTGAAGTAATAGCCATTTTTTAAATGGGACAAGAAATAGCAAGCTCACATTTCCAGCCAGACACTTACAAAATGTGGGCAAGTGCTGTTTTAATACAAGTCCAAGATTGGGGGGGGGGGGGGGGGGGAAACCAACTTCACTCATCACTGGTTGGATATAGTGGATTTTTGAAGCCTCTGACATGTAGGAATGCCTACAACACTGAAGTCTTCTTAGTCAACACACTTGCTGAAACAAACAAACCAACCTGGCATAAAGATACTTGTAATGTGCACACATCTGATATTTACTGACCCTTTTTTAACAAAGTCTACATTAGAATGCAGTTGATTTACAACTCCAAATTCCACAGAAACCTATTCTGAACTCTCCAAGGTCATAGAAAGACTCAGTCTTATAACTGAGGGCTTATGTTGCACAGCAGAGTTGAATATTTTGTGCAAGATTCACCTGCCTTTTAAAGAAGGCAGAAAAACCAAATTGCTCTGAAGTCAACTACATTTTATTCTATGGTCTATATGCCTTCTGCAGTGTACTACAGATTTGACTCTCCCTAGTGGGAAAAAATCTTATTATTCTACCTAAATGCACACCTACATAGCATGGTTATTTTGAAATAACCAACGTTATTTCAAAATAATGCAAGCGTCTACACAGCAATTCCATTATTTCAAAATAAATCCCAAATAACGGACAGCTTATTCCAACTTCTGTAAACTTCATTCCATGAGGAATAATGCCTATTCTGAAATAGCTATAGTGTGGATGCTCCAGTGCTGCTATTTCAAAACATCTCCTCCCCAGGGCCATTCAAACTAATTACTCCCTAGTGCCTACTGGGGCTCTAAATCCAGGTAGCACGTCCACATTAGGGAAGCCTGCCTCAGACTAATTTTGAGGCTTCCCTGTAGTGTAGACATGCTATTTCAACATAAGCCATTTTAGAGTATTTCTTCTTGAATAGCTTATTTCAAAAAAAGTGTGCAGTGTAGATCAGTGTTTCTCAACATTTTTCTTTTTATAAAGTACCCCCTTTTAAAAAAAAATTATAAGTAGCCCCAGTACCTACAGTTTTCAGACACACAAATTTTTTTTCTACCATTGCAACACATTTGTTAAGCAACTTACTCATAGCTGGGAAGGCCATGAAATGTGTGTGTAAAAAGTTTAAAAATAATAAAGTGCTGTACAACTTAAAACAAAAATTCAGTTCTCCAAATTTCAGTTGTGTTGGTGTACCCCCCAGACGTCTCTCGAGTACCCTGAGGGTACTCGTACCACTGGTTGAGAAACATTGCTGTAGATGTACCCAAAATGTGTTAGAAGTGAGATATGGAGTATATTGCATAGCTCAAACATTTTCCATTTAAAGGTTACAACAGAAATGCTATGCACAGAGAGTGGCATTCTGGTTTATTGTTACTGCAAATATTTTCAGGCCACTGTTCCCACTAAGGTACATGCCTGCATGGCCGCAGGACAAAATAAATAAATAAAAATAAATTCTGAGCTCACCCACCTCCTTTGCAGAGCTGCGCAACACTCACCTTCCTGACCTGGAAGTGTGCCGGGGAGGGGGAGGGGGCTGCAGCGGGAGGCAGCTGCTCTGGCTGCCACCAGGGTCAAAGCCATGTTGGGAGGCAGCTACCGCCAAGACCGAGGCCACATGGCGAGTGGCTGCCGCTGCCTGGGATTGGGACCATGGAGATAGCAAGCAGCTGCTGCCATAGGGTGTTGGGGCCATGCGGCTAGCAGAGAGAACAGTTGGGGATGAAGGAGGAGACATGGGCTACAGGTACATTGTAGCCTTCTTCTGGAAAAGCTTATGCAAATGAAGCACAGCATGGAATATCACTGCGCTCCATTTGCATAATTAATTAGCAGCCACTTTTGCACAAGAGGCTTTTGCGCAAAAAGGAGATGTGTAGACGGCTCCTTTTTGTGCAAAAATCCTCTCTTGCGCAAGAGACGTTCTTCCTCATTTTTTCAAGAGGAGCAGCTCTTGCGCAAGAGGGGTTTTGCACAAAGGGAGCCGTCTACAGCTCACTTTGCATAAGCCTCTTGCGCAAAAGCAGCTGCTAATTAATTATGCAAATGAAGTGTGGCAATATTCCACGACACACTTCATTTGCATAAGCTTTTCCAGAAGAAGGCTACACTGTAGCCGTAGCTATGGATGCTAGCTGTGTACCAGGGCAGAAGATGGGGCAGGAGCTAATGCATCTGCACAGTAAGTGGGGCTTTCTTCCATAAGAATTTAATAATTTTATATGTTAGTAACCAATGGGTGACACGGTGGCACACATCCAAACAAGCACACATGACGTAAATATTGGCGCACAAGACAAAACTTACTCCTCTCACAGATGGAAAAATCTTAAAGGGAACACTGTTTCAAGCTTTTTGTTTATCTCCATTGTGTGTACTATGAGGAATGGAATGTTTTGCTTCCTCAGTTTTAAGAGGCCGTTTAGACAATGGTCTTGAATTTGTTTCTCAGAAGAGCTGTTTCCTTCTTAGAAGGACACGATCAACTTTAAAACAAAGGTATGCTGGGGGTGGTAAAGTTTTGTATCTTCTGTAAATTGCAACTAACACCTGATATAAATAGAATTGAAAGAAGTCAAAACACCTATTTTCTCCCAAAATATTTATTGTGTATTTAAATGTTATGTATAAACAAGCTTAACTATTCCTATGTATAAAGCATTAACCAGCTAAGAGAAAAAAAAGCCTTAGAATTTAAAAAAAAAGTTTTAGTGTTCTGTCCATAATGGGACGTTTTGGTGAATTTAAAAAACATTTATGTTGATTGTCTCATTTAACTACAGCTATTTCAGAGCACGAAAAATTACAATGAAGTGATTCATCAAGTTTTGCCTCAAAACGACTATCAAACATTTTCACTGGAAGACGTTATCTAATGTCATACCTTCATGTTATTACGTTCCAAGACAGGTGTGTTGTCTTTTGATGGTTTGCACACAAAAAAGACTAAACATCATACAGAGATGCAAAAAGTGCTGAAAACAGAAATACAAAAATTGAATACTGCCTATCATTTCTAAGCCCACACTTAGAAGCCTCATACAAAGAGTAAATTATCTCTGCTAAGACAATCTGCTTAATGCTGTATATTGGGGGGGGAGGAGGGAGTTAAATCCTTGACCTTGTAACTTTATAGTTTTATATGCAGAAGCAGAATAAAAAAAGGTTATTAACAAACATGTACAATGTTAAAAGAATATTTATCACTAATGATCAACTTGCTTTGCAATGATATCCTTACCGATTTTACCCTTCACTGCCTCGTTTTCAACTCAGAAAATATAAGAACAAAATATATGCCATGGCAAACTGTAATCATTAGACTGTCACAGATAATTGTTCTCTAAAGGCCAAATTAATTCCTATTCTAGAGCAACTGATAGAAATAACGTATCTGACGTAGTGGGTCTTTGCCCACGAAAGCTTATGCTCCAATACATCTGTTAGTCTAAAAGGTGCCACAGGACTCCTTGTCGCTTTTGATAGAAATAAGTAGATTTACACCAGAACTGAATTTAGCCTCAACTTCCCACTTCCCTTCCCCACCCTGGTGTTTTCTTGGTTTTTTTTATTTTTAGTTTTGTTTTTTGGGTGAAGATTAAGTCTCTCATTGTCTTAAGAAATCTTTTTTTCCCCAACAATTTCCTTTGGCCATTAAAGTAAGATGTGCAATATCATAATGCTGCAACAAACAATTACAAATCAGGAGACAGAAAACAAGCTTGTGACTAACAAACCTGAGTGTGGAATTAAAGAAAAATCACCTGGCACAGTATTACTGTTCTTTCAAAGGAAGTATTACAACATTTCTATCTACAGAATTGTTTGATTTTTTTTAAGATACAAATTTGAAAATTCAATTACTGCAAAGGAAGATTATTACACACTGCGAGGAGGGATTATTGTTTGCTTTATATTAAAAAAAGGTTAATGAAGTACATTTTCTCCCTTATTTAGAACCCCGTAGGATTAGAGAAGGGATTGAGATTTTAGGAGTCTATTTTTGACCTTGTCTTCACCTGCAGCATGATCTTGGTTCAGAAGCATCTGCTGTGTGACTCAGTTTACTCATGTATAAAATAGAATTTATTAGAGTATGAAAGATTTATTGATCCCATGGCAAGTGACAATTCCTTCACTTGTTTGCTTATTTCTTTGTAAGTGGAAATCAAGCTTTCTAAATGTTAAATGATACAATGCCAGCTTCTGGTGACTACAGACAGCCCAAGTGCCTTTGCTACTTGTACTCAGAACTTCATCATCAACAGAAGGAAGTTAGCAAAATTGGAGAGTCTCACTCTAGGGACAGCAGTACTGCTGAAGAGAATCATGTCAATGTCATTCTGATGCTTGGGAAAAAAATGAATATCAGCAGAGGCAAAAAAAAAGAGAGGGGGGCAGAATATTCACAGGAATATCAGCAAAATAAAGTTGTGGGAAGTCCGAGAAAAGTTATCCTATACCATTGCAGTTGGGAGGTCCTGAGGCTTAGGGAAGAGAAGAAAATTATTCCTTCCTTACACCACCACATGATGCATGGAGTTCAAGTTCCAGGCACCTAATCATTAGAGGTTGCTAAGAGGGAACTATGAAAAGCACTAACTAGTGAAAATGTTAGTACTTCCTTTTTCCCACAAACTGGCTAGGGTGCTGGGTTTCTCACCAGAGAACTGCCCTGAAAGCACACTGGTAATTCCTTTACTTATACAACTTCTAGACTTATTCTGATCCAAAAAAAAAAGATAATAAATTTCTATAAAACGTCCACAAAACTGTGATGCAGGTTAATTTATGAAGTATGATTTAAAATGAATAATGCACTATAATTATTTGGATAAATCTACAAGGAAAAACATATGCATGACTGAAATACCACAAGAAGTCCTCTATTATACTGGGGAGAAGTTTAAAAAAAAACCTTCATTAAAAATAAGCATTTATCTCCTAAGTTATGGAAGAATGATTAGTTTAAGTTATGTAAATTTAAAATTTACTTTCAGACATCCCCTTTAATATTTTAAACCCAGATTACCATTTTAGCTACTGAAAACTATATATTAATCTAATGCACTATTGTATTTTAGTGTAAACTTATAAATTCTACCAAATGTTTATTTTGACATTTTTTAGGAAATTACTATACAGAGGTCTGAATCCGTAGTGTACTCTGAAGAAATAGACCCTACAATCATCAGAGCAGATACACATTCTTCAAAAGTTACTGCTCCTTTCCACACACAGTAAGAGTAGAGAAGAGTTTTTAAAGAAGACCAAACATTTTTTTAGAAGTAAACAGGCAAAAGTTAGAAATAAGTTAATAATCAGACGAGCATTGAGTACAAATAATCAGTGGCTAAAAGCTAAAGGGAAGCTTACAATTGTTAGATCAAGAATCAGTTTGAGTAGCTTACAAAAAATTAATTAAAAAGAAACTAAAATCATATGCACCTAACACTGTCCTGAGCACAATTCTGATTTCTGTTAAGTCCTTACTGTGTGTCTTCCACTTTGGTTGTAAACTCTTCAGAACAAGGACCACCATCTCTTCTGTTGGTATAGTACTTCGCATAATGTCCTAAAGCACTGTGTTTGGTAAGATGTCAGAATGACCTGAAATTGGTTGTTTTAAGAACCATTTGCTTTAATATGAGGGTGTAATACATAACATACCTTTAATTCTGAGACCTAAGAAATTCGGTTCCTGACACTTGTTAGATCAGGCCTATAATTGCCTACATACAATGGGTCCTAAATCGGTCAGCACAAAACAATAAGATAGTTGGTCTAGTAACACAACATGCAGTGTTCTACCAACAAAAATGTGATTGATATTCCACAGAATGTCAGACATAATGCTCCAATTAATCCAGTTACAGCACATGCTATCCTTTGTAGTAATAAAGAAGTTTATTAAAAGCACAACAACAGTCAGAGGTTTTTAAGCAGGCTTCTAAGTGAGGGGCCAACTTCAGGCTTAATGAGGAGAGTCGCACAGAAAGAAAGGGTGAACAATTACAGATTTTAAAAACATTTTTAATTAAAAAGAAATCTGTTTAAAATTTAAAATGACAAACTTAAATCAATCATTAAAGAGTGCTGCCTCTGTAACTCCCATCCAAATTTTAATGAATTAAAGAGTGCTGCTTTTTAAATTTTGTACAGAATTGATGGGAAAGAAAAAAAAATGTAACTTCTGAGGTTAATCCAAGCTGTATAAAGGTATCACAATGTCAGGTACTCTGTTCAAAATATCTGTATAATTTTCAGTCTTTACAGCTAAGTGAATACTGGTATTGCAAGTTTTTTTCTAAATGTAAGGGGATTTCAGTTTCTGTTGTGCAGAAAAGCTTTCCCCATCATTACAGTTTAGCTAACAGGTGCTAAGAGAACATTTTCTTCATTTGCATTAGTTTAATTCGAAGTTGATGAACGAATTCAGAGTTGAAAAAAAACAAAACAGGAAAGCTTGGTTTTCCCTCTTCCAACATATGAGCAACAACTGGGTAGAAAAGGATGACAGTCACTACTAAGTTTACTAGGGTCTAACTGACTGACATATTTGGGGTCAGGAAAGAATTTTCTTCCAGATTAGGTGGTCAGAAACCAGAGTTTTTGCCTTTCTCTGCAGCATGGGACCTGGGTGACTTCCTGGCTTGAAATCAAGTGAAGTAGTGTCTGTGTAGACAAGCTCTATGTGGATGTTACAGTTCCCCCATTATAGCTGCAAACCCTCCAGGACTGTCCTGGAATTTCCAGGAATTAAAGATTAATCTTTAATTAAAGATTATGGTATGTGAGGAAACCTCCAGGAATATGTCTAATCTCCCATCAGTTTAAGTAATCCGCTTCCTGAAATAGCTAGGACAACAAGAGACTTCTTCAGTCAACCTAGTGCTGACTACACTGGGGGTTAGTTTAAATGTGTTGCTCAGGGATGTGGACTTTCTCACACACACACGATTAACATGGTTATAACCAACACAATTTTGTAGTATTGACCAGGCCTAAGCAATGGATTCTCTGTAACTTGAAGTCTTTAAATTAAGGCCACGTCTACACAAGACCCAGCAACTTAACTTAAGGAGAATATGTACCTGCAGGTGGATTACCTTAAAGGTGAGCTTCTCGCTGTCTCCACAGCAGGAGGCTGAAGGGAGCAAATGCTCCCATCAGCTTCCTTACTCGTTGCAAAAAGTAGGAGTACTGGATGCTGGCACAGGCGCCCTCTGAGTTAGATTTAGTGAGTCTTAACTAGAAGATTGCGGCAGCAGCGAGCTTCCTTTTATCTTAGAGAAGGCCTAAGATTTTGAGGACTCCAGTATTTTAGCCAGAGGTTATGGGTGGGTGAGGTTCAATGGTCTACAATGTGCAAGTGATCAGTCAAGAGGATCACGATAGTCCCTTATGACCCTCAAGATTATGAGTACAGACAGCTCTGTGTGGATACAAAAATTGAATCTGCATCCAAGGTCTATGAATATAAAGCAGATATCCACAGAATAGCATTTATGAGTTTGAGATTTTAAAAGGTATTTAAATGCCCAAAAAGACTGGGCAGTCAAATCTGATTGATTTCAGCAGGAGTTAGGCAGCTAACCTTTTTAAGCATTTCTGGAAAAAAAAAAAAAAAAAAAAAAGTCTCATCACACTAGGCACCTGTTTATATCTTTGGACACTTTAAAACTAAAGTATTTAACACAAAATGCATTTTGATTAGGGATGTAAAATCCTGATTAATCAGTTAACCAGTTAAACCTAAGGTTTAACAGTTAACCGATTAAACAGGATCCCGTTCCTGCCCCCACCTCTGTGTGGGGTGGGCCAAATTCCTGCTTCCTCCCTCCTCCCCCACACTGTACAGGGCAGGCTTGCTCCTGCTCCCAGTTACCCATTCACACCCCTAATTTTGATCAACTTTGTTTCCTAGCATATCCAGCACAATTATTATAGTTTTATGTAACTAAAAAAATCCAAATATTAAAATGCTGCTTTTGTACATTTAATTGAATGGAAATTGGAATTCAAAACACAAACTTGACAAACACCCAAAGAAAAATCATTGCCCTAGTAAATAAGCAGCGCACTATTCATCATTTTCTAAAAATGTAAACTGAGACTGAATAAGTCCATGTAACCCTAGACAGAATATATTCTCCTGGAAAATAATTACGTCTATTTTTCTTGTAAAAATTATATTTGGTTGTAAATCAGCATATATTAATGGTTATGCCAACCAATCAAAATGAACTTACTTTAGGAAAACAGCTAGAGAGTACAAATGTAAAACAAGATTAAAAGCAATTATTTAAAAATAAACATTTCCAGCCTGCTTAAAAAAAAAAAAACCCTGTGATTTAAAAAAAAAAAAAAAAAAAATCAATCCATGTTAGGGAAAAAAAACAAAAAAAACCCCACCTAGAGGTGTAAGTACACCTGTTGTTTTAGTGCAACTTTGTGTGTTAATAAACCCTTAGAAAAATGATGTGGTGAGAACTCACAGCCTTCAATTCTCCGTTAATGAAGTAGAAATGGAGAGCAAAAGAGATTCTATGACTAGATAACTCAGTAAACATGCATAAATGATCAGTGGTACATCAAAGAAGCAAATTTAATGTTCTACTGATAAGTTACTTTGGTAACTGAATAATCATAACATGCCCATTTAAAATAAAATGGGCATCACATGAATTGTCAGAAATTATATACATCTTCATAGAGTCATATTGTTTAAGGGCAGAACAGACTATTATATAATCAAATCTGACCTTATGTACATTACAGGCCACTAAACCTTGTCCAGCCATCCCTGCAGTAAGCCCAGCAATCAGAATTAGATCAAAGTATTATAAACCCCAGGAGACAAGTTTGTGTGCCACTGGCACAGAACAGGAGGAACTGAGATGCATCAATGCATGAGGCCCCCCACAAAGGCAGGGAATGCATTTGGAGAGATATGCCTAGATCAGTGTTTCTAAACCAGTGGTACGAGTACCCTTGGGGTACTTGATAGAATTCGGGGGAATAGGGGGTACGTCAACAAAAACTGAAATTTGGAGAAAACTGAATTTTTGTTTTAAGTTTTACAGCGCTTTATTATTTTTGTACTTTTTACACCCAAAAATTTCATTGCAGGCTACAATTTAATTTTTTTAAACAAGTGTGTTGCAATGGTAGAAAAAAAAATTGTGTGTCTGAAAACTGGAGGTACTGGGGTACTTTTTTTTTTTAAAGAGGTACTTTTTTTTTTTTTTTTTTAAATAAAGGGTTGAGAAACACTGGCCTAGATGATCCTACTCTACCCTAAAATCCTAACAGTTTCTGAATTATCTACTAGAGGGCTCAAGAAGGCATATGTAACACAGAATACTTGTTACCATAGGATTTTTTTCCATAAAAAAGTGGTAAAGAAAAAAAAAGTGTGTGTGTGTGTCAGATTCAAGATCTTTACAATTGCAATTAGAAAAAAAAATAGCATACACAGTTAAGACTTTCAGCAATCATAATTTACATATTCAATGACAAAAGGCTAATTTCTTCTATGTTAACTGAAATAAATTATTGCATAAAATAGTGCTTTATTATCTAGTGCAAAATATACATAGAAAAATGTCTCTCCCACCTTTTTTTTCCATTTTTTGAACTGTCAGTGACCTCTTTAAAATAATCAATTTAAACCCCGATCTTGCAGCTAGTTTCAGCCCTGTGATCTCTTTCATTCATGTGGAAGAACAAGGGGTTCACAGGAGTGGACCTTACAGATGGACTCAGAAATTAATGTTACAGTGAGATACCTAGTGCATTTGTTCAGAATTATCCAGAAAAAACCCCTTGCTATTATCCCTAAGATGTCTGAACTTTCTTTGTATATCAACACAAAATTACTGTACATGAAACAGGGGAATATATTTCTCTATTTTGTTTGTTGCCTTTGTGTGGATCTGTATCACTGTCAGGGTTTTTCTTGTATAGGCAGTTTTCTTTTTGTGTTGATCTTTCACACAGCAGAAGAGAGTTTTGGTGAGCAGACTTCCGGTCAGGAAAGATAGCCTACCTTAAAAAAAAATAGGTAGGCTATATTTTAAGTCAATAGTGCCCTTTTATTAAAAAAGGATTTTCTATGCACACAAGAATAAACAAGGAAAAAGATGAATTAGACCGAGCTTAAACAACTTACTTGATATACTTGAAAAAAAAAAATGAACTGCAAAGAGGGGAGAAACATTTTGCTGGTTACTGTTTCTTTGCTATATAGAGACTTTTTAGGAAGGTCATTTTTTCAATTAATAATATAGACATAAAAGCTGCTATTTTTTCCCCTGCAGAACATGAATAGTGATAGCAACACAAGGCACTTGCAGCTTTACTTGTCCCAGATGTTGGATGAGACATCAATTTCTTAGGCCCCAGTTCTAAAAGACACACATGCTAAACTTTATATATTGCAAGTAGTCCCCAGCAGTGTACCACAGTGCATAAAAGTTAAGCACATGCTTAAATCCTTGCTGTACTGGGGCCTAGGACAGCAACACATCATTGCCTCTTCCCTAATTTGACAACAGGAAGAGATGTAGATTAGGCTGCAATTACTATTCAGATTTTTGAAGTGTTGAGCTAATAATTTTAGTATAGGTAACAGCTTACTGGGAGGGGAAAGAGGAAAAGCAGCATCCTTCTTCGAGATTTTTTTTTTTGTCTCTCTGATTTGTTATTTTATTACCTTCCCATTACAGACTACACTCACTTCACCTATTTCCCAGCAACCTGTTGTTTGAACAACAACAGGCTCTTAAGAGGCAGGCCACTGTTCAGTGACAACAGCTTCTTCTGTCTACACTGGTATCAACCACAGTATTTTACAGATCAGAAAAAAATTATCTTAATAGGGCACACTTTTTAAACCTTAAGCATTTAAGTTAAACAGGCCAAGTGTGTAGTACAGGCCACTTCTGTTTTTATATCCTGTATTTCAAACAGTAGAAATTTGCCCCCCTCCCAATAATAATTACCAGGCATTCAACTACACCTTAACATAAGGAAGTGTCTTGGAGACTGCCATATATTACATTGTTTTGTTCTTCCTACCCCAAAAGGCAAATGAAGGAATCAGCTAATAGCATAGTACAGCTGTATAAATAAATATACTTGTCCAGTCTGGAATGCATGTAGAAATCTAAGCCAAATACAGAACACTTAGCTGTACACAAAAAAATTAATATTTCAACACTAACAAATTAGAGATTTCTTATCACACTCAGGAGGCACACAAACCCCTTTGCTTAAACCATCCAAAAATTGCAGTCTAACTATTCCATTTCCTTCAGGTAAGTAGATACTCTTACAGTATAAACACCACAGAGGTATTAGCTGGGATTAAGCCTCTAGGGAAGACTATTAACTAATATATGTAAAGAGCAAATGGTCAGCAGCACATAGCGTTTCAAAAAAGTCACCTTGCAGGGTTGGTTGGTTTGTTAAAAAAAAATAAAAAAAAAGTTGCACCAACGATCCTTGGAACAAGTAGGAGATATACATACCCATACCGAATTACTTTCCCCTCATATGCCCTAGTCCTTTCTTAAAATTACCAATCCATTATATCCTAGCACTTCACTTCCCATTAAGCCATCAGAAGTCCCACATAGTAGCAAAGAGGAGTTCTATGACAGACCATATTATATATTCAAAGCCATTTTCATCTTCCCTGCATCTGATTTTCGAATTCTTGAGATGCCAGCACAAGCGCCGTTTACTTTCCGGCTAGACAACACAGACACACACCGCATACCACACACACCTCCTCCTCCTCCCAGCTGAAAATGAAGCCTGCTAGTTCCCGTCTCAACATCACTTCTGCTTTGCTGACTGGGTGGAGCAGCTCGCCGTTTTATAGGGCTAAATGACAAACCCTTTTCTCCACAGCAAAACCATTTTCAGATCCTGGGAAGGGGTGACACACAGAGAAGGGAAAGAAAAAAAGGGGGAAACCTGGCTAAAAGAACAAGACTGGGCTATCAAGCTAAGGGAGAAAGAAAGGAGAAAGAAGAAGGGCCGGGTGGGGGAGCAGAGCGGGGAAGAGGAAGGAGAAGGCGAGACAAAGGAAGGACTATGGGGAACGCCAGGGTGGGCACCTGCTGGCCGGGGGCTGCGTGGCGGCGGCGGCCCGGCTCGCCCCCCTGCACACGTACCCAGCAGCAGCAGCCGGTGCGTTTGCTTGTACTCCCGCTTCTGCTCCTTCAGCGCCCGGTCAATGCTCTTGCTGACTTTCCTCGCCTCCTTCTCCGCCTCCCGCTCCTCCAGGCGCAGCTTCTCCCAGGGTCTCTGCAGCGCGGCCGGCTGAGGCGACTGCCGGGGCTGTTTGCCGCCGCCGCCGGGCTTGGGCAGCGGCTGCCGCTCCCCGGGGCCGCCCCATTGCCGCCTCCGTTCTGCAGCAGCAGCGGCGGCGGCGGCCCGTCCGCCTCTCCCCCGGGCTTGTCTGCAGGGCGGAGCGGGCCCCCGGCCCTCGGCTGCCCGCAGCAGCTGCCTCCCCGCGGGGCCCCGAGCGGCTGGGGCGGGGGGGCCGTGAGCTCTGCGGGCTGCTCGGGCTCCGAGGCGGCGCTGGAGATGGAGCCGCCTCCGCCGGAGTCCCCGAAGAGCCGCGGGCGCAGGCTGTAGCAGAGCCCCATGGCTCGGTGCCCCCTGCCGGGGACGGGCGCTAGCGCGGCGGGGCGGGGCGGGCCTCAGCGCTCGCGGCTGGCCCTGCGCTGCCGGGGTCCGGGCGGGGAGGGGGCGGCGGGGAGCCCCTCACGGCCCCGTCGGGCCATCTTGCATTTTCCTCTCCGACTCCAGGCGGCTCCTCGGCTCAGATGATCACCTGACACGGAGCTGCCACAGCCGCGTCCACCTTACCGTAAATACCCCAGCGCAAGCCCACCGCGCAGGCACAGAGCGGCGGGGAAGGGAGGCCCTCGGCCCACACTGACAGCCTCACAGCCATCCCCTCCCACAGACCCTGACAGCTCTCCCCTCGCACGTCACAGCCCGCACCGGCTCCCCACACACACGCCGCCGGCTCCTCCGCGCCAGGAGCCGTCCTCTCAGCCCCCTAGACCGTGTTATCGCTCATGTCTTCCCTCACACGCACAGCCTCCCCCCTCACCCCATACCCGTTCCCTTACACCCTCTGTAAACTTCCTCCCTTACACACTCACCCCTTCCCTTACACCCAGACACCCTCTGTAAACTTTCTCCCTTTCCTCCTTTACACACTCACCCCTTCCCTTACACCCAGACACCCTCTGTAAACTTCCTCCCTTTCCTCTTTTATACATTCACCCTCACTCCTTTCACACCCTCACTCTGTAAACTTTCTTCCCTGACACCCTTACCCTTAGGCAATGTCTACACAGCAACATTATTTCAAAATGACTAGCATTATTTTGAAATAACATAGTCCACGTCTACACAGCCAGCACTTATTTCAACATAATGTCAAAATACTGTCAAGCTGGAAGACTTCTTACTCCAACTCCTGTAACCCTCATTTTATGAGGACTAAGGGAAGTAAGGGAAGTAGGAGGAAGAGTGCTCTATTTCGAAATAAGTGTTGTGTAGACATCACCAAAACTCGAAATAAGCTATTTAGAAATAAACTACTCAATTGATATAGCTCAATTTGCATAGCTTATTTTGAGTTAAGCGCTGCTATGCAGATGTGCCCTCGCACACATAGCCATCCCCTCATCCTCGCTCGCTCAAACCTCCTCCTTTATTCAAACACACAGCCATCAGCCTCCTTTTTGTCACAACTCCTTATTCCCCCACATACATGCTCATATATACAACAGTCCTCAATCCACTGTGCCTCTCGGATTCCTACACTCAAAACCTCACCTTTACCACAACACATTCTGCTTCAATTGTTGTATAGAGATGGATAGAACTTAAAGTCAGGCTGTGTCATCTTGAATGATAAGAGTGGTCATACATATAAGAAATCTTGGACAAAGAGACAACTTTGTCTTCTCACATAATGTTACAAATATGTCAGATATGCTTTGTCCCAGCTTTTTGCACTCTGTGGGCATCCTTCACCATCTCATCAATTTTCTACTGTATAGTCAGTGACATTTTCAATCTGCCTTTTAAGAAATCTGTTTGTGTGGGGTAGGAATAGTTTCTAAGTTGCAATACTAAAGGCATGGGTAAAATTCTTGTGATAAAAGCATACCTTAGTGCTATTTATAGTGTCAAATAGGGCCTCTTGATTTGTTAATATCTCTGCAATGTGATAGTAATGATTCTCTGTATTGGTTAACATTTATCTAGACTTTTTAGTAACCTTGTCGTCAGGGCTGGATTAACTCTTCTGAGGGCCTGGGGCTAGAATATTTTGTAGCCTCCCCCCGAGGCTACGGGGTGTGTGGGAGCTACCAGGGAGCAGGGTGGGGGTACAGGGTTTAAGTGGGAGGTAGGGTACAGGAGTGGGCTGAAGGTGGGGGTGTAGGGGGAGGTAAGGTGCAGGAGGGGTCTGGGCAGGAGGAAGGGTGCAGGAGCAGGCTGGGGTCTGAGGTCTGGGCAGGGGGTAGGATGCAAGAAGGATCAGGGGATTGGTGCACTTACCTGGCACAGCTCCTGAGTGGGGGAGATAAAGTGGCTCCATGCAACCCTATATTTTCAGGCACTGCCCCCTGCTACTGTCATTGGCTACAATTCCTAGCCAATGGGAGCTGCTGGGGTGGAACATGTTGTCGACTACCGCTGGGTCCAGTGGGGAGAGGGGAGAAGGGGAACAGCAGCACACAGAGCCACTTCCCCCACCCCGCCAAGAAGAGACACAGCATCCCAGGCTCTGTGCTGCAGCCCCTAAACCGACCCTGCTTCATAATCCGACCCTGCTTGCAGAAGCATGTCATAATTACTTGGCATGTACTGTTTTCCCTGGCCAGTAATATATTAACAGAACATTATAGCCTATTTTTTTAAGAAGTGGAGGAAGCAAGTATCTCTATATTCCTTACTGATGAGACCAAATTGGCAACAGTTTTTAGTTTTTGGATAAGAGAAAAGGAATTGTATTTATGAAAGATCTTTCCAACAATTTAATGAACATCCTCATCAGTATATATTTAGGAGGCATATTATCTTTGCATTATCTTTCACTGGGAAAACATAAGAATTAAGGATCCATTCTTGCACTTTACAAATACAATCTTGCCATTGACTTCCATAGTAATAGAATCAGGCCAAATGTGGACATTTGGCTGTAATCCACTCACTGTATTGATCCTTGCACGAAATGAGAACATCTGTCTTATCACCTCGGAATGGAGTGTGCTAATTCCTGTTTCTGTTAAAAGTGCTTAATGTTTCATATTTCTTATATACAGTAAAACTCCAATAGTCTGGCATCCAATCGTATGGCACTCCCAATAGTCCGACATCAAAATGGCAAGAGCCTAGTGAGTGAGCTTTGGCAAAAAACGAGTCACAAGGTAGCAGCGACAGCAGCTGAACCGAGTGAAAAGGGTAAAAAAGGGTTAAAAAAACTAAAATCTTACAGTATACTGTATACAATATGTACAATAAAAAGGGTTAAAACACTTTTTATACAGTATATACTGTATACAGTATATATATAACCAGGGCTCGCCGAACCACGGCGAGCCCCGCTAGCCAGCTGCGCTGTCCGGCAATATGTGCATGCGCAGATCGTTCTGCGCATGCGCAGATTGCCCGAACCCAGCTCTTCCGGGTTACAATTATTTGTCGAGCCCTGTATATAACCATTTTATAGTACTTCCTGATAGTCCAGCATATCCGATAATCCAGCACCACCTAGGTCCCAAAGGTTCCGGATTATTGGAAGTTTACTGTAGTTCTTTCTTGCAATCAGTTTCTAAAGTACATGACCAACTATATATCAACCACAGGAATTACAGCACCCACCAATAAAATGAAAGTATATCTAAACTGGAAAAGGTGTTAGGATAGAAAGTGAATAGTGTTCCCAGTTGAAATTACAGACGTAATTTCAATGAGCAGAATGTAATTATCTCATATGGAATCTGTCTAGATAGAACTTTGGAAGTAACACCCCTACACTTGTGAGTGTCATTATATGTTCAATGACCACAACTTCCCAGGATATTGGTATTGTGTCTTCTCCAAAAGATGAAAGAAGGAATTTATAGAAAAAAGTACTATTTATTTTTATATCTGTTTAAATTAAGGGTACAAAGGAAGGAAGGAAGAAAGATGCCATTTGAGGGACCACTCCCCAATTCTTAACTTCTCTAAAGTTGAGGTAACTATCACATGCTTAAAGTTAAGCGCATACAAAAATACTTTTGGAATGAAAGGGTTGCTTTTCAGATATGAAAGTAAATTCCAGAATCTGGTAAAATTACTCCTCACCCATCAAAATGTTCCCTTGGCCTAGGATGAATATGTAGAGATCCATTTTCTACATGGAGTAAGTGAAGATCAGAGCATTTAAGTAATTTGCTAAAGAGAAAGCTTGTGGCTGCACTGGGAACAGAACTCTGAGCTTCAATGTAAGCACATAAGAACGGCCATACTAGGTCACAACAAAGGCCCATCTAGCTCAGTATCCTGTCTTCTGACAGTGGCCCATGCCAGATGCCCCAGAGGGAGTGAACAGAATAGGTAATCATCCAGTGATCCCTCTCCTGTCACCCATTTCCAGCCTCTGAGAAATAGAGGATAGGGACACCATTCCTACCCATTCTGGGTAATAAGCATTGATGGACCTGTCCTCCATGAATTTATCGAGCTCTTTTTAAAACCCTGTTAAAGTCCTAGTCTTCACAACATCCTCTGGCAAGGAGTTCCACAGGTTGACTGTGTGCCGTGTGATAAATTCTTCCTTTTGTTTGTTTTAAACCTGCTACATATTAATTTCATTTGGTGACCTCTAGTTCTTATGGGAACAAGTAAATAACTTTTCCTTATTCACTTTGGGTATGTCTGCACTTGCCCCCTACTTCGGAAGTAGGGAGGCAAATGAAGCATACCGAAGTTGCAAATCAAGCCCGGGATTTAAATATCCCGCGCTTGATTTGCATGTTCCTGGCCGGTCGTCATTTTAGAAATTCACTAGCCCGGAGTAACTGCCCGCGTCTACACGCGGCAGTGAAACGGGAGTCTGATTTAAAGCCCCTAATTCGAATTAGCTGGTATATTTAACCTGCAATGAGGTTTAGACAAATATTCTCTGTCTTATTCTCTATCCCTTTTTTTAATGATTCCTAACATTCTGTTTGCTTTTTTTGACTGCTGCTGCACATTGAGCGGATGTTTTCAGAAAACTATCCACTATCTACATTAGTTCCTGGCACACACAGATTTTGTACTGATATAATTATTTTCATTGAGAGTGTTTTTTTTTACCAGAATAGTTATGTCAGTACAGTATATCAATGTGAATGCAGTTGAACTAGTATAAAGCTACCATTCCTGCATGGAGGAAATAAGCTGTACCAGTATAACTTCATCCATACATTCAGGGGTCGTGACATCTTAACTATTCTGATGTAGTTAAATCAGTAACTACAAGCTCTGTGATCCTGATCCTGCAAATATTTGTGCCTATAATTAACTATATTTATATTAGAGTAGTCCCAGTGAAGTCAGTGCATGTAGAGATAAACATAGAATCTCATGTATGTTTGGTATGCAGGCACTGTAAGACTGATGATATATTTAACCATTCATTTCTTTATTTTAAGTACTTGGAGTTTTGTAAATAATGTGATATATAACTACATTGCTGCGGTTTTTAAAAATATTTTTTCAAATTGCATGTTTTAGCTTTGGAATGTACTTTGATTCATTTTAGATTTACTGAAAAATCAATTCTTTGATTGTAATGACTTCACATGATCTTAATTAATCTGGCATGAACTGGGAAATGAAGTATAATTTGGTAATGATATGGTAATGAACATTGCTAAGAAGCCCTGAAGTAATTATTTACATGTATTATTTGTTGTCTGACAAATAAAAATCAGTTAAGAGCCTGATTCTGCCAGCTTTAGTCATATTGAATTTAAGGATGTAAAATCCTGTTTAATTGGTTTACTGGTTAAACCTATTGTTTAAGCGATTAAAGGGGTGCCAGGGGCTTAACCAATCAGGGTGCTTATTGGTTATGCGATTAAAGGGGTGCCAGGCAAGGGGGGGCTGCTCCAGCCTGGCTGAAATGCCCCACCACCACTAGGATGGAGCAGTCTCCCCGATACTGCATCAGCCAGTCTGAGAAGCCCCTGCCTCCGGCAGGCCAGGGCATCTTGCTGATAGGGGTTGCTCTGGCATTCCGTCTGGAGTAGCCCCTGCATATGGACAGGTTAGGCTCCCCACCGAGGACAGGTTAGGCTCCCCACATGCAGTGGCTACTCCAGCCCTGCTGGAGGAGCTAGAGCAGCCCCCCACCCATGGCAGGTGGGGAGCTGTTCCAGCCCCCACCAGTTAACCAGTTAAACATTCACATACCTAGCTGAATTACTACACACTGCAGAATTGCGCTATTGTAGTCCTAGATGTTAAGGACCTAAATGGAATAGTTTTTTATTTAATAAGATATCCTATTAAAATCAAGATTACAAATGGTTTTCTTTTTTGAAAGAATGGGAAAAGAGATAATCAAAAAAAGGCCTGAGTGCCTGCTGACCAGTGCAAGTTTTTCCTCTTCTGACCCTGCCCCCCTAGAAGTAAGCAGTGCTATATTTATTTACTAAGTAGCACGTCCATGCCCAGAGTTGTACCATCATCATCATGATAATCACAGCCAACACCATCAGCACCACTTATGGGTCATGGTGGACTGGTGTTTGTAATAATTTATGCCTACAAAGTCACAAGAATAGAATGTAATACTATGATGCTAATGCTCCCTGGAGGACCCTACCTGGACGAAAGACACTTTTGCCAGAATTTTGTTAAGTTAGGCACCTAAATCCACATGTATTTAGTGTCTCAGTGTTGAAGAAGTACTCACTACCCACACCGCCCATTGACTGCATTCCAAGTTGTATGTGTTCTGCCCTTCACAAAATCTGGTGATGTTAATACCTAAATATGGATTAGGAGTTAAACTTTAATCATCCAAGTTTGAAAACATTCCCCTTTGCCTTTTCTTATGTATTATACCATCCTAAGAGAGAGAATGATTTGAGCTCCTTTTCCAAGTATGCTGTTACTAGACATTCCCACAAGATGGCTCTACTTACTTCACTAAATAATAAATGTATAAGTACTATTTCTGTAAATAACACTTAAAAACAAACAAAATATATACATGCCTAGTTATAAACCCATTTTGTTTGGGTGAAAATGAATATTGTTAGTTGTTTTATAAAATTTTTGGTGACATACTGTGTCCTTGACAGAGTTTAATTACTTTTGAGTTGTTACGAAGCTCAATCAGGAAATTAATGTTTGTGATCAAAGTCTATAAAGTAGGGAAAAAAAAACCCTGTAGGAATTTACATAGGGTGCAAAAGTCAAGTCTATAAAAATCAAAGAAGATTTAATTCAGTTAATATAGAAATTTGCTGAAACAAGAGTTTCAGAGAAAGAGAGAAGTTCTCTGGGAGCAAAAAATTCTTGGGACTTACCATGTAAATTCTTACCCCTATATCAGTCCAAATTGTAATCAATGGTGCTGCCCATGTAAGTAAGCAAGATTGGGCATTAAATTCCTTGTTTATAGTAACTAACTTTAGAGACAATATGGAAGTATTGCGTCTGTCTGATTTCCTTTCTTTTTCCCCACAAGATTAAGTAAGCCCTAATTGCTAACTAATGGAGTGTTTTTACAAAATATGTATGGTCATTGAAGAGGAAAGCCAAGAAATTGAAGTAAAATAATTAAGGAGAACATGTTGTGATACGCAAGTAATATTTGCAATGATTCAGATCCTCAAGTTCTTAGAGTGCATCTACACTGCACCGGTAGGTCGAAATAAGATACTCAATTTGTGCTACGCAAATTGCGCATCTTATTTTGATCTAATTTTGATATAGCTTATTTTGAAATTTGGCGCTATCTACACAGCACCAAGTTTCAAAATAAAGCGCTATTCCAAAAGGTCCCTTAACCCTTGTGGAATACCAGAATAGCGTTCCCGTTATTTCAAAATCTATTTTGAAATAATGGGCATGTTTAAAGATGCAGAATAGCTATTTCAGGATACTTCTGGTATCCCGATATAGCACTGCTGTCTAGCTGTAGCTCTAGTGTTTACAGATGCAAAACTTCTGCTCAAGTTAATGAAAACTTACCCTGCAGAGTGTAGGCCCCGTTTTCCTTATATGATGGACATTCTGTGCATTTTTATTAATATAAAAAGTGGTGTTTTGATAAGAAAAGACTCAAGTCCTGTGGAATAAATTTTGTTATGTCTGTGCATAGGATTTATAATAATTGTTAATATTCTGCTTGTATAAATGGGCTGCATAATTTGCCTGTCCCATCATATAATTATTGATGAATGTCTCATTTGTTCAATATACTTCAGCCTGAGAGCACACTATGATTCAATAACACTGGTATAAAGGTTGATGGTACACTATGACTCCCAATGACACTGATGTAAAGGTTTTCAGGAAGTATTGCTACACCAGTGAGCCTCCTATAGTAGTGATGGCCTGGAGTGCGGCAAGTGAGCCTCTACAACACCATATTGAAAACCTAAGTCTGTGGGAATTCAAGTCCTGTGCTAGAGCATCCACACTGTATTGTAAGACTGAGTTTATAGTTGCTGGACCAGGATTCTACAACTGTGCTGACATGTCTATAACATGATGCAGACCTGAATGTGGAAATAAGGGTCACTTGCTGAGTTTTGCTCAATAGCTCCTGGCTCTCTTCTGGTGATCCCTTTGACTTTGGGTTTGTAACAGTGCCATCCCTGCTTAGCAGATTGACATACACCACTGTAGACTAGTGTTCACTGAAATTCCCATAACCTGGTCAAGTTACTCCTAAAAAATAAAGTTAGAAGGTGAGTTCCCAGTGGTGCCATTGTGGCCCTTGGTCTTGCAGTTATTGGTTTTAAGATGCTAGACTCTAACTCAGCTCCAATAGGCAGTGTGATCCCATAAGCCTCTTCAAGATTTCTTTGTACACTTGATCATTTCTTGCACTCTTACAGAAGTCAAATGTTTTGAAGGTAACAGGACATGAGCTGGATGAGGATGGGGGACAGGGAGTACATTGGGACAAGGATTGTGGTGAGACTGAGAACTGGTGAAGGTGAATTTTGGAACTGGGCCTGTGTGAGCAGAGAGACTAGGAGCCACTGAGGGAAATGGGATGGTGGAAAATGAGAATTTGCCAGACAAGTGGGAACAGTGAGATTGGACTAAAAGCTGAGGGATGGGAAAAGAAACTGAAGATAGCTGGACAACAGGACAGGGACTGGGCAGCAGTAAGGGGCAGAGAGAGGGGACACAGATCCTTTGGGAATCTGGGATGTGGGGAGGAGTATTAGGTCTCTCTGGGCAAGGAGACTGGGAAAAGGGGAGGGAGAGAGAGAGGGTGGCCAAAAAACTGGGAATAAATGAAGATAGTGAGGAGGAGGAAGATTGGTGCCAGAGGCATCACCCCAGAAAGCACCAGTTATAGGGCAGCATGTTTGAAGGGACTGTCCAAAGCCACACCAGAGCCAGTCAAGAGCAAAATGTTACCTTGTATTTTTGCAGACCAATATCCATTCTGTTTCTAAGAGTACATAATTTGGAAGTACAGCCTTCTTGAATCTGAGTCAGCATATGTATGTGTCTTCTCAGATCTAGAATAGGATGAAGACCATTTTCATCAGAATAAGGATTTATTTGGAATAGAAAATTCTTCCCCATACATCCATGGAACTTCCTCTGTGGCTGTTAGATGAAGCAAAAAAGCCACTTCAAACTGCCATAAGTTCCTGTGAGAGGGGTCCCTGAAAAGGGATGGATAAGGTGGAGTTCAATAGTGTAATAGCCATGGGTAATGATCTCTGCCATCTGTCAGATGTGATGGCTGACCAAGCCTGCTGAAAGGGACACGCCAACCTAGGGACAGACTTGCTCAAGACTGTTAGATCATATCTGGGCATGTACCTGATGCTGCTTGCCTTCACTTGCAATTCCTGAATTTCTGCTTGTTTTGGTTGAGACACCAGCTGTATAAGAAGGTTGTAGTCACACCCTGTGTCATCTCAGAAACATGATGGTGCTTGAAGTCTAAGAACGTGTAGAAAAGAGCTCTCTTTTCTGCTTTCTCTCCAACAATGACACTAATCGCAGATATATCCGGAACAGGTTGGGGATCCCATCTCAACTATTTTTTAAATGCAAGGATTCTGGTGACAGAGTGATGTGGATCTTCACATTAATGTCCTGGAGCGCAGAGATGTCAGGTTCACTTGTATGTCTTTCCCATCTGTCCTACAAAGCTCCACTGTGCAGATGTTCACAGATAACACATCTGTAATGCACCACATAAACAAGCAAGACACATCTGCTCATTGCCTCTCAAGTTATGGATGTACCTTCAGAACACAGGATAATCCCATTGACTCTTCACCTCATAGGAGTCAGCAAAAATCTAGCAGACTTCTTAAGATAATATGTTGCAAAACACAAGTGGTCACAATGGAGGCCCCTCATAGAGCTCATTCTTGATCAATGGAGGAACCAATGGTAGACCTGTTTGCCATCAAAGATCATGCCAAATATCTAAATTTCTGCCCCAGTGGAGGCATGAGGCTGGGATCACCATCAGATATCTTCCGTTTGCTGTGGAGCCAAGGCTTACTATACACTTTACTGTCAGTTCCCCTGATTTCCTGGGTAATATCTAAAAATCAGATGGGATAGAGTCACTCATTTTTAGCTCCTTACTGGCTGAGACAGTTTTGACTGACAGATATACTACAGGTGTCCTAAAGATGACCATTCAGCTTCCCATCCAGCTTCTAGATTGGGTGGACCCAATATTGGAGAATCTTAGCTTGATTCTACAAACAGAGCCAAAGTTATTATATCTGATGACTTGGATGTTGGCTGGTGAGTACAACTGACAGAAACTTCAGGTTGAACCTCTTTAGTCCGGCACCCTTGGGACCTGACCAGTGCCAAACCAGAGAATTTGCCAGACCACGGGAGGTCCATATTGCCTAGAAGCATTACCAACACTTCCACTGATCACTAGGTTCTTAAAAGAGATTTAGGGGTAAATTAGAGCTAAATACCAACACAGAACACTGATAGCCAGGACTGGTGGATGTAAACAAACTTTTTGGGATCATGGGAAGCTTAGTCACACCATGCTAAGTGGACATCTGGCTAACTAAAATCATGCTGGACCATGGATGTTGCCCGACCAGAGAATGCCGGACTAGAGAGGTTCAACCTGTACTCCTAACAAGTCTAAGAAATTCGGATAAAGTGCGGAAAGCTATCCACAAGAAAAGATTTGTTCTTCAGAATGGAGGAGGTTCTCCTATGGGCAGCCCAAAATTATCTAGACCTAGTCCAGGGTCCCATACCAAAGTTCCTTGACTATATGTTGCCGTTAAAACATTCTGGCATTTAATTCCACTCCATTAAGGCCCACCTTTGCAGCAAATTCAGCTTGTCATTCTCCAGTACAGTTCTGCACAATCTTCTTTTACCTGATGGTATCAACATTTCTCAAAAGGTTTGTTAACATACTTACTCTCTTAATCATGCTTGGGACCTCACTATTGCTCCCTTCATTTGAGTCTTCCTTTGAACTGCTTTCATTGCATCACTTCACTCTCAAGACAGTCTTTTTGGTTGACATCACTCAAGGCTAGAAATCTCTTAAGTGACATTTCACAGAGGCAAGGTAGTGCTGAGGCCTCATCTTAAATTCATCCTCAAGTTGTTTTAGAGTTCTACTTTAATCATTCAATTAACTTACATGTCTTCTCCCTATAACCCAATTTTGCCCCAGGAGAGAAAAAGTTACACACTGAGGGTATGTCTAGACTACAGAGCTTTTCCGGGATACCAAAGGTTTGGGACCTGACCAGTGCCAAACTAGAGAATTTGCCAGACCATGGGAGGTCCATATTGCCTAGAAGCATTACCAACACTTCCACTGCCATTACCAACACTTCCACCAAGGTATCCCGGAAAAGCTCTGCCGTGTCCAAGGAACGTGTCCACTTTTACAAAAAAAATGTCAGAAAAGCGGATGTGTTTTGTCGGCATCCCTATAAACCTTGTTTCAGAAGGAAGAAGGAATGTTCCAAAAGAGGGTTTTTTTTCCGACATTTGGCCCCATGTAGATGGGCCAAATGTCGGAAAAGTTTCTTTTGGAAGAAAAGCAGAAAAAGATATGCAAATTGCAGTTTGCAATTTGAGTATCTTTTTCTGATTTTTCTTTGTAGTGTAGACATAGCCTGAATGTTTATAGAGCTTTTCTCTATTGTCTTGAGAGGCCCAGAAGTTTCCAACTGTGTTCTTGGCTATTTCCAGACATATCCAGCTGTTGAAAAGGTCAGGTTATTTCATCAGAAAGAATACATAAGTGGATCACACAGTGCATCACCATCTGTTAACAGTTGACTAGTGTACCTCTCCCCATAAATATTAAGGCTCATTTCACTTTTCACAAATATGCCAACATCTGAAATCCAGGGTAGTGACATGGAGTAATCTACTGACATTCATCAAAATTATATTTTAATTTTAGCTGGTAGGTCAGATACTAATTTGGGGAGATATGTTCTTCAGTTACTATTACACTAAATTAGCTGGCACTCCTCTTAACAACATCATAAGGGGATACTGTTTTGCCAGTTGCCTACAATAGGATCCATAGTGATACATCCCTGAAGAAGAACCAATGGTTACTTATCCTACAGTAACTATGGTTTGTTGAATGTTGTCACCCATAATCCAGATCTCATAATCCACCCTCTGTCTCCACTTTTTGGCATCCTTAGCAAAGATTGGCTTTGAATTTCAAAGGAATTGAGAGGGGGGTTGTCAGTGACTAGGTCCTGGGTAGTCTAACCCAATGGTTGGAGCAAGAGTCTGACCTGCCAGTTAGTTGCTTTTATATAGGAAAGTTCTCAGACCCAGAATCCAAAACCTAAGCCCAGAAGATGTAGAAGTAGGTCAAAGTTAAGTGCAAGAAGCCAAATTTAAAGATGAAGAATTAACTGGAGTTGTAGTCAGAAGGTGGATTTAGGGATCTGAGCAGAGTCAGAAGTGAGGAAGAATCTGGAGGCTGGAGCAGCAGAGAGTACAAGCGGGCCTGGAGGAGGTACGGACTATGAATGGAGCAAGGCTGGAGGCAGGGACAGGACCAAGTAGAGCTGCATGTTAGGAATGTGTGGAGCAGCCTCTGGACTTAGCTTAAATATCAGCTCGCTGATTTCTGCAACTAATCAGGTAATGCAGTCAGACAGCTTTTATCGCAAGGGTGGGCAAAGGGCCCTCTGCAGGACAGATCCAGGCCACCAAGCCAGTTGATCTGGCCCACTGCCACCCTGCCACTCCCCGGCCCCCAGGCCAATCAAGACCTGGGGATGGGGGAGTGTGCCAAGGGTGTGCAGCACCAGAGGGAACTGCCAGCTGTTTTTAACTCTAGGTGCCATGCACCCATTGCAGGGTGCGAGTGGGGGGCAAAGACTTCACATGCTCCCCAACCCCCAGGCTATATTTGGCCTGGGGGTGAGGGGAGACCACGAAGTCTCCTGCTGCCACAGGTATGCAGCACCTAGAGGAACCATCAGCTGTTTGAAACAGCTGGCAGTTCTCTCTAGGTGCTAGGGAGTGGGAGGCAAAGACTTCACATGCACCCCAACCCCCAGGCCAATCAGGGTCTGTGGGTGGGGGAGCCCAGGAAGTGTCGTGGCCCTGCCCCTTCCGCCTGAGGCCCCGCTGGCCCGGGGGGTGGTTAACCAGTCTTGCTGGGCTGAGAAGGCCCCTCTCCTACATGCTGGGCATGCTCCAACTGCAGGCCTAGTATAAAAGCTAGGGGAGCAGCTCAGTAAGCGCTGACCACAGGAGGGGAAGGAGCTCCTGCCCGAACACAGGAGCCCTCGTCCCCACCCCCGCAGCAGTCGCCGCCGCCGCCGCCACCACCACCGCCACGGCCACCGCAGCAGCTACTATGGCAAGTGGACAACTGGGAGAGCAACCAACCTGGAGGATGCAGGTGGGGAAGATTCCGGCTGACGGGCAGGGTAGGAAGTAGCCCAGGGCGGGGAGCTGGAGGCCTCCCAGCGAGTTTGGTGTGTTTTGGGCAGAATCCTCACTGAGCCAGTGGTGGGATATGCCCACCACTGACAGGGCCTTGGGCTGGGGCCCAGTGGAGAGGGAAGGCTTGGGCCCCCCCAACTCCCACCTCAGTTGACCCCCAGAGGGGGGTGAGCCTGTTGTGATACTGACTTGGCTGCTGGGCCTTACTGCCCTGCTGACTGGGGTACCATAGACTTTGCCATTGGGCCTTATTACCTTGCTGACTGGGGTACTATAGACATGGCCACTGGGCCTTACCACCCCGCTGATCGGGGTACCAGAGATTTGGCCGCTGTGCCTTACTGATTGAGGACACTACAGACTAGGCCGCTGAGCCGAAATGCCCTGCTGATAGAGGCGTAGCAAGGGTGTTATGTGCCCAGGGGCAAAAGCAAAATTTGCACCCACCCCCAATCATTTGTCACTACCTGTGGGACTTTACACATTCTAATCTGTGGTGGGAGGGGAACATGCGAACAGGGTTTGGCTCAGACCCTCCCTGCTGCCCTCGTCTGACCAAAGTGCAGAATTTGCCACTTAGAAAGCGGGACCTCACAGCCTGCAAGGCGAGCGAGGCCTGGCGGTTTGTGGTGACAATGAATTGCACCCATGTGGGTGGCCAAGATTGGAGAATTGCTTGAGCTTCGTGCGGGGGCAGCACGCTGTGTGCATCCGGTCTGTCCTCGCCAAGCCTGGCAGCACGATGGTGGCTCGTTGGAAGTTTGGGACCCAGAGCTTCCGAAGAAGGCTAATGAGGCCAGGCTGCAAAGTGAGCAGGGTTAAAACTGCTGTGCAGGTCCTGGGTGGCATTACGTTGCAAGCAGCCACTGCAGCATAGCCGGAGTGGGAGCCAGTCTCTGTAGAGCACCGAGCAATGTCCCTGGCTTTGCTCGTGTTCTTAAGCAGAGGGATGGGACATATGGGGGCTCAGGTCAGGAGGCGGGTTCGGGACAGGAGGCGGGTTCGGGACAGGCTGGTGGTGTTTGGAGGGGCACGGGTGGAGTTAAGGAGTCATGCAGGGGGCTGGGTTTGGGGCGGGCTCAGGGACGGAGGTGAGGGTGCAGGAGTCAGGGATGGTGGTGGGAGGTGAAGGGCTCACGGCAGGGCGCTGGAAGGCAGGAGTAGTTTATTGGGGCTGGCCAGTGGTGAGTGTGATGCAGCTCTTGTGGTAGATCCTCATGAGGGCAAGAGACTCCAGAAGCTGGCCCCCATTTCCATCTTCTCCCCTCTAGCAAGTGGAGAGGCCTAGCTCTAGGAGTCGGCTGTCACCTGCAACTGCCCCTGCAGCTCTTGGGGGTTTCGTAGCTCTGGGGTCTGCCCGGCCTGCAGCTTCACCCCAGCCTCCAGCCTGACCGGGAGAGGGCAGAAGTCGGAGTCAGTCCTGAACTCCAGCTGCCACCCCCTCCATCCCTTGAATTCAGTTTTGCCATGGTGAGGTTGCTCCGATCTCGCACAGAGGCTGTCAGCGTAAAAAGAAGTTGGGTCTCGCTGTTTCGCCTAGGCTGCACTGCAGGGGCTATTCACAGGCAGCTAAACTGGTGCCCCCCTAGTGTGGCACCTAGGGGCAACTGCCCTCTGTGCCTCCCCTCATTATGCCACTGCTGATAGAGCAGGGGTGGGCAAAAGGGCCTCCACGGGCCAAATCCGGCCTGCCAAGCAGGTGGATCCGGCCCGTGGAGGCCCTGCTACTCCCCAACCCCCAGGCCAATAGGGTCTGGAGGTGGGGAGTGTGCGAAGCGTTCTCCGCTCTGCCCCACCCTGCGAGCAGCGTATGGCGCTTCAAAGCACCGCGTGCTGCTCGCAGGCCGGGGGCAGAGCAGAGACAGCTTCATGCGCTCCCCGCCCCAGGTCCTAATTGGCCTGGGGCGGGGGAGCATGCGAAGCCTTCTCCTGTGGCCCCCGGGCAAAAATTATTGTTCACCTCTGTGATAGAGGCTATAGCCAGGGCCAGATTACAGTGTGAGGCACCCTGCCCGGTTCCCCAGGGGGACGGGCTATGCACCCCGGGACTCCCCCCATTAAAAATTATTGCCCACCCCTGTTCTGTCACGACCAACTACACTCATTAGGTTGCCAGGAGACTACCTGTCTTGAAGCCTGGCCCATGACTAGGTTGCAGGTACTCTGCTCTTAATGCCCTCACATGGGACTACAAGGAGGCACAGTGTGCACGCATGGCCTCTATGGATGCGGGTATTCAAAATTCTTCACTTTCACGTACATGAGGCACACTTGTACATACAGTGGTATCTATACTGTTAACATCTCAAATAACCCTATTCTTTGCCTGTGCAACCTTAACTCAGTCTCATTATATGCATATGGATTATATTACAGTCTTTAATTATATGATCACATCCTATTTTTTTTTCAGAAGACCCCTGTGTTAGTCAGTGCACAGGACAAATGCCATCCTGCTGCTCTAAGGATGAATCAGGGTTGTTTGGTGAGAAGGATGTTGTCTATATGGCCCCGGACTTATTTGTTGAAAGATGCACTATGCATGAGGCAGGGTATTGCAGGAAGAGAAAAAGATGGTCTCATGGTTCAGGCAACTTTGAATGCTGTGCTAGAGAACTGAATTCTCTCCTGGCCTCTACCACAGAATTACTATGCAATACTAGTCAAGACACTGAAACCAACTTTTTACATATGATCATTAACTATGTATTTCTGATTTTCTTGGTGTCCAACTTGAGGCCCTGTGATGATATACACAGCGCTCACAGCCACAAATGAAGTCAATGGGAGCAATGCATGAACATATAAGATTCTAGGTGTAGCTGAAGGTCCAGTGTGTTTCAGCAGCAGCCCTGGGAACTACAAGTTGTGGACTACAAACTGCAGCATGTTGGGAGAATTTCCTGGTTCCTGCCAGGATGTGCCCTCTGCCCCCAGCAGGGTCTCAGCAGGGACTGTGCTAGAAGCAGCACACAGGCTGCATGCTGAGAGGAGGGGCTGCTGAACTGTCATCCTGTTCTATGTTTTTTTACAGAATAAAACCTGTTCCTCGTGGTTTGTCTGAGTGGGTCTGAGGCGCCACACACACTCTCTTTCTCTATCGCAGAGCACACCAAGCAACCTCAGGCCAAGCTTCCCACAGTGGTGTAAGAAGTCACAAGGCTTCCCCTATGCTGAATCATCTCCCACTGGGCTAGCGAAGAGCAGTAACATAGGCATCTGAGACTGGGCACCCAAAATGAGTGGAAATTTTTTATGTTTTTCTCTCAGTAACAGTTTATCATCTGCAAAAAGAGGATAACACTATCTCCTCAGTTCAGAGAAGTTTTGAGTTAGCTACATTAATTAATGTTTGTGGAAGACTCACATTATTATAGTGGTGAGCATAATAGAAAAGCAAAATATTGAATAGCTGTTCAATAGGCACTGTCTAATCTCTGGTTTTATGGGGGGAAAATAGCATGTGAAATTGTAATTAAAAACTGTATCATAACCCATACTTACAAGGGGACCAAATTAAAGTTGCATATGCACTCTGGTATTTCCAAACTTCTGTATTCTTGCAGCCTTAATGTTATTTTAATTTAGTTCTTTGTGTTTGTGTGCAACTGTATACTTTAATTGTTAGAAGAGCAAAATCAGGTCAAAAGGAACAGCTTTTCTAAAGATGTTCTTGCCTCTGTTACTTCACATACACTTTATGTTACTAAGAATTTTCATCTGGTTTGCTTTTCTGACTGCTGTTTTTTATCTCAAAAAGCATTGTTAGCATCCAGACATGCAGCTGTTACAGCACCTCAGCCTATATCTAGATGAAATTCTTTACCATCAGAGTATCTGGAGCTAATCTGAGTCTGGAAAATATTACCCACCCCCCCTTAGTGCCATGAGCTCATAATTAGATCCTTTGTTGATACAATATATATAACACAACTTCTTCAAACCTAGTTATTTTTACTTTGCTCAACTGTTCCTAGTGCAAACATGAAGAGTCCTCAGGAAGTGCCTCAGTCTAAATTCTTAGCTGGCCATCCAGTCTTGTGACACTTCAGAAACAACTTGGAAGATCCTAAGTAATTTTGGATTTTTTAAAAAATTCTGTATCGGTGCTCTTACATTTGTAATAATGTAAGAGAAAAAACTATGTAAAATAAAACTGAAGTGAACTGAAAAATAAGTGGGGAGAAATTAATGTTACAAAGTTTGATTCTATTTTTTCTATATTAAATAAACTTTCCATTCCAAATGAAATAATGGCTGTTCAGTCAATAGAATATATAGATTTCAAGGGCAGTAAAATAACAGGAGTCAGCCAGGAGACAACAATATCTGTGGGAATAGACAATCAAAAATTACCCACGCTATGTCTCGACTGCAGTCTTCTTTCGGAAGAAGCTTTTCTGGAAGAGATCTTCCGAAAAAACTTCTTCTGAAAGAGAGCGTCTACGCAGCAAAAGCACATCGAAAAAGTGATCTGGTTTTTCGAAAGAGAGCATCCAGACTGAATGGACGCTATCTCACACTTAAGCTGTGATTACTATGGATGGAGTGGCCACCAGGGCACCTGTGCTTTTTCCTCTTTCCTCTTCTTTCGAAAGAAATCCCTCTTCCCCATCCACACACGCCTTTTTCAGAAGAGCTCTTTTGGAAAAAGGCTTCTTCCTCGTAGAAAGAGGTTTACCAATGTCAGGAAAACCCCTCTGTTCTTTCATTTTTTTTTTTGAAAGAATGAGATTGCAGTGTGGACATAAGTGAATTTTTTTCAGAAAAATGGCCATTTTCCAAAAAACTCTGCAGTGTAGACATACTCCCAGTTAAAGAAGGTTCCTTCTACTCCCTCCTCCTCCCACTGCCACTAATGGATCATTCACTGAAGACTAAGGGAATTGCTAAAATCAGGATGCTCTCTCTGACAGTGAAATTAGACTAAACAAGGATCAGCCATTCACACACTAACCACTAACAGGAACAAAAATGTGGAAACAGATATATCTAGGGAAATCAATGAAAGCACAGGAAACCATTAGTCAATTATTATTACTAGAAATTGATATCAATATTGCACAAAGAATACTGTGCTTAAGAAAAATATGTTAAATGCTTATTATCTTTTTTTGTAAAGATGTTAAAGGATTAAGAGGATTTAGCAAAATATTAGACAAATATTTATGAATTCCAATCATTAACAGTTGAAAAGCCTATGGAGAGGAAGACAATTTGTGTAAGCCCAGGGTTTAAATTCGTCTGGAGCCATCCAAAGAGGAGCTCTGGTAAATATTTTCAAATACCCTTGCCTCCTTGGTGCAGAAGCCTTGAGCTGTTGTGTTTCACGGGACTGAATCCCTGTATCCTGGTGCCCCCTTGCCCCATAGAGTAAACCCTGAGGGTACGTCTACACAGCAGTGTTATTTCGGAATAACAAAGAGCAAGTCTACACTATAAGCCTTTATTCTGAAATAATGTTGAGCTGGAAGACTTCTTACTCCAATTCATTGTAATCCTCATTTTACAAGGAGTAAGGGAAATTGAGGGAAGAGTGTTCTTTCTTCAACTTCCTGCTGTGTAGACAGCGCCTAAAAGCCGAGGTAAGTTATTTTGACTTAAGCTACACAATTGACGTAGCTGAAGTTGTGTAGCTTAATTTGACTTTAGCCCTGCTATGTAGATGTATCCTGAGATACCCTGCCCTGTAGCTGAAGCCTGGAGCCCTGAATGGAGGGATTATGTTGGGCTCTGGGACATAATCTCTGAGAATGAAAGCCCTGTGTAACCTCGCTACCTTTGGGTCACCTCCAGCCCCCCAAAGCCCATACTCTTTATGTACTGTAGGAGAGAACTCTTTGGGATCAGAGGAAAGAGGAGTCAGTATTCTCTTTCCATGTACTCCTGATGTGTTCTCCTTGTTTGTCTTCTGTCTGTTTACATTAATAACTAATGCTCAGTCCTGCAAATGTTACGGGTATGAGCCATCCCATTGATTTCAACAGAGCTACAAATGTCAGTAAAATGTTACTAATGTGATTAAATGCAATCTAGTAACTGATTAGTCTGTCTGATAAATACTTTTAAATAATCTTTATGAAGAAAAAATTGATATGAAAACTTTTAACTGTTTATGGCTAGGTCATTTCTGACCCATTTATTTAAAATCATTTGAAACTCTTTCATTATTTTTTCCCATAAGAATGCTTTTTTCCTAAACTAAAATGTTTACAGAACATTTTGTTTTAAGTCAAAATATATATTTTAAATAAAAATGAAAAATAAAATATTTGATTTTTAGAAAATGAAAAATGTTCAGTTTTTTAAATAAATTAAGAATGGCCATACTGGGTCAGACCAACGGTCCAGCTAGCCCAGTATCCTGTCTGCTGACAGTGGCCAATAACAGATGCCCCAGAGGATGGGAACACTACAGGTAATCCTCACATGATCCCTCCCCTGTCACCCATTTCCAGACAAAGAGAGGCTATAGACACCATTCCTACTGATCCTGGCTAACTGCCATTGATGGACCTAACCTCCATGAATCTATCTAGCTCTTTTTTGAACCCTGTTAAAGTCCTAGCCTTTACCACATCCTCTGGCAAGGAGTTACAGAGGTTGACTGTTTTTGACAAACTTTATTAAAATACAAAGTTATCAGCTTATTGGGATTCTAAACATATATTTACAAATTATGGTTCAGAAAAAAAAGTTACAAAATCAACTATTAGTATTTTTAAGTGACTTAAAACTCACAAACTTCCTTCTAGGTCCTATCCTGTGCAGTTTAAATGCAAACCTGCTAGACTGTCAAGAAGTGCATTGTTATATTGGAAGGTATATATTGCTGACATAAAACAGGTCTTTGATCTATACACAATTACAGACGTACTTAAAGTCCATGGGCAACCAGTCTTCTTTCAGACTAAATTAGAGACACAATGTGTGTGTCAGGACACAATAGAAGCAGAAACAATAGAAGCCACCACTCAAGGCATTAATAAATAAGACAAAGCCTGATCAGAAGATTAGCTAAAATGTGTGGGCAGACTAAATTTGTCGACATAATATTTAAAAAATTCATGATTGTTTTCTTAGCAGTCTTATGGTGGAGGAGTTCCCTGTACCCAGGAGGTGCAGGGCTGGGGTGCCAAGCACCAGAGGGGGAGAAAGGATACTAATCTTGTGGCAGTCAAGAAAACCTTCCACTCAGGGCTTAAATTCTCAGAGACTATTTCCTGGAGCTCTTCACTGCCCTCTCCCATTTGGGGCTCCGAGTTTCAGCTATGCGATAGGGGTCTCAGGGCTTTAGCCCTGTGGGACAGGGAAGGGGGTACCAGGGCTTGGAACATTAGACTTACAGGGGTGTGTGTGTGCTGGGGCTCAGGGTTTCAGACCCAAAGGGGGTTAGGGACACTGGAGCTCAGGGTTTTAGCTCCATGGGGAGGAGGGACATCAGGGCTCAGGGCTTCAGCCCTGTGGAAAGTGCTGGAGATCTCGCAGGTTTGAAAATATTTACCAGAGCTGAATTTAAGCCTTGCTTCCACTCCCTGCAATGGTTAGGTAGTCTTGGCTGCCGGACCCAAGTCCAGAACCAAATAGGGCACCACTGAAGGGCCAGGTCAGGAGGGGAGTTGAAAAATGCAACTGACTCCCTGATAGACAGGAGTTCCTGATGACACCAGCCCTTGAGTGTGGCCCTGTCTGCTTTCCCTGCATGGGTCTGTGTGCTATTGAGCTGTGCTGGAGGGCCAGGGTGAAGAATGGGCTCTGTCTGGTAGGGAGTCAGTATTTTTGGGGTGTAGCCTTCCATTTCCTGCTGACAGACTCTCTGCCATCCCTCTCTGGTTGGTGATTGCTGCAGCAGCAGCAGTAGGGAAGTGAGGCGGAACCAAGCCCTGGCAGCCAAGATGACTTACACAGAGTGCTGGCCACTTCCCCTGCCAGACTGAGTCCCTCCTGACTCCAGCCTTTTAGTGTGATCCCATTACATCTTTGTTCCCCCAATAACCTTACTGCCCTCCATCTAGGCGCCTGCCCCCCATAGTTTGGGAGCCTCTGCATTATCAGTACATAGGTTCAGTAAATCATGGAACCGTTTCTGTGTTACAACATTATCTAACTTTACAAATTTTGTATCATTGAAAGGTAAGGCAATAAAACAGGCTTTGCATAATTATATTTTAATATGTTGAAATATGAGATAAAAGGCATCCTGTAGTGACATAGTATGGACAGGCTATTTTCTATTTAAATAAGTATGTCCCTTGTAATATGGGACTGTTTGCAACCCTAAGGTAGATGGGTTCCTTTAGTACAAATGACGTTGCTTAATAAGATCCCCAATCCTGGATAATTGCGGCTATATCTACATTGGGAAGTTGAAAGGGGCAGTAGCACCATCTTTCATGATCTTGTACAAGGCCCTGGCATCAGGCTTCACCCTTCAATCTACTCCCAGGTCTATGTGTAAATCCCCCCAAAATTTGTGGTAAAATGGTCTAAGCTTTCCTTAGAAAAAATGAGTAAATAGGATCATCTACTTCCTTTGCATTCCTTTTCTGTCTTTCCTCATTACCTTGAATAAAAATATTATACAATTTTCAGACATACAAAGATTTTCTTATATGAAAATTTACTGACAACTGGCACAAGCAGCCCTTCAAGAGAAAGGATAATAATAAGCTATGCTATTTCTTTAACTTTTAGTATGGATTCTTAGGCTATGTCTAAACTGCAGAGCTTTTTTGGGGTATTTGAGGTATCCTGGAAAAGCTATGCTGCGTCCAAGGAACGTGTCTGCATTTTTGGAACAACTTCTGAAAAAGCGGATGTGTTCTTTTGCCATCCCTGTAGTCCTCATTGTATGAGAAAGAAGGGATGTGTTGAAATAGGAGGTTTTTCCAACATTTGGCCCTGTGAAGATGGGCCAAATTTCGGAAAAGCCTCTTTTGAAAGAAAAGCGGAAAAAGATAAGCAAATTGCGATTCGCAGTTTGCTTATCTTTTTCCAACTTTTCTTTGTAGTGTAAACCTAGCCTCTGATATTAAAACTGGAAAAATCTCTGGATCATTTATTAAATCCTCTCCAGTACAAAAATATACATCAATATTTTGTTTAGCCATATTTTAAATGAATCTAATGTTAAGGCTTCTACCATGTCTTCTCAGAGGCTACTTTTCAATCTGCTTATGGAGAGATACAACATATCTCCATAATTAAGATGTGATTAAGGTCAAATCACAGATGTGATTGTCAGTAAATGTATCTATGTTCAGTTTCATCCCTTTATCACTAGCTATACACGTTATCATGTAATCTGAATCCATTTAGCTTAAAACATGGTAAACAATTGAACCATTTCTATCTTTCAGCTAATTGTCGATATGCTTATAGAACCATAATAATGTATTCACTATATATATTTGTTCTTTTAATCTTTTTTTTCATATGTCAGTCCCTCCAGCCCATTGATATTTTTTGCTGCCATTTTCCATTTTGTCTTAGAACATGCATTGCAATGGAGTTCAGATAAAACAAAGATTATGAGAAGGAATGGTACATAAAATAGGTGAGACAACATGATCTATAGAATTGCATCTTTTAAAATATTTATTGACTACCCGAAATGGTGCACTGTTAATTGCCATTATTCTGTCTGTCCCTGTTATACTGCTTTTTTTGGTAAAAGCCTGTATTACTACCACAAAATGAATCTGAGTTGCTAGAGCTCAAGCATTCCATGCATTCAGTGGGATTTTGGGATATTCAGAATCTTTTAAAAAATTTTTAAATAGTACAGAAGATGGTCAGGGATGCCACCACATGCTCCATATGTCCCTAAACTTCTGACTGCCAGAAACTGAGATTGGGTGACAGAGGATGGATCACTCCATAGTTTCCCTGATCTGTTAATTTTCTCTGAAGCACCTTTCTTTCACTGTCCATTGTTGGGAAAATATGATACTGGGCTAAATTGACCATTGGTCTGACCCCGTCTAGTTGTTCTGAAATCAAAGCACCAAGTCTGAAATATCTACAATCTGCAGAATGACAGGTTAATTCCGAGGTAAATTATTTGAGTTCCATGCATTTTAGTGTGTGTGTGTGTGTGTCTTTCAGATGGGATCTTAAAAAAAAAAAAAAAAATGGAGATCCTGCCATATCTTTTCTGGCTGAACATTAAAGATTCCATGACCCTTTTTGTAAGAACAAAGGACTGACCCTGTGACCTTACAAAATGTTTGCCTCTCATGCAGAGTCCTGTGCACCATTTCGCAGTCTGTCTGCAGTCTTCCAGTATAATATAGTTTATAACTGTAAATTGCTTTGGATGTTTTGGGATAAAAGGGTTCTACATAAATAAAGACTATTAATATAATTTCGTTAACTGATTTTCCCATAGAAACTTTTCTTTCTACATTTTTTAAAGTGCATTTTTGGCCAAATTTCCACAAACAAATCTTCAAATTTGAAAGTAGTTGAATTAAAAGTTTTAGAAATTGAAAAATAGATTAAGTATAATAGGAGGTGAAGAGCCTGAGACACGACTGTACAGCGGTGTCCCTTTAAGCATGAGCCTCAGATAACTTCAGTCAGTAGCTCCAGAAAATGACTGCTGTTCTGATGCCCTGCCCAAAGTGCTTCTGTGGGGCTTGAAATGCAGTTCATGCCCCAATCACTGTGGATGCTCTATTTCGAAATAGCTCACTGCTGTTTCAATGGGCATTTGTAGTGGAGATGTGCTATTTCGAAATAATCTATTTTGGGGTTTTTATTCCGAAATTGTTTATTTAGAAATAAGCGTATAGTGTAGACGTGCCCTGAGTGTGTATCCCATGTAAGTATATTGTGCCAAATTATATCTGCTGTAAGGAAAATAGTACAGTTATGCAGGTGTAAATTTAGAATTTAGGCAAGTTTCTTTTAAATGTAGTATTTCCTTCTGAACATTCCTGTCTTTCTACAGCAATCAATTGCTATTATTGCAGAATTAGCACTAGTGACAAAGTCCATGTTTTGGAGAGGTTTCTGATACTTTTAACTATGAAAAAAAAAAAGAAGGAAGGAGAACCACTGTCTTATACAGATTATTTTAGAAGAAATACTAACACATACTATAAAGTGGCAAACTCTCTAAGGCTCATCATTAAGGGATCTGTTTTCCTCTGAGGATGAGTTTAATAACTCCCAGTGACACTCATGAAAGTTGCACATATAATTCAAGGGCAATATATTCTGTGTCCCTGACTTGTTTGATTTCTGTGTTGTTTCAGTTTTGATTTAAAAGGATATTTTGAAAGTTATTTTAATAGATCTACAGAAATCAAAATGTAGTTGTTTTATTTGTTCTTTGGGAAACAAAAAATGTTCTGATGCTTAGCCCTTAGGGATATCCTGGTAAATGTGTGCAATTAAATTATGCATATCAGGGGAAGGCTCAAGATAGCTGAGCTCCACTTCTGTGCTTCCTGCGTTCTGAACCCCTTGTTAAAATTCTGGCATTAGTTTGAAGAAAGGTAGAAATTTATCCCAGCTCTGAAGTAGTACAGTCTTTCCTCAGATATTTCTGCATCATTCCTGACCTAGATGACTTTATCCCAAGATGCGCAGAAATTTGCTTTGAACACCCCAACTCACCAGGTGTCAGATATTTTCAAAAACATTTACAGAAGATCTCATCACAACCTAACTACTTCTTCTCCACAACTGTACCCTGAATATACACAGAATAGTTCTCCAACTATAGTAATACTATACCATACTACCAGAGTTGTTGACTCGAGTCCCACGACTTGAACTCGAGTCCAACTTAAGTCGCCTAGGTGACTCGACTTGAGACTCAACTCGGGTTCATTGTTTGTGACTTGAGACTCGACTTGAGACTTGCTAATTTTGTTAAATCGACTTGGTGCAAAAATTGTCCTAAAATGCCGATATTGATGGCTTGTACAAAAGTGACTTGACATTTTTTAAATTAAGACTTGGGACTCGACTTGGGACTTGACTCAAAAGTGACTTTAGGGACTCGAGACTCGACTTGAGACTTGAACTGTAGTGACTTGAGACTCGACTTGGACTTGACAATGACGACTTGAAAACAACACTGCATACTACCAGTTCAGTCAGTGCCTTTTCCAGACATATTTATGTGAATTCAGTATTAATAATTTCCTTGTTGGTTATATTAAAGAGAAAGCATTCCTATTTAAAAGAAAAAAACCTATTGAATGGATTCCCCAGTTCCTCACCCTTCTCGTTTGTGGACACTGCATCACTGCTACACAAGTTATATCTCATGATAAAGATCATAAAGGATGTTTCTATAATAATGAGTTTATCACTAAGGAGAAACATTTTGTGGGAGCCCTTTTTTTAAAAATCATCTGCATATCGTGGGGGAGAGTGTGTGTGGCTGAAGCAGTTAGAACATTTAATAGAAAGTAACCTTCCCAAGGGAAGAACTCTTCTGACAGTTCTAACTTCTGACCTTTTTGGTATTAAATGGGTCTATGGTGAAGGGGTCCATGCTGGCAATGGGAACCATAATTTATATCTCCCTGCTCAGATTTCAGTAAACCTGCCCTGTTGCTTTTAATCACTGTTTTGAAACTGAACTCTTTTTTTATTGTGATGAGAAAGATCCACAGGTAAATGTGCTCCTGTACACAAATGAGAATCTGTTGTTACCATGTGACTCATTAGAAGGCTCTTATTTGCAGCATGGCAATAACATAAGTAGGATTGTTCTTGGGCATTCATAATATCAGACAAGACATAGGAAACATTCTGTGGTCTGTTTCTGATCAGATGCAGAGGAAAATCAATTGCAGGCTGCAACTTGCAGCCAATAATTCACGCAAGGCATTCCAGATAAAATGTAAGAATCATTTTAGAAAAGATGGAGAACGGGGAACCTATTAAGAATTGATTTCATTTTGCGTATAATGTGTGTTTGTGCTGCAAGAATCTGTGTGTAGCAGCTGTGAAAGCTGTGAAGATAATGATGGGCCTACAGTCTGGTGCTTGAAGCGCTGCAAAAGTGTGTCAGTAGGCATATAGTGCCCTCTGCTGTCTTGCTCTGTCAAATTCCACCAAATTTGCAAGCACAGTTTAGACATTAGCAGGGTGACTGAAGTACTCTCTCTCTATTTTTTTACTAAATTTATTTCAGAAGCCAGAACTGTTAGGTTCTGGTTGCTCCTGCACTGGTGCACAGAAGAGAGGGCACAGGAAATGCTCCATCTTTCCTGTGCATGGGACAATTATAATGCCACTAACTGTATTCCCTGAGTGTAAGGAGGTAACTAAAGATGGCTAAAGGTATTGGACACCTCAGAGGAGGCATGGTGAGGTGGGGTTCCAGTGCTGCAAGTTTTCCAGTCTTTTGAACACTAACTGCTGGTTGAAAATGGGCACAGATGAGAGCACATTTCTAAAATGTAAATACATCTTGTGCTTCTCAGTTTGATCCCAAAAGCATTGTGCCTCCTACACTGCTATTGGTGCAGTACAGCTCCAGAACCTGACCCACCATCTTAGACCACAATGGAATAGTTCTTTTAATTAAAATATATTCATTCCATGGCATGCTTTTTCAATGAAAGTTGTGGATCTTTCTGTTCTGTGATTTTTTCCTGGATTTGTTATTGTGTTCATGTGTGTCTAGGGCAGGGCTGATGAGAGACCTCACTTGGCCATGGGGAGAGCCAGCTCCAGGCCACCTGGAATGGGCATGGCCTTAGGCTGAAGGGGTGGGGTTGGTTGCTAGCCACTCCCCACCCACTCTTTAGTGTGACTAGCACTGCAACCAGTGATTTAAAGGGCCCAGGGCTCTGGATGCTGCTGTGGCCAACGTAGCAGAAGTAACTGGGTCCTTCTAAATGATTGCGCCCCAGGGCAGATGCGCCTTTTGGCTCCACCCTCCCTCCATCTGTGACCCTGGATTAGTATATAATGAATGCAGTTCCAATTTTTATATTGTTTTTGCGCCCCTCTAAATCCACTGACTTCAAATGTGTTCTGCTTATTTATTTTATATCTGTATGAGTCAGAGAAGAATTTGGCTGGGGTATTCCAGTCTAGAATATTATTCCAAACCAAAGATACAGCACTGTGTAGCCCCTTCATGGTCACAAATAGGGATCCGAAGGCACAGTGAGCAAAATCTAAGGCTACATCTACATTGCGCATTCTTGCACAAGAAGATATGCAAATGAGGCACGGTGATGAATATCACCGTGCCTCATTTGCATACCTAATGAGCGACCGTTTTTGCAAGGGGCTTTTGCGCAAGAAGGAGCAGTGTATACTGCTCCTTCTTGCGCAAAACCCCCCTCTTGTGCAAGAGCTGTTCTGCCTGAAAATAAGCGGCAGAACGGCTCTTGCGCAAGAGGGGGTTTTTGCGCAAGAAGGAGCAGTCTAGATTGCTCCTTCTTGCACAAAAATGGCAGCTCATTAGGTATGCATATTCATTGCCACGCCTCATTTGCATATCTTGTGCAGGAATGCACAATGTAGACGTCGCCCCAATGTTTTAAAAAGAGTAAAAAAATTAAACCCAGACTGAAGAAATCACTAGAGAATCATGGAAGATTAGGATTGGAAGAGACCTTAGGTGGTCATCTAGTCATACTCCCTGCTCAAAACAGGACCAACCCCAACTAAATCATTTCAACCAAAGCTTTGTCAAGCCAGACCTAAAAACCTCTAAGGCTGGAGATTCCACCACCTCCCTAAATAACCCATACCAGTGCATCCCCACCCTCCTAGTGAAATAGTTTTTCTTAATGTACAACCTAGATCTCCCCCATTACAAATGAAGACTAGATTATGTTGTAGGGAGCTAACCTGTACAGACTGAGAGAAATGGTGGAGGATGATTTACCTGTTGGGTCTCTGCCCTCTCTTATTTTTATGATGTTATACCAGCTGAAATCCTCCTTCTCCTCTGAAGGAGAACTTTTACTTTGTATTAGTATGGCTACTGTACCTCAACATCTGAATCTTATTTTTTTGCAGTTGATTCAAATAAGCCATAATATAAATTATATTTATAGATGATCAGAGCCAATGCATAAGTAAGGTGTTTCCTTCACAGTGAAAAACATCTCAATAATTCGTTTAGAGTAAGTTGTACAAAATTTCTTGTATCAACTCAAATAATAGTATAGGTTTATTTCTGCAAAGGTCTTATTGCCACACTTTAGTTCTTTTTTCCCCCTCCATACTTGGTTTTTGGTTTGGCAGGTCACAAAAATATTATTAATGTCTATTCAGATTAAACTGATAAATGAGTAAATGCAAACTCACTCTCTTCTGTTCAAAATCACAGTTTAATTCTATTGACCCAGGCTACATCACTAGCCACAAACAGTACATCTGAACAATCGGTTCTCATTATTTTCATCCTTCAATATCAGCAACTCCCAGTCCAGTTTTTCCCGATTTCTCCTCTTTCTGTTTCTTGCATCCTCCCTCTGCTCCCAGACTGCCACTGTATTTTTAAAGACAGCAGAGAAGGGTATTAAAATGTTAATGGGACTTCTACTTCTAAATCACATGGGCATTATTGCAAATTCCACACACAGTGCTATTGTCCCTGTTACACATCCTCATTACCATTGGAAGTACTGTATTGCTGTAAATTTAAAATGAAATCCAAGCACAAAGATTTTTCCCCACTTAAAATATTAACAAGCCAATCCATAACTGGACAACACAACTAATCTATGAGCCATATTTTTATTTTATACCTTTTAACCCATACAGATTGTTAATAGTGAAGGTGAAACTGAACTACTCTTTGCAAAGCGATAAGCTCATTTACAAGGTAGAGTGCAGTCAGCTCACAGCTCACTAGATGGCATTGTACAGAAGATAACATACAGCATCTAATTTACTATGCACCCGTAGGGTATGCCTATACAGCAGCGTTATTTTGGAAAAACTGACATTTTGAAATAAAATACGCATCTACACAGCAAGCCATTATTTTGAAATAATGTCGAGCTGGAGGACTTCTTACTCCAACTCCTGTAACCCTCATTTCATGAGGCGTAAGGGAAGTCAAAGGAAGAGTGTTCTTCCTTTGACTTCTTGCTGTGCAGAAAGCGCCAAAAGCTGAATTAAGCTATTTCAAATTCAGCTATGCAATTGACGTAGCTGAAGTTGCATATCTTAATTTGACTTTTGCCCTGTTGTGCAGACATGCCCTCAGGGTATGTCTACACTATGCGCTTATTTTGAAATAAGCTATTCCTAAATAATAACTCTCGAAATAACTATTTTGAAATAGTGCGTCTACACTAGAAATCGCCATTGAAATAGCACAGAATTGTATTGAAATAGTGCATCCACATTGAGCCTGAATTGCATTTAAAGCCCCCTGGAAGCACTCCAGGCAGGGCATCAGAACAGCAGTCACTTCTTGTAGCTGCTGCCTGAGGCTATCTAAAGCTCATGCTTAAAAGGGCTCTCCTTTACAGACATGTCTCAGACTCTTCACCTTTGCCTACCTCCTCAAGGGACAGCAAACTCTTCTCACTGCGTGCTCTGGTGGCCCTTGCAGACACCACAGCACTCAACGTGGAGCTGGCTCACAGCAACTCTTCAGGCATCAGAAGTGGGCATGAGAGCCTTCGAGGGGCACGGCTATACTAGGAAATTATTTTGAAATAAGTTATTTCGAAATAATAACTCCCAAAATAACAATTTTGAAATAGCATGTCCACACTACAGAGAAGCCTCAAAATTAGTCTGAGGTAGTGTCTCTGAACGTGGACATGCTACTTTGACTTAGAGCCCCTGGAAGCAATAGGGAGTAATTGCTTTGAATGACTCTGGGGAGTAGTTATTTTGAAATAGCAGCAGTGGAGCATCCACGCTACTGCTATTTCGAAATAACTATGCTGAAATAAGGGTTATGCCTTGTGGACAGCAGGAGTTATTATTTTGAAATAACCAGCTCCTTATTTCAAAATAATGAGCTTGGTAGTGTGAATGCTCTGCTTGTGATTTCGAAATAAGTGGAGTTATTTCAAAATAACTCCTTAGTGTGGACCAGGGCTAAGGGCTTGTCTTCATTATGCGGTGGATCGACACTGCAACGATTGATCTACCACTTAGACATGATAACTCAATCTCTGAGCACTCTCCCATTGACTCCAGTACTCCACCAGGAAGAGAAGAGTAGCTGGAGTTGACAGTAGAGCAGCCCCCGGCTGATCTTACCACACGGAAGACACTGCGGTAAATACGTCAACTTCTGCTATGCCATTTACTTAGCTGAAATTGCATAGGTTAGATCGACAGTGGTGGAGAGGTAGTGTAAACAAGTCCAAAAGCGCACGTCTCTCCCTGTAGGCCTCATTAATCCTATAGCAATGGGGAATGATCCAATGCTTTCTTTTCATAAGCTTCTTGCTCACTCCAGTGGCTTTCCTAAAGTTTGGAGGAGATAGGCTCTCAGAATTTTGCAAATGGGTTGACACTACAGAGATTGGGGGGTTGCTAATGTCCCTGGAATTGATATTCTCTTAGATGCATTTCAGGTAGGAGAGTCCTGAAGTATGGGTTTCATCTTCCTTCCTTTTGCTTTTTCGGTAGGAATTAGAAAAAAAAAGTTAGACCTTGAAACACCATTAGAATGAAGTGTTTTTAACAGGTTGGTTTTTAGGGCTGTGTAACTCAGAAGCCTCTGTCTGATTCTTTTTAAGTTTCGGTGAAAATGTTTACCTGATTTCAGGTCGAATTTACCAATTTTGAGGCTGATATTACTTTTTATGTCACTTACTAAACGGTTGTATGTGGCTAGCGAGGGGATGGGGAGGGCAAGGAGGAGGAGATGAGAGGCTTACAATGGAAATTAAGACACACCCTTAATTTTCAGTGGTCCATAATAAAAATCTTCCCCACTAAAAAAGCTAATCTTTTCTGTTACTACAGTGAAATAAAATAAACAGCTTCAAAAATAGTAATTTTTCATTCAAATTACACTTTCATGCTCTCTCTCATGATTAGAGATAAAGTAGCTGCTGTGAGGTGGTATATATGGAACTTACTGTTCATACCATAAGTCTGTTTAACAGTTAGATAGTGTGGTGATAAGGATTCCAGAAATACCTTAGAAGAGACAGAAACCCATTCTGGAAAGTTAGTGGAAGCAATTAGAGTTGAGAACTCAGAGCACTGCTGTGATAATTCTGGGCCTACTTATTTACCCTAACTGAGAGTTCAACTGAAGAACGTGAAAGTTCATAAGATGTCACAATCACTTAAAATAACAAATGTTGAAGGAAAAAGATATGAAAGGGAGACAGATTGAATTAATCTTAATAAAAAGGCCTACTGATATAACTCAAGGATTGCATTAAGATTAAGATCTTGGTAAACAAAAAAACATTTGGAATCAGAAATCAGTGAGTCAAGCTTGGTGTTTGGAACCTGGGCCTAATTTGTGCACAGAATAATGAGGGATTGGGATTTTCATCTGCCACTTCTTTGTGAACTTTAAAGAAGAGATTTTGGGGAGAAAAACTGGCTTTGATAATCACTGTCATGATAATCACCAACCATATCCTCAGACTCCAACCCTTGGTCATCTTGATTCTGAAAGATGTTCAGATCTGACAGGGACAGAGTGAGAAATCCAGATGACACTGCTGTTCATTTAGCTCCATCTCAATCTCAAAAACCAGGTAGGATGAACAGGATTGGTCTCTAGCAGCAACAGCTTCAGGCCATCTTAACTCATTTCTTCTGTTTCCCCCAGAGGGAGAAGATTATTACCATCTTTAATAACCATCTAAGAGACTGTCAAACAGAGGGGTTTTTTTTCTTCTAAAAACTCTCTCCAGCTAAAGGGAAGGAATAAGGGATGTTGTTAAAATAAAATACTTGTTTAATACTTTACATTTCAAATGCTTTAGTGGCTTTCCCTTCTTTTCTTTATCTTTAATAAAAGGTTAAAATACTTTTTAATGGTATGTTTGCTATGGTACTAAGCAGGGTTAGGTTTCTGAGTTCCAAACCTCAGACCTTGTTTAAGACAGTTTAATGTTGTACAGTGACTAGGCTATGTTAACACCATTAACCTATATATTACACCTGTAAGCAGGGTCTGAATCAATGCTTATATTACAGCCAGCTGGAATGGGAAAGAAATCCTGGGTATGTTTATGTAAATACAGTTTGCCCCTGTTTTGCTTAGATGTGTTAGGTATTCAGCTGTTACAATGGTGTTTTGCTCATTGCAATCAACTTGGCTGGTGTTGGGTCACAAATTGTGTTAATACTAATTGCAATATCTGTAATTATTGGGGGAATAATACAAAAGAAGAAAGCCTGTGCTTAACCTGACACAAATTCTCAGTTTAAAGAATAAGATGCTGGGCGTGTGCATGTAAATACAGTTCACTCAGTTTGCTTAGGCCTGCTAGATATTCAACTGTTACAACGGTCTTTTGACTATTGTAACCCATTTGGCTGTTGTGGGGTCACAAATTGTGTTAGCACTTAATGCAGGAATTGTGAGATATGATCACCAATGCTTGCAGTTATTGTGGGAATGCAGAAAAGTCAGACTATGTTTAACTCAGTTAAAAGGAGAGACTCTGCCAGTGTAAATACACTTGGATGGTCAGAGGCTCGTCTTCCAGAGCCCTATAGGTTAAGTTGGGTGGGGAGGGAGGACTCTGAATCAGCAGGCTGCATGTTCTCTAGGCATAAGCTGTAAGACTGGTTCAATCTGTTTCTTCCCACTGTTTCAATGATAGAGTTAAAGAAAGGCTCCGTAAGGAGTCTCTTTTGTATGTAAATTTACTCCAGTGGATGCTGGAATCTATTGTGGCTGGACTGTGCTTTGGGCTAAGAGCTGAAATGACCGAGAGCTGAAATCACTAGGTTTGGTTCAGAGCCAAATCCACCACAAGCCAGCGGAAGATGTGATGAGCAGTAAGTAGGGTGGTGATGGAGAGGTGTAAGGAGTGGCTAGTAGAACAGTGGTAGTGAGGGGCAACGAATGGCCAGCAGAGTGGCGCCAGAGAGCAGTGAGCAGGTGGATAGTGAGTGACTAGTAGAGTGGGTGAAAACTCCGGTCATCTGAAGAAGTGGACTGTGCCCACGAAAGCTCATGATACCATCTACATATTTTGTTAGTCTATAAAGTGCTACCAGACCAGTTTTTGTTTCTTAAGTTTATCCTGTACAGACTAACTCAGGCTACCCCCTGAAGCTGTAAAATAAATGCTATTTTCAAGTGTCCCAGAGGACAGTGTAAAAGACAGGGAGTGAACAATTCAATTAACAATTGGAAGAAATATTTAGCAGCATCTCTTTAAGACAAAAACGGAAACAGTTCACTTAACTGAAGGTAAATATCTGAAGCTAAAATAATATTAAGGTTACTCTTAGTCTTGAAAGACAAGTTAGGTGCCTTGGTCATTTTATAGCAGAAGGGGGAGCAGTTTGTCTTTGAAAGAGAACAAAATTAATGCAGATAACTGCCCTCCCTCCACTTATTAGTCTAGTAGACAATGAATTACTAGGAAAAAAGAAAGAACTGCTACCTCAGTAATTATATCCTTATTTTCTACATGCAGGCTTTATCAGTTTTCTTGAGTAACCAAAGATCAGAGGTTATTTGGAAAGTATGTTCTGAATTATTGTTACCAATTCTCACTCCTAGGAAGTTCCTATATTCTGTGTAAGTGTCATGAGTTTTTATTAAATTCATGATCAAATTTCACTTGTGAATATCTGAGGATGGACTTGTGTACTTCATAGGTAGTTTATTGGGCCACTGATTTAATGTTTTATGTATCCAAGGGACCATTTGATTTCTGCATTCAGTGCATTATAATAACTTTTGAGTTTGTGCCTGGTTTTCATTTCCTTTGAGAAACAAGACTCTTCCATTTCCTCCCCTTGGACATTGCCAGACAGGTACATTAACAATTTGGATCATTTCACTCAAACCATGGTTTTTTTCCTATAGGTATTTCACAATATACTATATTTTTAAATGTATTTGGAACATGGTAGGATACTGCTGAAACAACTTTGTAATCTTCTGTTTCAGTGAGTCACTAAGTGATGCAAAATCAACACTGTATCAGCTAACTGTACCTGTATTGTTTAGACTGCTGTACTAATCAGGATACAACAAATCAGGTAGAGCTGTACTAAAAGTAGCATCATTGATTGATAAGTAGAAAATATTATTTCAGCTGTCTTTCCAACATCTAAACAGCAATGTAATTAGACAAGTTCAAGAGAGATGATTTTGAAGAATGCATTTTATATAAAGATTGTTATTGCAAGATTTTGGAAGGACACTGAGTATAGTGAGAGAGTTTGGTCTCTCTTAGTTATGGTGAGCATTTGCTTATGTAATAAGATGATTATAAGATATTATAAGATCATTTTTTGAATAGGCCAGTGAAAACCACCATAGAGCAAGCAAGCCAAAAAGAAAAATGTTAGTAATTTTATTTTTATATGACAGATACATTTATAGTATTACACATATATATCTATCGCAAACTGCGTAAAGACAAAACTTCATTTTTAGTGCAAATACACACTGGTAGGGTAACTCAACAGCTTAGGAAGGATTAATGTCATATCAGAGTCTGTTTCAAGCCCTTGGCTCAAGGCACAATTTAGTGGGTAAACAGAATTTTTAGGCATAATACTAAAAGTTGTTCTTTTGCCCAACACACACTACAATTCTTAGAGGTTGTTACCCCAGGGCTTAAATTCTCATTGAGTATTTCCCTGAGTCCTGGCTTTTGGGGCTCCATCCCTATAAGGCATGTTAGGGCTTGGGGCTTCTTTGGATTAATTCTACTTTTTTTTTTTTAAGTGAAAGATGCTTCATGAAGAAGATCCACGCACCTCAGCTCACCGAGATTTCCAGTGTTGGAAATTCTACACTGCTAAGGTGAAGTGACAGGGTTGATACATTTCTTTTTGTTAAAAGAATACTAGGGGATTATAACCTCTGCTTGCTATGCTGGCAACCCTTCCTTTCTCTGGGGGTAGGCAGCCCCAGCTCTCCCCTCACTGCTGGGGAGGGCCAGGCCGAGGCGTGGCAGCCCTGGCCAGCCCCAGCTCTCTCTCCTTCCCCCCTGGCCTCCGCAGCCCACGCTTTCTCCTCCCAGCCACCAGAGGAAAGGGGGTGGCCAGGCCAAGGCCTCGCCAGGCCTGGCTCTTTCTTCCTGGCTGCCGGGGTGGGGAGGCTGGAGCAGGAGTCCAAGCCAACCCCGGCCCTACATCCTTCCCTCCCTCCCTGGCCTTGCCAGGCCCAGCTCTCTTTCCCCAGAGCACTGTGGGTTGGGCCGGGCTGAAGCCATGCCAGCCCCGGCTCTTCCCTCATGCCCCCTCGGCCTCAGCAGCCCCGGCTCTCTCCCTCTGGCTGTCATGGGGGGAAGGGAGGCCAAGGACAGGCCAGCCCCAGCCCTACCCCTTTTCCCCCTGCCTTGGCAGCTCTGGCTCTCCCCTGCAACTGCTGAGGGGTTGGGCTGGGCTGAGGCCTTGCCAGGCCATGCCAGGCACAGTGGCTGGGGGGCGGGGGGTAGGCCAAGGCCAGGCCAGCCCAGCCCTACCCTCTTCCCCTCCCGCGGCCTTGCCAGGCCTGGGTCTCTTCCCCCCAGCTGCTGGGGGGTTGGGCCGGGCCAAAGCTGTGGTGCATCAGGCCTGGTGTGAGGCTGTGCAGCTCCTGCTCCCTGAGCACAGGGAAGACTGCATGGCTCGCAGCTCCCCAGAACATGAAGGAGGGGGGAGGCCATGCGGCTGAGGATGGAGGAAGGGGCTTTAGGACGCAGAGTGATGCATGATGTCACTCTGTCGTCCCACAGGAAAAGGTTTTTATATATATACAGAAAAAATATTGTAATTTCTATACCTACTTGCAAAGAAGAATACATTGACATATTTTAAAGTGACTGAAATATAAGATACATTAATACTAACACATGGGAATTGCCACCTTGCCTGCCTCATGAGATAGATTAGAACCAGGAAAACTGGAGTCTTATTAGAGACCATTGAAATTCAGAGATTCAATGTTATCTTAAAATAATTTTTTATTGTTAGGAAAGTTTAATTCATTCAGCGTTTTCAGTTGTTCAATAAATTGAAAACATCACTGCTTCCCGCATTGGGTCATCAGTTCCCTGCTTGGTTTCTCTACCTTTGACAGGGAGAGGAAGAGAAGGCGGAGAAGGAGGACATAGTCTTGCTTTCACCTGACCTGCTGTCTCTGACCCTCAGAGAGGAAGATGCTTCGGAGAGATCCTTCTCAGAAGAGGAGATAGAAGAGAGGTTGCGAGGGGAGTCCAAGGGAAACAGACCAAGGATAAGACCTACCTAGTGTGGGAGGAGAAGAAGGGTAAGATACTACGTTACAGGAGGAGAGAAGTAAGCAAATGGGGAAACAACATAACTAGCAGAGGCAGAGAGGAATGGACAAGCCAGGAAAGGAAGAATCTTGGGGAGTGAGGGTGGAGGAAGAGTGATAAAGGGAGTCCAGAAGTGAAACATGTTATGTCAGGTGCACTCCTGAAATAATTGTAAGTGTTGAGCAAGCCTCATGGCCATCCACCAACCACATCTGAGGGTATCTGACTGTGACCCTCACCTCCACCCCCAAGGAAGGTAACAGGCAGAGAGGTAGGTCCTGAGGATAGGAAAGGATTATGGTCTATAGGAAGGTTGTGAGACTTGTTGAGATTTTGCATAGGTTCAGATAGGCATCTGAATTATGGAATATTTCTCTAAACCAGCTCTGCACTTTTGGTTTTTCCCATTTTAATCACATGTATCATACATTGGACACAGAGGGTTTTTGATGTTCTTATATGTTCTTCCAATGTAGTTATTAATAAGACCTCATAGTCCTGAGACAATCACACAATACAATAAGTGGAGCAGTGAATGAAATATCTGCAGGTTTTTAGTCTTAGAAGGAGGGGAGAATTTTAACAAGGTCCTGAAAACTATTTATGTAGAGGTCTCCAATTTATAATATTAATATTAAAAAAGCTCAAATAAACCACCACACACCACTAGCCTCATAGAGTTTGTGTGCCTGGTGTCCCATTCAGTCCCTGTTCCTTGAGGAAAAATACTCAAGTGTTTGTCCACTGTGGTTTCCAACTTGGGAAATGGTGATTCATGTAGTGTCTCTCTTTTCTCTGAGTCAATACCTGAAGGTGTTAGGCAGCATTCTGCTGGGGGAGGTGCCATTTTTTGGAAGGTACATAAAACCAAATATCATGACCTCTTAATTGGTAACTGAAGAATTGCTGGTTGGTTTTGCAGGGAAGAGCTATTAACCTCATATGGTGGACAAATACATCCCAGGTAGCTTCATCTGAAGACATCTTTGCCAAATAAAAATGATTGCTCTATATTTGAATCCATATGTATTTGCTTTTCAGTGGTGGGATGGGGTAAATGGCCAATTTCTATTCTCATTTATGCTATTAAAATCCCATTGTCTTTGGTCAGGTTGCAAAGGTGTAACTAAAAACACAATTTAACCCTCATCTGCAAAACACTTGGGATTCTCCAAGATAATGTGGTATTTCTCAGGTTCCTAAACTATGGGTCATGACCACTTGCTGATGGTTCATATAGTATATGAACATCTTGTTTTCAGCTGTGAATAACAGAATATGTGATGTGGGATATGAAATGAAATGCAAGAGTAGACTGTGTGATTAACCTTGATAAAAATGACAAAACACATTGCACTAAGGAAGACTTAAAATATGTCAGGTATACAATAACAAATAAAAGTTCCAAAGCAAAGGTGTCAGGATTTGGCTTATTATCTCTTCAGCATTGTAATTGTGCCTAGCTTTTTCCAGGCAAAAGACAGGCCCTTGACTCTTGGAGCTAAGACAGTTTGTTATTTTATTCAATAAGACTAGTATTATATCTCAAAATCTTCTTCCAATGAGTCAAATGTCATTTTACCAGAATGCAAGATGTGGAGAAAACACTGTGAACAACATAAGAATGTCAGATGTTAGTACTGTAGATTTGTAAAGACTTGTACAATAGTATCCTTTCTGAATGGAGGAAACAAAACAACCTAAAAACCTTGTATGGTTGAAATCCTCACCCCATGAAAGTCAGTGGGAGCCTTACTATTGACTTCAATGAGGTTGGGATTTAACCCATACTCAACATATTCTAACTGCATGATGACAACCTCTTGGGAAGGTTTAGGAAGGGACGTTTATGTTTAATTTCATTTACTTTTCCTGACTTTATTCTATTAACCATTAATAATACAGTATTTGCTTGCTGATGCAACAGTGGCTTGTCCTTCAAACAAGTAACAAACAGTTTCTGAAAGCTCACAGGGCATTGTCTATTTGTTCTAGCTTTCTGCATGTTACAACTTCTGGGAATTTAGTCTCAGTTGTTTTTGTAATCTTCCCAAAAATATGACTAGACCACTTCCTTAGTCACTTTAATTTGAACTTTTAAAAACTGAGTATGTCTGCAAAAGTCTAAACAAAAACCATTTGTAAAAAGTCCTCATTTTTCTCTCTCAAAAATATTTGATCCTTTATGGTCTACACCTGCATATGTATCCCCATTAATGTCCTTCTGTTTCCTTCTTGGCGACAAGTAAATCCTCCTGTCTAAAAGGACTAGCTTTCCAAATAGGAAGAAATTAGGGAAACAGCAAAACTGACTTTAAAAAATATCTGCAGGATTTTCCATTCTTACTAAGGCTGTATGAAACAGTCTGTACCAATCTTGATCTGGTCTGACTGGGACAAAACTATGGAGTAATGGAGAAATTAGAGGAATGTATTAAGTTACAAAGAAATGGAAGGCAAAAAATTTTAAATGTGCGTGCCTAAAGTTTAGCCCTTACATAAGTGTTCTGATTTTTTTAAAGCACTGAACTCTAGTGAATGCCACTGGATGTTCAGTGTGTTAGACAATTAGGCCACTTAGCCCTGATCTACACTGAGTTATTTCAAAATAACTCCCCCTATTTTGAAATAACAAGTGGAGCATCTACACTACAGGTATATCTAGACTACGTCCCTCTTTCAAAATGCTATTTTGAAAGAACGCCATGATGCGATTATGCAAATGAAGCATGGGAAATTCAAATCCTGGCTTCATTTGCAATTTTGATATGTCTAATTTACATCCCTCTTTCGAAAGAGGGATATAGTTTAGACGTACCCCATAAAGCCTGTTATTTTGAAATAAGCGGCTGTTTATTTCGAAGTAATGACTCCTGCTTTGCTTGGGGAATAAGGTTATTTCTAAATAATTGTTTTGGGAGTTATTGTTTCAAAATAAGTTATTTCAAAATAATTTCTTAGTGTAGACATGCCCTTATGTATTTAACTATGGATTTTGGGAAAAGATTTTCAAAGGTAAAAATGCCAGGTAGGTGCCTAATTCCCACCTACCTGCCAAATTTTGTGTTGCCTCATGTGGTATTTCATGCAAATGATTATATGGGCTAATTTGCAGATATATTATTATATATTATTAATATTGTACATTATTATAAACTTTAGATTTTAGCCAATGTACCCTGCCCCAGCCAGTAGTAGTTGAAGGACATATTGCTGCATGAATCTTGGCATCTTGGGCTATGTTTACATTGCATGCTTATTTTGAAATAACTCATGTTATTTTGAAATAACATAGTGCACGTCTACACAGCAAGCCTATTATTTTGAAATAATTTTGGAATAATGAGCTTCTTACATTATGAAGCGGACAGGAGCTGCAGACAGGGGAGTTTGAGAGGGAGTTTGACAGAGGGAGGCCTACGATGGTCAGGAAGACCCGCAACACCTGTGCCAGCACTGCTTCTGTCTCCTCCACCGGCGCCTGTAGCCAGACAGAACACCTGAGCATGAATGCCTCTACCGAGATCCTGTTGTGGTTTTGCAGGGACTGTGGATTGCAATTCCCACTTATTGATATCCAGGCTGGGGAGATCATCCAATGCGAAAGGTGCCTGCTGGTAGAATCTCTCAGGCAGCAGGTGGCAGAGCTACAGGAGGAGGTGGCTAGGTTGCAGAGCACCCGCATCCATGAAAAATTCCTGGACCGTGTTCATGAGGAGACAGCTGAGGTAGCTGTCCTGGTACACAAAACTGGGGACACACCACTGGTGGAGGAGGAGACGACTCAGGGTGGACAGTGGCAGCTGGGTACTTCTGGCAGCAGGCACTGCTCCACCCCTGCTCCGAACCCTCCTGCCGTGGTACTAGGAAACCGTTATGCTCTTCTTTATACAGGAGATAAGCAATCACCCCCTACACCGGAGGAGGAGAAGCCCCGTACCCCCCCAAGGCTGGGAGGTCTGCTGCCACCACTGTGAATAGGAAACGAGGGTAGTGGTGGTCGGAGACTCTCTTCTGAGGGGGACGGAGGCGCCCATCTGTCGCCCTGACATTTCATCTCGGGAGGTATGCTGTCTGCCGGGGGCCCGTATCCGAGATGTTACGGAGGCATTGTCGAGGATTATCCGGCCCTCTGACTACTACCCCATGCTACTCATCCATGTGGGCACTAATGATACTGTGAGGTGTGACACTGAGCAGATCAAGAGTGACTACAGGGCTCTGGGAGTACGGGTGAAGGAGTTTGGAGCGCAGGTGGTATTCTCTTCGATCCTTCCTGTCGAAGGTAGGGGCCCAGGCAGAGACAGGTGCATCCTGGAGGAGAATGCCTGGCTGCAAAGATGGTGTCGCCAGGAGGGCTTTGGCTTCCTCGACCATGGGATGCTATTCCAGAAAGGACTGCTAAGCAGGGATGGCGTCCACCTTACGAGGAGGGAGAAGACCCTATTTGGATACAGAATGGCTAACCTAGAGAGGAGGGCGTTAAACTAGGTTCGACGGGGACAGGTGAGGAAAGCCCACAGGTAAGTGGAGAACATTGAAACCTGGGAGATGGGTCGGAAATGGGAGGGAGCGTGGGCTACAATGGCAGAGAGAAAGGAGGGTCAGGCAAAACTGGGAGGCAAGGGCAAATCAGGATCTTAGATGCCTATATACAAATGCGAAGTATGGGAAATAAGCAGGAAGAACTGGAAGTGCTAATAAATAAGTACAATTATGACATTGTTGGCATCACAGAAACTTGGTGGGATAATACACATGATTGGAATGTTTGTATGGAAGGGTACAACTTGCTCAGGAAGGATAGACAGGGAAAAAAGGGAGGAGGTGTTGCCTTATACATTAAAAATGAACACACTTGGAGTAAGGTGGAGATGGACATAGGAGACGGAAGTGTTGAGAGTCTCTGGGTTAGGCTAAAAGGGATTAAAAACAAAGGTGATGTCATGCTAGGAGTCTACTACAGGCCACCTACCCAGGTGGAAGAAGTGGATGAGGCTTTTTCAAACAACTAACAAAATCATCCAAAGCTCAAGATTTGGTGGTGATGGGGACTTCAACTATCCAGATATATGTTGGGAAAATAACACTGCAGGGCACAGACTATCCAATAAGTTCTTGGACTGCATTGAGACAACTTTTTATTTCAGAAGGTTGAAAAAGCTACCAGGGGAAGCTGTTCTAGATTTGATCCTAACAAATAGGGAGGAACTGGTTGAGAATTTGAAAGTGGAAGGCAGCTTGGGTGAAAGTGATCATGAAATCATAGAGTTCACAATTCTAAGGAAGGGTAGAAGGGAGAACAGCAAAATAGAGACAATGGATTTCGGGAAGGCGGATTTTGGTAAGCTCAGAGAGCTGATAGGTAAGGTCCCATGGGAATCGAGACTGAGGGGAAAAACAACTGAGGAGAGTTGGCAGTTTTTCAAACGGACATTAAGGGCCCAAAGCAAGCTATTCGATGTGTCGGAAAGATAGAAAATACGGCAAAAGACCGCCTTGGCTTAACCACGAGATCTTGAATGATCTAAAAATAAAAAGGAGTCATATAAAAATGGAAAGTAGGACAAATTACAAAGGATGAATATAGGCAAACAGCACAGGAATGCAGGGGCAAGATTAGAAAGGCAAAGGCACAGAATGAGCTCAAACTAGCTACGGGAATAAAGGGAAACAAGAAGACTTTTTATAAATACATTAGAAGCAAGAGGAAGACCAAGGAGAGGGTAGGCCCACTGGTCAGTGAGGAGGGAGAAACAGTAACAGGAAACTTGGAAATGGCAGAGATGTTCAATGACTTCTTTGTTTCACTGAGAAGTCTGTAGGAATGCCTAACGTAGTGAATGCTAGTGGGAAGGGGTTAGTTTTAGAAGGTAAAATAAAAAAAGAACAAGTTAAAAATCACCTAGAAAAGTTAGATGCCTGCAAGTCACCAGGGCCTGATGAAATGCATCCTAGAATACTCAAGGAGCTGATAGAGGAGGTATCTGAGCCTCTAGCTATCATCTTTGGAAAATCATGGGAGACAGGAGAGATTCCAGAAGACTGGAAAAGGGCAAATATAGTGCCCATTTATAAAAAGGGAAATAAGAACAACCAAGGAAACTACAGACCAGTTAGTTTAACTTCTGGGCCAGGGAAGATAATGGAGCAAGTAATTAAGGAAATCATCTGTAAACACTTGGAATGTGGCAAGGTGATAGGGAAGAGCATGGATTTGTAAAGAACAAATCATGTCAAACCAATCTGATAGCTTTCTTTAATAGGATAACGAGTCTTGTGGATAAGGGAGAAGCAGTGGATGTGGTATACCTAGACTTTAATAAGGCGTTTGATACGGTCTCGCATGATATTCTTATCAATAAACTAGGTAAATACAACTTAGATGGGGCTACTATAAGGTGGGTGCATAACTGGCTGGATAACCGTACTCAGAGAGTAGTTATTAATGGTTCACAATCCTGCTGGAAAGGCATAACAAGTGGGGCTCCGCAGGGGTCTGTTTTGGGACCGGCTCAGTTCAATATCTTCATCAACTATTTAGATATTGGTATAGAAAGTACGCTTATTAAGTTTGCAGATGATACCAAGCTGGGAGGGGTTGCGACTAATCTGGAGGATAGGGTAATAATTCAAAATGACCTGGACAAATTGGAGAAATGGTCTGAGGTAAATAGGATGAAGTTTAATAAAGACAAATGCAAAGTGCTCCACTTAGGAAGGAACAATCAGTTTCATACATACAGAATGGGAAGCGACTGTCTGGGAAGGAGTATGGCAGAAAGGGATCTAGGGGTTATAGTGGACCACAAGTTGAATATGAGTCAGCAGTGTGATGCTGTTGCAAAGAAAGCAAACATGATTCTGGGGTGTATTAACAGGTGTGTTGTGAGCAAGACACGAGAAGTCATTCTTCCGCTCTACTCTGCGCTGGTTAGGCCTCAGTTGGAGTATTGTGTCCAGTTCTGGGCACCGCATTTCAAGAAAGATGTGGAGAAATTGGAGAGGGTCCAGAGAAGAGCAACAAGAATGATTAAAGGTCTAGAGAACATGACGTATGAGGGAAGACTGAAGGAATTGGGTTTGTTTAGTTTAGAAAAGAGAAGATTGAGAGGGGACATGATAGCAGTTTTCAGGTATCTAAAAGGGTGTCATAAAGAGGAGGGAGAAAACATGTTCATCTTGGCCTCTGAGGCTAGAACAAGAAGCAATGGGCTTAAACTGCAGCAAGGGAGGTTTAGGTTGGACATTAGGAAAAAGTTCCTAACTGTCAGGGTAGTCAGACACTGGAATAAATTGCCCAGGGAGGTTGTGGAATCTCCATCTCTGGAGATATTTAAGAGTAGGTTAGATAAATGTCTATCAGGGATGGTCTAGACAGGATTTGGTCCTGCCATGAGGGCAGGGGACTGGACTCGATGACCTCTCGAGGTCCCTTCCAGTCCTAGTATTCTATGATTACTATTATTAATGTACAATATTAATAATATATAATAATGTATCTGCAAATTAGCCCATATAATCACTTCTGTAACCCTCATTTCATGAGGAATAAGGGAAGTTGAAGGAAGGGTGTTCTTCCTTTGACTTCCTGCTATGCAGACAGCACCAAAGGCCAAGTTAAGCTATTTCAGCTTCAGCTATGCAATTAACGTAACTGAAGTTGCATATCTTAATTCGACTTTAACCCACAGTGTAGATGTACCCTAGGATGCTGGAACAGAGAGTGTCTACTGGTGGTTTTTTAGATTGCTGGGATATGTGGTGGATGACTGGCAATGCTCAGGAGTCTCCAGTAACTGGGGTGATGGGTGCTGTCTAGAGATGGTGTCTGGGATTGGGGAATGGGTCCTGTGGTTGGGAGGCTGTTGGAGTTGAATAGTGCTGATGCAATCCATGCACCTTCTGGGTGTGGCGTACTCTAGGATGTCTGGAAGTAATGGAGTAGGTAGGTGAGTTGGTGCGGTCTGGGCGGGCAGCTGGGAGATGATGTCTGGGCTCTCTCGGGAAAATAAATATCTTATTTTCTTTTTTCTGTAGGTGGAATTAGATATATCACCATAACACATTTTATTATGTCCCACTCCATTTTTGTTCATTTTGTTTGGTCTACGGTTACATGAGAAATAATAATGGGTAGAAGTAATAAGGATAAAGAGGGACTAAGGATGTACATTATGCTATTATATAACCCAATTGTCAGTGTGTTGTGAATTTCCTTCTGTGGCTGTTCTACAGGGGATATGGGTCCATTACAGCTCCTGCCTACAGAGCCTGACTGTCTAACTCAAGCTGTGGAAACCCTTATTTTTAGCTCTTTATGATTTACTTCAGTCCCAGGTGTCTGCTAGGTTGATGGTTATAACAGCAACGTAAGTGAGATTCTTTGAAATTGACTGATCCCTAGGCAGAAAGGCGATTATGAGGACAGGTAAGTTACCACATAAGACTATAAGGGACTGGTTTTTGTTGTTGTTGCCTGAGCTAGACTTGTTTGTTAGTTGTTTAAAAATCATTTTAAACAAACTGTATAATTAAATTCCTAACAAACAATGGCTGGTTTTGCACTCAAGTCTTATTTTGACTGGGTCTCTGGAATCCATATAATACCATTAGGATTTTCATGGCTTTAACCCTGGCTTCAACCACACATCCACTCACAACGTGTGGCAAGGAAGAAGCTCTTCTCCTTTAGATTCCTTGTAAGCACTGATTTCTTTCATCTACCTTTCTTCTACTAGCACTGCTCTTGTGTCTCACATTACGACCCTGTAATATCACTCACAGTTATTTGAAACAAATATTAAAAAATCCACCACATTTAGAAAGAATCAAAAAAGGCTCCCATGAGTACTAAAAGAAATGTAGCAAACCAATATGCTCATTTTCTTTCCTTTCATGCTGCATCCTTTATTTTGTCTGTTTTGATGCTCTATTTAATATGTCTAGACAGATGTATTATACCACACCATATCATAGAACAGAAGTAGTTTTAAAATCCTTAACTGAAGTATTTGGGACAAGGAACTTGTTTTACATGTCTGAAAAATATCAGGCAAAGATATGGTGCCATGTCAACAGTAACAAGCCAAGATTTTTAAAAGTTTCAAGAGCTTTACAAAGCTCTGAGGTTCAAATACACTTACAAAAATTGGACTTCCCCAACCATATTTTAAAATTAACCTGCTCCTTGTCAATCACTGGGCTGACCACTTCACAGATCACTTATGAATTCAGTTATCGTGATTGTACATTTAACTCTTATGTTGCAGTGGCACAAGATACATCAATCAGTTTGAGATAATTTGATGTTGATGGGTTAAAAATACATTCTGCTATGTCTGATCTCCTTTCCAGTGTTGCCACAGAAGAACTGTGACTTGGCAGCACTGAAATGTACAGTATTAGTAGAAATTCACCAGAGATTTATACAAGGATGACAAAATGGCGTTTCCAACTCCACAGCTTTGTCTGCTTGTTTAAAACCAGTATCTGCAGAGCCATTATATTTCTTTGGGAACCTTGTCAAACTTCCTAGTTTCTGGGAATTGTTACATTATTTTCGGAACTCTTCCATCCTTCTGAGGTTGTCTTAAGTTGTCTGAAAAGGAAATTTTAAACATGCTGCTTTGATTTTTGTACCTTAACCTTTTTATTCTAACATTTCCAAGTGTGCTTTTTGAGTCTCCATATACAGGGAGCATCAAATTTCCAAAAAAATCCCTTCAGTGTCAAATGAATTTTCCATATAGAAAGTTCAGCCATGAAGACTGTCCCTAGAAACAAGAGCTACAAAGCTAAGGATTTTGCGTGGATTTAAAACAATATTGTTTCCCACTGAAGTGTTGAGAAAGTGATACTCCCCAAAGCTGTATAATAGCTATTGAGCAGATTGGGTTGGATTTATTCTCAGCTCTGATAACCAAAATCAGTGTACATGAGAGTTTTTGATAGTGAAAGAACTGTATTTAGGTTTCATTACTAAGACATTTGCAATACTCTCTAGTCCTAGTTACAAGGACAGCACGTCTGAAAAAGCAACAGAAAAAGCTGTTTGTTATCTCTGTACAAACAGAGCCTTTGTCACTTGTCCATAGCACTCTTTGTATCATATCAAAAGAAGTGATACATTATTTTTTCAAGTACAATGTTATCTTAATATGCTAAATGTTCATATGTTAACCTTTTTAGCAGCCAGAGGAGATATGCTGATATAGGGAAAAAAAGACTAGGAAGAATTTATGCACTCATAGCTGGTTGTTCTTTTTAGTTTCCTTGAGATTTGGCTCAGGATACTGAGGGAGAGTCAAAGCAAGCAAGCAAGAAAGAAACATTCCTATTCCAGTTCTCAGAGTCATTACAAAATTCTAGCATATACAGTACATGTATACAACTGATAAATTGTCCTTATTTAGTTTTTTTTTTCATAAAAATACTAATACAAAAATGTTAAATGTCTCTTTACACAGAATTTTCACAACCTCCTGGTCCTCCACGTTATGTTACAATGATAAAGAATCACCGAAAATAGCTATCTTCTAACATCAAAGAAGATATTTTATGGTATGAAAGGAATCCGTGTTCTTTATTAAGCTACTTTTGGCTTGCTCTGTTTCATTGTAGAGTTCCCGCCCAATCCTCTTCCCATCACAGACTAAAGGAAACATCTTGAAAGCTATTTTCTCTCTCTTTCGCTGCTGCTTTTCATAATGCCATGGGGTAGCAACTGGCTTCCATAGAAATGACTAAGTGGCAAAAGCAGAACATAAAAGGAGAGGAGCAGAGGTTCATTTGCAGTTTTCTCACTCAAATAAAAAGCAGTCCACAAAATGAGGATTATTTGAGAGCTCTTTCGAGATGCCTTCCTCAGATAGTGGTCTCCTGGATGCTTCTCTCCCCAGAATCCATCAATGTCACCTTAGGCGCCACAGAAGTCACTTGAGAACAGTGCAAGGCTAATGTCAGTGCTTAGATGGGCGTGTGCTCTACCCGACATCGGTGGATTGGTTCAGAAGAGGAACATGCTGTCAGTTTCTCCTTCAGGTCACACACTGCAATGTGCCATATTCATTGGGGGGAATAAAGGACTGGGCTTGACGCCCAAACTCACATATTCACATTGTACATCCCCTAAAAAGACTTGCTTGCCCCTTTACTACTGTGTAAACCTACAGCCTCATTCCCTCTTCATGCTTCTCTCAGGGGACTGCCAAAGTACCACCTCTACAAGCTTAATTAATCTATTCCTAGCTGTCAGTCTCCTCCAGAGGAAGCAAATGGAGCTATTTAGTAAGAATGTGTTCTTGTTCCAATTACATCTAGTCATTTCTTAGAAAAAATCTGTATGACAAGCTCATACTATGAAAATACTGGATTTTTTTTCACAACATGGAGTATGATTGCTCCAGTACAGTCTTTTAAATTAAAATTGTTCTCTGAGGATGTACAATTGCCTAATACTATATATTCCTGATTCAGTACTGGTAAAAGCACCTTGTGTAATGTAAAGTAATGTGAGAGTGTTAAATGTTGACTTGGTTAGTAGTCTCACATTTAGAAGCATGCCAAGCTACTACCCAGAGATTTTGTAGCAGAACTATCAGATTTAATGCACATTGAAAAATCTTTCTCTATAGCATGGTTCCCCTTCAAAGTCTCAGCTACTAAACTGTTTCTACAGCAAATTTTAGAAGGAGTTTGATTTTTTTCACTTTCATTCTCCAGCGTGTTGGAGGAATACTTTTAAATTGGACTCTTAGGACTTATTTTTACATTTTTATTACAAAATTAGACTGTCTTGGGCCAGTTCTATTGAATTACAGTTACTGCTACTTTTTTTTAAATGAATAAAATTGCTATACAAGTCCCCTAATACAAAATTGTTACATAGACAAACAGATTTAGAAACAATTTAAATAAAAAGATGTGCATTATTATACCTTTCTTTGGTGAAGGAAAAGAGAAAGCCCTTAAAGTGATTCACTAGCTACTGTTAGGCCTCTCTGGCCGTGTCCAAACTATACCCCTCTGTCGGCAGAGGGATGTAAATTAGACGTATAGAAAGTGCAAATGAAGTGGAGATTTAAATATCGCACGCTTCATTTGCATAATGGCAGCCACCGCTTTTTTTCGAAACAGGGCTTTTCGAAAAACAACGGCACTTTAGACAGACATTTTTGACAGAAATGCCCCGTTTCGAAAGATCCTGTACTCCTCAAAAAATGAGGAGTGTGTCTAGACTACAGGCTTTTTTAAAAAAGTGGCCTTTTTTTGAAAAAGCTTCCCCTGCATCTATACTGCTGCTGCGTTCTTTCAAAGGTAAATCGAAAGAACGCAGCAGTTTTTTCAACCGTGGAAAACCTCATTTTATGAGGAATAACGCCTTTTTTCGAAAGTGCTCTTTCGAAAAAATGCGTTATGTAATGCAAACTGTGCTTTTTCGAAAGAGAGCATCCAGACTGCCTGGGTGCTCTCTTTTGAAAAAGCAGCTCACTTTTTTGAAAGTACTGGCTGTAGTCTAGATGCTCACTTTCAAAAGAGGCTTGTAGTCTAGATGTACCCAAACTGCGGGTTTTTTTCGAAAAGCCCCGTTTCGAAAAAAAGCGGTGGCCACCATTATGCAAATGAAGCATGGGATATTTAAAGCCTCACTTCATTTGTACTTTCGATACGTCTAATTTACATCCCTCTGCCGACAGAGGGGTGTAGTTTAGATGTAGCCAGTCTGTGTATTACCATCACTAATAGTCAATGGAGCTTGCAAAGGCAATAATTGGACAAAAATAAGAAAAGCTATTAATGCCGAGATTGCACTCATCAATTAAAAACAAATCAGAGAAGGAACTAAGAAAAGAATGCAATAGCACTCTTTTCCCTATTAATTGCTGACATAAGAGCAATGTAACCATTATAACACAATCAATTCATGAAATAAGAAACAATGAAATATACTTTCAAATTGTTTTGAAAGACAGTGGTGCACACAGAGTAAAACTTATTCAAATGAACAACAAATAAAGAGATGTGGTGGTAAAAATATAATCTCTATATCTGGCTAAAGTGACTCTCTCCTCAGACCTTATGCTACCATTGCTCCCAGCTAACTTCAAGACACCACCAACTTCCTGAGAAAACTACAATCCATTGGTGATCTTCCTGAAAAAAAAATCATAGCCACTATGGATGTAGAAGCTCTCTATATCAACATTCTACACAATGATGGATTACAAACCTTCAGAACCTGTATCCCAGATGTTACCATGACACAACTGGTTACTGAACTTTGTGCTTTTTTTCTTACCCACAACCATTTCAGATTTAGAGCCAATCAGGGCTGGATTACCCAATAGGCAGACTAAGCATGTGCTTAGGGCACCAGCAAAGCAGGGGTACCAAAAAAAAAAGAAGAGATTTTATGGTATAGTATTGTTTTTATTTTGAATTACATATGGGGGGGCACCATAATCTTTTCAGTGCTTAGGGCCTCTAAAGGTCTTAATCCGGCCCTGGGGCCAATTTATACCTTCAAGTCAGAGGCACTGCCATGGGTAGTTGCATGGCCCCACAGTACACCAACATTTTTATGTCTGACTTAGAACAACACTTCTTCAGCTCCCATCCCAACTTTCCCTCCTCTGCGTACACTGCATTGATTACTATCTTCTTCATCTGGACCCATGGAAAGGAGCCCCTTGAAGAATTCCACCAGGATTTCAACAATTTCCACTCCACCATCAATCCCAACCTGGTCCAGTCCACACAGGAGATCCACTTCTTGGACACTACAGTACAAATAAGTGATGGTCACATAAATACCACTCTATACTGAAAACCTACTGGCCACTATACTTATTTACACGCCTCCAGCTTTTACCCAAAACACATCACACAATTCGTTGTCTATAGCCAAGCCCTAAGATACAACTGCATTTGCTTCAATCCTTCAGATAGAGACAAACACCTACAGGAGCTCTATCAAGCATTCTTAAAACTACAATACCCACCTGGAGAAGTGAAGAAACAGATTGATAAAGCCAGAAGAATGCCCAGAAGTCATCTAATACAGGATAGATCCAACAAAGAAAGCAATTGAACACTGCTAGCCATTACCTAAAGTCCCCAGCTAAAACCTCTCTTACACATCATCTAGGATCTACAACCTATTATAGATGATGATCTCTTGCTCTCACAGACCTTGGGAGGCAGGCCAGTCTTTGCTTACAGACAACCCTCTAATCCAAGACAAATACTTGCCACCAACTTCAAACCTCACAACAGGAACCTTTCCCTGCAACAAACCCCATTGCCAACTCTGTCCGTACATCTACCCAGTGCTTTTTTTGTAATGGTACACACCGGTACGGTGTACCGCCACCTTTTTTTGGGAGCACTCGCTTTCCCCTGGCACAGCCCCCTGCCAGCCTTGGGAGCACTCGTGCCACGCTGCTTTCCCCCAGCACAGCCCCCAGCCTGACTGACTCCTTCTGTAGGAACAGCAAGATGAAAAATTTGCTTTTTGCTTATGCGCATGCGTATGTTGACATGATATAGGAAGAAGGGTGGGAGAGGCATTTTTCAAATTTACTTTCCTCAAGAAATTAGTACTGGCAAAAAAACATTTTTAAATAAAAAAAGCACTGCATCTACCCTAGTGTCACCATCATAGGACCTAACTGCATCAGCTATACCATCAAAGGCTCATTCACATGCAAATCTATTAGTGTAATATATTCCATCATGTGCCAACAATGCCCTTCTTGCCATGTATATTGAACAAACCAGACTGTCTCTATGCAAAAGAATAAATGGACACAAATCAGACATTAAGAATGGCAACATCCAAAAGCCAGTGGAGGAGCACTTTAGCCTACCTGGGCACACATTTTCAGACTTGCAAGTTGCTATTCTCAGACAGAAAAACTTCAAAAACTGACTGCAGAGAGAATCTGATGCGCTGGAATTCATAGGCAAATTTGACACCCTGAACCAAGGTCTAAATCAATGGTTCCCAACTGCTAGTCCATGAACCACTGGCTGCCAGGCCTCGGTGCCTGTTGGAGCTCAAGCTGGCTGTTCACAGCATCTCAGCTTAGGCAGCCATGGTGGCTGAAACGGTGGCAGGAGGAGGTGGAGCAGGAGGTGCCTCCCCCCTCTGCGCTTGGGGAGACACGCTTGGGGAGAGAGGAGGCGCAAAGGAGCATGTGCACCACCAATGGCTGCTCCCCCTACCTGTGTGGCTGCTTTTGCCACCAGCGATACTGTGTCAGCAGCAGCAGGAGCAGGAGGCACCTCCCTAGGGCTCCATGCTCCCTCCTCACCCAGGTGGCCACTTTTGCCAGCGGCGGCGCTGGGGATGAGGTGGTGGCAGGAGGAGGCAAAGCAGGAGTCGCTTCCCTCCCCCCTCAGTAATGGCGGCCAGTTGGGCGGTGTGCTCCCTCCCCAACCCATGGGGACATAAGACATGCTTGGGGAAGAATATGCAAATATGCAAATACAATGTTACTGGTCTACCTGAAGTTTGTGAATGGCATAAAAAAGGTTGGGAACCACTGGTCTAAATAAACACATGGGCTATGTCTACACTCACGGCTTCTTGTGTGAGAAATATGCAAATGAGGCTAAGCGTGGAATATCGCCAAGCCTCATTTGCATACCTAATGAGCCACCATTTTTGCAGAAGAGGCTCTTGCACCAGAAGAAGCTGTCTACACTGCCCCTTCTTACGCAACAAAAACCCTCTTGCACAATGCCACTACGTTGATTATTTTCAGGAATAACGGCATTGCGCAAGAGGGTTTTTGTTGTGCAAGAAGGGGCAGTGTAGACAACTCCTTCTGGCGCAAGAGCCTCTTCTGCAAAAATGGCGGCTCATTAGGTATGCAAATGAGGCTCGGCGATATTCCACGCTTAGCCTCATTTGCATATTTCTCACGCAAGAAGCCGCGAGTGTAGACATAGCCATGGAGTGGTTCTTACATTACAATAGGTAATTTCCCATTCAGGTACTCTCACCTTCTCACCACAGTTGGAGATTAGGCAAATCCATTCTGATTTAATTAACTCTCTTGTCACGCTCCCATTTCTGTATCCTTTCCCCCCCTTCCCCTCTTTCTGACTGTCTTTTTCTTCAGCATCTGAGGCCATTTCTCAACTTGCTGGAGGATAGATGCTCTGTCAATCGATCCTCTTAGGTTCGATTTAGTTGGTCAAGTAAGGACATGCTAAATTGAATGCTGATGGCATTCCTGTCAGCATCGATACTCTTTGTTGCAAGGATTAAGAGAAGTTGATGGGATCATTTCTCCCATCAGCCTCCCACTGTGGGTCCATCCCAGAAAATCAGTGCAAGGTACTTTGGCTCGAGCTACACAATTCACGTAGCTGGTATTATATATCTTGCATCAATTTTCTCTGCTAGTGTAGACCTGACCCGAGGAAGTGAGTTGTAGCTCATGAAAGCTTATGTTTTAATACCCTAATATATTTGTTAGTCTTTAAAGTGCCACTGGACTCCTTGTTTTTGCTAAAACAGACTGACACGACTACCTCTCTGAAAGCTCTAATTCTTTGTCACTCTGTTCCCTTTCTCAACCATGTGAAGATTTATAACTGTTCTCAGTGAACTTGTAAGTGGAGAGCAATAGCTCAAGCACTTTCATCACATAGAGTTCTGAGCCGGTACCCTTCAGAAGCCACCTAGCTCCATTATCGGAACTCTCTTCACTATAATAAAATTGACAATAATGTAACTGATGTAGCATCTTTCAGATAAGTATCTCAATAAACGCTGCAAATGCTAGTGATTTCAGCCTTGCAATGCCCTGATGAGTTAAGTATATATTGTTCTAATTTTAAAGATTAGAAAATGGGTATACAGGTAAGTTAAATTTCTTGCCCAATGTCATGCAGGAAACCTATACACTGATAAAACCCAGATCTTTTGCCTCCTAGTTTTTGTGCCTTAACCACAAGCCTGTGTTTCTTGCATGAAACAGATTCATGACCCTATTACTAAATTCAAGAAACACAACTGAGTGTTTAACAATACATTTGAAAGTTTAATTCAAAATAGCATTGTTGATACAGCCAAGTATTACAGTTGATTACTGCATATGCTCTTGTTTTTGACATTGCAGATCTCATTGTACAGATAGACAGTGGCTGATTATTGGGCAAATGGCACCAGACAAAATCCTATTGACTTAATAGAAAGACATTGTAAACAGTGGTTTGCTTATTTGTCTCAGATGGTGTGTCTGAAAAGATCACATTTTGATCGATGACTGTTAGCCAGGATGGGCAGGGACGGTGTTTGTAGCCTCTGTGTGCCAGGAGCTGGGAATGGGCAATAGGGACGAGATTACTTAATGATTACCTGTTTGTCCATTCTCTCTGAAGCACCTGCCATTAGCCACTCTCAGAAACAAGATACTTGTCTATGTGGACCTTTGGTCTGACCTAGTATGGCTTTTTTATGTTCTAACAGAAGGTACTTGTCTGAAGAAATTTAGAAGCTTTTTCTGGACTGTAGTGATAGAACAAATGCTTCTTCAAAATGCTTATGTAGCACAATATAACTTTTTAAAAACAACTGATCAGTGACATTTCACACATCAAAGACACTCATCTCTCAAATAAAAATGAAAAAGTCATTAAGTTTTGCCTGGATCACAACAAAGACTGTATCAAAACAAGTACAAATAATACCTAATTTTCAGAGATACTGAGAACCAATGACTTCTATTGACTTCATAATAGACTTGTGGCCGATCCCAAGATGTGTTTAATTTGTTTGCAGTGTTTCGTACGCACATTATTATTTCTCTGTATTAATATGCACTCATGTCTCCTTATTTATATGCATCTTCCTCACCAATTAATACTGCATAAAAGGCAGATAGTTGAAATCATTTTATTTCATCCTGCTGCACAGGGCCTGCCCACAATATTTTGGAACCTGAGGCAGGGAGCTCAAATGATGCCCCCATACCCCCTCGCTTGGGCCAAAACTTTGAAAGATCTCAATTCTGCCTTCTTCCTGTTCTACTCCTCTCATGGTACTGCTCTGCTATCTACCCCAGTAAAGGAGAACTAACAGCAGCAGACACAATTTTCTACGCTCTGGGTCCTACACAGTCTGGCACCTGAGGTGGCCACCTCAGTTCGCCTCATGGTAAGGCCAGCCCTGCTGCTGCACTGACTCCAGGAGCCCTCTGTGTTGCATTGAGCATTGTTTTGAGTAGGTCAGAAGACTTTCCCAATTTTCCCATGTGAATTCTGTGAAATGTAGTAAAATATTAAGTTACCAACTGAGTCATCACTATATTTTCTGCATGATTTTTCTTCAGTACATTGGACCACAAAGTCTCCTTAAAAAAAACCAAAACACGATTGTAATTACCTTAGGGTACATGATGAGAGTGATCCTTAGAAAAACCAGTTAGGTTACACCTTTGAGAGATGTATTGGCTGGACATAACTGAAATTACTTTATCTGAACATCTTATTCCAAAATTAATGATACAACAAAAGAACTGAATGTAACTATGAAAGAATTTATGTGAATGGGAATCACAGATGTGAAAGTGGGTGATGTTGCTTGTCAGATTTTTAGGGATGGGAAATTTCTCCTGGTCGTCTAGATCAGGGGTGGGTAATAATTTTTGAAGGGAGCCACTTCATCAATTTCAGAAGTGGTCACGGGCCATCCCGGAAGGGGCGGGGTGTTGGGCAGAAGGGGTGGGATCAGGAGACTTTGCATGATCCCCCCGCCCACAGACCCTGATTGGCTTGGCGGTGGGGGGAGTGCGTGAAGTCTTTGCCTGCTGTCCCCACCCTGTCAAGGGCATGTGGTGCCTATAGAGAACTACCAGATGTTCAAAATAGCTGGTGCTTGCCTCTAGGCACTGTGTGCCCCTGGCAGTGGGAGGAGATTTCACGTGCTCCCTCCACCCCCAGGCCAATTAAGGCCTAGGGACAGGGGAATGCATGAAGCCTTTGCCCTCCACCCCCACCCTGCCAGGGGCATGCAGTGCCTAAAGAGAAGTGCCAGATGTTTTGAACATCTGGCAGTTCCCTCAGGTGCCATGCACCCCTGGCAGGGGGAGGAGACTTCATGCTCTCCCCCATCCCCAGGTCTCAGTTGGCCTGGGGGTGGGAGAGTGGCAGAGTGGATCCTGCCCGCGGAGACTGTCCTGCCCACTCCTGGAGTACAGGGTCTGGGAGGGGGTTGTAACCTGGGTCAGGAATGCAGGAGGGGGGTGCAGGGATTTGGGCTATGACCATGAATAGTGGATTAGGGTGCAGGGTCTGGGAGGGGGTTGTGACTTGAGAAGGGTGTAAGAGGAGATGTAGTGTCTAGAAAGGTGTATAGGGGCTGGAGCAGGGGTGCAGAAGGTTTGGGTTACATGGGGTAAGGGTGCAGGAGGGGGAGAGGTTTGGGGAAGGAAGCGGGAGGAGTGCCAGAGGAAGACTCTGGCTGGGAGACCTTACCTGGGTGGCTCCCAGCCAGCAGCCCAGCAGGTTCCTTTGCAGGGTTAACATGCTCTGAAATGCCATTTTGGGCACAAGTGCCATTTTGTGAGTGCCAACAACAACAGGAACTCCATTTTGGCCACCCTTCTTCTCCCTCCTTTTCCCGCCCTTTTTGTGTTTTGGCGGGAAATCCAACAGACATGTGATCATAGTCTGCCTGGCAACAGCAGGTTACTTAAGGGCTGCCTCTGGGCTGCCCATCTGAGTGGCAGAGTGCAGGAGTCATTCAGATGGGTACGCCAGGTCCACACATAATAGGTTTAGGGTTGTGGGAGGTACACTTGCATGCAAGGAGTGAACATCCATCTGTCACTCCTCTCCGGTCAGGACACACTTGCACCCATGACGGCGCAGGGGAAAAGGGTTTGTTAGGCCAAACAGATCCAGCTGAAGGAGGATCCAGCTGTTCTGATCCTGCTGTTCCAGATGTCTAAGATCGAGTCCGGAATCCAGGCACTGTCATGAAGGTCCCAAAGCTGCGAGACATGGTACTTGCCCTGTGACATTCCTCCGGTTTCCTGGGTCCTTGTACTTACCTTAAGTCACAGTCAAGCCTGGACACTATTGTTCTGTGTCCAATAGTGGGGTCCTATTTTCATTCCTATTTATACTTACCTTGTTTACTGTTCAATAAATCCTTGTTACCTTTGGGGAAGACTTAATAGCTCCCAATGATAGATGTGGGTTTGGGGACGGGCCTGAAAGCCAGGTTAGTTTAAGATCATTAGTTTTCTGGCTAACACCTTAACCAGTGTCCCTGCCTTTCATGCCCTGTACTGCTCCCTGCAGATACAGAAGCATGTGGCCCCGCAGCAGCTGGCTTTGCTGTGTGCTGAGCAGGGGTGGGGCAGCAGGGAGCCAGCTGAGGATCTCATTGGCCAGATCCTGCAGCTTGGCAGGCTAAATCAGGCCTGCAGAGCATATTTTTTTTGCCAGCCCTGATGTACAGAGAGAAAATTCTAATGAGATACTCTTTTGTAAACTGGTTTGAGACATATATAGTGTATATTATTTTTTTATTATTAAAAAAGAAATTCTAGTTTACACTAATAGCCCTTTATTTGAAAATTATTAAATAAATTATTTAAAATCTGTTACAGTTTTTTATTATAAAATTACAAATATGCATATTTTAACTACAAATGGACCTGTAGCCAAACTAGAACACCATAGCTAAACACCACCTAAAATGCACCTATGTATGTATGTGTTTTTTTCAGAGTTCAGCAATTGATCCAGATCCAAATTTTACAGTTTTGGTCCATGGTGGATTTTATGACATGTCATAGATTTACACATCTATTACATGTTTTAAATTCAAATGGCTATTTATTGCAGAAGTTAATGTTGACTAAGGTCAAGTGGTATTTTTGAAAAAGTGGTGTTTAAAAATAGCTGTTTAAACATAAAATTAGCTTCTTAATGTTATGTTCTAGGTTACTGAAATCTCCTTATAACAGAGCATGATGACTCAGTAATAATGTCATATTATAAATTTTACTGATCACATTTGCACATTGTAGGCATCTTCTTAATGTCAGTTAGCTTCCCCTAGATCGTATAACAGTTACCATGAGGCTCAGTATAAAACATGGGAAGGATTATCTGGAAGGAATCTCTTCTTTGGCTCTTTGGTAGTTCTGGTCAGGCATCTAGAGGACATTACAGTTATTACTTTTCATAGCAATTTTAATAAATTCCTTTGATGTGAATTCAGGGGAAGTATCTTTGATTTCCCAGAGTCCCAATCCAAGTATTTAAAAATACTTTAAATCCTTCTTAAAATGTTAGCCACCATAAAGAAAACATACTTCAGTAGTTTACACTAATAGGGCTGCACAAACCAGTATTAATATTATTGTAAATTGTAATGTTTTGGAGTAATTACTGCAGAACTGTAGTATTTTTATAAATGTTTCCTCACAATTAACCTGATATGCCACTTTGGTGGGATGATTAAAATGATGGTAATTGTAGCATTATGAAACAGAGAGTGGGAGTGTAATAATGTAACCAGTCTTTACAGTTCAGTTGTTCCTAGATTAAAACTGGCAGCCTCAGGACTGTGTATAAAAACATCTATAATAGCTGCTCTCCTGATCTGAAGGAGGGAAGTGACTAGTGATTTGTTTAAAAAAAAAGGGGGTGATGGTGGAAGGAAAGGAAATCTACCACATTTAAGAGATTCTCATTAATTCTTTGCAGGGTGTAAAAATTACCTCATTTTAAAAAATTAGATCAAACAGGGCTTATGTGAGCAAATCAGTCATTTGCATTTATTTGTGTGTTAAACAAATTCTTTTCCAGACAATTAACCTAAAGCATGTTCATTAACTAACAGATTAGTCAACTGTTCAATTAACTGTTAACACTGAATTGATACATAGTTACATCAGAGCCTTTAATGCCCTGTATCTGTGGTGCTGAAGCTGACCAGAGCAGGGTTGCTGTGCTATCATTAATTCATAACCAGAATTAGACTGTTGTCTGAATAATTAAACGGTATATCAGTTTAGTGTGAGTGGTTTCAGAGAGCTGTATTTTTAAGGGCTGTTTGCTATCAGTTACTAATGACTTTTTAAGACAGGAAATTGCCTGAAAGTCCATTAGCCATACCAATAAGAGTTTAATGTAAAAGTCTCAGTCAGTACATACATGACAAAAATTCTAATGTGGAATTGTTTGCTTTATTTAAAATATACCAAGTTGCAAGTATTCCATAGGAATTTAAGGCCAAATCCTGATCAACTTTGAGCTTATGCACAGCTCAAAATGGGAGCAATCAGATATATTTATGCCCTCATAATCCTAGGATTGTTTGGGAGCTGGGGTCAACCTACAGCACAACTTAGAGCAGCCTTAGGCTAAAAGTTTCCAAACCATCATTCTGGTAAACTGTTGATGACTGAGCACAGTGGTGCTCCAGTCAGGTTTCTAACAGCTACCAAAAGTTGAGTCTCCAGGTAGTCACTTAAACAGGATTTAAAGCTACTGATTTTGACCACAGCATGACAAATCAGTCTTAACAGGCACCAGGGATGCTTTTGCTCTTTATTAGTGAGATGCTGAATTTATGTAGGTGTTTGGCAATATGGAGGACTGTATTACAGTTCTGTACACTGAGGCTATGTCTACGCTGCAGGCTTTTGCTGGCAGAGTATGCTAATGAAGTGCTCATTAGCATTTCTCGCGCTGTCATTTGCATAGTCTCTGCTGATGGTTTTTGCGCAAAAACAAGCAGTGAAGACTGGTCCATTTTGTGCAAAAAAACCCTTTTGCGCAAGATCCTTATACCTCCTCTTTTGAGGCATAAGGATCTTGTGCAAAAGGGGGGTTTTGTGCAAAACGGACCTGTCTACACTGCTTGTTTTTGTGCAAAAACCTCTTGTGCAAAAAGCATCGGCAGAGAATATGCAAATGACAGCGTCACAAATGTTAATGAGCGCTTCATTAGCATACTCTCTGCAGGCAAAAGGCTGCAGTGTAGACATAGCCTGAGTAGAAGGGTGTAAAGTATCATCTCTAATTAATAAGGTGCTGTATACTTTCAATGGGGATTTAAAAAAAATAAAAACAATCCCTGGAATGTTTGTTCCATGATCTGGTACTATTTCTGCTTTTCAAATAATTTTAATTTAATGCTTACAAAGGAGAATTTTGGGGGCATGTTTTGACATGTTTTGCTTTTCTATTTAGACGTTTCCAACATCTAGATACCAGCTACAGAATTAACAATCGTTGAACAATTAGCTCTTTGGGACCTGATTCTCCCTTGCTCCTAGATTCACTTGGTTACTAACTTGGTTTGTAAAACTTAGTTTTACTGTTTCCCTTTTTTCATTGCCAATCTGGCCTTACTGGCAAGGATTTGTGCGGAAAAGTGAATTTAGTAGAGTGCTTAGAAGATTTTCAGCAAGGGTCCCAGGAGATTGAGAATAAAGTATTAGTTTATATATTTGTTCTGAGCAACATAATTAATCTTATTACTTTACTGTTTGTATTATCTTAACTCAATTTTCTCACAACTTACTCTTCTAAGGCATTGTGGTTGTACAAGTTACTTAAGGGCTTGTACATCCTGCTCCTTTCATCTTGCAAGAGCCCTGCAGTTGATACCACCATTACAGAAAAAAGAGTAATAGTGGGAGCACGGAGGAGTTAGCTCCTTCTCTCAGTGTAGAAACAGACTGCATTTGGTGGATCATGAGAGCAATATCATTTTCTTACAACAATTCTTTTATTTTTTCCCCAATTGAAACCTTTGAGGAATTATGATTGAAAGTTATTCTTCGTTTAAGAGAGAAGGCTCTTTGAATTTATTTTTATCTTTCTGCTCTTGGATGGTGTCATAATCAGGAATGCTGACCAACACCTGGTAACTAAGGGGTTAACTCATGTACCTAGCCAAGGTGTCGGGCAGTCAGCCGATAACAATGCAGGTAGGAATTTCAAACTGGAAGAGAGGGGTTTTTCTCTCTCTCTTCTTTGTTTGAGATTCTGAGAAGTTTCTCCCAGGTATTGAGGGAGATGGAGACTCTTCTCTTTCCAAGAACAGACTTCTTAAAATGTGTAAGTAGGGAAAAGTTTAGATAGTCCTTCAGGGTTTATTGTTTTCCTTGTTTGGGGGTTTGGAAATAATGTCTGAGCTGGTTAATTGTTTTTTTTTTCTTTTTTGTAACTGAACTTTACAGCCTAGGGGCTTTCCCTGAGTATCTATATCAAATGGTGGCTCTTTCCATCTAGCCAATCTACTCTGCCTGCAACTGTATTTTTGTTTTAATAATAAAAGATTGTGTGTTTTTCTAATTAACCGGTATTGGTTGATTGTTGTGTCCTTAGGACTCAGTGCCTAGTTACAAGGGCACAGTCCATTGTGGTCTATGGATTCCCTCTGTTTTTCCCAACTCCAAGCAAAATGGAGACTGGAATAGAGGGGAGAGCTTTACCTTAGGGAGGGGATTTACCAAGTGACCTCGTCCCTGATTTTCTTGGAATTACTTGGGTGGTGGCAGTGGGTCTCCCAAAATCTGGGTATTAGGATCTGTGGGAAAGTTTTTGTACCAGAGCCTGTAGAGGCAAGGTTTTGGAATGCTCTTGTGGGCCCCCGACTTCTGCATTTGTTGTGCCAGAGTGGGGAATAGCCTTGACAGATGGATTGCAAAGAAAATGCTATTTGAAAACAGGTCACTTTTACTTGTAAAAAAGGTTTATCCTTTTTGCCAGAGATTTAATATAGAACATACAACGTCAATGTGCTTTACAAAAGAAGTAGCATTTTCCTATCCATCATCTGCACATAAATCAAATAACATTTAAGTTTGATCCTTTCAAGGATTCTAGTCTCCAGTGTATCAGAAATTGAAAAGGGGAGAAAGTACAATTGGATGATACATACACTAAAAAAATACCCCACCTACTCCACTTTCTCCTGATCAGACAGTTCTGCAGTTTGTAAGTGGAAGATATTGCCTACATGAAGAGATTATTATCAATTATTAAAAATGCCTTGTTATCATGAAGCAGAAAACCAAAATCTTTCTAGAAGGGTCCAATGCCATGTCCTTACTGTTAATAGCCCTAAAAATATGACATCTTAGGATGGAGCTTCTGTAATGTAGAGGCAATGGCAGCCTGAACCCTGGGCCCTTTAAATCACTGCCGGAGGGCCGTGCCATGTAATCTGGGTAGGCTGGGGGAGGGAGGAGGTTGCACTGCGCTCCAGGCAGCACTGAAGGCTGACTGCCTTTCGCTCTGCCCCTTCTGCCCTCAGAAGAAGAGCCAGCCCCCAACACATCTTACTCAGGGACCCATGGAGGCTGATTGCTCCCCTAGGAGTTCTAAGAGTAGAGTCAACAAGGATGGCTTGTTTCCAGATGCTTTTACAGGCCTTCAGGCTCTTTAAAGGCTTGAAAATATGGCTTGAAACAATGAGCTGAGTCTGAACATCTATGTTGCTATTTTATAGCTCTGCATTCTGAGCGGGAGGGCTGATAGATTTGTCAGGCCTCTGAGCAAGGTGGTGGTGGGGGCCCCAGTTCTTTGCACCCTGAAGGGGCTCGGCTTTGGGCAGGAGGAACATGGCTAGGGACAGCCAGCCCTCAGTGCCACCCAGACCCCTGTGTGCTGGTCCCCATCCAGCCCTCAGAGCCTCCTGAAGCCTGGCACTCAGGTGGCAATAGAAAGGTTTGGGACTCACAGCCACTGCCACTCCTGCGGCAGGGGAGCTGCAAGCCCCAGACCCTTTTGAATTTCTAGGCCAAAGGGCAGCTGCCTCCTTTACCCTCTTTCCCTCAGCAGACATGTCCTGAGTCTCCCAAACTTGGGTTCCAAGACTCAGTGCCACAAGGTTTTTGAGGCAGTGTAGACAAACCCGTAGAGTTAAAACCAGAAGGGCTCAGCACATCGTCTAGTCTGACCACCTATGTATCACAGGTCTTCAACACCATCCAGCATCCAATCCTAAATATTATAGACCACAGAAAACTAAACTATTATGTGCCAGAGGTATAGGATGGACTGAGGTGTACTTGAGGCCCACGCAATTACAGCAAAATGATTGTGAATGTGTGTTTAAGAGAGAGACTCTCAGATAATTCTAGCAAGTGACCCATAGGCTACAGAGAATGGCAGTAATTGTGGGGGATTTTTACATATCTGACCTGAAGAAAAATTCCTTCTTGACCTTATATATTGTGACCAGTTAGACCAGGAGCATGTGAGCAATAGTCAGGAAGCCAAGTCCTGAGAGAGAGGATACTTGGTGTCACCTCAGAGTTCTGGCCCTTCTCATCTAACGTCCTATCACCCACCATAGCATTCACTGATGTTTCTCCCCTGCCCCTGTCACAGAATACATTTTGTAAAGAAAAGAGATTTAGAGAAAGTAATGGAGTTTATGGCTATTAGCCAAGATGGTCAAGGACAAAACCATCTGCGTACCCCTAAACCCTGTTACTGGATGACGGGATGGTTTACTCAATAATTGCCCTGATCTATTTATTCCTTCCGAAGCATCTGTCTACTGTCAGAAGACAGGATACTGAATGAGATGGACCTTTGCTTTGACCTAGTATAGCCGTTCTTATGTCAATTTGAAAATGGAAAGGAAAAAAGTTCTAAATATAAAGGAATAATAATTGTTTAAAAAGTGCTATTAGAATAGAAAGTTCTTAAGTTTCATTGAATGGGAGAGGGGAAGGAAGAGATGATATGTGTATCAAATAGAGCAGATTGTACAATCTAAAGGTAACCAAATTGAAAGCCTTGTTACTACTCAATCTGAAACATGATGAATGAATTGCTAAGAGACACAGGGTACAAATTCCTGTCATGAACTCCAGGAGGAAGTTTCAGGAGTTTTTCTATTGACTTGAATTGCAGCAGGATCAAGCCCTTAGTTTATTGTCTCTCAGTTTTGGTTCTTCTTGTGCAGTTAACCCTGTACAGCTTTAATGCTCAAATAGGCCTGATGTTCTCCATGATTTCCACCAAATGGCCTCACTTTCTTCCATCTTAGGTGAAATGAACTCAAGTACCGAGCATAGAAACAATAGTTTTTGTTCTTTCATACTGCAAATACAAACAATATTTCATCAAAATTGTTGATTCAGGGCAAAAATGTGGTTTTTACTCCAAAACACTTCTTTAAATTTGAATCTCTCCTGCGTGGCTGCCCAATTGCTTAGCTTACAGGGAACACTGCAAGGAGGGCTGTGAGCCTGCATGCTCCCACATGTTGCCTGAAGAAGGTCTAGCAGGTACCAGGAGAGGTAGATCCATCTGGGGGTCCAGCCAGACATGGAGGGAAGATTGGGTCAGGTCTGTCAGCCACCCCTATCCTCATGTGAGACAGGTGTATTGGAATGTGTGTGTGTGTGTGTCACCTCTCCCCGCGCAAACCATAAAAATAAGAAGGAAGATAAAAAGACTCCAGCTACTCGGTATTTCTTTTTTAACAGGGGCTCAGTCAACTCGATGTTAATTTGAATGTTTGTACTACATAGTTCTGATTGATTGCTGTTGAATTCACTTGAATACGAGTAATTTTACCAACTGTCCTGTATTCAGCATAAGGAAATATAGTCACACCTACGTAATGCACAGTGTGGACCATGACATTGTTGACCATAACATGTGCACCTGCAATGCTTAGAAGCCTTGTGAAAACTTCACTGGAGTCAGTAGCTGGGGACTGAGAGTGTGTCTACACAGCAGGCCTTAACTCGAAATATGCTACGCAAATTGAGCTACATCAATTGCATAGCTTATTTCAAAATAGCTTATTTTGAAATGGGGAGCATCTACACAGCACTTATTTTGCAATAAATAACTCTTCCTCCAACTTCCCTTATTCCTCGTACGAGGGTTACAGGAGTCGGAGTAAGAAGCTTGACAGGTTTTCAACATTATTTCAAAATAACTGCCTGCTTTATAGACATGGACTAAATTATTTCAAAATAACGCTAGTTATTTCAAAATTATGTTGCTGTGTAGATATACCTTTAGATAGGAAAAGAGAGGGCAAGGCATCTGCTATAAAGTTGTCGCAAAATCATGTTCAATGGATATACTCATTTGGCAAGACAATCAGTGCCCTCTCCACCAACGCTTCTTTAAAGGAAACACTGATCGCACATTAGCACCTGTGGAAGAAGCAGAGACCTGCTAGGGGCACTGTCTTGTCTTTGGAAAGAAGAAAGGCATAGCAAGATACAAGTGATAAAACATTTCAGTGAGTTCCCTCTTGTGGTGGCACTCCATAGTTGGGAGGAATGAGCGGGAGCTCAGGAGATGCAAGGAGTCGGTGACTGATGAAAAATGGAAGTATTTAAATTGGGAGACTGGAAAAAAAGGGAACAGCCAAAAGTAGGAAAAGGTGAACATGATGAAGGGCAGGAAGGAAAAGGAGGATAAAGGATAGAACCATTAAACTTTATAGTTAAACTCCTGTGCAACTTGGCTCTTGGAGTCGGAGAAATTCTAAAGTAGATAACCACTCTTCAAATGTTTATTTTATGGGTATCTTATGCTGACATTGAATAGTTTCAAAGGTGCTCAGCATCTTGCAGTATCTGGCCCTAAAGACAGCAGCCAACACTGAGCAGCACCAATTTCAGTTCAGTTTCCACTGACCACACTACTTGAAAAACAAGGGAGTTTGGTATCCTCATGAAAACTGGGGTTTACAAAGGATATGCCAATAGATCGATTCTTAATTAGTACTCCTAAATGGGCATATGGGTCATGTCCTCTACTGATATAATTACACTTAGTCCCATAAAAGTCAATGAAACTGATGGTAATTTATATCTCCTGGGGGTCTAGCCTAGTATTTTGGGAATATTTTGTAAAGGACGACTTTCTTTCTGAAGAAAGAAAAGTGACAAAACATGCGGCACTGCAAACAAGAGTGTTTTTTACAGTCACTTGGATAGCTTTTTATCTCTGCACAGTTTCACAGATGTCATTTAGATAAACACACATAGTAATGATTGTTGAGAAATTATAAGGGGCTTAGTGAGTTGCTTGAAGCCATGCTGTCCCAGCTGCTGCTAAATAACATTTGCTGTGTGATTTCTTTCTAGTGAGTCTTTTCAGAGCACCTTGGGGAAAAAACTGGGCATATTAGTTTGCCATTGCTGAAGTGTTTAACTGATTTTTTTATTGAGCTCATGAGAAAAAACTCATCTGTTAAACTTTCCAAGAATTGATCAGTGAGAGCTAGTAGTGAAGGGAGTGTGGGGGTAAATCTAGAATTGTTTGTTCTTGCTCAGTGTTCTTTTTTTTTCTGTCCCTGATGCATGAAGTCCAATCAGTAGTCAGAAAGGATATTATTTGTTAGCTGTATTTAGTACAGCAGGAAACCAAAAGAATAGAAACATCACATACTTTATGGCATAATAAATCATATTCCTTTTCCATCAAACACTTATGTTTTGGGGATATAGCTCGAAACACAAAAATATTCTTGATCGATACCTGCTATCCTGCCTACATATTACAATAAACTGCACCTCCCTCTTTGAGCTATATGAATGATGTAGAGAGAACAATGTTTTCCCTTTCATCAGTTTCTGCTCCACTGATATATCTCCTATCAATCCAATGAGCTTCACATTTTGTTAATTTGTATTAACTTTCTGGGGTATTAAACAACTTGGGGGTGGAAATTGGTTTGTTTTATACAACACTGGTGCTGAACACCATTTTAAAACTGTGAATAGTATTATACTACAAGAAACTAGCATCACTATTGGAAGTCTCAGTGGAGAGGCCAAAGTTTGAATGGACTTGGAATTTGAAACACACTTTGAGCACTAGAGGTGATCTTTCCAAAATAAGCAAAGGGAACACTTCATGGTCAGTGCAGGCAAACTTACTCCAGTACTGCTCATTTTGTATCTATTCTAAGGATGGCAGAATAATTCACTTCCCAGGCATATTAATCCAGAACCACTGACTAGTATTACATTCATGTAAGCTACTCTTTTCTCCAACAAATAAAGACACAAAAATTCAAGCTGAATGTTTGTGTTATGTTTGGGAACACACATATGTTTCCTTACCCTTCAAGGAAAAAAATCTTGATTCTTTTGATGGCAACATTTGCTAATACAACATTCCACTTGGTAGTTCTTGCATGATTAAAACTCCTCATCTATTCTTTGTAATCAAATACACTTCTGTTAAGTACTCAGGGCAGTTCTTCATATACTAGTGCCACATTTCAGTGGGTACATCATGGATGATAGTACACTATAACAATACTATTCAAGTTGGCCACAGCAAATGTGCTCTGGTTATAGGCAGCAAGCTAAACATCTTCAATTTTACAGAATCAAGCAAAAATATTATCCATTGTACTGAATTCTCATTTTCCCAGGCTAACCAAAGAAATCTTCCGAACTGTAAATCTGCCTAATTTTCTGCTGATGTTGTATTTTTAGATGTTTAAATATTTATGTGCTTGGCAAGTGCATTAGGACTCAAGTGATAACCATCTATATGTGTTTTAGATTTATCTCAAACATTATAGTTGGACTGATGGTCTTTTGGGTATTGGGGATTGACCATATTATATACATTATTAATTCAGATTGTTACATGTCATTAAGTCCCAGGCCCATTTTCGTTTTACTTCCCCATGTGCTGCAGGCAGCAAGACTAGGTATGTATTGACCTCTGCAAAGTATATCACAGATCAATATGATAAGATTTAAGAAAAATTGCCCATACAGGGGATGTTCGCAAATCTACAAGAGAAAGTACCTTTCATGGACTAAGAGGTTAATTCTACCATTCCAGCAGCTTATTGACTCATTTTACTATGCTTTGGAGGCCAGTTACCGATCAAGCAATAGTTTTTCATTTATCAAATGCTCCCCTCCCCTCCCTCTTCATGCTGACTGTTTGGTAACTTTGAATCTGGAAATGCTTTGCTTACAAAAATTACTCCTTGCCTCATTTTTTATCTCCCATCAGTTTGTTATCACACCAGTCTGTTTATCTGTAACACGTCTCAAAATTGCAACTTACAAACACTGAGGTCAGGGGAAAGCCACATGACTATCTGACCCATTTAATGGCTAATGCCGTGTTTCTCAAACTGTGGGTCCAGACCCCCAGGGGGGTCGCGAGCAACTTAGAGGAGGGTCGCGAGCAACTTAGCGGGGCGTTGCAGCAACTTGGGGGGGGGTCACGGTATCACAAAGTTTGAGAACCCCTGGGCTAATGTAATATAATTTAGCAGCAAATTTAGTACGGTGCTATCTGTAATAAAAAGAAAATAAACCAAACACTAGTATATTGATTTTGACAATATTCATTATGAAAACATAAGTCTACTTCAAACAGAGAACTTGATTTTCTATTGCATGTGAACTTTAACCAGGTGCGGTGGAGTGGGGGACTTAGTCATGGCTTATTCTCAGCTGACTGATCACAGTGCAAGTTTCAGCTGTAAGGGGGCAGCTGAAACATAATACTATTGATATAATCACTCTCAGGTATCTTGTGCCAGTGAGGAATTGGTCATAGCAGAACTACCTCCTTGTGGGGGAGGAGGGCTTCCAGCTTGAGAAGTAGTGGAGTCTTATCCGCCAGCAGATTCCTCCTATAGGTAGAGGAAATTCTTCAGGGCAGTTGTCTGACTTCAGGTCCACTGTGGACTGCTATACAGTAGGAAGGGATTTTGGCAGGCCAGGGAATCCAGCCCAGAATAGCCCAAATATTCTAGCACTTTTCCATCCAAAGTATCCTTTAGATGACAGGTGCCCACTTGGTTATTCCAGAATATAGAGTTGGTCCTCATGTATTACTTGCAGTTTAGAAAGAGAGATGCTGAAAGAAGTCTAGCTTTAGTGACAGGTTTGCATGGCTAGACTTAGCATAAGAACTATTTTAAAAATTTCCCCTTCAATTTTCTTTTTCACTTGTTACCAGTAATTATATTTATATACTAGTAAATGATCTCTCAGAGGATACCACAGTGCTATAAAAGCTACTTCCACCACTGAGAAGCACTTATCTCTGGCATGACAGTAGCAAGTATTTAGATCATAGCAACATCAGCATTCTGACCCAGCTGCTCCACTAAATGCAGGGGCTAAATCTGCTCTTATTAAATCAATGGGAGGGAAATTGGCTATTGATTGCTGGGGAAACACGACTGGATACAGATAGCCACTATGGAAACTGAGCCAGACCTGACAAAGACTTGTGTGTGGCTGGAAACCTTGCCTCTCTCACAGAAAAAAGTTACTCCAGTAAAAAAAAAAAAAATTACCTATCTTGTTTCTCTAATTCATACAACAATGAAAGATATTGAATTTTATCATCTGAAGAGTATACTCCACAACATGACAGAGAAAGGACGCAAAACTTAAGAGTGACTTCTATGGCCTCAGACCTAAAGAAGAGCTGTGTGTAGCTCAAAAGCTTTTCTCACTTGCTAGCAGAAGCTGATCCAATAAAAGATTTTACCACACCCATCTTCTCTATTATGCTAGGAAAAATACAACAATACAGCATTTCCCAGGATAATAGTTATTCCAGATAATGGATATTCCTTCCACTCAAATGCCTGCCTAAGAGGGAACCCTCTAGTCACATCTCACAGTTTGCTTGGTTAGACTCCCATGGCACTATCATTTCAGCTTTCCCAGGAATGACTGCCTCTATTATTTATTTTTGCAAAAAGAGTTCTAACTTTCTTCACCAGAGAGTTTACTTGAGTGTTAAAGACCATTCTTCCTGTAGAATTTCTTTACAGATCTTGTGTCTGACAAAAGTACTGAGGGACTAATGTAGGAATTGGTTAGAACTCAATTGACAAGTTTTCAAAAAGTGAATTTTTCTTACTGCTTGAGCATCAGTTTTCTTTCAGCAACCACTCATGCTTCATTACTGATGATACTCAGCTGAAAAATGTACAAGAAATCACCTTATGTTATATTTTTATTCAGAAGAGAGGGGTAAATGACATGCTATCTGCATGACATTAACTATGGAACTTTTAGATTAGACCCTAGGAAAAGTTTGCTAACATAAAGGATTGTTAGCCTGCACAGTTGTCTCCAAAGGGAAGGTGATGATGTACGCCTCATTGTTTTATTAATCACACCACAATTGGGCAAACTATTCAATAATATTTGTAGTGAAATCTGCTGCACTGTCAAAGGAATGAACTATTTGACCAAACAGGCCATTTGCAACTCTTATCTCTAAATTCTTATGTCCATATAACTTAGTGAGAATAAGCTAAATTGCGGACTATTCTGAGAAGTTAAACAGTTAATTGGCCTTGCACCATAAACTGTAATAGCTCCTTCCAAACAGCTACAAGCTATTGTGTTATAGCTAAATAGCTCTCTTATCACATGAATATTCCAGTAAATATCATATAAATCATAGTTTTTAAAAGCCCCTAACTACTTCTTTATATAACACTCTGAGAGAGCCTCCTTCAGAGCTGTTACAGTCAATTGTGCTCTTAACCTGGTTATTAAGGAGCCAAGAATCTGAAAATTAAACTGCTCCCAGTTAGATTGTAAAATCCCTAAATTAATGAGAGCCACAGCCAAGTTAGAAACAGCACTCAACTGTTTTATACACAGTTTGAAGGGTGATCTAGTGATTGTCCTGGCAATATCTAGAATAACAACTTGTTTTGTTCCCAGATCCAAATAAGCCATTGTGCCACTTCAAATTAACTACAACTAATGGGATAACAATGACATCCTTCCCTAGACAAAATAAAGTTAGTACAGCCAGTGGCTCCCTATTTATGAAATGTAACCAACCCACTTTCTTAGAGTTAGTCTCTATGTTAAAATCCTGCTATAACTTTTTACCTCTTAATTCTAGCTGCAACGTCTTAAACTCTCCATTCTAGAATTTTCCAAAACCTAGAAGGGCCTTGATTAGACACAATGACCACAGTTCTTAAAGCATCACATGTGACAATATTTAGGCCAAATTTTCTGAAGTTCTGTTGTATTTCCTATTGAATCCTATGGACATGCTCCTGCACAGACTGAATTTGATGAAAGTTTTCTCTTTGACTTTAAATGAGAGTAAGATTAGGCCCTGTAGGAACTGCAGAGTCTAAGCTCCTCTCAAGAGTTGGTCCATTATGTTTTTGCATAAATCTACAAAAAAGGTATGACACTATAGAGTGTTTTGAATAAAAGGGAATCTGGAATATTTACTTTTCACATGTAGAAATTAGTCATATTAAGAAGCTGGACCTTTAAAAAAAGATATGTTTGTAAGTATACTTAACTCCTCCTGCTATGGCTTCCTCCTGGTATTTAATCCTATGCTCTCTCCAAGTTCCTGAGGTGATTGCACATTTTCATATGAGAGCATTCTTTAACAAAGGAGCTAAATTCAATCCAGTTCTTTTTGTAGAAAATGACATGTTCTCATTCTCTTAATACAGCTATTATCCAAACAAAGGTATGTAAGCTGTGCCGGGAGCTTTTCAGGGACAGATAACTAATATGGATAGTGCTTAGACTTGCCAGAGAGGAAGAAATATTCTGTATTCAGAAAAATAAAGAAAATGGAAGTGGAAGAATTCCCTGCACTTTAAAGGATTAAGATATTTCAGATTTTTTTCCTGTTAATCTTTAAGATTAATTTTGAAACCTAATATGACAATTAAATATTCACCTTGTTAACCTCATTCCAGTTGCTAAGTATATTAGCTGAAACTGATACAGTTGTCCAGTGGGGGTGGATCTATGTATCTGTGACCAGGTCAGGCCAGAGGGCTGCTACACAGTGGGGAAAAGGCAGCCCAAAAAGGGTGAAAGGCCTGCTAATTAGAAGTGGAGGGCTGCAGGAGGGAGCTGGCCTAGGCAGATTGGAGCCAGCTGACTTCACTTCAGGCCTGCTGGAGGCCTTTAAAAGCTTCTTCTGTTAGTGAGTGGGGGAGAGAGCAGGCATTACAGACCTAGGAAGTACCAACTATATTAGCGCTAGACACAGCAGGGGAAGCAGTCACAGGGTTGCCAGGTGTCGGTATTCACCCAGAGAGTCCGGTATTTTTGGCTCCTACCTGGTAAAAAAAAAATTCAGAGAATACCGGACACCTGAGATGTCCGGTATCCTCTGAATTTTTCCCCAGCCAGAATGTGAAAAAGCAACCCTACAAACACTCAGCGCCTGGCCTCCCCCTGAGCCCCAACACCCCCAGCCCCCATGCTTACAAGGTTCCCCAAGACTGCAGTCACAAAATGGCTGCTGGCCAAAAGACCTAGGGGAAGCAATGCTTTTCCCTGGATCTTAGTGCTCAACGGCTCCCCTGTTCCTATCCCTGCACTCATTTTTAAAGGGGACATGCTGTTTTAATGCTGTTTTATTTTAATTTTTTTTTTTGGCTTAAGTCCTTGGAGTCCTTTTTTTTTTCTCAACAACTTTGGTCTCCCCCCCCCCTTTTTTTCCCCTTCAACAGAATTTTTTCCCAGTGTTTTTTTTTTTTTTGGGGGGCGGGTGTTCAGTATTTTTGTTTCAACCATCTGGCAACCGTAGTCCCAGAAGGCATGGCTGGGCTCCCTATTCCAGAAACCAGCTTCAAGCCCAATCCCTGGCCAAGAGGGGAAGGCTACTGGCCAGGAAAAGTGGGGTCTTTGCCACAGTATCATTCTGGTGAGGTGTTCTGACTCTCTTGGCTTTTCTATTCAAAACAAAACAGAAACCAAGCCCATGTACTTTTTGCAATGAATGTTGATCAGGGTAGCTACTGTCACATTTTTAGTTCACCACATCTATTATCCTGGAAGACAGGCATTTAAAATCTAAGGCTGTGTCTACACTGGCGCGATCATGTGCAAAAGCGGTCACTCTTGCGCAAAAGCTTGCTGCCTGTTTACACTGGCTGCGTGTTCTTGCACAAGTAAACTGACGTTCTAATGTATGAAATCAGGGGCTTCTTGCGCCAGAACTCTGACGCTCCCGCTCAGGAATAAGCCCTTTTGCGCAACTGTTCTTGCGCAAGAGGCCAGTGTAGACAGGCAACATGAATTTCTTGCGCAAGAAAGTGCTATGGTTAAAATGGCCATCAGAGCTTTCTTGCGCAAGAGAGCGTCTACACTGGCATGGATGCTCTTGCGCAAAAGCACATGCCAGGGTAGACTCTCTCTTCTGGAAGACTTTTTGCACAAGAACTCTTCCACAAAAGAGTTCTTGTGCAAGAAGCTGCCAGTGTAGACGTAGCCTTATAAAAAGTGCACAACTCAGAGGTGAAAACATAACTCTTGCTTTCAACTCTTACATGTGATTAGTCCCACATATATGCCTTCTTGCATGAATAGGTGTGGCAGGATTGGTGATGGCATGAATCCAGTGATCTAATTGACACTGAGCCGGGTCCAGCTGATTAAGGAAATTAATAGTTTCTACTGTGACGATAGCTATATTTTTATCAGTCTGATCCTTAATGTGTGTGGATTGATATTAGTATAGGAAAGGTCAGGGTTAGTTTTGATAATTCATAGAAAAGATCTTTCAACTTCCCTAATGCATCCCTTTTACATGAAACTATCACATTTTGACTTTTCAAGCCTCAACAGTAATTCAGTTTTTACTTATTAAAATATTGCTGATCTCTCTCAGATCTGAGGGCAAAGAAAACATAGGTGGTTTTAATTACAAACTGGAATGCATTTTAAAGCTTTTTATCTTTAGCTCTCAAATTATATATTATCAGCTGCTGGTGGAGGCGCTCGCAGTGATATTCCAATTAGCTTTCTTTTCAAATACTGTTTGGATGTGGCGGCTATTTATATTATTAAATAAGTGATTAGAGATTCAAAATGTATAATCAAAACATGAATGACTTTTTTCCTTAAAAATTGATGCTGGGAAATGTATGTTCAAGCAGCAGCAAAGAAGAATTATTTTAATATGCTAATAAATATTTGTGAATGGCCACCTTATGTCTGGCATTACGACTGAAAAGTTTTGCCAAGTAGAATAGAAAAAAAAAAGAAAAGGCTTAGAAATTCCACAGACTTTGGATGAAACTACAACAAATATTAAAAGCTTGAAGGGGCAAAATAGAAATTTCTTGCAGATTTCGATAGTAAAATATATCCTGTCACATTTATTTAAGGGTCTAATAAATATAGATAATTAAAAACAATGCTTAGACCAGGGGTCGGCAATGTATGGCACACATACTATAAGAGGCACACAAGATGATTTTGAGTGGCAAGTGCCTGCCTCCTGCTCCAGAATCCATGCACAGGCAGGCACGGCCCTCTCCTCCGGCCTCTGGGGGGTTGGGCTGGGCCAAAGCTATGTGCAGCCAGGCTCAGCCGTCTCTCCCCCCGCCCCCAGCACTTCTCCTGGGGGGCTGCGAATCCCAGCGCTGCTGCCTTACCGGTGCATGCAATGGGGGCACAGGGATGTGAGGGCAGGAGGGGGGTGAAGAGGATGCGGTGTACACTTGAGGCTACTGAGAGATTAATGAAGCTGCTAAAATATAAGTAGAACTGTTGTTGACTTTAAAAAAGTACCAGTGGCACACACACTTATTTAACTTAAATGAATAAGTTAAATCTTGGCATGACACTTCTGAAAGGTTGCTGACCCCTGACTTAGAGGTTACAGTGATAGGTGCATTTTGAATATATACCTTCAGCAGATTTCTTGGGTCAATAACACCCATTAAAGAGAAAATTGATGGAATATTGATATATTGCAAAACTACTGAAAACTAGTGGTGAATCCATGTCTTGCATTCAGAACTGAATCTGTTTTGAAGATTATTCACACCTGTTAGGCTAAAAGAAACACAGGAAGAGTTAATTTGATTTGACATTCTCTGGGTTGATTCAGCTGATTTGTGGTAGCCTTCATAATAGATTATCTCAGGTTTGTGCACACTATAGATTTTTTTATTAGGGGAAGCTGGTCCTAACTGGTGTACCAAAATTGGAGACCTCATAGACTATAGCCATACCCCATGGTGGCTGGCAAGTGCATTGACTTCAGTGCCCTGCACATTCCCCTTTGTGTGCTCCAGGAGGTGAGGACAGCCTTGCCCCATGCTTTTTCTCAAGCAGGTCCTGCAGAAGGCTGTTCCCCTTCCATACCTCACCTCTGGTCCTCTAGAGCTCATCATTGCTCCCCTGCCCCACAAGTCCTGCTACCAGTTACACAACATAATCCTATTCAGGTTGTCTATTGTTTTGTTGTAGATATAGATCTTGTTTTTGTTATAGTAACTGAGTTAGGTCATTAGGGGTCAGCCCAGCCAGTTTGGGCAGGTTCTAGTTAATTCTTGTTATGGAATAAATGGAAGCTTGTAACTGCTTCAAGCTCTCTGTGTTTCAAGTGATTTCTTTCTAAACTCTGTAACTCCAAACAATGTAACAGATGGATGCCATCTAGTGTTCTATGAACTGTGAACACTTGTATATGGCTGTGCTCCATACCATCCACTTTCTTGTCCTCATGTCCCTCCTTGACACCAACTGACAGGATCTACTGCCACCAGTGGAGATGAGGAGGCTTGCCTCCATTTTGCACTCAAGGGATCACAAAGATATGGATAATTTTTTTCATCAAGCTGTGAGCACAGATATGCAGTTGGTGTGGTTTACAGAGTCTCTGGATACCTGTGTTAAACAAGCAGAAATGCCACCCTCAGGGACCATTTAACCAGCTGAATCAGGATTGCCAGAATGCATTTGTAGTTTGGCCTTATCCCTTTCTGGCTGTTTTAAGCTAGTTTTCTGTTCCTTTCATGGTCCTAGAATGGCAAAAAGGGGGAGAGTGGGTTATAAGACCTGACCTTTGGCTTAAAATTAGAATATAGTCTAGTAAATCCAAGATTAAAGGTAAATAATTTTAGACGTTCCAGGGCCTATGTTTTGAAGTATTTCTGGCACTCTCTCTCTTTTTTTCCTTTGTTTTCAGAGAGAGACTTACTAGGAATGCATTTTTTAAAGGGCCAGCAGATATTAAATTACAAAGATGCCAGGACCCTGGAGCTGTGCTTGTGTGTAGTAGACAATTATAAGAGGTATGCATCAGCAGTAAAACATAGCTAATCAGTGAAAAATGCAGAGCATATATTTAGTTTTTACTGCAGCCACACATTTATTTAGATTGCCTCCCAACTTTGGGAAAAGATTTCTCAGCTCAACCCCTCTCGTCTACGTCCAAGACCATATTGCTGTGGTTCTGCCATACCAGCTACAATTATCTGGTATGCTGTAGCTAACTGAGTCAATGTGTAAACTTCACACTAGCCCACTCTGAGAGCAAAAAAGGCCTCCTCTCACCACCTTCAGGAGGTGCTGAAAGTAGGGTTGCCCGATGGTTGAAACAAAAATATCGAACCCCTCCCAAAAAATGGGAAAAAATTCTGTTGAAGGGAAAAAAAAGGGGGGGGGAGACCAAAGTTGTTGAGGGGAAAAAAAAAGGACTCCAAGTAAGCCAAAAAAAAAAAATTAAAATAAAACAGCATTAAAATAGCATGTCCCCTTTAAGAGTTAGTGCAGGGATAGGAACAGGGGAGCAGCTGAGCACTAAGACCAAGGGGAAAGCATTGCTTCTCCTAGGTCTTTTGGCCAGCAGCCATTTTGTGCCGGCAGCCTTGGGGAACCAGGAAAGCATGGGGGCTGGGGTTGGGGGCTGGGGGTGTTGGGAGCCAGGTAGGGTTCGGGGATGGAGGCCGGGCACTGAGTGTTTGTAGGGTTGTCAGGTGCCTGGCATTTTCACCTCCTGGCCGGGGAAAAATTCAAAAAATACCGGACATTTTAGGTGTCTGGTATTCTCTGAATTTTTTTACTGGACAGGAGCCGAAAATACCGGACTGTCCTGGTGAATACCGGACACCTGCCAACCCTAGGAAAGATTCAGTACTTTACCAGAAAAGCGTTTTGCAGTGCAGAAGAAAACCTGATAGCACATTCTAAGGGTAGATGCTGTTTGTTTTCTACAGTTTGGGTGAATTGTTCAGATAGAGCTGTTAGTCATGTAAATTACTGCAATTCTCAGTCAGTAAAAAAATGGCAGAGAAGGATGAATAATTTTGAAGATAAACCAAACAGTAGCAAACATGTCTAATTTAAAGCACCATGTTTCAATGAAGATTGTAAGGCCCAAAATATGACTGACTTTCCCCTTTCTCTTCTAGAAGCCTTTCTGCACTTACATCAAACATTTCAACATTCCTTTTCTTCTTACAAAAAAAATGCTGATAACCCAGGACTCATGAGCAACCCTACAATGAAAACAAAGCAGTTTGAATGTAGAAAACAAATTAATGACAACAAATTTAAAAATCTCAAAGAATTAGTAAAAAAGAACAGCACAAGATTTAAAAGGCCCACGTTCCTTCACAGTGCTCTTTTACAAATAAAAATACAGCTGTGCTACTGGAACAAGAACTGTTGAATTATTTTTGGTGGTAGTGGCCAGCAATGTTGAAACCAAGAATATGTTGTTCAATAAAACACTAACTAAAAAAGCTGGGCCCCATCCCATGTATAACTGTGTAAACTGAATGTTAACAGCCATGTCAGCAGCTGGCACTGTAGGTGTTGCAGACCTTGAATCTTAAGGTTCTCACAAAACCAGTACTCTGCTTTTTAGCTAACCTGAAGAAGGAAACTATTTAAATGCAAACTGACCATTAGAAAAAAGTGTGCAAAGGGGAATCTATGGTATATTTTTTTAACCTAAGTTACTTTGTACATATTTTATACCAGAAAAATGTAAACAAATGGGAGGAAATTGAAAGAATAACATGATTAGGATTCTGGAGTGATTAAAAGAACTATAAACTTGTAACTCCTATTTTTATGGGACTGCTCCTGCGAATAAGATTTATGAATCAGACAGTATATAGTATACTACTAAAGAGCTTTATCACTCCAAAGTTAATATTAATTTAAAAAATGCAGTTAAAGGAAGAGTTATTTCCTTTTGTGTACAGTCAAGGGGATATTTTTGATAAAATTCTCACCATTTACTACAGGGGTCTAGCTTGAATTTTTGTGTATGTTTTAAATGAAGCAGCTGAATGTTAGCTTTTAACATATTGGCTCTTTTTTGAAATTTTGTACAGGGTACTGCTTTCATAATTTTTCTTCTGGCTTCTCTACTTTAATATTAATAAAACTTAAAAATCTCAAGCTTTCACAATGATGCCTTTTAATAATATTCCCAGTAGAGCATGCTGTGAAATTTTTATTATAAGCATTAATTAATTATACGGGCTTTATCTTATAACTTTTTCAGTTTGAATTGAAGGTTGCCAACATGAAATATATCTTGGACTATATTGCTGAAAAAGTTTCTTTCTTATAATGCACCTCATTATAGAATCCAAGAGCTTGTATTTTCATATTGTCAAGGCCAATAGCCTAATCTCCCATTCCGGCTCCCATTTCCAGTTGCCAGCCTTCCGACATTCAGTGCTCTAACCTCTAGAGACTGTTGAGATGGGCTGGATTTAATCACGATGAGGTACTGGGACTATCCAAGGACCCTGAAGGTACGTCTACACTATGGGCTAAAGTAGAGTTAAGATACTCAAAGTCAGCTACATTAATTGCGTAGCTGTAATGTACCTTAACTTGGTTTTTGGCGCTGTCTAAACAGCACGAAGTTGAAGGAAGAACACTTTTCCTTCAATTTTCCTTACTCCTTGTGAAATGAGGGTTACAGAAGTCGGAGTAAGAAGCCTATTATTTCGAAATAATTTCAAAATAATTTCGAAATAACGGGCTTACTGTGTAGACGCTCACTCTGTTATTTTGAAATATCATGAGTTATTTTGAAATAAGTGTGCTGTGTAGACATAGCCTTAGTGACACTCCTCTAAGCTTGTGGATATACATTTTCATAGAAACTGTATGTGCATGCTGGAGAAAACTGTGGTCAGTTAATGTTAATTGATGGGCATTAAAGGTTTGTAATACAGCAAACCCAATCTCTGCCATCATCCTGCTCTTCCCTGTGGCCTAGGTCTGAGTACATGTAGCCAGGATCTAGGGATGGATATAAGCAGGTAGATTGTTTGCCTATCTCCTCAGTGGAAGACATTTATGGCATTTAACCCAATAGTAAAGTAGGGACTTCAGGCAAAAAACCACTGATGTATATAGTGGAGATCTGATTACACAATGAGAGAACTATTTACACTGTGACTAGTGGAAACAGTCAGACTTATGTTTGCTTCACTGGTAAAAGAATTGATGCACTTCAGCTTCTTAATATCTTTATCAGTAATTTTCTTTATTCAAGATTACTGGCTAACTGACTTCTGTGCTTACAAAACAAATAAAGGAGACCCAGTCTTATCTGAGATGTGGCATTGCTGTGAAATAAAGAAAATTGATACGCAATAGTAGAATTATTTTTATTTAAACTTTGTGGCTAATAGTTGAATTCATTATATTTCACTAAATACAGAAAAATGAGTTCAATCAATTTAAGAAATGCATGAGCATAATTATCACAAAAAACCAGACACATTCTCTTTCATACATAAGAGACCCCATACTCAATTCACCTACATCTAGACAGCGGTGCTATTTGAGGATACCAGAAGTATCCCGAAATAGCTATTCTGTGTCTTTAAACGTGCCCATTATTTTGCAAAACATACTGGTGTCCCTGTAACCCTTGTTCCACAAGGATTAAGGGACGTTTCAGAATAGCGCTTTATTTAGAAATTTGGTGCTCTGTAGACAGCGCCAGATTTCAAAATAAGCTATTTCAAAATTAGATCGAAATAAGATATGCAATTTGCATAGCTCAAATTGCATATCTTATTTTGACTTATGTGTGTAGTGTAGATGTACCCTTCCTGTGCTTGGTGGAGGAATGGAGTGGAAGATGGGTCAAATATGGCTTTAATCTTTGGGCATTCCCAAATACTCAGTCTGACCCATGGTATAAGATAGATCAGCCCTGAAGGTACTCTTACTTAAAATCTGACTGAAGTGACACAGAGAGAGCACCTTTCAGCTAAGGGTAGTTACTGTAGAATCAGAGTGGAAGCTGATCAGCACCTCAGAGCCCCTATGTGAATAAGACAAGCAGATTCAGACTGGGTATAAATATTCCTGCTGCCACATCTGCTTGCCTTTCTACCCTTTTACTGAAATTTTCTAATCCTGTTATTTTAAAATAAAGATTACTTCAGAATTTTACCTAGTGATATTTGTGGCACTGTATTCACATACTGAAGGGGTATGTATTGGCACTGTATGTTTATGAAGTTCAGGTTTTTGCAAATAACTTTTCCAGTTTCCACTTGAACCATTTTAAGGCCACACCCACATTGGATTTGAAATTATTTTGTATGATAGCAGTGTCCAAAGATCCCAATAAAGATTTGGGTTAGTAGCTGTACAAATGAACATGGAAATGTAGTCCTTGTCCTGACAGCAAAATTCCTATTGACTTCAATGGAATCAAGATTTGGCTCTTGTATCTGATAGAAAGTTCTTTCTCCCCGAAGCTTATCATCTATATTTTTATTCTGTGTTTCTATATCACCTTGCACAGTGGGGTTCTGGTCCAGGACTGAGGTACTCAGGTGCTACTGTAATATTATTACCCCTTGTCCCCCCATCTAATACTTGAAAGGAAGGAAGAAGGCATTGTTTTTGCACATGATCATTGAATAAGTTTACTGGCTTATCTTGCATTTTGTGTATTTGCTTGTAGTCTTTTTATATTCCTGTAAGTTGTAGCTGCAATTATGATAATAAAACTATTAACATTGCATTAAAATGACAGAAGTACTAAGAATAATGAAGTTATTATTGGCTCTTAGTTATCTTTTAATCTAAGTTATAACAGTGGCTTGAGATCTGAGTGTACATGCTGTGAATCAGAAGTACTGTAACAATATTAGTGACAATTTCATTATAGTATTCCTGAAATGAATTAATGGAGATTACTTAATTAGAAATCATTATAACAAAACTATTATTGTTTCTAAACTGTGTATGTACGAAAATATTATGGCAAGAATTTGTAATTAAATGTTAGAGATAAGGTGGGTGAGGTAATACCTTTTATTGGACCAACTTCTGTTGGTGAGAGAGTTGTGATTTCAAGCCATACAGAGCTCTTCTTCAGGTATGAGAGAGGAGGCACTCCCCATGTCTCAACAAAATGCAAGGTGAAACAGATTGTTTAGTGTAAGTACAGGTTGAAACTCTCTTAACTGGGATTCTGGTCCGGCAACATCCATGGTTTGGCATGGATGTTGCAGGCCCAGAGAGTCCTGGAGGAGGGCCAGCGGCAAGGATCCCTGCAGGGGCTGCCTGCAGTGAGCTGATAGCGGGGTTGCCCAGCAGCGCCTGGAAGCAGGGCTGCCCAGCGGGGTTGGGAGACCTGGCATGTGGCTGCCTGGTGGGGCATGCAGCTGCACTGCAGGTCCTGGAGCTCCACCATGGCATGCACGGCTGCACAGCGGGTCCTGGAGCCACAGCACGCAAAGCTGAACAGTGGGTCTCGGAGCCATGGCAGTGATGACTGCCCAGCGGGGCCAGTAAGGCAGCAGGACCAGAAGGAAGTGGGGGAGCCGGCTGGAAGTGGGGGGGCCAGTGACTCGGGTCCAGAAATGACCTTCCCTGGTCTGGCAAAATTCCTCATCAAGGACCGGTGAGGTCCCAAGAGTGCTGGACCAGGGAGGTGCAACCTGCAGTTAGTACATATTACAAAGGATCATTTAAGGTAGTGTGTCCCGGTAACAATTCTACAGGCCTAGGACCACAAGAAGCATCCATGATTTATACTGTTTGGAAGAGTAATGGATTTCAGTTCCCATCCTCCTCTTTTGAAAGCGTTGTATAGGTTTCCTTTGAGGTTGTGGACTGATAGGTCAGAGATAGTGATCATTTTATGAAAAGGTTTATTGAGATGTGTGACGGGTCGTCCCAGCCCCGCACTGTAGTCCAGACTGTGGGCTGGGCCCAGCTGGCTGAAAGCGCCCATCCCCGCACGGCCTTGCCGGGCATGCTCACAAGTGAGCTTGAGTATGAAAACCCTGAGGCGGCTCACTCAGGGCGGACCACAGAACGGGAAGGACCTGTTGAGAGAGCTCCAGAGCCAGAGGAGCAGATGCAGCCCGACCCGCCACAGTAACCACCGCAGCAACAGCTACGACCAAGGGGGCAGACTGAAGGTACGGCCACGGGGAGATGCACAAGGCAGTAAGAAGTAGCTCAGGGCAGGGGATTGAGTGCTCAGCGTGTTGCGATGGGATTCCCCGCTGAGCAAGCAGTGGACTGAGCCATGGCCAATAGGGTCCTGGGCTGGGACCCGGTGGAGTGGAAGAGCCTGGGTCCCCCAACACTCCCCTGCAGCACTCCTGGGCGGAGATAGTTTCCCTTGGGCTGGTGGACTAGGCCTCATTTACCCCAGTACAGGGGGACTGCTGTTAAGGACTAGGCCTCGGAGCCGTATTAACCCCTGTAGAGGGAACTGTTAATTGGGACTCAGGCTACTGAGCCGTATTAAACCCTACAGAGGGGACTGTCAGCTGGACTCCGGCTGCTGAGCCTTATTAACCTCGATAGAGGGGACCATTATTTGGGGCTCTGGTGGCCAGGCCATAGAAACCCTGGTAAGGGGAGCTGAGATTTGTACTCCAGCCATTGGGCTGTATGGACCCTGATAGGTGGGCCCATGGGGGCTTTGACTGCGAGATCCCGTCCTAGGGGAGCAGACCCCTCGACAAGATGTGATGGGGCATTTTTGTCTCTTATTGATTTCCTGTATGAGTTCATTCAAGAGCATAGTGATTGTTTAATTTTACCCACATAGTAGTTGTGTGCACTGGATGAGGTATACCACATCTTGTGATAGGTAGGTGTAGGATCTATTGATTGTGAAAAGTGTGGTGTTATATTCATTATTCTGTAAGATACTAACAATCATGGACTGAAGAGAGACACGGGATTTATGGCTTATTACAATAATCTTTACAATAATCTTTAACCAACTAATGATCTCTTTTTGACTTATGACTGAAGAAGTATTGACAGAGCACTCTGCCTTTATCATATATACTAACTGTTTATGCTAAATAATCTGCTCCACCTTGCATTTTGCTGTGATGTTGAAAGTACTTTCCCAGACCTGAGGAAGAGCTCTGTGTAGCCTGAACGCTTGTGTCTCTCAGCAGTAGAAGTTTTTCCAATGAAAGATACTACCTCACCTACCTTGTCTCTCTAAGGGCATGTCTACACTAGGAAATTATTTCAAAATAACAAAATTCGACTTAACTCCCAATATTACAAAATCGAAATAGTGTATCCTCACTATGTGGGGAAGCCTCAAAATTAGTCCATGGCAGGCTCTGTTAATATGAATGCACTACCTTGACTTAGAGCTCCAGAAAGTGCTGGGGAGTAATTAGTTCAAATTACTTTGGGGAGTAGTTATTTCAAAATAGCAGCACCAGAATGTCCACACTAATACTATTTCAAAATAACTATTTCAAAATTAGCGTTATTCACCAAGGAAAGCAGGAGTACAGATTTCAAAATAATGTGCTTGGTAGTGTGGATGCTCTGCTTATAAATTCAACCTGCTGGAGGGGTGGAGGGAAGGAAGGAGGGGAGGAGAGGTATTTCAAAATAATGCCCTAGTGTAGACCTGGGCTAATATATTGGGACTGACATGACACAGCTACTCTGCATATAGTAATTAAATGTTGTTAGTTCGCAGTATTGCATACTTCATTTGACATTTATAGTCTTATGACTTCGGAATTACAATAATAAGTTACATTGGGTAGGGTAGTTAAGAATGTACACAGAATTTATCAATCAGCTTTTCTAAATTAAAATATCTATTTACCCACTATACAATAGCAATGTTAACAATCAAATCAAAAGGATGAGGGTCATAGAAATTCTATTTAAGTTCATACTTAGTGATATTTTTGCTGAAAACTGATGTATCTGTGTTGCTATTTCTGACTGAAACCCTTTTATATCAGCACAAAAATGTAAGACATTTGGAGATTGAGAAAAATTGGAGACAAATATAAAATTTCATCCAAATCTGTCAAAACTTGTTACCAGGGGATTTTGCAAAGGCCAAAGTATAACTGGGTTCAAAACAGATAGCTTCATGGATGGCCATCCAATGGCTATTAGCCAAGATGGTCAGGGATGCAACTTTCTCTCCCACCTCCCAAAAGACTTTTTAAAAATATTTCTCCCAAACAGTAAGACTTTGAACAACTCTAACCAGTGGCTATTCAAAAGGAGTGGTGGCTTTTTGGGGACGGAATGGAGGGAAGGGAAATGAACAGGAGATGTGTAACCAAACAAATAGATTATCAACTTTTTCTGGCAACCATGGTCCAAATAATCTGTGTTGATACTAGTATCTTCTGATTGGCTTTGTATACCTACTTACTTTTTAAAAGATTTCTGAATATTTGTCTTGCATGGATAGATTGAACCCACTCCCCAAATAGCATCTTTATGAATCAAACAGATATAGTTGTAAACCACCATTAGGGAGTGTTAATACACTTTGCTAACTGAGAACTGCAAGAAGAGTATCTCTTTGTAAATATAGTTACACCTGAGAAATGTATTGCTATATTGTGTGGTATATAGTGTCAAATGGAATGGAAAAGGTCCATATGGTGATAGGCTGTATGAACATTGTGCTGCAGCCATATATTAAAAGAGAGGTTTTATCTGCTGTGATAATTCATTTTTGGTTGTTCAGACTTTTTATGAGCAAGTCTAAAAGCTTTGTTTTTGAATACAGAACACAAACATTTAAGTTTGAAATGTTGCCATGGTATCTCTTGAAGGTTGTAGTTCAGGTGTCTTGTGCCCCTGTTCTCCTCTCTGGCTTGGGCTCCCCAAGGGAGTTCATTTCCCATGATGTGTCTGGTGAAGTAATTCCCATGATGCACTGCAGCATCTCAGCAAGAGGAGAGATGACTCATGAGAGATGTAGCTTGTCCAGAGAGCCTGGCCCTCTGAGGAGAACAGAGGCATGAGGCATGTGAACGGCAACTTCCATTAGGCATTATGGCAGCATTTCTGCATCAAAGTTTTGGAAAATTCTGACAAAAGTAACTTTTCTCTTTCATCCAAATTTTCTATCCAGCTTGTGTGTTAGTGGAGGGGAGCTCAGGTCTGCCAATTGGGGGATAAAATAGGAGGTTGCCCCGGGGCCTAGCAATTCAAAAGGGCCCAGGGCCCAGGGCTGCTGCTACTGCTGGTGTGGTGGTGGCTGAAGTCCTGGGCCCTTTAACTCACCCCTGAGCACCATGCCCATACTCTGGGCAGCTCTTGGGGCTGCTTGCCAGGTGGGGAGGTGTGGCTCTGGGCAGTGCTGAGGGCTGGCTGACCCAGTCCCACTTCTTCCGCCTACGGCCCTGCCCCTTCTGTGAGTACAAAGCCAGTCCCTCCCCACTCCTTGCCCAAGGGCCTGGCAAGTCAGTTGGTCCCCTCAGGGAAGCTTAACTGCTTAATTCAAAGGGCTTGTGAAAGGTTCACTATATTCTCTATGGGCCCTTGCTACTGATGCTGTGGGTGTGCCAGTAGCTTGCTCTCTGTCTTCCTAAACACAATGGACCTATTGTGTTTTCATTGAAGTCAATGGCAAAATTTTCATTGCTCCTGCTCCCATTGTGGACACTGGCATTGGCTTCAGACTTCAACCCTTTCTTTTTCAAGGGGTGCATTTTGCCCATTTCAGGTCCATTCATCGTTCTGTCATAACTAGATGGCATTTTATGTGTGTGTATATATACTTTTTGGAGTGTCAGCTTTTTGAGGCAGAGCTATAAATATATGCTTGGTAGAACTGGAATTAAAAACAATTTTTTTTTGATAATATAGATGTTTGTTTTAAAGATTTTTTTAAAATAATTTTTATCAATTTAAATGTTCTCAGATGCAGGAATTATGGGGAATGTTAAGTAAATATCCTTAAATCAAGCTCTATGCTGTAAAGCAGCATTTTTCTTTCTGATGGAAATGTTTTTGTCAGTTTGTGCATGTCAGCGGTGTAGCCAGAGGGGCCCACTTGGGTAGGCCTCGACTTTGGGTGGTGGGCAATGATGGGTACAGGGGTTCAACCCTGGTACTCTAGCTCCACTCTCTGGGGCACAAGGAGAGTCTGACTGCAATGTGGCTGGGCTATGGTCACTCAGGCCCACCTGTGGCTATGCCACTGGTGCATATACAGTGAATCCATATTTAGGGATTCTGGATTGATGCACAGCTCATAGGCAGCCACCTTGGGGTACTCTAATTTATGCTAAGGTTCATTTTGGCATAAACCACCTTGGCTCCCCCCATTCTGCTGGATTGCAACTCTCACCGGAAGCACAATACAGACTCTAAAAAGATATGTCATGGTTGGGAAATTCAAAGAATTATGGTTTATTGAAGAATTTGTGCTTTGGATGGAGCTGGAGGGAGCTGTCTAAAGAGATAACCAAGAGACAAATGCTATAATTAACTTTTTTCCTGGGCAGGTACTATAAGTAAAGGAATAGGACAGTGTATAGATTACTTCTAACAACCCCTCAGTCTGATACATATGTTTGTGGGGATGTATGTCAATGTCTCATCGATCATTTTGCCACCTCTTTGGCCAATGATATTTCTCTAATCTCTAACTCATTTTTAATAACCATTTGAAACTGGTCCAGAATGGACTTTTCCTCTGGGAATGTGATTGATACGCCTTGGAATATTGGAAACTAATTCAGGACATTTTACCATGAAAAATGAAGGATCTATATGCTCCACTGTTGTCTGCTTATTTCCAGGATCAGCAATGGAGACGGTTCATTTCCTAAGTCTCTCAGGTCTTTCAAGCTAAATATGTGGCTTCTAATTTAATTCATGGTTCTGTTTAAATTTAGATATAGCTGTGCTGTAGAATAAACAATGGATAGTTGAACTAAATAATGGATTGAATTTCTCTGGATCAATAGGGTTAAAAGATATTTTTCACTAGATATTATTCCTCAAATGCCATTTGTCTCAATCTGCCGGTTCCATGATATCAAGATAACTGTCTTCGGGCTATGTCTAGGTTATGGAGTTTTTCTGGGATGGAAAAAGTCTGCTGCATCCAGGGAATGCATCTGTTCTTCCGACATTGTTTGCGGAAGAGCAGATGCGCTCTTTCAGAAGCCCTGTTTTCCTCGTTCCACGAGGAAGAAGGGCTCTTCCGAAAGAGGAGGTTTTTCTGAAATTTGGGCCAGTGTAGACAGGCCAAATTTCAGAAAAGCCTCTTCTGACAAAACTATCAGAAAAAGGTATGCAAATTGCTGAGTGCAATTTGCGTACCTTTTGCCGAAAAAAAAGCGGCAGTCTAGACATAGCCTGTGGCAGATGCAGTATCTTCACAATCTGACCAATAAAGTTTTTATAACTGTTAGAAAATGGTACTGATATACCAAGTTATACACTTATGAACCAGTGGAACACACTGAAACATGTCTCTAAACATTTCCAAATGGGGAAAAGGAAAGAAGGAGTAACATAGTTTCTAAATGTTTCTTCACAGAATGTTTGATCAAAGAACAGCAGGCCAGATTTTCAAAGGTTATTTAGATGCCAAAAGATGTCCATAGGTGCTAAATGCATGTTCAGAAGTGACTAAGAGTTAGCTGCCTAACTCCAATTTATTTTAATAGAAGTTAGGCATAGAATCATAGAATACTAGGACTGGAAGGGACCTCGAGAGGTCATTGAGTCCAGTCCCCTGCCCTCATGGCAGGACCAAATACTGTCTAGACCATCCCTGGTAGACATTTATCTAACCTACTCTTAAATATCTCCAGAGATGGAGATTCCACAACCTCCCTGGGCAATTTATTCCAGTGTCTGACTACCCTGACAGTTAGGAACTTTTCCTAATGTCCAACCTGAACCTCCTTGCTGCAGTTTAAGCCCATTGCTTCTTGTTCTATCCTCAGAGGCCAAGATGAACAAGTTTTCTCCCTCCTCCTTATGACACCCTTTTAGATATCTAAAAACTGCTATCATGTCCCCCCTCAATCTTCTCTTTTCTAAACTAAACAAACCCAATTCCTTCAGTCTTCCCTCATAGGTCATGTTCTCTAGACCTTTAATCATTCTCATTGCTCTTCACTGGACCCTCTCCAATTTCTCCACATCTTTCTTGAAATGCGGTGCCCAGAACTGGACACAATACTCCAACTGAGGCCTAACCAGCGCAGAGTAGAGCGGAAGAATGACTTCTCGTGTCTTGCTCACAACACACCTGTTAATGCATCCCAGAATCATGTTTGCTTTCTTTGTAACATCATCACACTGCTGACTCATATTCAACTTGTGGTCAGCTATAACCCCTAGATCCCTTTCTGCCATACTTCTTCCCAGACAGTCGCTTCCCATTCTGTATGTATGAAACTGATTGTTCCTTCCTAAGTGGAGCACTTTGCATTTGTCTTTATTAAACTTCATCCTATTTACCTCAGACCATTTCTCCAATTTGTCCAGGTCATTTTGAATTATTACCCTATCCTCCAGATTAGTCGCAACCCCTCCCAGCTTGGTATCATCTGCAAACTTAATAAGCGTACTTTCTATACCAATATCTAAATCGTTGATGAAGATATTGAACAGAGCAGTCCCAAAACAGACCCCTGCGGAACCCCCACTTGTTATGCCTTTCCAGCAGGATTGTGAACCATTAATAACTACTCTCTGAGTACGGTTATCCAGCCAGTTATGGACCCACCTTATAGTAGCCCCATCTAAGTTGTATTTACCTAGTTTATTGATAAGAATATCATGCGAGACCGTATCAAACGCCTTACTAAAGTCTAGGTATACCACATCCACTGCTTCTCCCTTATCCACAAGACTCGTTATCCTATTAAAGAAAGCTATCAGATTGGTTTGACACGATTTGTTCTTTACAAATCCATGCTGGCTGTTCCCTATCACCTTGCCACGTTCCAAGTGTTTACAGATGATTTCCTTAATTACTTGCTCCATTATCTTCCCTGGCATGTATCCAGCTTATGAACTTTAGGAAAACTCAGGTGCTTATTCAGTGATGGGCAACCTAGGCTATTGAGTGGGCTGCAGGAGTGGCCCTCCTTCATCTCAGTGGACCACAACATTGTTGTAACCAAGATGTCTCCTGGTATAGGGTAGTTTTGCTAACTGCAGTTGCATACCTAGAATTTGCAGGTTGTGGTGATTGAACCATACCAGCACTTTGATTGAATGCAGAGGGGATGCACGACTCTCATAGTCAGTGTTATGTACAATCAGCTTGCACCTCACTTTCTGGGCTTTTTCTTTACACGTATCACTTTAATATTACTGGTAGGAAAAAATGACATGGATTGAAACCAGTGGAATCTGGCAACCCTGCATGTGGGCAACACTAAACAAAATGTCTTGCGGGCCACACACAGAAACCCAGTGGGCCACAGGTTACCCATCACTGGCTTATGTACACATTTAGGGTGTGTTTACACAGCAGAGCTTAACTCGAAATAAGCTATGCAAATTGAATTACGTCAATTGTGTAGCTTATTTCGAAATAGCTTATTTTGAAACTGGGAGCATCTACACAGCACTTACTTTGCAATAGAGCACTCTTCGTCTGACTTCCCTTACTCCTCGTACAATGAGGGTTACAGGACTCAGAGTAAGAAGTCCTCCAGTTGGACAGTGTTTTGACACTATTTCAAAAATACTGCCTACTGTGTAGACGCAGACTAAGTTATTTCGAATTAACGCTAGTATTTCAAAATAGTGTTGCTGTGTAGACGTACCCTGAGATTCTTAAATATCTCTGAAATTCTGGCATAGACCTTTTAAAAATAGCTGGCATGGAGTCAATCAGGGAAAGTTTTTCATTTCTTGTCTGCTGAGCAATTTCATGAATGGAAACTGGAAAGTGGGACATTTCAAGGGCCAGTTTAAGGTCTTATTTATTCTTAATAAACACATGAATTAGAGCATTAAAAACAAGGGCCAGACCCTTACTTAAGTGATACAAAGCAGCAAAGCTCTTTTATCTTCTCTTCCTCCAATTTTAATGACATTTTGAAATGGAGGGCCCAATCCTGAGAGTTGCTGAGGGTCTTCTAAGCAGCACTTACTGATTCCATTTTGTAATACAGAGGATAAAACTAAAAGGGAAATCATGGAATGGAGAGAGAGAGAGTGCACCACTCCATGCTCATTCAAGAAAAGAAAAGGCAGAACCCATGTTAACTGCCCCCCATATTATCTGAAGTTAGCACAACTGATGTGGGGGCTTCAAGCTTCTCCCCCTGGCTGTGTTTATAGGTCTGAAAAGCATGGTAACATATGTGGTCTCACTAAGCTGAGCCAGCAACACCATTGGTAATAGTATTGATAATTTATTTTTATACAAATGTAGGCACATTTTATATATGCTAGTGTTTTGTTTTTTGTTTCTTGAAGATGGTGGCTGGTCTGGGGGAGAGTTAGCACTTGAAGGTTCTGACACAAAAACTTAGCTTTGATGCGATAGTAAATGGAGAACCTATGACATCCCCTGATATTTAGGGGCAGCTGATATAAATAGTCATGCTAATTAACTTTACATGGAGATAATATCAATGGAAAATTATTAAATTACACCAGCTGAAGATCGTTTGCACAATGTTTATATATTGGTCTACTGTCATGATTTCACCTCAGGAACAACTGATTCAGATGACTGGCACTCAGTTTATTGGCCTAATATTTTGTGAATCCCGATCTAGAGCTGGTTGGGAATTCTTTGACAAAATGGTTTCTCATTGAACAATGACACTTTGGATATTTTTTTTCGGGAAAGGTTCCAATTTGATTAAACTTTGTTGTGAAGGTTCCTCTGGTCCTGGATGGAATTTCTTGGGGTGTGGGGTGGAGGGAGGAAAAAAAAGAGGCAATCCCATCTCAGAATAGAATAGCTTTACAGTTATAGTAGTTAGCTCGGATGTAACACATCCATATGTGAATCCCTCGTTTGCCTGATTTAGAGCAGGCAGCTGAGCCCACCTCTCCCAGGTGAGTGCTCTGATCACCTGATGGCTGCCTTTTCAGGACTGGGGCTTTTTCCATTTTTTTAAATAAATAATTGAAACAGAGAGTTGAACTTGGCTCTCCCTTACTCCAGGGAAGTGCTCTAACCACTGGCTATAAGGGGGGGGGGCAATAAAAAAAGGCAGCCTGCAGGGTTAGTCCCTGGCCTACCGCAGCTGTGTTTACTTGCACCTTTGCAGGTAGTGGAGGATCGCCGTTTGTGACCAATGCGAGCAGCAGGAAGCTTCAGGGACTGGGATGCCATTTCCTGCCACTCGCATTGGCCACAAATCGCCATTCACAACCAATGTGAGTGGCAGGAAATGGCATCCCAGTCCCTGAAGCTTCCTGCTGCTCGCATTGGTCATGAATGGTGATTCGCGGCCAACCAGAGCTGCAATCCTCCACTACCTGCAAAGTTGCAAGTAAACATGGAGGTGGGGACCCTCCAGGACTAACCCTATGGACCGGAACTGGACCATGGGCCAGAATTTGCCCACCCATGGTCCAGTTCCGTTTAAGGCTATAAACAGTGCTTACTGAGGCCTGGGGCAGAAACTCCCCACGTCCAGCGCAGCACGTTACAGTGCTGCAAAGAGCCAGTGTGAACCAGGCTATAGCTCTGGGAGCTGAGATAGTTACTCCCCTCATAGGGGTTGTTTACTGGAAGCACATCTACACAGCAGGACTAAAGCTGAAATAAGCTACACAACTTGAGCTATGTCAATTGCGTAGCTTAGGTCGAAATAGCTTATTTCAGCTTTTGGCACAGTCTACACAGCAGGAAGTCTGAGGAAGGGCACTCTTCCTTTGACTGCCCTTACTCCTTGTGAAATGAGGGTTACAGGAGTCAGAGTATGAGTTCTTCCAGCTTGACATTATTTTGACATTATGTCAAAATAACTGCTTGTAGTGTATATGTGGACTAAGTTATAACATCAGTTATTCCAAAATAACACTGCTGTGTAGACGTATCCAGGGAGAGCTCTCCCAGCACTCATGTCATGGCCACACTACACTTTCAGTGGCAGCGCATTAGACTGTTAGGGTATGTCTAGACTACATGGCTCCATCGACGGAGCCATGTAAAATAGTTTACTCGGCATAGTCAAAGAAGCGGGGATTTAAATAATCTCTGCTTCATTAAAATAAAAATGGCCACCGCGCTGTGCCAACGATCAGCTGATCCGGCCCAGCGCAAGCAGTCTAGACGCGGCGCGGTCGACAAGGGAAGCCTTTGTCGACCGCTCCGATATGCCTCGTGAAACTGTGTGTTGAAGTCCCTGTGCTTATTTCTCAGTTGTTTTTGAAGAAAAAAAAAAAGGCTCATGTTCATTGCAGTACAGAAGAGGAAAATATTTTGTAATCTTGAAAATATCTGTGGGACAGGAAGACCCATTTCCTGCCCCTCTCTATCCCCATCCCATTGACTGCAGTGGGGCCTGCAGCTTGCCTCTTCAGTCTAGGGACAGGACATTCTTTTTGAAATCATCTCATTCCTCGCTTTAGGCTTGCAGCAATGTTACAAAGATTTTGCATAGCTGGGCTGGACTCAATATCATAGATGTGATATTTTTGTGGTGAACAAAACAACTGCCCATAATTCTAAACTTTAGAAGCTTAATGTGCCAGATAATGCGTTTTGTATGGGCACAAATGTCTATGGACTCAGGAAAGTTTCTTCCTCATTTACCCCCATCCTTATACGCTCTAGGGCAGAGTTAGCCAAGGCTAGGGCTGGTTTCCCCATTTCCCTACTGTGGGGGAGGGCTACAATGAGCTGACAGTGCTGGGCCCTTCTGCTGTGTGTGTCCCACTCTCTGAAGATTCACTTGTCACCTCTTTGGATTAGGGGGATGGAATACTTGAAGAGTTGAGGTGCCTGAACTCTGTGGGAAGAACAAGAAGCCTGCACTGTTAAGGGGCAGAGGGGGTTAAGCTGTGACCTGGGGTTAGGTGTACATGTGAGGAAGACAGTAACATACTGAGTGAGGGGGCAGAATATGGAATATCAGGGGAAGCAGTGTGCTGGAGGGAGCTAAGGCTATACAATGTGGCTGGCGCAATGGTGGGGAAGGAAGATGGATACTAGGCAGCAGCCACCTGCTTGTGGAGAGGCTGGAGCCTGATCACCTCTTCTTGAAAATAAAGACTTCACTGCCTGAAAACCTTCCTTTTGACTCAAAATAAAAAAAAAATCTTCAGTTTGGATGTGTGAAACACACATCATTGTGGGTTATAGCTTGGTAGACTTACAGTGGCTGTGAATTGTAGGCATTCTTCCAGGTGGAGAGGATGGCAGATTTGGCATGTTTCTAATAAAACGAAGTAATGAATAAATCAGAACAGTAGTTGTGGTAGTAGTCTAAGGTGGAAGGAAGGGTAAGGAACAGTTTATTAATTGTTTTGGTTCAAAGTAAAAAAAAAGCTGATAAATTAGACAAAGGGTTTGCTTTCCAGTAAATTCTTAAGTATAAAAGTTGTCCAAAGCTTTGTCCTTTGTGTTTTAAAAAAATACAATCTCAGAAGCAACATCAAACTTATTATTTATACTTTTACAAGCATAGGATCAGTCAGAAAAATAAACTATGCCATACTTCTATAAAAAAAGTTGTCCAACTTCCCACAACCCTCCTTTAAAAAGAAATCCTAGTGGTTAGGCGATTTAAAATTAGTAAAGTTTATTTCAGATTGCATGATTCCATTGATCTATCAGTAATTCTTAACCAAGAAATAGATACATATCTCAGTGCAACACACACTCTCTCTGCTCCTAGATGGTGTGTGAGACAAAAGTGATTTATGCGGAGTTTTAGCTATAATGTTTTCAGTTTACAGGGAGTCTACTGTTCTGTTGCTCCTGGCAAACCTTTTATAAAGGGAACAGCACAGTATAAAGAATTTGGGCAACAGTCCAAAACTAGTTTCTTGGCCCATAAGATGGGGCATATGTAACTAATGAAGACTGGTTTTGGTCTTTAAAAATTAGCATAGCACTTGTGGCATGTATAATATCCTTTGTAGCTAATCATTCTGGTTTGGTTTTGAATTTTTATTCTTCATCTTTCTTGGGCTATGCTGGTGGTTGTCTCTGCTTAAGCAACACGGTAAAATAATAATTCTGTATATGTGGGCACCAAACTGGAGAAGAGCAGTTCAAAATTCTGCTGTTCTAAGAGGGAAAAAGTGTGTGGCACTGTATGCTGCAGTATCTTTTAGCAAGATAGTAGTTAAGTATCTGCTGTAGCACACTCACTGGCTTAGCCTTTTGCTTCTAAGAGTTTTACATTAGTATTTATGATTATATATTAAATTGTTTTTTTAATTAAGTTTTTTTCTAACTTTTGCTTAGGTGGGTTTTTATTATAATTTTTATATCTCAGTTGCTGATATTTCAGCTTGTTAAAATAGACATGTATTACTAAATGCCATTTTCAGCACTGAGGCCAAGTTTCCAGAAATGTTTGCTAGTCATCTGTACTGTAATTTTTAGTTGTCCAATTTGAAACACCTTGTGCTTCACTTTCAGAGATACTGGGGGCCCATAGTTTACATACTAAGAATTTTTGTTAGACGTAACTGTCATCAAGTCCGTGAAATCGCAGAATTTTCTTAAAATCATTATGACTAAACAAACCTATTGAAAATTCTGTACCACACTATTATAGTAAAATATGACTCCCATGTTATGGTTTTATTTTATTAGTATGGTGGCTTGCAGATATTTACATATATAGTGGTAGGTCATCTCAGCAAATGGTGTATTTGCTTCTTGTTAGTCATCCTAACAATTGTTAAACTTATCTTTTGATCTACAACTGAATAAAACAACTTTGCTTCTCAGCCCTGTGAATTTTCTTTCCTTTCAAGTATACACATTGACTTAAGATATGGAGGAGTAACGTGCTTCTAAACTTCATTGCCAGTTGAAGAAAGGAATGCACTGACATTGGGGACTCTTAAATCTAAACTTAGAAACTACTTATTTTATTCTCCATCTTTAAAATATTTGTTTTGGGTCTAGCCTGTGGCTTGGCAGCTGTATACAGCATGCTGCAGTGTGAGGAAATCTGTTTTCAGAAAGAATCAAGGTTACTGGTTCCCTAGAATTTACTTTTAGGCTCTACCTTTAATCCCCCATTTGCTCTGGCTTGAACAGATAGTCCCTGACAGTGGGTTCTCTAAGAAGAATATCTTCCTATCTTCTTTCCCTGCCCAAAATTATTTAAGGAATTCATTTATAGTACCTTTTCATGCAATATTTTTTGTAATTGCATGTATAAAATATAAAACAACCTGGGATGATTTACATGATGAATGTTTTTGAAATGCAAGAATGCAGAGGAAGATGAATACTGAATAACCAAGTTATTGTTTGGTAAATACTGTTTTAGGAAAAGTGATTATAGTGATTATAGTACTCCCTCTGACACTAACAGGAAGGAACAAGTCCCTGCTCTCTGATGGGCAGAGTTAGGCTGGGCCACCCTTGTGCCTGAAGTAGATGGAGGAAGAATAGGAAGTATAAGAGGCAGATCTTCCAGCTCAGTTGATTGAGGGACAGGGAGAGAATTGGCTGCTGCTGCCTTGCTGCTGGCCCCTGAACCAGGGACTGTGCTGTATTCTGGAGGAATACCTGGAGGAGCTGCTGGAACTTCTGGCAGCCGAGTACGCCCAGGAACCTAAGGGCCCATGAGCAATGAAGCCCTACAGCCAGCTAGGGGTATGAAGTAGCCCAGGATAACCAGACATTAGTCCACTTGCATTGCTGAAACCACAGTCTGAGTATTTTGGCAGGTTCCTCACTGACTCAGGGTACAGCCAGAGGTATCCCGAAAAAGCTCTGCTGTGTCCAGGGAATTCTTGTGCTCTTCTGCTTTTTTTTTTTTTTTTTTGCAGAAGAGCAAACATGCTCTTCCGGAAGCCCCTGTATTCCAGACAGGCCAAATGTCAGAAAAGCCTCTTCCAACAAAAGTACTGGAAAAAGCTTCGCAGAATGTGGAGTGCATTTTGCTTAGCTTTTTCTAACAAACAGATGTAGTCTAGCCATACCCTCAGGGGTGGGATTCCCCACCACCATTGGAGTGCTGGGCTGGGACCTGGTAGAGTAGGGCAGGCCTGGGTTTCTCTATCCCCTGCTGCCAACCCTATCCCTGGGATGGAAGCCTACCCAATTTAGACCAAATGACTTGCCTTTGCTGTCTGTTCAGCCAGGGAGCGAGGTTAGAGACTGCTTTTCCAAAGGGGGCTTGGGCTGGTCCATGCTTGGTGCCTGTCTGGTCAGAGGGCTTGAGCCTGAATATGGTGATTATCGACTCCAGCCAGAGCACTGGGCTAAAGGGTACCTGAAGCATTTTCTTCTGAAGGCATTTAGACATCTTTCTATAGCTTTAGTAGATTTCTCTTATTCACATACATATGTTTAGCTGGAGATAACATTTGAGTTGAGGATTCATAGTTTGGTTTTTAAGTTGTACATTTTAAAGGACCAGACCTTGTTTAAGCTGCTTATTTAATGTAACTGCTGTCTTGCTGATTTCTGTCATTAATTTCTTCTGGACGTCCCCATGGACTTGAATGTGACTGTACACATTGAATACTGTGTACAGATGTGGTCTCCTCACCTAAAAAAAGATATTTTGGCCTTAGAAAGGGTTCAGAAAAGGGCAACTAAAATGATTAGGGGTTTGCAATGGGTCCCATATGAAGAGAGGCTAAAGCGACTGGGACTTTTCAGTTTGGAAAAGAGGAGACTGAGGGGGGATATGATAGAGATATATAAAATCATGAGTGGTGTGGAGAGGGTGAATAAAGAAAAGTTATTTATTAGTTCCCATAATAGAAGAACTAGAGGACACCAAATGAAATTAATGGGTAGCAGGTTTAAAACCAATAAAATAAAGTTCTTCTTCACACAGCGCATAGTCAACCTGTGGAACTCCTTGCCAGAGGAGGCTGTGAAGGCTAGGACTATAACAGAGTTTAAAGAGAAGCTAGATAATTTCATGGAGTTTAGGTCCATAAAAGGCTATTAGCTAGGGGATAGAAATGGTGTCCCTGGCCTCTGTTTGTCAGAGGCTGGAGATGGATGGCACGAGATAAATCACTTGATCATTGTCTTCGGTCCACCCCCTCTGGGACACCTGGTGCTGGCCACTGTCAGCAGACAGGCTACTGGGCTAGATGGACCTTTGGTCTGACCCAGTATGGCCATTCTTATGTTCTTATGCCAAGGTATGTGCATTGGCTCACATCTTGTATTCCTTTGCCCTCTAATGGAATGTTTGAGTTAGGAGTTGCTGGATGTCATGGCTTCAGGGTAAACTAAGCCTTGAACCCTTTTAGTCCTTCTCAAATGCACTCCTCAGGTGACAAGCTTGGCTTCTTGTGCCTCTCTGCATGGAACCATGCAGTCCAGCCATTTTTAAACTGGACCTCTAGGCTGCAGCAACCCAGTTCTGGAATGTGTTAACAATACAGGACCACCTGAGCTTTGGTACCAGCATAGGGTTGCCAGGTGCCCAGTATTGACCCGGACAGTCCGGTATTTTCGCCGCCTGTCCAGTAAAAAAAATTCAGAAAATACCGGACACCTAAAATGTCCGGTATTTTCTGGTTTTTTTCCCCCTACCAGGAGGCGAAAATACTGGACACCTGGCAACCCTGGGACACACTTATCAACTGGGCCCAGCCCCCGGCCCCCGCCGGGCCCCGGTCCCCTGCTGGGCCCCAGCACCCCTAGCCCCCAGATGCTCCCCTTCCCCGATGCTCCCGTCCCCCCCACTTACCTGGTTCTGCAGGGGCTTGTCTTGTGGCTGGAAGAGAAAAACAAGATGGCCGACGGCAAAAAGCCTCTTCTTAAAGGGGCCATGCTGATTTTTGTAAATTTTTTTTTCTCAGTTTTTTTTGGGGGGGGTGGTGTTTGGTATTTTTGGTTAAACCATCTGGCAACCCTATAGCAGCAAGTATTGCCCTTTGGGAGCCCAAGGCAGGATATTGCAGTGTCACTAGTACAGTGTCTTTGAAACAAAATATTCTTTATTCATTCCTCAAAAGGTAAAAAGAATTTAGGAAAATGAGTTAACATAATGAAAAGTCTGGACACATTCTTCTTTCCTTAAGCCTAACTTCCCTATCCACAGCTTAGGAAAGTATAGCTTATTCCCTTCTCTAAATTGGCAGAGGTGTCCTGCTCGTAGCATGCTCTCACTGTCTCTGTCATCCTGAGTGTCAGCTTCTTCTGATAAGTCTCTCTTGCTTCCTGAGGCCAGAATTTTTTAGGCTTATGATTCCCTTTGTTCCTAGTCTTAGCCTTCGGAAAAGTAAACTATTCTAGACTGGATCGAGTCAAATCAGGGATATTTCCCAATAAACAACTTTGAAGATGTTAATGATTTCTCTCAGCATGCCATAACGCTTCAAGATACTTGTGTGAATCACCATGGAGAAGCAGTCAAATGCATTCTTAGAATCTGGGGTGTTCATGATGAGTTTTGCCATTTGATGCTCTCTTCAATGGTTATTCTTATGGTGAAAGTCTTGTTGACATATGATCTTCGGCATCAAAGACCAGCGTTCTTGTTTCTTATATTTGCCTCAACCACTTATTTTATATTGCTTAAGATGATATTATAAAAATTTGTTATCTTTGAAAGGAATGCAACAACTTGCTAATTATCACAACTTCTTAGGTCACCTTTCTTTGTTTTTTTGTTTATTTTAATGCTATTTTTCTGATGCTCTGCAGGGTTTTCCTGGTTCCATACTTTGTTGAAAAGTTCAGTGATTTTCCTCAAAGGCCTTATCACAAGCTTTCAACATTTCCCCTCCTCCCCATAAAGTTGTATGAAGCAACACATTTATTTAACTAGAAAACCAGAAGAAAATGCTGTATAATGTGAAACAAGGCTGAGTTAACTTCTTTATTAAACCTTGGCCTGTGAATATGCTGATTTTGTTCACAGTGCGACTTTATTACTGTACATTAGTGATCGCCCTCTTTTTTCTTCCTGCAACCACCTTCCTGCCCAGCCTGTTATGGGGTGTTGTAAGGTGTCTTGAACTGGCTTTTATTGAGCAAATGCTGTTTGACAACTTTTTAGATGCTACCTGTAGAAATATTATCAACCTCTCGTTAATATGGCTTTTCAAATAAACACATGTACTCTGTGTAAATGTAACTTGATGACCTTGAATGTGTGTCAAAATGATAGCAATGTATAGTGACAGAGTTATTGAGGGCAGGGGCCATGACAAATTATAGCAGTTTTGCAGTTCACAATAGGCAGTTTTCAAAATACTCAGCAGTTGTGCTTTGATCTATTGCACCCACATGTTAGCTCATCCTTGGTTAGTGTGTGTGTGTGTGTGTGTGTGTGTGTGTGTGTGTGTGTGTGTGTGTGTGTGTGTGTTTAAAATTAATTCTTGAAAGGGTTTATTCCCACCAGGCAAACCTGTTTCAATACACTGAGATAAAAGTAGTCAGATCTTGGAGGACAGTCTGATCTCATAGGCAAAGATGGACCATCTGGAGGGAGAGAATCTGAGAGGAACAGGTGCCATTTAGCTGATGCAGTAGGATTTTACTAGTCAATAGTAGCCTTGAGACATTTCTCTCCTGGACTGCTGGGTTACAGTCCTGAAGTCCTGGATATCACCAGATAATATCACTGTTGGCAGCAGTCCAGATAAGTCAGAGTTAGGAGTAAGAAGGTCTTCAGTTAAAAGCCATGAGGAATTGGGTGTGAATGTGCAAGCAGAAAAAAATACTAGCAATCATTTGGCAACAGCGAGTCAGGTCAAAGTAGTGAAAATTCTTCCAAAAATTAATTTGACATTTATGGGAAGAACCATAGTTTTAATAACTTAGTTCCTGACTTTAAATCTGCTCAAATTTTTAGAATTAATTGCTAATGAGAGTTTTTCACTGAAGTTACATTTGTGTATTTTTCACCTAAGCCAACCATTTTTTGTAGTAGTTGTGGTTTTATAAAGAGAATTATATAAAAAATTGAACTGACAAGTCGTAATTTGCTTCCTGCAGAGAGTTTCTACAGTTTGGGCCAACATTAAATATTTAATGTAGAAGCAATACAGAAATACTTGGAAACGGTCTTGTACCTTATGGCAATTATGATCTCCCTGAACTCCCCTTAAACAGAGAGCTTTGTTCTTCTAAAGCAATTACCAGAAGTTTTAAAAACAAAACAAAACAAAAACAAACAAACAGAAACAAAACACCTCCCCCTACCCCCTACAATGCCAGTAAACCTTTAAAAGGGCACAGTTTCAGAAAGGGGTTTCTGGTTCAGGACGTGTGGGGTAGCTGGTATCCTACATGTGATTCAGACTACAAAAGAAATCACCCTTAGTTGTTGTCTTTAATTTTATATAAAAAATATTTATTTGCAACATTCTGTTTATTTGCAACTCTATAAATATTTATTTGCAACTCTGTTTATTTGCAACATTTACAGTAATCTCTGGCACATGTTGGCATGTAGAGTAAAACAGGAAAGAAATAAAACAAAAGCCTGCACATAATTTGTTTGTTCAAGAGGGAAAATATTCTAGCTTTCATTTTCCTTCCCACAGCTTTGTCATTATAGTACCAGAAGCATGTACAAATTATATCATTTTAATAAGGTACGTCTTAAATGTCTAAGGCTCTATGTTTGAAAACAATGGATTATTTTAGAATCACTTCTGATTGAGATGTATTTCTGTTATTTTTCCTTTTCCCATTTACTGTTGTATTGATCAAATTCCTGATATGTAAAGATTTAGGACTTGTCTACATAGAGAAATTGAACGGAACAGCTATTGTAGAATACCTGCCACGTGCACAAGTTTGACTGAAAAAAGGCACTCTTATTCCAAAACAGCTACATCTACACTGCACCGCTCTTGCACAAAAGCCTATGCAAATGAAGCACGGATTAGCATATTGCTGTGCTTCATTTGCATAATTAATTAGGGGCCGATTTTGTGCAAGAGGCTTTTGTGCAAGAGCTGTTCTTCCCCTTTTTTTCAGGAAGCATGGCTCTTGCGCAAGAGGGGGTTTTTGTACAAAAAGGAGTTGCCTACACAGCTCCTTTTTGTGCAAAAGCCTCTTGCACAAAAACGGCCCCTAATTAATTATGCAAATGAAGCACGGCAATATGCTAATCTGCACTTCATTTGCATAGGCTTTTGCGCAAGAGAGGTGCAGTGTAGACATAGCCTAAGAGTGTCCAAACAGGGAACTGTTCTGGAATAGCTATTCAGACCCAACTTTAATGCAGAAACTTTTAAGCATTCTGTGAAAAGCATTCTTTTGCATGCACTTACCTTCCCAAGGACCTGATATCACTGCTGTAATAATGCAAATTATAACTTCAGTGCTGACCTGAACTGGAGTCCTGTCTACACACAAAAACTCTTAACTGAATTGCTGTGGTGCATTTAATGCAAATTTTCTGGCCTGTGTTGGGGTATAGGCAATAACTTATTGCAACTCATCGACTGCTAACACAACCTCATTATGTAGCTCAAGTGTTATTTTAAAGTGTGGCTGCTCTCATTTGAATTACTATCTGCCATACTCTAGGGTTTATCTATTCCTAACTCACAAGGAATTAGCTAGAGCGTAGATAACTCTGTAGTAAAGACACAACCCATATTGTGAGTAGTCCAACTGATTTTAATTGGGTAGTTAGGTATGTATATAAATCTTTGCAGGATCGGTGTCTTAATGCTATTGTTTCTAAATGAAACAGATTGTTGTGCCTTGCATAAGATTTCATTTTCTGTATCTAAATTATAACACTGACAGCTAAATTCCATTAGGAAATCATAGTCTTGAAAGTTGTGGTGTTATCTTATGAAATATATCTATCTCCTAGTGCCTAGATTTCTAAAGTTTATGTTGTGGGAACACCCAGTAGGATGGATTACGAGAGCAAGCAAAACAGAACAGAATTTTCATGTTTTGTTTTTGTTTCGGTTCAGATTTTTAAATATTATTTCTCACTCCAGCACCATGGTATGAATGTTGTTCTTAAGCTTTAGCTTGTTTTAGTCTTGTACAGTTTAGTTTTACCCTGTGAAATGGGTGTAAATCCAGAGTAATTTTCATTAGTCTTCAGTACAGCAACTCTGGATTTATGCCTAGGTAACTAAGTGGCAATTTCTGTTCTTATCTTCTGCATTTTTAACTTAATTTTCCCTCTCTTGCAACCTCACTTGTATTTCTTCTGTAAAGAGGCGGCTGGCATTTTAAATATTTTCAGATTTGTCTAATTTCTGTTTTGGTGGTGGGAAGAGACCAAGGCAATATTTTGGAACCACAATTCACTATGAAGAGTTCTCATCCTCCTTCTGTTTAAACAAAAATCTCCAGAATCTAAGATGGGTGAGTTAGGACAGAAGAAACCAAACCAGATCAGTGATCTTTACCACCTTCTTTGATAGAGTATGTCCCAATCACTAAGATGGGTTAAAACTTGAAAAAATCTTCACTGTTGTGGCATGCTGGGGAATTATGTAGCATCCTAAATGGTATAGGATTAAGGCTCACCCTGAGATTATAAATAGTATTCTGATTGAATATACCTGTATCTGCCATACTCTAGAATTTATCTATACTCACAAGTTAATTTAGATTAAGGTAGGGTGTGAATTTAAAGCACACTAGTTATTTCAAAATAATTTTGAGTGACCAGATGGCCCTTTTATAGGGCTAGTCCTAATAGTTTGAACTTTTTATTATATAGGTACCTATTATTCCCATCCTCATTCTGATTTTTCACACTTGCTATCTGGTCACCCTAGAAATAACTCCATGTATAGACACTCTGGGTGTGTCTAGACTACAGGGTTTTGTCGACAAAAGTGGACTTTTGTCGACAAAACTATACCTGCGTCTACACTGCCGCTGAGTTCTGTCGACATAACGTCGACAGAACTCGGCAGTTTTGTCGACGGCTGTAAACCTCATTCTACAAGGAATAACTCCTTTTGTCGACAGAAGGCATTATTGCATCTACACTGTCCTTTGCATCTACACCGTCATGTCGACAAAGCAAGCTGCTTTGTCGACATGACAGTGTAGATGCAAAGGATAGCTTGCTTTGTCGACAGAACTGGATGTAGTCTAGACGCTCTTTGTCGACAGAAGCTTTGTTGACAGTATCTGTTGACAAAGCTTCTGTCAACAAAAGCCTGTAGTCTAGACGCACCCTCTTATTCCTGAATTAGAGTGACCTGTTCCAGTTGAATGTAGTTAAACTGGGACAATGCACTCTCATTCCAGAGCAAGGGCACATCTACACTATGGAGAAGATCGACCCTTTTTGATTTAGTGGGTCTAGTGTAGTCTCCGAAATCGAATGCTGAGAGCAGTCCCTGCCAGCATTGTGTATTCCTCATTCTGTGAGGCATAAAAGGAGCTGATGGGAGCATGTGCTCCTGTTGACATCCTGCAGTGTAGATGCTGTGGTGGCTTGGCTTAAGACAAGCCAAATCCAGCTACACATTTTGTGTTGCTGGATAACGTACCTTAAAAATGACCTGCCTAGTCTAGTGTAGACCAGGCCCAAGAGTGTTAACACACAGAATTACTCAAGAAAAGTTACTCCAGAATTGCTATTTCTGAATAACTCCATGTGTGGATAAGACCTTATAAAATAATACTACCATATTCATGTTGTAAAAACACTTTAATAGCCTTATTATAAACAAGAGTTCTTACCTAACAGCCCTCGTGTTTTTTAAAATAAGGATTTGCTTGCATCATGCACAAGCAAAAAAGAAGGCAGTCAATCAAAATGAAAAGCAAAAACAAAACAAGATTTTTCCAGCAAGCACTTCAATGATATTCACAAATAACTTTTCCCAGAAATGCCCACTTGTAAATCACTCCTGCTTAGGAGCAATAGTAATATCCAATAACTTCTTGTTGGCACAGCTTTAATATAGTCTAATACAGTAATAAGATGTACGCTACATTAGTTTTTCATTTTGAAAGCACATTACACCAAACTGTGGCAGAACAAGCAAACAATTAAAGATTAACTATTTTGTAACATACAACCAAGTGTGGTCTGAAATAAGGTATTGCAGCTAAAAACTTCTATTTGTTATATTTTTTGGAAAAAAACATTTAAAATCCTATATTGGGAATAAAAATTATCAGTAACAGAAACCTACAAATATATACAGACCAAATTGTTACAGTGCATATCACAACTTGATATAGGATGTTTTGATGGTATGCTTCTGAGTGAAGGTCAGACTGAGGGTATGGCTACACTGCCGCTTTTCTCGATCCTTTTGTCGGAAGAGTCTAGATTTGTCTAGACTGGGCCAAATGTTGGGGAAAAAACCCTCTTTCGGAAGCCCCGTTATTCCTTGTAGAACAAGGAATACAGGGGCTTCCAAAAGGGCACGTTTGGTATTCCAGAAAAAAAAAAAAAACAGAAGAGCAAACGCGTCCCTGGATATGGAAGAGTTTTAAACTCTTGTAGTCTAGCCATACCCTGAGGGTCACAACTGCTTGTTGTGAGAAATGTGAAGCTTGGGTGGATCCTATGCTTATCATTGCAATGGTAACCTTCCTTATCAGATTCACAGAATGGCTTGTTGTGGGGAGGAACACTGTTAAAGGCATGATAATCAGCTGGTGCACTACTAAGCTATGTGATCCACTCTTAGGCAAGGTTACTGAATAACTGGCCAAAAGCAGCCTGGCCAAAATCAGATCAGGATCCATCAAGGAGACAGTGCTGTCCTTTTTAACTATAGACAATGGATATATTGTCCATGCAGAAAATGTTAGATCTGTCACCATAGGCACTCTGCATGCTACACAGGGGAGAGGAACTGGGGCATTGGCAGCAGCCAGGAGTGTGCAGTTCTCCCCAGCAAGCAGAATATTATAGCTCAAACACCTTTGATTCAACTCAGAAAGAGCTTTGGATGAGGCCATTGGCAGAGCGGCATGGTGAGCAGCTCCACAATGGCAATAGAAATTGGGGGGAAATTAAGGCACAGATCAGGATGACAGTGGTGAACACTCTAGAAGAAATTGGGGGGCCAAAATTGGGACAACTGGGGCATGCCATCCAAGATACATATGCAGCAACCGTGATGCTGCTGTCTATAATAGAGGACTCTTTACAGAGAGTGGCTCCAGATATTGGGAGGTGCCTCAGTCAGAAGACCCTGATTTGTAGCAGCACACTGAGGCAGGGCAGAGGAAGCTATTTTTGTGGAAGGAACATACCTTTAACCCATAAAAGGGATGATGGTTTCCTCATATACACACACAACACAGGGAGAGGCAATCCCTGAGTTACATAATCATAGCAAGAGGTGAGAGGGACTTGAAGCTTCTGCCCGCTTGACACTGGGTAATTGAAATCCTGTGTGATGGAATATGCATAGCTTGCACTAGGTCAGAAAGGGTTAACACCATACTGTGGGCCAAGGAAGTCCCACACCCTGGCTGTATTGGGCAGGTTCAAAGTGCTGTGCCAGTATAAAAGGTAACCGTTCATCTCAGTCTGGGCTGGACACTGGGGATGAAGGACCTGTGGTGGAAACACCAGCTAAGGACTAGCCACAGCCTCTGTAGGTGGAAGCTGGGAACCCCAAGGACCAAAATAATTCTCCACTGTTGATAGAGCCCCAGGAAGCCACTGCACAAAGAAACTTGGAGACCCCGAAGCTTCATGGACTGCCACACCAGAGAGTATGGTAGGACCAAGCCAGGGAGGGTGAGCAAGTGGTATCTCCCATCTAGGTAAGCTCAGTGTGTTTCAGTTTGATTCCCAGCTGAGCCAGAGGTGGACTGCTCCGCCACTGCCAGGGCCTTGTGTCGGAGCTGAGTGGGCTCATGCTCCCCTATCTAGACCGCCAGCTCCTTCCCCCTGTTTGCAGCCCTTTTGGTACTGGCTGCTAGGTCAAGGGACACTTTATATTGAGTCTGGATGCTAGGCCATGCTGCCATAGACACCAGGGCTATTTCCTTGGACCTTGGGATTCTGAGGTCTAAAGTTACCCAACAGACTTAAATGCAGTGTCCACCCACCCACTACCCACTCCCTCATGGGACAGAGTGTGCATACATCATCACACCCTGGTGTAACAGCTTACTTACGCTTTGCATGTGGTGAGCCACTTGGATATATTTGTGTTTGCCATAAGAGTGGAATCAAAAGAATATGCAAGCCTGTGTACTACTTTGCACATTGACTAGTAGGTTAAGAGTACTGCCACCAAAGCAAAATGCAGAAAGCAACCCCTTCCACTACGCTTGCTTGTCTGGAGACAAGTTGGAGATGGACAGGTATCTTTATTTCCTGTTAATAAAATGGCAGGATTGTAGGAGTTGGCAAGGAGCACTGAGGCATCCAAAAGTATTTTGCATGAACTACAAGACTGGCCATCTTTAATAGTCATGGTGGTACCCTTGGAATAGGAGTTGGCTGCCTCCTCATTCATGTACAGGCCTCCTATTCACCTGAGGGAAAATTAAGAGATGCAGTTTTTACTGAATGTTGGGCATTCCCTTAATGTAATACGGTTTCCTTGAAGGGAAGCTGGGATGCCAGAGTCAGACCTGAAAGCTGATCTGTGCTCATTGGGTCTGTGAAGAGATTAGCATAACCCTACTGAACTTCTTTTCCTTTGTAGTAGTGAAGACTACACACAAGGAGGAAGTCAGGGGTGAGGGAGAAGGATCAGGCAGAGATTCACATTGGTAACAGTTGATTCTTCAAGTCATTCTGAATATGACGTGGGTGAGGTTTGAGAATCAGGGCAGGAAGTCAGCAAGGAGCCCATTTGGGTGCAGTGAGACCTTGGGAAGGGACCTTCATTAACAAATTTTGTATTAATGCAAAGCAACTAACATCTTGAACATTCCAGTGTATATTGGAAGTGTGGGACATTTACTCCACTCCTCTATGTTTAATTAGGGTTCTGGCAAAGAAGAATTTAGTAGGGCTTGGAAATTTGGAGATCTACAGGAGAGCGTCCAGAAATCAATCAAGGAACAGCAAGGTTGTTGTAATACTATAGGGAGCCTGGGACAGATTGGAGGGCTGATCTCTGTAGATCGGGGGGGCAAAAGAGCATCCATGGGCTGGATTCGACCACCAAGTGGGTTGATCCAGCCTGCGGATGGCTTGCTGCTACCCCATCCCCAGGTCAATCAGGGCCTGGGGATAGGGGAGCATACAAAGTCTCTTCCCCCTGCCAGGGGTGCGTGGCTGAACAGCTGGTGGTTCACTCTAAGCTCCATGCATCCCTTGCGGGGAGAACAGGGAGTGAGAGACTTCGCACACTTCCTCTGCCCCTAGGCTCTGATTGCCCTGGGGGGGGGGCACGGAAAGTCTCCTCTTGCTACTAGGGATGTGGGCGCCTAGAGGGAAACACCAGCTGTTCAGAACAGCTAGGAGTTCTCTCTGGAAGGGGGGGGGACTTCACACGCTCTCTTACCTACAGGCCAATCAGGGTCTGCGGGTGGGGAAGTAGGAGGTGTCCTGGTCCTGCCCCTTCTGTCTGAGGCCCCACCCCTTCTGGAGTGGCCTGGGGCCACTTCAAAAATTTGTAAAGTGGCCTCATATTGCCCACCTCTGCTGTAGATAAATGTTTATGAAAGACTGATTTGAAAATGCTGCCTCATGAGACACTGTTGTAAGTGTGGGAATTTGGAAGGTGGGGAACACTGCATGGCCCTGTGCAGCAGTTCACCAGAGATGCTCTTTAGTTTATTTTATTAAAGTTGTTTTCTTTGCTCATTCATTGGTTTGTTATTTAATGAATTCCAAGCAGTGATAAAGGAGAGACAACTGGGGGAGGAAAGAGAATCATATCAGTACCTGAAATGACTATATACTAATCCTAGAAGCATGGGGAATATGAAGGAAAAATTTGAAATGCTAGTAAATAAACACAACTATGATATAGTTGTTGTCACATGGACTTGGTGGGATAATACGCATGATGAGGATATTGGTAAAGAAGGGTTCAGCTTGTCCAGGAAAGATTAGGTAGAGAAAAAAGGGAGGAGGTATATTAAAAAGGTATATAGTTGGACTGACTTTGAAATGGATATAGGATACAGACTTGCTGCGAGTCTCTGGATAAGGATAAAAGGGGTAAAAAATCAAGTGTGAAACAATTGGGGAAGACTCTATACAGTGTGGGGCAAGTGCACCCATCTTTCCTGTCTTCATTTCTCCCAACCCATGTCTATATGTTTGCCCTTAGCCACATTGTGGTACAGCCTATTGGCCAGAGTTAGTAAAAATGCTCCTTCTGGCAGGGCTGTGTGGTTCACTGGTTAGAGTCAGGTAACGGCGGGAGATACATCCCCTGGCAGTGGGTCCCTTCCACTGGACCCTAGCCCAGTTAGTGGCTATAGGTCAAGGGAAAGCTCTGACTGAAACATGCCAAGTTGTCCCAGCTTCAGCTCACTCTGGACTTCCCCTGGGCTACTTCCTGCCATCCTCCCTACAGCTGTGGTTTGGGCATCCATTTTACATCCTAGGTCCATGGGCTGCCCCTTCTTTGGTGCCTCTAAACCCTGTGAAGTTGCTGGGAGCATCTTGCCTTCGGCTTGTGTTGCAGCATCTCCATGGGCTTTTGCTGAGGCTTGACTTGAGGAGGTGGGGCACATCCTCCCTCTCTGGCAGTCAACCCCAAATGAGATGAACTGCTCTTTTATAGCCGTGCACTTGGAGCATACCCAGTAAAGTGGAAGGGGTGTGGCTTCCTCATCCCTCAACACAGAGTTAACTCTCTTTTTGTCCAGTGCAGGGTGAATGCACCCCATCACACCAGGGTAATGTCATGCTAGGGATCTACTATGGACCACCAAACCAAGAAGAAGTGCATGAGGCTTTAAAAAAAAACCAGACTAACAAAATTATCCAAAGCACAGGGCTTGGCATTGACTACCCAGACATCTGTTGGGAAAATAACACAGCAGGGCACAGATTACCCAACAAGTTCTTGGAATATATTGGAGATAATTTTTTATTGCAGAAGGTGGGGAAAGCTATTGGGAGGGGGTGGGGGGAAGCTGTTCTTAGTTTGATTTTGACAAATAGGGAGGAACTGATTGAGAATTTGAATGTGGAAGGCAGCTTGGGTGAATGACCATGAAATCATAGAGTTCAGGATCCTAAGGAAGAATAACAGCACAATAAAGACAATGGATTTCAAGCAGACAGATGTTAGCAAACTCAGGGCGTTGGTAGCTAAGATCCCATGGGAAGCAAGTCTAAGAGGAAAAACAACTGAAGGCAGTGGGCATTTTTGCAAAAAGACATTATTAAGGGCACAAGACCAAACTCTTCCACTGTGTAGGAAAGATAGGAAGTATGGCAAGAGACCACTCTTGCTTAACTAGGAGATCTTGAAAGATTTAAAAATCTGAAGGAGATCTTGAATGATCTAAAAATAAAAAAAGAGTCCTGCGAAGGAGAAAAATGATAAAGTAAAATCAACATCTTTTTGTATGTTGCTGGGAAAGACGCATTGAATAACAGCTGAAGAAGGTGAAAGCATGAAGTTAAATAAAATACTGACTAAATTTGGGGAATATTGCATGTCAAAAAGGAATGAAAACTTTCAGACACACACATTTTTTATATGCATGCAAAACACTGACCACGTAGAACAATATGTCACGGTATTAAGAATCTCAGTAAAGCTGTGACTGGTGAGCTTGTTAGGCTTAGAAGAAGCATACTGGATCTTTTGCAGGGGAAAAGGCAATATGTCAAATTTATTGAAAATCAGTATGGCTACTTCTAGACTACAAGCCTCTTTCGAAAGAGAGCGTCTAGACTACAAGCAGATTTTTCGAAACAGCGAGCCACTTTTTTGAAAGTGAGTCTCTCTTCCGAAAAAGCACAGTTTACATTCAATAGCACCTTTTTTCAAAAGAGTACTTTCGAAAAAAAGGGGTTATTCCTCATAAAATGAGGTTTACTGTGATCAAAAAAACTGCCGCGTTCTTTCGATTTACTTTCGAAAGAACGAGGCTGCAATCTAGACGCAGGTGAAGTTTTTTCGAAAAAACCCTGTAGTCTAGACACACCCTATGTGCATTCACACACACACACACAAATCCTAAAAATGGTCTCAGGTACCAGCATCGCTTGAGTTAATCTAATGGCCAGTTAGATTGAGCACGAGTGGAATGCTGGGTTCCGTTGGTCATGATCTGATGCTCCGAAGTCTTGCAGGATGAACCCAAAGAAACCTTGGCAATACACCTTACTTTTATAGTTGTAAGTTCCCATTCATGTCTATGGATTTGCAATGTCAGGTTGGAGTTGTTAATCCTTAACGAGTGGTTATTACAAAGCGGTTCCCACCATGATCTTTTATCAGCATATTGATAGGCATCACTGGAAGTCACCACCTTCTGGTTTTGGTTGGGCTTGTTATCTTTTCCTTGGGATCTATGCCTATACTTTAGGGTCATCAATCTTCGCTTCTGCCAACATGGATGTTCTGTGATAATCCAATCCAGGATCTCTGAGTCTTCCACTCCCTTCTTGACCATCTGCGCCAGGTGTTCTGCATGCCTTGTTATCAGAGCCGGTCTTAGGGGTGGGCGAGCCGGGCGGTTGCCCGGGGCTGCTATTTTCAAGGGGCCGCCGACAGAGCAGTCTTACGGGCAGGCCCAACCTCCCCCCAGGTTTCCCTGAATACTCACTGGCCCCCCCTTTTTTTTGCTTGACAATTTTTCCCAGGCATTTTATTTTATTTTATTTTATTTTATTTTATTTTATTTATTTATTTATTTATTTATTTTATTCTTTGTTTGACAAATGTTTGTCCGGTATTTTTTTTAAACCATCTGGCAACCCTACGGATGAGCCGGGCGTCGGCCAATTGTTTAGGACTGGCCCTGCTTGTTATGCATACATTCCTTACTCATGCATACAGATCAGTAAACACATGCTAGAGCAAAAACATCTCTTTATACAAAGCAAGCAATTATTTCAAAGTACAAGGAGTAATCTTGTATTCAACTTAAAATACTCAACCTAAACCTCAGCATCAGGGTAGGCACTGACAACTTATCAGTGTATTTTCCAATGGCCTTCCTGCTGTTCAGAGTAAAACACAAAGTCTAACTGCACTATCATTGAACTAAACTTAATGTAGTCCCCTTACTAAAGGTGCCTCTGCTTATTTTCTGGGAAGACCCTGTGTGCTGCAATCTAGCCCCACAGACTACAATTCCCATGAGCCCTGAAGGAAAACAGGAAGGAACTGACTTTTGTTTTGGAGATCTGAGTCTCTCCACGTGTGTGGAGGAAGACTCAGCAGCCTATGGACTCTTCCCTTTGATCTTTGGAACAAAAGGGAGCCAGGCTGCTGTGGAGGAGTTTTTATCCAGTTCAGGAGCTTTTATGTTGCAGTTACAGACCGGGACACAGAGCCTTTGGAACTGGGATCTAGCAGGCTGCTTCTGATTGCCCTAGAGGGGGGGCTCTTTGGCTGTACTTGTGGCTACAAGCTACTCTGCATCCAGCACACAGAAGGACACTGTGAGTAACTGAGCATCTTTGGGAAAATGCTGCCTGGGACAGACCTCAGAGATTTAGACTAACTCTGGGTTCAAAGAAAGGCAGAGAGGCCAACTGGGTGAACCAGAGCTGCTGCATAGCTTGGACCCACATACACACTACCTACAGAGAATCTCCATTACAGCTGCAGTTCTTCAAGCACGCCCATGCAAGCAAGGGTCTGGGACTCTGAGTCCAGGGGTGTGCACACTCTGGGGTAGGATAAATATTGGCAGTGCAAATGGCAGCTAGATAAGTTCCTTTTACTTCTGTGTACTTTGTTAATGGATGTTATTCACTGTTAATTTGTTAAATCCTGTTTCTTTAAGTTAAGTAAAGGTTGTTCATTCTAATGCAATCTATTAGATGTATATTATTTATGATTTGTAATTGTTGTTCTGGAGTTAGATCCAGTTTATTGCTGGAATAAGTTTATTCCTGAGGTTCCCAAGGCACACCGGTAAGTGTGTACAGGGCCAGCCAGGTGGAGGCACCGCCATTGCACGTACTTTATGAGCAAGGGACTGCAGCAAGGGAGTTGATAGGTTTTCCCCAACCAAACAACATCAGCAGAGGGGGACTCAGGATCTCCTTTTATGTCAAGACCATCAGGTGCCTGAGCACACCTGTGAGTGTGACCTGCTCCCGAGTAACCCGGGGAGGAAAAAGGGGGTTACATTAATATATCTACATATTTCTTAATCCTTCAATTTAATATATTCAGGCTACAAGCTGATAGAGTCTCTGGTCAGAGATAGAAGCATCTGTGGCATTAAAGACAACATATTGAGAGAGAGACTATTACATGAAGGAGACTTAACTTTAGATAAAGCTCTTCAAATATGCAGGATAGCAGAAACTTGTGAAAGCACAGGCCAAAAAACTAAATACACTAGAAGAAGTTATTCATGTATTAAATATAAAAGAATATAGCCAGAATAGATAAAAATCAAAGAGTGGGACCACTTGCTATGAACCACTGCTAGGGGGAAAACTGGGGACAGACAGTCATGTTGAAGTTTGTGGATCACAGTATGGCCACAAACAGTGTGTTGCCTTTGGGAAATTCAGTCAGAAATGTGGGGAAAATAATCATTTTGCAAAATGCTGCAGATCCCAAATGCAGAAAAGTCAAGTGCATTCAGTTAAAGATAATCTATTGAAGAGTTTTTCATAGATGTACTGGAATCTTGCATGCCTGATAAGAGGGACTCAATACTGACTATGACAGTGAATAGACCAACTAATCCACTGAAACCTGAGCTCCTTGTCCAGTTAACTTGCTGTTTGAACAAGATTATGAGAGACTGAAAATAAGACCAAAACTGGGACCAATACAAATCAAAGTAATTGGTTATTCTGGAAGAAATATACCAGTGAAGGGAATGCTCATTGTTAATATCAGCCCTAAAAACATAGTTTACTGGCTACCTCATTGTAGTACTAAAAGAGGTGACACCAATTTTCTCTGGTTGCACGCGAGGAATTCAGTCTGGTAAAATGGGTACTCTCACTACAAGATCACACCGAACGTGGCTAATAGGCTGTCTTTTGGGAATACCATGATATGTTTCAAGGGCTGGATTACACGTAGGGTGAACATATAATCTGGATAAATGAGCAATGCCATTTGCACTCCATGATAACTCAAGGCTGAGCTTACAAGGATGGAAGCAATGAAAGTAACTCAGGAATGAGTGAGTTTCCTAGTCACTCTGGAGAAAAGTAATGGCCAGAGACCTCAACAAATAGCTTGACTAGCTGAACAAGGGGTTGGGGATGGGGGAGAGAGCCAAAAATGGATGTTTTGTAACAAGGCTATAGAAACATTTTAAACTACCAACCAGAGAAGAGCTTATGGGTCAGTTTGCAGATGCTCAATATTTCAGTAAATTGGATGCATTTTGGCAGATAAAATCAAGTGGAAAAAACTCAGAACTCTGCACGTTCAATATCCTATGTGGAAGATGCAGATTCTTTTGCTTACCCTTTGGCATAGCTTCAGCATCAGAAATGTACCACAAAACCACACACGTAATCTATGAACATATTAACTGTGTTAACATTTCAGTGGATGACATAATCAGGGGCTCAATGAAAGAGGAGCATCATCGTAGACTTCAAGAAGCCCTGTGTGCAACTAGAGCGCCAAACCTCAAACTAAATAGGGAGAAATGTGTTTTAGGTGTTACAGAGCTGACTTTTGGGGACATTATTTCCAACAAAAGTATAAAACATTAGAAGAGGAAGATTTCAGCTATTGAAATGATGTTATGTTCCCAATCAACGAAAGAAGTCCCTTGGTTACAAGGAATGATTAATTATCCTGGAAAATTCATACCTATCTATCAAAGTAGCAGCTTTCAGAAAACTCCTAGGGTATGTCTACTCTACAGAGAAGATCACAGCTGCCGCTATCGATCTTCCAGGGTCTAGTGAAGACATGCTAATTTGAACTGAGAGGGGTGCTCTGATGGATGCTGGTAGTTCTGCTTCCACAAGGAGTAAGGGAAGTCGAAGGGAGAGTGTTCTCCCTTCGACTTTCTGCAGTGTGGACAGCACCAAAATTCGAGCTAAGCTACTTTGACTTCAGCTACACAGTTAATGTTGCTGAGGTTGCATATCTTAATTTGACCTTATCCTGTAGTGTAGACATACCCCTAGAGAATAAAAATGAATGATACTGGGGTGCAGAACAGGAGGAATCATGGGAAGATTTAAAATAACTAATACAAGAACCAGTGTTGAAGTTTTATGCTCCAGGAAGACCTATTAAAATCTTAGATTATGAAGCATCTTCTGGGTTAGGCAACCACTTGCATCTGCATTCAAATCATTGACTGAGGCAGAAACCAGATACACACAGGTCAAAAAGGAGCTTTTAAGAATACTGTTTGCCTATGAGAGATCCAATCAGTATATTTATGGACAGACAGAGGAAACAGAAATGGACCACAAGCTCCTTATAGCGTTATTTAGCAAACCGCTAAATGACTGTACCTTAAGGATTCAAAGAATGATGTTAAAGCTGTAAAAGTATGATTTGGTTGTGACCAACATGTCCAGTAAATTCATGTTCAATGTAGATGCACTTTCCAGAGCAGTGGCTCCCATGAAACCAGAGATTTTAGAAACAGAAATGCAAGCCTATATATATCTGACTGTAAAGTAAATTCATATAACTAATAGGAAACTGCAACACATAAGAGAAGAAAGAGAGAAAAAAATAATTGGGAATCCTTAAAGAAGTGATAATTAAAGGATGGCATGAAGAAATAAGCAGTTGCTGTCTAAGTATAAGAGACCGTTGGAACTGTAGACATATATTTACTGTTACAGATAGTGTGATTTTCAAGGGCTATAAAGTTGTAATTCTAATGAGCCTCTGAAAAGAAATGCTATGGAAAATATACCAGAGTAATTCAGGAATTGAAAATGCAAATAACAAGCACAAGACACTGTTTTGGCTACAGATCAATCACCACATTACTAATGTGGTAGGAAACTGCTTTTCCTGGTTGAGAAGCAATGCCAACAGGCAGAGCCACTGAGACCTCATCCAGTTCACAAAGGCCTTGTGAGAAAATAGGCATTTATTTACTTGTCAATCAAAGGATTATTTAATAGTCACAGATTATTATTCTCTGTATCCAGAAATTTGCTCACTGTACAGTATTAATAGTAAGTCAGTGGTAGCCAGCATGAAGGGAATTTTCTCTAGAAGATATTGAATTCCAGATGAAGTCTTCATGGTCACAATTTTCCCATGTATATTTTAGGTCAGGCCTGGGCAAAATATGGCCCACTGGCCACATCTGGCCTTCCAAACTGCCGGATCTGGCCCTGGACACAGTGGGGAGCCCCCATATGCTGTTGAGAAAAGTGGCTGTTGAGAAAAGTGGCACGTTTGAACAGCTGGGGAGGGGAGAGGCTTCACATGCTGCCCCTGCCCCCCACACAATCCCATTGGCTGGTTTCTGGCCATTGGGAGCTGCTTGTTGTCAACAAGCAGCTTGTGAAGCACCCTCCCCTTAGGCCCGTAGCTATTCAAAGACCACATGGCACCTGCAGCCAGTGCGGGGATGGAGCAGGCAGGGAGTCTGCCTGAGAAGGCTGCTGCCGGGAGTCAAGCAGGTAAATCTCCCAGTCAAAGCACCCCAACCTATTCCCTCCCACCCCACATAAACCTTCTGCCCCACCTCCTGTACTCATATCCCCTCCCAGACCCTGCACCCCAATACCCTGCCCCCGGTCACAACCCAAACCCCTGCACTCCAGTCCCCTGCCCCAGCTCACAACCCCCTCCTGCGCAAGGTCATAACCCAAGTCCCTGTGACCCCTGCTGCACCCCAGTCCCATACCCCAGGTCAGAACCCAAACTCTACACCCTCTCCTATACCCCAGGCCCTTACTGCAAGCTCCCTTCTGCACCCAACCTCTATCCTAGACCCCACACCTCCTCCATTAATATCATGGGAGAGTGCGGCCCTTGACCACTTTTCAAATTCTTGGAGTGCCACGCCCCTCAAAAATGATTGCCCACCTCTGCTTTAGGCAATCACCATAGATTGAGATTCTCATCACAAACATCAAATCCAAATTACCCACAATCAAATGAACTAGTGGAAATGTCTATATGGAAAATAAAAAACCTTCTGAAAAAGATTTTTTGACAGGGGGGGTGATTTGTCTAAAGTTTTATTGGTTTCACCATTCTCCAGAGGTGTACTTTGTTTTTCTCCAGCTCAGATGTTAATGGGAAGAAAGATCAGATCTAATTTAACAATTACCAAGAACTTGCTGAAATCTCATAACAATGAAGTCATACAGAAAATACATGAGAAGCAGAAATGGAAGCAGAAATTACTATTTTGACAAAAGGGCCTATGATCTCCCATCTCTTAACTTGGGTGATAGTATGCCTGAGGAATCATACCTCTAATACTTGAGGCCAGAGAGGTACCATTGCAGAACAGCTGCATCAAAGGTCTTATGAGTCTAGGCAGACCAGGAGGACATGTTTTGATGTAGTCAAAGGGATTAAGGAGTAATCCCCAAAAGTTTCAACACCTTGAAAGCTGAGGTGAACTCTGGCTTTCCCATCTGACTGATCCTTTATCATCAACATGCGAAGGAGAAACTATCAAGGAACAAGTGAACAATTCAGATTCTAATGAAAGGCAGATAGTGAGACCAGAGTGGGAGATTAAACAGCCTGAAAGAATCCTGGAGACTTGCTAACCTGTCTGACAAAGTTGTATTTGAGAAAAATGAGTGATAAAAACTCACTCACTCCATAGAAAGGAGAGTTTACCGGCACGTCTTTAGGTAGTTGACAAATTGGGATTGTGGAAGTGTACTAAACGGGTTGAGATTTACTATGTATTATTAGATATGTGTTTGTATGAGTTAATTTGTTTTTTTTAAGAGGGAAGATGTAGAAATGTTTATGAAAGATTGTGATTTGGAGACATCATCTCATAAGGGACTGTGTTGTGAGTGTGGAAATTTGGAGATATGCCCTGCAGTTGGGGGTGGGGAACATTATGTGGCTGTGTGTGGCAGTTCACCAGAGATGCTCTCCAGTTTGTTTTATTGAAGTTTTACTCCTTTCTCATTCGCTGGTTTGTTATCTAATGAACCCCCAAATCATTACAATTTCTTTTGGGGTTTTTCAGCAAGGAAGGATTTCGATAGAGCTTTGAAATTTAGGGTTCTGCAGTGGTGGGGAAGGGACCAGACATCCTAACATATACAATTACCCAACTTTTCCAGTGTCTGAATGAAACAATCAGATGTATGAAAAAGCCTGATTTGGAACTAAGCCAGGGCAAAACATGGGTTATGTTGTTGGAAATATCACAAAAATCGCATGGAAAATGTAGTTCTGTTCTGCTACATTACTTTTTAAGTAAAGTTCTAATGACTCTAATAATGTCATGCTTTATTACTGGGCTTGTCTTGGCAACCTTAACTCTCAATTTGTGAACATGTTATGCTTAAATTTGCAGTGTTAGTATCGTGTTGATGTAGTTTTTTTTTTTAATTCATCATGCTGAATTAGAATGCTGCAGAAAACAAGCCTCTTTGGACCACTGAATTCTGATTCTATTTTATGTTAATTTATCCAGGCAATCTTTCTGTACAGTTAGTTTTTTAGATAATTTTTGTGTGTCTTTTAAAATAAAGTAATATTTGATATGGAAAGTCAATAAATGGTTTGTGTGCAGTAGAAATACTGATGTATTACATGACACTTATATGAACTAGGGGATAATTTATCTATTCTGAGAAAGATGAATCAAATCAATCTTTTTACGTTTAAAAATGCTAGATCTTGTAAATGTTACAAATCTAAAATATTTGCTACAATAGAGTTTTCATTACCATTTAAAAATTTGTCCCATATTTTATCTGAAGTACCAATCCCAGTTAAAGAGCATATCACACTTTCAGGTCTTCCCTAATCTTCACCACTCAGAACTACACAGAACAACAATAAAATAACCCTTCATAAACAATGTTCAATATGGAAATGCTTTCTTCACTAGGGCCCTAATTCAGCAATCACTTAAGCACATGTCAACTCCATCTCTGTTCATCAAAGCACTTAAGCATGTGTTTCATCTATTTCAGTTGTACTCTCAATGTCTTATTCTAGGGCATCTTTTCAATATGAAACTTTTCCAGAAAACCGTATTTTTGTTCTGTCTTCTCAAACCAAATATCCCAAAGAGATTCTATAGCACATCTATCTTTTAGTATCAGATCAAAAGAAGTTGCTAGTTGAATTGGCATACAAGGAAAAACTAAACTAACAACATCTTAATTTTTCCATGTCTGGGCTTCTGGGAACCCTAAAAAAGCAACTCTACAAAATAGTAATATGCCCAGCAAACTACAGCAGTGCTAAGGGTGGAGGAAATGCCATACTTCCTCCAAGTACAGGCCATAATAGTAGAAGCAGATTAACCTGAAACACAAACATGAATACCAAATTTGAGAGAATTTCAAATTCAGATTTTTAAATTCCATAGTGCCCTCTGGCTTGCTCAGGTTTAGCGTCAGCCAGCTGTTCTTCATCCATGAGCTGATCTCATCCAAGTACTGATCCATCTGTATTGGTGGTAGCACTGCGATTGTATGTGGTGAAGGATAGGTAGATCTGTGTGTCAGCTGCAGTTTGCTGTTACTTGTGTCCATGTTACAGCCACTGGGTGAAGTGGTCATATAGGTGGGTTTGAGACAGCTCAGAGAGAATTGATCCAGGAGGGGACTCCATAAGTGAGAAGGAGGTGCAGCGTCCCCTCATTACTCAAGAGATTCAGTACGGCTCCCACTGACAGGGACTAGAAAAAAATTCTTTATTCTGAGAGAATGTCCTCAAACTATAGTCCATGGAATACTTCTAGGTGTCCATGGATCTGCTCTTGTCATCAAGTTCAGTACATGTCCATCTTCAAGCAGTGATAATGGTGGTTGGATATAGTCCAGTCTAGAACTCTCTCAAGGCACAAGGATACTGAATCAAATTGCAAAACTCCTTCCTATGATTATAGCAGTGTAAGATGGAGGCAAAATGATTGTAAATGGTGCTAATAAATGGAAAGTCTGTTCTCAACAAAAGGAAATAAGTTAAAGAAAAATAGATACAACATGCTGGTGCAAAACTGCATCTTCACACAGGAAATCCAGTTTGACAACTGGATGCAGAACTACTTTTGGTAACTAGTGTCCTGTGCTGAATCGCCAGTTTATCCGTTGGAAAGCAGCCATTCTTTGGAAAGGGGACAGTAAATATAACAAAACATTGAAAATCTAGCCCCTGCTTTTCCTGAGTCTTCTGGGGTTATGGGAACAGGGTGAGGAAGAGGATATGGGTGTAGGTAAATAAGTGCATGGAGATTTTGCTCTTTGACTTAAGAGTCTCATTTCAGCTCTAATTTGGAACGTCTCCCAGTTCTCTACAAGGACTGTCAAAAAGACTGAAAGGCAAGCCTTTAAAATAATAAACTACATTAAGGATGTAGTAGACTAGGATGTTAACATTTGAAGTAACAGCTGCAGTTTTCTTTTAGTCAAGGGCATTTTAGTCAAAGTGTAGCTTCTGTATCATAGGGCAAGAGAAATTGGGTTTGGAGTACACTCATCAAATTCCTGGAAGCCTTCACTAATACTTAGCACTTTTTACCTTCAAAGCACTGTGCAAACATAAATTAGCTAATTTTTACAAAAATCCCTGAGAGGCAGGTAAGAATGATTTCAGTTTATATATGGAGGATAGTGAGACAGTGTTTTTAGGTAATTGCTGAAGACCACAGAGTTGGTATTTGAACCCAAATTCCTGGCTCCTTGCTCTGTGCTAGTGTAACCCACACACCTAGTCCATGTCTACACAGCAAGCCATTACTTCAACGTAATGTAAGAATAATGTCGAGCTGGAGGACTTCTTATTCTGACTCCTGTAACCCTCACTTTACAAGAGGTAAGGAAAGTCAGAGGAAGAGTGTTCTTTCTTGGACTTCCTGCTGTGTAGACAGCGCCAAAAACCGAAATAAGTTATTTTGACTTAAGCTATACAGTTGACATAGCTCAAGTTGCGTAGCTTATTTTGGCATTAGCACTACTGTGTAGATGTGCCCAAACAAATGCTTACTGAAGCTTTATTAATTCCACAAGTCACTTTGTTCACTCTAGGTTGATCTGTGTTATCTTTCAGTATTCCAGTCAAAGCCCACTCCAACTCCATTACCTTTTAAATAAAATGGAGTACAAGTGTTACTGGGTTGGGGAGGAAGGAATTGTGTGATGTGAATGAGTTCTTAGCATTCCTCATCTTTTAGCAATGCTCATTCTTCAGTTTGTCCCATAGCAGCTGAAACATGCCTAACCGTGCCAAAGAATGTGAGGAAAGTAGATGAGAGAGCATAAAGCACATCCCATCACTCATTCCCTGTTATCTGTGTGATCACCCTGGTTTTGTCTAGTATAAAAGCATATTCAGTTAATTGAAAAACCCTGCTGTTGCTCATGGAAACAAAACAAGAAGCTCTTCCATTCATAATCCTTTGAAAGATGTTTTAAAAGGAACAGTGCTTTTCAGTATTGGTGTTGTTTGAGTGTTTTGTTTTTAAAGCATATGATTAAAAGTATTGTGAAGCCTTCAGGGCAATTTCACATCTTCTAAGCAAAACTTCAAACATTCATGCCCAGGGTCAGCACCTTGTAAAGGGAAGCCTATTATTTTCTGCTGTGTGGCCTGACATTGGCAGTCATACAGCTGTGGAGCGTTCTTTACTGGCCCTGCTTTTGAAGGCATTAAAAGACAGAGGAAAATAACTCCCATAAGCCTCTCAAACTTCTGAACAAACAAGCCACACCCTTCTGCCCTCATCTCAAAAAATTTCCTTTGTCCTTGCTTGCAATCCATTATTTAGTAGTACTCAGATGTGTAAAACGGACGTGACTCTTATGATGGATTATGCTGATGAGCCTTAAATAATGAATTACAAATGGGACATTTTTAAGGTTTTGTTTTTTTAATGTCAGTGGTTGAAGTGAAACTCAGGAGTTTCCCTTTCGCAAATGTGCTAGAAGGCAAAATCATTCAAAAGCATTTCCTTTATTAATTTCTCTTAAACACTCTACCTTCCCTGCCTCTGCACTGTAGTTTCAAGGAGCCCAATGGGATTATTAGATTTTCCCAGTTGCTGAGTAAGTGTAAATTGTAACTGGGGTTATAAACTCCCCCTTTGTTGAAGAGCTCTGTCCTGAGCTCTCAGATGATCCATTATTTGGATAAGACAAAATCCAACCCTAAATCCTGACCATTTAATGTCATCAATGAGCCAATGGCATTTTTGGCAAGAGTAATTATGTTAGCCCTAGAAAAATTCCAGATGTCGTAATTGAATTCTGCCTCCCTGAATGTTCCCTGTACAATACTTGGAGGAGGTTTTTGCTTCTCCTCTTAAAAATGTGCTGAAATGTTGGTTAAATTAACTGTGTTGTGTGGTATTATATAAATATGATTCTATAGTTTTGTATAGTGCTGCATGAACACATCAGGCAGGATCCCTGCCTATGTGAAGCTTGGAATCTACTATGAATTTACATAGCTAATTGGCAGATAACTAGAAAAACTTAAAAAAACAATGAATAGTCTAGTAGCACCTTAAAGACTAGCAAAACATGTAGATGGTATCATGAGCTTTCGTGGGCACTACCATTCATCTGAAGAATTAGGAGTTATTAAAGGTCCAGTTCCAAAATAAATAGGGGATGGGGGGTGGGGGAGAAGGAAGGAAAAAAGGGGGAAAATAGTCACTGAGCATGGCAAAGGTAGGAGCAGTTAGCAATGTGCGGTTCCTTGCTGAATTGGTCTTTTTCACTGTATGCTGCTATTTGTGCTTCTGAATCTAACTTTAAATTTAAAGTTAAACCAAAGCCATCCTGTACTTATAGTTGCAAGAAAACTTTAATGTGAAGTGAAGCAGCGATTGTCTTCCTGAATCTGCAGATAGCTTAAAACAGTGGCTCTGGGAGAGTTGTAAACTGTCTTATTCAATTCAAAGGGTGGTTAACCAAGTCTGATCCTGAATGAGTATCTTTCCTCAGCTCTTGCCCCCTAGCACCCCTACTTTACTTACACTACATCGATGACATCTTCTTCATATGGACCCACAGAAAAGAGACTCTTGAAGAATTCCACAAGGATTTCAACAACTTCCACCCCACTATCAACCTCAGCCTGGACCAGTCCACAAGGGAAATCTACTTTCTGGACACTACAGTTCAGTTAAATGGACAAATTTCCACCACTCTATATTGGAAACCTACCGACCACTACACTTACCTTCATGCTTCCAGCTTCCATCCCAGACACATTTTTCAGTCGATTGTATACAGCCAAGCCCTACGGTACAACTGGATTTGCTCCCGACCCCACAGACAGAGACAGTCACCTACAGGATCTTTAAAGAGCATTCCTAAAACTGAAATACCCACCTGGGGAAGTGAAAAAACAAATTGACAGAGCCAAAAAAATTCCCAGACATGAACTACTTCAAGACAGACCCAAAAGAGAAAATAACAGAACTCCTCTTGTTGTTACCTACAGTCCACAACTCAGACCCCTCCAACGCATTATACACAATCTACAACCCATCTTGGAAAACGATCCCTCACTCTCAGAGGTCTTAGGAGAAAAACCTATTCTTGCTTACAGACAACTCCCGAACCTGAAACGTATTCTTTCTGATAACCATGCCTCACAACCACATCATAAACCTCCAGGAACCCAGCCCTGCAACCAAAAAAAGATGCCAACTCTGCCCACATATCTACACTGGCGAATTTAGCACTGGCGCAAACAACATAAGCCACAAAATTAAAGGGTCATTTGACTCTACATCCAGTAATTTGATCTATGCCATCAAATGCCAGCAGTGCCCTGTTACACCTTGGTTCGGTGATGTGGTGGGAGCCTCAAGGGTTAAAGCCGACTACCCAGTGAAAACTACTGGATGATGGTGAAACAAATGATCTTTATTAAGTGGAATGATTCTTTTATCAAAACCAACAATTAGCAAATGGCTTTTTTAAACTAACAATTGCCCAATGCTTTTACAGTGAGGAAAACTTGAACACAACTATACCTAACTGATTACAATTCCTTGATTACAATTCACTTATATTAAATCACTATCCCTAATTCGCCTAAGGCAGCGCAGCATACAAACGAAAAATACAAAAAACAAAGCCAAAATAATAATAATAAAAACTCCGTCCACAGCCAGCCCCTCTATGGTTATTTTAGGCAGCTGGTGGAGTTAGTCATAAATCTACCTTTACAACTTAACAACTCCTGGGTTTCTATTTCTAACACTTATACTTGGCCTAAATACAACACCACTACACAACACAAGATTATACAATTTACACAGTGTGGTTAATAGAACTCAGTTACACTTTACAGAATTACACAGTGAAATTAACACAATTCAACTAAATCAATAACTAATATATTTAAGCAATACTTACAAATCCAGCAACGATAACAACATAAAGACACACAAAAACTTGGAGCATGCTCAGGACTCGCGCACCCCCTATCTTTGACTCGAAGGGTGGGGAGGCAGCCTCAGGGTGATCAATCCTTCAGCCGGGCAAAAAAGACACGTGCCCTCAACACTAGGAACCTCCGTCGAACAAAGGGGTTGAGGGTCTTTTATACAAAAATTCGATGTCTAATGCCATACTAAGGTCTGCATTTGGCAGGGTCTGATAGGCTAGTAATGAGGTAGTATGACAATACTGCCCTATAGGAGTTTTCGTGATGCATGTGTGATCCCCTCGTGGACAGGACCAGATGGGGCATGGTTAGTGTGAGACAGTTGTGCTTTATTACCTTATGTTTATTTCCCTTGCCTCAAGGACCGGTCAAGCCACGGTCAAACGAGGCCTTATCTATAACTGCAGCTGGGCATTATCTAGTCATGCTCACCTCCCTGTTTTCCGGAGCCTGTGAGTCCCAGGATGCCTGTAAGGTTAAATTCCGTTCACAGAAAGCTGCATTGTGCTTCCCATGCTCCTCTGAGTATCTCACGGTCTGGGTTTCAGTGAGGGGGCCTTGTGTGGCAGGATGGGCTATACGCGAAGGCCATGGTCAGAAAAAGCCTGCTCTACAACATGCCCCACTGCTCTATATATTGAACAAACTGGATGGTCTGCAGGAAAGAATCAATGGACATAAATCGGCTATACGCGCAAAGGAAATACACAGAAGCCTGTTGGTGAGCATTTCAACTTGCCTAATCACAGTGTGACAGACCTGCAGGTGGCTGTCTTGTCACAAACCAGCTCTACAAGCCAAATACACAGAGAAGCACTGATATTCCAGTTCATCCACAAATTCAATTCACATGCTAATGGACTCAATCATGATATGGGCTGGTGGGGACTCTACCTATTTAATAACCACTGAAGGTGCTAACAGCTCCCAGAGTGGTATCCTTCCTGTTTTAGGTATCTATCTATTGACTTTGATTTTTATCTGCTTAGGTTTAAGTACCCATTCTCCAGATACTTAATGATGCTCTGTCTCCCACCCCACTCCCTTTTTCTGTCTCTCCCTCTCCTATTTATTTCGAGTTTTCATATCCCCAACTCATAACTCTGGTCATCTGAAGAAGTGGGCTGTGCGCACGAAAGCTCATGATACCATCTACATGTTTCGTTAGTCTATAAAGTGCTACCAGACCATTTGTTGTTTTTTCTGTAACAGACTAACTCGGCTACTGGGCTGGCTCTAGGCACCAGCAAAACAAGCAGGTGCTTGGGGTGGCACATTGCCAGGGGTGACATTCCGGCCCACAGGAGGAGCAGGGCGGCAGGGAGCCCCGCGGAGGCCGTACCGAGCGGGGAGCCCGGTGCCAGCTGTTTGGAGCCTGCACCTGGCCCCGGGGCGCTGGTGACGCTGAGCCCGGCGGGGCAGGCCGCGGCCATGGTGGCTGCTCCCGGCAGCCGGCTCACTGGAGCAGAGTTCAGGGGCTCGGCGGGTGCTAGGGCTCAGCCGTGGTGGGGCCCCATCCCCCGAGCGGGGAGCCTCGCGGACGCTGCCCGGAGCTTGGCTGCTCGGAGCCTGCGCCTGGCCCCAGGGTGCTGGGAGCTCTGTGTGGGCAGCCCCAAGGCGTGGCCCCTGCTGGGGTGCTTCCTGGGGGGTGGCCACAGTTGGTGTAGCCGCGTGGCAGTGAGTTCGGGCTAGTGAAATTTCAAAATAGCAACCGGACGGGAACATGCAAATAAAGCCCGGGATATTTAAATCCTGGGCTTCATTTGCAACTCCGGTCACCTCATTTGCCTACCTCGCTTGAATTAACGAGCTAGTGTAGACACACCTTAACTGGCTTTCTGTGGATGAATCTGCCCTCCCATTGTCCTCACGTGGGGAGTCCCTGGCACTCTCCTAGGACATGAAAATGCCCTGGGATTTGAGCTCCCCCTGAAGCACGCGCCCCACCTCCCAGGAAGCCGCACAAGCTGCATTTGCGTGCGCACCCCCAGCAAGACATGCAAGCTGTATTTGCGCGCACACCCTCCCCAGACAAAAAACGGGGAAGAGGGGCAGCCAAAATTTTTGCTTGAGGCGGCAAAAAACCTAAAGCCGGCCCAGCTCGGCTACCCCCTGAAGCTCCTAATTGTGGCAATTTGCCAGACCAGGGGAGGTCCTCTGATATTGGCCCCTCAGCCCACTGCTCCTCTCCACTGCTGGCCCCAGCTGCTCCCTTCCCCACCAGGTTGGCATGCTGCTGCTGCCCTGGCAGCCCAAACGGCCGCATCCCTGGCCCCAGCTCCGCTACAGGGGCTGCCGTGGCTGCTGCATCCCCAGCCCCACTATTGGGGCTACCATGTGCCCCAGTAGCAAGAGAGTTGGCAGCTCGAAGCCTAGCGGGGATGGGGCTGGGACCAGGGCTGGAGGCCCAGTAGTGCAGCTGGGGCCATGGTAGCCCCAGTAGAGGGGCCAGGCAGGTGGCAGCCATGGCAGCCCCTGTAGCAGAGGGGCCAGGGATATGGCAGCCCCAGTAGCATTGCCAGGGCTAGGGATGCAGCAGTCCAGGCTGCTGGGGCTTCAGCAGCATGTTTACCTGGCAGGGGGTGACAGCTGGGGCCGGCAGTGGGGAAGGGCAGTGGGCTGGGGGACAGTATCAGGGGACATCCCCTGGTCTGGCAAATTCCCTCATCTGGGACCTGTCAGGTCCTGAGGGTGCCGGACCAGAGAAGTCCAGCCTGTATAAGTATGCCAATTTGTACTTGAACATTTACTATTTCATGACTAATCAAAGCACACAAGAAAAGAGGGATGATCATATCATGATCTACTGGGAGTGGAATTTCATTTTGGAATTTCAATTGGGTGGAGCTTAGAAAAGTACTTGCTAAATCCCCTCCCCCTTCCATTCTTGCCTTGTCATTCAAGACAGAAGAGTGTGTTTTATATTTAAAAAAAAATGGGGAGAGGAGGCATGAAATAGAGAGTTGAAGAAGCAGCTCAAAGCAGGTTGTATTTGACTAGAGAGGTGGTTGCTTTCCCATGGTAGGTAAGTGAAATCTGCATAGTTCGTAAAAAGCCTTGTGGCATCTTCCAAAATAATAAAAAAATGCTATATAAATAGAAACGGACTATGGAGTGACATTTAAAGGGGATCCAGAAATCTGCTCCTGAGACTCTCCTTTTCCCCTCTCAGAAACTCCCAGTTTCAGTCCGACCCCAGCCCACGAGTCCCTATCTTGCAAATTTAAGTGAGTGGTATTGCTACTGGGTCCACGGGGTCACAGCATCACTCAATTTGGCCCAGCCACAAAGATGTTGGACCATGGCTGGGTAGCTCCCTTGGCTCATAAGCCCATAAGCAGGTGTTTAAAATGAAAATATCGTGCAGAACAAACAATGCAAATGTATGGATCATCCATAGTTCTCATTTGGATACAAGGTACACAGGAAACTCCCATTTTAAGTAAATACTAATGACAATCTTAGGCTATTGAGTAAAAATGATTTTGTATAGGAAGAATTTTTAATTCCAATTAATCTTCATGGCTGTTCTGTCTGTAGCTGTCTTCCTTCCAAGATGCCTGAACGCCCTTTTTATAGCATCATACATTTTTGTGTGGGATGGGCACCAAATCAAGAAGCAGAATATTGAATTAATAGACAATCCCACCAGGGTTCTGTGAGTTCACAGACCACATAGCTGCAAGAGAACTCACAGTGCAATAACTGTTCTTGATAATGGTTTGACTTCTGAAGTTTGTCTCTTAATATTCTTACTATACTCATTAAAGAATAACTGAGGTGATCAAAGCAATATCTTTTACTGTCCATCTTCTCTCTAATATCCTGGGTGTGACATGGTTACAACGACACTGAAAACAGCAATAAAAAAATAACCACAGCGATGCGTATTGTGGTGATGGTGCTTGAGCAGCCACAATTCCTTAGACACATATAACACGGTTTCATGCCTAGCTCCTCCTCAGATGTTCTCTGATCTGTTTCAGTACATCCTCCCCAGGTTTTAGGCTTCATGCCTGTACCTCTTCTGAGTGGACTCTCATGATTCTTCACTCTTGGATTGGATCCTGGGCTACAATACCCTATTTTTTTACTGTAAGTACCCACCAGGTCTGATTGCATTTAATACCTGTGACTCTTCCCTTTGGGAGCTCGTGACTACTAGTTAATACAATTGGATAGCTTTCTTAAACCAAAGTACTGTTTAATCTGAACAGTAGGAACAAGTCACAGCAGATCAGAAAAAAGGGTTTTAAAAATAAAAGGGCAGCCCCCATTACTTAGACTGTACGCTTTTTGGGGCTGGGACCTTTTTTTTTGTTTGCACAGCGCCTACCACAATGGGATCCTGGTTTGTGGCCACCTCCTACGGGTTACTGCTACTACTGTCCATCTTACATATGCATTTCCATCTTATGAGGAGAGCCTAGGAAGGTCTAGTTCTTCTGACATTCCAGTGGGTGTCTGTGGGTGCTTGTTCCCCCAAATAGTTCCTGACTGCTGCCTTCAAAGCTGGATAAAGAGAATCCTTTTAGCTCTTCATTGCCCTTTTGATCTGATGGTTCCCTGCACTGGCAAAACAAACTGTAATTTAGCTGGAGCACAAGAAAAAGAACATTCAAAGTGAATAGTGGAGGTGTAGTCCTGTAACAATCCCCTTCCAAGTGTTGTTTGAAGTAGGTCTTAGCTTGAGTTATTATTTTTCCTTTTTTGCTTGCCTCCCACCCGTCTGCACCCCAACAGCCTGCTATTAAAGGACGTTTACATTCTGGCATACAGTGGCTTTCTTTGATAGAGCTTAAACTCTTTCTGAATCAATGTAAGATAAATGAAAACCAAATCCTCCTCATGTGTGAAGAAGTGTTTCCATGCAGAGGGTTATACTAGTAAAGTATAACATAATACTTAAATTTTTTGGAAAGTGGTTTTGGTATATCCTTTATTGGGCCAATAGCACAGTCTAGAGAAATGAGTATAGATGTGAAAATGGGGAATTTCTGAATTCTAATCCCATTTCTGTAACCTTTGATGAATTAAAGCAGAGAGGTGGAATAGCTTCCAGTCTTGTAAAATGAGGTAATACCCTATGGCAGGTAATTTATCTTAGGGTATGTCTACACAGCAAAGTTATTTCGAAATAACAGCCGTTATTTCGAAATAACTTTACTAGCGTCTACACAAGTCAATCGCTATTTTGAAATTAAATCGAAATAGTGGAGGGCTTATTTCGAACTTGGTAAACCTCATTCCACGAGGAATAGTGCCTATTTCGAAATTGCTATTTCAAAATAAGTGCTATGTAGATGCGGAATAGGGGCTATTTCGAAATAGGGGGCATCTAGCCCTTCCCAGGGTGCCCTGCTGGCCACTCTGGCTCCAGTCAGCAAAACTCCTCTCCTCCCCACCTCTCCGGAGCCCTTAAAGGGGTAGAGTCTGGCCACAGTGCCAGTGCCAGCTCCAGGCCTGCCAGCCCACAGCTAGTACTTGCTGCCCCTGACCCAGTGGCCTTAACATGAGCCAGCAAGCCAGTGCCAGCCAGCCCTCCACTGCTCCCCAGGTCCAGTCTGCCAGCTCCCAGGAGCCTGCCAGGGACCAGAAAAAGCCGGCGCTTTCCTGGTCCAGTGTGGAGATCAGGGACCTCATTGAGGTTTGGTGGATGCCTCCAATGTCTATGATCTCTGCACTAGATGGAGGAACGCGGCCGTCTACAGCTGGATGGCTGCCACCAAAGGCCTGGCCACCAAAGGCCACATCCAAACCCAGGAGCAGGTTCAGATGAAAATCAAGGAGCTGCGGCAGGCGTATGCCAGGGCCACAGGGGGCAGCTCCCAAACAGGGGCAGACCCAGACACCTGCCCCTATTTTGATGTCCTGGACCGCATCCTGGGGGACAGGATTGTCCGTGCCCCCAGGTGGTCATCGATCCTGGCGCAGAGGGCCCTGATCAGGGCACGGAGGAGGAGGAGGGCCAGGAGCTGGAGGAGCCCTGAGGGAGCGTGACGCGCAGCCAGGACCCCCAAGCCGTCCTGCCTGTCACCGGTGTCGTCCGAGGCCGGGGAGGTAAGAACATGTGAGTGCCATCACTGTCCCCTTATGCGGGGGCGGAGGGGGAGGGAGACTAGGGACTGTGCGTGTGGGCCTTGCTGACCATGGATCACGCAGCAACCTGTGCATGTGCTGTGCCATCAGCTGGATGCCACACAGGGGCCTTGGCCTGTTACCCACATGCATGTATGTATGAAGGCACATGACGTGCTCCTGAGGTGGGACACAGCAGGACACCCTCCCTCCACAAGCCCCCTCTACACAGAGGCAGGGGACATCTCCTCCCCCCCCCACAGACCCACACCACATACAGCATGGGGGCATGGGTGCGCTCCCGGGCCAGCTCCCACTCCCGGGGATAGCAGGAACATGGCCTCTGTGTTCTGATGGTGCAGAGACCTGTTGTCCTCGCCTTGCAGAGGTGGGCTGGGCTTCACCCACTGTGTCCCTAGGGATAACTGACAACTTCTCTTGTTTGTCCACAGCCGCACCAGCTGCAAGTGCAGGGTGTGCCACCCTGCCCGGGACATCCTCTCGCACCCGGGCACTCTGCAGGCTGACCCATGCCCAAGAGGACTACCAGCAGCAGCACCTGGGGATACTGCGAGGCCTACACTGCACCCTCGACCAGTGGGAGAGCTGGCGGGAGCTGCAAAATGCTATTTTGAAATGCATTTTGTGTGTAGAAGCGTTATTTGGAAATTAGATATTTCTAAATAATGCTGTAGTGTAGACATACCCATAGTAAATTAATCAGACCTCTGAGTATACCAGCAGACTGCTGGCAGCATTCAAATGGAAGCACTTTTGGGACAACTAGGACAGCAGGAGTTTACTACATGACCTCTTGGCTGAGCATCAGCAGGCCTGGATTTATACCTGGATCTACCACTGCTTTACTCTATGAACTTATGTAAGTCACTTAGGCCCAGATCCGCAGAGGTTTGTAGGCACTTAACTCCCATTGAAATAAGTAGGAGTTAGGCACCCAAATAACTTTAAGGACCTGAGCCCTTATCCTTCATGTTTATCACTTAGTTCATTTGTAAAAGGGAAGTAACAGTTACCTGACTAAAGGATTTTTGAGTTGTACAGCTAAGTGTGACATCTCCATTCTTTGAACAACATGTTTAATAGGATGAATTTTCATTTAACTCCCCTCCACTTGGTTGTTAGATCATTGGCCTGCGAGTTAGGAGTCCCAGCTCCACCACTGACTTCTGGACAAGTTGCTTCATCTTTCTGTATCTGTTTCCCCCTCACTGATGTCTCTTTAGAGAATAAATTATTTTGGGCAGAGGCTTTCTCTTATTATGTGTATGTATAATGCCTGGCAAAATGGGACTTCTAATCCTGGCTGTGCCATTTAGACATTAGTGTAGTACTGATAACAGTAAATAATCAAGTTACTAATATGCTTGTTTAGGTGAGAGATTGAAAACAATCTAGACCCCAGGAATGTCAATGTGTCCAAATTTAGAATAAATACATTAAGGAACCTTGCATAGTGTTCTCTTAGGTTGACAAGTTTTATAGTTCATGATTTATGTTTTGATTTTGCATGATTCATGGGCCATGCTTGATAATGTATTGATAAAATAAACATTCATTTCTCCTACATTTCCATTATGTACTTAAATACTGAGATGATATTGAATGCTTTAAAGTTTTTCTCAGTAGGCCATGAAATCGAAAGTCTGCTAGCATAATGATTGTAGATGCCTCTAATGCAATTTAAAGTGTCAGATACAAGGAATGATCTTTACATCTTGATCTAACTAGAAAGACTGAACTTTGTAAACATTGGCAATTGCAGTGACTGTATAGTTGAGATTAGCCATTATTTCTCTAGATGGATCATCCTTTCTAAACCAAAGCTTTCCTTTACAATTAAGTTTCAAACTCCTGTGCAGTATCCTTGATTGGGTTTCTATCTTATCAATGCTTAATTACTCTCTTCAGAACAAGAGATGTACAAAAAACATTCTTGGTACTCCAGATATGAGTCTGTGAACAAATGGTTTGGCTCTGGTAGCTGATAGAGTACTAATGAATTTCTAGTAGTTCCATGTCAGTACATTCTAAATATCACTTTATCAAATATTGCTGAACAAGGGCCTAGCTTATATGAGCAAAATGATGACTTGAAGCAGCTGGAAGTAAGATGTATAAAAATCCTCTAGCATCAACCCCTTAGATTTGGTTATTAACTGAAAACGTATTTCTACTGTTTTAGGTCTTTAGAATTCCCATCTGATGTACAAGACAAGCATCTGTTTCCAGACTTTTCTGCAGCAGAATTATTCCCCATTCCCTCAGCTCCACCTGACTTGTTAACACAGCTGTGGCTTAATTAGCCATAGTTAGTCAGTCCCAATGGTAACCTACTATCAGGAAGTAGCTGACAGATTCAAGATCCCTCTTATTTTCATCTGATCAGTTTAAGTAAGTCTGTTGATCCTTCTACAGCTCAGTAAAGATCAAACTAAACTCAGGGCTGGTCTACAGTAGAAAATTAGATCAACCCATATCTGGTGCTTTTGGCGCTTTGAAAAATCCACACCCCTGATTCGACATAGTTAAGCTTAGCTAAATTCCCATGTAGAGAGTGCAAGGTCAATGGAAAAATTCATTTATTATAGCAAACTCCTCCCATTGCCACAGCAAGTATCTTCACTGAAGTGTTATTCTGGAAAATGTTTTAAATGTAGACAGCCTGAGACTCTAACAAAACATGTAGGCTGCGTCTAGACTGGCATGATTTTCCGCAAATGCTTTTAACGGAAAAGTTTTTCCGTTAAAAGCATTCTATGAAAAGAGCGTCTAGATTAGTACGGATGCTTTTGCGCAAAGTGCTTTGCGCAAAGCATCCGTACAATCTAGACGCGATTTTGCGCAAGAAAGCCCGATTGCCATTTTCGCCATCGGGGCTTTTTTGTGCAAAACAGCTCTTCCCTGTCTACACTGGCCCTCTTGCGTGAGTATTTTTCCCGAGCGGGAGCAGGAAAGTATTTGCGCAAGAAGCACTGATTTTGTACATTACAAAGTCAGTGCTCTTGCGCAAATTCAAGCGGCCAGTGTAGACAGCTGGCAAGTTTTTGCGCAAAAGCAGCCGCTTTTGCACAAAATCTTGCCAGTCTAGACACAGCCGTAGATGGTATCGTGAGCTTTTGTGAGTACAACTCACTTCTACAGACTAACTTGGTTACCCCTCTGAAGCTAGGGAAATGTGTTTCTTTTCTGCTCTCGGAAGGATTGGAATAAACAATAGTAGTTTAGAAGGAAAAAGGTGAAGGTTAGATATTTCATACACCATCCACAACTCATTAATTGTCTTTACCCTTACACATACTATAAGAGAAGCAATATCTCAGTACAAAGAAAGAATTTAAAAGGACATATCCCCAGGCCTTGTAAAGGAAAAAAGATGGCAATTTCATCCTCCCCTTCAGTAGCTTTTCTCTCAAGAATGTCTGCTTTCAAAAAAGCATGAGTGTACAATAGGAGGAAGCAAAGTAACCCCAAACTCTGCTGTGCAGTTCCCCGAAAGCCTGCCTTCCTAGACCCCAGATTAAAAAGATGGGGAAAAAACGTTTCTTAAACAGACCATCCTGTGACACCATCTCTGTTTTCAGAATATTGTACTCTGTGGGGTTTCCTAAATCCATCTGCATCATTAGAACAGTCTCCAGGATAAACAATGAGGTAACCTTACTAATGTTATGGTTCCTCTCCTTCAATTCCTTCCTTTAAAACACATTTTTTCAAGGAGGCCTGTAAACCCCAGTCCATTCACTCTCCCCCATCTCCTAGCTGAGGTGCTAGCTAATTTTATTTGCTGAATAAGAGCCTGATCCAAAAGCCCACTGAAGTCAGTGCAAAGGCGCCCTTTGATTCAAGTTGGCTTTGGACCACAAGTGCATTTGAAGAAAAATTCCAAATTATGAAAGTACATGATCCATGCTTAGCTTTTTTACATACATTGTTTTCCATCCCTCCTCTTCTTCACACTTTCTATTTTGACTGAAAAAATTCTTGTCCTGTAGAGCCTTCAGTTTACCTGTAAGATTTACTAGTACACAATGGGTCCCATCCAAACAATAATACAGTTTGTTGCAACTCTAGTTGTACTTGGAGATGGTCCTGAGCTACAAAGTCTGCATTTGGATTCCAACTGCTTCATAATTGAGGAAGTAGCTGTTTGGAGTAGGCATTTTGGTTCCAGCTTCTTGTTAGATGTGTCAATTCCAAAAATTCCATTTCCCTCTCAAAAAACACATGAAAATGATGTCTTAACTACAGTGCTATACTTTGTAAAGTCTGTCTTGCCTTTTGTGGCAGTAGTTCTTTAATTTCCCTTCTTGTCTGTTTTAGGAGAGGAAAAGAGTGGTAGATTTCTCACTCTTCCTAAAATGCCTTTAGTTGTTTACAGCAGCAGGGGTTTAAAAATGCATTTCTCTTAACTAAAGGTAAGGAGGTAGCCAGATTTCTTGTTATTTATAAGTGATGATCTTTTCAAACCACTGACTGAAAGACCATACTCAAAGAGTAGATATCAATGCTTCACTGTGAAACTGGAAGGATGTATTTAGTAGGTCTGGTACAAGTCAATATTTTCATTAATGAGTTGGATAATGGAATGGGGAATGTGCTTATAAAATTTGCAGATGATGCTAAGCAAAGCACTTTGGAGGACAGTATTAGAATTCAAAAGGACCTTCACAAATTAGAGAATTGGTCTGAAATCAACAGGATGAAGCTGTATAAAGAGAAGTGCAAAGTCCATCGCATTCTCAACTATATCCTGCACTTAAAACATTCTGGCCTAGTGCTGCTATCTCTCAAGGTTCACCTTGCTGCGATTACTGCCTTCCGACAGCCAGTGGAGGGCTCTGCGGTGTTTGTTCACCTGATCACTAGGAGGTTCATGAAAGGGGTGGCAAATCTCTACCCACCACATAGAGAGCAGCATCAACTGGTCCTGGATGCCCTTCAAACCCTTGGCGACCTGCTCTCTACCGCTATTAACCACCAAGGTTGTCTTCTTGTTAGCAATAACATCTGCACGCAGGGTAGGGGAGCTTGCTGCTTTCTCTGCTATACCTTCCTATACAGTGTTTACAAGTCAGGGGGTTATACTCCACCTTCAACTGACCTTCCTACCAAAAATAAACTCGGATTTTCACATCAACGTGCCTATCATCCTCCCAACCTTCTACCCCAAGCCACACTCCTCCCACTGAGATGCAAGGCTCCACACATTAGATGTACGTAGGGCACTGGCCTTCTACATCAATAGAACACAACCTTTCTGGAAATCTCAACGACTGCTGATTTCGAAGGCTGATCGTTCTAAAGGCGAGTCTTTCTCTGCACAGCTCCAAACTCATCGTTTCGTGTATAGTGCATTGCTGTTCATTGAAGAACAAGCCTCTACCAGAGACACTAAGGCTGTGTCTACATTGGCATGATTTTGCGCAAAAGCACCTGCTTTTGCGCAAAAACATGCTGCCTGTCTACACTGGCGGGGAGTTCTTGCGCAAGAACACTGACGTTCTAATGTGTGAAATCAGTGCTTCTTGCGCAAGAACTATGATGCTCCCGCTCAGGAATAAGCCCTCTTGTGCAACTGTTCTTGCGCAGGAGGCCAGTGTAGACAGGCAACATGAATTTCTTGTGCAAGAAAGTCCGATGGCTAAAATGGCCATCGGAGCTTTCTTGCGCAAGAGAGCGTCTACACTGGCACGGATGCTTTTGCGCAAAAGCACATCTCTTGCGCAAAAGCACATGCCAGTGTAGACGCTCTCTTGCACAAATACTTTAACGCAAAAACTCTTGCGTTAAAAGTATTTGCACAAAATCTTGTCAATGTAGACGTAGCCCATGAGCCCATTCTACCAGGGTAGTAGCAGCTTCTACAGCCTTTCTCAAGGGAGTTCCCCATGTGACATTTGTTGAGCTGCCACATGGTCCTCTAACTACAACTTCGCAAAGTATTACGCTATCCCCAACAATTTCATTAGTGACTCAGCAGTTGCCTCTGCAGTGCTGTTCACAGTGGCGAAACCTTAACTCCAAATCGCAACTTCCTTATTTTCAGGCGCTGCTATGAAGTCATCTACAGTGGAGCACCCATGGGGACACCACTCGAAGAAGATGAGGAAGTTACTCTCCTTGGTGCAGTAACGACAGTTCTTCGAGATGTGTATCCCCGTGGGTGCTCCACTACCCGTCCTCCTCCCTGCTTCGGAGTTTTTCCTTTGTTTTTCAGATACTTGGCGATTAGGAGGAAATGACAGGAGCTGGACCACAAACTCTAAGAAACGGCATCAACGGCACAAGATGCCTAACACACATGCACAGTCCAGCAGACTACTGCTAATGAATCTCCGATCTGCAGCGCTGGGACAAGCCTGACACCTAAAATGGAGCACCCATGGGGACACACATCTTGAAGAACCGTTGTTACTGCACCAAGGTGAGTAACTTCCTCTACTTCACATAGGAAGGAAACATCAAAGGCACAGCCTCAAAAAGGGGAATAACTGGCCAGGAAAAGACTTTTTGGGATATAGTGGATCACAAATTGACTGAGTCAACCACGTGATGCAACTGTAAAAAAGGCAAATATCATTGTGGGGTGTATTAACCAGAGTGTTGTATGTGTCTTGCATACAAGGTAATTATTCCATTTTACTTGGCTCTACAGAGGCTTCAGTTGGAAAGTTGTGTCCAGCTCTGGGCACTATGCTCTAGGAAGAATATGGACAAATCGGGGAGAGTCTAGATAAGAGGAACAATAATGGTGAAATTGGAAAACCTGATCTATTAGAAAAGGCTAAAATAACTAGGAGATCTAGTCTTCAGAAAAGAAAACCAGGGAAAGACTGGCTAAGTCAGGGGTGGGGAACCTCAGGCCTAGGGGCCAGATATGGACCCCAAGGCTCAGCCCTCCAACCCCCAGCATTCAGGAGCCCATGCTAGCACTCCAGCCCCCTTGCTGCTTCACTACGGGGCTTGAACACACAAAATCTAGTAGGCTGGGGCCTCCCTAGGCTCTGGCATGTGAGAGGAATGTGGGGATTGTATTCGTGTTTTTTTCCTTCTCAGTCGTGGGCTACGTCAGTGAGGTGGTTTTTTTTTCTATGGATCAGCAGCCCACAACCCCAAAAAAGTTCACTACCCCTGGGCTAAGTCTTCAAATATGTTAAGGGCTGTCATAAAGAGCATAGTGATCTATTTTTCTCCATTTCCTCTGAAGGTAGGACAGGAAATAATCTACTTAATTTGCAGCAAGGGAGATTTAAGTTACATGCTAGTGAGTCCATAATAACATCTTACCACCCACAAGGTGATCCTCAGCCAGAATGATTAAATTGGACTCTATTAGATATGCTGGGGACTTTACACCCAGAGCAGAAAGCATCCTGGAGCCAGCATGTGGCATTTTTGGTGCATATCTACAATGCCACAAAGAATAATGCTACAGGTATTGCCCCATATTTCTTGATGTTTGGACGAGAGCCAAGATTATCCATAGACCTATGATTTGGGGTATCAGGGAATGGAGAAAGCTGTGAGGCACATCTACAGTATATTTCCCAACTAAGAGAAAAGCTGCAGGATGCCTATCGGTTGGCTACAGCTGCTTCCAGCAAGAACTCAGATTGTAATAAGCACCGGTATGATACAAGAGTGCATCCATAGGAGCTCCAGCCAGGGGACATAGTTCTGCTGCAGAATTTGGGTGTTGCTGGCAAACACAAGATTGGTGGCAGATGAAAGGCAATACCTAACTTGGGTGTGGAAAAACGTAGAGATCTGCCAATCTACAAGATCAAACCTGAGACAGGGTCGGGGCAAATAAAGACAGTGCATAGGAATCTCCCACTGCCAGTTGGAGAACTTGTAGGTGCCCCTCTTGAAATGGATCATGATATGAGGCCTGGAAGAAAAAGAGGTGCTGGGCCAACTCTATCACCCAGCATGCTCAGTTGGCCTCATGAGGCTAATCCACCCTTATCTGAGAGTGAAGCTGAAGAGGAAGATGGTCCCGTGGAGTATTTTAGGATGGAGACCGAATTCTGGACTCCGTCAACTTAACATGGGGAGAGCTCCACTTCTTTGGCACAGAATCCTATGGTAGAAGTATTTAGGCCTGTGGATGGCAACCCACCATCCATAAGAGATCCCCTTACTCCATTCATCTCAAGAAGTGGGTTGTGCCCACAAAAGCTCATGATACCATGTACATTTTTTGTTAGTCTCTAAGGTGCCGCAGAACTATTCATTGTTTTTTACGTTTTTCAGTTACAGACTAACATGGCTACTCCTCTAAGACCAACAGGGGATGATGAACTTGTCCCACCCACATTCCCAGACCTCCTGGAAGAAAAACAGACCTGTGTAGAAACATGATTGGTGGACAGAGGGAATGTTCAAGTGGGAGGTGTCCCTGGTGCCTTGGAATCCCAATACTTCAGCAAGAGATGCAAGGGCCTGTGCCTGTAAAGAGGGTACCTTCATGAAAATCCTCATCACTCCTATCCCCAGAAGAAATCCCCATAGCTCCTGCTGTGCCCACTCTCAATAAGCGCAATAGGATTGTAAGGCCAGTAAACAGGCTAACTTACAATGCACCAGAAGTGGTTAGTGGGGATGTGATACACTTAGCTCACAGGCTTGTGGAAGACATAATGGGCTTCCTCAGACCCTTTTAGGAGAACTCATGTAGTTGTATAATCAGGAATGTGATTTGCCAGGATGATAAATTCTCAGCTGGGAGGAAGATGTAAGCAGGGTCTGAACCAATGCTTCCATCATTACAGCTAGCTGAAGTGGGAGATAAAACCTGAGTGTGTCTATGTAAATACAGTTTGCCTCTGCTTTGCTTGGATGTGTTAGAGATATTCAGCTGATGAAATAGTGTTTTGCTTATTGTAATCGGCTTGGCTGATGATGGGTCACAAATTGTGTTTACACTAATTGCAATATCTGTAATTATTGTGGGAATATGAAAGAAGAAAGTTTGTGCTTAACTTGGCACAACGGAGAGAGACACTGCCAGTATAAATAAACTTGGATGGACAGAAGCTCCATTTCCAGAGCCCTGGAAGCTTAAGCTGGGGAGGACAGGACTCCGAGTCACCAGGCTACTTGCCCTTCAGATACGAGCTGTAAGACTGGTTCAACCTGTTTTTCCCCTCTGTTTCAATGATAGATCTAAAGATAGGCTCCATAAGGAGTCTCTTTTATTATTTAAATGTATTGCAGTGGATGCTGGAATCTCTTGTGGCTGGACTGTGCTTTGCGTCAATAGGTGAAATCACTAGGTTTGGCCCAGAGCCAAATCCACCAAGAGCCAGCAGAAACAGCAGTGGTGGAGAGATGTGGCAAGGGGCCAGCAGAGTGGTGGCAGCATGATGAGCAGCCAGCAGAGCAGCAATGGAGACGTGTAATGAGCAGCCAGGAGAGGTGAGATGAATAGCCAGCAGGGCGGCGCTAGAGAGCAATGAGCAGATGGCTGGTGAGTGATCAGCCAGTGACTAAGATGCCTTTTTACCTCCCCCACTCAGGATGGGAGGTGGACTCTGTGGATGTACCTCTGAACTCTGGCTCTGTCCTGACCAAGAGCAGCAACTGAGAGTGGGGAGCAGAGAGGGATTGGCATGTGAAGGAGACATTTACATTACTGGACTTAAGAACCTGAAAGGAAAAGGATATTGTTCAACCTAGTTGGGGTGAGACTGTTACTCATGGTTTTGGTTATAAACTCTGTTTGTAGCATTAATGCTATATTACTTCCCTCCCTTTTTATTAAAAGTTTCTTTTTCTACAGACTCTGTGCTTACGAGTGGGGAAGCATTGCCTCTTACAGGCCCCCAAGGGTGTTGTGTGAATTCTCCAGGTCACTAGGTGGGGGATCCAGCCAGTTCTGTGTTGGATGGATGAAGAGGAACCCCTAGATATTGTACCCAGCTCTGGCTGCTGCTGGGCTACCTAGCAGAAGGGTTATACAGTAGACTTCCGATAATCCGGAACCTATGGGATTTAGGTGGTGCCGGATTATCAAATATGCTGGACTATCAGGAGGTACTATAAGCAGGTTATATATATACTGTATACATTATATACTGTATATAAAGTGTTCTTAACCCTTTTTATTGTACATACTGTATACAGTATACTGTAATGTTTTAGTTTTTTTACGCCTTTTTTACCCTTTTTGCTCAGTTCAGCTGCTGCCACTGTTACCTTGTGACTCATTTTTTGCCGAAGCTCACTCACTAGGCTCTTGCCATTTTGATGCTGTACTATCAGGAGTGCTGGACTATTGGATGCCGGACTATTGGAGTTTTACTGTACTAGGAATAACTTTCGAACTATAAGGATAGATAACTACTAGAATAGGTTGCAAAGGGAGACTGCGGAATCCTCAGTACTGGTGGCTTTTAAGAACAGGTTGGATAAATATGTGTCAGGGATGGTAAAGGTATACTTGGTTCAGTCTAAATGTGGGGGGCTGGACTAGATGGTCTCTCAAGGTCCCTGCCAGCCCTACATTTATGTGATTCTATGCTTAATTTTGTTTATGTTTTGGTGCATTTGTCTTTTTAAAATAAGAATATGGTTTTAGACTATGAAGTTAGGACAAAGGCAGGAAAAGTTTAGCTCAACAAGAATATGAAGTTCTTACTTGAGCAAATGTAGCAATGAAACAGGTTACCAAAGTAGGTGGCTGAAGGCATTATTAGAGCAGTTTGTCAAGGACATGTTAGACAACTCATTAGAGGAAAGGATTTATGGAGTAGTCCTGCAAACTGTAGCAGGTCAGAAAGAATCATCCAAGTAATATGCTGTAATATCCAAGTAATACCCTAACCCCCCCCCCTTCAGCCTGGGCCAAATTCTATTACTATTGAAGTCATGACAAAACTCCCACTGAGTTGTGTAAAACCAGGATTTGGCTCCCCAAGTTTGGCCTGGTCCAGTTGTGGAACTATCAAAATACCATGAGAGTTTATTCTTTGAGAGTCAGTGGCCCTGTGCCAGTGAACTATTAACTTAGGGGCCAGATGGCTCATGGTCTGGGGCAACGTAGCTACTCAATCCACAATTCAGGCCTTGTTTTATGGCTGGTCATATTATTGTACTTGGATTTGTTGCAACTGTTTTGACCTAGGGATCACACTTCAACTAACTATTTTAGAAAATTTCTTTTTCAACTCTGAAATAAATCCTTTTAATAAAATGTATGTTTTTGGTGGTCTGGGCAACTGATAGAGCAAATTACAGACAGATGTCCAGTAACGCCTATAAATATCAGTTAATAAATTAGTAATAGGAAAATATCCTCAGGGGAGTAATTTCATTCACATGTGGCAGGTATCTAGGTAACAAATTGGAACAACATTAAAATAACTTGTTTTGTCCTGGATTTAGTGAAAATAAGTGTATGGAAGTTAGAAGCTAAGATAATTAATATCCTTCTTAATAAGTGTGTTCTAAGAGTAATTGAAGATCTCATTTATCAGCATAGCTGAGGTCTCGTAACATAAGAGTTAGTATTTTGTTGCTGGTTCTGTTACTGACTTAATTCTTCAGAGAATTTGACATTGAAAAATCTTGAAGGGTGAAATGTTTCATCAGAAAGTTCCAGTCTTGCTTCCACTGAGGTCAAAAGCAAAACTTCCATTGTTTTCAGGACTAGAACCAAAGTCCATCTGTGCAGGGTAGTAAATACTCACCTAGCAAAAAGTCAGTTTGATTTTTTAAAGTTATCTTTATCTAGGTACCTCCATTTGTATGTGATCTATTATAGCTGTGTCATGGCTCCTTCCCCACTCTGGCACGATAAATGCAGAAGTGGGGGCCAGCAAAAGTACCCCAAAACCTTATCTACCAGGCTTTGGTATAAAACTTCCCCCCAAAACCTTAACAACCTAGATTTTGGGCATAAAATGTCTGCTGCCACCACCCAAGTATTGATACAAAAATCAGGGGAAAGATTACTTGGGAAATCTCACCCCTAAAGTACAAACCAGGACACAACCATTAACCCAGTGTTTCGCGGAACCCCGGGGTTCCGTGAAGTGAAAATAGGGGTTCAGCGAGAAAATTCCATTACAACCTGAATTATTGTAATAGAATGGAATTTTCATTCATTTATGAACTTTATTGAAAAAATTTTCATTTGTTTGCCACAATAAGTGTCTCTGTGTAATGCCACCTTAGCCAGAGAGTGGGGACGATGATGTCACTACTGAGCGCTGCGCGCACAGTCAGTCAGGGGTTCCGCAAAATTCTTTTGAGTTCAAAAGGGTTCCGTGGCCAAATAAAATTGGGAAACACTACATTAACTAATACCAGGCTAATAAAAAGGAAAGAGAAAGAACTTTTATTATTACCACAATATTCCTGTTGCAAGCATAATGACTAGATGGAAAAGTAACAAAATAATATACTTATGGAGGAGAAATTTACCATAGGCCAGGAACTTAGTTACAAAGGAGAGCAAAACCCATTTTTAAATGCACAGACATTTCCCAAACCATAAAACAATAAAACCTAATGGATTTATCTAAACTTTACCCTACTTACAGAAAGTGAAGAATGGTTTCCTGGAGAGAGAGACATGTCTGTCTCTCTCAGTAGCTGGAGAGGAACTGCCCAGGACAAAGGAGAGGGAAAAAACCAAAAATTCCTTTGTCCCAGTTTGAAATTCCTACCTTCACTTCTATTGGCTGCCTGCCACCTGGTTTAGGTAAGGGACATAGTTAACCCCTTAGTCCCCAGGATGCTGGCTAACCCCCATGATCATGACAAGCTATAATATAGTTTGAAACTAACAAAAGGGGTGAATAACTGTTGTGAGATCACATCTGAGAGCAGCAATCACAGCTGGTTCTTATACTGCTCTTATCACCATAGTATCTGCGCATTTTCCAGTAGTGTATTAAGTGATGTGACTAACTTCTGTTACATGTGGTTCTTTGTTTATCTTGCTGTTCTACATCTGGAAAAAAGATCTTTGTGTTGTAGTGTTCTGTTTTGGTATGTTTTTTGTTCTTTTAAAAAATGTACATTCTACTATTGGTTAAAGTAGACAAGACTGAAGAAATGTGTCTTGCACTAGGAGTGGAAGGTGGTAAGGTTTGTCATGGTTCTTAGTTCCTAGGGCAGCAGTCTGCAGCCTATGGGTCTCAAGCCAAATATGGGCTCAATATGGAACTAAATATGGCTCTTTTGTCAATCCCAAAATACATGCAACTTTTTAAATTAAAATGAAAAATTAATTCAAAATATTAAAAATGTGTAATTACTTATGTAGCTTGAATGCGGGCACGAACCTGAATTTGACCAGTTATGACCAGTAAACTTCAAAGAAATGTACAAAAAGGTACAGCAGCAGAAGTCCCATTAAATAAAGTCTGTGAGTACGTTTCATTTATGCTATTATTAATCATCATGTCAATTATCAATAATATTAAGTTGTATATTTTCAGTCATGCAAATGAGCATTCTTATATGGCTTTTGGTTGACCACTCGTTCTGAATTTTGATGTGGTTTGGCTCTTTGATTTGAAAAGGTTGCCAACTCCGTCGTAATTCAGCAAGATCCCATCAAGGAAGCTTGGGTGCTGGGAGCAGAGTTGGTTCCAGTTTGGCATGATGGAGCAAGAGGTGGGAATACATTAAATATAAGAATATTTATCTTCATGCAACAGTGCAGAATACTGAAGATTTTTTTTTTAAAGTTGAAGGATTAAAGGCTGAAAAGCACTGGTATTTTACATGCCAGAAAACAGAACTGAGAAACCCTCAGCTATTATTGCTACTATTTATATAACTGTAGTGCCTAGAAGCTTAGGTGAAGAACCAGAATCCCATTTTGTTAGGTCCTCGGACAAAGACATGGGAGTCTTTTGCATTTATTTGCAATTAGGTGGCAAAATGTATAATTTGCTTCTCCCTCTTATTTTGCTGTAAGGCTAAAATTTTCAAATACAAGGTGTTCAGAGTTAGGCAGCTAAAACCATATTTAGTTATTTAAATAGTTGGTTTCACCTGAAGCTCAAATGGTCTGTACTTATGAAAATCAGGCCTCTCTGAGATATGTAAATATAGCTCTAGATGCTTAGGTTTATGCATCCATGTTCTAAATGTTTGAGTTTAGTTCATCCTTTGTGTTGACTTGTTTCCCTATTATCCTCTGTTCATTGGTAAGGTCTTTGACTCACCAGCAGTACTGATTAAGCTATCTCCTTTATGACATAAAACTCACTAGGCCCTGACAGCACTTTTCTACTCTTGTAAACTAACACTGAGCACCCTGGAACTGAACGGTATGTCTACATTGCATTACTCTTTCAAGAGAAACCTTATAAAATGAGGTTTAAGGGTAATTTCGAAAGAAGGGTTTTCTTTCAAAATAACCGTGTCTAAACAGCGTTTCTTTTTTCCGAAATAGGGTATTTCGAAATAGCGCCCGGACGCGATTATGCAAATGAAGTGCAGGAAATTCAAATCCATGCTTCATTTGCAATTTTGTTTGTCTGCATTTGCATTCCTCTCTCGAAAGAGGAATGCAGTGTAGACATATCCGAATAGTCCCTGTCCCTCACTTTGCATACATTTAAATTCCTCAAATACTCTTCATATTCTATTTCACCTCTGTACTCTTCTGGTTCCCTAAGTTTCTGCCTACTCTTCTTGAGTTCACCAGGCCAGGGGTCATTCCCCTTTGCCCTGCCACCTTTGCTATCCCTATCATCTCTCCACATATGTTCCAGGCTCCAACATGTCACACATGTCTCACAGCCAATTGATTCTACAAGGTTGCTTACATCTCAACAAAGCTATTGGTCTTTTGCTGTGGAAATGAAACACTGAGGCTCTGTCTAAGGGACTTTCAGTGCTTTGGGAGATTGCCTACTGGGAACCGCTGTGCACAGGCAGGCAGCCAGGTCCTGTTATTTGAGACCTGGCACATGGGCATTTTTTGTATGAACTAATTTAAATGTAAAGTTATTCTGGCAAAAGTCATATTTTCTCATGTTATATAAACAGTATTTTAAAGACATTTATTCACTTTCCTCTTTAAAAAAATGTTGCATTCTACCATCAAAGCTCTTCATATTTCTCAGGGAAGTAGCTGAGAAGATTTTAAGTGTAATTCATCTAGAACCATTGCCATTTTAACTATTACCAATTCCACATACTGAGTGCTCTGATCACTTTAATGAAAGGACATGTACACATTTCACTTTTTTGCTCCCAACTAAAATTATATGTGTCAATCTCTATGTGTCAAGAAATGATTTAAAAATATACTGCAGTATTCTAGAGTACTAGAATAAAATATTGTATCATCTAATATAGTATGTAACATCTTACTGTAGAATATTGTAGAATTAATCTGAGAGAAGATGAGACCTAGGTGGGCAATGATAGTACTTTAACAATGGGCTCCTGCAACTTTTACAAACCAAAGGGGAAAAATGTATATATTAGAGGGGTAATAATGTATATATCAGAGCACGGATGAGAGATTGGGGGAAATTGATCAATTCTCCCCTCCTACTTTATCTTAACTTTGGCTAAGAGTGAACATCACTCTCTGTGAAAGCAAACTTGAGTCACAGTTTGATAGAAATTACACAACTTTATTCATATAAATATATTATGTACATTTTTAGCATAGTACACGGTTTGATTTTTGAAATGTAAAGAAAGGGTGGGATGTCAAAGTTCTGATACTGAATTAGATGGACCACTGGGAGGACCATTCCCGTGTTCTTATCTACCCAAGTAGTTCAATTTATGGTTTGATGGGGAACATGAGCCTCACATTGGGGGCGGGGTTAAAGAACAGCTCTGGGCTCAGAAGGCCTCACCCAACCACACTTGCTGGGCATGCTCACATTGGAGGCAGGTTCAGTAGGGGGCAGCTCAGCTCAGTCTCAGGGCAGCAGTTGCGCACTTCAGCTGCTCAGTCCCAGCCCAGTGCCCCCTCCTGCACCCCAAAGCCCTCATTCCTGGCCCCTCATCAGAGCCCTTACCCCATCCTGCACCCGAAGGCCCTGAGACAGCCAGATGAAAATGAATGAGGGAGGGAGGGGAAGGCAAGTGACAGAGGGAAAGGAGATGGAGTGAGTGAGGGATGAGGCCTCAGAGAAGAGGTGAGGCATGGGGTAGAGCAAGGGTGTTTGGTTTTGCGTGAGGATAGTAGAAATTTGCCAACACTACATGTGCAAGGGCCTTGTTCATTAACGCATAGCAAACACCAATCCACAAGCACATTTTGTATGAAAAGGAGACAGTTTTAAAGCCAGACAGTGCTCCCCCCCCAGCTTTCGGCGTGGCTGTTCATAGCCCTGGCACATCCTGACCAGCAGATGCTGCTCTCTGGCTTCCCAGTTCTGCAGTGCTACACCATGTCACTCTTACTTTTGTGGAACTGCTGGTGGCAGTGCTGCCTCCTCCAAAAAAAGTCACACACTTGGGCATCTAGAAAATGAAGGGGTTTTTCTTATCTTTCATATTAATGACAATTGCTAGTATCCCCTTCTCTTTTCGTGTCTTGTACAGTGATGCAGATTCCTTCAAAAATGAAAGCTAATGGATTCTGCCCACAAATTAGCCAGACCGACAAGTTCTTTAAGTAGTATGTCTTTCTATACATACTTGTGAAATATTTCAGCTGGTCTTTCTGCCTGGCCAAAAAATGTTTTGTAGGCTATTACTACCTGCTATTCAGTGGGAGACTTTATTTTTAAACTTTCTATGAAGAATGCTTGGTATGGAATCAGACTTTACAAGCTGAATGAGAGTTCTACTGGATACATATACAGTACAGTGCCTTAGTGTACACACCGGAAAAGATTCAATGCTGGACTCTCTCCTTCTGCACTTCATGTTTAAATGCTTAACTATAAGCAAAGCCTCATGGTAGCAATATAGATTTATACATCGAGAAGCTACCTTCACATGCCTGTAACTTTCAGCAAAAAAATATGCCTTACTCTAAAATTCCTTATATTGAAATTCTCAGGACAAAGGTGAATTGTTGTGGAAAATTCTTGATACAATCTCTTTAGAACTCTTAAGTTATTAAAGCTTGACTGGAGTCGTTTATAATATGTTACATTTTCTTTTTTGGGCTTAGTTAACTAAAAGTAACAGTGTGAAGATTTCCAGTTTGCTTTTGCCTTTTATTTATCAAGGAAGACAAGTATCTGGTGACATGCCACACCAGTCTAGTTCAATAATAAATTACAATGTAGCATGTGGCCCATTTCTCAGGCAGGTTTCAAACAGGGCGATGTTACGGTGAATTAGGAACCTCTTAGAACACCGGCAGTATTTACATCGGGCTGTAAGAGCTTAGCATGTTAGTGCATTATAGAGTTCACATTCCCCTAGCATGCTTTGCTGTGGCTGACAGATAAACCCTAATAATTGCTCTTTTTAATTATATCCACAGTGAAAAATAATTAAAAATAAATAAATTAGCTTTTATTCTCAGGGTGAAAACTTATTTGGGAGGGGACTGCATGAGTCTCACAAACTGTTGACAAAAGTACACTTGTATACCTCAAGGACCATTATAGTTTTAATAATTCCTCAAAAGGGGGCTTGCAGGAAGCAAACTTCTGTATGGGTCTTCAGTTTTCACTTTCAATAACTTTCTCTTATCCTTCCCACCTCCCCATGATGATAGGGTTTCTTTTGCCTTATATTTTAAAGGGGAATTATCTTCTATTCCTGATATGCAGGAATACAAGAAATATTCAGGTTATGTGGTTCAAAGAAATAGGAAATTTGTCTGTGTCTCTCTTGTTTACAAATCCATGCTTGAGTTTCCAGTGAACCTTAGGTCTGCTGATTTTCTTTTTCCAACTTGTGCTCATTTAGCCCTGGTCTACAGTAGGGCTTTATTTCAAAATAACCCCCCTTCAGTTGAATTTATAATCAGAGCATCCACACTACCAAGCCCGTTATTGCAATATAATGGGCTGGCTATTTTGAAATCTGTACTCCTGCTTTTCTCGGGGAATAATGCTAATTTCAAAATAGTTATTTTGAAATAGTGTTAATGTGGATGCTCCAGTGCTGCTATTTAAAAATAACTACTCCCCAGAGTAATTTGAACTAATTACTCCCCAGTGCTTTCTGGGGCTCTAAATCAAGGTAACGCATCCACATTAACTGAGCCCGCCTCGGACTAAATTCAATAGTTCCCCATAGTGTGGACAGGCTATTTTGATTTTGTAATATTGGGAGTTATTAAGTCAAATTTAGTTATTTTGAAATAGTTTCCTAGTGTAGACATGGCCTTACTGTATTTGGTAAGCCTGCTTGTGTTTTGCATGTATCACTGTAGTAAAGTAATGCACTGATCTGAGGCTTCTGTGAAATTTATAGTACAGGTTGGACTCCCCTGTTCAGCACCCTCGGCACCTCACCAGTCCCTGAACGAGGGGATTTGCCAGAACAAGGGAAGTCCCTCCCATGGCCCATACTGTTCTGCTGCCTCTGGCTACGGCTCCAGCCTAGTCCCGCTGCTGCCTGTCAGGCCGTGGGTGCCGCTGGGCTCGGAGCTCTGCAGCTGGGGATAGAGCTCTGTGGCTGCCGCTGGAGCTCTATGGCCAGGGATGGAGCTCTGCCATTGCTGCTGAAGTCCCTGAGCTCCATGGTTGGGGCCAGAGTTCTGCAGCTGCTGCTGCTGGGCCCCCACTACCGCTTGACCACAGGGCCAGAGCTCCTTGTTAAGCCTCCTACCCCTCTGTGCCCTGCCCCCTGGCTCCTGGCTGAGTCTCTGCACTCTCCCCCTGCTGCTCCTGCCCCGCAGCCTGACTTCCCTATACCTATCTTCTGTGGTCCAGGAACATCTGTGTTCTGCTAGACCATGGATGTTGCTGGACAAGAGATTCCTAGTTAAGGGAGGTACAACCTGTATTGAAATCTACTTAATGTTTTCACTCTTTGTGGCAGGCAGTATGCAGTATTCTTATTAATGATTGATTGCATTGTGGGTATATTAATGCTGGTGAAATTTGAAAATTATGCTATCTCTGAGTGGGGTGTAGGTCTCCCCCATATTTATCTTTCTAATTTCTTTTCCATCTTTTTAATTTTTCTTGTCTTTAACTTTAGTGGGGCCCCAGTGCTCTTTGATGGGAGAGAGTATATTGCTTTGACTGAGATGGTGCCAGAAGCTGGCTTTTTTCTGTTTTGTCATATGAATAGTAGCTGGAATTACCCTAGTTCTTGACACATGCATAGTTCTTTCCTGAAGAATTGCAGGTTTCTAATGGGATTTGGTCCCACTTAGTGCTAGTGTGTGGCTGTTATTGAAACCCAGATTTCACATCAGTGTAATACTGCTAATATAATTATATTAGCCAACGGTTTGTAAGTAGCAGAGACCCCTGCATTCAGTGAAATCCTTCTGTCATTCCAAGAGAAGCTATAGAGCTGTATCACAGTGATTCAAATTTGGGTGGCCAGCAGAGTTTCAGGTTGCATTGTCTAGGTGAATTTGAATGTACTGGGGTTTATTCCAGAGGGCTCTGTAACACCAAGTGTTAGAAAAATGTAATGGAAAATTGCAATGTAATAGGTTCAGAACTCCAGACACATCTGTGAGCATGTGTACATCTGGAATGCTGCACACTGAAATAAATACAACTGCATGTATTTGAATGCGTGAGACAGAGATTTATATACATACGAGAATAAGTCTTGGATTGCACATTCAAATATACATGAGTACAAGATTTTAGTTGGCTGTTTATCACAGTTCTGGATTTTTTTCATTTTTCTTTTTTAATTACAAAAGAATAAATTCAAACTTGTAACGGGAATGTTAGTTAAGAATTCAAATGGACAAAAGTGAGGTAAACTGGATGTATAGTTCCCAGAACAATTATACAGATACACCAGGTCAGGAAGTGGTCTGGGACCACTGCTGTTTCTGAGGAAGGAGCTGGAGACTGGTGCTGGGGATGCTGGTAGCGTGTAGGCTGGGGTGACTGTTGGTTCTGAAGGACTCCGTATGTGGCCCAGGACCATGGCCGGTGCTGGGAGTGGTGGTGCATGGCCTGGAACTACTGCTGGTGCTTGGAGAAGCATGGGGTTATCGGACACTGCGTGAGCAGCAGTTGGTATAGCTGATCCTGGGGTCACTTTAACTGGCTGCTGCAGAAGTCACAAAGATCCTGGAAAGTCATGGAATCCAGGACTTCCATGGCCTCCATGACAGGCTCACAGACTTACCCATCACCAGCCATTGGAGATATTTACTGAGAGCACTATAGGCTAGCTGTATTCCATTGTAGGCAGTCTCCATACCATCCCCTCCATAAACATATCAAGCTTAGTCTAGAAGCCAATAAGGTTTTTGTGCCCCCATTGCTCCTCTGAGGGCTGTTCCAGGACTTCACTCCTCTGATACTTAGAAACCTTTGTCTAATTTCAAGCCTAAATGTCTTGATGAGCAGTTTATACCCATTTTTTTTGTGCCCACATTAAATACAATGGGCTAAGATTCCGCCTTTTTTATTTATATTTGTATTTGTATTTTTAGCCTCCTCCCCAGTAAAATTGTTGAAATCCTTGTACTGGCTGCATATGCAAAAGTGAGCCCTTTGCAACTTCTCAGGGTGCACTCTTCCATACTCACTAGAGAACATGGTAAAAGTATATATAGTCCCACCCAGAGCCTCTCCTGGCGTGGCACACTGCCCGCTTGCAACAGTGCATGAATGTCACAATTTAGACCTTAATAAATTAACTGAAACACTTTCAGAAAACCATCATCCAGCATAGTCCATCAAACTCTCACATGGAACCTGTAAGGAAAACAAAAAAGAGGAAGACCTCGGACAACGTGGAGAAGATCTACTGAGATTGAAGGACAACAACTGGGGTACTCCTGGAGTCAACTAGAAGATTTGTCTCAAGACAGAGTGAAGTGGAGGAGACTTGTAGATGACCTATGCCCACTCAGAGTACAAGGGTTTAAGAAGAAGAAGAAATTAACTGAAACCAGTTCTTATTAGACTATAGAAATAAAAGGTACCTAAAAATTATCAAACCTGTTCAAGCACACTTTTTCTAATCATTGTCACGTAAGCTATGGTGCTGCTAACTCTTGCCTCTTTTGGTCTGGAGGCAACATGGATCCAGCATTGTGCATCTAGTTAATACTTCTTTGCTAGAGACTTCCTGGAAGCCGGGAAGAGTGGAACAATGTATCAACATTCTGTAACTTACACTGTGATTTGGTGAACTGTTAGTAATCAAAAGATTTTAAAATAGTAGTAATTAAACACAGATGATAAAAGGTCAAGGGTCCTGCCTCGCCACAAGCACACTTTGTTCCTTTTATTCTGAAAGATGAGGTTCTAACTGTAATTGTTACAAGAGTGCTTTATATCTGCATATGTGTAAGTAAGGTGCCAGTAGATGGCACTAGAGAACTGGTACACAGTTCCTGGGTTTTGACAGTGTAATATCACTTACCATTGAAAATGGTTTCCAATGTGCAGCTCTATACATTAGCTTTTAATTGTAATACTGATACTTACTACACAGTCTATTAACATGCCGAGTAAAAGTAATTAAGTGTTAGTAATAGTTCTGAGGATAGTCTCTGCTATGAAACATTTGCTGAGAAGTGGAACAAGACTAGTGCGCTTTTGTGATCATTACTGAGTTACATTTAAGCGAAGTGAGAATTAGTGGAATTTACCGTATTTACCTATGAGAATTTTTTAACCTAGCTCAGATCCCTTCTTTAAAAATCCTAATGACGTTTGGGATTTTTTAAAGACTAAACTGAACTGTTAAATGAATTTTCATAGTTAATGCTGTCTTGAAACAGCAAAGCAGCCACAATATCTAATTACTGTAACTATACAGAGTATTAAAATTCTGAATGAAAAACAGACAGCAAAAAATGGCATTAGTTGCTGCTTTAGTGAGGCATCTCTGATCTAGCTTTCATTTTTTAAATGATTCAGTCAGTCAAAAGAACAACTTTTCCTTCTTGAGGTTTTGCTGAGTCCTTAACTTAAATCATGAAACACAAAGCCTTGTTGGAAAAGTGATTGTTTATGCTCCCCCCCTTTTTTATATACCAAAGACCTCTTTACTTTGGAATAACCAATATTCCTAAACAAAAATTCCTGAGATGTCTACAGCAAACTGAAATATATAAGGGAAATTTTTACCACATGCATTATGTTTTTCTTGTAAACCATTTTACCAGAATATTCATTCAAAGCAATAAACAAAATTTTGTATCTGGGACCTACGGATGCATTAGGAAAGCAGGTGGTCTAGATTATGTGCTCTGGAACAATTTGCAGTGTTGGATGAAATGTTTAATCAGGGTGATGATTAAATTGTAGCTTGTGTCTTGGTCCCATGAAAGAAACACAACAGAAGGTCTTCAGTTTTTGGGCACCAGAATATTCCAAACAAATTCTGGCAAAACATCATAATTGCAAATTCATGCCACAGTTGAATGCAACAGCCTCCTTGTCTCTATTAGCAGTGTTGTGTTCTAAAAATATCTAGCACTTTGTCATTAATAAATAATATACAGAAGCTTTGAAAGCCTCCATAAAAAGACAGTACAAAATGGCATCTCTTGTCTAAAATGCAGCATGGCTTGCTTCCTATGACTTATGTGATAGAAAGCAAATGGGATGTTTACCATGGTGCTGATTGCAGTACTTAAACATTCATAGTGCTTAACTGAGTAGAGGTATTGAGAGAGGTTAAGATGGGGATTGTGGTGAACTTTGATTTATGGCAGGAATGATAGGAAAGTGTCAATCTGGCATAGCTAAAATACAATTCAGTGTTAGCTGGGATATTTGGTTCTTCACATGATTAACAGCATAAGTCTGTTTTCTCCTACTATCTCCCAGATAATCTGGCACAAATCTTCCACACAAATTTGAATTAAAGTTGCAGACATTTTCTTCAGGAATATAGTTTAAGTTTAGTGCAGTGGGCAGGACTGGAGCATGTCCCTGGCAGTGAGATGCCAGGGATTAAAGGTGTTGCCACTGCCACAATACATTCCAAATTGTGGGTGGCCTTTAACTTTTTTTGCATACATTGCAGAACATGTCACTGACATTCATAGAGACTGGGATTGAGAGAGACTATTGGAGCTGAAGATGAAAGGAAGCTTTCCTTAGTGAAGAAGGTTTAATGGATATGCAGAAGGCTACAAAGAATATATCTGTCCAATGTGTGTGAGATGGAGTCTTACCCATCCTCTGTAAGTATGACTTGATAAAACCATGAGATTAGGAACATTTTACACACCTGATTTTTCTGCAGAACTGTTTTATGCAGCAAGCCTGTAATCCCCCACATCATCTTTGTTCAGCCATAAAATCTGCTGACATCATAGCTACACATTTCCTCCTTTCATATAATACCTCCCCAGAATGCCATCTGGATTGATGATATTGTTCTTCAACAGTAAAAATCAGGGAAGTTTCCAAATATGAAACAAGGAAAAGAGGCATCTCTCTGGTTTTCACTTTCTCATCAAAACTTTATATCAGGTTTAATTGTAATACTTTGTACTTTTAATGGTGCCTTTCAGTTGAGGATCTCAGAGCACCCTACAAACATTAATGTAGCTCCAGTCAAGTAGGGAAATATTCCATCCATATATTACAGCTGAGAAAGTGACTTGCCAAAAGTTACACTGTGGCAGAGCTGGGAATAGAATCCTGGTCTCTTGACTCCCAGTATGAAACTTGTACATACATACATACATACATACAAACAAACAAACAAACAAACAAAAACAAACTCTAACCCTTCCCTCATTTATATGGAGACTTTCATTCTCATTTTGTGTGACAGATATTGCACCACATGCAATATCTGTAGGAGATTCTGTTCTTCTATATGGGGAAGGGTTACCACAGCTCCTTCAGGGCCAAAAACACTGGGGAGGAGTGTGATTAAAAAAGAGTGCTGTTCAGGCAAACCACTGTCATTGCTCTTGGACAGAAACTAAAGAGCAGGGGACTGGATATTTGTCACCCCTTCCTGGAATAATCACAGTGAAGAGCAAAGGGGCTATAGCCTAAAATTCCTGGTGATAAGGGAGTGGAACATGCGGGTCTGCCAAAGAGAAGTGAGACCTAAGGCACACTCTTGAGAAGATCATTGAGTTGGGGGTTAATTGTGCATTTACCCTGCAATGCTTGTAAATAGATATCCCAAAATTTAAATGATCCCTTTTTAAATATCTCATCATTTGGATTTTTCTATTTCAAACAAAAACTTGGATGGTTTCCATTTCAGTCAAGCCCTTTTAGTTGAACCTGGGATGGGGGTTGGAAGAGGACTCAGATAAATTTCTTCTGTATTGGTCCATTTTTAACTGCAAGCCACTTAACAATGGTCTCTGTGAGGAAAACTTGTGCAAGCTAGACAGGCCAACATAAAATCCCAGCAGAGGTTTTTCCTAGGTTAAAATGCTGAAATGTGGAGCATCGGTGAATTTTCCCTTAAAAAACATTAAGTCTGTGGTTCTGAACTGATTTAAAACCTGGATCTAGACATAGGCTGGAGGCTGCTAATTAGATAGAGGCTCATCAATGTAGGAACATACGGACCCGCTAAAGCCAGCTAGCGGGCTACAGTCTGGGCTTCTGGGAAAGGCTGAGGAGGGTTTAGAGGTGGTACACCTAGAGAAGGGGGTGGGACCAGAAGAGTAGGGAGCAGTTCAGGAAAGGAACAGGAAGGACTGGGAGAGTAAAGCCCAGAGATGTTGGTTTGAAGGTCCCTGGACAGGAACATGGGCTAGTAGGTGGGCCTAAGCTCCTCTACTGACCACTGGGGAAATGGCACCATCAGGGCAGTGCCAGAGAAGACTACTGATATTGGTTGTATGGAAGAACTTTGGGTACGCCATGGAAGGGATAACATCATAAATAGGAAGTTGCAATTCCTGGAGCAAAAGGGGCTGCAGGGCAATACTGGATGGATGCGTATACCAGCAGAAGAGGGGTGGAGGATAATGCCTAACAGAGATATTCCCAGCACAGTCATGAGGAGGTGCCACTAAAGGTGAGAGCACTCCATGACAATCATATTTACTATTCCTCCCCCCAATCCATTAGGCCAATTACCTTGTGAAAAAAGAACAAGTAGTACAGTGACACCTTAGACCAGTGGTCACCAACTAGTAGTTTGGGATCTACTGGTAGATCTTGGAGCCTCTGACAGGTGATTCAGACTGGTTTGACCAGGAAGCTATTAAGCACTGGCACTTCACTTGCCCCTCCACCCACTGTCATGTTGCTCCTTCCCTCTGTCTTGGAGCTGTCCCCCAGGAGGCTCCTGCTTGCTGTGCAGGGTGTGGGAGGGAGAAGAGGTGGGTGCTGATGTCAAGGTGTCCCCTCCCCTGCCACTTCTGTACCCGATCTCCACACAGAGAGAAGGGAATGGAGGGAGCTTGGCAATGCAAATCTCTGTCACTCTCATACACTGTGTGTGTCTGTCATTCTCACACACACACACTGTCCTTCACTCTCATCTCCCAACCCAACACATATGTGAGAGGTTGTTGTTACTACTTTTACTGCTTGCAAAGTGTGTTAGTTTTGGTTTTTGACTAGTCTGTGCATTTCATAATTTTCATTTCTCTCTTATGCTTAAATTTAATTCTTTGAATAGTGAGTTCTCAAATGCCTAACATGTCATGGCTGGAATAATTATCCCTGTGGTAATTGCTGCTCCTGGGAGTGGCTGGTATTTGCCTGCAGCCCCTGAGAAAGGAAGAGCAGAGGGTCTCCACTTGGTGTCCTTGTGTGAAGACACCACTACTACAGCTCCCATTGGTCGGTATTGGGGAACCATGGCCAGTAGAAGCTGTGGGCTCAGGGCCTGTAGATGAGGGGCAGCACATGGTGCCGTGGAGCCATTGCTGTACATGCCAGCTGCTTTGAGGAGTGGTGTAGGGCCAGGGCAGGAGTAAGCCTGTCTTATTTCCACTGCTCTACCACCTGGACGCTGTCTCTGTTAAACAATGCCCAGCCAGAGCCTGGTTCCTGAACCCCTGTCCCAGTCCTGAATCCCCTCCTGCACCCAACCTCCTGCCCCAAATGTGAGACCCCTTGCGCCCAAACTCCTTCCCAGAGCTTGCACCCTGACATCCCTCCTGGACCTCAATCCCTCATCCTGGGCTAAACCTGGAGCCCCTCCCACACTCCAAACCCCTTGGCCCAAGACCAGAGCCTGCACCCAACCCCCTATCCCAGTGAGGATGGGGGAGGAAGGGTGATGGAGTGAGCAGGGTGAGGCCTCGGAGAAAGGGTGGAGCAGGGGCAGAGCCTCAAAGAAGGATGGGAAGGAAGTGGGGCAAGGGTATTTTGGTTTGAGGTAGATCTTACATTGCACTTAAATTGAAAAAGTGATCTTGTGGTTAAAAAGGTTGGAGACCACTGCCTTAGACTAACAAACACATATATAGAGACATGAGCTTTCGTGGCAAAACTCACTTCTTCGGATGAGATGGGAAATTTGGTAGGCTTGGCATGATTTGTTCTTGACAAAAGGGTTGGCTAGTATCAGCTTGTTTAGTCTCTTGGTGCTTAAAACTGTTTAATTTCTTTCTTTCCGGGTATCAAAGTCAGGCTTACTGGTCTGTAATTCCCTTGGTCCTCTTTGTCCTCCCTGAATAAATACCTAATAGCTCTGTGATTGCTTCAGCTAGTTCATTGAGTACCCTAGGATCACTCTCTTTTCAGACCCTGCCAATTTGTATATATTTAATCTATAAAAAGAATCTTTAACCTGTTCTTTTCTTATTTATGACATGTAATACAAGAGCAGATTAATCTCTGGTAAAATTTCCATTGGCTTTAATGGCAGCAGGCCTTAAATAGGAATGTATTCAAAGAAGTGAAAGTGCTATTATATTAACAGCACCAATTTGATCTGTTAATGTAATAAAACAGGGGCTTAATGAAATGGTATATAGGAAGTGAGGCTTTTTAAAGACCATAGATGTCATAATCTGACATTCAGAAAAGAATGGAAAACCTCATTGCTAGGTGTGTCTGGACCAATTTATCTTCTAATGTAGTCTCCTTAATTGTCACTCTGAGGTAATGAAAAGGAGGTCTTAATTGACACTAGATGTTAGAAAAAATACATACTTAATATTTCACAGAAATGCATATAAAGATAAAATTAGTAAGTCTATTAATGAACTAGGTATACATTTCACATTTTTTCTATTAATAGAAAACCACTGTATTTAATTAGATGATACACTAACTACTTGGCTTTACTGCGAAAGCCCTTCACAGCCTCTCCCCATTCTACCTATCCTTGCTATTAAACTATTGAGACATCAACCCCCATCTTAATTCTGAAAATGATGCCAGTTTTGATTGTCTATTTGTATAATTTTCCAACAAGTGCCTTCATGCTTTTTTTTTCATGCTACCTCTGATGCTTGAGAGGAGTACCCTGTGAATATAAGAACACCTCATTGGCCTCATTAAACCTCTTCTCTACTGTGGTGCTGTCCTGGGTGATCCTTTCTTGCCTTCTCTCCAGGTCTCCATCACTATTGTGCTTTATAATAGTGGTCTAGCAGATCATCTCTTGTAATGCTGTTTACAAATCTCAACCATCTTATGTAACTTCTTCTGGGGGAAGAGAACCAACTCTACCTTTATCAGGCTCTGGGCTCTTTCCTTCTAGGCTTCTTCCTCTCCATTTACCTGCTCCCAGCTGTCCCTCCCCCCCATTAGACCTTCAGTTGTGGGCCCACTTGTTAATCGATTCTCCAATTAGGTTCCACTTAACTTATAATGGTGGAGATTTGAGTGACAGGATGTCGAGTCAGCACTTGATTTAGCACCCCAGGTACAGATGCCTACAAAAAACTTGCCAGTGACTAGTAATCTGGTGGGCTGTGAATCACTGCTTACCATAATTTTCAGAGGGATAGCCGTATTAGTCTGTTAGCAGAAAAACTAAAAAAAAAAAAAAAAGTCTTGCAGCACCCAAACACTCATTAATGGATCTCAAAGTCACCATATTATTTCAAACCAATTTCAAAAGCCAGCTCAACAGGGAAGCTATAGAACTTAATTTTATTTACAAGTTTGATTCGAACAACAGAAGTCTAAACAAAGACATTGGTTGGATGGCCCGCTACATTCCACATCCTAATGACATAAAATACCAAACAAAGGGTACTTAAGAGTGGGTACTAAGTATCTTATCAGCTTCATTTAGCACAGACACTCTAATTGACAATTTCTTTCTCCTTTTTTTCTTCTTTTTCCTCCTCTTATCCTCCCCCCCCATCCCTCTCTGTGCTGTTTATTTGAAAACTGGACCCCTTAAACTCAAAAGCCAATAGGAAGCACATTATTGCGCTGAATAACACATCTTTTTTTTTTTTTAAACATTAGTAGGGTGAGTAAATTTCAGGCTATGGTAATGGTTGCTGCAGGTAGAGTAGATGCAATAAGTAGGGTCACTTTCTGCTGACTTTCTACTAATGCAGTTCTTAGCCTGACGATGGTATTTTTCATTATCCTGAGGTTTTGTAAAGTAGTAATCAGAACCAGGCTGGATGCATTAACATCACTTGGGCTGCTGTCAGGTGCCCAGTCTCACTGGGAAAAATGCTGGCAACAAATCTAGATTGTTCTTTTCAGTGCCGGCTTTGAAAATCTACTTTCCAGCTTGTCAAGTTCCTCTACAATTTTTATAAGTATGACACCTTCCACTTATTTTGACCAAAATAACTTCCTTTTTGATTAAATTAAACATTGATTAGATTCATATATCCACCAAGGGGCATATTTTAGCTTGTGTATCACATACATCAGTGCCTGAAGTGTAAATAACTGAATAGTGTAACTCATTTTTTTATGTTCTACTTGTGTCTTATTGTTCTGAATCTGCCTTGGACTCTTCTTTTGACTCCATTTTGAATTTCAGCCTTTCCTATTGATATTTCCAAACAAGGCCAAACACTTCCCTGAGTGGAGAAAAATACTCAAAACGTTTTGTACATAAAGAAAATGTACTTTATTGAATATATTTGGCTTTTTAATTTTTTCAGCATTATCCCATATATGCATCTATTAAACTTGGAAAGAAGGAATGTAATCAAGAACAGAGTGAGGCTTTTTAAAATGGCTGGCTACTTGACCTAGCTAAATTACAGATTATACTCTGTGAGACTTCTGAGCATGGGATGGCTTTCAGGATTAGACTCTGAATGCTGAATCCACTTTAACTGAACTGTAGATTCAAGGTTTGTTAGGATTTTCAAACCAAAACTCAGGCTCACAGAGATTTGTCAGAAGTGGTCTAATTCCATAGGCATAGCTGGGAGCAAATCCCTCCTCCCGAGCATGATCCACTCTTCTAATCTTTGATAATCCAAAAGCTTCAAGGTTCAATCAGGCCTGGTCTTGAGTGTCTCATTGTAAAACAGACATCAGCAAACTGGAAGGAATCCAAAGCAAGCAACAAGAATGCTGCCAGTAGTCTGGCCTGCCAACAGAGAGGGGAGGAATGGGAGAGCAAAGGGGGAAATTGTTCCAAGGCCTAGTGATTCAAAAGGGCCCAGGGTCCCCTGCCACAACTGCTGTTATGTGGTGGCCCTTAAAATCTCTGCTGGAGTGCTGCTCTGTGCAGTGCTGAGGGCTGGCAGGAGGAAGGCAGCACTGGGATCTGGGCGGCCCTGAGAGATGGCTGCCCTCCCCTTTCTGCCTGAGGCCCCATTCTTTTTGAGAGCACGGAACCAGCCCCCCACCTTGTTCGGAGAGGAGCACAGAAGATGTTGCGGGGCCTGTAGGTAGTCGAGAGTATGACCCATAACTTTATTCATGTAGATAAATTAAAGGCACAGGGTATTAGGTGCTCTTACATACTTGAGGTGATAGCAGAAGGAAGGGGAAAATGATCAATATGACAAAAAGTGGCATAACAAAACCAGCCTGAAATAAAGGAAATATTAATTGCATAGAAATTATCACTCATCTGACATGCGGTAAGCTACATAAGGGTTCTGTTCGATCAGAGATGTGGCTGATGCATCTTCAGCTAGAAGTGCTCAAGAACAGATTAGATAATGCTTAGAACTCAATCCAACTTCCTCTGAAATTAATGGAAAGATTTCAGTTAGATATTAAAAGTTGGATCAGGCCTACGAGGTTAGTGTAGAAAACAGTCGTGCCCTAATACACTGGGATGAAAAATAACACTGGCACATCAATCGACTGCTTTTCTATGTGAGGGCTATAGCATTTCATCTGAAATGTCATGGGAATAAATAGCTAATCTGCTGTTGAAAAGATTTCTGGGATAATGATCAGGACATGGGGATACATTATTTATGCTCCACTGAAAGGAACAACAAGAGGCTTTTGTAGTTTATCAAGGAAAACTGTTTACTTGATAAACAGGGACACAGAGAAGGGACATAGTTATCTTCAGGAACTAAGAATCTCTCATAAACAACCCCCCTCACCAATTGCATTGTGGTCAAGGCTGGGACTAAGTAATCGACTTACAGGTTATAGGTTGATAGGGGAAGTACCTCTTGTTTTTTTAGCTATCTCTTTCCCATGTCAGTCTGCTCAGAGGAGAACGGCTTTTTCCTATTTTCACCAATAATCTGTCCTGCTTTCCTGGAAGGAATTGCCTTTATATATGGAAGTCAGTCTTTGTGTCTCTCACTTTTGCAGCACCTTCTAGAGATGATATCCTCTTGGTGTATTGTTTCCAATATGTAATTCCTGAAACATGTTCACATTTGTACCTTCTAGCTTGTCCTCCATAAATGCTTTCTGTACAGAAAACATTTGTAGTGTGTCCTTATAGTGGATATATTATCCCTATTTGGAAGAGAATACCTATAAAAGGGGCTATGAACTATGTCCATATTCACTCAGTGCCCATATTTTCTGCTGAGACTATCTATACATATCTAATGTGGATTAAGTAAAGATTGCTTTTAATTTTAGTAAGATAAGGTATTGTCTAATTACATTTGTGCTGAAGAGGTGATGAGGAAAATAGGACTCAATAAAAACATATCTTATCATTTTGGTGATGGAGGACACCAACATCAAAAGTCTTTTTTTGTGGAGTTTTCACTTCGTTGGACAGTTTCACTTTCAAAAGAAAACTAAATAAAATGTTTGAAAATAATATGCCAGAAAATCCTGAAGCCCAGAAATAATATCTAAATCTTATTCAAAGTCTCCTCAAATGCTTAACAAAAAATTGGGATACGCTTTGACAATCATTCATGTGACAAGAATTTAAACATCTGAGTGGCTGCTTTGAATCACTTCTGATGAAGATAGGGGCTGAATAAAAAAGGCATCAATCTGCTAAATTGTCCTCTTATGAAGATGCCATGAACTCCCATTTGTTTTGTATGATGTATACCTTGTATTCTTTCTCTGGCTAGCACTTCTGACCACTTCCCCCCTCTAATCTTGGTTTTACTGTTTTATTAAAATAGTTAAATGTTTTTAAAATGGCAACCACTTACCAACCTGGCTGCTTCTCAGGTTAAAGGCTTGTCTACACAGGAAACGTCTTTCATCATAACTTCATGGTTGTTGTTTTTTTCGGGCGGCGGGAAGGGGAGATAAACTGCCTTGCTGCCACACAGAAGATTTTTTAAATTATCTGGTGGTTTATTCTGCATTCATTAATGCATTATGGATGTGAACATATTTTGGAATATGAGGATAACATTTGCGTAGCTGAATAGATCATCTGTATTTTGAATTAACTATTCCTCTTCTGGCAATCCTCCCATTATTATCCCACACCACATAGATAAACAGATGGCTTCTCACTTGGATCAGCCATGTGTCATGTATTTCTCCACATCTATCTTGTCTGGTGTGTGGCTAGATGACTTAAGCTGGAATTGCAAAGGAGTTCAAATTCACACATCTAGAGCCGCATAAGTACTTTAGCAGCCATGGTCTGTGTTTCTACAGGGTCCCATCAGGCGATTCTGGAGTTCCTTATTCTCTGGCTGGAGGTGCATGTCGATGTTCATCTGAGCAGCAGTTGCTGGAATGCCAAGATTTGAGTGATGGTCAGAGCAGTTGAAGGAAAATGGATATTGCCAGGACACGGAGTGAAAGAGCTTGGCAGGGTGACAGCATTGCAAAGGACAGCAGCAGGACCTCTGGTAATCCACTACCTGGGTTTAAACTTGGGTGCTTAGCCTGAGCTGCCATCAGTGTGGCAACACCCACACTGCTATTTTTATCATGCTAGTTGGAGAGAAGCAACTGTGAGTATGCCAGCCCAGGCTGGGGGGCACGCTTGCAGATGCAGTGGTGACAAAGCCCAAATGACCCTAGTCACTGTTCAGAAGCAGTGGTGGATTAGTCATTGGGCCAAAGGGGCCTGTGTCCTGGGGCCCCGCCAAATGGAAAACTCTGGAAAAATGGGAACCCCAAGCTGCTTTGCTCACCTGATACACTTGCTGGGGAACAGGGTTGGTGTACAGGGACTTTCTTGGTGGGAGGGTCCCTCACTTACTCTGGCCCAGATCGCCACAGAACCTTAATTTGCCTGTGTCAGGAAGGAGATTCCTCTAGCAGCCAAGATGCCTTTGGCCACCCAAACCTCAAGGTAGAGACTCGTGGGCCAGACCCACTTCCTCAGATCAAATAGTGGAAGAAAATGGTCACAACCATATATACCAAAGGATACAATTAAAAAAAATGAACACATATGAAAAGGACAAATCACATTTCAGAACAGAAGGAGGATGGAGGAGGGGGAAGGTAAATGTCTGTGAGCTAATGGTATTAGAGGTGATAATTGGGGAAGCTATCTTTGTAATGGGTAAGATAGTTAGCGTCTTTATTGAGACCGACGCGTAGAGTGTCGAATTTTAGCATGAATGACAGTTCAGAGGATTCCCTTTCAAGTGCAGATTTAAAAGGCTTCTGAAGCAGGATGCAGGTAATTAAGTCATTGAGACAGTGTCCTTTCTGGTTGAAATGGCAAGAAACTGTTTTTCTTTGTGATCCTGTCTAATATCTGTTTTGTGGGCATTGATCCTTTGGCGACGTGTCTGAGACGCTTTGTCCAATGTACAAAGCAGACGGACACTTTCGCACATGATAGCATAAATTATATTTCTGGATGTGCAGGAATATGTATTCTTGATCTTATAACTCACTTGGTTAGGTCCAATAATGGTATCAGCAGAGTGGATATGTGGACAAAGCTGGCAACGGGGTTTGTTGCAAGGGAAGGTACCAGGGTTGGTATTAGTGTGGTATGTCCTGTGGTTGTTGGTAAGAATCATCTTGAGGTTAGGTGGTTGTCTATAGGAGACTATGGGTCTGTCTCCCAGAGCCTCTTGGAGTTTAGTATCCTGTTCCAGTATAGGCTGTAGTTTATTGATAATGTGTTGGACAGGTTTAAGTTGGGGGCTGTAGGTGATGACAAGTGGTGTTCTATTGTTGGTTTTCTTGGGTCTGTCTTGAAGTAGATGGTTTCTAGGTATTCGTCTGGCTCTTTCAATTTGCTTTTTTATTTCTCCGGGTGGGTAGTTGAGGTTTATAAATGCTTGGTAGAGATCCTGAAGTTTCTGGTCTCTGTCAGTGGGATTAGAGCAGATGCGGTTGTATCGAAGGGCTTGGCTATAGATGATGGATCGTATGGTGTGTGCTGGATGGGAGCTGGAAGCATGTAGGTAACTGTATGAGTCAGTGGGTTTTCTGTAGAGGGTGGTGTCTAATTTTCCATTGTTGATTTGTACTGTGGTGTCCAGGAAATGGATCTCTCGTGTAGAATGGTCCAGGCTGAGGTTGATGGTGGGGTGTAGCTTGTTGAAATCTCTGTGGAATGTCTCCAGTGTTTCTTGGCCATGCGTCCAGATCATAAAGATGTCATCGATGTAGCGTAAGTAGAGAAGGGGTAAAAGGGGATGGGAGTTGAGGAAACATTGTTCTAGGTCAGCCATAAAGATATTAGCATACTGTGGGGCCATGCGTGTACCCATGGCTGTGCCGCTGATCTGGAGGTATTAGTTGTTCTCAAACTGGAAATAATTGTGGGTGAGAACAAAGTTACATAGGTCTGCTATCAGGTTGGCAGTGGTGTCCTCTGGGATAGTGTTTCTAATTGCTTGTTATCCGTCTTCATGTGGGATGTTGGTGTATAGAGCTTCTACATCCATGGTGGCAAGGATGGTGTTATTGGGGAGGTTATCGATGTTTTGTAGTTTCCTTAGGAAGTCAGTAGTGTCTCGGAGATAGCTGGGGGTGTTGGTTGCATAGAGTTTGAGGAGAGAGTCTACATAGCTGGATAGACCAGTAGTGAGTGTGCCAATACCAGAGATGATAGGATGTCCGGGGTGTCCAGGTTTATGGATCTTGGGAAGCAGATAGAACAATCCTGGTCGGGGGTCAGAAGGTGTTTCTGTGTGGATTTGTTCCCGAGTAGCTGTAGGGAGGCTTTTAAGGAGACAGTGTAGTTTCTTTTGGAACAGGATACTAAACTCCAAGAGGCTCTGGGAGACAGACCCATAGTCTCCTATAGACAACCACCTAACCTCAAGATGATTCTTACCAACAACCACAGGACATACCACACTAATACCAACCCTGGTACCTTCCCTTGCAACAAACCCCATTGCCAGCTTTGTCCACATATCCACTCTGCTGATACCATTATTGGACCTAACCAAGTGAGTTATAAGATCAAGAATACATATTCCTGCACATCCAGAAATATAATTTATGTTATCATGTGCCGAAAGTGTCCGTCTGCTTTGTACATTGGACAAACGTCTCAGACACGTCGCCAAAGGATCAATGCCCACAAAACAGATATTAGACAGGATCACAAAGAAAAAACAGTTTCTTGCCATTTCAACCAGAAAGGACACTGTCTCAATGACTTAATTACCTGCATCCTGCTTCAGAAGCCTTTTAAATCTGCACTTGAAAGGGAATCCTCTGAACTGTCATTCATGCTAAAATTTGACACTCTACGCGGTCTCAACAAAGACGCTAACTATCTTACCCATTACAAAGATAGCTTCCCCCAATTATCACCTCTAATACCATTAGCTCACAGACATTTACCTTTCCTCACCTCTAATACCATTAGCTCACAGACATTTACCTCCCCCCCGCGTAGCCAGACATGAACCCCATCTTGTTCCCCCCCCCCAAAGAGCAAGAGAAAGGCAGTCAGCCTTTGATGCCCTGGGAACGCAGGTGTGCTGCCTGTCCCTGACTCTACCATAAACAGAAACCAGACAGTAAATGGGCTAGCTGACGACCCGGAGCCTCCCGCCGCCCTGATGGCTAGTACCAGTAATTGACACGCCTGCACTGTCCCAGGAGAGGGAATCTTCGCCCATCACATACTAGAAGTGCCCATTGTCTGCATTTTCCCAGGTGTGAATTATGCTTTGCACCCTTCGTGGGAAACTTGGCATTCAAAGCCATTTTTCCTAATGGGCCACTTGAGACCAGGAAGAAGCCTACGTGACCCAAGGGGTATAAAGAGGGGTTTAGTAGCCCACCCCATTTGAGCTCCAATCATCTACACCTGCTGACAGGTATTGATTGTCTCCCGAGGTCTGTGGGACGCCTAACCTCGCCCTACTTCTTCCCGAGGGATTGAGAGAAAGAAAGACGCTGGCCACGCCAAGTCTGGAACGCAGGGGTGAGAATATATACCTGCTATGTGTCTATTTTGCATGCATTTAATAAGAGCTCAGAGAACCAAAAGGGTTTCATGGTACCTGTAAGTGACTTTTGTTTTAAGTGTAATTTCTGTCCTGTCCTTTTGTAGTGGCTGTGTTATCTGTAACACAGCAGTAGCATTTAACAGCTAAGTTTACCCAGTAACAATAAAATAGTAACTGTTTAAGCTTTAACCTGACTCCTTCAGTTGCTGTAACAGAACCAAGCACAATTTAAAAGAACTCCAGCCGGTCATAAGGGACAGATCCGTTGGGGCGCCCGTCAACCTCTTCCAGGTTGCCCGCTGCTAAGGACCCCGGTCCTGGCAGTTGAAGTCTCGGGTGTATAAGCTCTCCCTGTAAACTTATTGGGGCGCCCGTCAACCTTCTCCAGGTTGCCCACTGCTAAGGGACCCCGGTCCTGGCAGTTGAAGTCTCGGGTGTATAATACACACACACACACATACCACTCACTGCCCTGACCATCGGCTGACACCCCCATCCCCCTTCTGTTCTGAAATGTGATTTGTCCTTTTCGTATGTGTTCATTTTTTTTTAATTGTATCCTTTGGTATACATGGTTGTGACCATTTTCTTCCACTATTTGATCTGAGGAAGTGGGTCTGGCCCACGAAAGCTCATCATCTAATAAACCATCTTGTTAATCTTTAAAGTGCTACATAGTCCTGTATTTTGTTTCAGCTACACCAGACTAACACAGCTACATTTCTATCGGTAGAGACTCAGGCACCAGAGATGCCCTCTGAAATTCAGGCAGAGCCAGCCTGAAATTGCTGCAGAGGAGAACACTATTAGGGTATGTCTACATAGCAGGGCTAAAGTTGGAATAAGCTACGCAATTTGAGCTTAGCTTAAATTGAAATAGCTTAACTAGGCTTTAGGCATTGTCTACATAGCAGGAAGTCGAAATCAACTTTACACTGTTTTGCTTATATGGGATCCTTTTATTGAATAGCTTTGCTTTTGTAATTCTTAAGTAAAGGTGGTGCTTGGGATGGCATTGCAAATGAGGAGAAAAGCTCCATTATCCTACCAGTCACCTACCCAGTCTCATCTTCAACACATACATTAGTATAGCAGAAGAAATGGATAGAAATTAAAATGTTCTAAACACCCTTTGATTTTTCTAATTGCTTTAATCAAAATCTCATCTGTAGTGGCTGAGATTTTCTGTTAGGTGTTTTCTGTTAGGTGTTCTGTTTACATATGTAAATTTTTTATTAAAGGGCAGTTATTACAGAATTAAAGTCCAACAAGTACATAATTACAGAGTTCCAAAATTCATTATTAACGTTTTTACTAAAACCAGCTGTTGCAATATTGATATGAGATGGAACACAATGGCTTGTTCATAGCAGTCAAGGTTTCACTGCTAAATAGCCGCTACTTTGGATTCATTCCAGTGAATAGTTTAACTCTATAAATAATGCAATCTTGCTACAATTTCCTCTGTCCAGATTTTGATCTCCTTAATGATTTGAAAGTTGTACTATCCCATGCTGATATTACATTGTTTTTAAATGGCTGCAGATTGCTGACTTGTGATAGCTACAGTGTATTCTTTTAATCCTGCTTGGCTCAAATATATGTTGAACCTTTACTTACAAAGTGCACTTTAGTACATAAAATAAAACTAAATTAAAAAAATAAAAATAGGATTCCCCTGTCCCCATGTCGTTTATTCCCCTGGAAAGGACTGGAAAATATGACTTTGCAAGTGTGGCATTTCCTTCTTCTTTCTTGATGAGGGGGAGGGACAGGTTCATTTTTTTTCTCAGCTCTTGTATGTTGTCTGCTCTCCTCTCTACATGGGTTTCCTGTGCCTCTGCATTTCCTGCAACTTTCTCTGGTCTAGGCAGCATGGCTTCTGGCAGTGTCATGTGCTAGGGACTAGAGCCCTTTCCCCCCAGACACCCCCACAATTCCCAAATGGTTTATTAGAAACTCCTGTTAGAGTAAAATGGATACTTCTAAACACCGTATGTGAAGTAGTAGTGGCTTTTCTGTGGGATTGTTGCTTTTTCCACCACAGTGCAAATGACTCACAAAGGAATGGCCAGGGGAAATCAAACCCTTACTTCACTGCAACAATTTGGGAGGAACTCTGCAAGAGAATCAAGCAGATATTTCTGCTTCCCCCTCTTTTGGGGATTTTCCCATGAGAGAGGGCCACCAGGCCAATCGTTTATCAGAAGATGGACATATTATCTCGCTGCTTATGTACTAATATTAAATGCAGACATCCTAAGCATAGGCAGACATCTTCAAATATAAGGGATGGCCAGGGGTGAATGTAACACAGAGAGCAGAAGTGTTTTTGGGAGGAGTTTCCTCTGAGTAGTCTAACTGTCCTGCAGTGCTTGTGAGCAAGAGGAGACAGGAGGTGTTGTCACATAGTGACACAGTAACTTTTAAATTTGTTGTCAGTCTCACAGTGCCTTCTGTAATAGCTTATGTTATGTGCTGTCTTTCATTTTATGAGTCTTTATACAGTCAAATAGCCAATAAACACTAATACTTTCAGTAGGCTTTCAGTTTTGATGCAGTTACAGAATTCTGACCTCAGTGAATTTCCCCTTTGAGATTAGGATGTAATCACTTTGTTTCTGCTGCCATTATGACAGTTTACAGTAAAGAAGAAGAATGACAAAAGGTGATACTGCAAATCAGTGATTGCCAGAGATACAGACAAACCTAGAATAAAATGTGGATTTTTTCCTCTGACTTTTCTAAATGGATTGCAGATCTCACTTAAAATCCACTGCCTCTCTGAGGATGTGTCTACATAGCAGGGCTTAACTCGAAATAAGGTATGCAAATTGAGCTATGTCAATTACATAGCTTATTTTGAAATCGCATATTTCAAGTTTTGGTGCGGTCTACAAAGCACTTATTTCGAAATAGAGCACTCTTCCTCCAACTTCCCTTACTCCTCATAAAATGAGGGTCACAGGAATCGGAGTAAGAACTCCTCCAGATTGACAGTATTTCGACATTATTTCAAAATAACTGCCATCTGTGTAGATGCAGACTGTGTTATTTCAAAATAATGTTGCTGTGTAGCCATAGCCTGAGAAATTAAGTTAAAACATTCTCTTTACCTATTCTTCCAAATTGCAGGCCCACTCAGTCATGACACAAGAAAAGTATCCTATGGAATCCTCACTCTAGTAAGTCAAAATGCACCAGCCAGAATGTCCACAGATAATTAATTTAAATGGGGCAAAATAAAATTAAGCTTCAATAGATTTTTTTTAAAATTCAATCTGTTGAAAGTCACTGCTTGTCTTATTTGTTTTGATTTTGAGTTTAACATTTCACACAGGGTTTTAAAATAAGGCTGATTAAACTAATTTGTCACGCACATGCTCTGACTCCTATGTGTTCTGTGTTTTGTAATTGAGAGACAATGAAGTTCATTTATTAGTGAACGCTTTGTTTTTTGGTTCTTTCTACAGAATTTTCAATAGAGATGCTTGAGAGCTGGAATGTAATTGAACTGACAATTGTAAATCATGTGACGGTTTTAGCCCAAACATTAGATAGTATGAGAAAAATATAACTGGATTACTGGGGAAATATTACATCCTTTCCCTACCTAGGTCTTTGTGTTGATTTTATTATTTGATCCCTTCATATGCAAATTAACAGAAAAGAAGATGGGTACTGATTTTCCTCTTCAAGAGCCAAACTATCTCTACTTTGCCTCTGTTTTTTTAAGAAGATTTAATAGACAGGGGACAGACTGGAAAGCAATGTTTATCTATCTTATATTTTCCTGCTATAGTTTGCACAATAATTTCACACCCAGTATCAACTATACTTCACATTTTTCTATACATTTTCTTTTGAAGCTTCAATTGTATTTGCTGCTGAATACAACAGAATTATTTTTCAGCAGTGCTTCTTGAGTTTGCGTGTTATTCTTTTCAATCCTCCCCCACAAGAGACAGAAGAAAAAGTATCACAAGGGAACCAAGCACCTTGAAAATATTGCCCAGTTGGCTTGTCTAATTCAAGTCTGTGGCCTCAATAGGAGTTTTGCCATTATCTTCAATAGAAGCTTGATTTAACCCTGATAGACTGTGTAGGTTTATAGCTATGTTTGAGGGTCAAGAGAGTAGAGTGAAAAGAAACTCGAACACTTAGGGTATGTCTACACAGCAGCGTTATTTCGGAATAAGATAGTGTGTGTTTATACTACAAGCCTTTTTTCTGAAACAGTGTCGAGCTGGAGGACTTCTTACTGACTCGTGGTAACCCTCATTTCACGGGGAGTAAGGGAAGTTGAAGGAAGACTGTTCTTCCTTCCACTTCCTGCTGTGTAGACAGCGCCAAAAGCTGAGTTGAGCTATTTCAACTTCAGTTACGCAGTTGACGTAGCTGAAGTTGCATAGTTTAATTTGACTTTAGCCCTGCTGTGTAGCCATACCCTTATAGAAGGGTGTCTGGAAGGCAAGAAAATGTATTCATAACCCTATACTGCAGACTGATATTCCAAACTGGTTGAAGATTAGGGACTGATTTTAATGATAGACCTGACTGACTTTCCACACCATCTTATTCAGCTACAATCCTGTTACCTTATAAAATATATTGATGGTGTGGAAACCATTTCATATTTAGCTAGAAGCCATTTTGTATAACAGAAGCCATTTAAGTTTCTTGCTTTTTGCACGTATACTAGAGAGTGAACTCTCCTTCACCCCATGTGAGAAAGGCCAGAAGGATGAGCTATTGGAATGTGTTAATTGAGCTGTTTGAGAGGGAGCTCTCACTCCCTCTTACCTGCCTCTTCTTCTTGCTGATAACAGTTTGCTCTTCTGAGTTTAATTGGATGCCCTGACGTCAGACTTGTTTGGTTAAGGGTATAAAGTACTAGGATTGATTTGTATTAGCAGCCTTACTGGGCCCGGCTCTGCTGGGGTTACGTTTGGCTCACTTTGTGCCTTATTGATCAATAAAGCTGTTTGTTAGCCACCCAAACACAGGGAAGTCTTTTGCTTCGACAATGGTATTTGGGATTAATCAGGTAAGTGTTTTGAGTAAAGTAGCTGGTACTGGACATTCATTCCAAATGGTTTGCCTTTTCACCACCTCATCTCAGAATTTAGATTGAGTAATTTTAATTGATTGTATTGTAAGAGATCATCCTCTCTTTCATCCCAAGAGCAGTCGGGTATAAAATTGAACGAAAAGATAACAGGTGATCTTTTACTTACTATATTTCATAACAAGAGCATGAAGATCTGTCTCCTGAATGCAAATAAGCTATTCTTTTTTTTTCAATTCAGTTTTTTAACATGCAATATTGTGGCATATCTATATTAGTAAACCTAGGAGATAATTTTCCTGATACTTAAATAAAGTTAGAACTGAACTGACCAAAAGGATTCCCACAGAAGTTTGTGGGGCTTCTTCAGTATTTTAATGATTGCATGGCTGTTAAAAAACAAACTTCAAAACTGTTTGAACAAGCCATTTTGGCAAGATGAAAATTGGCTTGAAATTTTACTAAAAATTTGAGTTAATCATGAACTTGAGATTCAAAAGTTTGTTTTATTCCACCCCCCCCCTCAGTTTTGTGTGCATTTACCTTTCCAGTCTCTAGAAACAATAAAATACAATGAGAGAGGTTATGCTAACTGTTTCTGGGTAAGACAGAAAGACAGGACACACAAGAAGTTAAGATTCTCTTCCTCCTAAATCTCCAGCTGAGGTTTGCTAACTCAAAAGCGTGGAATTTATTTACTCAATTTCCGCCCCCCTTAAAAAAAACCCAAAAAACCAACCAAACAAAAAAAACCAAAACCCAAACAGCATTGCTGGTAAACAAATTGCCCATTATATATTTACTTCTGTGGGAATTCTGGGCCATCAGATTAAAATTTCTGATTACAATATTTTAAAATTCTGCATATTTCAATTTTACTATTATACAATATAATCACATCAGTTTCAATTATTTTAGTAATTTATCTGTAGCAATAGACAACAAAAAAGAGTCAGGAAATGTTTCAGGAAATAAATTCTTTACTAGACAAATTAATGGAGAATTTTGAATAATAATTCATTTAAACTATGTTACAGAGATGTATTTCTTGCACCCCCTCAGAAGCACTGCAAATAGAAGGGCATGGGGTAACAGAGGAGCTGAAAGAGAGGGAAGTAATTGCTGGAAAGCAGCCTGGCAGAGAACATGGTGTGAGTGGGAACAGTATGAAATAGTTTTTTTGGGGGGGAAGGGGAAAAGATTGTTAGGGAGTTGCGAAGCCTACTCCATGCAGAAACTGACAGACCTCTTGTCTCTCCTAATCAGTCAGGTACATTTACCCCCGTCCCTTTGTTCTTTTGTGCCACTCCTGCACTTCCATCTCCCCATCCCCATGTGGCCCTTCACCCCCACCCACATTCAGCCTCTGGCTCAATGCTGTCACCCTACTAGCTCCTGTGCCCCTGCCCCAATAGGGCCTCCAACACTAGCCCTTCTGAATGCTAGTGTGCGTGACCCCCTCCTCCAGTATCTCCTTGTGTCCTGCTCTGTCTGTCCTTCCCATATCCTGTGCCTCCTCACCTAGAGGGAGCAGAGTGCTGTGAGGAATGCATCCCCCGCCTCCTCCCTATAGAGTTCAGATTACAAAGGAAGACATTGAAGTCTCTCCCAAGTCTGAATTTTGAAAATATAAATAAATTTGTCATATTTTAATAATTTGCCGATGTTTTACCTGACTGTATGGCTAAGTGACCTTATTGTCTTTTAGAACTATGATTAGATGAGTCTGGATGACTCTGAGAATTGGCAATGATTATAAGTATGATTCAGTGATGGAAGGCTTTAGGAAAAGTTACAATTAATAAAACTCCCAAAATAATGGAAATACAGCAATTTCATACAGTATTGTGTATCAAGAAAGCTTTTTAAAATCATCTTTCATTGCCAATTACCAGTGCATGTGTTTGTAAATAGTGCTGTATGTGCAATAATGCAGAACTTCTCCCCTCAAATTTATGCAAGGAAATCTCATTATTCACTGGCAAGGGAAGGGAGGTTTCTGAGCCTTTGAGGGAAATGGAGTTTTGAATCGGTCTGGTCATTTGTGTCACCCTGGTGGTGTTTCAAACTTTCCTCACATACAAAGTAGGGTTTAGCTTTATGGCTCTCTGCAAAGTAGATTCAGTTATTAGTCAAGCTTGCATTGCTCTCATGGTTTCATGGTGAACCTCAACGTATCAAAAGGGAGGGATTTAAAAATTAAATATAAAGAATGTGGACTCTAACTCCTGTCAAAGCTATGGTAATGGGATATAGAGTCTTTCTAGGGCCATAGTTTGAATCCTAACTAAGTTAAGAACAACTAGCTGGAGCTTTGTAGAGGATGGGTGCAGAGAGCCTTCCTTTCTACTGAATGTACTGGGTCAGGGACAGTTACTGGCCTGTGTTAGGGGAGTGCAGAGGCTTGCACTTCCAGAGTGAGCACACATTATCCCAAAGTGAGAGAAGTCTGGGAAGAATTAAGGACATGGCTTGTGTTGATGCATCACTCATGGAGCAAGCTAGGCATATCAAGAAGCAGGCAACAATATCTAGGGCATGATCTAGTCCTAAAAGTAATTTCCATCTGCTGGCTATTAAATGTCAAAGAATGTGTGCATTTAAATCTGGACATTAACTGTGTTATTTGCAGCAGCCCATATAACTGAATTTGGAAATTCAAATATTCTAGTAACACCAAATATTATAGGTGATGAAAGTCCCATTTGAATGGTGTGCACTTTATATGAAGTGACTTTTAGTGGCCAATTTAGACAAGCTATCATCTATTGGCTTTCATTTATACCCTTACTGGCAGAAGAGAAGACAGTGCATGAATGAGCCTGCAGGCTAAGATACCATGACAGTGGTTCTGCCAAAACTGGATCCAAGTGAAGTGGAGTCTATTTATTAGAAACAGAATGCTTCAGATAAATATTCTCCAGCTCTCCAAAAAACAAAAGAAAGCAATCAAAGATTTGCCAGCAAAGAATAACGTTTCAAGAAACTTTCAAAAAAATTTAATGGTGTAAAAAATTAACTGGTCACTAGAGAGTAGATAACTGTCAAAACAGAGAAGAAACTGTAGCCAATTATCATTGGTCCAAGAAAAATCTTAATCATCCTGAAAGTAGTGAATAACAACCATGAATTAAAGGCAGTGATTTTATAAATTGAAAATGTCAGACAAAATATGAAAAACCATGTAAAGAAAACTAGAGAACATGGAGGCAGTCAAAGACACAATAGAAAGGAGAAGAAGGTCCATTCAGAAGAATAAAATTCAGGGCATTTTTTTTATTCTGGAAAATCAATGATTACTTCTGTTTTAATTTTTCAGTTGACACCAGGTATTTGTATTTCCCAATGGCAGTTCTGAACATATAAAAAAAATGTGACTTGGTCATCAGATGTTCATCCTACCTTTTGCTCTTAACATCATGATAAAATTCTACATTTTAAGGGCCAGATCCTGTGTTGGGGTAAATCAGGCTAGCTCAATTGAACTACACTGATTTATACTAGCTGAAGATCTAGTTCATATATTGTAGAACTGGAAAATACTGTTTACATCTCTGCTCAGACCTCTGAGTCTGTAAGACTATTTTTTTCCTTCTAATAATGTATTCCCCTGTTCTTAACTATCTCTAGTGATGACGTATGGGCCTTCTTTCTTGGGTATTCATTCCATGGCTAATGTTTTGTATCTTAAATCTTTCCCTCTCTCCCTTCTGTTCATATCTTGAAGATATTTATAAATTATGATGACAGAGTGTAATGAGTCTACGACAGAAACATGGCCTCCCTCTGACCTGGAAGAGGAAGGGCCCTCTAAGATCCCTTGGTGGGCGTGTCCAGCCTCTCCTAGCTCTGCCCACAGGAAGCAGGAAGGTGGGACTAGGAGTATAAGAGCTCAGAGCTCAGTTGGAGCCTGGTGGCTGAACAGGCCAGACGCTCGGCCCCAGCTTCCACTGTGAAGGGCCCAGCCATGCTGCGCCCAACAGAGGACTGGGTTGGGCCACCAGGACCCCTACTGGCCCCCAATGACTGGCCCGGGCCATTGAGACTGCTGCCATGGCCCAAAGACACGCCGAGACTTCCAGGACCCTTGCTGGGTCCCGATGACTGGACTGGTCCACCTAGGCCCCTGCCTGAGCCAGAATCTACAGACACACTGCCAACACCTCCATCCCCAGCTGACGCCAAGGAGCAGCGCCTGAGCTAGGTAGGCCCCCATGGGGAACTGGGAAGCGGCCTAGGTGGACCAGTTCTCCCGTTGAGTGCAGCATGGCTGGGCCCTTCGCAGTGGGAGCAGCTGAGGAGATGGAGGTCAGATGGGCAGTGTGTTGTGGCTTGGATCCCCACTGACCCACAGACCTGGTCGGTGTGTTGTGGTCAGGATCCCCGCCGACCCAGTAGCTGCCACTCTCAGGGCCCTGGGCTGGGATGTAGTGGAGCAGATAGGCCTGCGTCCCCCACTGCCACTCTTCCCGTTAGGTGGCAGCCTTCCTCCTGTGGGGGTGCAAACCCCTGTGCTTGTTGGCTCTCCGCTAGCAAGGAGACTGGACCCCCACCTGTCTGGGATCTGGCCAGAGCTTTAAACTGTTGTTGAACTGTTTGTGTTAAATGTTTGCCTGTCTGCCCGCCCTGACCAAGGGCTGGGCTTTATAAACTGTTTGCCCAGGCTGCGCTCCAGGCTAGGCCCTTAACTGTTGATCTAAGGCTCTGCCTGAGCTGAAGGCTGGGCCTTATAAACTGTGTCTCAGCCTAAAAATTAAAAAAAAATATGGAGATATACCTATCTCATAGAACTGGAAGGAACCTTGAGAGGTCATCAAGTCTAGTCCTCTGCCCTCATGGAAGGACCAAGTACTGTCCCTGACAGATTTGCCCCAGATCCCTAAATGGCCCCTCAAGAATTGAGCTTACAACTGTGGGTTTAGTAGGCCAGTGCTCAAGCTACTGAGCTATGCTTCCCCCCTACTGGGAGCTATGAGTCTCTGACTATTTAAACTGCTTATTTGGCGCCCACCCTGACCAAGGGTGTGGCCTTCATAAACTGTTGCTTGACCTGTGGCTAGGCTGAGACGTGCTGAGCAAACTGTGTGGTGACTGCAGTACTGCAATTGCTCTTTTGCTGGGCCGTCTAGGGAGCCATCGTGGCCTCCCGCTGATCTGGACCCTTTACACGGTGTTTTTAGATTATGTTGTCCTTTCATTCTCAATATTCTGATTTTTTATCAATGAACATTCTATGCCCTAGGAGTTTAATGTGTGTGAGAGAATCTATGGAACTATTCTGAAAATAAGAAGAAGCTGATAAATAAAGTGCTTTACATTAGGACCCTTCCGGATAAAAGGTGATATATAAATAAAAATATGGTGTTATCCCACTATAATCTTGATTTACAGTACTGTGAGCTTCTGATTGATTTGTTCTTATTTTTAGAAAGATTAAGTGAGTCATCTAGCAGTTGGCCACCATGTTTTTACAAGATGTGGGTGTGGATTTTTGCCACTGAGCCAACTCTAGGAGGTTGCATAACATACTCATGTCCTAAGCCTTTACTGTAGCTATGGAAACTAGAAAAAAGGATGTCTAAAAAGGGGAGAGATGATAATATGCAGTGTAGGCCCAAGCAACTCTGTACTCATTAAGCTGAAACTGCAGTGTGACTCATTTATTCTGCTTTGTTTATCTGAAGGGGCCTCTTATTGCAGGCCACTGGAATTATGTTCATCATTCTCTGGTATCCAGGAAACTGCTGAGAGTGAACTCCTTAAGTGAGGCTACAACTCCAGGGCTGACCATTGTGTGGCAAGTGAGGTAACAGTGATATTCAACTATGAAGATATATGCACTGATGTTTTGCAATATCTCACTACCAACTAGATATATCAAATTCTCTTTACAATGTCTTTGTATGGTTAATACTTCAGTAGCCCTGCATTAGAGTTGGTGGTAATTCTTTTATTCTCCTGCTAATACTTTTGAGTCTAAGCAACGATGTGAAATACCAGGCAAACTAATTCTGTTAATGAAAATCAGCTAAAACAACACAAGTCTGTTTTTGTTTCCATTGGACAAAGATTAATAGTTAATCCAAACCTTGAATGGGAACAAAACTCATTTCAGTTAATCTCTCTTACTGAATATGTATTTTTTGTGAGACAGCGATATGGGAGTGTTACTGACCTTCATGACAAAAAATAAGTGATTCCATTTCCGAGTCCTTGGCAGGAATTTAGGTCAGAGGAAAAGACATCCAAATACTTATTTGGAAAATGTTTTGAAATTATTCAAGGATTCCTTAGAGATTCAGGTAGTATCTTTGAGGACATAGCACTATTCACCCATAATCACTACCTCCACTGAATCACAAATAATAGCACTTCTTCACTCCCAGTCTGCATAAGTATACACACACACAAATATCCCACTACGACCACTTAACCAAGGTCCCATGAATCATAGAATCCTAGGATTGGAAGAGACCTCAGGAGGTCATTGAGTCCAACCCCATGCCCAAAGCAGGACCAACCCCAATTAAACCAACCCAGCCAGGGCTTTGTTAAGCCGAGACTTAACCTCTAGGGATGGCGATTCCACCGCCTCCTTAGGTAACCCATTCCAGTGCTTCACCACCCTCCTAGTGAAATAGTTTTTCCTAATATCCAACCTTGACCTTTTCCACTGTAACTTGAGACCATTGCTTCTTGTTCTGTCATCTATCACCACAGAACAGTCTCTCTCCATCCTTCTTAGAACCCTCATTTCAGGTAGTTAAAGGCTGCTATCAAATCCACCCTCACTCATCTCTTCTGTAGACTAAATAAGCCTTAATCCCTCAGCCTCTTCCCATAAATCATGTGCTCCAGCACCCTAAACATTTTTGTTGCCCTCTGCTGGACTTTCTCCAATGCATCCACATCCTTTCTGTAATGGGGGCCCCAGAATTGGGCACAACGCTCTACATGTGGCCACACCCGGGCCGACTAAAGGGGAATAATTACTTCTCTAGATCTGCTGGTAATGCTCCTACTAACGCACCCTAATATGCTGTTAGCCTTGGCTACAAGGGCACACTGTTGACTCATATCCAGATTCTCATCCACTGTAATCTCCAGGTCTTTTTCTGTCGAACTGCTGCTTAGCCAGTCTGTCCCCAGCCTGTAACAAAGCTTGGGATTCTTCCGTCCCAAGTGCAGGATTCTGCACTTGTCCTTGTTGAACCTCATCAGATTTCTTTTGGCCCAATCCTCTAATCTTTCTAGGTCACTCTGGACTCTATCCCTGCCCTCCAGTGTATCTACCTCTCCCCTTAGCTTAGTGTCATCTTCTCTCCCCATCTCATTTTTTCTTGTAGTCAGGGTAAGCTCAGGTAGCCCTGGGTAGATGGAGAATGCTGCAATACTTGTAAACAGGGGAAACCACATAAAGCAGACGTTTTCCTCCCAACATGGTTGTAGCATTTTCTTATTCCAGTTCTTTTTATATGGAAGAGCAGAACAAACAGCTTCTTTTAGTCTATTCTTTAGTCAGAAAGGAGACCACATTCCCCCCAAAAGTAGCTAAGTATATGCTTTCTGCTGAATATACCTGGTGGTCATTTCAAGAATGGGCAGGAAATCTATGACATGGTAATGTTTTGGTGCTGTTCTGCATTTGCAATTTTCCTGCCCAGCATTCTGAAGCATTAATTGAAAGATGTTCCATTTTTCTTGGTAACCAAATACTGCTCACAAATTGGTTGATATACGTGACTAATTATACAGAACCAAATGTTGTATGCTTGTGTCTCAAGGGGTTTATTACACAAGCAACTTCGTGCTGACTCTGAAATAGATTTTGGATGTGGGTTTTTCTGTCAAATAAAGCTACTCATCCAGTAGAGGTCAAAAAGTCACTGAAATTTCTTTCCCTGTCACAACATACAGTAAAATAAAGAGCTCCTTGTGCTGGGAAAGAAAAAAATATAGCAAAAAGGAGATGTGTGGGGGTGTGAGAGGAGGGGGAGGTTTGGCTACAAATTTACCTTGTTAATATTTTTTAAAAAACAAGTTCGAAATTATTACTTTAAAAATGTTTACTTTTTAAATGTTTAAATGTTTTACAATTTTTTATGATAATAATAATTATTTTATATTACAATTAAATGGAACTAATCGGGGCAAAATATTTGCAAAAAGTAAAATAGAAGTGTTTTCATGTGTTGTGATAGTTATGGCATTAGCCCTTTCTATTAACTATAAAGTGAGGGAGAAAAATTGTATGTACTCTAAACACATCCCTGCAACAAGAGACAGAACACTAGAAAAGAGCTTTATTACTCAATCTGACAGAGAGGAGAACTATTAGGATCAATACTCTGTTTACTCTGTAGGCCTACCTGGATCTCTGGGCAGAGCAGGATGTGGGCCACAAAGGATCTCACATTGCGAGTCTTGTTATTTTTACTGAAAAAAACTTGAGGCATGATTATCCCTTTTCATCTTGGTTTTGATTTTGTGGAGCTGGAGGAAAGAGAATAGCAAGAGAGTTTTCAGTAGTGGGGTTAATAGACCATTCTACAATTAAATGCAGAAGAGGATACAATTGTACGTAAGCGTTCTTAGTATGGAGCACCTTATTTGAATGCTTTTTAGGCCCTTATCCAACAAGGTACTTAAGCACATGTGTAACTGGAAGCATAGGTTTTAATATTTTATTGTCTCAGGGCATAAAACCTTAAAGATTATCTGTCAAGGAAGAAAAACAATTAGCATATTTTCCCTCTTTCCTTATAATAATACACAAAAGGCCTAAAAAATTTACAGGGATGTCATCTCAGGTGTTCTCTGACTTTATTACAAGATTGGCTAGAGGTCTCACAGCAGACGGTGAGCATTCTCAGATCCAGAGGCATTGAATGTAGTATGTTTATCAAACATATGTTCTCTTTCAACAGTTTAGTCATTTGACTTAAACAGTTATTAATAAACAAAGAAATATTAACTGTTGGTGAGGATCGCCATCGTTCAGCGTCATGAAGTGGTTTACCTCTCTGACATTGGCTGCAGATACTCTCTGTGTCTCTGTTGGTCATTTAGTTGAGCCTCTGGCTAAACTGTTAAGAGCCATCCCTTGAAGAGTAACAAAAATCCAAGCGAAACAGTCCTTTGCTTTCCTCCAAGCACCATTCCTGCCTGATGCTCCATGCAGCGCCTTCCTAATGACAGCTGGGTGTGCAAAATTATTTTTTCTTTGATTGGAGAGATCCAAAATAAGCAATACTCAGCTATCTGATTGGCTGTTCTGTCTCCAGGCTCTTGGCCACAATTATGACTAGCTCCCACCCTCTCTTGTACAGAAGTTCCCATCCCAGGAGCTACAAGCAAGCTGATACTCGCTTTGGGCAAGCTTTGTTTAGTGCCCAGTGTTGTACCCTCTCATGCTTTTGCAGCCTGTCTCTAGGCCTCCTCCCTTGCCCCTTTCCAGACTTCCTCCTACAACTACTGGGTTTTCTTTGCAGGCCCTGCATAGCCTGAGTCACCCACTTACTGGAAATGCAAATCAGCAGCTACCCTCTTCTCAGATCTCTGTTCTTTCAGGTCTGTATTAAAAGGCAGCTAAAATGGCTTTACATGTTTTTTTCTTATTTTTCTACACTAGGAAATGCTATAGTTGCAAAATTGTTGTGCAATCACCTAAATGGTCCACGAGGAGTAACAGTTAATCCGAACTAAGGACTTAGTTCGGATTAACTTTAAACTGCCGCGTGTAGCCGCGGGCAGTTCGTTTGAACTAAGGGGGATTTAAAAATGGCGGCCGGGACGGGAACATGCAAATAAAGCCCGGGATATTTAAATCCCAGGCTTCATTTGCAACTCTGGTTGCCTGATTTGCCTACCTAGCTCGAATTAACGAGCTAATGTAGACATACCCTGAGAGGCAGTAGCATGGTTGAAGGAAGCCTTATCTCATGAACTTAGTGCTTTCTACACTGGAGGTGAGGTGAGCACAGATGTGTCTCTTACGTTATGTCTACACTACAGAGTTTTTCCGGAAAAACTACACTTACGTCCACACTGCAATTGCATTCTTTCCGACAGCAGTAAACCTTTTTCTATGAGGAAGAAGCCTTTTTCTGAAAGAGCTCTTTCAGGAAAAAGAGGCGCGTGTGGACGGGAAAGAGGGTTTGTTTTTTTTTCCGAAAAAGAGGAAAGGAAAAAGCACAGGTGGACTGGTGGCCACTGTGTCCATAGTAATCACAGCTTAAATGCGTGATAGCATCCATTCAGTATGGATGCTATCTTTCGAAAAAGCAGATCACTTTTTTGATGCATTTTGGTTGAGTGGACGCTCTCTTTCTGAAGAAGTTTTTCCGGAAGATCTCTTCCAGAAAAGCTTTTTCTGAAGGAAGCCTGCAGTCTAGATGTAGCCTCAGGGATATGGAGATGTAGCGATGATGATGTAAGTTTTAAAAGCAGACTGGCTCTTAGGCATATTTTCCAACCCTTCAATAATTTTTGTGGCTCTTCTTTGATCCCTTTTTTCAATTTATCAGCATCAGTCTTGAGTTGTGGACACCAGAAATTAATGCATTTGTAGAGTATTCTAAAAAACGATCCCATCAGTGCCAAATATGGAGGCAGTGTAACATCCCACCTTAGTATTTGATATATTCCTGTTTTACTCACACAAGGACTTCACAGTCATTTCAGCCACAGCATTGCACTGGAAAGTTATGTCCAGCTGATTATCCACCATGACCTCCAACATGTTTTCAGAGTCACCATTTCCCAGGAAAGAGTCTCCTCTCCTGTAAATAAGACCTTTGTTCTATGTTCCTAAATAACCTTATATTTGGCTGCACTGAAATACATATTTGCTTGCCAACCGATCCAGATTGCTCTGTATTAGTAATCTGCCTTCTTCATTTACTACTCCCCTCAGTCTTTGTGTCATCTGCAAATTTATCAGTAATGATTTTGGTTTTTTTCAGGTCACTGATTAAAATATTAAATAGCGTTGGGCCAGAACTAATCCCAGTGCCATCCCACTAGAACTTCCTCCCAGTGATTCCCCATTCACAATTACATTTTGAAACCTGTCAGATGCTTTTTTCCACCTAATGTATGCCATGTTGATTTTTGCATTGTTCTGCTTTCCAAATGAAATTGTCATATGGTATCAAGTCAAATACCTTAAGAAGTCTAAGCACATTCCATCAGCAAAATTGCTTTGATCAACTAAACGAGTAATCTTATCAAAATATACATCAAATTAGTTTACATCTACTTTCCATATACTTCTATTGATTGGCATTAATTACTGTGCTTTAATTCTTTATTAATTGATTCCCATATTACCTGTTCCATTATTTTGCTCAGTATCCATGCCAGGCTGACAGCCCTTTAATTACTTGGGTCATCCTGTATATTCTTTTAAAATATTGGCATGGCATTAGCTTTCCTGCCGTCTTTTGGCACTTCACCAGTATTCCAAGACTTATTAAAAATCAACGTTAATGATTCAGAGTGCTCAGCCAGCTCTTCAAAAACTCTTGGGTGCATGCTATCCAGACCTGCTGACTTGTCTAACTTCATGTATAACATGAGTGATGAGTGGTTGTCTATAAGGCTATATCTACACTACAAAGACAAGTCGGAAAAAGATACACAACTTGAAAACCGCAATTTGCTTATCTTTTTCCGCTTTTCTTTCAAAAGAGGCTTTTCCGAAATTTGGCGCATCTACAAGGCGCCAAATTTTGGAAAAACCTCCTCTTTTGACACATCCCTTCTTCCTTGTACAACAAAGTTTACAGGGATGGCGAAAGAGTGCGTCCGCTTTCCCTAATTTTTTTGTTCAGAAAAGTGGATGCGTTCCTTGGACATGGCATAGCTTTTCTGGGATACCTCCAGGATATACGTAACCTACGATAATATCAATGTTCATGTAGCTGAAATTATGAAAATGTTGAGAACACCTGGTATTGACTTTCAAGGTGGTTAGAGTAATCTGGCAATGTTTTTTTCACAGAGATGCATGTAACAAGGCCAAAATATTTATCATGGGGGAATGACATTACATAGGTATTGAGTGGTATAACAGAGCAGAGCCTAAAGGAGGCTAAAATTGATGATAGTTTGTCTTTTGATGTGGTTTGTTAAATAGATTGCATGGTCAAACACTATTGTAATGTTAGGCTGAAAGAGGGACAAAAAATGATAAATAAGATAGAAGCTGAGAGAAGAAGCTGAAACCAAATTATCTCAGTATCCTTAGATGTGAACTATTCATTGGGATAAGAACTACAGGGAGCTACACAAAAGGTTTTTCTTCTTCATCTTGCAAAGTTGTTTTTTTGAGATAGTGCAAAAGTAACCAATTTTTGGTGTGTTTGGTTTTGTTTTAAATTCTGTAGTTCATGGGAAACCTCTTGCAAGCAAGTAAATATTTAGGAAAATATTTGAGAGGCTGAAATTGAAATTCATCCCCGGTTAAGTCTCAGAAGGTGAAAGGGCAACAGAGATCAATGTTGTTAAATAGGGGTATACTTGATATTAAGAAGAGAACTTTTAGAAAGTATAAACATGAATATTCTGTTAGAGGATTGGAAGTCAGTACTGAAAACAAAACAAAAACTAGAATTGCAAGCAAAGAAAAATAGTAAATGTCTAAGCTATGCAAATAATGTTTCAGCTCATGATAAAGAAGTTTGCAAATATGTATTTTCAGTAGAAGGCAAAAAATTCAGTCATGGATCCATGGTTTGAAAAACAATTAGTTTCACTTTAACATAGAATGTTCTTCAAGATCCCCCAATGCATTTTTTTAATAATTTGTGCAGGTAGTTTGTAAAAGACCACAGCACAGGGCCCATAAGTTGATCTGTAGCTTATACAATGTCAGGCATACTGTTAGTTCTTCACAATTAATAAATATGAATATATTTTTTAAATGTACCTTATGCTAAAATGGCCTTGATTAGAGCAGGATTTGGACATCAAAACTTTTGGGAAGTTCTGCCATGTAAAAAGCCCACATTTTCACAAGTGGCTTGTGACCTTGGGCAGTACAGTGGCAGGTGTGCTGTAAGAACCTGAAGAGAGAGAATTTTAGACATTTGTTAGTAGTACCTGTTATTTTTTTTGAGGAGCTGATCGCCCACCACTGCCATTGAATTTTCTGTGTTTATCACCTCTGAAATTAAAGTTGTATGTTGCTAAAGTTTGTGACCTAAAATTAGAGGCCACTCTTAAAAATTTGGGCTTTTCAGTTTCCTCAGTGCCAGATCACTACCCTAAGCTGGGCATGCAAATCCATTATCATCCATACCTCTTTAATGGTATTTGTATATCGTAGAAAGGGCTGAACTTCAGGTCCCAAACTTTTCTTATACTGTGTAGATAGATTAACTCATTAAACAATAGTGATATTTTAGCACTCATCTCTAGAATTGAGAGGCAAGTTAATCACAACATCTCTCTAGCAAAGGGCTACTCAACTTTGGAAGTCCCGGGGGCCACAATGATGCTCACAGCACATGCCGAGGGTCACAACTGTGGTTGCAAGTGCATGCAAATATATATGCAAATATATATGGAAATAGCTTCTTTCACACTGAATGGGCATGAATACAAAGATTAAGGCAAGACTACACAACATGCAGGCCTCATTTAAATCAGTTCTGCTGATATTAATAAAATGCAATATTTACCTGATTTCCACCCATATGATAGCACTTTTAATGAGCAATGGCAGTCCAGGAATTGAACTACTAAAACGTGTGTCAACAGAAGACCATTATATTGACTCCCCATTATGGAGCATCTTCCCAGCGGAGGCCATGTTCAAAGGATCCCACCCGCAGGCCATGTGTTGAGCCCCGCATAAACCCAAACTGCACTGTGGGCCACAAACAAACAGGCCACGGGCCGCATAAGGCCCATGGGCCATGTGTTAAGTAGCCCTGCTCTAGCATAAAATCATGTTGTTTTAAATCTCTTCCGTTCATGTATTTTTGGACATTACCAAGAAACCCATATAGGAAACTAGCGATGACACTGCAAAGAAACTAAAAAGTGGAACAATGTTTGTTGGTGAAGGAGATGATCTCTAGCATATTCAATTGCTGAATATTTTGCCTTAGGATAGCATTAACTGATGGTAGGCTGATTTTTTTTTCTTGGATGTGGTATGTTCTTTGGCATGATCACAGAAAATACTTTTCCAGGAAAATTGATTCTGTGTTGGTAACATAATTACATGAGATGCTTCAACATCTCCTGTCAATGTTTTTAGTATTCTACTATACAATCTAATTCAAGCTATTTTGTCATCTTGGACCAAATGAGTAGTATGATTTAGTGTATCTTTAGGCATCAGGGAAGATTTTTGAACAGATCTCCATAGTAGCACTTACATGAAGAAGTTGGATAGGTAAGTATCATGCATAAACTGATGATTTGTATGTGCAAACTATGCAGATAGGGGTAAGTCTACACTACGGGATAAGGTTGAACTATGATACGCAATTTCAGCTATGTTAATTGTGCAGCTGGAGTTGAAGTACCTTAATTTGAATTTTGGCACTGTCCACACTGTAGGAAGTCGAAGGCATTCTCCCTTCAACTTCACTTGCTTCTTGTAGTAACAGGGCTACTGGCATCGACTGGAGTGCCCCCTCTCAGTTCGCATTAGCTGTCTTCACTAGATCCACTCATTCGAACCCTGGAAGATTGATAGTGGCAGCTTTGATCTTCTCTGTAATGTAGACATTCCCTTAAAGTTTGAGACTAGTTCTGAAAATTTGTGCCTATCTATATCTGTGTAGCCTGGCTTTCAGCTGGTATAAACCTGGATGAATCATTCAGAAATAGAAATAGAACACACTGTTTAATCATTGCCAATCTAGAAAATAAAACTAAACTCTAAGTTCACTGTTAACATCTTTAATTTTTCCCCATATACCAAGATATTTTTATTGTTAGTAAGATTAGACAGAATTTTCTCTTGTGTATTTTCAATTTGTTCAGTTCTGATTTTCCTTCTTCAAAATTTAAAACTAATAGACAAACAGTGGTTTAATGTATTGTAGAGAGGTCACTTGAAAATTCAGCTGTGAGATACTTTAGTCAGACATGCACCTATTAGTTCAGTTTAAAACTAAACATCCCCCAGGATTGCTGTAGAAAAGACTGATTTTTGGAAAAGAAGATTAAAATATTTAATGGCTGCAGGAACATCTTCCTAACAAATTGATGTCTTATGGGAAAAAGTTGGTGGGGCTCACCCAATAGAAATGCAGTCAAATGTACTTTATGTTACAGTATTTATATAAAATATGTCCTGTGATAGAAAACAGAACTGGATGTTTTGATCACAACACATAGAAATGATCACATGCCATCACTTGTCATTTACTTGCTTAGGTAGCACTGAAAACCTCTTGTTCTACTCCCTAGCTGAGAGGAAGTTTCTTAGTGCTGGGCTTATCCTCTATGAATAAACATACTCAGCCTTGTAAAAAAAGTTGACAATATGTAGCCCCTAGTTTCTAGTGTTTATATTACAAAGTCATGACTTACCATCACTTTTGAAAAGTTAGCCACAAGTTTTGAAGTGGTTTTTGTATGTTTCCTTTGAAATGGATTCCCTTGCCATTCCTACGGTTGAGTCATCCTGTAATTTCATGTATTTGCTTAAGGTTCATGAATTCTTCCTTTGTGTCTATCCCTTTCAAGATGATCTCAGCTCCCTGATTTCTTGGTTATCTTAAATATGGGAAAAATAAATAAATAACTGACCTCCAAAGCTGTATCAAAGATTTAGTTCAACAAACAAAATGAGATGAAAGAATTGAATACTAGGACAGGGTGTAAACTCTAACCTGAATTTCTCAATTTGGACTCTAGATTGTGGGACAAACCGAACTAATCCTTGACTTGGCGCTGTGGGTCTAAATCCTGCTTTTGGTTATGTCAGTGCAAATTCACTGATGTTGATGTGGCTGTGTTAGTGCAGGGATTCTCAGACTTCATTGTGACCCCCTCTTGACAACAAAAATTACAACATGATCCCAGGATAGGGGACAAAAGCCTAAGCCTGCCTAATTCCCTGTTTCTTACATGAGGGGGCCAAAGTTTGAGTCCCAGTGCTTTGGGCGGAGGGGCCAAATCTGTAGCCATAGGCAGAGGGAGGCCTGTAACCTGAGCCCCACAATCCAGGGCTGATCCCACTTTGGGATCCCAATCCACAGTTTGAAAATCACTGCTCTAGGGTAACTAAAAATAGAATTTGCCCAAAGTACCCACCCAAAACCAGACTAATTAGATGACTAGCGAAACAGTTTTTGATCTTTACAAGTGAGGAAAATTGGGGATGCTTGTATCTGTGAGCATTATCTAATGTGTCACAGGGAGCCATATTGAAGATATGTGGGCAAGGAGAAGGAGAATACAAGAGGTCGCATAAGACTAGAGAAGGGAAAACATGGTACTAAGCTATACAAAATTAAACAAAAAGGATGCCGAGAATAATAAATCAATCAGCCTAACTTCAAAACCTGGAAAGATGCTGGAATAAACTACAGGTTGAACTTCTCTAGTCCAGCACTCTCTGGTCTGGCAACATCCATGGTCGGGCATGGTTTTAGTTAGCTGTATGTCCACTTACCATGGGTGTGTGTCCAAGTTTCCCAAAGTCCCATAAAGTTTGTTTACTGCCATCAGTCCTGGCTCTCAGTGTTCTGTGCTGTTGTTTAGCTCTAAATTTACCCCTAAATGTCTTCTAAGAGCCCAGTAAGCAATGGAAGTGTTTGTTGGTAATGCTGTTAGACGGTATTGGCTTCCCGTGGTCCTGCAAATTCTCTGTTTCGTTCCGGAACCAATCAGGTCCCGAAGGTGCCAGGCTAGAGAGGTTCAACCTGTCATGTCCTTTGCTCTATGGCAAGTGCATCGTTAGTTCACTATACTGGACTAAATTCACATCTGTTTAAAGTGGCTGAACCTCATTTAAGGTCAATGAGTTGCTTTTGCTTCTGTCAGATCTGAATTTTTTGCTCATTTGGGCAGGTGTAGAGCCTGGCCTTCAGGTGGGGCTGGAGTCTCTGATCTGCTGCAGAGTAGTGTGGAGTACTTCACTGATTGGTTTTGCTAACCAGTAGACACAGATTTAACTTCAGAAAACAACCTTCTTTTGTTGTTTAAATTTGCTGTCTTTCCCCTAAATTAGCATTGGGGGCGGATTGCAGGATTACATGTATTCATGAATGTACATTTGTTGTTTGTTCTAGAAACATTAAAAGCTACCCTGCTTAAACTGGGTGTGGCGGGGCCTAGGGGTGCGAGCGTCGCTCCCCCTCTCGCCGAGGGGGCAGCGGCTCTGCGGACCCACCGCCTCTCTTTGCCCGCCGTACGGGCTGGGTGCGATCACCCCTAGCCCACGTGACCGAGGGGGATCAGCGGACCTGTCCCATGCGCCGCCTTTGGGCGAGGGGTTCGCCTGGCTCGGCCTTGGGGTCCCGGCCCGTTCTCGCCCTTGCTGGGCTAGGTGCGATCACCCCTTGTCCACAGGCCCGAGGGGGATCAGCGAACCGGTTGGTATGTCGCCCCTTTGGGGCAAAAGGTTCGGCCTGGCTATGGGCCGTGGGGGTCCCGGCCCCGTTCTCCGCCCTCTCCGCACCAGGAGGGCTTTAGCTCCTCGGGGTATCCGAGCTTGTGGGGTGTGGGTGTGGGGGAGTGGGGGACCCGGGCCCACCCTCTCCTCCGGGTCCCGGCCCGAGGCCCTAAGTGGAGGTCGGCTTCTACCGGCCGCTCTCCACGGCAGACGGGGCCCTTGCCCGCAACTCGTCTGCCCACGGGCGCCAAAGGCCCCGCCCCGGGCTCCTTCCACTCCCCGCTCGCCGCTGCCCCCGGCGCGGCGCGTGCTCGGTTACTCACCCCGTCGGAGACGGCGGGCTCGGCCCCACGCAACCCGCCAACTGCCGGTGCCGCCGCCCTCGTCCCGGGGCCCAGAGGCTTGGTGCTCGGGAAGCCAGCGTGGCTGCCTCCCTGCTGCCCTCCTGGGTGGCTCCTCCTCCCTTTGGCGCCCCCGGGAGTGACGCCGGGAGGGTAGGCCCCGCCTCCTCGGCGCCTCCCGGTGCTTCTCGGCGTCGCCCGGGCCCGCCCCTCAGGGCAGACCGGGCTTCGGGTAGGGCGCGCGCCGAGGCTCGCCCGCCGGCGTCCTTCCTGGCGGCGCCCGGCCGTGCTCCCGGGTCCTGGCTCCGGTGGAGCGCGGCTGCGCCGCCACCCCCTGCGGCGGCCGCCGCTCCCTGCGCCGGGGTAGGGACTCCTGCCCCGCGGCTAGTGCGGACCCTGCCGGGTCCGTCACACTGGGTAACTTATTTATAATATGCAGGGACAGCCTGAAGGCATGTTTGGATTTTCCAAGTAAGGATATTAATGCTTCCTCTTCTCTGGTATGTACATGCGTCAAGTGAAAGGATTAGAATTTCTCATGGAGAAGGGCCTGATAGATAGAGATGGTGCACTTGGGTCAGAGCTCATTGTGTTGGGGCATGGTACCCACAGATACAGACAGGCTCTTTCCATGGGTTCTTGGAAAATTATGCTCACCAGTGCCCTCTACAGTATATTTGGAAAAGTGTAGCATGTACTACCATTGTGCCCTACAGCCTGTCCTAGCAGTAGCTGGTATGGAGCATGAAGGAGGAGGCATGTGACTACATCTAGCGCTTGGACTGTCCCCATCTTTCTCTGTGACGAGGAATCACAGGCTGGCAAATTATGGTTGCTTCTGGCATAAAAGCACTTCAGGGAATATGGTTCTTCAGAGCATCTGTGCTCAACCCTGCGAACCCTTAGAACATAGGTCTCTCATTGACTTCTGTGGGAGTTCCATACACCAGGGTGAGACAGCTCAAGCCCAGAATTTTGCCCAAAGCATGTAAAAATCAGGATGCTGCAATATTTTTATAAACAATAATGTTTCACATCTTCTGTTTGTTTTTACATTCAGTTTAGGAAATGGGTGGATATGTGGGATTTCCCATGAAGTTCAGCATGAGGCTCAGATTTTTCAGAGACTCTTTCAGTAACACAAAGAGGCATGTGACTTTTTCATACTTTGACTGGACTGTGTTGATTACAGCTGGGAGCTTGGCTCCTGGTCAACAGCTTCACTGTTTGGGATTGCAGAAGCCAATCTACTTCATTTTCTTGAAAGATGTCCCTTTATTTTACATCTTCATTTTATTTTGCTATGATTTATTGCCTTTTCATTTAAACTGAAATGGGTCTGTTTGAGTTGAGAGTAAGTTTTAATGACAGTGTAACTGCATGCCCTAGTGTGTTAACTGGAGTTGGCACTCCCTTCCTTCTGATAAATAGAGACCATTTTATAAATGGAAACCCTATTGCCTGCTGGTTAAACAGTGTCTTTCAGAACCACTGCCTTTAGCAGGTTTATTTGGACTAAGTGTTTCTAGAAATCTGATCTTAAGTGGTTTTCTTTAAATCTTTTGTAGAGTTTTCAAATCTTAATTTCTCTGGTTCAATCAGGCAGCAGTTTAGCCCCCAAAACATAACAAATGTATTGCTATTGATCAGTTATGAAAGACATTCCTTCACTTCCCAGTCACCATGTCAGACATACTGAACTCTGTATCTCTTTGCTAACACCTTATAATTATCATGTTCATAAACTGAATATAGGACCGAAAGAAATGTGTCACAATTTGAACTTCCATACTAAAAAATGGGCTGGGGAAAATATTCGTTCATAAAACTTTTTATACTGATGTGAATCCTTTTGTTTCTCAAACCTTGAAGTGAATGGATTGCAGTTGAAATTCCTAGCTGATGTCAGAGTTCTTAAGAGGCTCAAAAGTTAGCATGTGCTTTGTGTTAAACTTTCATGAAAGTATGTGCCCCCAGTAAAATAAGGCTTTAAGACAACTAGTGACAAATCAAGACAACAACAACAACAACAAAAACCTCATGCACAAGAAAAAAATCAGAACAAGGAAATTAGGAAAATAAGGGGAAGAGATTGTTGGATGTATGGTATCAAGTATCCCAAGCCACAAGAATTTTAATTACCATAAAATATAAAGACTTCTTAGTTGAAGGGTATGTAACAGGAGGTTTATTTAGTTATGCTTACCTTGGGTAGCATAGCAGTTAAGATTTCCTGTATTCTTTCCCTTTTTCCACCTAGCTGAGTTTGGTTGCTAGATCAGTCTTTTCTAGGTTTGCCAGTCCAATGCTTGCTCCATATCCATTCCTTCCTCTATGCAGTCTATCCACCATTTTTCTTGGCTCTTCTCCCATTCTTTGCCTGCAAACTCTAGTCTCAAATGCCTCCCCTCGTACATGCCCATACCATCTCAGCCTCCTCTCTTGCAGCTTCTCTCATATACCACATACCTTGGTCTTACTCTTAATGACATCATTCTGCATGCGGTCTACCAAAATCACCTCCCTCACTGCCCACTGGCATTCCATTGCAAAGTATTTAAGTCTTCTGAAATGCCTCTGTTTGGTTGCCTATGTCTCTGATCCCTTCAGAAGAGCTGGCCTGGTGATATTGGCTGCCTAATAGCCCTGCAGGCTTGGGTTCGAGTTCTGCTGGTCCTTACTTAATGTAGTGCATGAGTGAAATTGAACTGTCGGGTATTAGAGACCTCTCCTTTCCCTAAGGAAGTAGGAGTACAAAGGTAACCCCACTAGAAATACAGAGTCAGGGATTTGCAAGTGCCCATTTTTGTTGTTTATACAACAAGCAAATTTGGCAGTAATATTTTGAACGTAGTTTTCCAGCATATCTAGTCTTAAAAAGAGGCACACACATATGTAGCTTGAGGAGTTACACCAGGCTTGAATGGGCTGGAGGCTTTTGGACACATGGAAAGGGATACTACCTTATATAGTTACCCAATGATTCCAAGCTCATTACCACAGATTACCTATGACCTTTATCATAGCTTGATAGTGGAGATTTCTAAAAGCTGATTCAGTTGTTTCAGTCATCTCAAAAATTAAAAACAGTAATCCCATCACTTTTTCAAAATGTAACAAGATTACTGGGTTTTTGGAAATGTGACTAGGGAAATCACATTCTAACCATCGTTTAGAAATGTGCCACGTCTTAGAAATATGAACTAGCTACATACAAGACTTGTATCATCTAGTCAGAAAGAGAGCTACATGTTATCTAACAATGATGAATACATTTACATCTTGGAATGTTATTACTGCAGTTGTAGCAAATGAAGCAGCAACAAAGTGAAGGCCAAGTAAAGAAGAGGAAACTTATTCTCTAGAGGAACAATGGAAAGCTTTATGGATCTGCTCTTGCTTTATAGTAGGTAGACATTTTGTGGGATAGAGTCCAAAAGTTATTAGTGTGCTAGATTCCTGAGCATTATCAGTTTACAGCATATTCATCACAATTAACTAGAAAAGACTGATTTAAAGAAGCCACACTAAAGACTTCTCCTGCATACTTCCAAAGTTAACCTGTTCCTGTCATCATTCCAAACACCAGCCAGCAGAAATTTGACATGCAAATAGGGCCCGAACAGAAAATGTGCTAGAGTTATGTTTAAAGCCTGAGTTGCAAGTATGGATGAAGATCAGATCTTCTTTAATTTTATGGATTCTGTGAATTGGAGGTTTTGTTTTGCTTCATCTGTGTTCCTGGTATGTTACTATTATCGTGCATATATTTGGATCATCTAGGTGTGTAGATGGCACTTGAAGGAACTGCTTTTCAAATGAAACATGTCTTCTGATCATTGCAAAGCACACTTGCAACAAAGACTTTGTGGACCTAAACCATAGGGTTTTATACAGACTTCACACATGAAGTTGTATTTGCAATTGAATGACATCTCTAATGTATTTTAACTGAAGTAAACTACTTCTAATTCAAAAAGCAAAGAATAGTCTAGCAGCACCTTAAATACTAACAAAACATGTAGATGGTATCATGAGCTTTTGTGGGCACAACCCACTTCTTCAGATGACTGGAGTATTAGAAGTCCAGATCCAAGAATAAATAAGGGAAGGAGGTGGAGAGGAGAGAAAAAAATAGTGAATTGGATTATCCAAGTTACAAGATGCTAATAAGAACAATTTGCACCTCTATAAGTGCCCATTGTTTGGTTGGTTGGTTGATTAAGTCATTAGGATGTGGAAGGTAGTGTGTGAGCCAGCCAATGTCTTTATTCATTCCTCTCTGATAAGAATCAAACTTGTAAATGAAGTTAAGTTCCAATCCTTCCCTGTGTATTTGGCTTGTGGAATTGGCCTGAAACAACATGGTAACTTTGAGATCTATTTATGATTGCCTGGGCAGGTTAAAGTATTCTCCAATAGGTTTCTGTGTGTTGCCTTTTTGGATATCTGATTTGTGTCCATTAATTCTTTCCCATAGAGACTGTCCAGTTTGGTTAATATACATTGCAGTGGGGCATTGCTGGCATTTGATGGCATAGATCGCATTAGTGGATGTGCAGTTAAATGAGCCCCTGATTTAGTGGCTGATGTGGTTGGGTCCAGTGATGAAATTGCTTGTGCAGATGTGTGGACAGAGTTGGCACTGGTGCTGATTGCAGCGGTGGGTTCCTGGATGATCATGATGTGGGTGTGTTGCTTGGTTACTGGAAAGAATTTTTTTGAGGTTAGGAGGTGCAAATTGTTCTTATCAGCCTCTTGTAACTTTTTTTCTTTTTTTCTTTATTTTCTTTTCCTCCCTCCTTTCCCCCCGGCCTTCCCTTATTCTTGGATCTGGACTTCTAATACTGAGGGGCTGCTCGAGGTGGGCTGTGGCAGCTGGCACCCCAGGCAGAATGCGCGATTGGCGCCCCCGCCTGCACGGCCCTCAATGGCGTGACGTCATCATTGGGCACCCCGGGTGCCCTGTTGAAGGCGGCGCCCTAGGCGATGGCCAAGTCGGCCTATACTCATGGGCCACCCCTGCTAATACTCCAGTCATCTGAAGAAGTGGGTTTTGCCCACAAAAGCTCATAATACCATCTACACGTTTCATTAATCTTTAAGGTGCTGCTAGACTATTCATCATTTTTTAAGTTTTTCCAGTTACAGACTAACTCAGTTACCCCTCTGAAGCTTTTAATTCTAATTCAGTTAGCCGCTGTTTATATTAATTTGAATTAATTTGCGACATTGCAAGAATATTAATTTAATTAGAATAAGAGAATCATAGAACTGTAGGGCAGGGAGGAACCTCTCAAGGTCATCGAGTCTAAAGCCCAATGCACAGGGAGGACCAAGTATAGATAGGTCATCCCTGATAGGTGTTTGTCTAAACTGTTCTTAAAACCTCCAGTGACAGGGATTCCACAATCTCTTTTGGAAACCTATGGCAGAGCTTCCCTATTGTTAAAAAGTTTTTCCAAACATCATACCTAAATCTCCCTTTGCTGCAGAGAGAATAACTGATCACTGCCCTCTTTCACAGCCCTTAACATATTTGACAACTGACATCCCCCTTCGGTCTTCTTTTCTCAAGACTAAACACCTATTTTTAAGCTATTCTTCATAGGTCATGTTTTCTAAATCTTTTGTCATTTTTGTAGTTCTCTGAATTCTTTCCAATTTGTCTATATCTTGAGAGCTAATCAACTGACATCACTATATGCATTGGGGCATTTTGTAGAATCAAGCAGATGAATTCCCATGTTTTTTTCCCCTGTAACTTTGCTTTATGACTGCTCAATTTAAAGTTGTTGCATAGTAAATCTCAGTTCACTGTTAAACTGAACAATATTTGAAAACTCTCCTGTTGTTCCAAAACCATGAGAAGTCTGAGACTGCTGCCAATAGTCCTTAAGAACATTTAAGTAAAAACTCAACTTCATTTAGGACAAAAGTATTATTTAAACATGCATGTCATAAGACTCCAAGATACCCCTCATTAAAAATTTAAAAAATATGAATATATGAATACAAAATACGTGTTTTAAAATTTCCTATCCAGAAACCAAAAGAATAGATTTCTGCTTGGAGAAAAGGTTGGTAGAAAGCCAAAATGCATTTAAACTGTGATTTATCTTAAAGCATGTTATTCAAAGTGTATCATCTGGAGAATTGTTCAAACTTAAATGGGGTATAGGTTATCATCACACTTGGACTTAAACTTCTGAAATAAACAACCATCCACTAAATCCCATATTGTATAGTATTTCTGAATCAAAATTGCATCACTGACCATAATCTTCTATCCATCACTTAGTGAGAAATGCAGCTTGGCTATTTATGTAACTTAAAACAATCCACCTCTGCATTTCCCAATGAACATAATTTTTGTGTCTGCCTTTTTTTGATTGCAATCTCTTGAGGGCAGAGCTGGTTTTTATTAGGGATATGATAGTTTAAACGTTTAAACCATTAACCAATGCACCTGAGCTCATTGGTTAACCTTCATGGTTACATGTAAGGTCTCCGGCCCCCTGTGCTACTGTCTCAAAGGCAGCAGTGAGGTGAATGGGCAGAAGGGAGCCAGTGTTCTCAGGGGGCTGGCTTTTAAATAGTAGCTCGGGTGTGTGTGTGTGCAGGTGAGAGCTGGTATGTGGCAGCAGCGTGGGGGGTGGGCAGGCAGCTCCGTTGGCTCCCTGTGCACACCGGCTGCTACCTGCTCCCCTCCCTACACTGCTGCCTCTGTATCAGAGGCATGGGGGGTATCTGCAGATCTGGTGCTCACAGGGAGCTGTCTTTTAAGCCAGGTCCCACAGAGCCACCTTACCCCCCATGTGTAAATGTGTTCCAGTGGTTACACATTTACAAAAAAACCCTGCTTTTTAACATCCCTAGTTCTTATGTTTATGACTGTATAACATGAGTACATTGTTGCCAGGAAAATAATAATTCACTCAGGTGAAAATCACTCTGTTTTAAGAGCATTTTTCTGATCCTTGTAGGTCCAAGTAACAGGTATTTATCAGGCACTCAAACTATTAACTGAAAATTGAGATGAATTCATAGCAAATATTGATGAAGAAATTCTCTATGAAAATATACAATTAAAAATTTCCCCAGATTTTAATTCACAATTTTGTTGACTTTAATGGACTTTGACCGCTTCTTCACATGCTGAATAATATTATATCATTGCTACATAGGACATAAGAACAGCCATACAGTGTCAGACCAAAAGTCCATCTAGGCCACTATCCTATCTTCTGACAGTAGCCAATGCCAGGTGCCCCAGAGGGAATGAACAGAATAGGTAATCAAATGATCCCACCCATTATACATTCCCAGGCTCTGATGAACAGAGGCCAGGGACACCATTTCTACCCATCTTGGCTAATAAGCATTGATGGACCTATCCTCCATGAATTTATCTAGTTCTTTTTTGAACTCTGTTAAAGTCCTGGCCTTCACAACATCCTCTGTCAAGGAGTTCCACACGTTGCGCATTACATGAAGAAGTTCTTCCTTTTCTCCAAACAGAAATCTATTCTTTTGGTTTCTTTGTGCTCCTGTCCCATTTTCCTCCCTCTGTTTGTAGGCTTTTTTTTTTCAACTCTTTAGAAAAGGAACCATTTTTGTGTGTGTTTATAAAGGACCTAGCCTAATGGGGCCATGGTCAATGACTGGGGCATCTAAGTCCTACTGCATTACAAAAATAGTGTAGTTTGCAGTGTAAAATACACTCTCAGATTTTGCAAGAAGAATATGGCAAGACTATGGCTCCACTTAGAAACCAGATATTCAGTACTTGTGGTACTGAGCCATCCATCTGCCATCTGGACCTGGAATCTCGAGAGGTGTGCTGCTTACCGGGAGCTCGCATTCAGGATGTCACTGAGAGGCTTACCAAATTGATCAAACCTTTGGATCGCTACCCCTTCCTGCTTCTCCATGTGGGATCTAACGATACGGCCAAGAATGACCTTGAGCGGGTTACTACGGATTATGTAGCGCTGGGAAGAAGGATCCAAGAATTCGGAGCACAAGTGGTGTTCTCGTCCATCCTCCCTGTTGAAGGGAAAGGACTGGGCAGGGATCGTCGAATTGAGGAAGTAAATGCGTGGTTGCGCAGGTGGTGTCAGAGAGGCTTTGGTTTCTTCGACCATGGGACTCTGTTCCGGGCACAAGGATTGTTAGGAAGAGATGGGATCCACCTAACCAAGAGAGGAAGGAGCATCTTCGCGGGCAGGCTTGCACACCTAGTGAGGAGGGCTTTAAACTAGGTTTGTCGGGGGACGGTGACCAAAACCCTGAGGGGAGTGGGAAAGTTGGATACCGGGAAGAAATGCAAAGAGGAACAAGCAACAAAGGAGGACCCCTGATTCAAATGGAGAAGATAGCGCAATCAACTGGTTATCTGAGGTGTTTGTACACTAATGCGAGAAGCCTGGGCAACAAACAAGAAGAACTGGAGGCCCTGGCCCAGTCCAAGGAATATGATTTAATTGGGATAACAGAGGCTTGGTGGGATGACTCGCATGACTGGAGCACTGTCATGGAAGGATATAGACTGTTCAGGAAGAACAGGCAGGGGAGAAAAGGAGGAGGAGTTGCACTATATGTAAGAGAGCACTATGATTGCTCTGAACTCCAGTATAAAGAGGGAGAAAAACCTGCTGAGAGTCTATCGGTTAAGTTTAAAGGAGGAAACAACAGCAGTGATGTTGTGGTTGGTGTCTGCTACAGGCCACCGAATCAGGTGGATGAGGTAGATGAGGCTTTCTTCGGACAACTGAGAGAAGCTTCCAGATCGCAGGCCCTGGTTCTTGTGGGGGACTTTAATCACCCTGACATCTGTTGGGAAACCAATGCGGCAGTACACAGGCAATCCAGGAAGTTTTTGGAGAATGTTGGGGATAACTTCTTGGCACAAGTGCTGAAGGATCCGACCAGGGGCCGTGCGCAGCTTGACCTTCTGCTCACAAACAGGGAGGAACTAATAGGGAAGTAGAGGTGGGTGACAACCTGGGAAGCAGTGATCATGAGATGGTAGATTTCAGGATCCTGACCAAAGGAAGAAAAGAGAGTAGTAAAATACACACCTTGGACTTCAAAAAGCAGATTTTGACTCCTCAGAGATCTGATGGGCAGAATCCTGGGATGCTAACATGAAGGGAAAGGAGTCCAGGACAGCTGGCAGTATTTTAAAGAAGCCTTATTGAAGGCACAGAAAGAAACCATCCCGACGCGTAGCAAGAGAGGCAAACATGGTAGGAGACCGGATTGGCTTACAGAGAAATCCTTGGTGAACTTAAGCACAAAAGGAAGCTTACAAAAAGTGGAAACTTGGACAAATGACCAGGAGGGTTTAAATGTATAGCTCGAGAATGCCTGGGGGTTATCAGGAAGGCGAAAACGCAAATGGAATTGCGACCGGTTAAGGATGTGAAGGATAACAAGAAAGGTTTCTACAGGCATGTTAACAAGAAGAAGGTGATCAGAGAGGGTGTGCCGCCCCTACTGGATGAAGGAGGTAACCTAGTGACAGATGATGTGGGGAAGGCTGAAGTACTCAATGCTTTCTTTGCCTCTGTATTCACGGACAAGGTGGGCTCCCGGACTAATGCGCTAAGTGACGCAAGATGGGATGAAGATGGACAGCCCTTGGTGGGTAAAGAACAGGTTAGGAACTATTTAGAAAAGCTAAATGTACACAAATCCATGGGTCCGGACTTAATGCATCCGAGGGTACTGAGGGAGTTGGCAAATGTCATTGAGGAGCCTTTGGCCATTATCTTTGAAAAGTCGGAGATCGGGAGAAATCCCGGATGATTGGAAAAAGGCAAATGTAGTGCCCATCTTCAAAAAAGGGAAGAAGGACAATCCAGGAACTATAGGCGGTCAGTCTTACCTCGGTTCCTGGAAAAATCATGGAAGGGATCCTTAAGGAATCCATTTTGAGGCACTTGGAAGAGAGGAAAGTGATTAGGAATAGTCAGCATGGATTCACAAAGGGCAAGTTGTGCCTGACCAATCTGATTAGCTTCTATGATGAGGTAACTGGCTCTGTGGGCGTGGGAAAGTCAGTGGATGTGATATACCTTGACTTTAGCAAGGCTTTTGATATGGTCTCCCACAATATTCTTGCCAGCAAGTTAAGGGAATGTGGATTGGATAAATGGACAGTAAGATGGATAGAAAGCTGGCTAGAAGGCCGGGCCCTGTGGGTAGTGATCAACGGCTCGATGTCAGGATGGCGATCGGTTTCTAGCGGAGTGCCCCAAGGTTCGGTTCTAGGACCGGTTTTGTTCAATATCTTTATTAACGACCTGGATGAGGGGATGGATTGCACCCTCAGCAAGTTTGCGGATGACACTAAGCTAGTGGGAGAGGTAAATACGCTTGAGGGCAGAGATAGGGTCCAGAGAGACTTAGACAAATTGGAGGATTGGGCCACAAGAAATCTGATGAGGTTCAACAAGGACAAGTACAGAGTCCTGCACTTGGGACAGAAGAATCCCAAGAATAGTTAGAAGCTGGGGACCATCCAGCTAAGTAGTAGTTCTGTAGAAAAGGACCTGGGGGTTACAGTGGATGAGAAGCTGGATATGAGTCAACAGTGTGCCCTTGTAGCCAAGAAGGCTAATGGCATATTAGGTTGCATTAAGAGGAGCATTGCCAGCAGATCCAGAGATGTCATTATTCCCTTTATTCGGCTCTGGTGAGGCCACATCTGGAGTATTGTGTCCAGTTCTGGGCCCCCACTACAAAAAGGATGTGCGCATTGGAGAGGGTCCAGCGGAGGGCAACCAAAATGATTAGGGGCTGGAGCATATGACTTATGAGGAGAGGCTGAGGGAGTTGGGTCTGTTTAGTCTGCAGAAGCGAAGAGTGAGGGGGGATTTGATAGCAGCCTTCAACTTCCTGAAGGGAGGTTCCAAAGAGGATGGAGAAAGGCTGTTCTCAGTAGTGACAGATGGCAGAACAAGGAGCAATGGTCTCAAGTTGTGGTGGAAGAGGTCCAGGTTGGATATTAGGAAAAACTATTTCACAAGGTGGGTAGTGAAGCACTGGAATGGGTTACCTAGGGAAGTAGTGGAGTCTCCATCCGTAGAGGTGTTTAAGTCTCGGCTTGACTAAGCTCTGGCCGGGTTGATTTAGTTGGGATTGGTCCTGCCTAGAGCAGGGGGGCTGGACTTGATGACCTTCTGAGGTCTCTTCCAGCTCTATGGTTCTATGATTCTATGGTAGTTAAATTTACCATAGCAAGTGTGGCATTTCTCATTCTAAATATGGGTACTAACATAAATACCATGGTCAAGATAAATGCCATTGTGCAGTAAAAGTCCATATTAGTAGTGATTTTACCTGTGAGCCTGCCTGCCTATGGGAACTTTATACTCTTTAATAAATGGAAAAAATGGAAAAAGTCTGTAGGCTGCCATGCAGGCAATCTAAAAATATTTAATCATTATAAAGAAATAACATATAATAAAATACATGTAATACATTTTACTCTAATTTAAAACCATACTTCAATATACTTAAGAGATGAAATATCATAAGAACTATTTTTGCAAAGAGCAGGAATAATGGTAGTTTGCAGGAAAATCATCACCAACCTGTCAATGGAGGGCTTGAATCTGCAAGATGCTGAGCAGTCCACCTTGGACCAAGCCAAGTATAGACATATGTGCCTAACTTTAAACATATGTATAGTCCCATTGAAGTCAATATAAGACAGGAGAAGTGGTAAGAGGTCCAGTGACTTTTGAATCAGGCCCCAATTCCTTTTTGTTACTTCCATGAGCTCCAGTGACAGTATAAACTTTGGTGTTGCATGTGGCGAGTTATTGTGTCACAGTCTATGAGACAATAGATAATTTAGTGTCTGCCAGAGCTTTTTGTAATGAAGCTTCTCTGTCGCCCATCCTCTGCCACAAGATATGGTAACTCAGACCTAACATGTGCTAGGCTGAGGGTGGGCACAACGATTCTCAGTCCCTGAGTCCCTTTAATTTAACCAGACTTGAAATATGTTGATTATTTTAAAATTGGGTAAGGTGAGTTAAAGAGGCTTTCTGCCTTTGGACCACCTTTAGGCTGCTCTCATATGACTCATTAATGACTGCATTTTCAACATTTGTATTTGGGAGGTGATTCATCTGTTCCAATCAAATTTGATGCATTGTTTTTTTTCTAAAAGATGACTCCTCTATTGGAATAGTTCATATGTCATAAATACATGACATAAGGATTTTGGATTAAACTTCCAATTTCTCAAGCTTCCCAGCACCTCCAAGAGCACCAAATGTATGTTATATGGTGCAATAAGGGGAGATTGTTTTAAAAATGAACTATCATAAAACATGCTCCTGCACATTAGGCTACAACAAGTGTGCTAAGTTAAAGAATAGAAGTTGGTTGTGCTACTGCTATGTGTCGCACTGTGTGGGTTGAGATAAAGAGAAATGAGGGGAACAGGTTTCCAAAACAGTTAAATATACAGCAAAACCTGCCACTTATGGGAGCTGGCAAAAGTAGTTGCTTGTAAGAGGTGATCTCTATTGAAAGTACTGCATGGCATTGCCATTCTTATTATTATGTTGCTGCTGGCAGTGGTGCTACCTTCAGAGCTGGGCCAACAAGCAGCTGCTGCTCTCCTGCCCCTAAGCTCTGAAGGCAGAGTGGAGACTGGATGCCCAGCTATAAAGGGAGTAAGCAAATGCGGCTGCTGGTCGCAGATGACAGGTGATTGCTCTTCAGTTTCTTTACAGTTAAATCAGGGGAAAAGTTCCATGCCCCCAGTAAGTAGTCTCTTGTGACAGGTGATCTTTCCTCAGAAATAATTGTTAAGGGAGGTTTTATTATACTGGAAGGGAAATCCCATTGCTGAATTTTACTATTCAAAATCTGCCCTAATTTAACATTCCATTCTCATACCACTGTGCCTCATTTGTTTTAATTTATTTCAGGGAGTTTATTCTTTGTGAAAGGTGTCCAACTGACAATCCCATAGAAACAATATAGACCGGCCAATAGAAGTGCAGGCATCCTAACAGTCCCCTCCTCAAAGTGCCTTAACCCTGATCTGGAAGCAGCACTTTTACACGTAATTCTGTCCTATATCAGTTCAGCCCTGGTCTACACTGCAAACTTATGTCAATTTAACTGTGCCCTCAGGGCTGTGGAAAACTCACATCCCTAAGTGATGCTGTGATAGTGGCCTAACTCCTGCTGTGCCCAGTGCTGTGTCAAGGGAAAGCTTTCTAGTCAACACAGCTACAGCCTCTTGGGGAGGTTGAGTCACTGCAGCACTCAAGTGTAGACTAGCCCTCAGTCCTGTCCTTATGTCTCTGGGTATGAATTAGATTGGAAATATCCTCCTTCATTTGGGTTTTCTGCATTTGTAAATTTGTCAGAACATCAGTTCTTTACAGATGCTGAAATCCTGGCAAAACTCCTACTGGGTTCAGTGTTTCATCCAGAGAAGAGGAAAGCAGAATACGGCACATTAAAAAATATGTATTCTACCATCAGCACTGAAAATCAGTAGATTGCTAGTCAGTTATAGTTGTTCTCCTCAAGTGGCAATGGAGTCATAGAGATTAAGGCTAGAAGGGCTTACCAGATCACCTAGTCTGACCTCCTGCATATCACAGGACACCAACTCCACACAACACCTGCCAACAACTGAAATAATCCCAAAGTGTTACAGCCTAACAACTGAAATAATCCCAAAGGCTACGTCTACAAGAATGGCCATTATTGCGCAAAAACTTGTGGAGCGTCTACACTGCACGTGTGTTCTTGTGCAAGTAAATTTACAGTAAAGGAAGAGAGGGCTTCTTGTGCAAGAGTTATTCCTCTCCCCATGAGGAATAAGCCCTCTTGGCGCAAGAGCTCTTGCGCAAGAAGGCAGTGTGGATGGGAACAGGGGTTTCTTGTGCAAGAAACCCCTATGGCTAAAATGGCCATCAGAGCTTTCTTGTGCAAGAGAGCATCCACACTGCCATGGATGCTCTTGCACAAAAGCACATCTCTTGCGCAAAAGCACATGGCAGTGTGGACATGCTCTTGTGCAAGACCTTTTGCGCAAGAACTCTTGTGCAAAACAGTTCTTGCGCAAGAAGCCTGCAGTGTAGACGTAGCCAAAGTGTTACAGCCCACAGCAGATTAGATGATGTGCCCCAGGCAAAGAGTAGGAGGGACATAGGAAAGTGAGCACCAGTGATGCCCCCCCTCTATCACAAGGAACCCTGACATACAATCACACTCATAATGTATCCAGCTCTCTCCTTAAATGAATTAAGTTGTTTGGCATCATAGCTCCCATTGGGAGGCTGTTCCAGAACCTCACAGCTCAGATAGTTAGAAATCTTCTTCTGACTTCCAATTTGAATTCGTTCATGGCCAGTTTATAGCCATTTGTTCTTGTGCCATATAAAGAGTTAAAGTTTAAGGAAGTTAAAGGTAGGTATGTGTGGGGGAGGGAGCAGAGAGCCACTAAGATTCTTTCTAAAACAGCAGAAGGGATGTTTGTTTTATGTTTAAACTATTTTGTAAAAATAGATTGATAGCTCTTTTGTAGCTCTTTTGAGGTATAGGCCATATTTCTGTTCTATTTTACAATACCTAGGCTGTGTCAAGATTACACCTCTCTGTCAAGATTACAGAGAGGTGTAGATTAGGCACCTCGAAATTGCTAATGAAGCAGGGATTTAAATATCCCGTGCTTCATTAGCATAAACATGGCCACCGCTTTTTTCGAAACGGAGCTTTTATGAAAAAAAATGGCAGTCTAGACGCGGAGCTGTCAAAAATATACCCTTTTTCGACAGATCCTGTATTCCTCAAAAAACGAGGTTTATTTTCGACAGCTCTGCGTCTAGACTGCTGTTTTTTTTTTAAAAGCTCCATTTCGAAAAAAGCAGCGGCCATGTTTATGCTAATGAAGCACGGGATATTTAAATCCCTGCTTCATTAGCAATTTCGACGTGCCTAATCTATATCTCTCTGTTGACAGAGGGGTGTACTCTAGACACAGCCCTAGTGCAATGGGGCCCTGGTCTATGACTAGGTCTCCTGGGTACTATAGAAATAGAAATAAATAAATAATAAAGAAGAGCAAACAAACCCAATTCCTTAATGCAAAGTGGTCCAGTATATATCTGAGTAATGCTTCTACATTTCCCTCACAGATAACAAGGTCAGCAAAATAATAATGCAAAAGTAGGCATTTTTTCTAAAATGAAATATTTTAATGATGCATACATTTTCGTGTTTATTAACAGAACTATCTCTGAAGTATAAAAGCAACTATGCATGTGAAAAAATACTAATAAACAAACTACAAATTAGCTTCTTGCTTTTGCATAGACAGATATAGGTGGAAAACAAGATTAGCACTTCAAAATGCAAACTTTGCATAGCCGTCAAACAAAAGGTACTGAAGTTACATACAAGGTCATTTAAACTATGATCATGAAAACAGATTGATAAGAATTGTGGTGGCAGCAGACATGAACTCAGAAGAAAACTTTGTCTGACTAATACAATAAAAACTGGAGGAGGGAGCACTTAGCACATCATCCAGTGATCTCTTCATACAGTGATTTCCCATACCCTTTACTGATCAGATACTTGCTACTTACAGTGGTATCCAGTCAGTTTCAGATAAATTACCTTATGATGCATCACAAATACATTTCACTGCTCAGGCAGATTCAGTAATATTACAAACTAATGACAACAGTGATTGGTGCACTTTTTATCTGTTTGACTGAATATGAAATTGCTGAAGAGATGTTTACAGTGTACAAGTCGATTAAGTATTGATGAAAGTTCCTTCTGCGTGCTTACTTTGTTGCTGAGAATCTCTGCTTTCCAGTAAACATCCATATCAGTTGGCCATGAACAGGTCAGCCAACTGTGAGACCTGTAAGACTGGGGCAAGAATAATTCAGCTTATCCCCACAAAAATGAAATCTGAGCCAACAGAAACATTTTCCATTGCCTATTAATTTTCATATGGCTTATTGTACCATACTCATGACAAGCAAAATCACAGCGCGTTTGAGTGGATTTAATGATTATTGAAACAGGAAGAAAATTATTGCTATTGGAACTGCTCTTGCTGGTTTTAGGACATGAGTTAAACTAGTTCTGAATCTATCTGGCAGTATTTGAAAGCAGATCTCTTCATTCATATTCATAAGAAAGATTTCTTTTGACAAGTACAATGGAAAATGTTACTTCTATTTCCAAACTATGCTTTGAGATAGTAACTTAGCCTTTGCTGCTCTGTGTTGCTTTATGAAATATGTAATCCTTCTGCTGACTGGCTCCATTGTTGTGTAATATCAGTACAATAGTCACATACAATTAATGTTGTGGGAGGAAAGTAATTATCTTGTGTTGCCTGAGACCTTTTTAAGCCCGGACTTAAGGTCTTTTCTACACTGCCACTCATATCAACTAAGCTTATATCACTAAGGGGTGTGAAAAAACACACCCTTTGAGTGACACATAGTTTGCTGGCATAAGTGCTAGTGTGCACAGTGCTATAACTATTGCAGCTCATTTGGGCTTGGTTTAGTTACATTGGCAAGGAGTGACTACATTATAGATCTTATAGCAACCTAGCTCCATGGGTACAGCTGTAAGTTCTCTAGTGCAGATCTAGAGAACTTTAAGAGGTGACCACCAAGAGGTTCTGTGTATGGCTTGGATTAGGCTACTGAATATATATCACATTACTGTACACTGATAGGTATTCTAGTTTCTTAAACATTTAAGAACATTTTCTTTTCTATATATTACACAATACTGTGTGCTCTTTAAACATCCTCTGTTACTCAAAACATGGCATGGTGTGTGTAGTGGTATGTAAACTTCCTTCCATGGTTTCACCAGAGTCCTGCTAACTCTGAGCTGGAAGGGTATTTCACTCTGCATGCTCATTCCTTTCTTCACTTGCCTGCTGTGGCTCTGTCACATAGTGGACCACTTCTGTTGGTCTTAGTTATTTAGAAACTGGTCTGATAATCAGCTGATTTCCTCAGGCCAATGATCAGCCATCAAGACTATAATGACTTTGGCCCTGATCTTACAAATATTTGCATATGTGTAACTTTACTTTCATGAGTGGTCCAATAGTGTTCCCTACATTGGTAGTAGGAAAGACCACTGTGCACTTCTCAAGAGCTTAATGCTAAATTCTGGGAGGTGTGAGGTAGAACCGGCTATTTCTCCACACAGGTTGGCTATGCTTCTTTGAGGACAATATCTTTGAGGACAAGGAGTACTGTTGGGCATGCTAGCTAGTCTAGGAGCTAATGTATCAGGGAATGCTTCAGTCAGTATTATTGTTTATTTACCTTTCGTGCCTGCCCATGGATAGACACAGCCAACATTTTGCTTTAAATTTTTGATAAATGAGCATTATTTGGTGTATTTTTATTAAACTAAGGTACTTTTCGGATAAATAAAAGAGAAAAATACACTCTCTGTTTCAGTTTGTTTCTTAATGCTTCTCTTCCTTATGTCCTAATATGAAGCATCTAATATGCCAAGTGCCAATCCTGGGCCAACAAATGTGGGTTTGGAGGCATTTACTTTTAGAAATTAGTATAACATCATACTGAAAATAGTGAATTATTCATACTTGCAAGAAACCAAGAGTAACTTTTCAGCTGAAAGTCTCAAAAGTCTGTTTATGTGCAGTGTTTAAACAAACACATTTTTGTCTAAGGGTGGAATTTTTAAAAATACCAAAGGATGTTAGGAACACAAATCCCATTGACTATTTGTGGGACTTGTGCTCCTAACTCTTCGGAGCTTTTGAAAAATGTATCCTAAAATAATGCATTGAATATACAATGATGCATAGAATATAAAATGATGCATAGAATATCCAGCTGCTCTCCATTGCGTGCTTCTAATATCAGGTTCAGTCTAGTTTGTAGTTTTTGTGGATAAATGGCAGTATATAGCTATTTGCTGTAGGTGGAAACTATTCAATAGTCTTTCCTTGTTTGATTTTGTTGGATTTGTTGTAATTTGGTCCATCCATCAAAGTGAAGATATTTTTGGGAGCTGCACTGTTTTGTGGTATTGTTGTCTAGGTGTATGATTGAAACAGAGATTATTTATTTATTTATTTAAACACATCAAAAGGATAGACAAATATGGTCAGCAGAATTCTACAAAGTGGTTCCTGGCTGCACTTAAGTTTAATTCAGATTTGCAGCTCAGAAACTGAAGTACGCAGCACTTCTTCCTTTGACAGCTGTCCAGTGACATACTTTTCTAAAAATAAAAATAAATTCTACCTATCTGCTAAGGCAAGACAATGATCTCCTAAAGGGAGGCATGGACAGTGCACTAGTCTGGTTTCAGAAGAACTAGCTTCTATGTTCCCAGCTTTGCCCTAATCTGTATGATCAAGCCATTTCACCTCCTTTTAACTCAATTTTCCTTTCTGTAAAATGGGGATAAGAATTGTCTCCTAGCTTTAACACATTTCCCCCCACAACAAAATGGTATAGGTTAACCCACTGTAATCAATACTAACAGAAAGTGGTTATTAATCACAATAAAACCATGACATTTAGAAATTCAGTGTATTCACAAGTAATATATGTGAAACTGAATACACTTTGAAGCTCCAGGTTCTGATCTGAGTCTGCATGTAAATCTAGAACAAATCTACTGATGTCAGCAGCGTTACTTGTGATTTACATCAGTGCAGTTGAATATAGTTTAAAGAGTGTTTCATTTAAATTAAAGGTACTTTAACAGGTCAAAATGTGAAATTTGCAAGAAAAGCAATAGAGACTGGTTCATTTAAAGAAAAGGAAATCAGATTCAAATTCATTTGAATGAGCAGAATGTTCTGGACAGAACAAGATGGAGAAATCTGTTTTCTGTTAATCCAGGGTGCTGTTAATAGCTCACAAAATGTCAAGAAAACAAACATAGAGCAGAGATCAACACCTATTTTCTTAATTCTTTATGCATGCTTCAGGTCTGTGGGTAAAAATATAGTTCTTTAACAGCTCAAAGGTCAGAAAGAGATAGGATTGGTGGCCTGCAAGTCACCCCAACCTACACTTCCATTGCTTACCCATTAGGAACTTTAGCTGACATCTTTTGTAACAAAACTAGACAGGATGTCCCAGGAACAGAGGTGTTATAAAATAATTCAAGCAAATCAACAGTCTGATTGTTATCTGCAGTACAAGACAAGCCAGCAAGTCCTTGACAGAGATCAGATTGTTGGCAGTCTTCTTGCAAACTAGGGTACCAGAATTTGCATTTTGAGAACTGATCCTAAATCCTTCCCAGCATGCCCCTCTTTCCTTTAGTCCTCCCCAGATGATATAGTGTAGTGAGGTGAAACAATAATATACTTTTAAGGAAGTGGACCTGCCTAGGATAAATTTATTTTTCACTTTGATGGAAAAAATGCACAGCAAATCTACTCGCACACTTTAACCAAGGTCATTGTTTTTACATATCACAGAATCGCTTACATTCACACATTTTTTTCCTGAGGCACTATTCAGTGAAATAAGCTTGCATTTTAAAAGGTTGCTTAGTATCTTCATGTAGGTATAAAGCAGCATACGGATAATTATATTTTTAACTAAACATCATGATAATGGTATAAATGTTATTAAGAAAAATAAGGCCATTCTTAGATGGCCATTTTGTGTGTCAGTATCCCCAATATATTTTGCAGAGATAAAAGAATTTCTGATATATCATAGTGATGCAGTTTAGAGAGAAGTTTATGCTGAAATATTAACCTGACCATTTATGATAGCTAGAAAAAGTCTCTATGTTGAATAGGACTATTAATGATAATAGCAGAGAAATTGGTGTGTACTGTGTACAGGTGTATTGCCTTTTTTGTGTTCTTTTCTTTTGGAAAGAAACTTAAAGTCAAATGGCCTCAGACCATACAAAGAAGTTCATGCAAATCTGTAGTTTCTCAGATTAAGAGGAATCAGCATTCATTTTGCTCAGTATAACCGTATGAAGTTTAATGGTTACTCATTCTCCCATATAAGGCTGTCCTGTTCTCATTGGAATCAATGGGATTTTTACTTTTACCTTCAAAAGGAACTGAATTGGGCCCTAAGGTTTTTAAATTAAAAAATTGCCAGGCTTGAAGTTTATTTTCAAAGCCCCTCTGAAGCACCTGGCATTGGCCATTTTCAGAATAGAGGATACTGAGCTAAATAAATATATGGTCTGATCCAGTGTGGCTGTTATTACGTAGGTCTGATATAATTGTGTGTGCCTAGAGGCATACACATGGTAGCACAGACAGTTCATTAAGATTTGCAATGAGACTGCAAGATATTTTGATTTTCATTGAATCGCTGTAAAGGCTTTCATACATTTTTGCTGCAGGAGTGATTTTTTTCATATTGTTATAAGTCTCCTGAGTGATTATCATCATTATTATTAATCATTTATATTGCAGTTGTGCCTAGGATCCAGGCATGGATCAGAGCTCCATTGAGCCAGATGGTGCACAAACATTCGAGGGTACCTCCCTGCAAAAAGTTTACAATCTCTCTATATATTTTAGAGATTTGTTTGTCTGACTGTCCATCTGCAAGTCTGTTTGGTCAATAACTCTTCCTAAACAGTAAGAGCTAGGAACACCAAATTTGATATGCAGCTTCCTCTTATCCTAACTTAAAGCAAGGTCAGGCTTTGGTTGTGCCAGGAAAACAGGAAATTATGGGAATGGGACTATTTTCCATAACATGGAAACTTAGGGAGAGGCACAAAGAGGTGGGATGCCATCTCAGAGTGGCCACTGGAGGCAATGAGGCCACAGGGGAGGCAACGAGGCTAATCAGCATTCACATCTGCAGTACAACTCTCTCTGCCTTTCTCTCTCTCTAACCTAGCCCTCTGGCCTAACCCTGTCACATAAGGGACAGGCCAGCAGCCTACAGTGGGCTTATTTATTACACAGATCATTTCTAATCTATTTTTAAGCACTAAAGACTTGATAGGAACCAAATGAAAACAGAAGCAGGTGCAGGCAGTTAGGGGAAGAGCACTATTCCTATTTAATGCTAAGGACTTGGGAGGTGGGATTGGATTGTCACAGCCAAGGACACCAGAAAGGAACAGCTGCCTTGACAAGACCGGGAGCTCAAATTGTTATCTCTATCAGCACGGATCAGCTTGTAATGTGACCCTGGAGCAAGATAACTAAATATGCTTACATTTCTACCTTTACCTGGGATAGGGCTCCCCTGCTCCTAGCATCTTGCAGGGCTGTAGATTTTTCATGATTGCCTAGCCTGGCCTGGGTGAAAGAAGTGTTCCTTGTATGCCAGCTTTTAAAGGACTTTGGAAGCACTGGGTGTGAAGTGTGTTGTAAAAATGTAATATAATGTGTTATATTCCCTGAACAATGTACTTCTCAGCTAGTGGTGACCAGGATGTTACATCATTCTGGGAAACTGTGCTTCCAAAATCTGGCATTGCTCAGTCCTCATCTTATTTATGTTTTGATGATTCTACCAATGTCCTAGCATTACATATGAATATCAGTGAAGTGGAAGAATACACGTGTGCTTTCCATTCTTCAAATGTGCTGAATGTGCTTCTTAAATTGTGTGTGTAACAATATTTTAAGCCATCTGTGATGGAGAAGGCGTTCCCCGCACTCGCAGCCGCGGCCCGACGGAGGCGCTCGGTGGGGAAGCAGCTGAGCGCCTCGGGGGAGCCGGCCGTTTGGCGGCCGGAGCACTTGGCGTGTGCGCAGCTGAGCGACCCGGGGAATCCGGGGGGCAGGGCGCACGGCTGGGGGCAGACCCGCGGCAGCAAGCACGCCACCCAGGGCGGGCATTAGGACCCTGGGGGGCCCGGGCGGCACGCACGCCACGGGGGAGGGCGGCCCCAGCCCACCGGGTCAAAAGGGCGGTGGCAAGGGCAGCAAGGGGGAGAGCCGGGAGGGAGCAGGCACTGGCGGTGTTCTCCCCTCCTTCGCAGGCGGTCCCAGCGGAGCAGCAGCCGGAGGGCTCCGGGCAGAGTGGCAGAACACTCGGGACCCGGCTGGGAGCGGGAGGACCAGTCCCAATGGCCGGGGAACGCTTGCAGGGAGCAGGGAGCCGCGGCCACCGCACCCGGGGACCAGAGCGGGCCGAGCCCGAGTAGGGACATTGAGGCCACGGCGACCCGTGAGTGCAGCCCGGGATCAACTGCGGGTGAGGACTGCAAGCCGGCGACCCGGGAGCCCGCCGGAGGGTGAGAAGGACAGAGAGAGAGAGGCGAGGGGGTGACGGTGAACCACCTCACCACACTGGTGGAGAATGCGGGTACGATAGTGGTAGGGACGTAGGGTGACCTGGGCACTGGTGGACTCTGGCTGCAACCAGACCCTGGTTCGAGAAGAGGTAGCCCCGAAGGGCGGGGATGGGGGCCCTTCCGTGACGATGCAGTGCATCCACGGGGAGGTGCGGTGGTACCCCACACGGTGGGTGCATATCAGGGAAGGGGTGTGCCAAGCCCGCTGCCGGGTGGCGGTGGCCCCAAGACTGGCTTACCTGGTAATCCCGGCACTGGCCGGGTTTCTAGCGCGCGATCCAGCGATGGGGTCAGGCCCAAGGAGGGGCACCGCACACCGCGCCCCAGGTCCCCGGGAGCCCGATCATACCAGCGGAGGCTCAGGCGGGGGAGGCAGCACCGCGAAGGGACCCCACTGGCGAGATGGGAGAAGGAGAAGACTTCCTACGGGAGCAGTGAGAGGACAACTCCCTCACCCACGTGTGGGAACAAGCCAGGACGGAGGTGCCCGAGGGATCCAGGCCAGGAGAGAGCCCCCGGTTCGAGGTAAGAGCGGACCGACTGTACTGGGTGACCGCCCGGCTGGGGGAGAGGGGCAAGACCTGGCAGCTGTTAGTACCGGCGCGGTTCAGGTGGCAGGTGTTAGACCTGGCACACGCTAACCCGTGGGCCGGCCACTTAGGAGTAGAGAAGACATTGCAAAGGGTGTTACAGCTATTTTACTGGCCCGGCATATACAAGGAGATTAAAGACTTCTGCACCTCCTGCCTGGAGTGCCAGCGAGCCGGGGATAGAGGGGTACCAAGAGCCCCTGGTACCTCTCCCAGTGGTGGACACCCCGTTCGAGCGGGTGGCCTTAGACCTGGTGGGGCTGCTGGAGCGATCCAAACGGGGCAACCAGTACATCCTGGTCCTCATAGACTACTCTACCCGCTACCCCGAGGCGGTACCCCTGCGAAACACGAAGGCCCCAGGGCTAGCGGCAGAATTGGTAAAGGTTTTTGCCCGCGTGGGCATACCCCAGGAGATTCTTACTGACCAGGGGACAAAGGTATCCGGGCGAGTCATGGCAGAATTGTGCAGGCTGCTCCAGGCAAAAAAACTCTGGACCTACGTCTACCACCCCCAGACGGATGGGCTCGTGGAGTGTTTCAATAAGACATTGAAGTCAATGCTAAAAAAGTTTGTGGGATTGGACCCCCGTGAGTGGGACCTTTTCTTGCCAGCCCTGCTGTTCGCGGTGCGGGAGGTGCCACAGGCTTCAACCGGGTTTTCACCTTTCGAGTTATTATACGGAAGGCAGCCTAGAGGCATCTTAGACCTCCTGCGAGAGGGGTGGGAGGAGCAGAACTCCCGCGCAAAAGGAACAATCCCCTATATCCTCAAGCTGTGCAAAAGATTGAAGATGGCCGGCGAGCTCACCTGGGACAACCTGCTGCAGGCCCAGGCGAGACAGGCGCGATGGTACAACCAGGGGGCCAGAAACCGGGTCTTCGTGCCCGGGGACAGAGTGCTACTTCTCTTGCCGGCGGCCAAGTCCAAACTGATGGCGAAGTGGCAGGGCCCCTATGAAGTGCTGCGCCAGGTCGGATCCTTGGACTATGAGGTACAGCTGACGGGTAAGCGCAAACACACCCAAACTTATCATGTAAATCTCTTAAAAAAGTGGAATGCCCGAGAAAGCATGCTGGCGACCACCTGGCCGGTGGAACCAGAGTTGGGGCCATGGGAAGGGGACTTGAGCAGCCCCAAAGAGGAGGCGTCCCTCGGGCCCACACTGATGAGCGCCCAGAAGGAAGATATGCGGGCCCTCCTTCAAGCATTTGCGGCAGTACTGTCGATGCGACCAGGGTGCACCTGGGTGACCTTCCACCACATCCAAACGGCACCAGGATGGAAGGTGCGGGAGCCCCTCCGACCCTTCCCCCGGAAGCTATGGGGGACCGTGCAGGAGGAAATGCAGAAAATGCTACAGATGGGAGTAATCCAAAAGTCAAGGAGCGGGTGGTGTAGCCCGATAGTCCTGGTGCCCAAGCGGGATGGGACCCTACGGTTTTGTATAGACTTCCGGAAAGTCAACGCCATTTCTAAGTTTGGTGCATACCCAATGCCTCGGACGGAGGAGCTGCTAGAAAGGCTGGGGAAGGTCCGCTACCTAACGACCCTAGACCTGACGAGGGGCTACTGGCAGATCCCGCTCACACCCTCGTCCCAGGAAAAGACCGCTTCGGGCTTTACCACTTCCTAACCATGCCTTTCGGACTGAATGGAGCTGCGGTGACCTTCCAGCGGCTAATGGATCGCCTCCTGGAAGACCACCAGAGCTACGCTGCTGCATATATCGATGATGTGGTCATCTACAGTACCTCATGGGAAGACCACCCGCGCCATGTACGCGCGATACTGAAGGCCCTGGAGGACACGCGGCTGACCGCGAACCCCGGTAAATGTACATTTGGGCAGAGCGAGGTGGCCTATCTAGGCTACATCGTGGGGAATGGGCGGCTAAAATCACAACCAGACTAAGGTGGAGGCGGTGCGAGACTACCAGGCCCCAACAACAAAGAAGCAAGTCCGACAATTCTTGGGACTTGCAGGATACTACAGATGGTTTATACCACACTTCACCACAATAGCAGCCCCCCTGACGGATCTGATGAGGGGCGGACATCCCCAGAAAGTATGCTGGTCCCAGCAATGCAAGAGTGCGTTCCAGCAGCTGAAGTGGGCCTTAACACGAGCTCCGGTGCTTGCATAACCAGACTTCGCAAAGGTGTTCCTGGTGCAAACCGATGCCTCAGGCGTGGGCCTAGGGCCGGTGCTGGCCCAGGAGCAAGACGGCGCAGAAAAACCGATCTTGTACCTAAGCCGCAAGCTGCTGCCAGGCGAGCAGACATATTCGACCATAGAAAGGGAAGCCCTGGTGGTGCGGTGGGCGGTGGAGGCTCTCCGGTACTACTTGCTGGGAAACCCATTCCGGCTAATGACAGACCACGCGCCACTACAATGGATGCATAACATGCGCGAGACCAACCCGCGCATAATGAGGTGGTACCTATTCTTGCAGCAGTACAAATTTGCAATTGTACATAAGGCAGGACAAATGCACGCAAACACTGACTTTTTATCACGCTGCGTAGGCTCAGGGGCAGGAGAAGAGACTACTGAGGAACAAGAGGGGGAGGTGTGTGATGGGGAAGGCATTCCCCGCACTCGCAGCCGCGGCCCGACGGAGGCGCGCAGCGGGGAAGCAGCTGAGCGCCCCGGGGGAGCCGGCCGTTCGGCGGCCGGAGCACTCGGCGTGTGCGCAGCCGAGCAACCCGGGGAATCTGGGGGGGCGGGGCGCATGGCCAGGGGCAGACCCGCGGCAGCAAGCACGCTGCCCAGGGTGGGCATTAGGACCCTGGGGGGCCCGGGAGGCACTCACGCCACGGGGAGGGTGGCCCCAGCCCGCCGGGTCAAAAGGGCGGCGGCAAGGGCGGCAAGGGGGAGAGCCGGGAGGGAGCAGGCACTGGCGGTGTTCTCCCCTCCTTCGCAGGCGGTCCCAGCGGAGCAGCAGCCGGAGGGCTCCAGGCGGAGTGGCAGAACACTCGGAACCTGGCCGGGAGCGGGAGGACCAGTCCCAACGGCTGGGGAACGCTTGCAGGGAGCAGGGAGCCGCGGCCACCGCGCCCAGGGACCAGAGCGGGCCGAGCCCGAGTAGGGACATTGAGGCCACGGTGACCCGTGAGTGCAGCCCGGGAGCAACGCGGGTGAGGACTGCAAGCCGGCGACCCGGGAGCCCCCTGGAGGGTGAGAAGGACAGAGAGAGAGAGGCGAGGGGGTGACGGTGAACCACCTCGCCACACCATCTATTAAAAAACCCCCAAACTACTTATACATTGTTTAATTTTCAATCAATTGTGCTTGTGAATAATATGCCAGTGATAGAGGACAAATGCTGTCTGTACAGAGGTAACTCCCACAGAGACAGACATCAACAGCTAAGCTAACAGACTTTCCAAGTAAGGAAGCTCAGATCAATCCATTTCTTTATTTTCTAAAAAACATAAATGTGTCACCAATCCCAGACAGTCTTTCCCATTGAAATGACCAGAAAATAATACAATTAAAAAAGCTCAACAAATTCAACAGTTGTGTCTCCAGGAGATGCACTGCCTGAAATGTATCCAGTCCTGAGGAACTCAGACAGCAACTCCTCACAGATAGGGCATGAAACTGAGAGTACCCTTTGATAAGTGGCTTCTATTCCCACCTTGTCTTCCCAGAACAATCATGGGTCAGTTTTCAAACACTCTCAAGACTGGTCTAACCTCCAACCAGCTAAATAGAGCCAAGTTCAAGAATAATGTTTCACTAATATAATATGAGAGGCACAAGCAAACTATGGTCACAGTTGGGTTTATTGCATAAAGGTCACAGTTGGGTTTATTGCATTTTATTTGTAAAAGCTGCACATTGCTAATAGCATTCCACAGCTCTTTGAAAGAAGCGTCACTCTCAGACATGCCAGACCCTAAAAGGATTTTTACATATCCAGTAGGGTTCAATATTGTTGGTTTTTCAGAGTCAGTATGAAAAAGCCTAAAAATTATGGCCATCTTCACATCAAACAGACAAATGTGAAGCAACTGTAAAGCCATCACTTGCTCATAACAGCAGTGCCAAGGGAGTTGAGAAATAAGATATAATGGAGCCAAGACTTTGAGCAATGGAAACTGTAGGTCAGGGCTACTCAACATGTGACCCGCTGTGCAGTTTGGGTTTATGCAGGGCTCAACATAGGTGGGATCTTTTGAACATGGCCTCTACTTGGAACACGCTCCACAATGGCGAGGCATCTTATAGGCAGGGTGAGCATTGAAAGACACAAGCGGAGGGACTGGCTGGAACAGACAGGTACAGGGTGTCAGTATTTCTAACCTCCAGGGAAGTGCTTTGTATTCATGCCCGTCAGTGTGAAATAGTCTATTTGCATAATTTGCATATGTATTTGCATGTATATGCAACCACACTTAAGTTGCGACCTTTGGCATGTGCTGTGAGTATCATTGTGACCCACGGGGCTTCCAAAGTTGAGTAGCCCTGCTGTAGGTTAAAAAAGATAGGAAACAAAGATTGTTTTAAGGACAGACCCATTGCTCACCAAAATATATGGCAGACTCAAATTAACCATTGGAGCTACAAATTTAAGAGTTGGAAAGTTATTTTATTTTCATTAATTAATCACCTTTCATCTTTATCAGTTCTGTTTCCTGGCTATTTTCATTCTTCATTCTCATACCTTCTCAAACTTGAAACGAATCCACTATGTGAATTACAGATTAATCTCTTCTTAGGGCAGCATACCTGGGACACCTTATGCTGTTCCTTTGACTTTAGTATCTAACTTCTTAGAAAAAAATTAGGAGACAAAAATGTGAATGTAATGCCTACAAACTATGCCATACTGGCAGTCCTAGAAAGTTAACATCTTAGTAAAAACTTAAAAAACAACAAATAGTCTAGTAGCACCTTAAAGACTAACAAAACATGTAGATGGCATCATGAGCTTTTGTTTTGTTAGTCTTTTTAAGGTGTTACTAGACTATTTGTTGTTTTTTAAGTTTTTCCTGTTACTGACTAACTCAGCTACCCCTCTGAAGCTTTTGAACATCCTAGTAGTAATTAATTAAGGTGTTTCCCCTAGGGCAGTGGTCACCAACCAGTAGATTGGGATCTACTGGTAGATCTTGGAGCCTCTGACTGATGATCCTGACTGCTTTGGCCAAGAGACTATCAAGTGCCAGCACTTCAGCTGCCCCTCCCCTTATTGCTGTGCACCTCCTGCCCTTTGCCCTGGAGCTGCTTCCCCCACTCCTGGGAGCCTCCTGCTTGCTGTGCAGGCTAGGGGAGGGAGAAGATGTCAAGGTGCCCCCTCTCCCACCCTGTATCCTATCTCCACAGAGCATAGAGGGGGCACAACAGGACTTAGGAAGAGTTTGCTGGCTGCTTTTGGAAGTGGTACTAGGCCAGGACAGGGGTGAGCCTGCCTTAGTCTCACTGCAACACCACCACCCCGGAGCCACCTGTGGTAAGCAGTGTCCAGTCAGAGCCCACATCCTGAAACCCTACCCCAGTCGTGAACCCACTCCTGCACCCCAAGTCCCTGCCTTAGGCCCAAGCACCCCTGCATGCAAACACTCTCCCAGAGCCTGCACCAAGAACCCCCTCCAACATCCCAATTGCCTGCCCCAAGCTCTGCTCAGAGCCGCTCCCGCACTCCAAATTCCTTAATCTAAGACCAGAGCCTGCACCCCAACACACTGCCCCTGCCTGGTGAAAGTGAGGAAGGATAGGGAAGAACGGAGGATGGAGTGAGCAGGGGCGGGGCCTCGGAGAAGGGGCACAAAGGAGGTGGGACAAGGGTATTTGGGTTTGAGGTAGATCTTGGATTGCACATAAATTCAAAAAGTGATCTTGTGCTTAAAAAGTGGTTGGAGACCATTGCCCTAGAAAAGCCCAACAACCCAACATCTCTGCACCACCCTGCCTCCACGCTGTCTGGAGAGATCACCTCTAAAATAACAGGGTAGTTCAGACTCTGTGCTAATTTAACATCTGATCCAGAGCCCAGTTAAGTCTATTAATTCATTGGGCTTTTGATTGGGTTCTTAATCAGTGGCCCCTCTGCTGACACTGCCATCAATTGAAGTGAAATTATACTCGATAGACAAAAGATTTATATCCCTTTCATATCCCCAGAGAGATGCCCTGTAAATGAATCAAAGATGGTATTATATTATGTCAATTAATATAAAACCACCTACCTTTAAAATTATTAAGATTGCAAAGTCAGGCATGCACAAGTTAAAAAATACCAGAATTAAAATAGCACATGCAACCTTAATATGGCACCCTTTTGCAAATGTATTATGATGGCAATTAATTATGTGAGCATATACGATCTGCCTAATTCAGTGCACAAGTCTGATGATGCTTACTGAAGAAGCACTTGTTAAAATTTTGGTTTCTCTTTGTTTAGTGTGTGGCTCCATGTCTTATATTTAAGCCCCGCTCCGAAGACAGAATTATTAATTTCCTGTTGGGCTTTTCTATAACACTCTTCACTCTAGTATCTGAGTGCTTCAGAAAGGTTCATAAATTAATCATCACAACACCCTTCTGAGGTGAGAGGGTGGTATTATATCCATTTTACAAATGGGGGAACTGAGGAACAGAAAGATTAGGGTCAAAAAGGGCACCAAAGATTAATGGGAACAACTAAGGCCTGATTTATCAGGGTACTTATTTTATGTGTTTAAAGACTAACTTCTGTTGATTTTAGTGGCAATCATGAATGTGCAGCACTTCAATAAACCCAGCCCCAAATGTCTCACAGTGGGAAGCCTGAAAAATCGGAACACACAAGTAGTGAACCCCTGTGAAATGCCTGGTTTGTAGGACTTACTCAGCACCACATTGGCATTTCTGCAGCAAAGTGTCCAGTTCTCCAGGGAGGCATTCAGCTTTCTTAAAAATGAAATTCTCATTTCCCCTCCTTCAGTTCCCTGCCTCATTCCAGGCTTATGCAGTAACTTCTGTAAGAGATGAGGGGACCTTTCTGACAGTGTGAGTAGCCAAGGCCTAGTCTACTCTAGGAAATGAGGTGGGTGTAATTACCTTAGCCAGGGGTGTCAAAAATCCAAATCCTAGCCAGTTTATTTAAACCAACCTAAATCCTCATGTAGACAGTGCTAGGTTGATGGAACAATTCTGCCGTCAATCTAGCTAATGCTATTTGGGGAGGATTACCTACACCAACAGTAGTATCCCTCCTGAAGGTGCGGCTTGTGTCTACACTGAGGCTACGTCAACACTACCTCTTTTTTGCGGAAGAGGCAATGCAAATGAAGCGCTCATTAGCAACTTCTTCTGCTTCATTTGCATAATGCCTTTCAATGCTTTTTGTGCAAGAGGTTTTTGCACAAAAACTAGCAGTGTAGATGGATCCATTTTGTGCAAAAAACCCTTTTGCGCAAGATCCCAATGCCTCAAAAAAGGAGGTATACAGATCTTGCGCAAAAGGTTTTTTTCACGCAAAACTTGTTTTTGCGCAAAAACCTCTTGCGCAAAACGCCTCGGGCAGAGATTATGCAAATGAAGCATGAGAAATTGCTAATGAGCACTTCATTAGCATACTCTCTTCCAGCAAAAGAGGTAGTGTAGACGTAGCCTGAATCTCTACAGTGGCACAGCTATGCCACTATTGTGTTTTAAAAAGAAGTTTTAAGTGTAGAGAAGCCCTAGAGCTGACTTGCCATATCAGCTGAAGTGGTGAGATAATTGATTAAGCACCAATTGGTTAATCAATTAACAACTTGATGCAGCTTGTGGGCTGAGCAGAGTTAAAAGAGAGATAGGAAGGCTGGAAGGAAGGGTCAGAGAAGCTCAGGATCTCACCCTGGGTCTGGAGAGAAAGGTGAAAGTCGCTTGCTTTGGGGAGCAAGCTCTTGGGCAGCACATGGTAAATGACGTTCATGGTGTTGAACTTGCCACAGATGCGTGTGATGACAGGTTGCCACAAGGAAAGCCAGGTCAGGACATTCCCATCCACCTTTACTATGCAACATAGAGTGCAGTATGTGGAGCACTCTCTATACAGCACACTGAATGAGGTAGGGATCTGGGGAAAAATAGCATATGATCATGTGCACACAAAATACTTAAAATGCACACAATGTGACTGAACTCTGGTTGCAATAGTCAACCTTAATTCTGGTATTTCCTAGCTTTTCAGTGCTTGACTTAGTAAAACAAAAGGAAAAAATATGTAGCACTTTAAAGACTAACAAGATAGTTTATTAGGTGATGAGCTTTCGTGGGCCAGACCCACTTCTTCAGATCATATTCTGAAAGAGAATTAGCATGACCATATATAACAAAGAAATACAATGAAGAAAGTGAACACATAAAATAACAAATCAGATTTTAGAACAAAAGGTGGAGTGAAGGAGAGGGAAGGAGGAAATATCTTATTGTAAGTCAATGAGTGGCTAATCTGGAGTTACTAGGACTGTAAATAGGTGGGAAAGCTGTCTTTGTAATGTGTAAGGTAATTAGCATCTTTATTAAGGCCCATTTAAGCATGAATGAAAGTTCTGAAGTTTCTCTCTGTAATCTGGTGTTAAAGTCTCTTTGAAGTAAGATGCATGTTGTCAGGTCTTCAAGGGAATGCCCAGGTAGATTAAAATGTAGACTAACAGGGTTTTTCTTTGTGAAGATGTCGGATGTCTGATTTGTGGGCATTGATTCTTTGGTGAAGTGACTGAGCAGTCTGTGCAATATACATAGCAGAGGGACATTGCTGGCACATGATGGCATAACTCACATTGCTGGACGAACAGGAATATGAGTCCTTGATTGTATAACTGACATGGTTAGGTCCAGTGATGGTGTCACCAGAGTAGATATGTGGACAAAGTTGGCAATGGGGTTTGTTGCAAGGGAAAGTTCCAGGGTTAGTATTGTTGTGGCTTAGTAAACTTAACTTTCTCTTCATACAAATTTTCTTTAATGTGACAGCCTAATTTAAAAAAACCAAAAACTTTCTGCAAAAACAGAAACTCTGTCATGTGAAACCATGTTGACCTCCAACTTGAGTTATCAATTGGGTCTGGACCGTCACAATAATACAAGGCCTCTATCACTTGAATTTAAGGAATGACTACATTTCAAGCTGGGAGTGATTGTCAGATTGACAAGACATATTTCTGCTAGCTCAGTTTGAGCTACCACATCACAAACAGAGAACAGCTGCAACAATGTGAGTGTTGGGACAAGCTAGCTGCCCCAAGTATATTCCCATTGGAGACCCTAGGCACTTCCTGAGGTGGATGGCCTATCCTGCTGCTCTTGCCATGGCACCTAAACTATATTTTTAGTGCACTAGATTGATGAGAGTTTTTCTCTCTCAGCTGGGAGTGGGAATTACACCCCTCGCGCACATCATCAGAGTAATGAGTAACCCTCTGTTGGCCTCTGAGTGGACTGCCAACTAGAGAGGATATGCTAATGGGTTTCATGGTTCTTTGCTGACAGCAGAGGAAAGTAGAGACTAGTACTCCTAGGCATTATGGTCTGTCCTAGGCAGGAATTCAGACTAGATAGTGGTGCCTTCTGGCCTTATCACTGACAAATCTTTTAATTTATGAAAGTTGAGTGAATAGTCAGTTGACTTTAAAAAAAAAACCCAAAACTTTGATTTGATGGTGTTTGATTTTAATAAATAGTCCAGTGAATGTCAACAATGTTTATAAAAACAAGCTAATTAAGTAAATGGAGATTACAGTATTATTAATTTATGCTCTCATAGCCTGCAGAGGCCCCAGTCAGGACCAGGAGCCCATTAAGCAAAGCACTGTATATGCATGATATGTGAATATTCACATAGGAAACACATTTCTATAAGTTATGTTCATTTAGGAAAATATTTTGCATGTAAAATTGCACATTTTACAGTGGAAACTACCCAACTCATTATTTACATGGTGCTGGTAATATGAATGGTGATGAAAACTCGGTGCATTTCATAGAAGGCTTTGCTTTCCTGAGGTCAAGTTTCAATATCAATGGGAAGAAAACTATCCTGAAACGATATGGTTGAATCTCTTTACCTGAATCTGTCGAAAGGCAGTTTAGCCAACCTTGTTACATGTGTAAATAAAGAAGTTAAAATATGTAGGGGAGTGAGCTCATGTTGTGAAGCTCTGATCTGAGCCTTCCCAAAGCTCAAGGATGAAATCAGATAATTTATTCACCTGAAATTTGAAGTGTTACAAATTTAGAACTTGGCTGTGATCAGAGCAAAATTCCTGACATACAGATATAAAGCAAAACTATTTTTTTTCTGAGACCTTGTGTGCAGGTTAATATGGTTCAAAACTATAGCTGAACATAAGAAATAGGAGGTGGGACTCATACTTTAAATGCTTTGTAATTGACTCTTGCCTGATGTACTCTTTAGTAGCTATAGTTGTTTATTATTATAGTTGATTATTATAAATCATAGCATTACAGTCGTTTTTTTGGGAGTGGGGATCTGGCCTTATGCATTTTATAATTAGTTTCTTTAAATAATGGTTTTTAAGTATTACAGTGCGTTAATATTATGTAACAAGAAAAAGTTATACATCATCAGGTTGGAGGGATTGAAAGATTAGTGGTACAGAAATGTTTTTGTATAGAAATGTGAGTAAAGAATTTTGGCTGTGTTGCTCCTGGGATATTAGAGGAAAAAGGTTTGTCTCTTTAGAGAAGATTAAGGTTGTTTAGTTGAGAGATGAAATTAGTGAGAGCAGATATGATAGAAATGGAAAAAAAAGTGGAATAATATTAAAAGGGTAACTAGGTGGGCTTATTTACCCTTTCAATTAAAACAACAAGAAGTTGAGTCTAAGAGTAGCTTGGGTTACATTTTCAAGCTTTTCTCCATAGCCATGGAGAGGGCTAGAGCATACATATTTAAAAAGAAAAGCTGATATTCTCATGTAATTGCATTTATTTCAGGAACTGGGGTTTTCAGAAAAATGCCAAATATTATAAAACTTGCAATCAAATCATGTTCTCTATAAGATCACTTTGAAGCATTTCCTAAAAAGGACCAGATTTTGGATTTGTCTAACCTCCTCTATATGTTTGATCCTTAGCTGGATCCGCTGAGCTGAGGATACTTTGCTCTGAGCTCTCTAGTGCTTTGTTCTGGACTTTATAATATGCACTGCCAGGAAGAAGTGAAAGAGTCTAGTTTATAGAAAGAGATACAGTTTCTGATGATGAGGCCTAGCCATTAATTGTTTTGAAGATTCAGAGTATGGCCTTAGCTTAGACTGGCATTGGAGGCAGACCCAAAGCCAATGGAGGCCCTGGAGCACAGGCTTTATGTGCTCATGATAATCTAAACCACAGAGGACATGTGTCGAGGGGTACGCCCCTGGCAGGGGGTGCACCCCCCTTTGTAAGGTCCCGTTGCCCCAGTCCTGGCCCCTCAATCAGGGCATACACGGTGCTAACAGTTCCAGTATAAAGTCCTGGCCCCTCTATCAGGGCATATACGGTACTAACAGTCACAATCCAAAGTCTAGGCCCCTCTATCAGGCACGTTAACAAGAAGAAGGTGATCAGAGAGGGTGTGCGGCCCCTACTGGATGAAGGAGGTAACCTAGTGACAGATGATGTGGGGAAAGCTGAAGTACTCAATGCTTTCTTTGCCTCTGTATTCACGGACAAGGTCGGCTCCTGGACCTATGCACTAAGTGACGCAAGATGGGATGAAGATGGATAGACCTTGGTGGGTAAAGAACAGGTTAGGAACTATTTAGAAAAGCTAAACGTACACAAATCCATGGGTCCGGACTTAATGCATCCGAGGGTACTGAGGGAGTTGGCAAATGTCATTGAGGAGCCTTTGGCCATTATCTTTGAAAAGTTGTGGAGATCGGGAGAAATCCCGGATGATTGGAAAAAGGCAACTGTAGTGCCCATCTTCAAAAAAGGGAAGAAGGATGATCCAGGGAACTATAGGCCGGTCAGTCTTACCTCGGTTCCTGGAAAAATCATGGAAGGGATCCTTAAGAAATCCATTTTGAGGCACTTGGAAGAGAGGAAAGTGATTAGGAATAGTCATCATGGATTCACAAAGGGCAAGTTGTGCCTGACCAATCTGATTAGCTTCTATGCTGAGGTAACTGGCTCTGTGGACGTGGGAAAGTCAGTGGATGTGATATACCTTGACTTTAGCAAGGCTTTTGATACTGCCTCCCACAATATTCTTGCCAGCAAGTTTAGGGAATGTGGATTGGATAAATGGACGGTAAGATGAATAGAAAGCTGGCTAGAAGGCTGGGCCCAGTGGGTAGTGATCAATGGCTCGATGTCAGGATGGCGGTCGGTTTCTAGCGGAGTGCCCCAAGGTTCGATTCTAGGACCGGTTTTGTTCAATATCTTTATTAATGACCTGGATGAGGGGATGGATTGCACCCTCAGCAAGTTTGCGGATGACACTAAGCTAGGGGGAGAGGTAGATATGCTTGAGGGCAGAGATAGGGTCCAGAGTGACTTAGACAAATTGGAGGATTGGGCCACAAGAAATCTGATGAGGTTCAACAAGGACAAGTGCAGAGTCCTGCACTTGGGACGGAAGAATCCCAAGAATAGTTACAAGCTGGGGACCAACCAGTTAAGTAGTAGTTCTGCAGAAAGGCACCTGGGGGTTACAGTGGATGAGAAGCTGGATATGAGTCAACAGCGTGCCCTTGTAGCCAAGAAGGCTAATGGCATATTAGGTTGCATTAAGAGGAGCATTGGCAGCAGATCCAGAGATGTCATTATTCCCCTTTATTCGGCTTTGGTGAGGCCACATCTGGAGTATTGTGTCCAGTTCTGGGCCCCCCACTACAAAAAGGATGTGACGCATTGGAGAGGGTCCGGCGGAGGGCAACCAAAATGATTAGGGGGCTGGAGCATATGACTTATGAGGAGAGGCTGAGGGAGTTGGGTCTGTTTAGTCTGCAGAAGCGAAGAGTGAGGGGGGATTTAATAGCAGCCTTCAACTTTCTGAAGGGAGGTTCCAAAGAGGATGGAGAGAGGCTGTTCTCAGTAGTGACAGATGGCAGAACAAGGAGCAATGGTCTCAAATTGTGGTGGGAGAGGTCCAGGTTGGATATTAGGAAAAACTATTTCACTAGGAGAGTGGTGAAGCACTGGAATGGGTTACCACATAGTAATGGAGTCTCCATCCGTAGAGGTGTTTAAGTCTTGGCTTGACCAAGCCCTGGCTGGGTTGATTTAGTTGGGATTGGTCCTGCCTAGAGCAGGGGGCTGGACTTGATGACCTTCTGAGGTTTCTTCCAGCTCTATGGTTCTATGATTCTATGATTCATATACGGTACCTGAGGCCTAACCCCGGGAAAAGCCTCTCCCAGCCGGGGTGATTGCCCAGGGTGCGGAAAAGCGTGGTAGGGGGACCCAGGCCCTCCCTCTCCACCGGGTCCCAGCCCAGGGCCCTTTAGGCAGGGACTATTGCTCCTGCCTGCTCGGTGGAGAATCCAGCCGATACACACCGAGGTGTGACAGCAACCCCTTGCCCTGGGCTGCTTCCTACCTTGCCCTGGCCCCGTGTAGTCTGTCCGCCTCGGCGTCGGCCCTTACTGGGGCTGGTGCTGGGGTTGTAGGTGGTCCTGTCCCTCAGGCGGGGTTGGCTGTTGGCTTCACTCCCGGAATCCGATGCTGGCCCTTTCTCTGGCTTCAGCTGCTGCAGGAACAGCGGGGTTGCTGCCTATGCCCTTCTGCCCTCCAGCTGCCTCCACTCCTCCCGGGTTCCCTCTGCCTTTATACTCTGGCTTTGTTGGGAGCAGCCCCAGCAGGGCTGGAGGGGCGGGGCTCTTTCAGCTAGCTGGGCCTGGGCTACTCCCAGCCCTTCAGTGCGGGGCCTGTTCGCCCCATCACAACATGGATAAGTCGATTTTGCATGTGCTGGAGTCTTTGCATGGTTTTTGCATTCAGCATTGCATACAGATTTTTTAATTGCTAATGCTATCTGGTTAGCCAGGCTCAAGGATGAATCAAACAAGACCCCAGGCTTCTCATCATTTTGATCAATGATGCCAGTGTGGGTAGGGAGAATAGTATTTGGTAATTCTTCAAAGCATTTCCTTTGCCATAGACTATCACTTAGTTCTGTCCTAGGTTATGTTTGAGTCAGCTGCTCTGCCTCCATGAGCTAATCTCTTGTGGACAATGTGACACCTAACAAGGGCTAATGGGTGTCTCAGTGGATAATGAGATACATTTGGGTGTCATCAGTTTATTGTTGGTAACAGGGTCATTGACATCTCATGATCTCAATGTGTGGACGTGTAGATATTAAAAAGCAGGGGTGGCAGTATTAACCTTTTTAAGTCCCCACAAATGATGGTGTTTGGGGAAGAGGAGCAGTTACTCATCACTGATCTCTTGGTTCTGCTGGAAAGAAATGGCCAGCTCCAGTGTAAGACTGCCCAAACTATGCCAGCTAAATCATTACAAATAATGGCACTGCTACATTTGAAAACATGTAAAAGGGATTGTGATTGGTTGTACTCAGCCCTGTGAGGACTGCTGCTGGAGGCCCTGTGGTTCTACTATATTCTGCCCCAGGAAAGAGCAGAGATGGGTCCTCCAGGCCTGCCTAGAAAGGCTGTATAGAAACAGCCAATCAGAGACCAGGGTCTCAAATAAAAGGAACTGCAAGGCTTGACCAGGTCAGGTTCTGGCTGGTGCCAAAGGAGCTAAGAATGGTGCTCCTTGCTTGTCACTGGAGCAGAAGGAAGAATGAGTAGATTTGTTCTGGGGGCATTGGCCTTCAGTAGGAAGAAGAGGGTTTGAGAATTTCAGCCTGAGATCAAGGTGAAGAGAAAATCATTTTGTAGGGAAAGGCCCAGGGAATAGCAGCAGCAAACTGGAGGCAGAGGTATGTGGCTGCAGTTTACAAGGTTCCTGCATTGGGACCCAGAGTAAAGGGTGGGTTCTACCACTGGCTAGCACTGCAACAAGGGGACACATTCCTTTAGAGGCCTGAGCAAAGGGCTAGATGTAAAGGAGCCCAGGAGGGGCTGAAGAGAGGAGTCACCCACAGGAAGGAGTGGCTTAGTCTACCTTGAGACTGGGATTGGAATACATTGGTTTTGTACTTGTTTTGAATTTGGATAGGGTTTGTTCTTTTGATAACATGACATTGCAATAGGGATGAGTCCCTGAAGACCTGCTTAGCAAGGTGGCAACCTACCATGGGTGTTAGCAGTAGGGAACAAAGGATTGCAGCACCACACCCAGCTGCTGGGGACTCTCAGGAGCTGTGCCCTGACACAGGGATATAAATGTATGTCTTATGGAATAAATCAACCTCGGATTGTCAATGGCTAGGAAAAAAACTTCCGTGGGGGCAAGTAATTCCACAACTGTCCACTGTTGCATCTCCCTGTGTAGCATCTCACTTCGGACACTGCACTAAATAGACCATTAGTCTGAAAAAGTACGGCAAATCCTGTGTTCCGCAGAAAATTGTCTCATGAGCCCAGACAAAAAAAATTCATTCATCCATTTTTCAGTATGTCTGCACCTAAAAAGTCATGTCTGTGTCTAATGTCTCTATAAATACTAGTAAATCTGTCATATACAATATGTTTTGTTCTTGTTGCATCAGGTCAAATAAGTCACGAAGATGGGGACTATGTAGAATATTTTTAGAAAGACTCATCAGACATGTCATTTGGTTGCTACAGGACTTCAGTGATTATTCATCTGTTTATAGACTTAAAGAAAACTGGGTAGTTGTTATTCCCTCTGTATGAGAAAAGGGAAATTAATCACAGCTGGTGCTGCTTGAGACTGTCTGACTAATTGCCAGACTTTGGTCTGTGACCAGGAAATCTGATCATCCTAAAATAAATGCCTAGTAACAATACACTTTGCTGTGACTTCTACTCTAAAAAGTGCAGGAAGTCTCACACAACATGGTGCTTTTTAAAAAGTGTCTTGGGATACCCACACAGTGCTATAATTTAGCAATCTGTGTAATATTGTACAGTATTTCCTATAAAGACACCACTGGGAAATAGTTCTTTGTGAATTGTCATTAATGGCTCTCTGTCTGATCTGAGAACAAAGTGTGAGAACCCCTTCTCTGAAAAAATTTAGTGACATAATAAAAACATCCAACATACACAAAGACGAAAAAGCGTGCCTGAAAAAGAAGCAAAGGGGAATGTTGGCAGCAGTCATTTTAGTTAAAATATCAAACTACCAAAAGAAATATCCTGTTGCAGTTGAACACATTGCAACATGAACTTTTAAAATGAAATTGAGGGCATCACTTGACACCTGGAAGTAGCTTAATTTATCTGCTTTTCACACTGGCATCAAACTAACAAAAATAACCTTGATACTTTTCACTGAGATTAAGGTTATGTCTACACTACAGTGTTTTTTCGGGATACCAGAGGGAACTTGTCTGCTATTCCAAAAATTTTTCAGAAGAGCAGACATGCTTTTTCGGCATCTCTGTAAACCTTGCTTTATGAGGAAGAAGGGATGTTCTGAAAAAGGATTTTCCAACATTTGGCCCAGTGTAGATGGGCCAAATGTCGGAAATGCATCTTCTGAAAAAAGACGCGGGAAAAAGCTTTTTCTGGAAGAACAGTGTAGTGTAGACATAGCCTAAATTGTAGATCAAGTGAGTTGGTGGGTGAACTCCGCTTACTGTGCTACTGCTGCTCCTGTTTTTGGGTTCTGCTTGTATCACAAGACTGAGCACAAGGCCTAGTATGACTGTGTCAGGGCTGTTCCCCACTCTGTCACTCTGAGTGCAGAAGGTGGGGACCTGAAAGAGACCTTAAAATATCTTGCCTCTACAAGTTCTGCTACAAAAACTCCCAAGAATCACAGATTCACTGACCCTGGGAGAGAGGCTGCGACTATCAAGTGAATTAAAACCTTGAAAACTGGGAAGAAACACTCTCGGCAGCTGGAACAAGAGACGCTGGACCAGCTGCCCATGCTGCTACTAGCCCCGGGCCGAGCCAAGCCGCAACACCGGCTACGCCTAGATGCGGTCCTTGCACCAGCCACTGCTGATCCCGACGCCACTGCTGATCTACAGGTGGGACCGCTACTGGCCGGAAGGATGGGGTAGGAAGCAGCCCAGGGCGGGGAGCAGGCAAAGCCCCCGGTGGGCTCAGTGCGTTTCGGGGAGAACTCCCCGCTGAGCCAGTGGTGGGAACCACCCACCACTGATAGGGCCCTGGGTTGGGGCCCGGTGGAGAGGGAAGGCCCGGGCCCCCCTACCCCCCTTCCTCCGAGATCCCGGACGGAGAGGGGATCTCATAAAGGACTAGGCTGCTGGGCCTACATTTGATGGACTAGGCCGCTGGGCCTACCTTTGGAAGGGCTAGGCTTCTGGGCCTGCATTTGATGGACTAGGCTGCTGGGCCTGCATTTGGAAGGGCTAGGCCTCTGGGCCTGCATTTAAAAGGACCAGGCCTCAGAGCTGAAAGGTGCGGGGCTAGCGACCCTGCCACAGGCCCACTGCATCAATCGGAAGGGGTACTTTTCGATGGTGCTTCAAGCCCTCATGGACCTATGTGGCCGCTTCATGGACATCTATGTGGGGTGGTTGGGCAGGGCACATGACACCCGCATCTTCCGAAACTCCAGCCTGTTTTGCAGGATGGAGGTGGGCACTTTCTTCCCCCAGCGGGAATTGACGGTTGGGGATGTCCACATGCCACTGTGCATCGTGGGGAATGAGACCTACCCCCTCATGCCATGGCTGATGCGGCCGTACACTGGAAGCATGGACCCCAGCCAGGAAACATTCAACCAGCACGTAAACCGGGTCCGCAACCAGGTGGAGTGTGCCTTCAGATGGCTGAAGGCGAGATTCCGTTGTCTGCTCACCCGTCTCAACATGGGCGAGCAGAACATCGTGGAGGTTGTCGCACCATATTGTGTGCTGCATAACATAGTGGAGTGGAAGGGGGAAGCCTTCCTCCTGCAGTGGATGGCAGGTGAGGGCCAGGCATTTGAGCAGCCCCGCACAGCTGCCATCTGGCAGACGCACCACATCTCCCTCCCATTCCCAACCCTTCCCTCCCCCCGTTCCCTCTCCTCCCAATAAACACAACTGTTTTTGGTTACCAAACAATAATCTGTATTATTTACATAGGGACAAAGGGCGGGCAGTGGGAAGGGGCTCTGAACTGGGAGGGAGAGGAGGAAGAGGCTCTCAACAGGGAGGGGAAGCTATTGCTGGGAGGGGCAGCTCCTGCCAGTGCCTTCATGGGTGCGGAAGCTTCGGCTGGGTTGGGTCAGGCATCATGGGGAGGTGGGCAGGATGGGGTGCAGCAGGAAGGGGCATGGCAACGGCGGCTGGAGGGGCGGCAGGAGGGGGCATGGGTATGGCAGGGAGGGCAGCAGGGTGGGGCAAGGCCACGCCATAGTGCACAGCATGGCTGATGTGCGACATGAGGGTGGAGATGGTGTTGCACATGCGGTCGCAGTGCTGGAGGAACTCTCCCCACGCCTGCTGCCGCCACTCCATGTCAGCCCGCAGCTTGCTGCTGACCACATCGTCCATCCGCTCCATGGCCTGGACGTGACACCAGAGGAGCTGGTCGTGCTGCCTGGCCCACTGGACTGGTGCCTGGGTCGTCAGTGCCGCCACTTGAGGGCCCCTCGCTCCCGGCTGGTCCCGCTGCAGAGAACACAGAAAACGGCGAGGTGGTCAGTCAGCCCTGCCCACATTGTCTCTGAGCCCCGTGCCCTCCTCCCTGAGCCTCATGTTACACCACACCACAACTGTGGTTTGAGCCCAATCAGTCCCCTGTGTGTGTGTTCACACAGACTAGCTCAAAATCCTGAGGGAGTGAAGTGATCCTCCATGGATTGTAACCCTTGGAGACATCACTGTGAATGAAGACCCCTTGTCTGTGTCCTAGCCACTTGGCATGCTGTGTCTGTCTGCGTAGCACTGTGCACACTCCCTCTCAAAGGTAGAGCACATGGCTTCTACTCTTGTCACTGTCCGTGAGCACACATTGCACATCCCCACATTGCATGGGAGCAAGTGTGGCAGACGAGGTCTGGGTTCTCGGACTACTGTCAATTGATTTCCTTGGAGATGCAGCCGGGCTACTGGGGAGTGTTCTGTCCCTGAAGCAAGAGTCAGTGGCCCGCTTTCCCGCTCCCCATCCCTGGCATGGCTGTGTACTGTCTGTGTGCAGGACCCTTCAGGATGTGTGGGGTGTGGCCTGTACCCTTGGGGCTTAGCTGCTTCCAGCCGTCATCCCCCTTCCCTCCCCCGGGCAGGACGTGTGTGAGCAGCAGGGTCCCAGGCGTGCCCTGGAGTTGCCTGCCGCATCCACCTGCCACATAGTCAGGTTGCACGAGGCTGCATGTGCTGCGTACTGCTGCACGGCGTGCAGCTCAAACTGCCTGACTGATGCTCCTCCCCCCCACAAGCATCCACCTCCCCAGCCCTTACGAGTGAGAAGTGCAACACTCACCGGAGGATCCATCGCCGGCCTTGGATGAGGCCCGGGAGACGTCCTGGCTGCTGGTCACTGGCTTGAGGTGGAGGATGATGGGGCGGTCCTCTCCATTATCCTCGGGGCCGGTGATCATGTTGCCCTCCTCCTCCAAGTCAGGTGGCCTGACCACCGGGGTGCGCAGTCCGGTGTCGACCACCGGCAAGGGCCCTTAGACTGCTGTCTCCCCCAGGATGGTGTGCAGCCAGTCATAGTGGGGGCAGGTATTGGCTCCTGCCCCCTCTCCCTCAGTGGCCCTGATGTAGCCCAGGTGCAGCTCCTTGACCTTGGCCCGGACCGGTTCTAGGGTCCAGGCCAGATGTCCCTGGTCTGCCAGAGCCTGGGCCATGCAGCCGAAGATGTCCGTGTTGCAGCAATGGGACTGGGGGTTGTGGAGGGCTTCCTCTTGCCCCCACAGGTCCAGGAGGGTCTTGACCTCTGTCCACGACCAGCATGGGGCTCTGCGCTTGCTGCCCCTCCGTGGCTGCTGAGAGCCTTGGGGTGGCTGCTGGGATGGGAGTGCAGGTTCACAGGGAGGCTCTGGGGCAGACATCTCCCTGGGGCACCTGGGTGCAGCAGGCAGAGCCGCGTGGTGGAGCTGCTGTGTGTGCTGCTGCTGCCACGTGGCATCTGTAGGCTGCGTGTGCCTTTAAGGGAGGGGTCTGACAAGCAGTAAGTAGCGAGCTTGAGTGTGGGTATGGAGCATCCAAGAGCTCTTGCGCAAGAAGGCTTCTTCCTTGTACAGAGTGTCAGAGCTCTTGCACAAGAAGCCCTCTGTTCCGACACTGTACTGTAAATTTACTTGCGCAAGAACGTGCGTGCAGTGCAGATGCTCTGCAAGTTTTTGCACAAGAACAGCTGTTCTTACGAAAGAAGCCTGTAGTGTAGACGTAGCCCTAGAGTAGAGACAGTTGGCATTACAGAAAGGATCATGGAAAGTACATTATAGCCACCTATGTGAGAGATGACAGACATGGTAACGTCCTGCCATACCTTTGCAAGACTTTGGCATGGATGCTGCATGGCTAGGTGAGCGAGAGATAGGATGTTCGGAAGCTGCTTGACAGATGTTGCTTAATATTAGGAAGCCTTCTACTAGGTTGAATTATTTGCACAAGTGGAAGCAATTTACACTTTGGATCCTAGTTTGGAGAACTAAGCTAGCGCAGGCCTGCCTTCAAGACCTTTTGGAATACTTGTTATACCTTCAGTCTTCTGATCTCTCATTCAGTTCATTGAGAGTTCACTTAGCAATGTTTTGGGCATTTCATCTGTCCATCTAAGGGAAGTCAGTCTTATCTCACTGCCATGGAGCTAGAAAAAGCTTTCTAAGAGGAGTCATTCATCTACCCCCACCTATAAAAGAGCCAGTTCCTTTATGGGAACTTAATCTTATCTAGCTGCCCTTGTGGGACCCCAACTCTAGCCTCTGGCAACCTGTTTTTACCAAGCACTATGTCTAGGTCAGATGCAAACTTTGGGAAGGCAAACTTGTAGTCATTCCTTAAGTTGGCTCCAAGCCCTACCTCCTATGAGTTGTGACTCACCTGAGTGGAATATACATCTTCAACTACTTGAGAGATAAGATGATCATTTACCTGCTCTCTAACTATTGTTCTTTGGTACAGACATGTATTTCATAACCCTCCCTCCATCCCCTCTACATCAGGGTCCTTACCCTTGCCTTTTGGTGCAAAGGAACTGAGGAAGGTTGGGGTGGCATTGCCCTTAAATAGCTAGGGAAGAGTGCCCCCACGGAAACTGGTATGCAACGTTCTTTGGCTTTGGTGCATTGGGGCAGCGCGTGCACCAAACTGCTGCACCAACATCTCAAAGAACAGTAATTACAGTACAGGTAAGTAACACTGGAGGGGAGTGTACTCTACTGGTCACAAACTCTTCAGCCTCATTCCTTCCAGCCAACCTATCCCTGTTCCAGTCCTGGTTCATTGTCTCGGTCCCATTCTCCTTGCCTACAGAGTTCAATTTCCTCTATTCCTGCCAGTTCCCAGTCGCACTCTGCCAGATTCCCAGGAATAGCTTCTTCTTGCCATGTGCCTTGTCCCAATCTACTCCTCACCTTCTCCTCTGTGTTCAAGTCACCACAGCTTCCTCTTCTAGGCTGCCTCGGTACCAGCAGGGGAGTTGCTGAGATCAAGAGAAAGGCTGGTTCTCTGCTCTCAGTTCTAGTGTCCTACCTTGATCTGGCCCAGAGCAGCAATTCCAGGAAGAGTTCTTCTGAGCCCCTCTAGACTTGAGGTGGAGCATGTTCCATTGTTTGTGAGGATGCTCCGAGCACAGTTCAATCATGCATAGGAGCTGCAAAACTCTTGAGCATGATCAGTGCACATGGAATCTTTGGAGGTTTTAGCTGCTAAATTCCAAGTCTTTACTAAGTATATACAAACTGTTATTTTTCCCCCAAAGGATAATAACTTGGACAAATGTTAACTTGGGAGGATTATCATGGGAACAGCAGAAGACATTCCCTAATGCAAAGGTCACTCCCTATTAAATTTCAAGTTCTTGCTCCAACACATGGCGGTATAGATCTTTTCAAAGAGATAGCTGCTAGATTTTTTTAAATGTTACAATACAATGTATTTGCCCCTACCTCACTCTCAGACTCTGTTGAAACATTTTGACTGAAGTTTTCCAAAAACATCAGCACAAACCAGCCCAGCTTAGAAATTTAAAAAAATATACAAATGATAGTCCGGTGTAAAAGGGTTTAGGGAATTTGAGAGAGACAGACAGTGCACTTAGAATTGAAATTGGGGAATTAATTCATTAGTCTAGTTTAGTTTTGCTGGGTTCTTTGTTTCTCTGCCGTCTCTACTATCTCAAATAGGCTAACAAGTTTAAGAATTAATACTGTTGTTCCTTTTTATGACTTCTGGAGGCTAAAAATATTAATAGCAGTGGGCAGTGAATGTAAAGGTGCAAATAAACAAACCTCCACCTAAGGCTTTTTAAGTTAAAAGAACTATGCTGGAGTTAATGGCATATTTTTGCTAAATATCTGAATGCTGCAAAGTAATTATTAGCAAATTCCACTCTAGGGGTGTGTCTAGACTGCATCCCTCTGTCAACAGAGGGATGCAGATTAGGCACATCTAAATTGCTAATGAGGCAGGGATTTAAATAGCCCGTGCTTCATTAGCATAAACATGGCCACCGCTTTTTTTTGACACGGAGCTTTGTCGACAAAAAGTGGCAGTCTAGACGCGGATCTGTTGAAAATAAACCCTTTTTCGACACATCCTGTATTCCTCAAAAAATGAGGTTTATTTTTGACAGATCCACGTCTAGACTGCCGCTTTTTGTCAACAAAGCTCCGTGTTGAAAAACAGCGGTGGCCATGTTTATGCTAATGAAGCACGGGATATTTAAATCCCTGCTTCATTAGCAATTTCGTTGTGCCTAATCTGCATCCCTCTGTCAACAGAGGAATGCAGTCTAGACATAGCCATGGAGAGGGGGAGGGAGGTAGGAGCCCTGCACCAAGGGATCAGTGGTTAAAATGTGGATCCTTTTTGTTTATTTATAAAGCTTTTTCAAAATACATTTTCTCTGCTTTGTGTTGGTATGCCTATTTATACATAGCTACAGAAGGGTACCAAAAGAAGAGAGTGAGTTGGCAAACCTGAGGTGGCAGGGAGAGGGAATGGTGGCACAAAGTGATCCACGCATCTGTGGTTGCAGTGGTGAAGCTTCAAGCATTTCCCTTCTAGTGCAGGTTAATGAGAGGATTGGGGGAAGAAAGAGCTTGTCATGACCAACAGAGAGACAGAATGCATTTGCTTGAAATAGGGGAAGGCACTGGATGAAACACGTGCAAAAGAGTGGGACTAGGAGAGAAACCAGAAAAAGTTGAGGAGACATGAGTGAGGAGGACAGGCAGAGAAGCATGGAAGTGAGAGAAAGGTTGAAGCATTGGTGGAAGAAAAATTGTGGGGAACAGGGAAACACGAGAGGGAAGGAGATATTCTGTGGTTAAGAACAGTTTTTCTGAAACAAATTCTCCTCTCTCCCTGACCCTGTTCTCTTACTCCTGCCCTCCACTGATTCCCAGTTGGTTTCCTTGTCCAGCTAGTCCCAACCCACCCTCTGCTCCCAGTCCCCCAACCCTACTTGTTGCTCTTTTTGGTTTGTATCAAGAGACTGGAGTGAATGTTTCTGCTCTAAGAAAGCAAGTTAATTCCAAATAGCTTTAGTTCATGTTACTTGGGATAAAGTTGGTAATATATGGGATCAAATTATGTAAGAGTTTAGGCTGAAATTAATTCTACCATATGCCAGAATAGTGTCACAACTTCAAACTCCCAAAACATATGGAGCATATGTACGATGCTTCTTGGAAACCATCCAATGGCAAAATAGCTTTAAAAATCTCAGCCTTAAATCTAGCTCTTTCTGTCATAATTTCCCAGTGCATGAAACTAGGACATGAATGCACCTGTTTCACACAGAAAGATTATGATAGTTAATGTTTCTGGACTCCTGTATATTTACTAAAATTCACCAGAACACACATGCATCTCCCTTAGTGGCTGCAATTTTGCAGCCTGGAACCCTGGCTTGTGGAGCCATCTGACCTTTTTAAACATATCTAAATGTTATTGACTGTTCATAGATCCATCTGAAGCAGCTGGGCTCTGTTCTTCCACAGTAGGAAATGTGGCCTGGGCTTTCCTACCAGCTCATAGAGAAAGTGGACTGGAAACCCCCCTGACAATGGGCAAGATCTACTGAACTATCCCTCTTCCCCAATAACAGGGATATGGGCTAATGAGTTTCGACTTGGTTCTAGGATTCAATGTGAGCTCTATGGACTATTGTTTATTGGACTACTGGTTTATCCCAGAAGGGGTGGGAAGATGTGTGACTGGGCAGGATGACTCGGTCACTAGAAGCAGGCCACTGCAGGTCCAGAGTGTCCATCCAAGGGGACCACAAAAGAAGAGGCGCTTACTATGCTATAGCTCACCAGAGCAGAGCTTGCTAGCCAGTGAGTCACACTCCTGCAAGGGTTTGTATATTGTTGTTCTCAAATTATATTTTACTCTATTTTAAAAATGAATTGACATATTAAAAGTGGTGTCGCATCCTCTGAAGGCATACCTGTAAATTGTAAACTTGCAGTAGAGTATGCAACCAAACATTTTACAAAGAAGTGCTGATAATATGATTCATATGCTTCAAGGAACACCTTTTTATTCTAACACCAAAATCTTTAAAACTCATAATTGTAAAACATCTCTGATTGTATAATTAGGAAAAACTTGTTGACAGTGGGTGGACTGACTCACTGAGGTTCACTCTTATTAACGCTAAGAAATACAAGTCAACAAGTTTAATCCTGGTCTTGATCCAAAAATGTAGAGCAAGCCAGCAAGTCATCTGATTTCCTTCTCCTCCAAAAATGCCTCCAGCTTCCTCTTTAATTGATTTACACAGGGTGCTTCTATATGACTACCATCAGCACTTTATGCCATTAAAACATAAATAGATTTTGCTTGAATTACCGATATGCTGATCTCCTTTAACTCACCATGACTTTCAGCTATCATGCTTACTATCTTGAGCAGTATGTTGGCCTAGTGCTGCATTTTCAGATCTGATGCAATCCTGTGATCTCCCTTTTGGCCTCTTTTTCCCACTAAATGATACATTCCAAGCCAAATCTTTTTAGCCTCCTTATTATTCATAATCTCCTAAACCCAAAATCAGTGAGGTTACTTCCACTGTTTGTTGTACATCTATGCAATGTCTTAATAAATGGATTAAAACTGAGTGAAGTGTTTTGTTGTGTCACAATGACTATGCCTGGAGTTAATGAAGACTACTTTTCATGGTGAATACAGTAGCGTCCCACTAATTACTTGTTGTTGTGAATACATTTGATGGTAGCCATACCTGTGTTTAACAGGCTGAAAATCCAAATGATGTACTGGTATTCGGTCTTCCATAAAAGATGTGGACCTCCATTGTCAAATTATACCTGTAACTGCACTTTCATTTATTCTCCAAAAGGGGTCAGTTTTGACCAAACTTGTTTATTTCCATTAGAGTGATAAGTGTCTGGTTTTCAACTGGAACACCTGGTTGAAAAGGGATCCTGGTGGCTCTGATCAGCATGGCTGACTGGGCTGGTGGCTGTCCAGTTGGCAGTGCCATGCAGCAGTGTTTTCAGGCTCCCTGCTATCCTCCATGCTGTGTGGCTTCCAGAAAGCAGCCAGAATGTTCTCCCTCTAGTTCCTATGTGTAGGGGCTGGCATAGGGCTCACTGTACCATTGCTGTCAGTGGGGTTACGATGCCGGCACACCTTCTGCACTAACTGATAGGTGGGTTGGTGTGTTGAGGAATGTTCACTGCATGTTCGAAACAGAGATTGCTGAGCACCCCCAGGGTGCTTTTTGCCTCAACACTGAATGCTGATTTAGAGCACAGGCATGTTGCAGCACTTTCGTGGCACTCATTTACAGATAGCCAGTATCATCTTCAGTGGGTTTGGATCAGTGGTTTTGAAAGTTTTTGAGCTGAGACCCCTTTTGAGAGATGATTTTTTGGTTGCACCTCCCCCACCAAAAGAAGCTTAGACGTGTACAAGGCTGAGGTGACTCAGACTGTGGAGATGGTGCTCCCTTCCCAAGCCCTGCTGCATGGGGCTGGTGTTGCCACAGCACCGCTCCCTGCCCCCTCCCCCATATGAAAACTGCTGGTCTTGATACAGTGGCTTAAAGTTTTGTCTCTTCCCCTCTGGACAAAGAACATGAGACTGGTTGTTATAGCCACCTGAAATACACATATTTCAATGTAAAATTTTGACTGACCTCTACACTGATTTATACTAATGCATCGCTACTGAGTTCAGTTGGGTTACACAGGAAATAACTCACTTGGGACTCATTGGGATACAGATGTATTTGGATAAGTGGGATGTAAGTCAGTACACAATTTAGCTTCTTAGCATTAGGTTCTTCTCCAGTGAATCCTAGAATGAGGCAGAGTGGTATTGCCCCCTTCAAGAAATTGCATTTATTGGGTACAGGAGCCATCACTGTGGGACTCTACTCTGGCAGTTATGATGTCTTCCTTTCAAGAAGGATTTTGATTAAATTGGAACAGATTCAGCAAAGAACCATGAGAAAGATGCAAGGGCGAGAAACGATGGCTTACAGTGACAGATTCAAGGAGCTTAATCAATTTAATTTAGCAAATAGAAGGTTAAGGGGTGATTTGATCAGTCTACGAGTAGCTGTGTGGGGAACAAATATTTGATAGTGGACTCTTCAAGCAAGAAAACAATGGTCGAATTAGAGCCAATGGGTGGAAGTTGAAGCTAAACAAATTCAGACAGGAAACAAAGTGCATATTTTTAACAGGGAAGGTTAAAAAATTATTGTAACAATTTACCAAGCGTTTTTTTTAAATTGATTCTGCTTTCTCGTAATTTTTAAATCAAGGTTGTATCTTTTTAAAAAAGAGAGATGCTCTAATTCCAACAGGCATTAATTCAGAGCAGTCATTTGAAGATGATATTTATGCTAGAATCAGGACACTGTAGTCATCTAGTCTTTCTGTTTTTTTCATCTTCTAATCTAGGAATACAGTAGTATTGAGAAGTTCGTATAATACCTTCGTAATCTACTTTATGATTGTCTTTGTCATTTGCTGTGTTTCCTGTTTATTGTCTCTTCTACAATCATCACCCACATCTTCAGTACTGCACAAATGCTAGCACTCCTATGAGTTCCTGTCCCCTTCAGATGCACTGAAATTCCCAACTGTTCCCCACAAAAGGTTGTCTTTCTAGAGGTCAGCAGTTTTTTTCCATCATAGCCTCTATTTTCACTTTGATCTGATAAACCTCTCTAGATTGATGTCATTGCTCACCAGCAATCTTCAGTCACAACCTTCTATCCACATTATTGTAGTGCGCTTTTGTTCCCTGTTGGTGGTTGCACATATTGAATTATAAAGCTATCACATACCATATACAAATGCATACCATCAGCTGTATTTCCTCTGTCTAATGGAATAGTTTATGTCTTGTTAATTGAAACTTCCAATTACCTGCACTTTAGCCCCCATATAGCTTTTTCATTGTCAGTGCAGTATAATTCTTTCTGATCAGCTGGCCCAAGACCTACTGTTTGAGTTTTTTAACTCTGGTAATGTTCCTAGCAGTAATTCATGGTGACTTCATGCTGGTCATTGTTTTCTTATATTCTTTTCATTGTAAAGTGAGTCAATTCCTTCTTCAGGATTATATTTAGGCTGTTTCCTTTACATGTCTGCTGATGTCTTCTTATTAATCAACACACTATACTTACTTTATTCGAATTCTAAGATTCTGATTTTCCAGCTGCCCGGTCATCCTCCTATCATTTGTAGGCAAAAGGATATTACATATTCTAGATGCAATTTGCAGGCTGGATTTCTTAGCTATTAGTTTGATATTCAAGAAGTACCACCACTGGTGTTGGGCTATCAGATACCACACTGAATTATCATCTGCAGAAACCAATCTTTTTACAGTCATTCATTGAAGGGGTGTGCTAGTTTTACAAATATAAATTCAGTTCAATTAACAGTGGAAATTGCAGTGGCTTTGGGAAGGAGTTCTCAAGAATAGTGTATGACTGACAAAGTTGGCCTGTGTTGGAAACAGCAGGGATGGAACCAGCCTAAGCAGAAATCATTATGGAACATATTATGAAAGCTTATTTTTAAATGATTAGCTAAAGTCTCCCTGTCTTGATGAAGCACATTGGATGCCATAGAACACTAATTCTAGACAACAAATAACTGGGAAGTGTGTGTGTGTGTGTGTATATATATATATATATATATATATATATATATACACACACACAGTCCATTACATGCACATGGCATGCTCTTCTGGAATAGGGTATTTCTATACACATAATCAGTTTAGTCGTTACAATCCTTTAAATGATGTGAAAGAATTATATGATTTTGGCATAACTAATAGACTCAGATCAAAACCCTGCATCCACCTACTCTGAATTGTAGAAATTTTTTTATCTGGATTCAAACTTTCTGCTTAACTTCATGTACATTAATAATGGGTTTTGAATGCTTCAGTGGAGCAAACTTGTTCACTATTGGAGGGAAGCATTATGATTGTTTTTACTTTCTCTATTTACTTTTTAAAAAATAGTCTTTCTAGCTGTGCAGGTAAACCTATGTTAACAAGTCATATAAAATTAATAATGTCCAAATTTTTCTCACTCCTGTTCGTTCAACCATCCTAGTTCTAATCCAGTGACTAATGAGAGGCTGACTGGCGGAACACAGGGTATTTGTGTGCAGCTTTCTGAGTCTATGGTGAGCAATTATGGAATATCCCTGGTTCCTGATCTATCATTAGGAATTGCAGATTGGGTTGTAGTCCCCAGGACTGAAGAGAATTCCTGGAATGGCCACATCCAAACAATGATATTTGAAAGGAATTGCATTACAACATCATTAGCAACTGTCCAACACTGTCATTTTTAGGAGACTGCTTGAGAAGTCAATGCTTGTGACGACTAAAACAATGGAGTAGAATGATCTGGAAATATGCTGAGAAATCAAGCTGTGATTTCATTAGATAAAAAGAACTTAATCTGGTCACTAAGGGGAGGAGATTCATTCTCTCCCATCTACCAGAGAGGAAAAAAGTTTATGCTGTAATAAATAGTGATGTTAACTAACACTCTTTCCACCAACTGAATATTAAATGAATTGGTGAGCATGGTTCTCTGAGGCCTTGTGCAGATGGAGGAATGGCTTTTTGTATGAGACATAACATTCAAGTTTACACAAGTTCTAGTAATTAAAAATCAGATGGTATTTTCCTAAATGTTTACTCTTGTGTCTTGGCCAGATTCCAGTATGGATAGTTACAGCCCACCTACTTTAATTCTACTTGCTGACACTGATATAATGTCTGCCATGATTGCAGGTGAGTAGTCAGTGAAAGGTTCTAGATTGGTGGACAGCATCTTTTAATTCTATAAAGCATCATGAGATTTACAAGAGATGTTCTATAAATCCATTAATAATGATAACATAGTGATCTCAGAAACTAACCTCGATTTTCATTCCATGATATGTGTGCTTGAGATCCCTGCTGGCAGGCCAACTTGTTTAACCAGTCTGCAAATGCACGGGATGAGAATTAACAACTTGAGGTTCGCGGATGATATAATTATCATCGAGGAAGATGAAGAGAAGCTAGCAGAACGGTGCAGGTGCTAAATGAGGAAGGGAAGCGGTATGGACTGATTATGAATATCGATAAAACGAAAACAATGGTATTTGGAAATAAGGAAATAGGAAGGAAGATCAGTATAGATGGGATCGAACTAGAGAACATAGAGAAGTTCACGTATTTGGGGAGCAACATGACGTATGATCTAGACTGTAAGAAGGAAATAGCGACTAGAATAGCGAAAGCAAGAGCGAGTTTGAAGGCAATGGATAAGATCTGGAAAAGTAAAGTGATTAGCTTAGGAAAGAAGCTGAGCATCTTGAAAACGTGTGTATTTAGCAGCGTGTTGTACGGATGTGAGACATGGATGATAACAAAAGATTCGAAGAGAAGGGTATTGGCATTCGAGAGAGTTGTTATAGAAATATCCTGAGAATAGGATGGATGAAGAAGGTCATCAATGAGGAATTATATAAGAAGATACAACCAAAAGAGAACCTACTGCAGAAGGTTATACAATGGAAGTTACAGCTATTCGGACATATCTGCAGAATGCATGACGAGCGAAAAGTTAAGTCCCTGGTATTCGGCATAATGGATGGTTCGAATAGGAGAGGCAGATCCTCGCAGAGAATGGGTAGATGATATAGTAGATTGGTGCGGAGCTTGCCTACAGAAACTAAGCCACTCTGCATTGGCCAGGGAAAGATGGAAGGAAATAGTGAGGGGGGCATTGGACACCAACGGGCATTGAGCTCGTGGTTGTTGATGATGATGATGAAATGGAAACACAGATGTCTTTCTCACTTTTTCTCTTTTTGTTAACAGATTTTTCATCTGGTGCGAGAATACTTCATAGATAAACTAGGAGATTTATCCGGCATTGCTTGTGTCCTTAATTCAATTCATTTTTGTGTTTTGGAAAATAGAATGAAAATGTACATGCTACATTTAAGTCATTGCTCTGTGGTGGGGCTAGGGATGAAGGCTTCAGTGTGCAGGCTGGCCCGGGGAGAGAGGACTACCCCAGCCCTCTCACTGCAGTAGCTTGGGGCTAGGTGAGAAGTGCCTCTCCATGGCTGCTGTAGCTCCAGTGGGTACATTTGGGGGAGGGATGCATGTCCCGCAGCTGGGGGTAGATCCAGGTTCGTCTGCCCCCTGCACTCCTAAGGCAGACCCAGATATGCAGCAAACTATGCACTTTCCCCTTGCTGCTTGACAAAGAAGAACAGCTAGCAATGTCCCTGTATGAATGGGGGGAGGGAGCTTCTGTCCCCCCATATTCTCCCTATAGGGTACCTGAGGGTGAGAGGTAGTCCGGGGGTGGAGAGTGCCCCCAGCCAGCCCCTTTCATTTGCCTGATGGTGTTATCTCTTTTTCCGTTTTATGAGAAGCAATCCCATTCCAGGCACATCCCATTTTCCTGGCACAACCAAATTCTTATCTTACTTTCAGTTATGATAAGAGGAAGGTATATACCAGATTTGGTGCTCTTACCAGTTAGGAGGCGATCTTGAACAAACAGATGGACAGACAGAAGATGAACCCACAGACAGTCTCTCTCAAATACATAGTAGACATTCTGCACAAATATTGACTTCCAGCTTTCTAAAGTTTTTTCTTTTTTCATATCCAGATTCTTTGCCTACACTCTTAAGGTGATGAGGCACTGGATAAAATTGACTGCACACATACTCTGCCTATCCAAAAAAAAAAAAAAAAGGAAAAAATACTGTGGAGGATGTTATCTTTGAACTCTCCTTTCAGGTATTTTGGGCATCAACTATTGCTCAGTCACCTGAACTAAATTCATGTACGCCTGAGTCCTGTATAGAATTTATTTTCTGTAAAATATTTGCTCTTACTGTCTGTGTAAGACAAGCATGTGTCTGTTACAGCTACTAATGTTCAAGACAAACACAATGATGGGGGACTGGATAGAGCATTAAGATTTCATTTCTGTAGTTACCAGATACTGACTAAAAAAAAATCATTGCCACTTTGTGAGATGGGTGTTCAATGATGAATTGTTGATTTCAGATGAGTTGTTAGTGAAAGTGTCCACAGTACCAAGAGAGCTGTTCTAATTAATACCAGGGCTGCTGATGGTGGTGGGGCACAAAGAGGACACCTGCCCAGTGATTTAGAAGAGCCCAGCTCCTGGCCTCCACTAGTACCACAGCAGTGGCTGGAGCTTTGGGCTTTAAATAACCACTGGATCCTCCCGGCAGCATGCATTCTGCAGCCTTGGTGATGCTGAAGGTCTGGCTGGGGGAGGCTAGTTCCTAACCCCTCCTGAGGGCCCAGAGCTGGCTCCCCGCGGGGCCTGGCAGTCTTTTGTCAGCCCCGATTAACACTAATTGGCATGTCTGTTGGTAGCCTCAGCAGAAAGGCCAAGCACTGCTGGAGCATAGAGAGTGAACTAATCTCTCATTTGTTATAGATGATCCCTTCATGACAGCTTTGAGTCACATTGGCAGGAGAGCATCAGAAAGCTTTCACTGCCTCTTCTCACACTATAGTTGTTTTTGTCCTGTAGTGTGAGCATGCCCTTAAGCTTCTTGTGCTGTTCATCTGAAATCTTGCAGGAAATATTTCCACAGAGAAGGCCAAAACAACAATACTCTGCATGTGACCACCTCTGAACTTTAGGGAGGGTTTGGATCCAAATCTCAGCTTTTGTGGTTTTGGCCAATCTCTGATAACCTCATTGCATTAACCATTCTCAAAACCCCTCCAAAATACGATAGTGATTTTTAAGAGACGTTTCTGAAACTGTATTCAAAATAAAGTAATGTATTCACAATTTGAATGGGTTTATACAGAAATATGCTCACACCTACTTATACATGCCTTTAATTATACATGTGTTTGAAACTTTCAACATTTTTCTAAACTTCTGGTTTATGTTTGTTTTCAAAATCAGCTTATTGCAAGCAATTGCCATGCACACCATTAATGGCATTTTTCATTATAAAGGTCTTTATTTATCCATTTCAGAATTCTTCTGGTTCATTTTGCTGAGGTAAATTACTTGGTCAGTACAGGATGTAAACTATTATTGAACCCAGTTAAACTAAACTTTTATTTTCTCAGTCTTCAGAGTTTTGTCTTTTAGTATAATTCATATTCTATGTCAGATGATTTAAAGTCTATTTGGTTCTTTTGGAATTCAGAAATGTTATCAAATCAGAACTGTCTATATGTTAGGTTATATCTGCCTGTCTACGTACATTGACCCAATCCTGAGGTCCTAATTCAGATGAAAAGTCAGCTATGACCAAAAGTATTAAAGTCAACAGAAAAATTGAGGACATGGACAGTTACTGTATGTAGTTACAGAGTGTAGTTTAACAAAATAAAAACTTGGATACAGAATCCCTAGAGCTACACTGAATCTGTAGATTTAAGGGAATGAACTGTATCAGCTATCTAGAGCTCAAATGGAAGTGAAGCAAGGAGGAGATATTTGTTAATTTAAGTTTCCACCCTTACACTGGGTAGATTTCATAGAATCATAAAAGATTAGAGTTGCAAGATCTCTCAGAAGGTCATCTAGCCCAACCTCCTGCTCCAAGAAGGACCATCCAAAATTTTAGACTTTGTCACCTTTGCACTTTGTAGTACCTACTCTTGGAGAATAAGTATTTTATACAAGAAACAGAAAAACATCAAGAATGACATTTCTAACTTAGAGAGTCTCATCTCAAGACAAACATCCACACTGACTAACACCTTGCAAGACTTTTGTTCCACCAGACAAGAAATCTACTATACACACTTCTATTCCCTACGACAAAGAAAAGACAATAAACTTTCTAAACTGCTCCACACCACAGGCTACAACAGCAACTACCTCAACCCACCGGATAATATTGTTAACCTCTCCAGCTACAAACTCAATCCAGCAGAAGAGTCTGTCTTATCCCAGGGTCTCTCTTTCTGCCCCACGTCGTCCCCCACAAACTGGATACAATTTTGTGGTGACCTTGAGGCTTTTTTTCGCCGCCTCCGTCTCCGAGAATATTTCCAAACCACCAATGAACATCAATCTGACCTACCAGATCCCCCCTATCAACACCAAAGGAAAAATAATTCTATATGGACTCCCCCCTGACGGTCGGAATTACAATCTGGATTTCTATATACAAAGCTTCCGCAACAACGCACAGACTGACATTATTCGCAAACGACAACAAGCGACACACAATCTCAGCCGCGTTGAACACCATGGCGTCCAGAGTCTCAAAAACAACCTGGACATTATACTCAAACCAGCTGACAAAGGGGGTGCTGTGGTCATTATGAATAAGGCCGACTATAATCAGGAGGCAACCAGACAACTCTCCAACACCACATTTTACAAACCTCTCTCCTCTGATCCCACCTCGGAATACCAAAAGAAACTACACTGTCTCCTTAAAAGCCTCCCTACAGCTACTCGGGAACAAATCCACACAGAAACACCTTCTGACCCCGACCAGGATTGTTCTATCTGCTTCCCAAAATCCATAAACCTGACACCCCGGACGCCCCATCATCTCTGGTATTGGCACGCTCACTACTGGTTTATCCAGCTATGTAGACTCTCTCTCAAACCCTACGCAACCAACACCCCCAGCTATCTCCGAGATACTACTGACTTCCTAAGGAAACTACAAAACATCGATAACCTCCCCGATAACACCATCCTTGCCACCATGGATGTAGAAGCTCTATACACCAACATCCCACATGAAGACGGATTACAAGCAATTAGAAACACTATCCCAGAGGACACCACTGCCAATCTGATAGCAGACCTATGTAACTTTGTTCTCACCCACAATTATTTCCAGTTTGAGAACAACTTATGCCTCCAGATCAGCGGCACAGCCATGGGTACACGCATGGCCCCACAGTATGCTAATATCTTTATGGCTGACCTAGAACAACGCTTTCTCAACTCCCATCCCCTTTTACTCCCTTCTCTACTTACGCTACATCGATGACATCTTTATGATCTGGACGCATGGCCAAGAAACACTGGAGACATTCCACAGAGATTTTAACAACCTACACCCCACCATCAATCTCAGCCTGACCATTCTACACGAGAGATCCATTTCCTGGACACCACAGTACAAATCAACAATGGAAAATTAGACACCACTCTCTACAGAAAACCCACTGACTCATACAGTTACCTACATGCCTCCAGCTCCCATCCAGAACACACCATACGATTCATCATCTATAGCCAAGCCCTTCGATACAACCGCATCTGCTCTAATCCCACTGACAGAGACCAGAAACTTCAGGATCTCTACCAAGCATTTATAAACCTCAACTACCCACCCGGAGAAATAAAAAAGCAAATTGAAAGAGCCAGACAAATACCTAGAAACCATCTACTTCAAGACAGACCCAAGAAAACCAACAATAGAACACCACTTGTCATCACCTACAGCCCCCAACTTAAACCTGTCCAACACATTATCAATAAACTACAGCCTATACTGGAACAGGACACTAAACTCCAAGAGGCTCTGGGAGACAGACCCATAGTCTCCTATAGACAACCACCTAACCTCAAGATGATTCTTACCAACAACCACAAGACATACCACACTAATACCAACCCTGGTACCTTCCCTTGCAACAAACCCCGTTGCCAGCTTTGTCCACATATTCACTCTGCTGATACCATTATTGGACCTAACCAAGTGAGTTATAAGATCAAGAACACATATTCCTTCGCATCCAGAAATATAATTTATGCTATCATGTGCTGAAAGTGTCCGTCTGCTATGTACATTGGACAAACGTCTCAGACACTTCACCGAAGGATCAATGCCCACAAAACAGATATTAGACAGGATCACAAAGAAAAAACAGTTTCTTGCCATTTCAACCAGAAAGGACATTGTCTCAACGACTTGATTACCTGCATCCTGCTTCAAAGGCCTTTTAAGACCACACTTGAAAGAGAATCCTTTGAACTGTCATTCATGCTTAAATTCGACACTTTACACCTAAGTTTGAATAAAGACTCTAATTATCTTACCCATTACAAAGATAGCTTCCCAATTATCACCTCTAATATCATTAGCTCACAGACATTTACCTCCCCCATCCCCTTCTGTTCTGAAATTTGATTTGTCCTTTTCATATGTGTTCACTTTTTTAATTGTATCCTTTGGTATATATGGTTGTGACAATTTTCTTCCACTATTTGATCTGAGGAAGTGGGTCTGGCCCACGAAAGCTCATCACCTAATAAACCATCTTGTTAGTCTTTAAAGTGCTACATAGTCCTGTTTTTTACTCTTGGAGATTAATTAATCATAGATGGTTAGGGTTGGGAGAGACCTCAGGAGATCATTGATTCCAACTTCCTGCTTAAAGCAAGTCCAACTTGAACTAAATCATTCCAGGCAGGGCTTTGTTAAGCCTGGCCTTAAAAATCTGTAAGGATGGAAATTCCACCTTTCCCCCTTAGGTAACCATTCCAACACTTTACCTGCCTGCTAGTGAAATGGTTTTTCTTAATATCCAACCTAGACCTCCCCCACTGCAACTTGAGACCATTGCTTCTTGTTCTGTCATCTGCCACCACTGAGAATAGACTGGCTCCATCCTTTTGGAAACCCCCTTCAGGTAGTTAAAGGCTGCTATCAAATCTCCCCTTCCTCTTCTGTAGACTGAATATGCCCAGTTGCCTCATCCTCTCCTCATAAGCCATATGCCCCAATGCCCTAATCATTTTCATTGCCCTCTGTGTGATTCTCTCCAGTTTGTCCACTTCCTTTTTGTAGTGTGGGTCCCAAAACTGCACACATCTTCAGATATGGCCTCACTTGGGAGCTGAGCTTGTCTGCGAAGACAAGGCAAAAGGAAGCATTGAATCCTTCAGCTTTTCCCACATCATTTGTAATTAGGTTACCTTCCAATTCAGCAGCTTAACTTACCCTGACCTTCTTATTGTTAAAATACCTGTGGAAATTTTTCTTATCTTTTACATTCCTTGCTAGCTGCAACTCCAGTTGTGCTTTGGCCTTCCTGATTACGTCCCTGCATGCTCAAGCAATATTTTTGTATTCCTCTAGTTATCTGTCCAAGTTTCCACTTCACGTAAGCTTCTTTTTTGTGTTTAAGATCATTGAAGATTTCTTTGTTAAGCTAAGCTGTTTGCCTGCCATATTCTTTCTGCACATTGGGATATTTTGTTCCTGCACCCTCAATAAGGCTTCTTTAAAATACAGCCAGCTCTCCTGGAAAACTTTTCCCCACATATTAGTTTCCAGGGAATCCTGCCCATCAGTTATCTGAGAAGTCAAAATTCTGAAGTCCAGGGTTTGTGTTTTGCTGCATTCTTCCTTTGTTTTGATCCTAAACTCAACCATCTCATGGTTGCTATTGCCCAGGTTGCCACCTACTTCTACTTCCTCTACCAATTCTTCCCTGTTTGTGAGCAGCAAGTCAAGAGGAGCATGACACTTAGTTAGTTCCTCCAGCACTTTCACCAGGAATTTGTGCTCAACACTCTCCAGAAGCTTCCTGGATTGCCTGGGCACTGCTGTATTGCTCTCCCAGCAGATGTCAGGGTGATTGAAGTCCCCCTTGTGAACCAGGGCCGATGATCTGGAAGCTTCTATTAGTGGTCCAAAAATGCCTCATTTACCTCATCTTCATGATCTGGTGTTTTGTAGCAGATGCCCACAAGAACATCACCCTTGTTGCTCTCACCTCTAATATTAACCCAAAGACTCTTAACAGGCTTTTCCCCAGTTTTATATTGGACCCCTGAGCAATCATACTGCTCTCTTTCATACTGCTTCACCCTTTACTCCCCTGCCTCTTTTTCCAGAATAGTTTATATCTATCCATGACAGTGCTCCAGTCATGTGAGTTACCCCACCAAGTCTCTGTCATTTAAATCACATCATAATTCCTTGATTGTGCCAGGACTTTCAATTCTTCCTGTTAGTTTTCCAGGCTTCTTGCATTTCTGTACAGACATCTAAGATAACTAACCAATTGCCCTACTTTCTCAGTATGAATGAGGAGGCCTCCCCTGTTGCACCGTCCTCCTTGTGTTTCTTCCCAGTATCCCACTTCCCCACTTACCTCAGGGCTTACATCACCATCCCCGTCAAACCTAGTTTAAAGCCCTCCTCATTAGGTTAACAAGCCTGCCTGTGAAGCTGCCCTGCCCTTCACAATTTGATGGTTCCTCTCTGGGCCTTTTTCTTCATCAGGGAGGATGGACGTGAATAAAACTTGAGCCTCTAGTTCCTTCATCTCTCTTCCCAGAGCCATGTGGTTTGTAGTGACCTGCTCAAAGCCATTCTTGGCAGTATCATTGGTGCCCAAGTGGAGAAGTAGGATAGTGGTCTGATGGCTTGATTACTTGGGAACTTCTTGGGATTATTTGCCAACAAGTTCTCCTCAGTCTGAGTAAAGGTCTCTGCCCTGAAATAAGTAGCCAGAGTTGTGATTATTTGCATTGCAGTAGCGAATAGCAGCCTCACTTGACATCAGGGCTTCCTCATACTAGGCAAAGTACAAACACATTATGATTGTTCCTGCCATGAAGAATATAGGTTAAATACAGAACGATTCAGAAACTTGCTCAAGGGCTCACAGCAACTCTTTGAAAGAAACAGGAATTGAACCCAGATTTTCTCTCACGTCACATACTCTACAGAATGCCACTCTAAGCCATCTGGTGGGTAGCAGCTTAAAGGCAAAGCCACTGAAATTTGAAATATAACTGTGATAAATGAAAGATGTAGAAATAATATGCAATAGTTACAGTACACACTCATTCTAATATATTCAGTAGTAATACTTTATTTTCCAAAGTCATGAATGATTAGCTATGTGATCAATATTATTCTGCTATTGCTAGAGATAGACTAAAGTACCTAAACCATGAATCTGATCTGGTTTCATTTTATTGGGACCATCAAAAATATGAGTGAAAAGTTTTATTTGCTTCATTTCTATAATGAACAAATCAGGGAAAACCTTTGAAAAACTTGTCTGTCAAATGTTGGTTTTGCAAAACTAGTTGTGTGGGTTTTTTTTAAACCACCGAAGTCTGAAGGCAAGGGGGTGAAGAGTGGGAAGAGATCTAGATAAATGCTATGTCACATCTCAAATTAGCTTGTGAGCCATGTTGTCTTGTCAGTGTTGTGAAAATCCTGACATGCTTTTGGACACTGTAGAACTGAAAAATCAATATTGATTGACTTTTATTGTTAATGTGTTTGCTATAAATACTTTAACATAGGTTCTCGTCTCCCTACAATTACCCTAAATCACCAAGTCAGTGAAAGGAAAATGATTCAGATTCAGCACGCAACCATTTTTTGCTTATATATATATTTTTTTCACAGTAGAGATGGTTCTCTGAACACAATGGTTCACTTTATTGCCTTCTGCTGGAGATACATTTTAAGTCAATTATCTCAGTCACGCCACAGCACTGGCAAAAGCTGCTTAGTTATGGATCCTAGTAAGCAAAAGACCAAGAAATGCCAACTGTTGACAGTAGTTCAGTACTAATCATTCTAATAGTCTGAACCATTGGTTTTAAAATGTTTATGGTCAAACATGACAAATTCACAGAATTTGGCTTGCAGTGCGGAATACCACAGTCTACATGTGCTTTGGTGCTTTATGGGATGGTGCACTAATTCTATGTAATGATAATTATTGATGTCATTTTGCTGTCTTAAAACTATAAATTAGCCCTATTTTGAAATCAGACCAACATGATTTGAAGACAATAAAACAGTCTAGCTTTGCAGAAATTCATTTCTCCAGGATATTTACAAGAGCAGTTATGTTTTCTATATTTTTACCCTAATAACTGTCAAGGGTTAGTGATTTAAAGGGATATATGGCTACTGAAACTGTAGGGGTAGAACCAGGACAGTTTTATTAATATTCTAAACATACAGAGTTTTATTTATGAAGTGTGTGAAGTCTTTTAAAAAAAGACAGTCTCAACACTTTAATTTTTATTGCCACTTGTCTCCAGTCTCTGCCAAATTTTTTCAACACTATACAAAGGTGCTTTTGTGGCCTAATACTGTCTAAATCTAAATTTTAAGGTTCTAGCAGTTAAACCCAGTTATACAAGACCTGTGTACGTTTTCATTATATCCATTATAACTGGTTTCACACAAATGAGCACATTCTCAGTTTTTCAGATGAGATGTAAAATTGAGGTCCTGAACAATTTTAGTTATTAAAAGAAAATCCCAAGACACGCTTCAAAAGAGTAAGCACATTATTCTGCGTGGCTGGCCCTATTCCAGTTTGAATAATTATATTTCACCTACCTAAAATACCACCTGTAATTTACCCTTTACTTCCTATACTAAAATCTGAACTATTAAAGAGTCACTGAATGCCACCCCAGAGGTGGCTGCATTTCAGTGACGTGTGACACAATTCTAAAATAAGAGTAATTAACCCATTTATAAGGCTTGTTGCAAGCTTTTGGAGCCCTTCTGGAGGAAAGGCTCTTGTGGGCTGAAACATCTCCAATTTAAGTCAACAGCAAAAATCCTTTTGAGTCCAGTGGTGTGGATCAGGCTCTACATCATTTTAGCCTGAGATATCAAATGAGTATGTAAAGCAGATCTATAACCTAATTAATTCCTTTAGAATTGATTGTAGTGTTAAAGGGACACAGGAATTGCCTTTCTGGATCAGAGCAGCAGTCCATCTAGTCTATCAGCCTGTCTCTGTCAAAGGCCGGTAGTACCACAAACACCATAATGGACAATTATGAATAACCTGACCATAGGGGAAGTTTTCTTCCTAACCTCATCAGTTTATAGTTGGCTTATGCCCTAAGATTCACTCTTTATATCTCTAATTGATTTTTTTAAAAATCTGGTAATGATTAACTCATTTGGTGGCATTGTGGCTGTTGTAAGTACATATTGTTTCTCTGGTATGCCCAGAGTAAGTTCTCTGGGGCCAATATTAAATGTATCTGTTAAACAAAAAGTGATTTACATGGTGTTTGACATTATGACTTAGGTAAAATCCAGGAATGCAACTGAAGTCAACAGTGCAATCTGTTCAAATGCATTTACAACAGATGTTAATTTGTCTGTTTTTAATGGTTCACTCACCATTGTATTTCTAATTGACAACATGTGGGGCCAGGATCTGTTGTAATCTCTTCTGATCTCTCTTAAGGGTTGTGGGCCTAACAGGTTTTTGCATGGTAGCCTTTCCCAACATGAACAAGGGTCCCATCCCATATGAAGAAGGGTCCCACCCCCTGCCCTTCTCTCAAAAATAAAGTAAGTTATATTCTAGGGATTTCCTAAGATGTAGCACAGAGAAGCATGTCTGTCCACAGTGGCTGTTGAAATTGTGCTAGCCACTGTGTTTAAACACTGCTCTTGCTAGCAAAGCTTCATCATCAGGATGAACACAGTATAGACAAAAAGCATATTGCACTATGTCCAATAAATCAATGGAGAAATTTCATCCCATACCTACTGTAGAAAATGTATCTACTTCATAGTCAATTCTTGTATGGCAATACTTTCTAAAGAGTGCAGTATTTAGATATGTTGACCCTTTTCTCATTTCATTCAGAATGATAAAACGCTATTAAAATTTTAAATTAAAAATGCCTGTACAAGAGAGTTAATGTCATAAAGATTCTGCAGAACTCTGAAAACATTTTGCTCAGAGCTCATGCTGTGCATTCTCTGCATAGTGTTCTGCCTCACAGCTGGTTGAAATCAGTGGGAGTGCTCACTTTTGGAAGAAAGGCAGGGAGAATTTACTAGAAACCATACTTTAATCTGAACAAAGTATTTGTCCGTAGTTTTACCAAATAAAATATGTATAGGTTCAAAAAGGAACTGTTCCTTTATTCAGCAGTACTAAGAATACATAGCCATTACATTCGGCACGTGTCTGTAGAAAAATACAAAAAAAATGCATAATAATAATAATGAACAGGTATGTAGGAAGATTAGGGCACAGGAGAATTAAGATTAAGGCACAGGACTCAAATTTAAAAAAATAGATTGATCATTATTAACACACTTTCTATATATGAATTAAGAAATCTTATTTTACCTTTAAAAGGCCTATCTGAATACCTGTATTTTTTATTCAAAAATGGTAACCATACATTATTTGAATCTGATATCATTGTTAGCAGTTCAGCAGAAAAGGACCTGGGAATTACAGTGGATGAGAAGCTGGATATGAGTCAACAGTGTGCCTTTGTAGCCAAGAAGACGAATGGCATATTAGGGTGCATTAGAAGGAGCATTGCCAGCAGATCTAGAGAAGTGATTATTTCCCTTTATTCTGCACTGGTGAGGCCACATCTGGAGTACTGCATCAAGTTCTGGGCCCCCCACTTCAGAAAGATGTGGACGCATTGGAGAGGGTCCAGGAGAGGGCAACCAAAGTGATTAGGGGGCAGGAGCACTTGAGCTATGAGGAGAGGCTGAGGGATTTGGGCTTATTTAGTCTACAGAAAAGAAGAGTGAGGGGGAATTTGATAGCAGCCTTTAACTTCCTGAAGGGAGGTTCCAAAGAGGATGGAGAGAGGCTGTTCTCAGTAGTAAGGGATGGCAAAACAAGGAGCAATGGTTTCAAGCTACAGTGGGGGAGATCTAGGTTGGATATTAGGAAAAACTATTTCACCAGGAGGGTGGTGAAGTACTGGAATGGGAGGTGGTGGAATCTCCATCCCTAGAGGTTTTTAAGTTTTGGCTTGACAAAGCCCTGGCTGGGATGATTTAGTTGGGATAAATTGGTCCTGCTTTAGGCAGGGGGCTGTATTCGATGACCTCCTGAAGTCTCTTCCAGCCCTAGGATTCTATGATTTAAGGCTCTTTGTCCCCAGAAAAGATTTCCCAGACTTCATTTCTTCATGCCACTGACATTGGAAGAATTCTTTATTTTCCACAAAAACAAACGATTGCACCATGGCTGCTACTAGTAATTGAGTTATAAATACACCCTCTTTGAGTCAGTAATATACTTTGGACAGAAATGTATTAAAACCAATGTGGATAGGCCAAGTTTAGTTATATTGACAATTCTGTTTATTAATTTCTAACAAAATACTGTTATATAGGGGCATTCCCACGCTCCATGTATGAAGAAACTATCCTCTTTCCTTCACAAGAGGCAAAAATGATACATGCAATGAAAATTAAATTCTGAGATCAAGATTAAAACATGCACCATTAGTGTGTGCAGTTTATACTAGCCAAGAAAAAGAAATCCTGATGCTGACATATGTGACTCCGGACAATTCATGTAACCTTTCTCTGCCTCAATTTCTACATCTGTAAAGTTGGGATCCACGTACCTGCTATCAAAAGATTTTTATTAAAAATATAACAAAAGAAAATTAATTTGACAAAGTTCAGATAACAGAATCTTATAATACCATCAGTGCTTCTAGATATTCAACATTGCAGTATTAGAGGTCTGATGCTGGATTCTAGAGAGCTAAACGGAACCAAAACTGGCTCCTACTCTATACTTTCATAGACACCAGTTTTAAGATCCTTGGCTCCGAAGCCTTATCCCCTGTTTCAGCTAAACAGCCTTCTCCATTTTCCATACTGGGTTTTAACACCATAGTAACTCTGTTTTTGGAGGATGGGAAGAAGTAGGTGTCTTTGTAAAGAACAGACAAAAACCATTTTTATAAACAATTTGCCACCTTAACTGACTAGAAGGAAATAAGAGTTCTTCAGGTCATAGAATCATAGAACCATAGAGCTGGAAGAGACCTCAGAAGGTCATCAAGTCCAGCCCCCTGCTCTAGGCAGGACCAATCCCAACTAAATCAACCCGGCCAGGGCTTGGTCAAGCCGAGACTTAAACACCTCTAGGGATGAAGACTCCACTACTTCCCTAGGTAACCCATTCCAGTGCTTCACTACCATCCTAGTGAAATAGTTTTTCCTAATATCCAACCTGGACCTCTCCCACCACTACTTGAGACCATTGCTCCTTGTTCTGCCATCTGTCACTACTGAGAACAGCCTCTCTCCATCTTCTTTGGAACCTCCCTTCAGGAAGTTGAAGGCTGCTATCAAATCCCCCCTCACTCTTCGCTTCTGCAGACTAAACAGACCCAACTCCCTCAGCCTCTCCTCATAAGTCATATGCTCCAGCCCCCTAATCATTTTGGTTGCCCTCCGCTGAACCCTCTCCAATGCGTCCACATTGGACGCATACACAAAGATGGCAACAAATAATTACAATAGATCAAAGTCCACATACACATGTTGATTAGCCCCTATTCCTTTCAGTGGGATCCAGTAATGCTGCATAATGGTGCTACAAGAAGAATCCCAAACTGGAGCTGAGTGACTACTATTGCTACTTTCCTCTAGATCCAAAGGAAACCCAGAATGACAAAACCCCAAACAAAAAGCAAATCTACAATTCCTCTCCCCCCCCCCTTCCCACAACACTCTTCTGAGCTAAGAATGTCCAAGGTTCTTTTCATTATGTAAAGTCAAAGGGAAAGGGAAAAAAACGGATCCACAATCTGTACCTTTTGAATTTGGTTTCTCCTTATAGCTTTAAGGTGGGGAATGATAGCGCAGCATTGTAGATGTAGGCTATTTTGGGATATCGGAGTATTCCGAAATAGCTATCCCACGTCTTCACAGAAAGTCCATTATTTCGAAATATAATGGGCTCACTATTCCAATGTCCCTGTAAACCTCATTCCACAAGGAGTAAGGGATGTTTTGGAACAGTGGGCTATTTTGAAATTTGGCACTGTGCCAAATTATGAAATAAACTATTTCGAAATAAGATATGCAATTTGAGTAGCTCAAATTGCGTATCTTATTTCAAACTACGGTGCAGTCTAGACGTAGCCATAATAACTTTAACAAAGGGTTTAAAATAAAATGGAATGCACTTTTGTGTTAACTGTTAAACAGCTCCTTCTGTCCTCTCTAACCTTAGGCAACATATAGATGTTGATCCATTGGTCCTTACTTACACAGAACTCCCATGAATGTAAATAGGAATTCTGCCTGACTATGGACAGAAGGATGACTCCTAAATATTTTATACATGACAGCTGGTCAAATATGATACTGTGTTGAGCCCCCCCAGAGAATACATATTATGGGTCTCCTGGGCTATGTCTACACAGCAAGTCATTATTTCGAAATAATGGCGAGCTGGAGGACTTCCTACTCTGACTCGTGTAACCCTTATTTCACAAGGACTAAGGGAAATCGAAGTAAGAGTGTTCTTCCTTCGACTTCCTGCTGTGCAGACAGCGCCAAAAGCCAAATTAATCTTCAGTTTCAGCTACTAATTGACATAGCTGAAATTGCATATCTTAATTCGACTTTTGCCCTGCTATGTTGACATGCCCCTGCTGTACTGATCCACAGAGAATATGAGTTACAACACCTCACTTATAAAGAGTTGTTTTTTTTAGCTCAAGCTGCATGTGCTCATGCTTTTAGCTTTGGAGGTTGCTGATTCAAGGATTTTTTTGGGGGTATGGCAGTAAAAAAGCAGCCATCACAGCCCAACTTTTTAAGATAGAAAATGACTCAAAGATGGATATGTTTTGTTCTTGGGTAAAATCAAACACTTACATAAAAGATGTGGGAGTATTCGTTATAAAGACACTACAGATTTATCATTATTATGGTATAGCATATTATGGGTCATGTCCTCCATACATCAAAGGAAAACTTAGGGATCTGTAGACAATATGGTACTTCTCTGCCTGCTACTCAGGCATACATCAGCCCTGGTGAGCTAAAAAGTCAATATTTGTGCCTAATTTTGGGGAGACATTATCTGGGGATGCAATTGTATTTTCATGTCCCAGAATGATATCCCGTATTTTTCATTCACTAGCAGAGAAGTGAGAACTCATGGGTAGGATAAATGACTACTTTTTTTGTCTTATTAATTAACTAACTTCTGATTTGATACCCAGAAAAAGCAAAATGTATTGGTTGTTAATTTTATTACTTACCAAAGAGTGGAGGATTGGCCCACACTGTGACATGCCTGCTGCACACACAAAACTCCACCTGTGGCAGAAAAGGCACATGAATGATGTTTTGAACTGCAGGTTATATTCTAAATGTGCTAAATTCATTCCCCCTCCTTCACTCTCACTGGACATGATTAATTTCTCTCTGTAAGGATTTGCATTCTTAGCAGCACGGTCCCATTTCTGAAGTTGTGCCATCTGCACACCCAACTTCTCAGCCTTAGTAAAGTAAAGGTCTAATGAGTCCTATGATAGTCAACAAAAACCTTCAAATGGCTAGGAGTATCCATTAGGCCATCGGTTCTCAAACTTTTTGGACTCCAGAGCCCTTTACATGTGTAACAATTTATGCGGAGCCCCAGCGGTCTGCTGATTGTATGTGTTTTACTTATGTGGAGCCCCAGCAGTCCACTGATTGTATGTACCTATTGATGTTTCCAGTTTGTCAACCTCGCGGAGCCCTGGAGTTGTCTCGTGGAGCCCTGGGGCTCCGCGGAGCACAGTTTGAAAAACACTGCATTAGGCTAAAGAACCTTTTTGAGATTCTCTGATGAATGATTTTTTTATATTTGAGTACAAAGTATTTCTATTGTTTATTAAATAGTTAACTAGTGTGATGCCTCCAAAAGCATTCATTGGATGACCTCTTTTCACTACACATGAAACTGATGCAGACTTTAGAAAATATGTTCCTGAAACATTGTAATTTAGAGTATGTTGTGTGTTTCTGCTTGATGTTCATTTGTTTCCAAAATTGGTTTTGTAACAGATCTACATAAATCCTTAAACTTCCCACATGTTCCTGTTAATGTGTATTATGCTGGTATAAAACTGGGAAAACCTCTCTCTTCCTCTTTGCTGTTCGAGATTCATCATCCAGACATACAACAGGCATTCATGAATCCTTATCAGTGATCCTACCTTTGACATATACTGTACTGTATGTCCAGAGGCATTCAAGGGTTTCAGAAGAATTTTTTCTTTATCCTTAAAGGGTAATAAGAGAATAAACTCTAGCAAGGTTTCTTATTTGCTCTCTTAGCTTCGTATGCTGCATATGCAAATGTTTGCAGCTGACTGTCATGAAAGCTACATGCTGGTTTCTGCCTTTGCTGTCTCTGTACTTTGTTATTGGTGGTGATCTATCAGCGGGCAATATCCCCAGGATCCATTTAATACAGGTTGCAGAAGTTCACACTCTTGCTGCCTGTAATCTTTCCAACATGATCCCACTTTTCTCCCATGTTCTTAGATCTCAACAATGACTTCAGGATCTTTCTGCTTTACCACAGAACCTATTATTACAGATCCACCCTATTACCTGACTGCCCTTTACCCTGGAAGTATCCTATTCACTTGGGCTATGTCTACACAGCAACATTATTTTGGAATAACTAACATTGTTCCGAAATAACAAAGAGTGTATCCACACAGCAAGCCATTATTTCAAAATAATGGCGAGCTGGAGGACTTCTTAGTCATACTCCTGGTAACTCTCATTTTACGAGGAGTAAGGGAAGTCAAAGGAAAAGTGTTCTTCCTTCAAATTCCTGCTGTGTAGACAGCGTCAAAAGCCAAGTTAAACTATTTCGACTTAAGCTACGCAACTGACGTGGCTCAAATTGTGTAGTTTAATTCGACTTTAGCCCTGCTGTGTAGACATACCCTTACAATATCTGTTGCCTGGGATTCTTTGGCCTTTCCACTATTCTGGTTTAAAGCTTGTGGATCTTAAGCATCAGAGGTTTTATTCTGCATATCTCATAAAAGAGAAATAAGTTAGAAGTGCACCAGAGGCAGTGTGACTGAAATTGTGCTAGGATGCCTACCAATGTCTATGTAAACACACAATCAGTTGAGACAGCAGAAAAAGTTTTCTAAAATGTGTGAGGCTCTTACCTTTCCCATATTTCAATTTCCAGCCTATTACCCTCAAAGAATCCTGCAAATCTTGGACAACTTCGATACCTAACCTACTGATAGAGGGGCCTAGGTCATGACCTCTGACCAGTGTCATACCTCAGAGCTTCCAAAAGATTGGTGATATAATGGATTACATGTACATTCTTGTATATGTGGATGTTATGGTCGCTGAAGTTAACCACTGCTTTGCATTAATTTTTTAGACTATTCAATGCATGTTCATCCAGCAAATGCTCTTATGCTGCTATCATTATACCCTATCTTAAGTCGCAGGAAATCCATATAATGTGGAATTCAGGTATACTACTGCTAAGTAAGGGTTTAACATCATTCCTCTGTCTCCTGCCAACACTAGTACTGTTGCTCACAGTGACTTTTGCCTGTACAAGATCATGTACATCAGATCAGGACCCCAAATAATCCACCAGATGAAGATCTGGTATTGTATGACTGACTGACTGGGCCGGAAAGAATGATGCTATATAGTAGATCTATTCTATCCCTCCCAGGCCTTTCCCACCATTCACACGCCTTTGCATTTGACAACAAAAGCAGGCTGGCCTGGCATAGGAGGTGTCAGGCAAAGGTGGGCAAGACTAGTGGGATCCAGGATCTGAAGCCAGGGATCAGAGCTGGCGATTGAGTTAGGAATTGGGCTGAGGGTCAATACCAGGTGTCTGGTTTACCTGGCATTATGATTCTGGGGATCAATCAGGAGTCAGAATCCAAGTCAAAGCTGAGGTTAATACTGAGATCTCAGAAGTAGAGTGGTCAAAGCAGGTATCCACACTGAGGCCTGAACACATTGTAGTATATTCTAGGGGCTTATAAAGGATCAAGGTACCAATCAGGGATAGCTGTGATAACAGTCAGATCACTCAGTGGAACTGCTCATCCCATGCTGTCTCCACAGACTGTGGTCACAGGAGTAGCTAAGTTACAACAGCTGTGGGGTGGCAGTGTGGATTAGTTGGTAGGCCTGCAGGCCTGGGTCCCAGTGCCTCTGCTCTTCACAGAAAATTATTCACATGTGGCCTCATCTATTGTGGTATTGTAACTGGTTATGTAGGAACTTAACTCGATGTTATGGGACTTCAATAACCCTTATATGTTTCCTCCGATCATAAATACACAGTTAGGCACAAAATTATTTGCCTTTTCTGAGCTTGTCAGGCCTACTTATGATGATGGGTCAGAAATGGGAGGGAGCGTGCGCTACAATGGCAGAGAGAAAGGAGGGTCAGGGCAAAACTGGGAGGCAAGGTCAAATCAGGATCTTAGATGCCTATATACAAATGCGAGAAGTATGGGAAATAAGCAGGAAGAACTGGAAGTGCTAATAAATAAGTACAATTATGACATTGTTGGCATCACAGAAACTTGGTGGGATAATACACATGATTGGAATGTTTGTATGGAAGGGTACAGCTTGCTCAGGAAGGATAGACAGGGAAAAAGGGAGGAGGTGTTGCCTTATACATTAAAAATGACACACTTGGAGTGAGGTGGAGATGGACATAGGAGACGGAAGTGTTGAGAGTCTCTGGGTTAGGCTAAAAGGGATTAAAAACAAAGGTGATGTCATGCTAGAGTCTACTACAGGCCACCTACCCAGGTGGAAGAAGTGGATGAGGCTTTTTCAAACAACTAACAAAATCATCCAAAGCCCAAGATTTGGTGGTGATGGGGGACTTCAACTATCCAGATATATGTTGGGAAAATAACACTGCGGGGCACAGACTATCTAATAAGTTTTTGGACTGCATTGGAGACAACTTTTTATTTCAGAAGGTTGAAAAAGCTACCAGGGGGGAAGCTGTTCTAGATTTGATCCTAACAAATAGGGAGGAACTGGTTGAGAATTTGAAAGTGGAAGGCAGCTTGGGTGAAAGTGATCATGAAATCATAGAGTTCACAATTCTAAGGAAGGGTAGAAGGAGAACAGCAAAATAGAGACAATGGATTTCGAAGGATTTTGGTAAGCTCAGAGAGCTGATAGGTAAGGTCCCATGGGAATCGAGACTGAGGGGAAAAACAACTGAGGAGAGTTGGCAGTTTTTCAAAGGGACATTGTTAAGGGCCCAAAAGCAAGCTATTCCGATGTGTCGGAAAGATAGAAAATTTGGCTTAACCACGAGATCTTGCATGATCTAAAAATAAAAAAGGAGTCATATAAAAAATGGAAAGTAGGACAAATTACAAAGGATGAATATAGGCAAACAGCACAGGAACGCGGGGGCAAGATTAGAAAGGCAAAGGCACAGAATGAGCCTTTTTATAAATACATTAGAAGCAAGAGGAAGACCAAGGAGAGGGTAGGCCCACTGGTCAGAGAAACAGTAACAGGAAACTGGGAGAAACAGTAACAGGAAACTTGGAAATGGCAAGTTTCCTCCTTTTAAGAGGAATAAGGGATCTTTCGGAAAAGGCTTTGTTTTCCGCAAGATCTGCATCTAGACTGGCGCTTTTTTCCGTCAAAGCTCCGAGCCGGAAAAAAGCGGCAGCCATGTTTATGCAAATGAAGCGGGGGGGATTTAAATCCCAGCTTCATTTGCAATTGCGATACGTCTAATTTGCATCCCTTTTACGGAAAACGGATGCAGTCTAGACGTAGCCTTCAGTTGTAACTACTCACAAGTATATCTATTTGACTGGAAATTATGCTTTCATTCTTAAGTGTAGAGTTAACCATAGGCACTATGTCTTATTGATTCCTTAGTTGAAAATGGGTTGTTTGTATTGGCTTTGTGTTGACCTATGATAATCATAGCAGCCCATGAAGTTTGTGAATGAATTTAGGGACACATACAGGATCCTCGGTAAGGACTCAACTGTGGTGTCCACTGGGAAGAGCTAACTTCTTGCTAGTGTGAAGACCCTCCCCTGATTTATCTTGTAGACTGAATATATCTTGGTCCTCTCTCTCTCTATTGACTTCAGTCTTGCAGTGTGCTCCATCCACAGTCTCATAATAGTGGATGTTATTTTTCTGAGATGCTTTGATACCACACAGAGATTTTTGTGTCTTTTCATCATTTATTTCAGCTAGTATTTCCCTTGATTGGGCATCAGTATCCTCAACTGTGGTCGTTCCAACCTGAGTTTACGATCTTCCAGTTTTTGCCAAGTCATCAGCTTCCTCACGCCGTGTGATGGAATCCATTGAAAAGACAATTTAATGGGACTTAGCCATCTAAATTGCTTAGGCCTTACAGTACTGAGCTGAATAATACCTAAACACTTTGGCCCTTTGTCTGTTGGCTTCACCTTTATTCTCTCACAGGGGAGGTTTAGGGCTCAGACTGCCTGAAGTCAGAGATAGAGAGAGCCTGCTAGTTCTTCCTCCATTTTCAGAAAAATATTTTCTTCTTTAAACATTGAACTCTTTTCCCAACTACTGTCTGAGGATGTGACTTCTCCAGAGCAAGTTTATTTTGAGCTGTGTGAATTACTGGTGTTTTTTGTAGGTTAATTAATATCATAGAATCATAGAACCATAGAGCTGGAAGAAACCTCAGAAGGTCATCAAGTCCAGCCCCCTGCTCTAGGCAGGACCAATCCCAACTAAATCAACCCAGCCAGGGCTTGGTCAAGCCGAGACTTAAACACCTCTAGGGATGGAGACTCCGATACTTCCCTAGGTAACCCATTCCAGTGCTTCACTACCATCCTAGTGAAATAGTTTTTCCTAATATCCAACCTGAACCTCTCCCACCACAACTTGAGACCATTGCTCCTTGTTCTGCCATCTGTCACTACTGAGAACAGCCTCTCTCCATCCTCTTTGGAACCTCCCTTCAGGAAGTTGAAGGCTGCTATCAAGTCCCCCCTCACTCTTCGCTTCTGCAGACTAAACAGACCCAACTCCCTCAGCCTCTCCTCATAAGTCATATGCTCCAGCCCCCTAATCATTTTGGTTGCCCTCCGCTGGACCCTCTCCAATGTGTCCACATCCTTTTTGTAGTGGGGGGCCCAGAACTGGACACAGTACTCCAGATGTGGCCTCACCAAAGCCGAATAAAGGGGAATAATGACATCTCTGGATCTGCTGGCAATGCTCCTCTTAATGCAACCTAATATGCCATTAGCCTTCTTGGCTACAAGGGCACACTGTTGACTCATATCCAGCTTCTCATCTACTGTAACCTCCAGGTCCCTTTCTGCAGAACTACTACTTAACTGGTTGGTCCCCAGCTTGTAACTATGCTTGGGATTCTTCCGTCCCAAGTGCAGGACTCTGCACTTGTCCTTGTTGAACTTCATCAGATTTCTTGTGGCCCAATCCTCCAATTTGTCTAGGTCACTCTGGACCCTATCTCTGCCCTCAAACGTATCTACCTCTCCCGCTAGCTTAGTGTCATCCGCAAACTTGCTGAGGGTGCAATCCATCCCCTCATCCAGGTCATTAATAAAAATATTGAACAAAACCGGTCCTAGAACCGAACCTTGGGGCACTCCGCTAGAAACCGACCGCCATCCTGACATCGAGCTTTTGATCACTACCCGCTGGGCCCGGCCTTCTAGCCAGCTTTCTATCCATCTTACTGTCCATTTATCCAATCCACATTCCCTTAACTTGCTGGCAAGAATATTGTGGGAGACCATATCAAAAGCCTTGCTAAAGTCAAGGTATATCACATCCACTGACTTTCCCACGTCCACAGAGCCAGTTACCTCATCATAGAAGCTAATCAGATTGGTCAGGCATGATTTGCCCTTTGTGAATCCATGATGACTATTCCTAATCACTTTCCTCTCTTCCAAGTGCCTCAAAATGGATTCCTTAAGGATCCCTTCCATGATTTTTCCAGGAACCGAGGTAAGACTGACTGGCCTATAGTTGTCTGGATCGTCCTTCTTCCCTTTTTTGAAGATGGGCACTATATTTGCCTTTTTCCAGTCATCCGGGATTTCTCCCAATCTCCACGACTTTTCAAAGATAATGGCCAAAGGCTCCTCAATGACATTTGCCAACTCCCTCAGTACCCTGGGATGCATTAAGTCCGGACCCATGGATTTGTGTACGTTTAGCTTTTCTAAATAGTTCCTAACCTGTTCTTTACCCACCACGGGCTGTCCATCTTCATCCCATCTTGCGTCACTTAGTGCATAGGTCCAGGAGCCGAACTTGTCCGTGAATACAGAGGCAAAGAAAGCATTGAGTACTTCAGCTTTCCCCACATCATCTGTCACTAGGTTACCTCCTTCATCCAGTAGGGGCTGCACACCCTCTCTGATCACCTTCTTCTTGTTAACATGTCTGTAGAAACCTTTCTTGTTATCCTTCACATCCTTAGCCAGTCACAATTCCATTTGCGCTTTCGCCTTCCTGATAACCCCCCGGCATTCTCGAGCGATACATTTAAACCCCTCCTGGTCATTTGTCCAAGTTTCCGCTTTTGTAAGCTTCCTTTGTGCTTAAGTTCACTAATTTCCCCCGTAAGCCAATCCGGTCTCCTACCATGTTTGCCTCTCTTGCTAACATGGTAGGAGACTGGATTGGCTTACGGGGGAAATATAAATATATGGTGGTATCCTTACAAAATCTATTGACTTTTATCACGTGTTGTCATTTTCCAAGCATTATTAGGATTAGTTATCTACTTATTTGCCATTAAAGAACCTGATATAACCATCTGACTATATTACTCCATTATTTGCTTTCCCTTCAGAATCAGCCACTTTCTGGCAAAGATGGGCTATCTGTCTCTGCTTGTGCAACAGGTCATAGTTCCAAGTGAGCTTTTATGGATCATCTCTACAATAGAGAGAGATAGACAAAGAGCCAATTGCAAATAGATGCCAGGAGGTACCCACGTGGGTGGGTATGTGTGTGCATGCACGTGTGTTGGGGAACAAAACACTAAAATCAGAGTTTATACTAGCTGCTTTAAATGAGTTGTTTCAGTGTTGCAAACATGAAGCAGAATCAAGTACTTTGCAACTGAGGAATTGGTGTCTTGTTGACATTCAGAAATCTGATGGTTCTTCATTCACTTTTTAATCTAAGTTTCTGAAAGGTGTGATATGCAGTGTACATGAGATTTGTATGGTGATTCATCTTGATTTTTACAATGAAAGTGATTCTTGTGATTGCTGCCCAAAGTAATAGTGAGTTTTGATTCATCTGGCAATAATGAGCCTGAATCCTCCACTCAACTGTTTCTCTAACATGGTTTTTATAGTTCATTTGATGCCAGTTGAATTCTATCCAAGCCAGGCAATATATATATAATTTTATTCCTGCCACAGAAAACTTCAGGCAAATACTTGATGCAGGGATACTGCCAGTGTTTGTTCCACAGAAGGGGTGTGTGTGTGTGTGTGTGTGTGTGTGTGTCAGTTCTAGACTAGACACGGTATCTCTCAAAAAGAAAAATCTTCACATTAAATAATGTTTCAGCTCAAGGAAAAGCCTTGGTACCTGGCATAGTAAGAACTGAGTACATGAAAGTTGGTCTAGTAATTGGGGCTGAATTGAGAATGGAAGGGATACGGACTATCATCATTATTTTTTAAATGAGTAGGAGCTAGTTGTAAGTTTACTTAACTGAGTTCTCGTGACTGACATCTCCATTGTAGTGTATTGGCTTGGCAGCCTCTGCAGAAAACACAAATGACAATTCTAGGGTTATCCATATTGTATAGTACCTCATCACTTACTCTTACTGACTCTTTACATGTTGTAGAAATGGTGACTTAATACCAGTGCAAAGCATTTCCAACGCATAGAACATAAGAACAGCCATACTGGGTCAAACCAAAGGTCCATCTAGCCCAGTATCCTGTCTGCCAACAGTGTCCAATACCAGATGCCCCAGAGGGAGGAATCACAACAGCTAATCCTCATGTGATCCCTCCCCTGTCTTCCACTTGCAGAGAAACAGAGGCTAGGGATACCATTCCTACCTATCCTGGCTAATAGCCATTGATGGGCCTAACCTCCATGAATCTATCTAGCTCTTTTTTGAACCCTGTTAAAGTTTTAGCCTTCACAACATCCTCTGGCAAGGAGTTCCAAAGGTTGACTGTCCACTGAGTGAAGAAAAACTTCCTTTTCTTTGTTTTAAACCTGCTGCCTATTAATTTCATTTGGTGACTGTGAAAGGTTCCTGGGCGCGAGCGCCGGCCCCTCGCCAAGGCGGGGCCCTGCAAGCCCCCCTGCCTGTCTCAGTTTCCCCCAAGAGGCGGTTTTATGGGCGCGAGCCTGCACACTCCTGTCCAAGGACGGGGCCCTGCGAGCCTACCGCCTGTCCAGTATATGGGGCAGAAGTACTTCAAGGGTATCTTGGCCCTCTCGTAAGAGTCCTATGCAGGTCCAAGGTCATCAATAATGGCCTGCGGCGCCAACGGAAGAGCGGGCCGCAGTGGGTACTTGCTGCACACGCCGAGGGAGGAGGGAGTTTTAGGGGGACCCGGGCCCTCCCTCTCCACCGGGTCCCAACCCGGGGCCCTAAGGGTGGGGGTTGTTCGCCCCTACCCGGCTGACGGGGATCCAACCCGAAGCTCGCCAGCCCACGGTCGCCAAAAGCGCTCTGCCCTGGGCTGCTTCCTAATTCCCTCCGGCTGCCCAGGTTCGCGGGCGGGTCCCTTGGGTCTTACCGTCGCTCTGCCTTCCTGCTCAGACCTGGCGTGGTTGCTGCCTCCCGGGGTCCACAGAGTCCTCCTCTGTGGGGGAACCCCTTTGGCTGCCCAGGTGAGGGCTCCGATCCTCGCTCCCCCCCGGCTCTCTCCCGGGCCCGATTTAAATGGCCCACCGCCGGACATCACGGGGCGTTGCTCCGCCCCCTCAGCATCCCTCCGCTCAGGCATACGTTGGCGGCCGATGGGCTGCCGCCTCTGCGAGCTGCGGCCGCCTGGCGCAGGCGCGGTCCTAAAATCCGCCGCCCGCGTCTCTGCGGCTTTGCCGGCTGCCGCTCCTCAGGCGGGCGGCTGGCTGGGGTGTCCCGGGTTTCAGTGCAGGCCTCGGAGGGCCTGTCACAGTGACCCCTAGATCTTATATTGTGGGAATAAGTAAATAACTTTTCCTTACTCACTTTTTCCATATCAGTCATGATTTTATAGACCTCTTTCATAGCCCCCCCACCCTTAGTCACCTCTTTTCTAAGCTGGAAAGTCCAAGTCTTTTTAATCTCTCTTCATATGGGACCCGCTCCAAACCCCTAATCATTTTTGTTGCCCTTTTCTGAACTTTTTCCAATGCCAATGTATCTTTTTTGAGATGAGGCGACCACATCTGTATGCAATATTCAAGATGTGGGCGTACCATGGTTTTATATAAAGGCAATAAGATATTTTCTGTCTTATTCTCTATCCCTTTTCTAATGATGCCTAACATTCTATTTGCTTTTTTTACTGCTGCTGCACACTGCGTGGACGTCTTCAGAGAACTATCCACGATGACTCCAAGATCTCTCTCTTGAGTAGTTGTAGCCAAATTAGTCCCCATCATATTGTATATATAGTTGGGATTATGTTTTCCAATGTGCATTACTTTACATTTATCAACATTAAATTTCATTTGCCATTTTGTTGCCCAATCACTTAGTTTGGTGAGATCTTTTTGAAGCTCTTCACAGTCTGCTTTGGTCTTAACTATCTTGAGCAGTTTGGTATCATCTGCAAATTTTGCCACCTCACTGTTTACCCCTTTCTCTAGATCTTTTATAAATAAGTTGAATAGGATGGGTCCTAGGACAGACCCTTGGGGAACCCCACTAGTTACCTCTATCTACTTACCATTTATTCCTATCTTTTGTTTCCTGTCTTTTAACCAATTATCAATCCACGAAAGGACCTTCCCTCTGATCCCATGACAACTTACTTTACTTAAGAGCCTTTGGTGAGGGACCTTGTCAAAGACTTTCTGGAAATCTAAGTATACTACATCCACTGGATCCTCCTTGTCCACATATTTTTGACCCCCTTAAAGAACTCTAGCAGATTAGTAAGGTATGATTTCCCTTTACAGAAATCATGTTGACTTTCCCCCAACAAATTATATTAATCCATGTGTCTGGCAATTTTATTCTTTACTATAGTTTCAACTAATTTGCCCAGTACTGACGTTAGACTTACCAGTCTGTAATTTCCAGGATCACCTCTAGAGCCCTTTTTAAATATTTGTGTCACGTTAGCTATCTTTCAATCATTAGGTACAGAAACTGATTTAAAGGATAGGTTACAAACCACAGTTAATAGTTCTGCAATTTCCCATTTGAGTTCTTTCAGAACTCTTGGGTGAATGCCATCTGGTCCCGGTGACTTGTTACTGTTAAGTTTATCAATTTGTTACAAAACCTGTTCTAATGACACCTCAAGCTGGGACAATTCCTCAGATTTGTCATCTAAAAAGAATGGCTCAAGTTTGGGAATCTTCCCAATATCCTCAGCCGTGAAGACAGAAGCAAAGAATTTATTTAGCTTTTCTGCTATGACATTATCATCTTTGAGGGCTCCTTTAGCAACTCGATCATCCAAGTGCCCCACTGGTTGTTTAGCCAGCTTCCTGCTTCAGATGTACTGAAAACACATTTTACTGTTACTTTTTGAGTTTTTGGATAGCTGTTTTTCAAACTCCTTTTTGGCTTTTCTTATTATATTTTTACACTTAATTTGACAAAGTTTATGGTCCTTTCTATTTTCCTCACTAGGATTTGACTTCCACTTTTTAAAAGATGTCTTTTTATCTGTCACTGCTTCTTTTACCCGGTTGTTAAACCACGGTGGCACTTTTTCAGTTCTCTTATTGTGTTTTTTAATTTGTGGTATACATTTAAGTTGGTCCTCTATTATGGTGTCTTTGAAAAGTTTCCATGCATTTTGCAGAGATTTTAATTTTGTCACTGTACCTTTTAATTTCTGTTTAACTAACTTGCTCATTTTGTGTAGTTCCCCTTTCTGAAATTAAATGCCATAGTGTTGGGCTGCTAAGGTGTTTTTCCCAGCATAGGGATGTTAAATGTTATTACATTATGGTCACTATTTCCAAGTAGTCCAGTTATATTTACCTCTTGAACTAGATCCTGTGCTCCACTTAGGACTAAATCAAGAATAGCCTCTCCCCTTGTGGGTTCCAGAACCAGCTGCTAACAAGAAGCAGTCATTTAATGTATCAAGACATTTTATCTCTGCATCCCGTCCTGAGGTGACATGTACCCAGTCAATATGGGGATAGTTGAAATCCCCCACTATTATTGAGTTTTTAAATTTGATAGCCTCTCTAATCTCCTTTAGCATTTCATAGTCACTATCACTGTCCTGATGAGGTGGTCGATAATATATCCCTACAGCTATATTCTTATTATTGGAGCATGGAATTACTATCCATAGAGATTCTATGGAACACTATGGCTCATTTAAGATTTTTACTTCATTTGATTCTACTTTTTCTTTCACGTATAGTGCCACTCACCCACCAGCATGACCTGCTCTGTCCTTCCAATATATTTTGTACCCTGGTATGACTGTGTCTCATTGAGTGTCCTCATTCCATTAAGTTTCCATGATGCCTATTGTATCAATATCCTCATTTAAAACTAGGCACTCCAGTTCACCCATTTTACTATTTAGACTTCTAGCATTTGCGTATAAGCACTTCAATAATTTGTTATTATTTATCTGTCTGTCATTTCCTGATGTTAGACTCTTTTTCATATGAATGTGTCTCATTTGATCTGACCCATACTTTCATCCTCTCCTCCTGACTAGAACATAGAGCATCTCTATTAATAGAACCTCCCCTAAGAGATGTCTCTGTCTGATCCATGTGCTCCTCTGCACCTGTTGGCTTTCCCCCAGTCCTTAGTTTAAAAACTGCTCTACGACCTTTTTAATGTTAAGTGCCAGCATTCTGGTTCCATTTTGATTTAGGTGGAGCCCATCCTTCCTGTATAGGCTTCCCCTATCCCAAAAGTTTCCCCAGTTCCTAATAAATCTAAACCCCTCTTCCCTACACCATCGTCTCATTCATGCATTGAGACTCTGAAGCTCTGACTGCCTACAAAGCCCTGCATGTGGAACTGGAAGCATTTCAGAGAATGCTACCATAGAGGTCCTGGATTTCAATATCTTTCCTAGCAGCCTAAATTTGGCCTCCAGAACCTCTCTCCTACCCTTCCCTATGTCATTGGTACCTACAAGTACCACGATTACTGGCTCCTCCCCAGCACTACACATAAGACCATCTAGATGTCTCTAGAGATCCGCAACCTTCACACCAGGCAGGCAAGTCACCATACAGTTCTCTTGGTCATCACAAACCAGTTGTTTATGTTTCTAATGATCGAATCCCCCATTACTAACACCTGCCTTTTCCTAATGAGTGGAGTTCCTTCCCCTGGAGATGTATCCTCAGTGAGAGAGGATACCATAATATCCTCTGGAAGGAGGGTCCCAACTATGGGATCATTTCCCTCTGCTCCAGTTGAATGTTTTCCTTCTCTGAGCCTTTCATCCTCCTTAACAGCACAGGGGCTGTCTGACTGGAGGTGGGGCAGTTCTACAGTGTCCCAGAAAGCCTCATCTACATACCTCTTGGCCTCCCTTAGCTCCTCCAGTTCAGCCATCCTGGCCTCCAGAGCTCGTACGCGGTCTCTGAGGGCCAGGAGCTCCTTGCAATGAATGCACACATATGCTACCCACCCACAATGCTACATTGTGTGCAATAAACAGGATAGCCCCCACTCTGCTGCTGGGCTTCTGCCTGCATTCTCTCCTGCAGCTACTTTGGTTATTGATAGGGTTTTTATTTAAATCAGAAAGTTTTGTTTTTAGTTTAGGAAAATCATGTTATGAAATCATTTTGGTCCTTCCCTTTCAGCTAATTTAATTCTATTCTCCTTTATAACTGCAAATACAAAATGTACTTACTATACACATATGTGTGTATACAATAGATTTTAGCATTTTTGTTATCTATATGTAGATGTTTGACAAGGTTCTAAGTACTCTTTTGTGTACATCTGTAAGTGAATTCCAGAGATTAGAGATGGTAATTTAGAAAAAAAAATCTCTTAAAAGGCTCAGTCAGGAATGTGAGAAAAATAAAGTTGAAAGAAGAATGCAAATTATGTTGGGGGATGTAAGATTACAGCCATCTAACTAGTTCAGTGGGTCACACCTTATCCTGTAAAGTAAGAATAAAATATTATAGTCCTACCCTGTCCTTTTTACTAGGAGCAGATGAACCCAATGAAGTAAAGCAGGGGTCTCAACCTTGTTTTACCTTTAGGGCCAATGCCAGTTCTCAAATCCTTCTACAAGCCAGTGGGCATCTCCTTCTGCCAGGGCTCTGGAGCAGGATGGAGGTCTCTGTGCATTTCTGCCCCTTCCAGCATCTCCTTGCCCTACCTGCAGGCCTGTATGCATCCATATCCATGTCCTTGCACTGGGATCCCCCACCCCTGCCTGGGGTAACTGAAAGCGAAACCCACTGGCCCTGCCCTGCTGACTGCAGAAATGCATCAGCTAAGGTGTCTCCCTGGCCAGCACAGTTTGTGTCATGGAGGAGGCAGCTAGTGTGGCCTGCTGGACTCTGTGGCCAAGGTTATGTGGATTCTGGGGACCTGGGTCTGAGGTAAATAGGATGAAATTTAGTAAGGAGAAATGCAAAGTACTCCACATAGGAAGGAACAATCTATTTCACATGTACAGAATGGGAAGTTACTGTCTAGGAAGCAGTACTGCAGAAAGGGATCTAGGGGTCATAGTGGACCACAAGCTAAATATGAGTCAACAGTGTGATACAGTTGCAAAAAAAAGCAAACATGATTGCGGGATGCATTAGGAGGAATGTTGTGAGCAAGACACGAGAAGTCATTCTTCTACTCTACTCTGATCTGATTAAGCCTCAGTTGGAGTATTGTGCCCAGATCTGGGCACCATGTTTCAAGAAAGATGTGGAGAAATTGGAGAAGGTCCAGAGAAGAGCAACAAAAATGATTAACGGTTTAGAAAACATGACCTATAGATGCTGGGATTCTTTGCGAAGGAGACTACTGAAGTGTTAAAATACTCTTTATTTTATAGTGACTTTGTGAAAGAAGAATTAACTGCGTAAGCAGTAAGGATGAGAACTTAGGATAATGAGCTCAAATAACAAGTAACAATATTTTCACAGGCATCTGTACTTTTTGGATCTTTCCAGAGCAGGTAAATACTGTGGGAAGGCTTGTTTTCTTGAGTTATCCAGCCTAATGTGTGGATTTTAGACATGTCAAATAAGGTTTAGTTAAGCATCCATGCTTTTATCTTGCCCCCTTCCCCTCTCTCACAACAGAGACTTGAGGGCGGCAGAAGAAACACATGGCAGTGGGGATAAGGCTTGCAGTATGCCACTTAGGAGGGCCCCCTTCCACAAGGGAGAAACTGAAAAGGGCTAGAGCCATGGCCTGATCATGAGACTAAGTGGCTTGTGGACTGACTGGCTAAAAGAGATAACACATCTCCTGAGGGTGTAATGTATTCATTTGATGGCTCATTATTGCATATTACAAGACTGCTCCACACAAGGGATGTGTGTACGTATGAAAATAGTTTTAAAAATGGGCTTTTATAAGAATAATAATATATATTGTGTACAGTATATGGCTTTTCGTGTGCAGCTTTTCACATAGAGCCCTTAACAATGTGCTCCCCAAAGTGCAGTGACTATAATTTGTAGCTTGTCCTTTCACGGGCCACACAAGGGGAAACTATTCCCTCCCCTGATGTTCACATAAGGGCTACAAAGACTCTAGCCTACATTTGTACAAAGTCTTATTCATGCCTAGTTCCCATTGACTTCAATCCTCTGTTTGCCTCCATTGACATTTTCCTTGAGCCAAGGATTTCAGGGTTTTGACTCTGGAAAAGATTTATTTTTGTTTGAAGGACAAGAGAGAATTTATCAGAATGTGACCTGTATTTCTAGATTTATATTACTAATGGGCTGTTTAATTTATAAATTATGTGTACAGAAGAACCTCACTAGTGAAGCATTAATAAGATCCATTTTGAATTACTGACTTTTCTGAATTAGGAGACAAGTGAATAAACATAGTATAACGGCAAAGAGAATAGATCAGTACACGTCTTCATTTATTTCGATCATTACGGTTCAGTTTTAATTATTTATCATGCTTTATGTGCAACTAAATGTTCTGTGGTATATTTTGTAAACAAAATGAAATATTAGCAATAGGTCAACTTACCAGAAACTCTCCTATTAAATCTTTATTGAAAGATGGGGCAAGGCATCCAGTGTTTATACAGATTATAAAGTGTGAACATTAGCAAGTTTCAACAGAGTTCATTTGAGGGACAATTGTAGCTGGCAATTTGTGGTGTTTGTTTCCAAGGAATGTGCTCCCAGCAGCACTCAGGCCCCCACGACCCACATAGTCCCATCCACAGAGGGTGCCGCTCAATCTGAGAAGCTGTGCTGGCTGCCTCCACTGCTATGTAAACTGCACTGGCCAGGGAGCCACCCAAGCTGATATGCTTCTGCAGCCAGCATGGCGGGGCCAGCGGGTTTCACTTTTGGCTACTGGGGACAGGGGTGGGGAATCCCACCATGAGGATGCAAATCTTAGCCAGAGGATGGGGCAGGCAGGATCCCAGTGCAGGCTCGTACGCAGTGGGGGTGCAAAGGGAGTGAACGTACACACCTCATGGTCCTCCAAGTAAGCACGAGGCTGGGGTGGTGTGTTGCCCCAGCCTCCTTCCCCCATGCTCCACCTGGCTGGGGGAATGCAGGAGCAATGCATTGCCCCATCCTCCTTCTCCTGAGCTCTGGGCAGCTGGGGGACAGCTGGGGATGATTTCCCCCCTCCCCAGGAGTGAGGCTGGGGACAGACCTGGGCTGCAGGGGCAGGGCAGCCACCAGCCCCTCCCATGGCTCGCACTCCCCCACAGAAATTCCTGCGTATGGGCCTGCAGTGTGAGGACTCAGTTTTAGGCCTTTTGTAGGATCTTGGTTTCTGTAAGGGCTCCTGGATGCAGGGGGAGAGACTATCAACGTGTATGTTCTGTATTGCCAACTCCAAGAGTTTAAAACTCATGAATCAGCCCCCACTCCACCCTAAAAAAGAGAATGGCTTCTTGAAATCACAGATAGAATACACTTGGATCTTTTTATTTGGCATCTGGTGTTTGATGTCTTTGGCTGAACTCAGGACATGTTTTCTAGCTTTCCTCCACAAACCATGAAACACAAAGTTTTCCATCAGCCAGAAAAGAAAAAGAAGGCTGGGATTCTCTTCTAATATCATGCACCAATGAACAAGCATAATCTACTAAATGACAGCGATCAGTTGATAGTGATGTATGAGCAGGCTCGACAAATCTGCTTATCTACTCGCCCGTGGTGAGTAGATTTCTGCCGGGTTGCCCTGTTCACTGGCGGTGCGCGCATGCGCAGTGCGAGTCTGGCAGATACGCGGTGCGGGGCTGGCGAGTGGGTTTTCACCGCAGTCATCAAGCCCTGTGTATGAGATATCAGGCAGTGAAGTTCCCACATTGGGCTTAATTCTAATAATGTGGCAGGGCTTTCCAGAAAAAAAACCAAACAAACCCACAATTATCTGGAGGCTTGTGATCAAATCAGGAGAGTTGGAATCACTGATATCTAGTTCTTCTAGAATATGATCTGAGGAAGTGGGTCCGGGCCAAGAAAGCTCATCACCTACTAAGCCATCTTGTTAGTCTTTAAAGTGCTACATAGTTTTTCCTTTTGTTTTAGCAAGATCACACTAACATGGCTACTTCTCTATTGATATCTAGTCTGTTTCACAAAATGAGTTAATAGTTTCACAGCTTACACTGATGGATAGGATGGCTATGGACATACCTCCCCCGGGCTCCAGGGATGTGCTGGCAGCAGCATGGAACTAGCAGCTAGAAGCTACTCTAGCCCTTCCGCAGTGTCAGTGGTGGCACCAGCAGCCACCCTGGCTGGTTTTAAATCATCTGGGGGCAGCAGGTAGGTCCAGGGGATGAAGCACATGGGGTAGGAGGCTGATGTGTATTAGGTTTTTGTAGACATAGATCTTGTTGTTGCTATAGGAACTGAGATACGTCATTAGGGGTCAGCCCAGTTGGTTTGGCTGGTTCTAGTTAGTTCTGTGTCATGGAATAAATGGAAGCTTACAACTGCTTCATCCTCTGTGTGTTTCAATTTCTAAACTCTGTAACTCCAAACAATATAACCAATGCAGAGCCAGAAAATACGTGTGTGTGGGGATGCTGCATGGAGATCCCCGCCTGTCCCAGAGCCCTGTCAGAGGGGGGTGCCCTGTGGCCCACTAGGAAGATTTGACCACTGGCACTGGCCCTAAGGTAAATTGAGTTTGAGGCCCCTGCATTAGACCTTGAGTACTAAATTTATCCTTAAATGTACTCCCTTGTTTATTTGGTTTCTTAGCAATGCATTAGATTTCATACTGCTGGCCAATCTATGAATGCAGCATCCATTGATGAAAATGATATTGAATATACCAATATTTCTAAATAGATATTCTTTTATAAGGCATGTCATAGCCAAAGATCTTTGCTATGAGGGAGTTAAGAATGTGGCTCGATGACAGTGTATGGTCCTTAATGTACATCTATACTGCAGCTGGGAGCAGGCTTTTCAGCATGGGGTGATAGTGGGGTGGAAAAGGGTAGATATGTGCTCAAAGTAGCAGTGTGGCTGTAGCTAGTAGCTTGGGTTAGCCAGTTGACTTCCAACCCAGGAGGCTGCAGGGGTTGTATGTGGGAGGGCTAGCCCAAGCAGCATTCTTCCATTCCCCTCTTCCCTCCCCCAGCCTCCATCAAGTGCTAGTAGCAAAGCAGAGTGCTCAGCAGCGGTAAGTGAACCACATTTGATGGAACAATTATTTCCCAAAACGTGAATCCCAAAAAACAATGGGGCCACACTGCTATCTTTACGCTCGAGCACAGTCCCAGCCGTAATGCAGATACCCTGAGTGTCATTCTCTTTATTCTTACTTTTGTAGAATGTTTTTTCTCTGCTACTCTAATGCATTTCTCCAGACTACAATGTAGATTCAGTGGTCCCATACATTCTTCCTTCTCCCATTATGTAGATCAGTCATCTTGGTGTACATCTGGTCTGATTTAATCTCTTTTATTGTCAACTTTGAATCTCCTTTTATTGTCTATGTTAAACATAACATCGTGTTGTATAGCCAACTTTATTTTACTCTGAAATGTAGAGCCCTATGCAGATACAAAATTTTGTATCCACATCTGCATCTGTAACTGCAAAAATGAGCCATGGATATCCACTTCCACAGATGTGCATACAGATATCCACAAATATAAAACAGGTATCTGCAAATTTGCAGGGCTCTAGATACAAAATTTGTATCTACGTCCACATAAATGAGCCATGGATATCCGCATACACATCTCTGGATGCGAATACCCATGTATATAAAGTGGATATCCACAAATTTTTAGGGTTCTACTGAAATGTTTCATGCTATGGAATTTCATCTGATTGTTTTTCCTCTGTGGAAGAAATAGAGAACCTTTGGTTTCCAGGGGCTTGGTGTAGGGTCACATTTTTTTGGTGGAAAATTGTTGCTTTGTGCGCTACATTTACTTTTCTTTACAACATAGTAAATGTTAGGTCAGCTAAAGCCATTTTGAGGGGCTGAAGGTCTATGTTGTTTTTGTTGCTGTGTTTTTCATTTATTACAAATTTTGGGATTCTACAAAGTAAAAACTGTATATTCCTGATGAACAAAATTGACAACATTGTGACGAAACAACGTTTTCTTTCCTTTTTCCTTATTGAAAAAACAAGATACATGAGAATTCAAAAGGAAGATGATTTCTTTTACAGCCAAAACTTTTCACAGACTTTTGGAGATGAAGATATGAGCATCACCAGGAGAAGCCTACTAAATAAAATACAGTAATTCTATAAGGAGTGCAAAGATTTTATCCCTCTTCATATTTTAGTTTTTTCAGAGATGTGGTAAAAGGGGACAATATGCCATACATGCTGATCCTGAAAAGATCCTGAATACAAGTGGGAAAATATTTGAAGCCTAGCTGCTGTCTCTGATGCCTTAGGATCTATTTTAAATCTAGTTCAGTCTGAATGTGACTTGAGGATTTTATCTTGAAACATTCTTAATTAGTGAGCTTTTGGGGACAAAGAACTTCTCCTCTTTTTTTTATAGTGACTGGAACAATGGGATTCTGATCCTGACTGGGGTCTTGGGACACTATCCCGTTACATTATTACCATGCTACTGCTAATAATGTGACAGTTTAGTATATACTGCCAAAGGCAGAGAGAGCTGCTAAAAGTACAGGGACAACAGGATATCCACTCTCCATCTAAAGCTTCGTTTGTGTTTTTTTTTTTCTGGACAAGAAAACCTGGGGCTGGTTGCGAAAACTCTTATGTGAGTACTCTTCTTGTTTGCAAGTTGTCCCACTGAAATCAATTAGCTTTTAAATAATTCTGTTGCCACATCTCAGATAAAATTATTTGAGGTTGGGTTCCCAACTCCAGTAGGGTTTTCTTTATTAAAATGTCAGAATTAATAAATGAGTTCTTAAAAAAATAAAAAAGCAGATATATAGATCAACATGTCTTGATTTAAAAAAAAGTTTTGAGAGAAATGATGCAGAAAATCAGGATAATTTGACTTTAGTATCTGGTATAGTAGTGTCTAAGTTACAGACATAAGGAGTTTCTAGATCAGAAAAGATATGTTTAGAAAGGGAGGTCTCCAAAAAGATATTTTTTTCTATCTTCCCTTCCTAGTTTCCCCTGAGAATGAAAAGAAAAAAAGTCTGCATCAGTATCACTTAAGCAGTTCTTGGCACTGTAGGCCAACCTCTTGTACAAGAATGTTGTTGGTACTGTTAAATCTCCAACCTGAGTACAGAATGATATGAGAACAAGGTGATGGAGGTAATATTTAGCTGTTGATTCCAAATGAGTTTTCTTCCAAACATATATTTACAGTAGAGCTGGTTGCAAAATGTTTGAAAATGCATTAAAATCTTCCATTAGGAAATTCTAAACACAATATTTCCTGTTCAGTTGAGAGAGCCAAAATGAAACACTTTGGGTAAATTCAACATTAATCTGTGTCTGGTTAAGCTCCCATGGGAGCTATGGTTCAGGTACTTCAGGTCTCCATTCTTCCTGGAGGTTGGGCTCTACAGCTGGACTACATCTCTCATGCATTCGTAGGAGCATTGCCAGCAGATCTAGGGAAGTGATTATCCCCCTTTATTCGGCACTGGTGAGGCCACATCTGGAGTACTACATCCAATTCTGGGGCCCCCGTTAGAGAAAGGATGTGAACACATTGGAAAGGGTCTAGCAGAAGGTAACAAAAATGATTAGGGGGCTGGAACACATGACTTATGAGGAGAGGCTAAGGGATTTAGATTTATTTAGTCTACAGTAAAGAAGACTAAGGAGGGATTTGATAGCAGCCTTCAACCTCCTGATATGGAGAGAGACTGTTCTCAGTGGTGACAGGTGACAGAACAAGGAGCAAAGGTATTAAGTTGCAGTGGGGGAGGTCTAGGTTGGATATTAGGAACAACTATTTCACTAGCAGGGTGGTAAAGCACTGAAATAGGTTTCCTAGGGAGGTGGTGGACTCTCCATCACTAGAGGTCATTTAAGTCCCAGCTTGACAAAGCCCGGGCTGAGATGATTTAGTTGGGATTGGTCCTGCTTTCAGCAAGGGGTTGACTCAATGACCTCCTGAGTTCTCTTCCAGCCCTATGAGTCTGTGTGCCTTGTGGTACACAATGGGAGTCCCAGTGACTGCAGCCCATCAAAGAGATGGAGTCCATCCTGGGATCTTAGATTATGGGAGAATGAGGGCATGAGGCACCTGAACCCAAAGTCCCATGAGACATTAGGTCATTCAATAGCAGAGTCAAAATTAAATGTTTCCAGTTGGTTCAGCAAATTACAGTGAAGTGTTTCAGCCTGGGAATGTTGAAATATTTTGTTTCAATCAAAAGAGTCTAAATAAAAAAATCTCAATATTTCTTAATTTTTTTTCCAGACTATCAGATACTGAGAGAGATAAGGAGAGAGATGTTTTTGTCTAAGTTGCATGCTCACATAAGAAGTTCCATGCTTGTTCTTTTATCTCAAGGTACAACCTTGTATCACAGGCACTTGTTTTGAGCCCAATCTTATGGAAATACAAGTGGTTTTTTTAAAACTGTGAAGTAGAGCTAATCCAAATATTGGAAAGAGCAATGTTCCATGGAAAATTTCAACCAAAATGAAAAAATGTGTTTAATGAAAGTTTTCACCATAAATTTTGACTTTTTCATCAGAAAATGGAAACCAGTTTTTGGCAGCTGAAAATGTAAGACTTTTGTATGAAATATACTTGTAGCCTTCTGGATGAAAATTTTCCAGATATTCAAGAAAATAACCAACACATTTGTAGGAAAGAAGACATTTTGTGAAAATGTTACTTAGTCAAAAACTCAGTTTTCCAGTGCAGAATAATATTTTGATAGAATATTTTTTACCAGTCTAACAATCATCTTGAAAAAAAAAATTAAACTTCATATTTACATTCACAGACCTCACTAATACTCTCATTTTTGTTTTTGGTTTTTAACTTGGGACTGGGTTAACAGGAATTAGCAGAGCCATTTTGTTTTCGATGAATTTAGGATCATAAGTTATTTTGGTTCAGTAAGTATCTGATATTCTGAAAACTAAACTCCTTTTGTAGGAGTCTCAAATATTTTGATAGCATTCAGACCACCTGGAATATGCTCTGCAGTGCTGTTATATTTGGAAAAGTAACTATAAAAATGGCACCTTCTTATTCATCAGAGCTGTTCTTACAGTGTGTTCAGAATCAGATCTGTTTATGCTTGTGACAAAAATAAGTTTCTTTTTTTTAAACTGCTTTTTATTCCTGTTTAATCCTGGAGAGCCAAAAAACTAAAAGGAAAAGAGTTGGGCTCTACCTTCTTGTCCATTATCCACAAAATTGCTTACTAAATTATAATTGCTGGACAAATGAGTTATACTGAAGAAAATCTATTAAAGGCAACCTTTATTCCTTTTGATGCTCAGGAAGAGTTATTTAGAGCTCTCAGGATGGACAAACAAAAACCAAATCCCATCATTTAAGTTGTAAACTGAACACATTTGATCTGGAGTCAATATAAACATGGAATCCCTCAATGACACTTTTCAGAGCAGAAGTCCATTTTTTTAATTGGCCTCTCATTTTGATCAAACTCCATTCTGCTTTGTGGAAATACTTCATAGTTTATTAGTTTTTATTGAAGTTCCTCTCCAGTATGTCACCCTGTCCAACCTTTGTACTAGCTCCTCTGCATAAATGAAGACAAGCATATGCCAGAAGAATGATTTAAAGAAATGTAGTTACAACCAATAATCTTTTCATGTGTAGCAGATGCGATTTTTTAGAAGACTAAAGTTATCTTTTGAACTACTAAAAGGTTATTAGCATCTTGGAGACAGACCTGCTGGATATGGTATTTTCAGAGTAAATGGCTATTGAGTAAGACTTCATCATTGTGTCTGTGTGTGCATGCATACATATAAACATTAAAAGATTACTTTATAATAATTTGAAAATGTTATACTATAAAGCTTGCTTTACAAACTTTCAATATGTCCATGGATGGGAAATAATTGACACAGTTTCAGAATTATAGAACAGTTTTTGGACCTAAAGAAACTCTGAACGTTGATGGAGTTCAGATATAGTTCTGAACTTTACAGTTCTGACTTTACAGTTCTGAACCTCACACTCACTAGGGACTCTCCTGTCCTTTCTATACTGATGATACTTGCACTTTGACTATAAAACTGACTGGAAAATAGGCCAATTTACTACATGAATATTATTAATAGATCGTTTTATGCTGACCTGCAATAAAAGTTCACAGTGATTAATGAATATATTGTTTGTCAAAAAGACAAGGTAGCATATATATCTTGTTGTCTAGTATAGAAGGATAGGCATTCGGAGTATTTGTGAAGTTATCTGATTATATGCCTTGTTTGTTTCAATAACAGATTTTGCCAAATAATTTTTCCTGAATAATTTTTCCAAATCCATCACTAAAGGACATTTGTGCAAGTTTTCTTGGCCTGTTTAGATGTAAATATTTGGTAGCAGTGTGCAAAATCTTCCATCTATTAATGTGCTTTGGGATTAACTTCCATCATCCTTTAATTTCAGTGATATATTAATTATTCTCTAGAATAATGCCAGTGAGTTAGTAAGATGGTCATCTCAGCTGTATCCGTCTCTGTCTGATCATTGGTCAGTCAACGAGCACTCAATAGCCAACCAATGTTGATTTAGAAATTATTAAATAATGTCAGATAATATGAAGCATATAAGATTCATTAGGAATTAGTAGATCAGCTCTAATACTGAGGATCCTTCTTTCCCCTTTTGGATAAGTGCTTGCAAAAGGACATAGCTGATAGAATTATCTCTTAAGTAACACTTTTGGAAATGTAAGCTATAGAATATAGGTATGTTGTTCAAATTTCTTATAGCCTCATCCTTATCTTTAATGAATAATAAACACCAACCATTTAGAATATCTGAAATATGTATATCATTGTCTAGAAATAATTTTCAATCTATGATGTTAAAAAGTGATGGAGAACAGAAGATGAAGATTAGATTTGTCATAGATTATCCAATACAATTAATAAAGAGTGCAAGCCATGCAGTGATACAACAAGAGATACAGTTTGGTGAGTTTAACAGTCTTTATAAAGAGATATTCATAGGAATTGATATACTTCTCTGGAAAGACAATAAAATTCCATCTGCAAACTTACAACTTTTATTAGGGGTAAAATGTGAGACGAAGGAACTTTAGAAACATGTCACTATGGCCAGAATACAGTACTTTGGCTTCACATCTGAGACGGACCAAAAACATAACTCCATCAAAAGTCTGCATTTATTTAGTGCCTGAATTTAAGTCCAAATTTGCTTGGGAGAGAGAAGAAAACAAAGAACATTTTTCTAATTACATCCACTTTTTGGTGAAAACACAGCTGTTTTTAGGAGATTGGTGATCAGAAATGCAGACAACATGTAGTTCAAATCAGATAGAAAGGGACCACACGTACACGATTTAAACTCTTCACTCAAGTAAATTACTACCAAACTAATCCAAAAATCAAACAAATAACATTTAGTGCAGCCTTGGGGGCAAAATGTAGCCCTTAGAAATGACATTATGAAAAATCTTTTCTTTTATCACAGTCCCTGTAGGTAGTGTGCCATGTGGCACCTCTAACTGCTCCCAACATGCTTAACACGCAAGAATTACTCTCTGCTTAGTCACTGCTGTCCCAGAGTTGGCAAGAGAATGCTGTGCTGCCACGTGTAGTTAGAGTGGTTTAGCAGTGATCTGTTGTTCAAACCACAATACTTTATTATTGCCAGGGCTCTGGGTTTTTTTCTTTAACTTTGCCTCTTCTTTTTAACACAGCAGTGGTTTTTTCACATTATTTGTGGAAGTATGGCTCACAGAAATTACAAATGACCTATTGTCAGGATAGGTCCATTCATGCTAAGTAAAGACCATAATCTCCCCACCATTGTCAAATTTAACAGAGGCGTGCAGAACCCCGTGGAGTGGTGATAGGATGGAAGGGGGAATTACTAGTCCAGGGTAAGGCCATTTTTCTGATAAAACCTGTGTTACGTCTACACTGCAATCGTCTTCTTCCGAAAGTAAGTTGAAAGAACAGAGGGGTTTTTCCGGCGTTGGTAATCCTCCTTCTACAAGGAAGAAGCCTTTTTCTGAAAGAGCTCTTTTGGAAAAAGGCCTGTGTGGACAGGGAAGAGGGAGTTCTTTCAAAAGAAGAGGAAAGAGGAAAAAAGCACAGGTGCCCTGGTGGTCATTCCATCCATGTCATCACAGCTTAAATGTGAAATAGCGACATTCAGTGTGGATGCTATCTTTCAAAAAAGCAGACTGCCTTTTTGATGTGCTTTTGTGTGTGGACACTCTCTTTTGGAAGAAGTTTTTTCGGAAGATCTCTTCCCAAAGAAGCCTGAAGTCTAGACATAGCCTCAGTGGCATGCCCCCTCCGTCCTTCAGCCCTGCAGTTGTCTCTCTTCAGGTTGTTTGTGCAGATCCTCTCTCAGCCCTTCCCTCACCTCACTTCTCCCCTGTCCTTCCCCCTCACCACCACGTCTCTTTTCTTTCTATTTAGCTAATCCCCTCCTAAGTAGATCTTTAGAGCCCTGCAAATCCATGGCTATTTGCTTTTGATCCGCAGGTATGTGCATCTGTGGATGTCAGTGTGGATATCTGTGGCTCACTTTTGCACATATGGATGCAGCTGCATATACAAATTTTGTATCTAAAACTCTGCACATTTGTGGATATCTGCTTTTTTTATATCCATGGGTATCTGCAGATGTCAAGGTGGATATCTGTGGCTCATTTTTACAGATACAGATTCAAACTTTGTATCCATCCAGGGCTCTGTAAATCTTCTCTCCCTTTCCCTCCTGTACCCCTGCAAAAAATTGTGATGCCAACAAGACCTTTGGTGCCATCACATTATTCATTCTCTGTTACACCCGTTCCTCTACCCTGTGTCTGTATTCTCTATTAGATTGTAAGCTCTGTGAGGCGGGGACCATCTACGACTCTGTCTTTGCAGAGTGCCTAGCACAGTGAGGGCCTGCTCTTGGTTGGCTTTTAGGTTCTACCATAATAAATATGATTGATAATAATATACTGCATACACAGTAATATGCTGTGTGTGTATATATATATATATATATATATATATATTATGTTTATACTGCAGTTGGGAGTGAGCCTCCAGCCTGGGGAGATGGACTCGCACTAGCAGGCTTGAGCTAGAGTTTTAAAAAATGCCTAATGTGGCACTGTCAGGGGCTCGGGCTAGCCAGCCAGGCTCAGCCCTACCCAACCTCCTAACAGAAGCATGTCACAGGTATTTCTGGGCAAGGCCAGGAACTCTCCATGGAATATGCCCCATAAATGGAAGAAGTGTGAGTTTATGCTGCTCTCGGGTGACCTCACCTACAACTGTACAGCAGACTTGTTGCCTTCAGAAAGGTTGGACTTGGCAGTTTATGAAGGTACTTAGGCTTGTGTGTTATTAATCACTTTGGATCTCATGACAGCTAATGGTTTGGGGACTGCAGGGGCATGCACAAGGGTGGGAGGGGGAAGCAGGAACAGCCTTCCCAATCAGTGGAGGCACAGTACTCCTCCTGGGCGGGGTGAGGAAAGCAAACCTGAGCAGGAGATGACAGCTCCTCTAGCCCTGGGGCTCTGGGGGTGAGCCAGCTCCACAGGCCCTGGAGCCACAGAGGGAAGAACTAGGTCCTCTGGCACTGGGGATGAAGAGAACCAGGTGGCCAACTTTTTATTCCTGTGCATGTCCCTGGGCTGGACTCCAGCTTGTTCTGAAGCTCATGGGTATGGGTGGGTAGAATTATTCTCTTCCCTTCAGTAAGCTGACACTCCTAAAATTTCTTGACCCCTACTTGTTTTGGGGCTGTTTTTTTCCTCTAGGAAGGTGAACTTAGTCCTGACTGAGTAGGCCATTTCTCTTGACTAGTGAGAGGCAACCTAGGCTAGTGAGCAGGCCACAGGAGTGGGCCACTAGATTGTCATAACCAAGAATATTGTTGTAACCAAGACGGTCTCCTGGGATAGGGTAGATTTGCTAATTGTCCTTGTGTACTTAGAATTTGCGGGGTGTGCCCATTGAACCATATCAATGCTTCAGCGTGCAATCAGTCCACATCCCACTTCATGTGCCTTTGCTTTAAGTGCATGTCACTTCTGTGATACCAGTAGGAAAAAAACGATGTCAACAAAAAGCCAGTAGAATCTGGCAACTCCACGTGTGGGCAACAGGAAACAAAATGTCTCGTGGGCCACACATAGAACTCCATTGGGCTCCATGTGGCCTTCGGGCAGCAGGTTGCCCACCACTGCTCTTGATTGTCATGAGACAGTACACTTTTTGCATTACGTGGTGAAGAGTAGGGCTGCAAGTTCTTAAACCTGCCATTTAGCTTTGAAGATAGGTTACGCCAGAGGTCAAATTTTCAACCTAAGAAGTCTGGAAATTTCCTCTTGCACATTTGATCACGTCCAAGAACTGTCAGAAAGTCTGGCATACATGTAGTTATTTATGCTAGGAGATACTCAGGACTGGCTGTACTAATAGTCATTTATTAGAATAACTGGGCAAAAGGATATAAACAGACTCTGCCTGCAAAATGCCCAGCCAGTGGTGTTATTCCTTCTCTTGCCCACAAAATTAAAAATCCCAAATCCCCCTTCCATTAAATGAATTGCCTTATAAATGAAATGTAGCAAAATATAGTAGATGCAGACCCAATTCAAATCACTACTGTTACGTTAGTTTTTAAAAAGATGGAACTGATTTTATGCAAAGATTTTTTTTTCACATTATTGTGCTTACAATGGAAACAATACATAATCAAAAGGTCATTATTCATTCTTTCCTTGTAAATTTTAAAATCTGTGGGCCAGTGTCCAATCAGAAAAGAAAAAAATTATTTAGCAATAGGCATGAGAATTTTTGCAACTGCTGTATAACACATTTGACTGTTCCCCCTTGCCCCTCGGCCCAAAATGTAGTTTAGGTTTGCCCGAGCCCGAGATTTTTGAAAAGAATAATGTGTAAATGTGTGTTTTAACATGATTGCCAGAAAAAGAAACAAAGTAAAATGAAATCAGTGCATCAGGGACAGACTTATTGATGCGAACAGATTCATCTTCAAAACAATCAGGAAATGACACAACTACCTACTCTTAAAGTGGTTTTATTACAGCAAGAAGGGTATCAATTATTGTCCTGTCCTTCCTATTAAACATAGGCTTCCTGGTTGTCCCTTTATGGTCCATCAACTGTGCCCCAGAAGCTTTTATTTTTGTAACATCCAACACACCAGACTAGCCTGACAGGAAATCCACTGAACAGCATAAAATAATCGGCACTGCACCATCTCACTTTGTCTGCATCTATTTCTCCTTTTCTTTCTCTGTGTAGACTCTCGCAGCCTGAAAATGCTGTTGCCCAAGAAACTTCCTGTTTGTCAAGAAAAAAATTCCCCTTCATCTCTAAGTAGCTATTAGTGGTATCTCTATTTGCATCTTGTAACATCATCAAGTACTTCATAAGTTTAAGTATCTCAGATGCAGATTGTATACATGAAAGCAGCTTGGCAAAATGAGAAAGTGATATGTTAATACAAGCAGAGTTCATAAGCATTGACAACTAGGTCTGGCTGGAAAACAAGAATTCCTTTTTGTGAAAATCTGTAACTGTTTGTTTCTGTTCTGATACAAAGCCACTAGCCCAAAGGTCAGGGCCTTCACCTTGGATGTGAGCCCCACAGACAAAGCAAGTGCTAAAGAGTTGTACCTGGGATTCCTATGTCACAAGTGAGTGCCTTGACTGCCAGGCTATTGGTTATTTGTGATGGTGGTGAGGTTGCATGTGTGTCTGCATGTTTGTGTGTGTGTGTCCATCCCAGTCCCTTCCTCAATTCCATCCTGGAACTAACAAACCTTTTCCAACTAAAGCTTTATGAAAGTGATACACTTCTGCAAAAATGTTTGGTTTTGACAAATTGGCATGCTTTAATGGAAAAAACAATGTTTCATCAAAAAGGTCCTGACCAGCTCTGCTATCAACTTTACAAGAGTATAATAAACATTTGGGGTAAAGTTCTGGCCCTATTAAAGTCAACAGAGTTTTCCATTTATTTCAGTGGGGCCAGAATAATATGTTGGGTACATTGACATCTGCTTTCTAAATTCTTGGGATGGGGAAGTTGAGAGTCAATCCCTTCCACACCTTAGAGAAGAACAGACCCCCTCACTGTGTGTCTAGTATTAAATACCACGCAGTAAGAACTGGTGATATTTAAACAACATTGGCTTTTAGTTCTTTAGTTATTGTGGGTGGGCACTTGAAAGCAGATAGCAAGAAAGTAAGGGTCTATGTAAAATGAGATTATGATGGTCTTTACATTTGAGAATGGTGCCCTCGGTCTCTGAAATCTGTACCGTTCTCACAAATATGCCAAAGATACAATCAAATGCTCAAGAAAGCCCAAATGCTTGACTCTTTGTATGTGCTGTGTTATATGCATTTTATTTCTGGGCATCATCTACACATGTGAAATGTAGTGCATTAATTTAGCTGCCATAAGACGTGTACTGATTCATTTCATTTCTGTGATTTTATAACACTAATATGAAAACTGGGTAATAGACTCCAAGTATAAATATTTTAATTGTAAGTTACTGACATTCTTGTCAAATGTGGCATAAATAAAATATTATAACCGAAACAAATATTTATTTAGATAGTAAATTCATTTAGATTTACAGAATATACCTAGAAAAGACTTATTAGGCCATGTTGTTCATTCAATGCCATATTCCTTCTCCATTTGGCATATTTCTAGAACTCTATCCAGAACAGTTTTAAATGGTTCAAGCAACAGGACTTGGTAAAGACATGCAGCCAGCTTAAGTATAGAAGGAAAGATTTTAGGACCACAAGGGACCATTAGATAATCCAGTCTGACTTCCTATAAAGCACTGTCCAGAAAACTCGATCCAGATAACTGTATAATAAGCCCAACCATTTTGTTTGGCCAAAGCACATCTTCCAGAAAAAAAATCTAGTTTTGATACAAAGATATCAAGAGATGGAGAATCCATCACTTCCTGCAGGACTTTGTTTCAAAGTCTATTCACCTGCATTGTTAAAAAGAATTGTGCATTATTTATAACTAGAATAATTCTGGCTTTTACTTTCTGCCTTTGGCTCTTGCTGTGCCTTTGCTATGTTGAAGAGCCTTTTAAGTACGCAGTATTATCTCCACATGTAGATATTTTTACACTTTAATTAGGTCACAACTTAGTCTTTTTGATACTTTGAACACAAGGTCTCACCCTAACGCATTTTATCAGTTCTTGAATCCATTTTGTGTCTCTTTTCATTTTTGGTCATTATATTTTTTTCTGCAAACATGCTGAATTTTCTGCTTTAAGTACAAGTCAGCCATGATTAATCTTCACATGCTCTTCTACATTTATCTCAACGTTTTTAATCTGGGAATTTCCTTATCTCCCTTAAATAGAGGAACTTAGTCATCAGCACATTTTATGTCCTTGTGCATAAAATAATGCAAAGATCTGTCCACAAGAACAATCAATGTATGTATATTTCCCTATCCTCATTCTACCCCCATACTCATACAAAGCCAGGGACTCAATTGTTCGATCTATTATATAGTTGCAAGAGTTTGTTTGTCTCTTTGTTCAAGAACTCTTCCTAACCAGTAAGAGCTAGGACCACCAAATTCTGTATACAGTTTCCTCTTATCATAAGTTAAAACTTTGGGTTTGGTTGTGCCATGAAAATGAGATGTTTCTAGAATGGGATCACTTCTCATAAAACCTTATAGAAAAGAAACAAAATCATGAGGCCAGTGAAAGTGGCTGGCTGCGGGTGCGCCTCCTTCTGGCTGGGACTCTCCCATCCCCTCACACGCTCTGTAGGGAGGGTGTGGGGAGGAAGGGGGCTGAAGCTCCCCCTCAGATTTCTATGGGGACATTGTCGGCTGTTCCCCTTTGTCATTGTCAGGGAGTGAGGGGAATGTGCTCAGACTTAATTGAGTTAAGGTCTGGAGCAACACTGGGTAAATGTGATAGTACAATTATGTAAATAAAGTATCTGACTAGTAGAAAGATTTCATAAAAATGCATCTACAACCTTTTTATGCCCATGACTCACTATAAGATGTTTTCCAGAAAGAAATCCAACTGGGGTTTGTTGAACAGACATAATTTTTCAAAGTTCTGGCTTATTGCAGCCGAACATATCCATCATGCTTTCTCCCCATGAATAACTATTTCAAGGAAAGCTATTTTGAAAGAATTATTCTGCACTTCTCTTCAAGGTCCATGTTTTATATATACTTTTCAACAAAGGTCACCTGTACTTGTGAATCCTCTGATGGCAGATAGCATTATTTTAATCATGATCAAAATCTGTGCTAGTGAAAAGAGAGGCAATACTTGTACTGTATGGCACAATGAACAACTGTTAATATAACTACACTAGGGATTTTATAAATACAGTAATGCTGCTCTTCATTCCATTGCATTTCTATTGATTCCCAAGAGAATAAATGAATGTCTTTCATGTCTGTGACTATAAGGTGTTATGTATGATCATGTCTGCCATCCACCTCAAGGCATGGGAATGAGCTATTAGTTAAACATGATAATTTGAAAAACGAATAGTCCTGTGGCACCTTAGGGTATATCTAGACTACATGGCTCTGTCACCAGAGCCATGTAGATTTGTTTACTAGACATACCCAAATGAAGCGGTGATTATTTAAATCGCCGCTTCATTTGGGTATGTCTAGTAAACTAATCTACATGGCTCTGTCGCCAGAGCCATGTAGTCTAGACATACCCTTAGAGATTAACAAAACTATAGCTAAGGTACCACAGAACTACTTGTTTTTAAAGTTACAGACTAACACAGTTACTCCTCTGAGATGTGATAATTTTAGTCATTGCATTGGGACTATTTGGTATATGCTTTTGCTAGGGCCAATAGACAGAAGGTAAGCACATACTTCAAGGCAATATAGTTTGGTTGACTGAGGTACAGTGAGGGGTTTTAAGACTGAATAAAATGTCTAGTATAAAACATGGCAGTCTTTTATTGTGGAATAATGTGATCAAAAGTTGTGCTAGTGAAAAGGAAAATAATACTTGTATGTTATGGCATATATTATAGGTATCATTCTAGAAGCCATCAGTTTCTTGTGCCTTGGGATCTATAAATTGGTAAAAATTGCTACAAGACACTTATTGCCACACCATGAGTCAGATTTACCATAAAGAAATAGAAGCAGTCCCTTATTCATAACATAATGGAAGACTGTTTCAATTTACATCCTATTTGAAAGTCTTACTTATCTAGGGACCCAATCCTGGTGTTATGAAGCCAATGGGAGACTTTCTGCTGTCCTTAAAGGGAGCAGAAGCAGGCCCATAATGTTCAGGCCCAGATTACAACAGACTGTAAATGAATGAAAACATGTCTTCGTTGCCACATACTTTCAAATTTGACTTAATTGCAGACACATAAAAGCAGGAGATAAAGCTGGCAAACCACAGTTTAATGTGGAATTATTTTAACAGTCTGGTTTCCTTGACATTAGCATATCATTATGTTTCAGTTAAAGGCTACTTTAAGATTCATTTTCTTAAACCACAAGAATAATGCTTTTAACCTTCTCCATTAACCATAAGTGCTGTTGTAAAGGGCTGTGACACAGTGTGGTTCCCTGGCTTCCTATAGTTTTTTATTTATGTTGAAAACTTCACTATTCCAAAGCAGACAAGTTTAGAACTAACATTTTCATTAAGTCTGTACTTTGGTTTGATTTGTGTTTCTGTGCTGGGGCCAGTGGCCCTTCAGGAAGGATAAGGCTTAAATTCCTGTGGGGAATATCTGGGAGCAATCAGTTGCACCTTTAGTACATTAGAAATAGAGGAGTGAGTTAGAAGGAGACTGCTAGAACAGTATAAAGAGGAAGTTGCCTAGGGGAGGCAGAAGCCCTCTGATTGTTGAAAATTAGAGGTGCACGCAGGAGGTAGAAGGTGTCTTTTTGGGGACAAAACCTGAATAAGGACTAAGATTTCACAGTAGAATCCCAACAGGAAGCCTCAGACAGAGGGAGACAGTGGATGTCAATAAACTCCAGGAGGAGAGCTGGTGTCTGCCTGTAAACCAGAGAGACTGACAGTTTGAACCAGGCTCCTGGGAAGAGAAGAGGAAGATGAAGAGTGAGCTGTCAGAGAGAGACACAGACACCCTGGAAAGGGAGCAAATAACCAAGAGGTTAGCTGTCCAGAGAGGAAGAGTAGAAAAAGAGACTGAAGTCCAGCATGAATGCAGGTGGATAGCTAAGTTGGGAGGCACAATGGACTGCTGCTGACTTACTAATGAGAGAAGAGTAAAACTTTGGGGAGAGGAAACGGAATCATGGTGCTATTTCTCTGTTACCTGATTGGTTACTAATGAATAAAGTTCCTTCCCCTGCCAAATAAGAGGTTATTTGTAGGTCATGTCTGAGTCTGGACTGATATGGATAACCAGAAGAGGATCCTGAGGCATGGCCCAGGCTTGTGCCATTTTCTCTCAAGTGAGTATGATTTGGATGACTGGCAGCCTTCAGATTCAGCACTGAAGCTGTGAGAAGAACCGATTTTTCAATTTTCGTCAATTTTGAAAAATCAGGAGGGGAAAAGAAACTTCAGTTTGGGTTGAACTGAAACCAAAGTTTTCCAGAATTCTTAACAAATCAATCAAAGAAGTCAGAAAAATCTTGTTTGGGGGCATACAGAATGCTTTGTTTTACCTGAAATTAAACACTTTATTTTTAATTGCATTTTAATTATTTTAAAGGCAAAAGAAATAAAGGGCTACAAGTGTCATAAAACAGCAGTAATGGGTGCCACTCCCTCTTAGGTCCAATGATGGGGCTGCTCACTGGAAGGAAGGTTACAGAACCCCTGGTTCCACTCGGTTTCAGTGAATATTTATTTATGTGAAATAGAACCACTTCAACAAAATGCAGCTCAGAGTATCTGTGGGTTAGGATATTGCTCCAAATCAGGGATTTGCATCTGGTTTTCCCTGATGAGTGCCCCTTACCACTGGCATGTTGAGTGAAAGGAAGCACATGTCTGCCTCATCCTCCTCTGCCTCAGCTTTTTAAATCTAGTCTGAAACATCAAAGTAGTTTATTTTGATAATGTTTAGTCAGTTTTAACCCTCCCAATTTGTTTGTTTCAAGCAAAACAATTCCATAAGATTGATACAGATTTTCATAATGTTTGATGATATCTGTTTTTTTAGTGGAATAAAAATTTTGGATAAAAATATTACTCAGCTATAGATGGCACATGCTTTGGTAGAGCAAACTTCCCCATTAAATGGGTTATATTTCTGCTGCATCTGTAGGATTCTGAAGTACCAATAAAACTGAGAAGAACTTTGAATTATGAAAGGAAGGCCAATAACTATCTCTCTCTCTAAATCTGGCTAGAGCAAAATATTGCAGTTGACTGGCAAATGAATTGTATGACTGTACATAGGAAGGAAGGAGTTAGATATGGGTTACTGGGGCAGTTTTCTGATTCTCAATTTATTGATCGCTTTCCTTGTTGTTAGTAAGGCACAACAACCTTTCAGGAGTAAAAGTAGCACTCCTTATACCATTTAAATAGAGACTTTGTCTATGGTTTTCAAAAGGCATGCTAGATGCCTCAATTTTGGGTGATTTTTAGAAAGTAATAAGCACTTTATTCCTGCAAATAAATGGCTGTAATGTGTCTCAGGCCTGATATTCAAACATTAATGTGCCCAAAATCACTACGGCCCTTCTCAAAATCTTGCCCGTATAGATTTTTAGTACTATTTTTCAGTCACCAATTAAAGGGGACTAAAAGGTTATCCTTCCTTCCACTTCCATCTCCGCTCTAATCACACTCTAGACTCATTAGGTTCTTTGCATATTAAATATCTCTCAGGATTAGATTTTCCTTTTTCAAGAGTGGAAGGGAATTCTATAGCTCCTATGATGATTTAAGACAATATTGCCTCAAAACAAGTAGGACCTGGTGTTTCCTTTTGATGAAAGGAAAGTGTGCCAAAAAGTTAAGAGAAAAATTTAAAAAATGCTTACGTGGCTTAGACGTCAAATTATTTTGGCACTTTTGAAAATGTACATGGCAGAGGGGCATTGTAGGCACATATACATTGGACAAAGTGAAATTGGATTGTCTCTACACAATGGAATAAATGGATGCAAATCAGACATAAAAAATGGTAACATACAAAAACCAGTGAGAGGACTTGCTATCCTCAAGCAAAAAAACCTTCAAAACCAGGCTGTACCGTGAAACTGCTGAGCTGGAATTCGTATGCAAATTTTACATCTTCAGAATGGATCTTAATAGGAACTGGGAATGGCTGTCTTATCATAAATAATTTTCCACTTTAGGTATTCTCACCTTATTATCCACATCCACCTGATTGAATTAGCTCCGATGTAACACTCCCATCTCTGTATCCCTACTGTTTCTTTTTTTTTTCACTTCATGCATCTGACAAAATGATTTGCAATGCATGAAAGCTTATGCCATAAAAAAATTGTTAGTCTTTAAGGTGCCAAAAAAACCCCCCACCATTTGAATGGCTTTTACATAAAATGTTACATTCACTGTTTCTTGTTTCCAATGCATTAATTAGAAGAAAAACATAGGTTTTTAGACCCACATCTAATAAGGGGAAAAAACTTAAAAATTTGAAATATGCTGAATTCAAATACAGATTTTGTTTCTGTTTTCTGTATAGAGCCCAATATGCTTTTCCTTCTAATTGCCTTTGTCTAGACAGAAATTGACTATAAGGCAATATCAATACTGCATATTGCCCTGGCATCAAAAAAGAACTTTCAAATTTTAATGATGTCTTTTTGTAGCACAATAGTAGCAAATGGGCTTATTTTAACATAGAAATAAATTGTTTGCTGAAGATAATTTTTATGATATACAGTGATATAAAATCTGCTAAATAAACAAGATATTCCTTAGATAATAGAGTTATTAGGCTGTCACATTGTGAGTATTTTTTGAGTCCTTATAAATTCTAAAATCTTTTACTTTGCTGACTTTGCAGAGTTCCATGGTAAACACACTGGCACAGCATAAAATCTCCTTACTGATCAAAGACAACATATTTATGTATTGACTTTTGCATGATTCAATTTACACTAAGTATCACAATGACCTCTATAACTGCAGTGTGAACTTCAAAAGCAACTTTGCATTTTGTGGTAAACTCTTCCTTTTCACTGTGGTTTTTAAAATGATGACCCAGCCTTTCAAAGATTGACCAATGCACAGTAAACATTCTAGCTGGATAATGAAAATTAAAGGCCTTCGGAATGCTGAGGGCAATAATTACCGATTTAACGGTAGAAAATTTGGTCAATTATTTAAATGATTTTTAAACATTCTTTACAAATTATATTGGTTGAAAAACAGTGATTTTTTCTCATGTTTGTATAAAGATATTTAAACCCTTCACCAGAGCTTTAAAATCCTGTAGTTATAATTAAATCAGAGAGAGTGTGTCCATTTCTGTCACCCTAACTATTGATTTAAGTTCTTATACTGCACCCATATCTGTGGTTTCTGAGTGCTTTTCTACTTACTCATACAAATAGTTCTGATTCATGGGAACTGTATACTATTGACTTGATTTAGAGTATTCCTGTAAATGTTACAGTCTAAGGTCCAATATTTGAATGAAAGAGCTATTATCTTTTGCCAAACTCTCATTATTTATTGGTTTTGGGCTTTTTTTGGGGGGAGGAAGTGAGAGCAGGTTGGCTGATCATGTGAAAAGGAGAAAAGACAAGTTTGTGCCATCTTGTTCAGTCCTCAGTTATTTATTAGGCGATCCTTCTTATTCACAGGGTTCTCAGTCCCCGGCTCTTTATTCTTTTATTCATACTGGTATAGCAGAAACAGAGAATTGGGGTATTTTTAAAGATGTCAGTTTTGTAAAGAGAGCAGATTTTATGAGTGTTAGCTGAACTATGGTTAAATGACTCTTTAGATTTTTACAGGGTTTTTTTTGTTCATTCTGAACTGAGTACCAAAAACTGTTTACGTTGGGTTGGCATGTATAATTCATAGGAGGAGAGCCCTGGTACCACAGATCTTAAAAGCCTGCCATAGGAGCAGGCTGGACTACCTATATTCAGTCCATCTCTGGATTTACCCAAGTGACATACAGGACACATGAAGTGAGGTGCATGCTGATGGCACACAACATTGACTGGAAGAGCCATGTGCTCCCTCTGCATCGATCAAACGGCTGCTACGGGTCAATCAGCACACCCTGCAAATTTTAGGTACAAAAGCGTAGTTAGCAAAAGTACCCTATTCCTGATGACCATCATGGTTACAACAGTCTTGCATTCCACCGGGATGAAGGAGGGCCATTCATGTGGCCCATTCACTAGACTAGGTTGCCCATCACTGCAATAGATCCCTTTATCCACCTACCTGCAACTACTTATGCACCAAACCAATCTTTGCCAGGTTGGGTCTGCTGGGTGCTTGGCCAGTTTGCAGACCTTTTGGGAGCTTACATGCCCTAGATGTTTAATTATTTTCAGGATTTGGCCCAAACACGCCAGTTACCACTCTTTAAGATTAATGATAGAAATGGGTTGGGAGAGTGTGTCAGAGATGGACCAGAATTAGCACAGTGAGCATCCTGAGTATATTTCTTACTCATTGTCTGTTGGCATCAATGTTATTAAAGTCATATGCAAGTCTTCAGAACTCTTGTATGGTATTCTAAAGATCCCAAATGGTCCTTCATGAAGTGAATGGTAGCAGGAAACACACTCCATGCTTGCCATACAGATTGCTGTAAACTCTGTATATAATGGAAATCACTTCAAGCCAGGGGGTGCAGCACCTCTTCCTCCCACCCAAGGGGGGGGCCAACAGAATTGCTGGGCCCCTGGGCAAGTTGAGGTGGGGGGAAAGTGCAGCTCCATGTTCCCAAAAGGGCCTCGGGCAGAAGGGGTGGGCTGGTGGCTAGATTCCCCCACCCCACCAGCCATTCAGTGCTGCCTGGAGCTCTAATGGCAATTTTTAAAGGACCCAGGGTTCCAGCTGCCACAATAGCAGGGACAGGGATTGGGAGTCCCAGATCCTTTTGAATTGCAGAGCAGCTGCACCCTTGCTTCCCCCCCTCCCCCCCCTTGACTCTCCTCCCCTACACCTCTACTTCCAACACCTATGATCTGGGAGATTGTTCAGGCCATCCTATTGCAGCCCATAAATCTCATTCTTCAAAGATGACAGCTGTGCAGATATGTCTGTAATAACTGTACTTACAAACTTTTCCTGGCCTCTTTCTTTCAATCTCTTCTATTTTCATCCATCTCTCCGCTTCATTCTTTTCTCTCTGTTTTCTTTTAGTTGTTTTATTTACTTGCCTACATGACATTCTTTAGCCTACCTGTCAAGAGTGAATCAGTTTGTTTGCATTCAGTCTTTGTTACTGCACATGCGCTCATTTGCCCCTTAAAAAAAGCAGAACCCTCCTTCTTCAAATTTAAATCTTCAAAAGGGGACTTTCTTTGTATATAATCCCCAAATGGTTCTACGGCTACAAACAGCTCTCTGTGTAATAACTAAGTAAGTTTTCTACAGTAGCACACTGCATGATTTACACAAGGCAATTAAAATCAGTTCCTAAAGAGTGCATGGTACTAAAAAATGTAATGGCTTGACAAACGTGTGTACCGTGTGGCTGTTTTAACCTTGCCATAAGTACTTCATTAAACTGTAAAACGGAGAACATAACTGCAATGCACAGCCAATATACTGCATTATAACATAAAAATGCCTGAAGGAGTTTTTTGTTAGTTCTAATTAAAAATGGCACGTTCAAAAGAAAAGTTAGGGTCAGGGCACTTCATTTTAGAGTCCTTTCCAGATGATGATTTAAAACTATTTATGGTTTTAGGGTCCAGTCTAGGAAGCTCATATTACCAGATATAATACATACTGTTATAAGTAATCTCATTTAGATCATAAATACTATACATAATAGTAAACACCATATCCCGTAGTTTTGCTAGGATCAGATCCTTTCATGTAAATAGGAATGATGCAGATTACAGTGGATGATTCTATCATGGTATAAAGCCCTGATATGGCACAGAGGTTGTACAGGTACACTTTATGTGGTATTCATTTCTTTGGACATGACAAATGCATGGTGACTGCTTTATAATATAAGGAAGGTTTTTATAGCAACACAAAATACCAGATCATGAGCACAAGATGTGACAGGCCAGCCGCGGCCCGCACTAGACGCGGCGAGACGCCGGCCCCGGCCCCAGCAGGGGGGCGAGGAGGCGCACCGGGGCAGGCGCACGGCCGTAACACCGGCCCTGCCAACCCCTGCATTGGGTGGGGCGAAACAGCACCAGGAGAAAACGCCGGCTGGTGGCAAGGGGCGGACGACCGCCCCTTCCCCTCGGCATGCCGCGATGCAGCCCGGCCCCCGGGATCCGACGCTGCGTGCGTGGGGACGTCAAGGGAGGGGCGGAAGAGGGCGGAACGGCCCCGGCTGGGGCTTTAAAAAGCGCCCGGCGAGCAGGAGGGGAGGAAGGACTGTGGGGCAGCGGTTCCTCCCCCCGCATTTGAGGCGGGAGTACCGGACCCCGGAGAATGGCGGCGAGGAGCCCAGGAATCCCGTCGGAGCGGTAGATCCCTGGATGCCGGGGCAAGAGGCCATCAGACCGAGGGAGGCTAGAAAGCAGCCCAGGGCAGAGCGCTTCTGGCGCCCATGGGCTGGCATGTTCCAGGGTGGGACCCCGTCAGCCGAGTAAGGGTAGTACCCGAACCCCATAGGGCCCCGGGCTGGGACCCGGTGGAGAGGGTGGGCCCTTAGCCCCCACCCCATTACCTCGCATAGCAACCGCACAAGCAAACTTGGGAACCTTGAGAGGGACAGTCGCCCCCAGTGGGACGTGATTGCAGACAGCTGGCTCCCGGGTGGGGTTGAAGGACCACGGGGTTCCTTGGACGGAGGGCTCGCTGGGCCCCGCTTCAACCCGTAAGCGGGGGAGTTGGGAGCTCGCGCCCATCTAGCCGCCGGACCCTGGGTCTTTAAGACGGTGGGCTCGCTGGGCCTCACCCCTTAGGCGGGGGTGAGAGCTCGCACCCAGACGTACTACAACACAGGATTCCATTTTTAATGACCACAAATGATAGGATTATAAATATTATTTATATAATGATATGGATAAAATACACCATGTGATGAACTGCTCATTTTTCTTTCTTAGTGGATTTTTGAATGCCTGGGAGATATTGGGTTCACTGTTCATTTGTGAGCACCGTCAAAATATTTGAGTGCAAAAATAAGGGTAGGGAAGGTTTCCATGGTTTTTTTTTTTCCACAATGGTAAATTACAGATGCTTTGTTCGAAGTAAGCATGGTTGCCAATAATGTTAGTTTATTTTCTTTGATATTAGGAGGATTATGACTTTTTATATTAAATTAGATGAGCAAGAGCTCTTATTCTGGGGAGAAAAAATCCAGTGTAGGAAATAGCTATAGCACTCCAGGATTAAGTAATTTCATGTAAGATTGATAATGAGAGTCTGATTCATCTGTTTTACCACCTCTTTCAAGAATCCAAATAACTCAAATTGAAGATGATGGGAGTTTCTCTTATCATGTGGGAGGAGTGAACATTTTTAAAGTGAATTCAAGAAAGGAATGTGTGCAACTAATTTAACTTGTGAGTATTGAGTTACTGAGCCTGATTACATTTAAAAATGAAGACCTACAATGAAAATATATTCACAATCAAATAATATGTTCTACTAAATCAGGTTTGTAAACAAGAAAAGACTGAATTTGGCTTATTTATATGAACTTCCAATCCCCTCCTCCCACACGAAGAAGCATTAAAGCCAAAACCTACGTGAATTTTTTAGGTTGCAAGAGCAGCAAGCCAGTTCAGTGGTTCTCAGCCTATGGTCCATGAATCGGCGGGTGGGGTGGGGATGGAGGAGGAGGTTTCCAGACTATGCCTAAAATTTCCAAAGGGGTCTGGACCTTCCTTTGAATGTTTAGGGGTCCACAAATGATCTAGTTAAAACTCACCACAACAGACAAAGTAGCAACTGTCTGTTATGTTTATCTGTGTATTCAATATACCTGGATCATGGAAAGGACTAAGGAACAGGAACTCTCCTTGAGATCATCTTTGCAGAGAATTTTTTCCATGCCATTCCATCAGTGGGCTAGGGTTTGCTTCTCATCCATGGGACTGGCTACCCAAACCTAGGGAACACCAGAATTCTGGGTGCATCATGTGGTATCTGTGGGATGCTTAGGGCCATTACTATCCAGACTATTTGCCTTTGCAACATCTGAAGCTCTGCTCTACATCAGTGGCGCTCACCCCCATGCCCAGATAGATCCTTTCTATGGGGTCTGTGGGAAGAGGATTCTTCTGCCTTAGATGCAGTTTTCTCATTCCATGTGGGTGGAGGACTTCAATTTGCCACTGGGGACACAACACCCACAGCTGAGTGGTATGGGATTACCTCTCTGCCTCAGCAAGAGTTAGAACATAAGAACGGCCATACTGGGTCAGACCAATGGTCCATCTAGCCCAGTATCCTGTCTGCCGACAGTGGCCAATACCAGATGCTCCAGAGGGAGGGAACACAACAGGTAATCCTCATGTGATTCCCTCCCCTGTCACCCACTTCCAGAGAAATAGAGGCTAGGAACACCATTTCTACCCATCCCGGCTAATAGCCATTGGTGGACCTAACCTCCATGAATCTATCTAGCTCTTTCTGAACCCTGTTAAAGTCCTTCACTACATCCTCGGGCAAGGTTGACTGTGCGCTGAGTGAAGGAAAACTTCCTTTTGTTTATTTTAAACCTGCTGCCTATTAATTTCATTTGGTGACCCCGAGTTCTTATATTGTGGAAATAAGTAGATAACTTTTCCTTATCTACTTTTTCCACACCAGTCATGATTTTATAGACCTCTATCATATCCCACCTTAGGCTCCTCTTTTCTAAGCTGAAAAGTCCAAGTCTTTTTAATCTCTCTTCATATGGGACCTGTTTCAAACCCCTTGTCATTTTTGTTGCCCTTTCTGAATCTTTTCCAATGCCAAGGTATCTTTTTTGAGATGAGGAGACCACATCTGTACCCAGTATTTAAGATGTGGGCATACCATAGTTTTACATAGTGGCAATAAAATACTGAGTGGATGTTTTCAGAAAACTATCCACAATGACTTGAAGATTTCTTCCAGATGGTGCTTGGTCATGTCGTGAAGACAGGGGACTGGACTTCATGACCTCTCGAGGTCCCTTCCAGCTCTATGATTCTATGATTCTCCCAGCCCAAACTTACATTGCAGGTAACAATCAGTGAATTCCAGCTCCCAAGTTCTTCAGAGATGTATCTCTGCACATTCACAGAAGACATTACATTTGCTGCTCTTTCAAACAGTCAGTACGTTGTGGCTTAATTCAAGTAAGTGTAAACATACCCTGCTTTCAAATATAGCACCGAGTTGAGCTACAGTAAAAATTAAATAAGTTTAGTCACAAAAAGACATAGATTAAGTGATGCCATGGAAATGGATAAAGATAGAAATGGACACAAGCAAATAAAAGTGAAAACACATTTAAACAAGTAAACTTTATCTAGCAAGATAGCTATCTTTCTTTAAGATGGTTTCTCTCTCCCACAGGTTCCTTTCCAGTATTTACTGACCAGGATCTATAATACAAGTAAATCACTTGGTGCCTTTGCCTTCTAAGGTGAAGGATAAGCCAGGGGTTCTTGCCTGACTCTTTCATAATCCAGAGATCATTTGAAAAGCAGTCTTCAAAAAGGTTCCCCTAGGAGAAGTTTTAGTTCATGCTGAGAAAAGAAGCCATGAAGTCTGCATGATATGGTTCCATGCTGGTTCCTCCCCTGTTGGTGATTGCTGCAGTGCAAACTGAGCTATAATCTCTGACATACAAATGAATAACTAACTGTGACTGCAGCTAGGCAGAGGCACTGGACTGTTCTTTCTTTGGGGAAAACCTATTTGCCAACTCCTAGACTTACCAGTTTGAACACATTTTAGTTCCACTTTGTGGGTTTATTGCACATAAATGGTGTTATCAGTTATACCTTATATGACATCTATTGGACATGGATTATGACAATAGGGAGTTGGGGTACAAGGAACTGGTTTGATCACCTGAAATTCACTGCTAGATACCAGGCGGCTGCTTGCCCTCTGACATTGGGATGTGGTCAGGGTCATGGGATGACTACATTCAGAACTTGGAGACCTGTGTTTGCATTGTCTGATATTTTCCGGCAGCCAACTGTGTGGTGGGACTATGGTCATTATAAGAAGAGTAGTAGGAGAGGGTTGATCCTGTATTTACTGCTAATGTCTAAAATAAATTAGACAAATCCAAGTCCTTACTTTGAAGCAAAAATTGCATGGAAATAATTGAGCCCTTAGTTCCCTTTTCCTTATCCTTGTGTAGGCCTACGAGTACTAAGTGTTAGCCCCAATTGCTTTCTAAGGCGGGAACCAATAAGGTTCCTCTTGATCATGCTAAAATCCTCACATCTGTTACAATGGGTACTTCAGACTGCTTGCAATTTGGGGGCAGAAGTAGACAAGTCACTGGCAGCAGAAAAATAATCCACCTCATAAAGTGCCTGCCAGTTTGAGCTTCCTCTTCAGCAGCTGTTGGCTCAGGCCTCTTGCTTGCGGAGCTCTTCTTCAGGGTGATTTTCATTCTTTTGTTTCAATTTTTGACAAACAACTTAAGTCAATGTGGTGCAGTTGTAGTTGTTTCAGTCCCTGGATATTAGACACAAAGTGGGAATGTGTGAAATAATATTGTTCTAATAAAAATATTACCTCAGCCATCTTGTGTCTCTAACTAGAGTCTGTTTAATTCTTAGCCATCTCCTACAGCTGGATTTGCCTTTTGGGGAAATTTTCCCTTCCACTCTCCTTCCCCTTCTGAGGCCCTGCAGCTGCTGGCTCCCTTGTGAGCTAGGTTGAGAAAAGCCAGAGCAAAAGGAAGAATCTATTTCCTGATTCACCCCTTCATGAAGAGTCCCAATGGGAAGCTTATCAGGTTCTGTGGGCAGAATGCATTTTCTCTTGCAGCCTAATCTGAATGGGTTCATCTCCTGTCTCTCCTTTTATCCTACCCCAGCAGGAAAAGAGGCATGCAAGATTGGAAAAACTGGCAGTTCCCCATCTCCCTCAGGAGAGAAGATCAATTCCTCTGACCACAGAACTCAACCACTCCCTCCCACTCAGTTTCTCCATGCATTTCAGTTTGAGGGCGCCAGGCACAGCACAGATAATGCTAATGCTAGAGAGTTCAGGTAGGGCCTGACAGGCCCAGTTCCCGCCTTCTGCTGTTCACTTTATAGCAGTTCTCTTAGGTGATCTCTCCTATTCTCCCAGGGGCTGCTAAGGGAAATAAAAACACATCAGCCTGGTTTGATCCCAGGCCAGTACTTTTCTTGCAAGGCTCAGAAGGGAGCTGGGAGACAGACAAACCCAGCCTCTTCCAGGACAGGGAGATTGCTGGCCACTTGAAATATTTCTGGAGCATTCTCTGAGCTCAGAGTTGCTACTTCCTCTAAAGCAGGCAGAGTGATAGGGACAAATTTCCAAAGGGGAAGTAACAATAGCACTGTTTTCCCTACTCACCTCTGTGCCTGGTCCCCTTGTTCACATCTGTGGATTGCAAAGCAGAAGAGACCAGGCCATATCTATTATAATGATCTATGGACCTTATTGTTCACAGAAAGAAAATGATCAGGTAAGCATATTTTCTTGCAATAGAAGCTTAACAAGATTTTGTATATATTACACTCAAGTCAGTATCAAATAGATAATTAAATCTTTTCTATAGGTTAACTGAACCTTGCTATAGAAATAGCTAGAGTCACCTCTTTGTGTATGAATAGCAAAGAAAAGACACCTTCCAGATATCTCAATTTGATTGTTCCCTCTCTCTCCTTTGGTTCATTTTGTGGGAAGATGCTTGAGAAAGTGAACCAAAACAAACTTGCTATGAGTTTTCAGGGTGGGAGCTTGAGGGGTGGAAGAGAAGCTGGAATTCTAGGTCTCAGTGAGTCAGGGTGAGGTTTGCGTTTCTTGTATGAATGAGGGTGGGTGGGTACCGAGTAGGTGGGGGAAAGGGAGGAAAGGGTAGGAGATGATGGCTCCGGGAGTTAGTGGTCTCAGTCAAAAGTACTGGGCATGGATGAGTGTCTCTTGTTCCTGCATGTGTGTGTATAAAAGTTACCTTTCAATCCTCTGCATATAAAATCCATTAACTTAACAAATATTGGACAAATTTCTTATGTTGTACGGAGACTAATTCTGTACTTATTTATTCTATATGACTTCATGCACTACATATAGAATGCCGTTAGGCAAGAATAACTAATTTCACAGTCATAATTGAGCAGGTGCCATAATGTGCGTACTAGTTCTGTTTCAATTTAACTGAAAATGTAAAAGAAATGCCACTGGTGGCAAATATAACCAGAACTATTTTTTCTCTGTGTGCAGAGTTTGAAGGTCTATGGATTGACTGTCTATTATAGTTCTGGAGAAAGTATAAAATGTAAAAGTCCACTAAAATGAGCCGAGTATTGAAGTATACACAGCAAAGAAACAGTCTGTTGTGGAATCTGAAGAAAATACAAAACACTTTTTCTTTTTGATACACTTAGTAATGCTTCCAGGGCTCTTAGAAATGCCTGCTGTGCTGCACAAAGAGAACCGAAGTTCAGTGTAAAATGTGACTTATTTGCATGGACTTGTTTCTTGATTTCTATAAGGGAAGGACCATGCTAAGTGACCTTTTTTCATTGAGATAAAGTGTAAAATAAATGAAAGAATGAAAACTTCTCTTTACTTTTTCTTAAATGAATTTGTTTTACTAAAAGCCTAATAAATTGGGTGAGTCTGGAAGAATTCTGTCAAGCCACATAATTAAAATGTTTTATTTACCTTCTTCTCAGTGACAAGAATTATAAAAAGCCCAAAGGGAGGAGAACTGGAGTGTAAAGCAATATTGTGTTAATAACCCTGCTTGTACAGACAAAGGAAGTGTCTGTGAAAGAGGGCAGAGGGACTGCTGGACAGTACTGCTTGCCGTCTTGGCATTTCCTAACAATAACTTATGCAATATTATACCTCTGTCCTGCAGAAACCCACATTCTGGTAAGACATGGTGTGCACCATTAATCTCTGGCTTGTGCAATGCACATTTGGTGAGCTTTTAATATCTTCTTGTAGTGCAGAACCTGGGTTTTACATTCACAGCTTTGTCCATTTTGTGTAATTTCCTTTTCCCTGGGGATACTCTCTTTGTCATGGGATTTCCCAATGAATGACTGCAGCCTGTATTATGGAGTTTCATGTGTTTTGACACTGTAAATGATCTTAACAGCCTTTCCAGGTGGTAAACAATTGGGAACAATCCTGTTAGGGGAAAAAAACCATTTTCCATCTTACAATTACTAGTGATGTGAAAGCTAAATTTTTCTTATCCTACCTGTGATCTTTATTAGCTGTTTTCAGGATAGGAAATTGTTGCAAGCACAGAAATGTAACTCTTCTAGTACAACATCGAATTTTTCAGCTATGATATGAGTGTAGCTGACATTATAAGGCTGCAGATCATGTTAGCACTTTTGTCCCATATTAAAAGCTCTAATCTTTAGTTGGCACAGCTACACCAAGCTGGTTGCGTGAAGAATGGAATCTGGTCTACAGACAGTATTGCCTTCAACACCCTATTCACATCTCCATTTGTCTCAAAAGCTGGCATCATTCTCACAACTGGTTCTAGATTGTGGAATTTAGGCACACCCTAAGAAGAGGGGGACCCTTAGAGTCATTCAGGGAAGCTAGAATTGTGCCTTAGGAATAGAGTGAATAATTGACATTTTCTTCTTTGGTGGATGTCAAATGTATTACAAATGTTTTCGGTCAAAAACTTTTTTTTTCAATTTTTCAGTAAAATGAAAACGCGGATTTTTTTTTTTGTTCTAAGTGACCCATGCTTCATTTCATTTTAGTGTTTTTATAATTTTAATGTAAAAAATTATAATTTAAGTAAAATTTGAAACATTTTTTAATGTTTTTAACTAAATCATGTGGTTAATTCTAAACAAATTCACTAAAAGTTTTAGTAGATGTGAATATACATTTTTGGCAAAAAAAAAAAAAAAAATCTAAAATGTTTTGCCCAGCTCTACTCAGGAAACACAATCCTTCTTGCATTTTTCATGTGTGCTTGGGAGAACACACACCACACCATCCCAAAGAATTGAATGATGTGTGTTTTAGAAGATGTGCCCAGTCTGACTGGCTAATGCAGGACCTCCATACCCTTTTAGGACTTCAACTATGTCTGGTACCTCTGCTATCTACCAGAAGACCTGAAGAACAGACATGAATTTTCCCTTAGAAAATAGTTCCTCCTGTATGATTTTTAAAAAAATGTTCTTAAGCTCTAGGAATGCTACATAAAATGATGGAAAGTTCATATTTACTGCATGTAAATTAGGCTTTACAGGTTGTACTATTGTTGTTTTTGCTAAATATACTAGTGCATATATGGCAGAAACATGAAGTAAACATTAAAAGAAATTAATTTGCAGTTTTAAAAAATGCTTAAAAATATTCAAGAGAGATTGGAATTAAGCCTAAGATTGATACCCTGGAATGGTGGTTATAAAACTGTTTGATCAGATATCACTTGTATATTATTAGATGTTTTATTATTAAAAGCTGCCTCCAAAGCAGCATTTTAGCTTATTCTGCTTATTATGTAGGTTTGAATTTGGTCTCTGAAAAAGCTTTGTTTGCAGAGAGGAACTAGACAAAATTGGGGAGGGGGGGAGAGAGAAAGAAAATCTTAATTTAAATATAATTGGCACAAATGTAATTATTTATATTTGTTTGCATAGAGACAAACACAGTTTGTGTCTTTTTTATGATAAAGTGAAAATGTTAAATCTATCCAAACAAATCCTATAACTGTTCTGCACAATTAATCTGCATATTCTGATTGTGAGCCTAGAATCTGTGGGTTATATTGCCCCTGCCTTTGTATTGACATGCAAGGAGGTGAAAAAAAAAAAGATCCCTTTCTCCCCACCCACAGCCTTGAATGGCCATGCACAAAAGCTAACAGTGATTGAAGTGCCTTACTGTGGACACAGCAGCAAAATTAGGACAGATACATGGATAGATTCATAGCAGTGAACCACAACTTTTATTCAACTTAAACATGGAGGTGGGGGGGAAGGGAGGGAATGTATGCTACCTGATTCCTGTGCAGAGGTTAGAAAGCTCTTACTATATAACTCCTAACGTGGAGTACGCTCTCTGTGGCCTATTGCCTCAGGAGTACAGAATGGTGGGAACTTTGGCCTTCAAGGGTCCGCAAGGTATAAGACCAAGGTCGATCACCAAAATCCCATGTTTCTTACCTCTTGGAACTGTTGTTTTTAACTGCACTGGAAATTGGCTGCAAGCTGCAACTAATTAACAACTCAACCAAATACTGAGTTAGATAGGAATATGCTTAGTATCTAATGTATTGTGGTTTGAATTTGCTACAAAGAAGGCGATAAACTCCCCAGCCCTCTGCCAATTGACTCGCAGAAGAAAAAAGTTCTTTTCTGTCCCACCCCGTCCCACATCTAAAAGGGCAGATTCCCATTCCTACTTCAGGGAACTTGGAGTGGGGCTTCTGGAATGGACCTGATGGAGTCCCCTCTGTAGGTTAAATCGTGGGAACTGGTCCATGCTGGCCAATCATCTCCCAACTAGCCAATGGGTTCAGATTCCAAAGGCAGGAGAAACCATTTTTTGGTTTCCCTCAGTGAATGTCTCCCTCCCTCCCAGCTGGGGAACACATCAAGTTCCCCATTAGCTGATGCTGGTGGATGCTGGTGGGCTGCTCCCCCTTTGTATACCGCTAAAAGTGTGCGTTCAGAGTGCTACCATCTCAAGAGAGTAGGAAGGAGGCAGAGCTTTCTCTTTCCGTGCAAGTCATCTAGCAGAATGGACATGGTGTATCAAGGTCAGGCTGGTCAGGAATTTTTGGACATTCTTTTTTAAATTTCCAAATGTCAAAACTGAATCTATTTGTGGGATCATATCAGTTTCAGATAAACTTTTTGTTGGGAAGATTTCTCAATTCCCAGGTCAAGTCCCTGCTCTTCCTACTTCCGTATATCTCACGTGAGTGTCATAACCGCTGTGTGGTAGTTAGTTTCTCCTTCTACCAGTCCCACTGCTGGAGGTGTTCCACTTATATAAATAATTGAATATTGAGAGAGAGAGAGAAATTGACTCTACATCTGGTGTTCGGACATTCACCTGGGATGTCAGAAACCTGGGTTGAAAGCCCAGTCTGTCCCACATTCCTGGTGAGTGTCTTACCACCAGCCTATAGAATCAATGTGTCTGGCCCAACGATATTTAATTATTTATACAAAGTGGAACAACTCCAACAGGAGATACTGAAAGCAAACCCCCTCCCCCCAACAACAGCCTGGTAATATAGAAGATCAGGTTTAAGTGACTTCTCTGCCTGACATTCAGAGCAGGAAGTTGGACTGGGAACCTGGTTCTCACACACCCCAGGTGAGTGTTCTGAATACTGAGTATTAGGGTGGGTGCATCTTTCACTTTCCATGAAAATATTTGAAAGTTCTCTATTTCATCAAACTGCAGAATGGGAAAAAATCTTCTGCAATCATGGATTTTCGCGGGATGAGGAAAAAATAATTCCCACTACTACAGCACTCACCCTATGGAGCAGGGAGCTGGCAAAGGATTACATCTGGAATGCAAAGGATTACATCAGGGCTCTGTCCTGCCCTGAATTCATGGCAGCACCTGAGTTTGGCACAATTTAGTGCATGTGTATGTTTACTGTTCATAATTTACATTCAATTGTAATGTAATGGCTGTATGGCTGTAACTAAAACATATTAAATAACAAAGCTAAAGCCAAATTACTTTAGATTTTATAGGGATTTGACCCTTTATTTTTCTTTTGTCTTACTAACTATTTCTCATCTCTAAAGCACGCCTTTTCCATATGTATTTACTTCATTTGTGTTTTATAACTGTAAATAAAAGTATAGATCAGAAATCACATGAAATTATTTTTAAATCAAAGTGTGACATTGTTCTTTGTTATTATTCAAGATTGTTCTGATAATTTAGAGGAATTCAATATGAATGGCATTTTGAGATTTAAAAGTGACACACTACTGATGATTGTTAAGGATACCATAATGATAGTTGATAGAATAAGAACATTAGCTCTGTTTTCCTGGTCAAATTCTAGTTTGTGGAATTCTATTCTATTGTGAAAAGCTCCCTGAAGTCTATTTTGTACAAATGCAGTATACTCCTCAGTTTTGTATCCTACAATAGTGTGTATTGCTATGTGCTTTGAAAGAGCTGATTTGTTTTGTTGTTATACTTCAGTAACTGATTTAACAGCACACACAGGATGAAATTATGGCTAGTCCTGATTAGATGAGCAAAGAAAAAAAGAGACTCCAAAGAGTTCCCAAGCAGGGGCCAGCTACAGTTTCTGACCCTGTGAACTCTGTCCCTGACTCAGCAATCACGTAAATCAATGGGTGTTGGATCAGGGGACTCTAGTGCTAACAATAGCACTAGAAAATACAAGGGGAGGGTTGGACGGAGAGAAGCAGAGTCCTAGGCCCAGTTGAAAACATTTTACATAACTTTTTGCATGCAAGTAACCTGCAACAAGTGGAACAGTTGCTGGCAGGTTGCCAAGATCTATAGGTTTGTGGTGTTTTATGAGTGGTAGTTTGAGGCTACTGTTTGCTGTGCCATGTGCTCCTCAGCACTGTTTGATTTATACACACATAGCTTGTGTCCTGCCAACCCTCCTGCAGTGAAAACCAGCCACAGGTGGAATATTGAGATTGTATGTCACATGAAGATGGTCATTCCTGGTATTCTTACTGAAGCCTACTTCAGTAGGCCTTGCAATGGCATTGCAATGGCCACTTACCAAATTCTGGCTGTGCTCCTGTGACCATGAAGCTCAGTGCTTTGCAGAAGGCTTCTTCTGTTCGGTCTGCATTGCAAACATAAAAGGCTTTCTGATAGTATGTTTGCAATTGAGTGATTGGAAGGAAATGGAAGAGTTAATGCTGATTCACTGAGCAGTTGCTAGGAGAGGTTGTTTCTGTTTTCACTGGAATCTGTTTTTATTGGAGATTCTTGGTGTAGAAAAAACAAAGGAAGTTGGCCCATGGGATTGATACTTCTGGTGACTCCCAAGATGGGGGCGGGGAGAGTTATGCATCTATTCTGCAAAGAAATAAGTTTCAAACCCTGAGTTCTCAGCTTGACTTATGTTCATAACTTCCATCTCCGCAATATCCTAGAATCTAAAGCAAGGATGGGCAAATACTGGCCCATGGACCGGATCTAGTCCACTAGGGTTAGCCCACATACCACCGTATTTACCCGCATCTCCGCAGGTACAGGGGATCACAGTTCCCGTTGGCCGCTGATCATCATTCCTGGTCAATGGGCACTGCAATCGCTTGTGCCTGTGAAAGTGCAAGTAAATAGAGAAGCAGTGGCCCACCAGGCACTAACCCTGATGAACCATTGCTATTTTATTGCCCACCCTGATCTCAAGCCAAAACCTAAACCTGAGTGATTTGTATAGATAGGGAAGCAGGAGCGGGCCTCAAGCCCAAGTCTGAATTTGATCTTACATTGCAGTGAAGATGTACAATAGAAGCTTCTTACATTCAGTCGTATTCTGACTAAATTGGTTTAAATATATCCCTAGTTACTCTATAATCATAATTAATCCAGATTTAAACTGATATAACTAAGGTATAACTACATTTGGAGTTAGGGATATGATTTGCATTTTGAGGAAAACATACTTGAGCTACATCTGCTTGAGTTATTAAGCTAAAACTAAAACACAGGCATGGTGGAGCAAGCTCTGGTCAGGCTAAATACATGCCCATCTGAGACCTTAGACACACACTCTGGGCCAGCCTGTCCTACCATTTAGGCTGCCATGTCTATACTCTTATTGTTGATGCTCTTATTTAGATGAGAGCTAATAAGGGAGTTATGTCAAGCTGAAAACCATGCTCACAATTCTAAGTGTAGACAGAACCAGCTTCTGCTCCCCTGGTAACTTTTATAGAATCACTTGCATCCACTAACGTGAACTTTACACCACATTACTTTTGAATATGAACCTTGGAGTGTATTTATAGTGTCTCTCATGTCCTTCTGAAACTCTCTGAATAGGAATACTTTTTGAAAGATAACTTGCACAGGCACATTTAATTTACGGTTTAATTAGAGAAATTGCCTCAAGCAAGTCATGTCACAGGCTTTCCTAATTTAAATGGTTAATGTTTAATAAATACTGCAAAGAATATCCTTATTATTTTTTAAAAAAAGGTCTTGATCAGAGTTTTTCAAATTTTTCAGGTTGATGATCCTTTATTCAAATTGGGAAAAAAATCACAAACCCTCCTCCTTCTTCCAAAACATACCCATTTACTATAAAAGTTAATGTAAAAAAAGTATCAGTGAAAACAAGGAAAAGCTGTGTGTGCATGTGTCTGTGTATCCAGAAATTGACAGAGAATACTTGAACCTCAAGGATAAGTGTCTGAGGAATGGAGGGAGCAAGATTTTCTTTGCTTTATATTGCAACACAATTTTCAATGTCTTTTGCATAGTGCTGGAGTCATGATTGACCAGATGAGAAGCACTGATCACGGCAGAGAATGCAAGAGAGATTCTCACATCTGAACCATTCTTTTTTGGTTAAAAATCTGAGGAACTGTCCTACATTGGTGTGTCAGTAGACATGGTTTTGGAAGAAATTTATAAAATTGAACAGTAATACATCACCAGGAACAGATAGTATTCATACAAGAGTTCTGAAGGAATTCAAATATGAAATTGCAGAACTACTAACTGTGGTATGTATCTTACTCTTAAATCATCCTCTATAACTAATGTAAGAGTGATATTTTTTAAAATAAGGGCTTCAGATGCAATTCTGGCAGTTAATTATATAATTTACTATAGTTTTGACTTATCTATGATAGATAGATGAACACAATATATTAGGAGTCAACATGACTTTTGTAATAGGAAATCATGCTGCACAATCTATTAGAATTTTTTAGAGGTGTCAACAAACATGCAGATAACCCTTATCTCATGGACATAGGGTACTTGGACTTTTAGAAAACTTTTGACAGGATCTCACACCAAAGGCTCTTCAGCAAAGTAAGCTGTTATGGGATAAAAGCGAAGGTCTGCTCATGGATGCATAATTGGTTAAAAAAGGAAAGAAAGGGTCAGAATAAATGGTTAGTTTTCAAAGTGGAGAGAGATAAATTGTGGGTTCCCCAAGAATCTATACAGGGACCAGAGCTGTTTAACATATTTATAAATGATCTGGTAGAAGGGGTAAACAGGAAGGTGACAAAGTTTGCAGAAGATACAAAATTACTCAAGATAGGCAAGGCTGAAACTGACTGTGAAGAAATACAAAGGGATCTCATAAAACTGGGTGAATGAGCAACAAACGGAAGAGGAAATTCAATGTTAATATAAGCAAAGGAATGTACATTGGAAAACATAACTCCAACTGTATATATGACATGATGGAGCCTAAATTAACTGTTACAACTCAAAAAGGAAATATTGGAATTCTCATGGTTTTCTGAAAACATCTGGGCTGTGTCTAGACTGGCCAGTTTTTCCGGAAAATCAGCCGCTTTTCCGGAAAAACTTGCCAGCTGTCTACACTGGCGGCTGAATTTCGCAAAGCACTGACTTCCTACTGTAAGAAATCAGTGCTTTTTGCGGAAATACTATGCTGCTCCTGTTCAGCAAAAATCCCTTTTGCGCAAAACTTTGCGCAAAAGGGCCAGTAGACAGCTGAGATTTGTTTTTGCAAAAAGCCCCGATCGCGAAAATGGCGATCGGGGCTTTTTATAAGCAGCGTCTAGATTGGCCACGGACACTTTTCCGCATAAAAGTGCTTTTGCGGAAAAGCGTCTGTGCCAATCTAGACGCTCTTTCCCGAAAATGCTTTTAATGGAAAACTTTTCCGTTAAAAGCATTTCCGGAAAATCATGCCAGTCTAGACGTAGCCCTGCTGAATGTGCAGCACTAGCCAAAAAAGCTAACAGAATTTTAGGAAGCATGAGGAAAGGGATATATAAGAAGTCAGAAAAAGATCATAATACCACAACTGTTTCAGCCTCTGACATTGGAATGGGAGGATACCTTTCTTTAGTGTGGCTTCCTTCCCACCTTTCCACTGTAGGCAAAATAATACGGCTATCTATAACTATGATACAAGAAAGGAAATGGGCTTGTAAATCCTTAAGAAAGGACCTGCACATGGTGGGAAATAAGAAATGTGAAACAACTTTGTATCGTGATAATGGCCTTTCACAATAGCAATACTTCAGCTGCCTTTTCTCTTTCTCTGTGAGTGGGATTCCATGATCTCTTTCCTTTGGGTGGCTGTTTCCCCCAGTGGTTTGCTGCTCATTTGATGGAACTCATCAGTGGCATTCATTTTATATTAAAAAAAGTCCTTGCTCATTATTAAAACGACTGACAAGGCATCAGGAGATGAACTGGAACAGGACTCGGAATAATATATTTCTGGATAACCCAGTGCACTGAATTCTAAAATGTATTTCTATTTAATCAAATTCTGTGTAATTGAACTGAGGACACAGCTGAATTCTGCCCTCAGTTACTCAGATACACTCTTGGGCTTTCAGATAATATACATTGGATGAAGTTAGGTAAATCTGAGTAGATTGGGAGTGGTGTGATTACCAAAAGGCAGAAAATGATCTACCTGTCTACTGGATTTTTGTTCACACTGTGGGGTATAAAAAGTCATAATTTTTTATTTAACTTTTTTTTCTACAGAATCTACAATAGCTTTCTTTAATGTAGGTATTAGAATTCTTTGTAAAGTATAATATGCATATTTCAGGTCTGAGAAGACCTGGAAGATTAAAAAGAGAGGAAATAAATTGTAATGGTAGGTCAGATCACTGTGTGCTGATGCACTGTGAGCACATTTACTAGAAACAATATGACTCTTGTAGTCTTGCACTTTCTCAGATCATTAGTTTGATATGATGCTCCTGAATATACACAGAGAGAAAGTTCAGTGGTCCATAAAGTACATGTAACTTTCATAAATCTTTTGAGGGAGTAGTGATCCCTATTATTTTATATTAGATTTGCTTTTGGGTTACCACATTAGTGACGTTAGTTAAAAATAAATAAGCCTCTCAACTATTTTCTACACATCATTTCAGATTATGAATGTTTCATGTTTATTTGACATGCATTTACCTACTTGTTTCAATTCCTTTTTGTGTTCTGCATCTTTTGACGATAGTTCTAAGCTTTATTGCTCCCTGGCTGGTTTACAGTGTTCCTCCTTGGCCAGTCACAGGTTAAAATGCTTTAATGTTACTAGCAGCGGCTCATATGAAAAGAATGGATAACAATTTCCTTTACTGGTATAAAGGCATTATACATATTTCTTGCTTAAAATGACAAAAATCCTCCTCCTAAAATGTTTCATTCATCGTTCTATAAATAGTTCATTTCTGACAGCTGGCAAGGGAAATTTTACATTTCTATGAAAGGCATTTTAGCCAAAAGGTGGCACTACAGCTGCATGTATTCTGTTTTAGATTAGCTGTCTTGTGTGAGCTAATAAGCAGTTCACTGCATGTATTATAACTTCTGGTTTCATACCCTGTGAATTATGAGTAAGTACTGAAACTGAAGCAACAATGAGTTCATTATTTCCAAAGCACAGAAGAATAATTCTCCAGGATACAAACAATGTAAAAACTCACTATATTTTAGAAATAATATAGACATTGTACTAATTTAAGTGATTCCAATCAACTGTGATTAAGCAAATAATCTCTGAAATCTAATACTGCCAACATGTGTGGAATATGATACCACAGAATGCATAAATAAAAGTTTATTATTTATGACCAGCTAATTTTTTTTGCAGCATCTAAAGCATAAAAACAATGCTTTTGAACTTGGTAATACTGAAAATCAACAGGAGTTTGGTGGGAGCTGTATTTGGTCCTTAGTTTGTTGCTTTAATGCTATTAGTAAGTATTGTTTAACTAGCCCAATAATGAAAAGGTCACTACGCAGTTGTGTTTTGTAACTATATGCTTGCTTTGAACTGATAGAATCGAGGAAATTCAGAACTAAACTTCCAGGTTAGTCACTTCCACTGGAGAAATTTGGTTCCCAATGGGGAAAAGCAGCTTTGAGGGAAGGTCACAAAAGACAAACCAGTTGTGCCAGAGGTACAGCAATCATTGATCCAACCTAGAAAATGGGAGGTGCTGACTGAGAAGGAAGATGTGACTATGGCTCAGAATAAGCACTGATTGAGTGCATTCCCTAGGTATCTTTTATTGGCAGGAGTTCTCCTGGGCCATGCTTACACATTAAAACCATTGTCCCTTGATGGAATCCTCAGAAGCATGCTACAGCCATCCTCTGGGACCTCATGCCCTTCTCAGTTTGCATCATGGTGCGTCAGTGGAGAGAAAATACCCTCATCTTGTAATCTGTGTTGTTGTGATTTGATATTGTAGGAACCCCTAAATAAAGAAAGAACTACATGTATATTCTTTAATATGTGGGCATAACATTGCAGATTGAGAGAGAGTGTTTCATCAGCAATGAATCACAGTTTAGTTGCATAGTTAGAAATCAGGTACAAAAATCTTATGTGGAGAATACTTTTACAATTACTATTTCTTCATTTTTCATTTCCTATTTAGGACAAAAGAAAGAACAAGATTAAATATTAATAACTTATGTTTTCTTCCATGTATTGTTTGAAATGTTTAAACAATATCAGTATGACTGTCTGACATGTCTCCATGAAGAGGAGCATTAAAAAGGTCAGCAGCTGAACAAAGCTTTTTCTCTACGGGAGACTGGTCAAATAAGATAAACATGGTGATCAGCTCTGTGCTTGGAGTTAGGAAGTCAGGAGCAAATGCTGTTGAATAATGAGGCCCAGTGTTTAAGGCCCAGTGTTAACATAGGTAAAACTTTACTGATTGTACTTGGAGTTTTTACATAAAGATCACCATATCATACTTTATAGCAGAGAAACTGTCAACAAAACTAAACAACATATAAATGTACAATGACAATGAAGAAAATTCTTCAGAACTAACTTTTCTTTATTTCCAGACTGTGACTGAACTTACCATACAGTTCTTTGCTTTCACGATATACCACGTGTGGGCCAGCCAAACGTGTGTGTATACATATGCATATATACACACATATCTATTGTTCAGAAATGACAAGTGAGGCAGCAAAAATTATGGGATTGGTTTAAAATGAAAATTTTAAAGGGTTCTTTTTATTTTTTTATGGTTTTTAATCTTATTGGGCTACATGTAGGTTACTTTTGCAAGCTTTGTTCTGCAGCCATGAAAGCTAGACATGTTTTAAAGTAAAAAATTAGATTCCAGTTGAATTATATAATTCCAGGACCTAGGGCTTTACGAACAGCACCAAATATTGTCAGACTCATTAAATTGCAAAAGCTGGCAACTCTGTGTGTGCATGTGTGTTAGCTTTTTTGTCTGGTGTTGCACATTGAGCAGTTTTCAGAGAGCTGTCTACGAAGATTCCACAATTTCTTTCTTGAGCAGTAGCTAATTTAAACCCCACCATTTTGTATGTATAGTTGGGGTTATGTTTTCCAGTGTGCAATATTTTGAATGTCTTAACATTGAATTTCATCTGCCATTTTGTTGCCCAGTCACCAAGTTTTGAGATCTCTTTGTAATTCTTCTCAGTCAGCTTTGACATTATCTATTTTGAGTAATTTTGTATCATCAGCAAACTTTGCCACCTCTTTATTTACCTCTCTTACTAGGTGATTTATGAATATGTTCAACAGTACAGATCCATGGGGGACCCCAGAATTTACCTCGTCCAATTTGAAAATGGACCATTTATCCCTACTCTGTGTTTCCTGTCTTTTAAACTGATCTGGACAACTTTTTAACCTGATTCCAGGACAGCTCATTTTACTTAAGAGTCTTTGGTGAGAGACGTTGCTGAAGGCTTTCTGAAAGTCCAAGTAAACCATATCCACTAGATCACTCTTGTCCACTTGTTTGCTGACACCCTCTAAGAATTCTGTTGCTTCAGAGGCATGATTTCTCTTTACATAAGCCATGTCTACTCTTTCCTAACACCTTGTGTTTATATCTCTCTATGCGATAATTCTGTACTTCATTATATTTTACTACTTTGCCTGGTACTGAAGTTAAGCTTATTGGCCTGGAATTGCCAGGATCACCTCTGGAGCTCCCTTCCCTTTTAAAATCAGTGTTACATTATATATCTTCCAGCCATCTGGCACCAAGGCTGATTTAAGTGATAGGTTACATATCACACTTAATCGTTCTGCAATTTCATATTTGAGTTTGTTTCCTCCTTCCTTACATTGTAATAATATATATATATATATATATATATATTAAATTGAAGGCATTTGTGAGAAACACAACACACAGAGGTATAATGTGATCAAATGTTCCCCTAAATTAAGATTAGTAATAGTAAGATTTTTACAAATTTATGGCCAGTAAATTGTTTCCACAAATTTTAAATAAGTTTTTTTTGTTTGAGTGACACCCCTCCTCTCCCCTGCCCCCGCAAAAATTGTCCTATAGCACGGAAGCCTAAAGTGAAATTGACTAGAAACTGGCTAAGATGCCATGAGTGCCCGGTTGCAGAGAAATACAAAAGGTAAACACGCAGCCCAGTGAAAACAACATTGGATTTTTAAAAAGTTATTTGTTTTTCAACCGAAGGTGCTGGGGAGGTGTTGAATGCGAGAAATCTCCTACATTTGTGTGTATCCCAATATCCCTTTGGATAACTTTTAAATTTATGATTTACTTCTTGAGAATATCATCTTGCCTTCCTAACTCAAGCATAATTGCTGCTGAATTCTGTCCAGCTTTTGCGTGTGTGAAGAATGCACTATAGCCCCCGGCATGAATAAACGAAACTATTGTTGCCTGTGACAACAATCTTGTAATTAGGTTTTTTAATGCCTCTTGGAGCTAATACCGTTTTACAACGGCTCCCTCAAAGAAATACAAGGCAAATCTTCCCGTTAAAGCCTCCTGTGGGGTGGCTGGCTGGCTGGCTAATTAACCACGAGACTCAACACATCTAAGGTGTTCAAAATAACACGGGAGGACAAGCGAGCAGGTGACGTGAGTAGGAGGAGGTGGAGATCAGCAGCGCAGAGCAACCTCTGGATCCCCGGCTTGCAGCTGGCACGCCTGAAGCAAGCTGCCTTTGCTATTCCATGTCTAGCCCCCAGTTCTGTGTCTGAGCGAGTCCTGCCCCACACGCCGCTTCCTATTGGAGCAAACCTCTCCTGCTGCGCCGCCTGTTTGGTCCGCCGGCCTTTCCCCCTGCAGGGGCGGGGCCTCGCAAAGTTTTCATTGAGGTGGAGAAAGTGTGGGCAAAGAGCACAGCTGCAGCCGTATGTGAGCGTCGTGGAGGGGCAGCGACGCAGACAGCAGCCGCAGCAGGAACGCGAGAGGCGGTCTGCTTCCCCCCGCCTTGTCTACCTACAGCTCTCTGGCCGCCGCACCAGCGGAGGGGGAGCATGCAAGTCATTTTAGAAGGATGCAAAATGCCAGCAACCTAGCGGCTTGGGATGATTTTGCCCGGTGTATCGCAAGCTGGGTCCAACGGGCCAGAGACTGGAAGAAAGTGGCTGGAGTCTACAGTGTGTCTTGGAAGCTGTGAGTTGTGACTCATCCAGCTCCTCGGATATACGGGGAGAGCGCGCGAGAGCAAAGCGTCTGGTATATACAGAACCGATCTGCAGTAGTGCGATTTAATAAAATGCTGGTTCTCCGATCTTGATGTGGGGCACTACAAAATGGTTCTCCAGTAAGAAGGAAAAAAGTTCCTCTAAGAATCCGGGCGCCTCGCACTGAAGTCACCAGAAATCCAACTGCTCCTGGATTTAATGGGCTCTGCCAAAGGTGTTAAGGGACTTGTAAATTGCCAGCAGGTCGAGGAAAAACCCGGTGAAAAACAATGCTAAACGGTATTAGCTCTGTGCAAGGGTGGACCTAAAAGTTATGAAGTGGTGCCTGTCGTAATAGCAAACAAGCAGTGTTCTCATTTATTTAAGCAAGACTCGAACTAGTCAGAGCTTCAAGCAATGGCAACCGAAGTGGTGTGTGGATTGATCTTCAGATTGCTACTTCCAATATGCTTAGTAGCTGGTACGTGAATTTTGCCGGGGGGAGGGAGGGGAGAGCGTTAATTTTAAAATGTTGTTCCTATTCCTAGCAACTCCGAAGGTATCCATATGATTGTAAAACTGCTTCTCTTTTCTGAACGGCTTACCTTTAAAATTGTCATGTTTCTTTGTCGATCATTATTCTAGAGATTCAGCAAACAGCGTATTACCTTTTTTCCCTTAAGATGATGTGCATGGCCTTCAGGAATCCTCTATGCCTTTTAATGTGTTTGATTCTGAAATTACGTTATTTTCCCCACAAAGTTTCATGTTTGCAGCTCATTGACACCTAATTTAAAATCTCCTACTGGATAGTCTAGACTAGAGCCAGTTTACAACGAATTCAAGATACCACACGTGTAATTGATGTCATGCAATTTGCGAGAATAATAATCGTGGCTGATTCATTGGCCCTGAAATGGTTAAGTGAATACTGTGCAGTACTTTTCGATTTGTACAGATCTTTACATAATCTTGTATCATTTAACTTGACAAATCTATAGCGTATAAAAATCTGTACTTTCCTTCGGTATCGCAACAGACGCTTCAAATACTATTAACAGGATAATCTTCTCTCCTTCTGATATTATATCTTCCTTTTTGTTGAATTCAGTATCCTTTTAAAATAGAGGTAGATAGATGACGAATTTGTTTTTAATCAGCTTTGAGAGAGTCCAATTAGTAAATCATGTTACCAACAGTCAGCCACCTAGAAATGAATTATTTTTTAATTTAGAACTATAAACAATAGCCATTGGTGGATATAGTGGTGTTAATCCGCGTCCTTCTCTTAATAATAGTAAATTTGTTCGAAGTTTTACGTTTTAGATTGATATGTTTTTAGTTTTACCAAGAAAGTCGAGATTTAAGATGCTAAACGAAGCACGCGTTAAAGAATAAGACAAATTACATGTTCTTGTTGGGTTTTTTTAAGGGGGTGTTAGCCTTGATCAATTAACTTGCCATCAAGTGCCTAAATGTATGCCATCAGTTTTATTTAAACAACAAAAAAAGTGTGATGCTAAAGTGTCACCGAGACTTCTATGGTATTCACACGAAAAGCGCACCAATCGTGGGCTTAATATTTTGCTGCATCTGCTGCCCACAAAAGACAAGTATCTCTCTAGGCTGCGCTAAACCTATGCAAGTTAGGAGTATAACATGTTTCAAAGATAATGTGGCATTCTCCGGAGTCCGGCGCTCTGCAATTGCACATCCCCGTTATGCGCTGTCCCACGTTGTAAATTATGTCCAACTGCTGTTTGCTAAAGGTTAGGGTCGACGTGACAGGCGGCCGCTTGTTTTACTTTTTTGCTAGCTGGGCGCTCCTAAGGCACCTGGGCACAACGCTCATGGAACAAGGGAAGCAGGAGGCGACCTGGCATGTCCTGCTCCACAGTGCGTAGGATACAGGTGCGGGGAGTACGGCAAGTCAGGGCAGTCTCCAGGGCCCCTGTTAAAACATCTGCTAAGCCAGGACGGGCGTCACGGTTGCAAGTTCAGAGCCCGGCGAGAGCACCCACTGGGCGCAGGGCTCCCTGCTTCCCTGAGCACAGAGAAGAGAAGCAGGGACGCGGGACGGACAATTACCCCGCCGCAGCCAAACTCGCCCCACTGCAGGGCAGCCGCCCTAACACCATGGTAGGGGGAGGTGGGGAATACCCCCCACGCCCACGCAGTCCCTAGGAGAAGTGGGGCGCTTGTGGGCAGCAACGCCCCCCGCAGCTGAGCCGGAGAAACCTGGATGTAGGGTCCCTGCCTGCAGCGCGGGAGGGGGGCTGGTTGAGGGACCCGCTTTTGCCGGGGCCTCGGCGCGCTCGCGCCTATTCGTGGCCCAAATAGGGGGAGGGAGGGGAGCCCTGCCGTGCCCGCCGCTGCCAGCGTCCCTGCCGCGGGGCTGCCTCCCGCGCGGGCAGGCAGGGCGGGAGGTGAAACAGGTGTAACTCATCCCCCGTCACTCAGCCTCTGCAGCTGGGCAGCGCGGGCTCTGGGTGTCGCCTTCCCTGAGGAGCTTCTCCAGCCCACGGGTCCCGGCTGTCGCCCCCCAGGCTTAGTGGCCCTCCTTAGACTGCCCCCTACACTGTTCGGGGCCGCTCGGCCCAGCAACCAACCCCCAGAGGCGGCGCTCTAGGTTAGTGGGTGGGTTGCTGCGCCTTCTCCTCTTCAGCTTCTTTCTGCTTCCAGTGCATCCAGGGGGCGCCCAGAGCTGCCTGCCCTTGGGACCGTTGGATTGATTTGTTTTGGAGCTAGGGAACGTGGCCTTACTCCCACAAGCAAAGCAGAAGAATAAGACGTTCTCCCTCTTTTCCTTCCCTTTAGTATTGGTGAAGGGTTCAGTGTCTCCCACGAAGTGCACCATTTTTATGCCTCACCACAGTACCAGATCAGCACACTTGTGCTTCATCTGATCTATGACTGGAGCCCTGCAAATTCACGGATATCTATTTAAGATCAGCAGGTATCCACCTCTGTGGGTGTGGATATGCACAGCTTTTTTGTGGCTATAGATGTGGATGTAAATTTGCCGATATGCCCGTTTTGTATCCATGGGTATCCACATCCATGTATACCAGTGAGGTTCATTTCTGTGGATACAATTTTTGTATCTGCACAAAGCTCTGTCTATGAACTGTGGGAGCCCTAGGCCTCCAATTCCCATGGTATAAAAAACCGAACAAAACACAGGGCCTCAGTCTCCATTGCCTCCATCTTAGTGCTGTCCTTCATATCTGTGAAAAGTGGGTGTAAAATGCAACCAAACTTGTTTGGACATTAATTTCCCTTTGCATACTGTACATATCTACATATGGCACAAGGCACTGGGGAACCAGATGCATAATCTTGTTACAGCATTCAGGAGGGCCCCAGCTGCTGAGGGCTCATCCTCTTTGAGATCTTCCTACCTACTTAATAACCACTGAAAGTGCTAACAGCTCCCTGTGTGGTATCCTTCCTGTTTTAGGAATCTATCTATTGACTTTGATTTTTATCTGCTTAGGTTTAAGTACCCACTCTCCAGATACTTAATGATGCTCTGTATTTCACCCCCCTCCCTTTTTCTTTCTCTCTTCCCTCCTCCCCCTTCCCCTCTCCTATTTATTTTGCGTTTTCATATCCCCAACTCATAACTCCAGTCATCTGAAGAAGTGGGCTATGCCCACGAAAACTCATGATACCATCTACATGTTTCATTAGTCTATAAAGTGCTACCAGACCATTTGTTTTTTTTCCCTGTAACAGACTAACTCGGCTACCCCCTGAAGCTCCTGTTTAGTCAAGATCGCCTCAAAGAGTTCCATGAAAAATGTGAACACATTTCCCTTCTGTATATTGGCTGTAGGTAATGCTAGAAATGTGCACATACACATGTGATAGTCTTTGGAGAGTATGTTTAAGAGATGAACAGGACCTCACTTATGTATGGTATATACAAATGATCATTGGTGTGTAAAAAGGAACACACAGAAAAAGTAAACCCAGCATACAGGTTGGAGATTGCAGGGGTGAGAAATGAATATGAATAAATAGATGTAGCACAGACTTCATATATGCACAGAGCAGCCCTTCTGACATGGTAATATTAACCATAGCATTGAAACGATTACATTTGTCTTTCTATTGAGTACTTATTGTGTTGGTCTGTTTTTGCTATCTCTTTGCATCATGTGTTGTGAATTGGTTTCTCAGAATTATTTTGCCATCATGATTTTTGATACTTGTCTCACAGAGGTGCCTTAGTATTGCAACAGTGTCTCAACAGATGTGAATTGACATTGTCATGCGAAGCTCTAAAAGTTATATATCTTATTCAGCTGCCAGGGGGAAAAGTCCAAATAAAAACCTCAAGCATGATTTTTGGATTTCAGGTAATGGAAAGTTTTAGATAGCAGTTTTTGGATCCAGTGATCTTGCTCAGTTGGAGAGTAGGAAGTACATTAAATAGGATAATCAGATTAGTGTATTAGATATATTATGTTAAGTGTGTGTTTTAATGCTTATAAAGTGTAATTGTAGTTCTTGTGAAGATGAGCCTCTGCCAGTACAGCTCGACTTCATTTCACCACGCTTTTGCTGTTCTAGTCCTCACATGTTCATGAGTAAAGGTCCCAATCATGGTGATGCTTATGGTGGTTTCTGGACAAGGCACACTAGAATTCTAATGCCAAAGTGATGTTTGCTTGTGTGCCTTAAAATAGACATTTTAACTGACGCATCAGCAGTTGAAGGGCTATTGTGCTGTGACTTACTGTGCTTCCTAGCCCCATATGAGCAGTACTTATACCACAGTGAAAAGGAGGAAAACAGTATTTTCTCTTGCATGGTTAGGTAAAAACCATGATTTATTGTTTTTTCACTCTAGCAGAGTAGTGTGACACTTGCTTATCTGATTAAATGTAACAAAAACAGTACAATGTAGATTGAGGAAATAACATGCACCAAATTGTCAGTGGGATCAAAAATAAACATTTATATATTCTATAAAAAAATGTTAGTGTTATATAACTTTACTTTTTAAAAATGTATATATACACTGCTGCCAGGTTTGAGTGTCTCCCATATATTAATGGTATTATGTATTAGTGTAATATTTTGGGGGGCAAGGAGAGCAATGCTAAAACTGTTGTGTTGTGGTGTGCACATAAGTCCAAACATGTTTGGGGAAAAGAATAGCCTATGTTTTTCTTAAAAAAAAAAAAAAAAAGAGTTGGTTATATATCGTAGTATTTATTTCTATTTGTCTTGAGAGTTTTGTATCTAATAGATATCAGACAAAAATCTCAAATATGAAAAGGAAAGCATTTTGGACAGTGAAACTTCTAATGCCACAGTATCTATGTGTCTCTGCTAATTTGCCATCATATTCCTTAGGCCTGTGAAGTGTTGCAACACTTCTGTATAATATGGCTCGAGTGATTGGGATACAAGGTAACTAACTCTCTGTAACCCCAGATTTCAAACTTTCCTCACAGTTAAGGGTAGTATTCTGTAATAAGAGACTGTTCATATAACACTTTGTTGTATAATATTCCTAGTGTTTAAAATAACCAGGGAAAGGAAAACAAGAATCTGTGGCATCAGCATTGAAAATAGTTAATTGTTTATTGCTGTCAACTATCTTGTAATCAGCAAAAATGTTTTTTATATAGCACATGAACTTTTAATATACAGAATGTTGTGGATTTTTTCCTCTGTCTCTCTTTCTGCAGTAGGACCTCAGAATTTTGTTCAGGCTAATTATGAAATTAACCTTGTGCTAATTAATGTGTCTAAAACCCACAAAATGGATGTAGAGTGATGTAAACCACAATTTTATCTCTGCTTCCAATTGTTTTACTTTGCACATGCTTATTTTCTACAAAACAAAACTAATCTGTTTTCCAGTGGGCTCATGAAACAATCTACCTGAAGAGATCAGGTTTCTTTGGTTTTAGCTAATTCTGTGGGGTTAGGGTGTATGCTTGCTCAAGTGCATTCTCTCTCTCTCTCTCTCTCTCATAATGTTAGATATGTCTGAATTATTTTGGATAAATTAGAACTTTTGGAAGGTAATGTTAAAATGTCAAGATTAATGCAAACCAGTTCTTATGCATTACTATTCATAGCATCATAGTTACGATGTTAAGATAATATCAGTGATGACATAACTGTGACCATAATGCCAAAAAGATTGAAAAGCTACAGTGAACTTTAAATTGTGAAAATGATAGCACTGCTGGTTATTCCGTAGCCACCATAGTGAAGAAAAATACAGTTAGTAAGAAAAGAACTATCATTTTTATTGCCCTTATAGTGACACACAATGGCCATAATATGATCTTTGATGTACCAAGGAATAGCAGGGAAGAGAGACACATGACAGAGAGGGGGCTTGTGCAGGAAGACCATTTAGCAATTGAAATTTTGGTGCGGTACATAGGAGTAGTGCACCTCCTGAGTGCTACTACAAGACACCCATTCCTGTAATGATAAACAAAATAATGTTTATATTTCTGTTCAATTCAGAGGGAAACTAGGTAGGTTGTCGTCCTCTGCATTTTTATTTGAGTTTGACATAGTGTGTGCAAAACAAAAATACAACTTCAACCTATGGCAAATGTGAACAGAGGAAAGAATAGCAAAACAGCCCTGTTCAAGCATCATTAATGGCTTTTAGCCTTCCCTGCCAATTTCATTCCCAGTTAATCTCATTCAATGAGCAGTTCAACTTGCTTGCTTACCAAGTTTTTCATAAATATTGTTAACTGACTGACTGGATTTACTTGGCCTCATCTAACTTTCTAAGTGAGGTGGAAGCTGGGTAATATATATTAAATATTTAGGGATTAATAACTGCTGTGTGTGTGGCAATGTAAATGTAGGGAAGAGGTAATGATTATATTGTATGTGTATATTGCACCCCCTCCCTGTCCTCCTGCGTGGCCTTCCCTGCACCCCCTCTTCAATGGGCACCTATGATCTGAGGCATAAATACATTGGCCAAAGCTGTTTAGAACTTAAATTCTCATGGTAGACTGTGGGCAGTATTCTTTAGAGGCTTGACTTCTGGTTATGATCATGTCATGCACAGGACTCATTCTCTGAGTTTAAAGTACAAGCAGAAAGATAGCCTGTATTCTGATTGTCTGTATCAGAGCAAGCAATGCACAGCATAGGTCAGAGCTTTACGTACTTTGGAAACAGATTTTCACTGCTTTCTTGTGGTGGGTGGGTGAAGAGGCCATGAATACAGATGTAATTAGAGCTATTGTGCTGGGGTCCATTTCTATATATTATTGAAAATGTCTGCTATAATTCCAAATATCTGAGTCACAAAAAAAAAACAAACAAAAAAACCCCCAAAACCTAAGTTAAAAGCTGGTGGATAGAGTTCAACTCTCCGAAGGACTAAAGCATTACAATCATTACTTCATAGAGCAGCCAGGATGGGTTTTGTTGAAGCAGATGAAAAGTAAATGCTGGCAAAAGCAGGAAAATACCCTAGAAAAACTGGCAGTGTTAAGTAGATGCTATCTGAGGGAGATTTCAAAGAATACCCTCCTTCCTTACAACAAATTATATTAAAATGTTTTTCAGGCATAAAGTTGTGTATATTTGAGCTCCAACTTCTCCTCTGCCTGCCTTCCTTGGTAACAACAGGTCTTTGTGAAGCTAAAATGCCTAGCTCTCAACCTTTCACTGAGAAGGAAGTAACCTCTGGCAAACTGTGCAGTAGTCTAGACTAGTAGTCTACAGGCTAGATTCATAACATTTCAAGTGGATAAAACAGGATGCAGTGCCACTCAGATTTGGCCTGTCCACTCCTCTGTAGATGGAGATGGAAGGGTGGGCAGGTCAAAACTGAGGGGTTGCAACCTAGTGTAAGAAGTTTGCAGAACCAAATGACATTTTGTGTGGGGGCCTCCTTAAATGGGAGCCCCCAAATTTGGGAAATGTTCACTTCAGCTAGGATGGAGGACTCTTGCGGGAGCAAAGCAGGACAGTCCCATGAAACTGTGGGCAGGTCTGTAAGGGGCACTAATTTCTAGGTGTCCTGTTGCCTAGTGCAGTGTTTCTCCAAGTGTGCCGCTTTGTTTACCTAAAGTGTCTGTAGCCATAGAGCTTCACAGCGCCAATTGACTGTGGCTTGCCATTTCTAGCCAAGGGGAGCTGTGGGAAGTGGCTGCCCAGGCCACACGGCTTCTCATAGCTCCCCTTGGTTGGAAACAGTGAACTGTAGTCAATGGGAGCTGCGAGGCTTCATGGCAATGGACTCTGTAGGTAAAGTAAGTGGTGCTGGCTCATGAGCACCTTACTCATGCAGGTCTGCAGCCCACTTTTTGAGAAACACTGGCCAGGGGGAATTCACAATCTTGAGTTAAGCAAATAGGCTCCCAATACAACTGGATAGGAGTGGTGACTTAGCATGATGGCTTCTGTGCATCCTTTTAAGTGTGTTCACCTGTGGAACTCCTTGCCAGAGGATGTTGTGAAGTCCAAGACTATAGCAGGGTTCAAAAAAGAACTAGAAAAATTGATGGAGGTGAGGTCCATCAATAGCTATTAGCCAGGATGGACAGGATTGGTGTCCCTATCCTCTGTCGGAAGCTGGGAATGGGTGACGGGATGGATCACATGAGGACTACCTGTTCTGTTCATTCCCTCTAGAGCACCTGGCATTGGCCACTGTTGAAAGACAGAATACTGGTCTAGATAGACCTTTGGTTTGACCCAGTATGGCCATTCTCATGCATAGAGCTGCCTATGTTAGCTATTAGGGATACAGGTGCCTAATTTTGGGTTGGGGTGGGGGGAGGTATGTCTACACTGGAAAGGACTAGCAACAAAAGTGCTGTCGACATGCAAAAGTCACCAAAAGTTAAAACTGGTCAAACCTGTTTTTTGCCACCTGTTGTCAATATTTCAAGGCCACATGGTTAGCACCCTGTCGACAGTAAGCATCCCACAGTGCCTGGCATCACTTTCAGTTGCTAAGCACTATGGAAATGCGTAACACAGTGCTGTGCATTTTTGGGAACATGAAAAATGTTCCGTCAGCCACCTCTTTGCTTCCCATCCCTTCCTGGGCTTCTGGCTTGCTTTGGCACCATTTCAATGACAGTACTTGCTGCAAACTCCAGCATCTGCTTTGAGAACTTAAGGATCCCACAATTCTCTCCCATTTGTGTTGAATGGGCTTAGGACATCATATGTTGCAGCAGAGCTATTTATGCAATTAATAACAGAGGACAAAGACTTGGATGCAGACGACAAAGGTAAGAGGGACACTAACTAATTGCCATTGCATTGGCCTGGCACAGTTCAGCTGTGCACCATAGACTGTTGCTTTTAGGTTCTCCACCCCTGCCCTAACCCAAGGCCCGGGGGCCGCATCCAGCCCCCAAGGTTCAGGGCTCCCCCCCACCCAGTGTCAGGGAGCCAATGCTGGCACTCCAGCCCTGCAGCCCCCTGCAGTCCCTCACCACAGGGCTGGAGTGCCCGCTATGGGAGGGATGAGCCCTGAGCCTCGCGGGCCAGACTCAGGCAAGTCAGGGCCTGATCCAGCCTGCTGGCCACCCACCCCATCTCTCTCCTTCACCCTACCACATACAGTCCTCCCACCTCCAGCCCACTCATGCACCCTACCACCCTCCTAGACCTCCCAACCCCTCCTGCATCTTCCCTTCCACCCAGACCCCACATCCCAAGCCTGCTTCCTGGCAGCACCATCCCACACAGTGAACCCCTCATTTTTAGCCCCACCTCAGAGCCTGGGGTGGCCAACAAAATCTATTAGACTCTGGTGTGTGAGGGGACTGTGGGGAGTGTCTTTCTGCTTCTCAGTCGGGGGGCCATGCCAGTGATAAACAGAGTGGCTGAATTAATAAGCTTTCTGAGAAACTTGCCTGTTTGTCCTTTCCTGAATTATTAAAAAAATCATAACCTTAATGTTACAGTACAGTTATTTTAGTTTGAGTATTAAATCATTTAAAAAAAATGTGTGCTCAATATGCCTCAATAATATCTTGTGGCAGTAAATTCCACAGGTTAACTCTACTTTGTATTAAAAGGAAGTATTTTTAATCCATTTAAAATTTGTTGTTTCACTGAAAAATCTGTTGGATGAAAAATGTGTAGTCACTTAGATCAAGCATACTGTTTTCTTTACTCTAGTATTTTAAAATAACATTTGCAAATACAAAGTCAACCATTAAGACTGACTGTAGAAATTAACTGCCACAAATTTGTGATCTGTTTGTCTGACCAGTTCTGAGAAGCCAGGGAAGAGACATACTTTTAATTTACTTTTTGAGCAGACCCTTGTATTATATGCGTGAGTGTTAATTCCAAGAGACTAGAAAGAAGCACAGTATGCTATTTCATCTTTGAATTCATTCAGATATCAGTTTGGAAGCTCTGTTGGAAATAAAATGGAAACAAAAAGTGTGAGACACACAGTTATCATTCTTGTTGGCAAATTATAATAAAACTCAAGATTGCAGGCATTACAAATTGTTTCTGAGAGACCTTTGTAGTCTGACAGAGTAATAACTATTATTAAATTGTGGGTCAAATCCTATCCCTCACTTCAGATGTGTTGCATGAGATTATTCATTGAAATATGCAGTTTTTTAGAGGGGGAACTACTATGGATTTGATCTAAATATACACCTAGATATGTGCATCTCTTCCTGGGTGTCATCAAAAGATGCTAAGCAGTTTTCTCAATGGTACTATCTCCACCCTCGCCAAGTCTATATTAAAAGTAAAATTGCTGTTACTTCAGCTCACAAGTGTATAATTCTCCCACATATTAAGAAGGCATTCCTGGGGAAGTATAGGCTTTGCTAGTCTGGGGAAGCTGAAATTTCAATTGCTTTTATATATAAAAGAATTTGTTAATATCTTTAAATGCGTATTTAGCTTTCCTTAAACATGGAAGAGATTGCAAAGAGTGAGATTAAAAGTTTTAACTGTTGTTCAAGAGCCAGTATGCTTTCCTAGTAACGCAAAATCAGCTTTATTTCCAGACTGATGAGTAAAATGGAAGTGCAGACTACAACAAGGATTACATCAACCTGTCATCTGTTCTTGTATCTCTAGCAAACAGGTACTCGGCAGCTTATGCATTTTAACTCTTATATTTGAGAGCTCAGTAACCCTTTTGATATGAATAAATGCACTGGACAGAACAAATGTTTAGCATAAGCAGATAAACAATTGTTTGGGAGCCCCCTATTTGCTTTTTATTTTGTGATGGATATTGGGGTGGGAGGGGGAAATATTCCTGCTTGGGGCCCTCAGTGGGCTGGCACTAGGACCATGCAAAACACATTTTTAACTATGGCTCCCACATTTAACAAGTTATCTTTCCCCTTTTCCACACTTACGACTTTTATGCACTCCGTTAGCAGTGAAGCTTGCTATATGTTGAGAATAGGGTGGCCTGTAACCCAAAGACAAGTGAGGAGATTGCTATCTTACGTCACAGGATTGTTGAGGAGATGTTTCTGATCAATGTATGTGAGTGCAATGTATTTGAGATGTAATTTTGGCATCATATTTCAATAGTTTAAGGATTTGCCTACCATTTACTCAGCTCTTGAGCATAATTATGTGCTCCATGCTGCTGAGTATTTTTTCTAGATAGCAACATATGACATGTTCATGCATTAAATCTAATCCGTCCCCTTTCTGAGTTGTGTAGATTGCAGTGCATATTTTAGAATGTGTTTTTTAACTGGAACATAGAATTCTAGTAGCTTGGATCTAAGCAGCTGCATGACACATACAGAATATTTAACTTTAAAGAAATTCTGCAGTTCTGGTCTAACCACTATTCTTGGATTTATAAAAGTATTTTTGAATCTATGGTCTTTGCCAGTTATATTCATATGAATATACACCTGAAAAATTGTTGCACCTTCTATGACATGTGCATTACCAACCAAAGCACCTGCATGATTTTATTGCTATTCTCTTCCTTTCCTCTTCTCAAAGTTTAATGCTTGTTAAATTACTCCTTAACTTAGAAGACAAAAGCCTATGGGGAAGGGCCCATTTCTCCTGTATGTTAGTTAAATGATAGCCATGCATGTTTACCGTATAGTGCTGTGTAAATAATAAATAACATTTCCATAGTTTTCACTAAACTGAAATCAATGAAATAGTTTTTTTTAAATGTTTGGATGAAATGGCATTATATTTTTATAGAAAATCGCAGTGTGTTTAAAGTTACTGTCTCGGAAAAAAGTTAATATCAATGATAATGTTAAATTATATCTGCCTTTGACTTTGGGTAGACCTCTGATTAATTACAAAACATTAATCTCCAAAATCCACTCCTTTCACTCCATTCACACTGCCAAAATCCATGTCTAGTCTTTAATCTCAGACTTTTTCTGACCTCCTTGATCTTCATCTCTTCCTTCTCCAAACAATCTGAATCTCACATATGAAAATTATCTGTTCTGCCAATCATGTTCAGTTCCTCTTTAAATTTTGTCATTGTCTTCCATAACAAACTGAAGCCCCCATTTTTGTCTTCAGACCTCTCCAGATCTTATTTGTTTCCTTTCACTCACTTCAGGCTCACCTTGCTTAATTGACTTGCTCATCTGGTTACCCCTGTATCTTCTCCTAGACCAGCCTTTGTGTGGTCATATGCTTAGGGCCCCCTAAATGAAATTCCTTCAAATTCCTCCTTTATACAAATTTCTCTAGTCTAAGGAATCTTTTTAAATCTTAGTCATCCACTGTATTAAGGGAAGTTCAGTGTTTTAAATTAAGACATGCACATTGCTTACTTAACCTATCACACAATTCTTTTGTCTTAACTTTTCTTGTGTCCATCAGCTCTTCATTTTATTCTTTCCTTAATTTAGATTGGCCAGAGATTTCATCTTTCTTTGGCAAGTGATGTGCATGTTTATAGTACTGAATGTCACCTAGGTCACAGGGTGTATGGGCAATATCTTTAGAATTGTACTGTAAGAGTTTTCTTCCCTCTCACAAGACACTAGTGCTGCACTTACTAATGCATAGCAACTACAGCATTATTGCAAATCTTGCTGTTTATCTCCTATTTCAATAGTTGTAGAATTCTAAAGGTTAGAGATAGGAAAGTATTATGGGGTCACGTAAACCAGTCTCCTGTGGGTTCACTTTTAAATGTTCCCACAAAATGAGGCCTCCACCATTTTGTCTTGGAAAACTACTCAGTGACTTAATTGCTCTCCTTCTCATCAAGTCTGGTTTGCTTTACCTGTACTGCTTGTGGTTGCGGGAGGGTTGAAGTTCTGCCAACGCCTGCTCTTCATTCCTTTTCCACACCACACAATGTGATATATGACTGTGAGAAAGCAGAGCCTGGGCTAAGCTTCTGAGACCCAAAGCCAGCTTGTCTGTCAGGTTCTGACAGTACTTCAGTTCTGCTGGATACTAGCAGAACATCTTCCTTCTCAGGGAGACATTTGGCAGGCATGAGAGAGGAAATATATGATGATTTTGGGAAGTGGGGTTGGTTAGTTTCTCCCTGCCACCGGCAGCTTCAAGATGTCCTGCCTGTGTCAGATAGGGTGCTACTTATGGTCACCTCTTCCCGGCTGATTCCCATATGCCCCCACTCTGGAGATTCTTCCCAGTCTCCACTTCCAATTACTTTAATACTAGGGCTTACCTTCTTACAGTCATCCATTACTCTGGGTTAGTTTATCCCTTATTTCAGCTGATTTTGACAGGTAATATTTCTTAGAGTCAAAACACATTCAGGCCAGGATTCTTGGCTCTAATACAATCAGTTGTTTAGTTTTTATTAATTTATGGAGGAGCAGTGGATACTCTGTAAATAAGGCCATAGCAGGAGTTCAGTTTAAAGCCAATTAGTTATCCATCTTACTCATGGATCTGGTCAAAATATAATTTTAAATTTTTATTTTCTTTTGGTGTTAAAACAATCAATGAGCCAAACCCTGGAGTGAAGACTATCCTTTAAAGTGCTAAATGGGCTATCTTTTCATACTGAAATATAATAGATTAGGACATATGGCAGTTTTGTGGCCAAAATAAAGCAAGATTTGTGGATAATATGGAAGTTTTAATGCTGTACTGTATCTTAAATTACACACTTACAGTGTTTAACCCGTCAACCATTTACTTTAATTGAATTGACTCAACTGTTGCCAATGCAAACTTCACGTTTAACATTAAATACAGTTCATTACACATTTTTTCATTGTCTTATGAAAATACAGCACTTCAGTTGCTCGAAGGCCTCTACAAACAATTTTTTCTTAGAAGATCAAAGATAAATATGTGTGTGGTGTTGTTGGGGTGTTTTTGGTTAAATGATTGCAGTTTGCTGTATGACTGCAAATTAAACAAAACATTACTTTGAGATACAATAGCTTTGTACAAATGAAGCCAATATCAACCTTGGTCAGCCAATCCCAATAAGCAGTGCTATAATTTACCATTTTAATCGTGTGACCTCAAGCATATGAAGTAAGAGACAACCTTACAGTACCAACTTAAGATTTATGTGATGGCAGATGTGTTGATGGCCTAGATTTCTCCCTCCCATGAAGAAAGCTGTGTCAGAGGGGCAGAAAAGTTCCATGAGGACAGGGCCATCCTTAGGCATATGCAGCTGCCTAGGGCCACTCACTGGAAGCAACGTTAAATAGGAAAGGCAGGCAGCAGCCCCATGCCCTGGCCTCTGCAGGCTGTGCCCAGCTGTTGCTCACCTGCTCTGCATAGCTGGGGCTGAGAGCTGGGTCATTTCTCTGGAGGTGAGGAACTGTGACAAAATGGGGGCTGAGGCTGGGGGTGGTTACGGGGGCCGGGAGTGCAGCACAGGCTGGCAGCCAGGACCCCAGATGTGAGGCCAGAAACAGAGCCCTGAGCAGCTGCTGAGACTCCTGGCATGGGTCTAGTGGCAAAACCCTGGGTGGTAGCTAGGATCCCCTGTAAAATGTGGGATGCTGCAGCACCTTCCCCATTTCTGCACCTGTGACTTGCTGCCCTGCTCCTGCCCCTGCAGCGCATCCTCCCACTGCTCTCACATAGAGCACCATAAATCTTAAGAACAGCCCTGTATGAGGTTCCTCAGGGGCAGAATCCTTTCGCCCCGCCCCAAAAAAAAAAAAAGCATGCGTCATGGAGATCCATATTAGACAGGCATCTCTAGAACTGTCAAAGGCGTGGACCTCTAGACCCTCTGCCTCCACTCTCTGCCATGACTTGTAGTATAAGGTTGCTAGCAGTCCCATATTATGATGGATGTTCCTTATTTAAATAAAATAATTGCCCAGCCCTAAGTCAGTCTGGGAAACCTTTGGTTGTATATTTCAATCAAGAGTGGTCAGACCTGCAATCCAGGATGTAGAGGGGTGTGTGTGTGTGTGTGTGTGATTTTATTTATATATAAATATAATACTGATCCTGGCAATTCCTATGTTCTTAGAAGCATATGCAACTAATGTTGAATTCTACATAACAGACTTTGATATACAATTGGTGTAGAATACTCCGTGTGAGAGATGAAGATGGTGGTGGTATCACTTAAAATTATTACCTTGCTGTTTATTTTAAAAATGCATAATTCCAGATCAAAAGTATTGAAGAAAAGTCCAGAGAGCTGCAATTTTCATGTAAAGAATTACTAATAGGATCATACTTGAGTAGCAAAGTTTGGATCTAGACTTAATCAAACTTGTCCAAATTTCAGTGGCGGCAGTTTTTTGTTCAGAGCCCTCTCTTATAAAATACATTATAATGGAAACTCTAAATCATTCAGGAAATGTTATTTTTTTAAGTTATACCATAGTGTGGAAGAAATTGGCTAACTATGCATTTTAAAACATACTTGTGATGTTTTCTTATATTTGTGCCAAGTTGTGTAGCAGTAGTTCTTGGAAATCTTACTGTGAGAAATTATTTTTTAATCTTTCCCTAAACTTATTGGTACCACAAGATTTCAGAGGATCCAATTTTACATCCCTGGTAATCTTTTTTCATGACATACAGCCACATTATATATCCATAGGGCATTGTTGTGCCCTTTCTTAGAACTTAATGGTATATAGCCAAAGGCTCTGAAAATAATGTTGGATGTGTTGATTATTAATGGATGATGTTCTGTTACACTGGCACAGTCATCTGTCACTGACTTGTAACAGAATAATTAATTTATGGGGGAAGTTGAGGTCTAAGCCATTACTTTTCAATTTCAAGAAATATCGGATGGCAGTGCTCTGAAAGGACTAACTAGCCAGTAAATTCTAGGCATTATTTCATAGTAATCATGATCATATAATAGAATTATCTTAATTAGACAGGCTAACTACATTGCAAATCATTGTGAATGGCAGCTTTCTAAATACTATTGTTTTAAACCACAGATCTGAGAATACTACTTTTGAGTGTCACCTTGTTGCATTCATTCTTCATAAAATAATATGACTATTTTACTATCCTCTGTCCTGATAGACTGCTTGTAAAATAGCTGGTCAGAATGGTTATTTTAATCTAAGGTTACAGCTACAAATATCCACGCCTTTGAGAAGAATGTATTTCAGAAGCATCTGGCATCAGTTGCTTCTTACTGGATTGACTAAAACATATTCGTTTCTAGCTTTTCTGATTTGCTGGAAATTTGAAAATAAAATTGAGTTTTGAATCAATTTGGATTTTTTTTTGTCAGAGTAGCTCACAAATTTAAAATCCGTTATTCTCATAACTTTGTTGGCTTTCCATATCGATGCCTACTCTCCATCTATATAATAAAGACAAGTGAAATCTTCATGGGAAAAGGAAAAATAAGACAACATTTTTAGCATGTAGGTAATACAGTATGTAGTAACCTGGCACATAAAATAACCAATTGTAATTTAATATTGAATAAAGCAATTGAAGTGAATCAAAGTCAACATTATGATCTTATGAACATCTTTGAATGCAACTGTCTTCTAGGTTAAGAGAGACGGATGTTCAGAAATTTCATCAAGGAATTTGAGATTTTGGTAGCATAGTGGTTTGACCCGAGTTTATAGGTAATCAGTGGTCGATGTGTTAATTTTTTGTGACTAAGATGGATACACAAGGAAGAGTTTTGTGATTTCAGAACTTTACCTTATAAGTGGGCAGATTTTTTTAAAGCAGATGCAGTATATTGTAAATGGCCATAAGCACTTGTTCAAGTGGTAGCTCTGTCTGTTCCAAATGAGAATATGCTCCAGAAAGCTAAGTTCCTTCTTTCTGTGAAATACATGGCACATAAGGGTTTTAATTTTTTCACCTTAGCAAAATTAAATTGTTTAAATCAGGAAAAGGAAAGAAAATATACATGAAAAAGAAATCACTTTAATAACCAATGCTGCTTTAAAAGCTATGTGTTAATTTTTTTTCTGCTTCTTATACCCAGGTGTCTCTTCAGAAGGTTTCATTAAACTGTCTGGCCCTGTCAATATGTACAGAGTCCATTTTAAATGTAGATCTATGTAAATAGATGGGGTTTTATGGAGGGTATGTGAATTTGATATGTTATATGGTGAGGTCCATGTTTCTACAGGCAACTCCAATATCTTTGGTTGTGGAAGACTCGTGGTATGTGTTAAGCTAATAGTTTATTGCTAGAACAGCTTCTAGTCTAATTTAGATACTCACAGAATTCTATCCTTACTGCCATTCTAGATGCAGCTTGCACTGGGTTATGTGAGGCTACATTTCATAATGTGGCGCCAGAACTCTCCACTTTCATGCAAATAGGCTTGATTCTCCCTTCCCCAGAGGATATGAGTAATTCCCATCAATTTCAGTGGGACCTACTCATGACCTGTGAATTAAAAATCATGATCCCAGGGAAGAAAACATACTCCAAACCAAAAATGGTTCTAAAATTGAAAAGCTTTTGAACATCCCTACGTGCTTCTATTTAGCCTTTTTTAAAGCTAGTGTAAAAAGTGAGAAGAAAGGTGAGGTTTGTAAGCCAAAAGATGAGGTTTGCTTTTTTTGGAGCAGATACATACTATATACAAAAGCAGCAAAAATGCAAAAAATCCTTACAGACTTTCTCTCTACCACAATGCTAATTGTGTATAATGTGTTAACAGTTAGCAGTGATAGCATAGACAGAAAACAAGTTATCTAACATGCTAAATCCAATAGGATACTTAATGAAGTATCTCACAGGGAGTAAAGAGACTCAACAAACTTCACTTTTGCTATAGTCACTCTAGAAAGATGACTATGATGTTAAATAGTGATCACCATATATTAGTCAATTTTTACTTACCTGAGATGATACAGTTATTTCCAATTCTAAGCCTAAGGCAAAACTCTGATATCTGATACTACTGTTGACTTTGCAGTGCTAATGTATATCCTTAGAGTGAAGCTGATTTCACAGTTGATTTCAACAAATGGGTACATAGACAGTAGAAGATGAGCAGATACTGGGGAAAAAAGGCTTCAGGGGGTAGACGAGTTAGTCTGTAACAGGAAAAACTTAACAAATAGACTAGTAGCACCGTAAAGACTATCAAAACATGTAGATGGTATCCTGAACTTTCGTGGGCACAGCCCACTTCTTCAGATGACAGGAGTGTTAGAATGCAGTCTCAAATGCCAGTAGAGAGAATAATATTTAACATTGTGATTAATCAAACAGGAACGAAAGGTATTGCCACTAGATTTGGATATTAATATGCAGAAAAATGGGTGCTGTGTAGAAGCCTATCAACGTGTAACTAATTTTCCCCCTTTTGTGCTTGCATTCATAGAGGAAAAAGACAGATTTGTTGTAATTTACACCTTTCATAGGTTCGTGTACTCTTTTGCAGACTGACTCAGAGGGCAGGATGCCGATTTCATTTGTTGATTTCATTTAACGTAAATCTGTATTATGATAGTGTAATTCTAATAAATTCACTGTAATTACTAAGGGCTTACATCAATATATCTGATATCAGAATAGGGCCCAGAAGAAAAGTCATTGGTCTAAACATTACATGTAAAAATATACTAATAAAAGTGATTGTTTCCAGACGTGGCTAACAAAACATGATTTGATACATAGTACTATATTGTTGGTTGTCTCTCGGGAGCCGAGGAAGACATGTTGTACATTTAATTTATGGAAACGCATGTGGCTCCGGAGCCCAAAGGTTGAAGCACACATGCGGGTATGAATAGGGCATGGGACCCTGGTTGTCAGGACAGGAGAGAACGCAGCTCTGTTGTCTTTCCCGTGCAGCTGCAAGGTGTTGACGGTGGTCGTCCTCAAACTTTGTCACTGCTTTCCTCGTAAGGGAACGCCAATTAGTCCTGTCTGCAGCAGCTAGTTCAAATTGTTGAGGTTGAAGGCCTATCCACTGCAAGTTGGTCTTCAGGTTATCCTTATACCTCTTCCTCGGGCGTCCCTGTTTGCGACTACCACATACCAGCTCCCCATAAAACAGCTGCTTCGGGATCCTGCTTTTGTCCATGTGGGGAATATGGCCAGACCATCGAAGCTGGGTCTGGAGGATCTTAGCTTCGATGCTTGTGGAACCAGCTCTATCAAGCACTTCTTGGGTAGTAATTCGGTCCTGCCAGCGTACTTGCATGATTGATCATAGGGAGCACATATGAAACTGCTCCATCCGCTTGATGCGCCTATGGTACAGGGTCCGTGTTTCACAGCCATACAAGAGAGAGGTGAGGACCACAGCATTATATACCTTGAGTTTAGTTGAAAGGCAAATATCTTTGTGCTGGAGAACTTTAATACACAATCTCCCAAGTGCCTGACTGGCTTTCTGGATCCTCGCTGTAATCTCTTTGTCAAGGGATCCATCACTTGATATTGTGCTGCCCAAGTACTTAAAGCTGTCCACTACCTTCAGTTGTGTACCATCAATAGTGATACATGGCTGTGGAGGAGCACTGTTTGGTGCAGGCTGGAAGAGGACTTCTGTCTTTCCGAGGCTAATTGTGAGACCGAACAGTTTGAATGCTTCAGAGAACCTGTCAATGATGGTCTGCAGGTGGTTCTCTTGGTCTGCCATAAGGGCGCAGTCATCCGCAAACAGTGCTTCAGTGATAAGCCTCTCCAGTGTCTTGGTCTTTGCAGTAAGGTGTCTCAAATCAAACAGTGAACCATTCAAACGCTTTCTGATGTAAATACCAAGATCTAAGTCTGACAGCATGCATGAGGACTTGAGTGCGGAACAGGTTAAAAAGCACCAAGGTGAGTACGCAGCCCTACTTCATGCCACTGGAGATGTTAAATTTCTCAGATGGCACACCATCCGAGAGTACCTCTCCTGTCATGTCATCGTGAAACAGCTTGATGAGTGAGATGAACTTCGGTGGGCAACCCAGCTTCCTGAGGATCATCCTCAATGCATCTCTATTAACCGTGTCGAATGCCTTTGTCAGATCAATGAAGACAGAGTAGAGGTTCATATTCTGCTCAAGGCACTTCTCTTGCACCTGTCTCATTATGAAGATCATATCGACAGTGCTGCGATTAGGGCGGAAGCCACATTGTGACTCGGGGAGACTCACTTCTGAAACTGTCAAAATCAGCCTGTTGAGGATGATGCAGGCAAGGATTTTCCCGGCAACGGAAAGCAGCGAGAAACCTCTATAGTTCCCACAGTCGGCTCTTGCACCCTGATTCTTGTGCAGAGCAACTAGCACGGCATCACGGAGGTCAGATGGCATTTCTTCCTCTTCCCAAATACTGGTCAAGACATTATGAAAAACCTTAAGTGACTCCTCATTAAATGCCTTGTACAGTTCTGCTGGAATTCCATCCTTGCCGGATGCCTTGCCGCAACTCATCTGTCTAATGGCCTTTCTAACTTCGTCAATAAATGGAGGTTCTCCCAGATCTTCAAGGGTTGGCTTCTGAGGAATCTGTTCCAGTGCTGACTGATGATGGATGATTCAGGAGCTGACTGAAATACTCTTTCCATCGGTTATTAATGCCAGCCTTATCCCTAATCAACGTGGCTCCGTCTGCAGACAACAAAGAAGCAAAGCCAGACTTGGAAGGATCAAAGACTGATTTGATGGAACTGAAGAACTCCCTTGGGTTATTTGAGTCAGCATAGTGTTGCACCTCTTCAGGTTTCTTTTCCCACCACTGATCATACATTTTGCAGATTTCTCACTGAGCCTGGGCCTGGAGGGACTTAATCCTGTCTTTCTTAGAGATGGAACCTGGGTCATTCTGCCACTCCATAAATGCCTTGTTCTTCTTGGCAAGCAGGTCCTCAATAGCACTGTTGTTCTCATCAAACCAGTCTTGATGATTGCGTTTCTTGGGACCAAGCACTGACTTTGCTGTCTCCATCACCATTTCTCTAAACTGGCTCCACTTCTGAATTGGACCTCCAATCAGTGGTCCATTGGCAGTCAACTTTTCATCAAGGCTTGACTGGAACTTGCGCAGATGAGAAGGCTGCTTGAGTCTGGTAATGTTAAAGGCTGTTCGGATAAGCTTTGGGCGCTTTGGGTGATGCTTAGCGATGTGTATTTTGAAAATGGTGCGGACAAGCCTATGGTCAGTCCAGCACTCTGCTCCTCGCATGGCTCTGGTGATAAGGACATCCTGAAAATCACGTTGACGAACAATGACATAATCTATCATGTGCCATTGTTTCAATCTAGGGTGCATCCAGGTGGTCTTGTATTTGTTTGCCATCCTGAACACTGTGATCATGATGAGGAGGTCATATTCTGAACATTTGCTCAACAGCAATAAGCCGTTGTTGTTCATCTTGCCAATGCCATGTTTGCCTAACACTCCCTCCCATTGATTGTGGTTGCAGCCAACTCGGGCATTGAAGTCTCCCAACAAGATCAACTTGTCGTTGGCCGGCACTGAGCACAGAATGGAACTGAGATCGATGTAGAACTGTTCAATTGTTTCCTCTCTGTTGTTCATGGTGGGAGCGTATGCACTGATGATTATTGCATACTGCTTATGACTAAGGGGTAGGCGTATCTTCATGAGCCTCTCGTTAATACTGACAGGCAGGTCCGAAAGTAGTTTCATCAGACTAGTCTTGTCGGCCAGGCCGACTCCATGAATCCTATCCTCATACTGCGCTTTCCCTTTCTAGAAGAAGGTATAACCACTAGCTAGTTCAGTCAGAAATCCTTCTTCAGCAAGCCTGGTTTCACTCAAGGCAGCGATATCAATACCATAGCGTGAAAGCTCTTTAGCAACTAGGGCTGTTCTCCGATGAGGTTTTACTGGTCCTCACTGTCCATGAGCGTACGGACGTTCCATGCTCCCATTACCAACTTCCTTTTTTTGCACAACATAATCTGTGCGTGAAAAATATTATTATAGTGGGAAAGCCGTTGCACAGAGACGATCCCACTCTCTCGGCCTCAGAAGTCGGATTCCAGTGGCACGAAAAAAATCGTTACTTCTCGAGACTACCTTGGATGTACTGAATGGCCATGTCACCTTAAATGCTCTGACATGCCCCACGCACTCCATAGTGCGCTGCTGCAACACCTTCTCAGCCGTTGAATCATAAAGATTTCCTCCGCCTGATCCATTGAAGCAGTCTTCGCATGCTGGGATGAGCAAGTCCCTAACTCACCGAGAGTTTCAATCCCATCGGCTACCCTCACCTGGTTTATGCGGCCTGTCAAAAAGCCGTTGCCCGGGGTGTGGCTGCTGCTGCTGCATGCAAAGCAACTACGTGGAGCCACAGGTGAGAGCTGAGTGCTGGTAAAAATCAATAAAGGATGGGCCACTCCAGAAGAAGCGTGACAAGCCCTCCTTTAGAGGTACTACCCTATTAGAGATACTACCATGCAACCTCATACACCCCAGTACTGTATTATTTATATCATCAATGACCCAATGCCTACGGGTCAGCAATTTTAGGAGCATCGCTTTTCTTCTGTCACCCGTTTAAGAAGGTTAAGAAGATCAAGGTTCAGGCACTTAACATTGAAAGGATCTTTAAGTATTCATTGAGTTGATCAAGTTCTGTCTGTGTATGCCTATTGTGAAGAAACATATATGGCAGGAGTGGCCAATCCATAGCTCATGAGCTGCATGAATTACAGCTCATGAGGCTTTTTTACAGATAAAGTTTGACTCGTGGGACTCACCATGCTCCTCCCTTTATCTGCCTTCCAGATTTTGGAGTCCCTGATTTGGAACCTCTGCCTTGCAGTGGGGTGGTAGAATAGTGGCTTCTTCCTATTAAGAGGAATTGGGCTTCAGCTCCAGCACCACCTTTGGCTCAGGGCTTCAGCAAGCTGAAACTCTGAGCCTTGGTTGAATGTCTGAATATTTTCATATGCAGCTATAGTGATGAGTGGGATCAGTAATTTCTTACTGGCCACCCCAATATATGGAGTCAAAATTTCTATGAAAAAGCTATTTGACTGTAATGGGGTGAAATGAACCAATGAACAGAATTTTAAGGAGAGGATTACTGTTCTGAGCTGTGGTATGAGATGTAGGAACATTATTTGGTTTATTAGGTCCTAACCCCAAAAAGACACCAAAGCAACCATTAATGGTGCCAAGTCACTGGAGCCACCCAGTGAGTTCGGAGCTTGGAAGCATAGAAGGTAACTATGCTAGTGGTCACATGGCCTGCTCCAGCTTGCTGCATTTCCGATTTCAAATTGGCATGCTTTCTTTCTTCCAAATCCTGTCTGGCATGTATTAAGGCATATGTGGGAGGAGATGAGAAAAGGGAGGTGGAAAGGTGTTTGACTCAAATAATATAACTTGGAGAGAAGAAAATGGGGAGTAGTGGCTGAAAGGTGATGTGATTATAGGTTCTGAAACTAGGGGTGCTGCTGCACCCCCTGGCTTGAAATAGTAATACATGGTTTCTGCATTCAGCACCCTTACTGAATGGGGTAAGGCGTAAAATAGGGAGGTTGTCCCAACGTTCCATAGAGTTCCCTAAGACGCCTCATTCCAGAATCTGTCTTCCCTCAGCAACTTCTCCCTGATGTCTCCCAATTCCCTCTAGTACCCTAGTCCTGTCAGCCTTCCTTGTGATTTGGGTGTGTTGGGGCATAACTGTTATCTGCACAATCACTCAGCAGGTATGGGGAAGAGGTGTTGACCCTGGAAGGGAAATGACTAGGGTCACTCATCATTGGGAAGTGTGATACCTGGAAATGTATAAAACTTGACTATTATGCAATATCTCTATTTTGCAAATTAGGAGAAACTCTCAAAGGAAGGGTCAATCATATAACAAAACCATGACAAGACTGGGAGTAAAATTAAACTCCCAGCGTAAAAGTAAGATCCTTTTAGCTTGAAGGTATGTTGATTTTCTTCAGTCCACAGTAAAGTGCCTGTTGAGTTTGTTCAGTTGCATAAAGATGCTTCCAGGGAATCTAACTAGCCTCCTACAGACTCATTGGTAATACCAGGTACTTGTGGAATCTTCTCATTATCTTGTAATCTCTCTGTATATATATAAAAAAATGCCTGCTGGGTGACAGAAAGGTGTCATCACATCATCATCAATCATCATCATCAGGCTCTCTCAGGAAAGCAAAAGTGGCCCGAGAGAGAGGGGATAGGCAAGTGTAGTGACCAGAGGGCGCAGCCCCCTAGTATTTATTTAATCTTTTTGCCAGCAGTGAGAGAGTTAATCACCTCAGGGAAAACTGAGTAATCTAGACCCCTGCCTTTTTACCGCAGATGGTGTTTTCTGCATGTCTGTATGGTGGGCAAACACAGTAAAAATATCTAGCAGTTAAATTAGTAGTAAAGTGACTCAACCCATAATACTAATGTACATGTAAATGTAAACCAGATTATTTATTGGACGGATACAAAATTTTACTGCAAATGATAGTTCATTTCTGCAGAGAGAATTGAAAAGGGTCACAGTGGATGTAGGAAGATGCCATTTGAGGTATGACTTGAAAGGATCAGAGTTTGTAATGTAGTAAAATTAGCAATAGCTTCTCTTTCTTCTCCACAAACCAGTTGAGTTTCTGTAGAGGCTAGTCTGCTAAAACAGACCTCAGAAAGGCAGAATTTAAAGGCAAAGAGTATTAATCTTTTCCAGTTAATTAAATGAGTGGGGATTTCTTTGTCTCAGAAATGTGGAAGGGACCTTGAGAGAGAATCTAGCCCAGTCCCCTGCACTGAGGCATATCTAAACCATGCTTGGCAGATATTTGTCTAACCTGTTCATAAAAACACCCAATAACAGGGATTTTACAATCTCCATTGGAAGCCTATTCCAGTACTTAACTTTCCTTAGAGTTAGAAAGTTTTTTCTAATATTCAATACAAATCTCCCTTGATGCAGATTAAGCCGATTTACTTCTTGTATTGTCTTCAGTGGATGTGGTAAACCGATTATTATATCTTCTTTTATAATAATCTTTAATACGTTTGTAGACTATTAGGATCACACTACCCTGTCATTTTTCCATCACATTATTAAACATGTCCCCTTTAAAATTTATTAAGGCAAAGTTATAATAAAATATAAACATGCCAACATTATTACTTAATGCTTACTCCAGATCAGGTTAATATTCAAAGAAGCAGGCTAAAGATTCTGGCTGGCAAGCCTCTTTTTCTGATTAAGAATAAAATGGGTAACCAAATTTCAGAATACCTATCCTTTTTTGACATTTCTCTTATGTATGTACTTAGTGTGAAAGCTTTTTTGTTTTCAGTCCATATTTTAATATACTGTACCATAGTTCCATGGGAGAAAAGATCACATTTTCCAGTAATGTGCAGCGCAAAGTCTTGGTCCTAACAATAACAGAATATAATTTGTCCTGTTTAAAGAGTAGTTCCTTTGGCAGTTCAGGAAATCTCTAGGAAGCTGGCATTTTATTTATTGCTTTAATAATTTCCTCCCCAAATCATCTAATTCTTGGACACAGCCTCCAATATAACATCTCTCTGGTAGCAAAAATATGATGGCTTTTAACTGGAGTTAAATACCATTGATATAGAAACACAGGAAAATTTTCTTTGAGCTACACAACCTTAAGTTATCTATTCTCTTTCCCATATAGAAAAGCACTCCTCCAGATCCATTTTTGTACAAATGCCTTTTGTAATCCTTAGTAATCACTCCATGTATCTTTAAGTTTTCTCTTTTATTTTCAGGTCATTAAAGAGTTCCTGATGGAGTCGTATTGCCCTCTTTCAATTCTTTCAAGTATTCCCTTGCATTGGGATAGTTCACTGCTGTGCCTTTAATATTGTCTCTTTGAGAAGCTGCCAGCTTTGATAAACTTTTTTCCCTTAGACTTTTCTTCTTGTGAGACCTTATTACCAGCTCACTGAGGCCTGGTCTACACTAGGACCTTAGTACAAAATTAGCACCCCAAGATCGATTTTCTAAGTGATGTGTCCACGCTACCAAGCCTGTTGTTCTAGAATAAGGGGCTGCAGAATTCAAATTGTGTAGTCCTGCTTTTCACGAGGACTATTCCAAAATATGTAAGTCTGAAATAACATTAGTGTAGATGCTCCAGTGCCACTAATTAGCCTCCGGGAGGCCTCCCACACCTCCCCAGAGTGCTTCCTGGGGCTCTGAGTCTGAGGCAGGCTCTGTTTAATGTGAGCACGCTACCTTGGACTACATTTGATTCTTCCCTGTAGTGAGGACATGGAACTTCAAATTTGTAAAATTGGATGCCCAGAAGTCAAAAATTCGAAATAATCTCCTAGTGTAGACATGGCCTGAGTTTGTACAAGTCTGCTTTTCTGAAACCTGTTGCCTTTATTCTGCTGCTCTCTGTGGCCCCCTATCCTTAGAATCCTTGAACCCAAATTGCCTTGAACTTTTAGAGTTAGACTAGAATTTTGGCATAAAAGGGTACATCCCTGCTCAGGAAGGACAGGCATGAGGAAAAGGGAGGAGGTGTTGCCTAACATATTAAAAATGTATACACTTGGACTGATGAGTGGAAATAGGACACAGAGTCGATGAGAGTCTCTGGGTAATGATAAAAACCAAGGGTGATATCATGGTAAGGTCTACTACAGACCACCTAAACAGAAAGAAGAGGTGGATGGGGCTTTTTTTTTTTGAACAACAAACAAAATCATCCAAAGTCCAGGACTTGATAGTGATTGGTGACTTCAACTATTCAGACGTGTTTTGGGAAAATAACACAGCAGGGCACAGATTATCCAACAAGTTCTTGGAATGCATTGGAGATAATTTTTTATTTCAGAAAGTGGAGAAAGCTAATAGGGAGGAGGCTGTTGTAGGTTTAATTTTTAAAAAATAGCGAGGAACTGTTTGAGAGAGGGATGTAAGCGACTAATCAACTAGTTGCTTCCCCCACTTGCTGCCTCTTTCGCAAAGAGACAGCAAGGGGGAGGGGGAAGCCCCGCAGGGCTCTTGTACATTTCAAAGGTGAAACGCGCTAGTCCTTATCAACTATTCAAATAGTCGAAGCAAAAGAGGCATTTGTGGCCCAATTGGCAAACTACACATTCAAATCAGCAGTATTTTGTGCATCAACAATTTTGCTCGTACGAGTCTGGTGTTGATATGGATATGTAAATAATGGGTGTGCATGAGTAAGGAGGCCTGCTAATAATGATGGCTCTATTTTTCATCAGCTTACATAGTGGTCAGCAGATAAAGGTTGGTTTTACATTTTTTGGCCACATTGACTTTACATGTTGGAAAGACTATTTAAGTGATATTTCTTGTATCATGAGGAAACTGTAGCTTCATTAAGTTTTCAGAAGCCGGTGTGTATTGTTGCTTGTTGTGTGCGTAAACTCATGTTGCAATATGCTGTTTACAACTAAGGAACTCTGTATATATTAACAAGTAGCTATGAAAAATGTATGAAGTGCCAGGAATCATTGCAAACAAGAGTATTGTAAACAGACACTGTGATAACTTTGTACAATTAGAACAAACAATATATAGTTTGGATGCTAACATATGAGACCTATAATACAGCTTACTGAAAGGACAAAAGAATGCATCTTTCTCTCATGTAGCTGGCCACATGTATTGAATAATACATTTTATGATGGTCTGAATACCATCATTATATTGATGCCACTGTAGACTATAATCTTAGTCTCATTTTGTGCCTTCACATGTATGTTGAACCTAAGGGGTCACAATACTAAAAACTTGTGAATTCCACACCTGAATTCTCTCGGTACAAAAGAAGAACAGTTTCCTAAGTGTATTGACAAGTGAAAATAGTCTATTCTGTATGGAATCTTGTTCTGAAGACTCAAGGATTTCATACATCAGCCACTACTTTTTTTTTTTTTTTTTTTCAATAACCTAAACCCAGAAAAGGAAGGAAAGACTTCCAGGCCTCTATTTTATAAACGCAGCACAAGATTGTAAATTTCTGCTGAAATTGTTGCTGATCATTCACCACTGTTGTCCTCCCCGTGTTTTCAATTTTTGAAAATGACCTGTATAACATGTAGACATGGTAGTGCAAAGGTCATGGATGAGTAAAGGCCAGTGCATTGATGGCTGTGGATGGCATTTGTTGTGATCTCTCTCCGTGCCCTGATTGATTGAGATCTGAGAATGAATCAGTATTGCAAATTCTTTACTTTTATCATGAGGATAGGCCTTGGACTTGGTCAGAAGAAGATGATCAGATCAGGTGAAGGGAATTCTCACTGTATCGCCTGCATAGTAACCCATTTCCAGTAAACACTTGGTTTGATGTCCAGATTAAAAAGCCCCAGGTCAGTTAACTAGTTTGTCCTCTGATTATGCACTGAAGTTTCCCAGATTTCTCAGTAACTCCTGTACAAAAAAATCTGATTCTGTAGCTCAGCTAATTTTATGAAGGGAGCCTGTGAAGGGGAGGATGGTCTGTAGATCCTTAGTATTCCCAGGTTAGGTATATCCTAGGACTCTCAGATGTAATGCATACGCTTAAACTTCTGTCTCAAATTGGGCCACTTCCTGCATCTAATATCAAAAACAAACATTTTTTACCCCACTTCCTTGTTCTACTTGAGGCTCATATTTCAGCAATCAGTTATTAAATGAAAGCCGTAAAAACACTTGGTTAGCTGGGGTTGTCCACTTAGGTCTCAGTGAGCATGTCTACACAGCAGCTGGGAGTGAACCTTGTAGCATGGATAACAGACTTGCACTAGCAGGGCTTATGTTAGTGCACTAAAAATAGCCATGTGGCTGCTATTGCACTGGTGGCGGCTTGGGCCAGCTTCCTGAGCTCAAGTACACCCTACTTTCTGGATTGCTGGGAATGACTAGCTTGAGCCTCTGGTCCGGTAGTACGCACACAGCTATTTTTAGCTCATTAGCAGGAGCCCTGCTAGCACAAGTTTGTCTCTGGGGGCTGGGAACCTCACTGCCAGCTGCAGTGCAGACCTACCCAGTGATCTGAGCAAAGGCTGTGTTTTGGGTTTTTTTAAAAAAAAAAAAAAATTTAAGTGATTAGGTCATGTGTGCTTCTGACTTTATCCTGTTTTTGTGTTTGTTTTTCATAGTGTTTTAGGACTATGAAGCAGAATTTTAGATTCTTGTACTTAGGGCCTGATCCAAAACTTTTTGAAGTCAATGGAAAGACTCACTGATTTTGACTTTGGATCCAGCCTTGAACATACCTTGCTGCCCACTGTGGACTTCTCTGCATGGCTGTCACCACAACGGTTCTTTCTGCTTTCTTTTACTTCTCATGTCATGCAACCTCAAATCCTCCACATCACCACTAGCAAGCTCCCAGTTTAGCAAACTAAAACACTCCGTTTTCTACAACGGAATGTTAAGCCTTTGGGAGTGATAGGCTGGAACTAGCTTGGGGCTATGAATGTAAGGTATTTGGCAACATGGCCAGGGGGCTTCATTGGTTATATTTAGTAGAGGAACATCCAAATGCAGGATATTTGTACAGATGACATAAAATTAACACCCTCTTTGTTATCATTACCTTAAATGGGTGCTAGGGGGGAAGCATTTTCAGCAGATACCATTTAACAACCAAATATTATATTTGAAATGAGATAATCCTTTACAAAATATTTAGTAGTATAATGTGTTTTTGTTTCTTTTTTTAGCCTCAGTAATTGCTATTGCTCCCCAAATCTCTGATTTTTTTTTTTTTTTTTTTTTTTAACTTCCTTACTCATTTGGTAAGCTATAGCTAAATCAGTCCTGTGTCCTGGTTTTGATAGAGAAGCTTTTTTTCCCTGTGTGCTTAATTATCATGCTGGCAATAATATAGTAATAAAATACATTGCTGCATAGCTGCTGAGGAATAGTAACAATCATCTGTAGAGTTGTCAGATGTGCGGTTTGTACATTATGCCAGCTATTTACTCCCTCTCTTTACTAACCCACTGCATTGTCTGGCTGACAACATGTCATCATTCCCCAAAGTGGCAAGAAAACTGTGACCCCAGCAGCTGTATATGCTGATGTGCTAACAGTTTGCTTACCATATTAAAGTGTAAGAGGTGCTGATAAGTGGCATGTGCAAAGCAGAGAAAAGTACCTTGTTCTGCTGAAATTTGCTTGGCAATAAAATGATTTCTGTCTTCTCCTAGTTATGTTATCAATTTACAGTAATTAAAAACTATTATTTATTTCTGTTTTGGGTGAGGTGATGTTTTTTTTCTTTTAATTTCACCCTCACTTAGGAAGTGTTAAACTTCCATTTGGATGGATCTCTCTATGGAACTCATCTGTGTTCTTTCCAAGTAGGGATGTAAAATCCTGGTTAATCAATTAACTGGGTAAACATTGTGTTGAACCGGTTAACTGATAAAATGATGGGTGGGGAGACGGGGATAGAGTGGCCCTCCCTGCCTGCCGCAGCTGGGCCAGAGTGGCCCTCCTGCTGTGGGTGGGGGCTGCTCTGGCCTCCCTCTCCCCCTTCACCACACGCAGGAGTGGCTCCATTGGATAACCGTAACCAGTAAGCACCACCCATGAAAGGTGATCCTTACCAGTTAACCATTTATATTCCTACTTCCAGCTCAGCCTAAAGGATTGCCTAGTGAGTAACTCAAAATATTCACTTCTCCCACCTCCTATCTTTTGGGGGCTAAGCATAGTGCCGTTATAGTCTTCCTAGCCCCAAGTTGATAATTCAGGAGTCATCCTTGGAGCAGTCTTATTATAAGATGATTCCAACAGAGAGAAAGAAGTTAGGTTTTCTTGAAGGCTGGGAGGCTGACACACTATTTAGGAGCCCTAGGGAGGAGCAGAAGAAGAAATAAAAGGTCAAAAGTTGCTGGGTTTTGAGAGAGCTGTTCACAGGCTGGGGTCTGCTTCCCTAGGAAACCGTAGACTTGTCATAGAAGAAAACTATGGGGAAATGAGACTTTCTCACCACCACTCCAGAATTTAGCTGAGGGGTGGAGAAGCTTCTCCATGCCAGCACTCTGGGAGGGTTGGGCACATGCAGGGCTTGCCTCTTCCTGGCCAGTGCCCTTCACCAGAGGGTCTTTAGCTTTCCCTCACTATCAGTCCAGCCAGAAAGGAAGGAGCCTGCCAGCCAGGCTGTTGGTGAGCTGAACAATCCAACCCGGGGCTGATTCTCTGGACAGTGCCAGGAGCAGGACACACCCTTCCAGCTTGGCTGGAGCAGGTGAACAGGCACATCAGAGAGAGGACAGTGTTAAGGGAAGCATCACTGATGGCGAGCAGCAGAAGTGATACATAATTGGCTGCTGCCTACCCGTACTCACCACCCATCACAGCAAGCGGCTAGTGCTGACTGGAAATGGTGTAGGAGCGCCTGCTGTCCAAGATCCAGCATGCAGTAGTGATTACACTTATGGTCCATTGGGGGAGCTGCTGGCCCCACAGGCTGCAGCTTTGCAAGACCACCAACCTTGCGCACACACCCCTCTCTTCAGCCACTGGACCCCTTCCTCCCCACTCTCCGCTGGTGGCTGATGGGCAGCTGGTGAGTAAGGACCCACCAATACTGATTTGGAGGGAAGAGACAGAAAATACAAGACAACTTGCGCAGTTTTTTTTTAAAAAAAACACTAGCTTCCTGTTCTTTCCAAGTCAAATTCACATTTCTAGTTCTTACTTTCAGGGTCTACCATAATCTATCTCCTTCCTACTTCTCTTGTTTCTTCCTCTTCAACCCCACACACCCTTTATGCTCAATTCAAACTTCTCTGAATAGTCCCCTTTGTGGTGGTCTCTAACTTCAAACGGTGGAATCTTCCTTATTTTTCTTTTTAGCCTATAGGATTGTATGTTCAAATGAGCTAGGATCAGCTGATTAGCTGTTGCCAAAGCCTCCTTTTCATTCTCCAAAGCATGTTCCTGTCACAGAACAGGACCGGCATTTACATTTAAAAAGTTTGCATGTCAAAGTAATGAAGCTTGTATATCAGCAGATGTTATATCACTTGCAAGGAGACTGCACTTCTTGAGATTCAAATGATGAGTTCAGTATATTACAGCACAGCAACAGGGCCCCCGATTTCAACTTGCTTACAATACTGCACTTATAAAATAAAATATTTGTAACATATATGGTATCCCCATATAAGCAAAGAAAGAATGGACTCCTTCCTCTTCTGCCTGTCCACTAATTCTTTTGTGTACCACTTAATTTTGCAAGATTGGTAGAACCTCTTAAAATGGCTGAGCATGCTATTTACAGTTTGATGTGCCACTGGAAAAGGTATGCAGGTCCCCTCCACTCTTCACTGTATGTTGCCATTAGCTTTGACTAAACGATTCATTGTGTTTAAACTGGATGATTATAGGAAGACTATTGTTTGGATTGACAAAACAGACTATAAAATCCTGAGATGTTGGTGTACAACTGAGAATTAAAAAAAATCAAACATTAACTTGTGCTATTAATCTAATTATATTTAAATTACTAAGGAAAAATCCAAACTACCATCAAACCCACAAACCAGCAACAAAAAATCCCCATCCCTGTCCCCAACTAAAATTGTGAGTGTCTCTAATAAGGGAAAGGTAGGATCCAGATATTAAAAAGCTGTTCTGCAGTAGCACTTGCAATTCCTTTGAAATGACTGTGAGAAACTTTATGGGTTTTAAAGAGTATTTCTTAAGTTAATTAGTTATATTTTCTAACATAGGCATGAGGCTAATTTTATTGTTACATCATACTATTAAATATACATTAAGGTTGGTAAATCAGTATATTGCTAAAATATTTAACTTAGTTTTTAACCTAAGTTAAAACTAAGTTTAATCAATTGAGGTTATCTCACATCTATCATTTTTGCCTATTTGGCACATGGAGCTTAATTTATTATCACTACTGTTTCTTGCTTTCATTAAAGTACCATTCTTAACAGATATCCTGTGGTTAGTAGCGTTAACACCTAATATACTGTGGGTATAGAGCTAACGCCTAATACTGAGATATATTTGTATTTTATACATAGAAGGTCTGTTGAAATTTTTTAACATACAGGTCTTTCAAATATGGTGTTTGGGCAGATTGAGATATAGTTCTTATGCAACAATAAATTTTAGCAATGAACATTTAACATCTTTGCCAGCAACAAAATGCAACTAAAACTTACTTGTACACTGGCTGTGAGAGCATCACAAATCTCCTAAGTGCCACAGTTGCAGAAACTATGTATCATTTTAAGGGATTAATATTATCCTTTTAGCGGATGTGGTTCAGAGGGCATGGGACTTTATCATTTGAGGTTCTTTTTTTCTTCAGAGCATATATCTTGGCTTTGCCAGTCTTACAACAATCCCAGGGATGGACTGGCTGGATTAATGGGCCAGGGTACTACTCTTCAAGCTCAGGTAACAGTGAAGAAGACCTGACTGCTGTAGTGCAACCACCCTTCTTGCAATAGAGGAAGACAAAAATTTACAAAACAGGCAAAGGTGCTCTCAACATCCTTGGCCAATACACTTCTGGAAAATCAGGCAATGGGGAAGGATTTGGGGGCTACATGAGATCAGTGAAAGGAGTTATTTTTCCCCCAATTTGGCTAGGTTTTTAATCACCTAGACAAGAACCTTAATCTTTAAATTTAGCTGAATTTTAACTGTTATATTCTCCTCCTCCCCAACCCCCCAGTAAAAAAAAGTCAATGCTCTTATTTATTATATACCTCTAAGTTCTTGTAAGATCTCTCTGGGTTCTTGTATTAAGTACTTATCACCATAGTGTCTGAGTGCCTGATCTTTCTTCAGAATAAATTGCGCTGTCATGGAGGAAAGATGTACAGTATTTGAAGTTTTGCATTTCAGAAATCCACACATTGGATTCTGAAAAATAACCTGCGGGGATCCTCTGCTTGTATGACCCTTTGATAAAAATTTCTATATAGCCACTGCCTCCTTTTGTCCCCCCTGCCCCCTCCCCCCGGTCCCATTCTTCTCCTTCCCTTTCCCCCTCCCTTCTCTCCTATTTATTTTGGTTCTGGACCTACAACACTCCGGTCATCTGAAGAAGTGGGCTGTGCCTCGAAAGCTCATTATACCATCTACATGTTGGTCTTTAAAATGCTACCAGACTATTTGTTGTTTTTTAAGTTTACCCTATATTTATTGGTTTAACTTCAGGCATGGGTGCTTTTTGATTCATATTCAAAACTGAAAAACTGTGATTTTTTTTCAAACTTGTTTTGGCACCTGTTTTGAATCTGTTTTCAAATACGCATGCAGGCATAAGTAAAATAGACCCCAAAAGTACAGTATAAGTACCTATATATGCATGTGATATAAGAACAAAAGTCAACAGTAGGCCTTTTTCAGAGTCTAAATCCAAGTATAATTTATTTAATAGAATACAAAGATACTTGTGTGTGTCTGGTTTTTTTTAATTTCTCATTGCAGACTTCCAAGAGAATTGTGAATGAGTTTCTGTCTTCTCCACCTAGTTGACATACTAAAGTTCTACTGGGGAAAAAGCATGCCAGTAAAAATCTCCAACTGCTTAGTCAGGTCACACTATTGACACTGGAGCTGATGAGTAAGTAGTTTGAAGGGTCATAAAAGGATATAGGCCTGAGGATGAACATTTGGACTCCAAGCGGATGTGGCTGCTTTAGCAATAGTGAATGTGGAAATGATAGCTTCTGCGAGATGGCTCCCCCTACTAGCAAATGGAGATAGAAAAGGGTAGGATTTTTTTGTGCTGTCATTTTTTTGTCTGATTATTAGCCAGACTAATACATGTTATTGTCTCTCTCCAGCAGCTAGATGAGACTGAGTCTTATCCTAGAGAGGAGCCTGTTGATGATATAAAAAATTGAGGGATTGGTAGAATGAAAAGGGCATATCACTGATTCAGAGGGATGTGGATTGCTTGGTCAACTGAGTGCAAGCAAACAATATGCACCTTAATATCGTTCAAATGCATCGTAATACAGCTATATTTAAATGCATACTTCTAGAGGCAAAGGCTGTCGGGTGATTCTATCTTGGAAAGCACTGACTGAAAAGATTTGGGGATTGTGGTGGAAAATCATGAGCACGTGCTCTCTGTGTGATGCTATGGGAGAAAGAGCTAATGTGAGGCTGATGCATAAACGGGAATCTTCCTTCAGTAGGAGTAGAGAGGTTATTTTACTTCTATAATCAGCACTGGGATGACCGCTGTTGGAATACTGTGTTCCGTTTTGGCATATTGAAAGTTGGAGACAAATTCAGACTGAAACTAGGGCATAAAAATTAAAGTGAGAGTGATTGGCCATTGGAATAATTTACCAAGGGTTGTAGTGGAATCTCCATCATGGACTCTCTTTAAATCAAGATAGGATGTTTTTCTTGAAGATATGTTCTAAGAATTTTTTGAGGAGATTTCTCTGGCCTGTGACATGTTTCACAGGCGAGACAAAATAATCACAATGGCCTATCAATAGCTCTGTTCCTGTGTATGTATGTTTGCCTGCTTTAACCTGTAAGTAAGTTTCATTTCCCGCTCTAGTTTATAAAATCCTTAGTTAGTTTGTAGTAATGGTCACAAGTGTTCTTTAGTTCAAAATGTGAGGTAGCAAATAATTTGGCGTATGTGACTCATCTCTTGGGACTGGAAGCAACCTGAATCTTTGCTGGATAGCTACCACCTATTACTAAATCCAACTTGCCTGAGTGGTATAAGAGACAGGATTACCCAAGGTGAATGTGTGTGAATCCATGCTACGCTAAGACTGTGCTAGTGCTTGTTATTGGCTTGGTGAAATCTAGTTCTAGAACATGTCACACGTTTTAGGTGTCTGCCCTGCTTTTTGACAGCCTACCCTGAGGATGGCACTCATGATTGTGAACCACTGCAGACAGATATGTCTGGCTCAACAGGATTTTGGATTAGAGAGTGCATTGGCCAATCAGACTTGTAAAAGCCATGCTAGAGGGACTCAGTTTTGAAACAAGTAGTCATTGCATGTATGCAGTTGCTGGATAATAGGGTTCCTTGTCATTAAATCTAGACTACTGTGGAGTTACCTAGAGCTGGTTGAGATTTTTTTTGACAAAATGGTTTTTGGACAAAAATGCTGGTTCATTGAACTCAAAACTTGTTAGGGGAAAGGGTTGGTTTCAGTAAGCTTGTCAGCTTAACAAATTGCAACCTTAATGTTGTGTTTAGTGTGGAATGGGTGGGTGTATGTGCATGTAATTATAGCTATGGAATGGCTCAAATTAATAAAAATAGTTTTTTTGCTTAATATTATTTTACATGTATTAAGAGTAGATGGGCCTAATTGGCTTTGAAAATATCTGAAAGTCATAACTTTGTGGTTACTCCCATGTCTTCTGATGACATTTCCAGAAAATTGTACTTCAGGAAGGCATGTCCTACTGCAGTAACTTAATGTGCCCATTGCTAAATGACTCATTTCACCTACCCCTGTATGGCTTAGTGTCTATAATGCTGTGACCCACTGCATCCATCAGTATATATTATTTTTTAGGAGGGACTCCAAAGGCTAAAGAAGGTTTTATGTTTGTGTGGTTTTATTTTGTAATACCTGGGCAATATAAAGAGCAGAATTCTGCAGGCATGATAGATCTTTTCATCTTTTTTTTTCTTTAAAGAAACAAAAATTGAAAACCTGCCAGAAAATTGCTGTGTGTAGCATTCACTCTGTTCTGCTCACTTATGCCTGTATGAGTAGAAAGTAATTTGTCTGACTAGAACTCAGACTAACATAAATTTCCTGTTTATTTTAGCAGTTACTATCTAATCTAATTTGCAAAACACAGGTCTCCTCTCAGGTGATCTTTCTGGGGAAAATTATGCATCACATCTACTAGATTAGAGCAAATATATTTCAGGAAATTATTCACCTTAAGTTTCTTGAAAACTTGAATTAAAAACATAAAGCATTACATTGTCTCACTTTCAGCAGTGTACACTGTCAAAAATGTCAAAAAACTTCACTCAACTGTTCTGATTGTCACTTGCAAATGAATCACTTGCACATCCAAGTCTACTTTTTTTTTTTACAAAAAAAGAGTCAAAGATGTTTCATTTCCTTGAGATTGTCTTAATTTAGCACAAGCAAAAGGGCTGTATTCTCTTCTTGCTGTGTCAAATTCATATTGAGATAAGATGGCATGGTGGTGGCTACAGCATGCTGTGATGCAGGAGGTCTGGGGTCCAGAGACTAATTCGGATTCTATGTCTGGATTTCATATGTTGCCTATTACTTCTACTTCTGAGGACATTCCATGTGAATTGTTAGCAGTGAAGTCCCTCAGGGTATGCCTACACTGTGATAGAACTCATGGTGTAGCTGCTGCTGGCCAGGGTATAAAATTGCCATATAGATATTCAGGCTTGTAGCCTGGGTTCAAGTATGGTGGGTGTTGGAGCCTGGGCTACATCTCAAATGACTACTGCTTTTTTTTTTTTTTTTAAGCCCCACAGCTTGAGCCCCATGAACCCAAGTCAATTGACCGAACCTCTGAGACTCATTGCCAGGGTTTTTTTTATCAGAGTGCAGACACACCCTTAGTGGAGTTTGTGGAGTTTCTGGCATGCTTCTTTTTTCAGGATTAAAAACTCTGCTTGAAGTGGTTTTTGGGGTGTTGGTAGGTTAGTTGGCTTGATTTGTTCAGGTGCTTTCCTTGAACCATGGGAGCTGGGAATTTCCTAGTGCTGATATTCTCTCTATCCACAGCAGGCATTGATTTTTTTACTGCACTGAACATCAGCTGATTGAAGTAGCATTGCAAGCTTTCTTGCCTTTCCAGCTGCACAGATAGATTGCCTGTGGCCCTCTTGCAGGAAGAATAGAAGGCAAAGGGCATGTGCAAGAGCTGCTTTCTCTGTGCACTTGGGGGGGCGTGGAAAGCCACATCAGTGTGTGTGTGTGACGGGACTATACCACCATGTCACAGAGGTGGATTATCTCTGTGGCTAGCTCTACAGAGTTGGAAAGTGGGACTGCAGTGTGTGCAAGAATACCTGTGCTAACTTCGATAGAGCCAGGCCACTAAAAATAGCACTGTAGCTGCTCAAGTATCTGCCCAGTTGTACTGGGGAACTACACTTGGGCAGCTAGCTGGAGCTGCACTTTCTGATTTGCAGTATGGTGATAACACATTTTTCATATCTGCACGGCTCGGTATTCAGTGCTGTGAAAGTTTTAAATCCCACAGCCAAGTCCATACTGAATACTTTTGCTTCATAGAGCTGGTGCAGTTGTAATTGGAAGATTGGGAGAGGTGAGCAAGCTTAGTGGTGTGCATGAAAGGGCTGGAAAGAATGGATGGGCTAAAATGTTGGAATCCTCATTCCGTTCAGACTCCTGAACTGGAATCTTGGCAATGAGTTCACACTTCTTGTGGGACAGGCAGGATGAAGGAAAGTCCATGTTTCCAAGGTTACAACCTAAGGGATAAGGTGTATGATTTTTAGGCTCCCTCCACCACCAAATGAATTCCTTCATTTGTTCTGTGTTTTCTTTAAAAGCTATTCTCTCTCATTGTGTTAAATGGGAAAGCATCCAGCTCAAAGGAGTCCTGTGGAGGCTTTCTCCTTTCAAAGCACTTCTTCTTTTTCAGTCTCTCACCCACTTTTTAATTTCTGTTCACATTTAGGAATTACATGGGAGCATCCAGCCTCCTTGCTGGAGAAGAGGGGGCCCCTCCCCACGTGCCTCAGTGGCATTCTAAGGGTTCCTCTAGAGGGAACTTCTGAATGAGATCCACTCCCCTTTCTGATTTTACAAATATGAGAACAGCTTGTCCTCAAAACCTCTTGTGGGTCTTAATTCTGGGTCTGCCATATGGCAGCACAAAGCTCATTCCAGATGTAAATGTGAATAGATCTCCCATGGATGTAAATAGAAATTTTGCACTTTTTGAGAGAACTGAATTTTGGAATTGATATCTGGCAAGAAGATCTGGGAGCCCTTGAGGCCAATCTGAAGTTGATCTTTGAGTTTCATTATCCACATCTTAAATCAATTTAACAAAAACTTGTGGCAAAATTAACAAAATTTAGCATATAAGGAAGGGAAGGAATTTTTCCCACCCTCCAAAAAATCTGATTATGAACTTGGCAAACTAGCAACTCAGCTTTCCACATTTTGGTAGTTATTGGGAGTGTGCAAAATTTGTTTTTAATTTTTTTCCTTAGGTCACTTCTATAATTAGTTACGAGAAGATACATTTACAAATGAAAATTTGTTTTTGACGGTATTGGATTTAGTTGGGCGCCATTCTATTATACTTATTCTTATGACCTCTGTTTCACATTAGCTTACATGAGCATGATGGTTGAAATTCTTGGTATTTCCTGTTAGCTTATGCCTCAGACTTCAAAATACTTGAATCAAATTGGGAATCTTGTAAATAAGGACATATTCAGTAGAGTGTTTGATTTTAGTCATATCTTAGATGTGCATTTTTTCCCTGTTAGTGTTCCAGGTCTAGAACACACATCTAGTTAGGTAGAGACACTTAAGTCTTTGGATTTCTGAGACTTCTCAAGAAAATATACTACATTTTGAACATCTTAAAAAGAACAAATAGAGAAAGTCAAATAAAATTGACTTTGGAGTCATATTTTTTTTTAAAAATGAACACATGATTTGTGTTGAAGATCTCCTTGTATATGCAGGTTAGAGTAGATTCAAATTCGAGTTAGGTAATAATGATCATAGGTTTTTCTTGGTTAATTTAAATTATCATACTTAAAAGGGTTCATTGTTTGTACTTTAGAATAGTAGGATGGTCAAATGAAATCAATGTACTTACTAGATACTAATATATTCCAATTAGTTTGTCTCAAACATCAATGGTATTGCTGTGAAAGCAATTTTATATTGCATGTAAGTGATATAAAATGAAGTCAATTGAAACATTATTTTGTTTAGACAATAATTGAGGAAAACCAGCACAACCATGATTCAAAAATATGCAAACAGTAAGTAAACACTAACTTGGCAGTGTCTTGGGAAACAGTTAGGTTCTCACCTGATGATTGGTAAGCTCCAAAAGATGAATGCCTCCCCTCTTAACAAACCCCTTCCCTTTCTCTCCAGTGCACTCCATTCACAGCTGGGCGAATGAGGTCAGTGAAGTCCCAGAATTCAGGGATATGACCATGTGGGTTCACTTCCCATTCCTGAAAGGGGGGGGGGGGATTCAGCAATGCCTCTGTTCCTGCTTTTGCTCACCACTGCTTGTTGATGCCACTGCTTGGGCTGTGATGCTGTGTTCTGAACTTCTACCACTTAGCTCGGCTCTTACTGACTTCATTGGGTAGTGGGGAATCTCACTGCTGCAGCACTCTGTGTTTCTTTCACTGAAGCATTGTCTCCCACACAACGTCTAACACTGGGTCTCCTAAACCAGCTTACCAGTGATTTCAGCTCTAGTGGTCACTAGTAGAAACAAGGATACTAAACTGAGTTTCATCAGATGTGTCTTAAAACACTGAAGGAGGATTGTCAGATTGTATCTCAGGCTCTTTTCAGTGTCCAGAATGCCTATCCCCACCCACCCTCTAACTTGTCTTTGATTTGGCAACACTGCATAGAAGTGAGGTTACAGGTAGGGTGACACGCCTTACTCCTGTTAAGGCATATTAAATACTGTTCTGCCCTCTATTCATGGAATAAGAATGACAAGATTTCATTATCCCTGCATCCAAGATTAAGGTGAATTTTAACCCCAAACAGTCAAAGTTGATCATGTTGGAAAAACAGGTTTTCTTCTACTCATCATCTAGGCCAGCGGTGAGTGATCTTTTTTTGAGTCGGGGACTGCTGATCCATTAAAAAAAAAAATCAGTTGGGGGCGCACACACATAAGAAGAAAAAAACCCAAACCCTCACTGAAGTGGTCCCTGACAGAGAAAGACACTTCCCCACATTCCTCTCACCCCAGAGCCCAAGGGTGCTGGGGCTGGTAGATTTTCTGTGCTCCAGCCTCACGGGGAGATGGTGGAGGGGACTGGAGAACCAGTGCGGGCTCTCCAATGCTGTGTAGGGGAGCCCTGAGCCTCAGGGGCTGGATCCAGGCAAGCTGGGGATCACCTGCAGCCCCCGGTCCTTATGTTCCTCAACCCTGATCTAGGCAAAGTAGGTGTCTCCATACACAAATACAATCTGCTTCTGAGTTCTCCCTTCCCCCCTCGCTCCCAGTTTGTCAGCAGATGGCTGTGGAGTGCTTATTCATTGTGGAGTAATGATGGAGGCTATTAAACTTGTTTGCAAAACTCTTTAAAAATGTTTAACTTCAATCAGGGCATGATTTTCTTCATTTAATGAGACACACAACAAACTAGGCCAAACGGATTATAGAAAATGTATGACTTGAAGCTATTGTGCTATTTTGTAATTGAGACTTCATTGGCTGCAGGGATTACCCCATTAATCGTTATATGACATTCTGGCATGCATGACTGTAAATCACTGTAGGACTTCATAGCTGTGGAGTCAGAGATAGAAAAGCCTTTTAGGTCATCCAGGCCACCTTTCTGCCAATGCAACATTGTTCTCTACAGTAGTTCTTTGTCCAGTCTAATTTTAAGATCCTCAAGGGATGGGGCTTCCACCAGTAATAGGTCTCTCTTTCAGGAAGCTTTTCCTGATGACCAGTCCGCTTTCCTTTTCTCAGTGCCATTCAGTTCCTTTGGGTTATGCCCACATGTATTGCACTAAATTCCTTCATCTCATCTGAAGAAGTAGTCCCTGAGGTGCTATTTGTTGTTTTTAAAGTTATAGACTAACACAGCTACCCCTCGGAGACTTTCACTCCTTGGTGTTTATGCTTTTCAAGTATCTTAATAGGTGTACTCTTTAGCTGTACTTTAGTGGTTGCTTAGCCAAACTCTGAAGATCTTGCCATAGAAATCATCAATCCCTGCCAATTTTTGTTGCTCTCCTCTGCACTATCTCCACCTTTTTATTCGCTTTCTGCCAACTTAATGCCCACAATTGAATTCTGTATTCCTGATGCAATTGCACAAGAACCACATGCATTTGGATTATTAATCTCTCTCTAAAGGAATGTCCGTGCAAACAGAAATGACAAGAATCTGAATAATATGATGAAGGGAAAAATGTATGTATGTTCTTAGTAGGTCACGTGTATTGTATATTCTCTAGTAGGGAGTAGGGTTGCCAGGTGTCTGGTATTTACCCGGACAGTCCGGTATTTGCAGGCTCCGTCCGTTAAAAAATAACAGGAAATACCAGACATGTGAATTGTCCGGTATTTCCTGTTTCCCTCGGACGGAAGCCCGGTGGGGACAATTTTCCCCTGCCATGTCTGGTGGGGTTGGGGGAGTGAAGAGTATGGCAGAGTTGTAGTGAAGGGGGCCAAGAGAGGGCACGTTCCGGGCACCACACTCAGGGGGTGCTGGGCTTGGGTGGGAGCAGAGTGCATGTTACTCTGGCTCACGTGACCAGCAGAGACCCGGGAGCTGGCCATATGATGCCTCCCTCAACACCAGCCGTGGCCAACCCGCGGCTTGCAAGCTGCATGCAGTTCTTGCCTCCCAAAAGTGCGGCTCGCAAAGCCGCTCCTGCGCGCCCCCACCCCAACAGCCCGTGCCCCCCACTGGTTCCCCTCCAGCCCCTGGCTTCCCTGTGCTTACCGGGTCGGAGCTGCAGGGTTTTAAAAATGGTGCCCAAGATGGCGGCTCTCTTAAAGGGGTAGTCTCCTTTTTAATTTTTTTTTTTTTAATTTTTAAATTTTTTTGCTTAACAACTTTGGTCTCCCCTTTTTTTTTCCTCGACAGAATTTTTTCCCAGTGGTTTTTTTTTGGGGGGGGGGGGAGTAGGGAGTGGGGAGTGTTCGGTATTTTTTGTTAAACCATCTGGCAATCCTAGTAGGGAGGAATGCATGCAGTGTAAATTCCACAACACGGTATTATTTTATGGAATGATTCTAAACATGCATGTTGTGTTATGATTCAGTGATGTGCAAGTTCATACTATGAAAAAATGTGGCTATTTTATCAGAGGCCAAATCAGAGGCTTCATTAATTGTGATAGCCAGGGAAAAAGTGACACTATAGTGAAGAAAAGAGGAAAGCAATGATTGATTCGTTTTTGCTAAAAAATGTGCAGAAATTTGCCTTAAGGGTTGTCACCATTTTGTAAAATTATTACCACATCAGCACAAGAAAAGCTGTCTTGCTTTAGGGAGGATGAAGTCAGTTGACATTCCTGAACTGTTACACTACAAAATTTCTATCCACCTAGAGCTCTGTAAAAACTGACATTTTGTCACTTAGGGAATAACATCATCTTGAAATGTAGTACAAGCTCAAGCAGTTCTAGCTATTCTTTATTGTTGAATAAACTTGGCTTCTATTTGTGAAATATTGAAATACGTTTTAAGAGTATTTGTAACATAATTCATGCAGTACACAAAATGCAATTTAGCCTATTGTTTACCACTGTGTGTGTGTGTGTGTGTGTGTGTTTGCGTTTGCATGCATTATTTTGACTCTTTACTCAAGCAGTGTTCTACAGTATGGAATGACTATTTTTCATAACTGCCCTTAAATTATTCCCGGAACTCTCTTTTTTTTTTTTTTTTTTTTTTAAAGTGCAGAATTGATTTCTGCCTATTTTAACAGTGATGATCTGCATTCTTTTAACATTCAAGAAACCACCACATTTTAAAAAATGTTTTTGTTTTTAATTCTTTTTAATAAACTAGGCACATGTTTATCAGCAGTACGAACTCGAGGGAGTAATCTTCTTTCAGCTGCATGGACTCATTAAGTCCCTTTTCCGGTGCATATTTATGTAGTGACTAAGTTTGCAAGATTAGTGTATGTGACAATGTGCAGCATGTGCCCATGTCTGAGGGCTAGGGTTGGCCCTACAGGGCGCTGGGCCTGGGGCTGTCACCCCTCCCAGTTCCCCAGTCACAGGGCCAGGGCAGCTCCCCTGCTGCAGGCCCTGCCTTCACCTCCCTCCACTCTCACCAAGCCCTGATCCCGCTCTGCCTGCACCCCACTCCTGCTTCACCCTCTTGCCCCTCCCCCAGGAATGCAGCCCAGGTGATAATGAAGCCAAGCACGGGGCAGCTTTACCCCCTCTGCACTCACCATGGCAGTGGGAAGCATGCCCTCCCAGCCTGCTGCACCTCACTTGTCTGTGGAAGCGGGGTGGCCTAGTGCTGGGGTGCTCTGCTTCTTGCTGCTATGGAGAAATGGAGCACAGCAGGGTGCAGCAGAGCAAGCTGCTGGGCCACTCTGCATCCTGCTGCCGCAGTGAGTGTGTGTTGGGGACAACCTCTGCTGTCACTCCATGCCAAGTCCTGTAATCCCCTGGGTCTCTCCTATCCATAGGAGGATTGAGGTGGCTACCGCAGGGGCCCCCAAAACCACAGAGTTTGGGGCAGCTGCCCTGATTGATCCTATGGCTCTGCTGAGGGCAGGATGAAGCCCAGAGTTCTAACTGTGAATGAAGGGCATGCATGTCTGAGGGAGTAAAAATAGAATTGTAGGAACTATTTTCTGTAGCCCTCCTATGAACCTAGGAAAGTGTTGGGTCATTATGGTGAGCAGGTGTTGGCCGCAAATTGTGTTAGATCCTGTATGAGAGACCATTTTCATACTTCAAGAGTGTGTGTCTGACCGTGTAGCCCAGAATGAAATGTCCTGAGTGCCTTCATCCTCTACCCCGGGTTGACTGTGCAGAGGATCTGGAGCAAGACTTGACATCACAGGAAGTAGGAACTAGAGTTACCAAGACCAAAACCACTGTCCCACAGAAAAATGGTGTTTGCTGCAACTTCCTGAAAAAAGGAGCCCTCTGTGCCTAGTATTAAACACCATGTTCGACACATGCAAACATTTCCACCATACTCCTGGCAGAAGTCCATAATGGTGTACATCTACAAGAAAGGCAAGCAAGATGATCCCAGCATCTGGAGACCCATCTCTCTCTGCTTCACCACATACAAACTGCATGTCACCTTCTTCATGGCTAGGATCACAGAATGGTTGGTGACTAGAGGAACCATGAGCTCCATCCAGAAGGGCTGCTACTAACACAGCTTCATCCTTCAGACCACCCTGAATGTAGCCAGGAGATCATGGAGGCAAGTGTGCCATACTGTGGCTTGACTTGGCAAATGCTTTTGGAGCTGTGTCCCACCAGCACACTTTTGATACACCACAAGAGTTCAGGTTGCCTGAAAACTTTTTCAAACTGGTGTGGGAACTTTATGAAGACTACACCACACCCACCCACTCCATGGAATGAGAGATGCCTGAAATCCTGATCTGCAGTGGCACGGGGCAATGCTGTCTCCTCTGCCCCATCATTTTCAACCTAGCCATGGAGCTGCTCAGGCGAGCAATTTCCAGTGGTCTAGGCAGTTTTGATCTCTGTAGAAGCAGAATAATATCCTGGCCTATGTGGATGATCTGGTCTTTAACTCAGATAACTGAGAGCCTCCAACAAATGCTTAATGTCATCAGCCAAGCTTGCCAATTGGAGGGGACTTTGCTTCAGCACTGGGAAGTGAGCATTGCTGCACATTGGTGGTGGTAGAAGGGACTTAATCCAGGTGATGTGGTTTCATATTCAGGGTGAATCCATGATCTCCCTCAAGAACAGGCAAGCATGCCAACATCTTGGCATGCCCATGGGTTTTCGCATCCAGCAGACCCTGACAACACCATTGTGGAGATCCTACAATGTGTGGCCAGGATCAATGACTCCTCCCTACTGACACCATGGCAGAAGATCTGTGCCTTGAACACCTTCCTGATCCCCTGAATTCCATTTGTCCTGAAGGGATCTGCCACAGTAAAGGTACCTCTCAACAAGGCAGACAACACTCTCAGGCAGCTGATGAAGAAGTAGATGTTTCTTTCCCAGCATGCCAGCGATGAATTGGGGTACATCTCCGGCAGGCATGGAGGTGCCTTGAATGGGGGAGCTGCGTGATGCTGCCGTAATCAATCATGCCTTCCAGCTTCTGACGTGCCCAGACATGATGGCGAGGAACATTGTGGAGAGTGCTCTGCAGAATGACATCGAGCAAATCGCCTTGAAGTTAATCGCCAGGATCCCCTCCAATCAAGATGTTGCCATCTATCTCAGTGGGTCCCTGGAAGGCAAATTTGGAAGAGGAGGGGGGGGACTTTGCTTTGCTTTGGATTCATGCCTGCAACGCTACCAATGTCTGGAGAAGTGTTGGGTGCTACTGGATGTGATGCGAGGAATGCCATGAGCTGGGAGTCCTCGTGCTGCAGGAGAAGAACACTGAGTGCACCATCATCACACTGAGGGACAGAACCAAGCTGGAGAGGATCCTGAAGGATGGCATCTAGTGCCAGTATGTAGAAAACCTGAAACGGAAGCTGGACCAAGGTGATGTGCAAGTGGGCCATCAGCCACCACTTTCTCCCAATTTGCTAACTGGAGATTCATCCGCTAGACTCAACTCAACTGAATCCTGCTGAACGGAGCTGTCTGACACAGGACTCTGGACGAGCGATTCAGGAAGTGTGGCTATGCCAAGGAGATGCTACTCCATATCTTGTGTAGCTGCAAGCCCCATTCAAAGCCTGACGTCTGTGAGATAACGCCATCCAAGACTGCCTGGTGGCTGGTGGCAGAGAACTATCCTGCCACCCTGGGGGAAGGTTGTCATGAAATTTGTCATTCCCGGAAAGGACCGCCAACTGCGACCAGACATTGTTATCACCAATGGTGACTGGAAGAAGATCATCCTGGTAGACATCACAATGCCCTTTGAGAACACTTACCCCAAGATTGGTCTCTCGGGGTTTGATTTAGTGGGTTTAGTAAGGACCCTCTAAATAAACTGCTGATGATACCCCTGTCGACTCTGGTACTCCACCCAGTTGTGCGGATTAAGGGGAGTCGACAGGAGCATTTATCCTGTTGACCTCCAGCAGTGGGGCGCCACAGAAATGTAACCTAAGGTACTTTGACTCCAACTACGCTATTTTCATTGTTGGAGTTCTAGATCATAGGTCGACTTTCTCCTGTAGTGTACATCTGGCCTTGCTCGAGTTCTTTTTGGATGGACTGTATTTCCTAATACACAATCGGTCTTAAATTCTTAGTCACTGAAGGACAGTCTTCACTCATATTTGCTTTCCACAACCAACTCTCTAGGTAACTTTTCATTAGTGATGTATCCAAATCTTGGATGCTAGTATCTAAACTGTATTACACTTATTCCTCTAAATTTGGCTTATTGCTGATCTTGGACTTTGTATTTATGGAGAATCTAAACGCTATGCCCAGATGTATAGACACTCTTTTCTTAACCATTGTGTTAGGTAAACTGTTAACATTAGCTTTAATAATATTTTTAAATGTTTGTTTTAGTATCTCCTTAACTTACTCAATCTTTCTTTAAAGTGCTTTTAAGTATAAATTTGCTTTTGTCAGTGGTTCTCTGACACGGGTGGACCAAACAAACAAAACAAAGACTGGTTCAAGAATAGCACAGGAGTGTTATCTTATATGTTAAGTATTTTCCTGTTCTGTTGCTAGTACATTGCAGTCTCAATTGGTCCAACATTTGTCACTAAAATAACCTTTTGAAATAGTGTCTGTTCCATCTTTCTTGAGAAACAAATTTAGCTCTTACACATCTAAATTTAGGTATAATTGACTGACTTTAGTTATGTTACTTCAAATTTACACTGGGACATGTTAATTTGAGTCAATGGACATTTGCTAGAGTTAACGGCATTAGGATCCAGCTGAATATTTTTAAAAATTTTCAAATACAATTTTCCAAATTTCCTGGACATCATTTGCTCTAATGGAATCATCCAGATTTTTGTGAATTTCCTGCAATTATATCTTTGTGTGCTCTGGATATACTTGCACTGGAAAATGGCAGACATCTGAACCACAAAGCATCCTTCTCCTGAGGTGAAAATGTTCCCACATTGTGGGGCACTCTGTGTGCCAGCGTTGTTGAATACTACTCTGACATAAATACATTGGCAGCTCTGAAGCTAGTCTAGTATAGAAATCACAAAGGTAGCCAACATAGCTTTTTGCACCTCTCTAAAACTGCTACTGGTTATCACATTTAAGACGCGGCTGCAAAGTCAGGGAGTGGCAGGAACAACTTTCTTGGCCACTGATACAATGTCTGGAATTGTTTAAGATTTTTTTTTTTTAGCATTTTCTCCCCCTTTTTTTTAAACACCTTATGGAGACACTAGACTCTAGTTAGTGTGTCTTGTGGAATTTAAGAAACCTAGGACGTTGGATATAGTAGAATTACAGATTCTAATCTTGACTGAGGTAAAGATTCCTTAGAGCCTCTTGATTTTGAATGAAGGACTGAATGTCAGTTGTTCAGTTCCTTGCGTATAAAATCTTTCGAATAAGCATAAAACCAAGAACAACTCTTAGATGTTGAATTTGGAGGAAGGTGATTCTTCCTTTACAGCATCTGATTCTAATTTGGAGTCTTCTGATTCTGCTGCCTGCTAATAAACTGAAACCCCGGGCAGGGTGTTATTTTTGGACGCCTTGAGGGCCACTGAATGAAGGAGTGGAGGACCCACTTTTCTCTCTTTCTCTGCACAAGGCTTCAGGGCTGTTAGAGGAGAATGGGAGCTTTCTTCTAAATGCCAGATTTATTATGCAAGGGTCATACAAAAGGGGGTTCAGATGAGTATTGCCAAGTTTACTTGACCACAAAACAGGATGTGCTCCTACTCCCCATCCCAGAACTCCATATAAAAATAAAGCCATTCATACCCCTTTAAAAAAAAAGTTAAAATGCTGATTGAAAGGGCTTTTAGGATCTTTCTCAGCTAAAGGATAAGAAATGACTTGTGCCCTTTAAAGGGTTAACGTTGTTAACTAAGAAAATGAATTGGGGAATTTGGTAGGAAGGGTGTGCCAAGCTGAAAACCATACACAAATTGAAGTTATACAAAATTCACTCTCTCTCTCCATATGTATATTATCTCACAAATATATAATATACATATGGAGTGTGTTTCTATATAATGTACACATTGTAAGTGAGAGGATCTTTACATCTGTAACTACATATGTAATACGTAAAAGCCAATTCATTATCTGTATTCTATGTCAATATGAACAAAGGAAGCCTTGTTGATTATGTACAATGCAGGATGTAGTGCTGATATGAAGGAGTTCTGACATGACTTTCCTACTTCTGGGTATGCACATACAAATTCCTTTTTTTAATGGATTTGGTTTTTTTCCCATGTTTCTTGATTGGAACAGAAATCATGTTGGCTCCTTTTGGTTATTTTCTAATTTATACATTTGTTTTATTATTGCTTTAGGAATCAGATGTTGTAATTAACTGTTGATGGACACCACAAGGGATCAGTATAGGCATAATTGTTTGGTCATGCTACTAAATATTGGTAGATTTAAAAACACTCAGTTATGTAATGATTTTCTTCTGAGAAAAAACAGTCCCAACTAGAAATATAAACATTTTAAGACAGGTCATACTTTGGACTTAATTTACTTAAATGTGTCATTCATTGTGCTGTAGAAATATTCCTAAAGCTTCCAGTCTGTTTCTGATATTTTAGAAATACTGTGCTTTGACCAAGGATTTTGAATCAGTATAATTAATCAGATTAAAATGGCTTGTAAACTAGCCATGTTTTGCCTATTATTCTCCCACTTCTAGAGGAAATTTATTGATCTTCACCATCTAGAAGCTAAACTTTGAAGACCAATACTACATTGCTTGAGCAGTCAGAGCTCCAGAGGAAGTCAGTATGAGCGTTGATTGAACAAGAAATGTGGAATCAGACAACTACACCATAAGTTTGACTTCTTCATGTTTCCTATTCTTTCCTCACCATCCAGACAAGCCAAGAGGGAGCCTCCATGTACACAGCTCTTTGCATATCGTTTCCTGGATGCAGACTCTTTCAAGTGGAAGTTTACATGTCCATCTGTGACCTTTTTCTGCAATCACCATAAAAGGGGCAAGATCAATAAAGCTATTTAAAAAGCTGGTTCAAAGAGAAAAGAAATGAATCTCTGATTGTTGGGAAGGGTTTAAGAATCCCTTTTGTACTACTATTGCAAAACCTCTGTTTCTAACCCTAAATGTTTTGCCAAATTTATGAGATTATAATGAACCTTATTTAGGGTTGCCAGATGGTTTCAACAAAAATACCGGACACACTTGACATTGCATCACAATCTACATTATATCTTCTTTAGAAAATACCGGACATTTATATTTTCTCATTTATATTTTCTCAATTTATTTTCCGAACAGAAAGCTCCAATACTGGGCTGTCGGGTTCAAAACCGGACACCTGGCAACCCTAACCTTACTTATAGTTTTAATATTTATGACCATCCAAAAATGAAGAGACCCCTTTCCTTAGGGAGTGAGACCATGCAATGTTTGCTTCTGGTGCAGAAAGAGCAGGAGGGCTTAGTCACAAATGTAGAAATAAACACTTGATTTAAAAACATTAAAAGTTTTGAGTAAATGAGAGAGTGTTTGGGCACCAATATTAGGTTTATTGTATTCTATCTCCACACAAACCTAATATTGGTAAACACATTTCTGTTAATATTTTTTCAGTTTTAATAAAACATTTGCTATGGGATAAGCTGTACTTTTAGACCTTTTTAGTTTGCCTTGAGTGTACAACTTTGGGAGCAGGTTTTGCTATCTTCATCCTTCTGGGCAGAACACATTCCTTCCATTCGGGAAGTGAGTCTCTGAGGAGTAGCCCCCTGTTACCAACCATGTTAACTCAACTTGTCCAGTTGGGTCAGATACCGGTGTCCATCAGTCTGTTTTAAAGTGATCCAAAACCAGCTTCTTCAAAGAAAGTGTCATTTATTCACTAAAAGGGGTATAGCATGCAGAGCAAAGGGTAAAAAGCAATAAAGAACTATGTGCCTTTCCCCCCTGTGTAAACCTTAATGTTTTCTTGCAAGATTTTGTATATTCCATTAGTCCATCTACCTCAAACTCTGGTTAGAAAAAGTAGTTGGTATACTGCAGTTTATATATGTCTCTGTCAGCATCTCTCTAGGCAGTTATTAACAACTCTCCACCATTTTTTCCCCCACCCTAGACCCAGGATTCTTTAATAGCTTAGTTTTCCCTTTGATCTTCATGCTGGGAAGAATGAACTTTGACAGACCTGTGCTTTGTCTACACTACCAACTGATCAACAACAGTAACAAAAAAGTTTGTTGTTCACAGGTGCTTAAACCCTCCTCCCCTTCGAAAGACAAAAGCTTTGCCATGGCAAGCGGCAGTGTAAATGGCTTGTTATCTACAGGGGCACTCTCCTGTCAACAACATGAACCCCTTTCATAAGGGATAGAAGTATTTTGTTGGCAAAAGAGCATTTATGCTGTCCAACTTTTAGTGACACGGTCCCCTGTGCGACCCTCTGTATCTATGGAGGCACAGGTAAACAAAGAGTCTCTCAGTCAGCTAGCAGCATGCCCTTACAAGCTGCAACTCAGATTTTGAAAACTCCCGAGTTACAGGAATGTAATCATAGGGCTGTTGTAGTGAAGGCAAGAGAAGTTAGTAAGAAAGGAGTTGTATGAAGCTTCCCTTTTTTTCGTTCCTGGAAGCCCTGTTTTTCTTTATCTTGCTTCCATCCCACCTCCCAACTTGGCCATTCTGCTGTACATGAGAGAGCCTCTGGCCAGTTATCTTTCAGGAACATCTTTTGTTACTCAGAATGACTCCTACAGAATCCTCTAGTGGCCAAGGGAGGGAACTTGTCATGTGCAAAGAAAGAACAGTAGTACATTTAGGGCTATGTCTAGACTACATACCTCTTTCGACAGAGGAATGTAAATGAAGGTCTTCGAAATTGCAAATGAAGCGCTGATTTGCAAATTTTGTGCTTAATTTGCATAATGGATTCCAATCACTTTTTCAAAAAGGGATTTTTCAAAAAAAAAAAAAAAAAAACCCACGGTCTAGATGTGGTTCTTTCAGGAAAAAAAACCCTTTTTCAAAAGAACCTGTAAACCTCATTTTTTCAGGAATTAGGGTTCTTTCGAAAAAGGGGGTTTTTCCCGAAAGAACCGTGTCTAGACCGCGGGTTTTTTCCGAAAAATCCTCTCGAAAAAGCGATTGGAATCCATTATGCAAATGAAGCATGAAATTGCAAATGAAGCGCTGATTGAAAGAGGAATGTAGTCTAGACGTAGCCTTACACTAACTGCTCCTTTCCTGTACCTGCAGATTTCATCTGGGTTAAATTCTGGCCACTTTATTGGCGAAGACTTTGGAGTTGATGGACTAGGTCCTTAACTGGCATAAACTGTTGCAGTTCCATTGACATAAATAAAACTAGGCTGATTGACACCAGGTGAGAATTTAGCCCACTGAGAGTACGAGGGGGTTTGTACATCTTTACTGGTAGACCTCCTCGCTGTACAGAACTTCTACAGTGTCAGTGAGGGATCAATGGTTGCCCCACTGAGATCACTAAGGAAAGAACACTTTTTGTTTAGAAAACAGTTTTTGAGATTTATAAAAGATAAACACCAGTCAAGTTTAATGCACCCTTCACTTAATTTTAATCCTTCAGGATGTATACTTTGGCTCCTTCTCAAGGAAGAGATCTGAGATTTTCAGTAGACTCATTTCTCCAAAAAATGAGTTTTCAATTACAGAGAGATGATTTGTTTTAATTGCACAGATGCACTATTTCATTATAGAAGGAAAGTTCACAATGTGACCTTACAACTGTGCTTTGGTTATTTCCCCTTGACTTTTATTTTACTCAGTGCTTGTCTGTAATTTAAAAACTTCATTCTTTTTCCCTCTTATAATAAGCAAGAAATCTTTGTCACTTCTGGATAACTACATCAGATGTAAAACTTAATAAATGTGCCGAAAATCAATAACCCTAATTTCCCTTCATCAAATTTAACTTTCTGTTCTGTGTCGATTTGATGCTTCAGGGACTCGTTGAGTATTTTCACTACAATGGCTTAGCTCCAAACTAATACGTAATCAGATTTTATATTGAGGCTAGATATAAACAGATTAGAATTATTAACTGCGTGGGAAATTTTTTCCAAATTAGACTTCTTTGAATTCCCACATTCAAATACTGTTGGGCAAGAATACAATGGTTTGTTATATAAACAAAGGCGGCATTAAATAATTTTGGATATTCAGTCTTGCTGTTAAAATTTGGCTAGTACCTTATCAAAGGTCCTAGGGAGTTTCCATAATTCAGGTTCAAAGGAAATGGAATATTGTTACAGATGCTGTAGAATGGATAATTCATAAGTGGAAGGAAGCATCCTCAAAGTACAAAATACTTGGCAATTTAAAGCAAGCACAAGGCATAGATTGTAATCTCTGAAGAATAGAATGTGTGGGGTCTTGATCTGTTTATATAAAGGGTCATGTAAATTCAGCAACTGGTGATAGTTTGTGCTCAAGGACTAAGGCTTTTCAGGTCACCTAAGAAAAGGGGGGCTGAAGTCTACAAAAAAGAGGGGTTCTCACCATTTTGTGAGCATGGGGGGGAGGGGAGGGGGGGCAGAAGAAGGGACTAAGACTGGGTTAGAAGTCCTGTGCAGGAGAGGAAGGATCCTGGGAAGGATGGCATGGTATTTTTCAGAGGTGGCTTTTACCAGGTAAAATCATTTGTACTTTTCCCAGGACCGTTACTCTCAGCTCAAGCCACTTTCTATTTTAAAAACTGTTTTATTAATACACAGACCACATTACTTAGTTTTAGCTATACACTGAACTTGTGGTTACATAAGGCAATAGTCAGAGATCAATCTAGTATTGTACTATACAAATTAAAATTGCAGTAGGCGTAGTATAGTATATAATAAAATACTGAATATCAGAATGGCTCGCTCTCTCTGTGAATATATAAAATATAGGTTTTTGTATTTTTCTCCAGGAAATTTGTGTCACGATGCTTCAGTTTACAATATTGTGTAGCTATTACATATTGCAAAACTATTCTCAAATTGCTAAATATTTTCCAGTATTTTTATAGTACAGTCTAATAATTTTTATTTTTATAATATTCCAGTTTGAGCCAGTATTTTACTAGTGCCCTGTCCTAAACTAGTTTTCCTAGGAAATTGCTGACCCTGGATCTGGACTTCTTAGATGACTCTGGCCCATGTGTAAAGACTTTTCCAGAGTGGTGAGAAACCTGATGCAGGAAATGGGTATTGCTGTATTTCCTGTGCTATTATTTAAAGAATATTGGTGTGTTGGAATCCTGTGCAAAGCCTGCCTGGGTGTCTGGCTTTTGCTGCTGCATGCCCCTCAAAAGGTAAATTGTACATCGAAAGGTTCTTACTTTTGGTGGGATTCTGGGCAACATGCAGAGCTTCTTGGGAGACATGGCAGGAGTTTCAGACCCTAGGCAATTGGATCAGTGGAGTCTCCAGTACTAAGAGTTGTCACATATGAGGTCTGCATCAGGAGTGTGTGTGTCTAGAATCTCAAAGTCTGGGACAGAACTTGCAGGGATTTAGAAGAGTTAGGCAAAGGATGTGCTATAGAGGAAAATTCTCCAGGAAACATAGACATTCTACATCCTGTATACTCTTCAAGCTGTCTTGCAGTTCCCTGTCGTCTTGCTGGGGCCTGAAACAAGCCCAGGACAGGGTAGTGGCAGGCTGCAGCTATACAGAGTGGCAAAAAGTTTGTTCCTCATCTCTGTATGTAATTCTGTTAATAAAATACTATATAGGGCACATAGTAATGAGTGTTTGGATTCCCCCACAGCTGTTGGATGAGTGTCCCAGGGATCTGTGGTATCTTCACTACTTTGATATCTGGAATGGGGCTGTAGAAGCCTTGATCATTTTCTTCAGTTATCAAAAGCTACTGGTGTATATTGTAAATATGGTGTTGTAGGCTACTTACTTAGTGTTTTACTGGCATCTTTCATAAGACAAATGAAGCAGATTTTACATGCCTTTTTATCCATGACACTGTTAAGGAGTAAACGTCCCTTTTGGACAGGCAGTGTCACAGCAAAAGAGAGTTTTTTGCAATAATGAATTAATAATTCACTATATTTTAAGTAGGAATAAATAATTACCATTTCTCCTTCTCTTTCATATAAAGTGAATTATTTATTACTTTATGTACAAGAAAGGTCATCTCAGAATTGGGATAATACTGGACCATAAGAATAAAAGACTAGCATTTCCTTCAGGTAGAGAGAGACTCCTTGGCAATCACTGTGATTCTTTGATTTCATCAGTTTCCTTTTCTTGAATGTCTTTGTAATGTTGTTTTGATTGCCATTTCACTAAGCATTCTGGGCCCATTTTTTCTCTGTTGTGCCAGAGATGAAATTGGCCCTTCGTGTTCCTTTTCTATAACTTAAAGAATGACAGAAGATTTAAAATTGTAGTCATGTTATCATTATCAAGGTTATATATATTATGAATATTACTTCATGTTAGCATTTGACTGGTATTCATAGTCATACTTCATCAGAAATATTTTTTCTGGATTTGTTTTTGCCGCATCCTTCATCAGACTCAGGAAAATTTTAGGAATACTTGTTTACCATAATGACACTATCACAAATGAAGGTTTCTTGTTCCTTTCCAAATCTTATGTAAAGTGGTGTATTGAAAATATGATTTGCCATGAAGTATTTGGATGGCTGAGTGGATTAGTAATGGATATGGAATCCCTGACATTTAGGCTGCCTAAGTGCCTAAAAGTTACAGCCATTTGATTGTTGGGTGCTTAGTGGCTGAATGTGGTGCGTTGATTGTCTTAGCCCAGTGGTTCCCTCCTTTTTTGAGCATACAGACCCCTTTTCAATCTGGCTATGTCTAGACTACGTTCTGTTTTTGAAAGAGGATGTCTTCTTCCGATTTCACTGTCGAAAGCTCCACTTTCAAAAGTGAAAGTAGTCTGGACGCGTTTAAAAAACAAAAACAAAACCACCCTTTTTAGAAAAAAACGCTCTTCCTTAAAAAATGAGGTTCACGCTGTTTTTTTCAAAAAAAGGGGGGTTTTCCCAAAAAACCTGCGTCCAGACTACTTTCACTTTCGAAAGCTCCACTTTCAAAAGTGAGATCGGAAGAAGATCTGCAAATTCCTCTTTGAAAATAGCATGTAGCTTAGACGTACCCTCTGTTAAAATTTTACAGACCCACCCTCAAGAAGAGCAGTGGGAACGGCAGCCAATACGTCCCTTGGCCCATGCTGCTTCCTCAGCTCCCACCCCCTCTATACCTTGCCCATCCACCGAGGGGGCTCTTGTGGCCAAAGGCAGCTCCTGTCCCAGCACTTCGCCCTTGGCTGGGCACGGAGTCCTGGGGAGGAAAAAAAGGGAAAAGAAAAGTAAGGATTGGGTCCACTGAGGGACTGGGAGGGGGGAGAGGGTTGGAGTGTAAACAGCAGTGAAGCTGGTGGCAGGAGGACGGATGGTGCCTCTTGGAGTATCAAGATCCCACCCCCACGACAGGAGGCAGCATGTGTGCGGCTGGTTGCGAACGGTGAGCCCCAGGTGAGACTCGCTTAGCAGAAAGTCCCAGTCCTGCGGTGGGCCCGATCCTTTTCCTTTTTCCTTTTCCTTTCCTAAACTTTCTGCGGACTCCCTCTAGTACCATTGAGGATCACCAGGGGTCCACGGACCACAGATTGGGAACCACTGTCTTAGCCCATTTCCTGGTGATGGTGTACACATCACATAATCGCCACCACACTTGTCACTAATTGGCACCCTGATTAGCAGTAGCATTGTGTAAAACTTTTTGGTATTAGTTCTCATGGGTTTCATTAACTAAACCCAGCATATTAAATTTGCAATGATTCACATTGTTTTAGGTTTGTTTGGACACTTGCATTTATAAAACTGGTCCCCTTAATGCCTAGAGACAAACAGAAATCCAGGTTATTCTCCTGTCCCATCCCCAGTAACTGGTTCAAGGAACAGGCTGACTTCTTTAGCTGCAATGATGTGCACTAGAATTGTAGTGTCAGACAGGATTTATTGTATACATGGGGAAATATTCTGCAATATCTAATCCTGATTGACTGCACATGTCGAGTACCATATTACACCACACTGAAATAAGTGTCTCAGAGGGGTAGCCACACTAAACAAAAAGCTTTTGTCGGCAAAACCCACTTCCTCAGATGAGCAGAGTGTCCACTCAAATTGTGAAGGAGCAAATGATACCTAGTGCCTCAGATTTACTGGCATGGCCAGAGATCTTCAATAATAATAAAAAAAACTAGAGAAGAAAAGCAGCAAAACTCTGGGACAAATATGTGGCAACCTGCCATTGAATTAGAAATAGATGATAATGCTAAATGGTCCATTACTACTGTGAAACCTATCTTGAATATTCTTGATTGTACTGCATTTAACTCTGGAAACACTTGTGTACTTTGCCATGCCAATACAATTTACTGACACTGTTGATTTCCTGCAAAGGTGGGAGCTGGGGGTTCTGGGTGCTGTTGTAGGGAAGGGAGCAGAGTTCTCCTAGCAATGCGTATAAATCTCTTGTTGACTGGTTTGTATTGCCTAAGCCGTCATTAGCTGCCTTCTGACCTGAGGAGATGGGGCTAATGGGTTCAGGTGTTAGCCTGATGCACACCTGGGCCTCTTGAAAAAATGCTGAGAGACTCAGGGAGAGGATGAGCAACTGCAGGAAGCAGGTTGGGTTCTTCTCTGGCCCGCCGATGGGGGAGGGCAGTAGGGCAAAGGAGGCAACTGCCCTGGAGCCCAGGGATATAAAGAAGCTCAGAGCTCACAGCTGCCACTGCTGTTGTTGTAGGAGCAGCCAGAACCATTTAAATTGCTGTCAGAGCACCATTCGTCATGCTCTGGGCAGCATTAAGGGCTATTTGTGGGAGGCACCATGCTCTCTGAACAGCACTGAGAGCTGCCTAGTCCTGCCCCACCCCTTCCAGCTCAGGCCCCACCCCTTCTAAGGTGCAGAGCAGGGCTGCCTATACCTTTCCCAGGGGCTCCTCTGGAAGTCCCTGACACAGGAAACACTGTGTCTTAGGAAGGGGAGGCAGTGGGAACCTGCTAAGAAAAAAGTGCATTTAGGAAGAAAAACTTGGAAGGCAGTGCTTTGCTAAAAAAATAAATTAGCAGGGCTTAAAAGTAGGACTGAGAGCAGCGAACTTCATTGAGTGTAAGGCTGGGTGGGGTGGGGAGGCTCCAGGGAAAACAACCTTGGAGTCAGCGCCCTATACCCTAGCGCAGAGAGAGAGAGAGAGAGAGAGTTAAAATTAGTCTGGAAGCTGCCATGAACTGAGCCTAGAAGATAGGCCAAAGAGTAGCCCAAGAGGAACAGAAGATGAGCTTTTATTACCTCCTAAGAGGTTTAATTTGTGTAGTAACTTGGCCACATCACGAATGCCTACCCATCTGGAGAAGGCCAAAGGGACTCATCTTGGCGGAAGAAACTGAAGCAAGCAGAGATGCTGCAGGGCCACCTCGTGCCAAGAGAGGGCACTCTGAAATTAACTTGAAACTATCTGAGACAATTCCTTGCTAAGAGATTCAGTTGTGAGACAAAGGGGCAAGGAAAATCAAGTGTTGCCTTATCTCAAACTTGAACTGCTGGGGACATTGTAGAGAAGTTTGCATTGCCACAACCTGTTACCAGTTTTCTGTAGATTAAATCAAGATTTATTCTCCAAGGCTGTCAAGCCAACACCCTTCACAAGTACTAATTTCACAAAGTTGTGAAAACTTAAGTTACTTTTTGAAGTGAAAAGTGCTGCTGTTATGAACATTGTGACACCTTCATTGTTCTTTTTCATGGTCTCATTATCTGAAAAACATGGGGAGGAAATAGCTGCTGCATTCAAGGTGTGCTTCTAAATTCGAAGAAGGGAGGGAGCATTATTCTATATACTCGATTTCCAGACAATCTGCCTGAAGTTTAATTGATTCCTTATGGTTATTGAACTAGTGAACTTAGTGAAACTGCTGCTCTGAGAAGATAAGTCACTATCCAGAAATCACCTGTGCTCATGAACATTAACCAAAGGAAAAATGTGACGATAAAATGCATCCATAAACCCGATCTAAAGATTTTATCCAGGTTAACTGTATATCTATCAAAGCATTCATGGGCTTTTCAAAAGTGAAATGTTTTCTCTCTGAGGCTTCTTCAAATTTACTGCTCTAATCTAATTAGATTATTTAGATTAGTTATTTGGGTTAATTGTAAGAAACCTATTTAATGTTGTTTTGTACCATAATGTCTGATACAAAACTCACCTATCCTGACCGTTGTCTTAAACAGAATTACTCCTAATTTACATTGATGTGAGAGCAAAATCAGGCCAAGAGTAGCAGGAAATAAAAAAAAGAAAAAAGAAAAGAGTGAGAGCAGGAAAAAATGAAGTGTATAGGTTCTTTTGAAAAAAACGTTTTTCAAAAGAACCCTGTCTAGACTGCTGTTTCTTTTCCAAAAAATCTTTTTTTGAAAAAGTGCTCTTGTGCAATTATGCAAATGAAGCGCGAGATTTGTAAATCCGCGCTCCATCTGAATTTTCGATCGGCTTCATTTACATTCCTCTTTCGAAAGAGGAATGTAGTTTAGACGTAGCCCAGGTACTCTGTGTAAGGTTTCATGAGCCAGGCTGTAAGAGTGGCTGGGTCTCCCAGAATCACTATGGGCATTTCCACATCCCACATTGTAATTTTGTGGTCTGGAGAAAAAAAATAAGTCCTGGCCTGAAGCTTTCTGTACAGGGCCATGTACCTGAAAATGTGTGTATCATGTACTTTTCCAGACTAGCATGTGCTGATGTCTGTGAAAGGGCCACAGTGATCCATAAGCACCTGAAACACCATCGAGAAGTATCCCTTCCTGTTGATGTACTCTGTTGCAAGGTTGTCAGGCACTAAAATTGGAATGTGTGTGTCATCTGTTGCCCCTCCTTCCCACAGTTAGGGAAGCCTGTCTCTGCAAAGCCATTCACTGTGTAATGCACATTTCCCAAATCTTGGTCATCTGTAGCAGAATGTGCTTTATTGCCCTGCACACTTGCAGTAGAATAGCCCCAAAGGAAGACTTCCCACTCCAAATGGATTTGCAACTGACAGGTAGCAGTCTGGAATCTCCAGGTTCCAGACAGCAATTGCCACATGCTTCTCTACCAAGAGGATGGCTCTCATTCAGGAGTCCTTGCATTGCAGGTTCAGGGTCAGCTTAGCACGCAGCTCCAGGAAGGTGGCTTTGCGCATCCTAAAGTGCTGTAGCCACTGCTCTTCATCCCGCACCTGCATGATGATGCGATCCCATCAGTCAGCGCTGATTTCCCTAGCCCAGAAGCAATGGTCTACCTCATGCAGCTGCTCTGTGAGTGCCAAAAGCAATGATAGTTGCTGATGTCCCTGTCACACAGAATGTCATACACCTGCGAGTCTTGCTCTACCAGTAACTTCAAGATCAACTGTGCTGCCATGCATGATGTCCTCCCAACACTTAACAGATCATAGGAGAGAGGTGTGGGATCCATGCTATATCATTCCAGATGCTAGCGAGCACAGCAAAATATGGCAGTGGGAAAAATGGCACAGAAAGAAACTGGAAACCACTGGAGGGATAGGACACAAACCAGTGTCAGATGGGACATTTTGCATGGCCCCAAGATGCCCCATGCTCTGTTCCATGTTTCCACAACACTTAGCAAGAGATGCTGTCCCAGGCACTGTGGGATACATAGAGTGCATTGCTGTTGCCATTAGGGATGGATTTCTCCATGCAGACATGATCAGAGAGCTAGTGTGAACATGCATAGGTGACTTGGCTGCGCTTTTTTTTTTTTTTGCGTGTCCACATTAGTGGTTAATTTGTAGGGTAGACCTATCTTTGGGTGTCTTTCTGCAGCTGCTAACACAACCACTCCCATTTTGTGTTTAAACTGCCATTGCTTTATTGAGTTCTTATATCCCTCATACAGTGTTCTTGACCAGAGTGAAATGTTGTTGATAACTTCCATAGCTGAATCATTACTACCTTATTAACACTTTGTCGTAATTAAGAGCTATGTTGTATTTGCAGCATTATGAAAACTATGAAGTAGATTGTCTGACTCTGCATGGGGCCAGGCTGCAGTAGCCCTTTCTGCACCCAAAAGAGCTGTCTTAGTCCAGTGTCCTGTAAGTTTTCTCACATGAGTCCATGCTGACTTCAGCGTACCCATGTATCAAATTCCAACATTAGAGCATTAGTTGTTGCATAACATGGCCTTGATCCAGCAGCGCATTTATATGTGCACTTGGCTTTAAGCATGTGAATGGTGCCATTATCACTGTTCACACTAGCACTTGTTCACAAATGCAGTAGGTTTCAGTAAAATCAACTTAAATTTGATATTTCTGTCCTAGAAAAGTTATGGCTCAATTATTCACATTTGGTGGGATTTTCCTTCTTCCGTAGAGATGGTAATTCTTTGATTTCATGCTTCTGCATCTATTATTTAATGGTGCCACAAATATAAAATTGATCTTCTTGTTTTTGTACTGTGGATTGGCACGCAAAGGTAATAGCTACAGTATTTTGTTAAATCTGGGCAACATTTTGCACTAGCCTACCATAGGTGGATTTTTCATTCAGTCCCTCTGAGCTGATTTCTTTAATCTTCCACAAGTTTTGTAAGATTTTCCAAACACACGGTGTAACTCCCATTGATTTCAGCTGGAGCTGAATTAACTCAATGGTGAGTGGTTTTGGAAAATCCAGTCATTTCTTTGCTGTGTTTTTGACCTTTGAGAACTGATATGCTATAGCTGTACTGATCCCTTCTCTCCATTTCTTAGTATAGGAAACCTCAAATGTTAAATAGTTGCACTGCTTCAATGAATTTTGCAACTGGATGATAAAAATACCTTTTTCATTCATGTAATCATGCATTTTTGGACACAACTTAATATTTTAGTTATTTTTCACCTCTTTGCTTAGATTCTATTAGATTCTATTCCTGCTTCTGTGACTGAATTCCTGTGTGATTCTAGGGAAGAAACTTAAACCAAATGGCCACTAATTATGGGTTTCTCTTTTTCTGGGTGCCTAATGTGAGATTCTGGGACCTGATTTGCAGAAATGATGAGTCACAGCTGTGACTGAAGTCATTGTGATTGAATATATATGAAGTACTAAGTACTCTGGAAATATCAGGTTATCACCGATTGGACATCCAAAATCAGTGGAGTCATCTAACCTTAATCTCTATCTTAGTTCCCCAACTGTTAAAAAGCACACAAGATGGACTATTGTAAATATAAAATAATACTAGGGGGGCTGTGCTCTCTGCTAGCTACGCTCGCCAACCCCCTTCTCTCTGGCTGCTTTCATGGCCAGAGAGCCTGATGACATTCTTCTGTCGCGCAGCAAGAACATTTTTTTTATATAGAGAGAGATTTGTGAAGCACTCAGATGCTAGACTGATGAGTGCCATAGAAAAGCAAATAAATAATTATGCCTTCAGAGCATGATTTAATTGTGTGCAGTAAATAAGGCAAGGGGCCCATATAGGGGAAAAAATGAGATATTGAATAGTTGCTCCTTCAGTAAGTATCATCCATCCTCTGCACTGAATGAGGCAGGGATCCTTTGGGGGAAAAAATACGATGTAGTCATGTAATTATAGATTGTATCATAATGTGTATACACAGGGGCCAAATGAAGGCAGCCTTAATTCTGGCATACCTAACTGCTGAGTGTTTGACTTTGCAACCTCAATAATATTGTTTTAAAAAAGTGTGTGTAATCATATACGCAGTGACCTTTCACTTAGTTTGCCTTTAACTTGTTGATCATTTGCACAAATGCAGGTGTACACGACATTACCTCCCTATTATCCTATTTAATGATTTTTTTATGAGGACAGTTGTTACATTGGCATAGGCAGCACCCTGATTTGAAAATGGAGATAAATTATTATTTATTATTTCTATTACAGTATCACCTAGGAGCCCTAGTCATTGGCCAGGATCTCTTTGTTCTAGGCACTTGGCAAATATATATTTCTCCTAGTCATGTGTTCTGCGTGATAGAAACCAGCCAAATATAAAGTGTTTTGCCTTGTGATTAGGTGAAGGAGGCATTGTCTGGCTACGCCGAAAGAGGGACAGGAAACATTTGACATGGATGTAATCAGGCCACAAATTGTTTATTAAATGTCTGAAACTACCTGGTAGACAAGTGTACAGTGGAGGTAACACCCTGTTTATTCCATAATTACCTGATGGAAGCTTTTACCAGCTTCCCTTTTTTCCCCGTCAGATCCTGCTAACAAACCCTTGCCATGACCTGGCCATTTCCTTTTCCCATAGGAGTGTTATGATGGGCTATAAGAATGGTGGATTGACTCCCCGCAGTACCAATCATAGGAGTCCCCAACTGTCTCCCATTCATTATTTTAATGAACACCTCTTTTTTTAAAAAACTCCTTTTCCTAGCCATTTATCTGGTCACTGTGTACCTTTCCTTTGGAGTACCTGCATAGGAATCTGTCCTACATTTAAATGATGAGTTGACATGTGGCCTACTGCCTGTCATGTGCAAAGCCCTTCCAGAACCCATGGTGGGGAAGGTGAAAACCCGCTAACTTGCACCCAAGCCAATATGGTGGGAAGGACAAAATGCCTTCCCAGCCTCCCTCAAAAAAGGGGCAGCTAGTGTAATGCCCACAGCAAACATTGACCAAGCCTGGTATTTTCCCATCTAAAAGGGAAGGAAGGTAGGATCTGCTGAGCCTTGATCCATGTAAAAAGGATGACTTGAGGCACCGTGCAACTGCTTTTCAAACTCTGCATTCTCAGGGATTGAATCAGTGACCTTGATGCCCTTTTTTTTTTTTTTTTTGGCAGTAGTTTTCATTTATTCCTCCCCCGCCCCCACCGATATAAAGCACTGTTCACTTAACGTGGCTGACCGGCCAGCCAAACACCCGCCCCCGGTCTAAAGGTGCAGGGTGGTCATTACTGATAATTTCTCTTGAGGCTCCATTCTTGGAGACCCATCTGGCTTTCCTTGAACAATTAGCTCTTTATGCTAAAAAATAACTTCACACTGGTGTAATAATTCATCCAAGTATCTCTCAACATAATCATAACTTATGGAGCACATCTTCTGTGTTCTGCATTAAGTATCACATATTTCAGCCTTTTCCCTCCAACTCTAGCTGTAGTGCACAAGACTGGATCTTGAAGAACTGCAAATGTGAAACAGATAGAATATTTGAGTTTCATGTTTTCTCAGGAGTTTTTTTTCTCACAGTGGGTGGTCGCTTTTTGGGTAACTTTCCTTTTGGGGATAATGGTGAAAAGAATACAGCTATAGACTGTGATTTTGACAGGAGTTAAGTGCCCAATTCCTTTGGTTTTTAGTGTGAGCCAAGGGCAGCCTCAGACCTTTTGAGTTTTTGTGGGAAGCCCAGCTTGGTGTTCAGCTCACGTATTTTTTTTTTTTTTTTTTAAAAAGCCCTTGGAATTTGCTGAGTGTTTTAAGGTGTGAGCAGCATCAGATTTGTCTTTCAGCCAACAACATTGTTTTGCTGTGTGTTAAAACATTTTACCAGCAGCACTTGTTCAAATGAAGATTTTTATCCAATGTCTTTTTTTTGTTGTTGCTGGCAAAGTAGCATGAAAATGGAACTAAAGTGAAGTCAATAGGTAACAAACTTCATTGAAAGAATACCTTTGCTGAGCCTTCTTAATAAACTTTGAACTGTAAAGTTGTTAAACAAGGTGCAAGTGCTATGCAATATCCTGCTGAAGATAGAAGAAATATGACTTCATTATAGTTGGCTGGATCAATTCCTCTTCATGCTAATGCACACACATCAGTCCAGAGAGGATGTTGCCAAGAATAATATATAATCTACTCAAGCCTACAGTAAAAGCCTACAAAAAATCTATTTTTACATAGTTGTTGAAAGAAGGAAGTGATAGCAGGCAGTAAATTAATTCCATTACTAAAAAGCCACTGTTGTTAAGGTAATGTAAATATGAAAACAGTTTGAGTGGATGGCTAATTTTGTCTTATGCTGGCTATGTCCTTCACCATTTTTTTTTTTGCTACCGTCTTTAGTTTTGCCACAATTACTGCTTACAAATAGGGACTCAGTAGACATCCAGAGTGCCAAAGTACAAATTCAAAGTATTTTAGTTGTTAGGAGGGACTCAGATTGCAAAGCTTTTCAGAGTTTTAGACAAATCAGATTAGAAATAAAATATTTTCTCACTTAGATTGTTGTATTATTTCAAAAGACTACTGAGGTACAAATCCATTAGCATTTCTCCCTCTCTAATATATAAATTGTTTGCCCTCTAGATTTTTTTATTTAACTGGTGAAGGCATTTTAAAAATTGTGCGGAAAGTCTACGGTGTGATATCTCAAGATGAAAGAACACACAGTTCTGCATACTGAAATTTTTAAATCCGAAATATATCAGCTTTTAGTATTGTCCTAGTGTTTGTGAAAAAGATGAACACATGTACCTAGAATCCAGATGGATATGCAAAGGAGCAACAGAAAACCTTTTAAATTGAAGAGCATTGTCTAACGTAGAGCTACCATATAGTTATTTGCAGAATTGTATTGAACATTAAAAGTTAAATGATGACTAAAGGATATGGCTATACAATTTTGGTTGGCTTCCTTGTTTGATTTAGAATGAATTATGTATGAAATGTCCCTTCTGACTGATACTGCATATTGCACTTACCCGCTATTAAGGGCTGGTCTACGTTAGAAAATTAGGTTGGTTTAACTGTGTGCGTCAGAAGTGTGAAAAATCCACATCCTCTGAGTGACATAGTTACCCCAACCTAACCCCTGATGTAGACAGTGCTAAGTCAATGGAAGTTCTTGTATTGACCTAGCTATTCGCTCTCTGGAGGTGGATTACCTATGCCAACAGAAGAATCCCGCTGATCAATATAGTTAGTGTCTACGCTGAAATGCTATAACTGTGCCACGATAATGTTTTAAGTCTAGACAAGCCTGAAGTTAAATGTTGTTTTAGAACTATTTGTACAAAAATGTCGTTGTCTGCTATTAACATTTAATATAAAAATAAAATTCTTTATTGATGGGACATGCCGGTAAATTGCAATAATTAGAACAGCCTCCATTTTCAAGAATTAACATTTCTCCATGTTTCCCTGGCAAATTGTCATTTATCTGTAGGCAGGTCTTGTCACTTTGTGTATGTGCAGCATCTGGCACAAAGGACCTTGGATCTCTGATTAGGGCCTCTTGGCACTGCTGCCATATGCATAATTAATACTGCTAATTATTAATATTTAAAATATAAAACAAGAATGCACCACAACCTAATATGCCAAAATAAAGAAGGATCAGGTTTTTGGAAAATTTAGGAATTGGTTTAAACAAGATTAAATAACAGTTTTGAATGTTTTTAAATGTTGTTGTGAAATTCTATATAAAATACCTATGTCTTTTTAAGTAAAGAAATTGGATTGGTATTAGAAAGTAATTGGCCAGGAAAATAATAAAAAGATCAACATTTAACTGCTTAAAATGAATTGCGCTAGCTGTGCTAAAATGAGGTCAAAATAACATGAAAAACATTTCTTGATGATCCTAAGTAAGGCTGTCAATAAATCACAGTTAACTTGTGATTAACTCTAAAGAATTAATCATGCTTAATCAAACTGTTAAACAATAAAATACCAATTGAAATGTAATATTTATAGATGTTTTTATACATTTTCAATATTGATTTCAATTATAACACAGAACACAGTGTACTATGCTCACTTTATTATTTTTTATTACAAATATATGCATTGTAAAATGTAAACAGTAGAAATAATATTTTTCAATTTACCTCATGTAAGTACTGAAGTGTAGTGTCTTTACCCTGAAAGTGTAACTTACAAATGTAGATTTAAAAAATTGTTTTTGATACATAACTGTCCAAAAAAAAAACTTTTACAGCAGATTTGACAAAATGTGAATCAGGTACCAGTGCGAAATGTATAAAGATAGCTACCGTGCTCAACCAAGATTAAGAATCTCAAGTGTCTTCCCAAATCTTAGTGGACAAGGTGTGGAACATGCTTTCAGAATTCTTTAGAGCAACATTTTGACATGGAAACTATAGAACCTGAAAAACTAAAAAAGAATATCAACCTTCTGCTCATGGCATCTGACTCAGATGATGAAAATGAACATTCATCAGTCCGCACTGCTTTGTCTCGTTATCAAGCAGAACCCATCATCAGCTTGGAAGTGTGTCCTCTGGAATGATGATTGAAGCATGAAGGGGTATATGAATCGTTAGTGCATCTAGCACGTAAATATCTTGCAGTGCTAGCTACAACAGTGCCATGCGAATGCTTGATCTCGCTTGCAAGTGACATTGTAAACAAGAAGCAGGGAGCATTATTTTCTGCAAATGTAACCAAACTTGTTTTGAGAGATCGAACAAGAAGTAGGACTGAGTAGACTTGTCAGTTTTAAAGTTTTACATTGTCTTATTTTTGAATGTACTTTTCTGTACATTATTCTATATTGGTAAATTCAACTTTCATGATACAGATTGCATTACAGAAGTTGTATGAGATAAATTGAAAAATATATTTTGTTTCTTTAGAGTACAATTATTTCAATCAAAAATAAATATAAAGTGAGAACTGCACTTTTTCTGTGTTGCAATTGAAATCAATATATTTGAAAATGTAGTAAACAATCAAAAATATAAATGGTATTCTATTATCGTTTAACAGTGCAATTAATCACGGTTATTTTTTTAACCATTTGCTAGCCTTAATTTTCAACATGAGTCATTCTCCTTAATTTGACAAAAAAGATACTGTAGTTGCTCCTGCCTGAGGAAAGCAATCTAGAGAATTGTTCCTAAAAGTAGCCAGAAAGTGATTGTTTGTTACAACTGAAGAGATAATTACATGTCCCATTGGTATGCTAAAAATATTATTCAGCGTCATATGACTCTTGTTTTTTGCTTGCTTTATTAGAACATTTCAAGATTTGATCATAAATATTTTCAATAGCAAATACAGTATATTTGAGTCAGAAATACTGAAAACTTTTATGTTATGTTCTCACACTGGAATTAGCCCCTAATCCAGCGGTGGACATCCTGCGGTCTATCAGGGTGCTTATACATGACTTTTAAGACATTTTACAACATGTAGGGTTGCCAGATTCTTCTGGTTTTCATCAGCATTCCATCCATTCCTACCAGTATTACCAAAGTGACATGCGTGTGAAGCAAAGGCACGTGAAGTGAGGAGTCTGACGATTGCACACAACAATGACTGAGAGCTGTGCATTTCCTCTGCATCCCATCATATGTTGCTATGATTGTCAGCATACCCTGTAAATACTAGGTATGCAAATGCAGTTAGCAAAACTACCCTATCCTGGGAGATGATTTTGGTTACAGCAATCTTGTGGCCCATTGAGATGGAGAGCCACTCATGCGGCCCACTTGCTAGGTTGCCCATCACTGCCCTAATCCCATGCTATCTATATAATCATTTTGTGTTAACTTTTTAACAAAATCTATGGTAAAACTATTTTAAAAAGGTATGTCTATATTGCACATTTTAGACTGTCTGGCCAAATGGGCTGAGCACAGAATATGTATCATTCCTTCACTAGGTATAAACAGCAGTGCTCAGTTAGTTGAGTGTAAGGATAAATCTCGTTTATTTGCAAGTGTAATTTTTCAGCTATTTGAGGAAATAATATATAATGCCCTAAAGCTGAAATAGTCTACATCTGTCATTTTTTGTTGCAAGTAATTGGCTTATCACCAAGTTGCAGTAAAAATATTATGCAGCTCCATGTTATGTTTTAGCAGCGAGTTGCTTCTGATCATTCTGAGATGAAGGCGTGTGAAATTGTCAGTAACCGATTTGTTGGAAATAAGTGTCTCTTTGTGCTTCTGGTATCAGACACAATATTTCTCACATGTGAGTCTAAAAAGAAAAGCGTTGGAAATTGTAGTGTACAGAAGGGCAATGGAGTGGAAGAGTCACTTTTATCTGATATACAGCCCTCATTCCATGTGTCTAATGAAAATAATGCTTAGCTGAGATGTTACTGGAGCTAAATTCAGTGGTAATAAAATAATGTTTGAATGTGCAGAACCTTAGTATTGTCATTTTTGCTTTTTTGATTCCTGGATATTTTTCATTAATAGCGTTTAGATACCATGGTAAGGAATGTGGTTAAAATACAGATAAATCAAATACAAGAAAGAGATTATATAATTTCAGTTAGTCTTTATTGCTTATGCTTGCATGCTATGTCTATCCACCTTAGCCTTCTCAGAGAGAGACAATAGAGTAAAATCTAAGTGCGGAAGTCTGTATCTGGTATACACTTTAAACTGAACAGAGATACTTGTGATTGCTTTTGTCTTAGGGAATGTTTTCCTGTTACCAAATATATTATAATTATTTTCACAACTTGTTCCATGTACACACATAATATTAGTAAGGATATTTTTAATAGCTTGATTTACCACCAGTAGTGAAAGCATGCCAGTACAAATGGTCTTGTCTTCTAAAAGACACAAGTATATTTAGGCAGGCCCACTGATAGGGAGGGCACAGGAGGCAATTGCCTGGGGGGCCAAGCCCCTGGCCACTGTCAGCAGCACAGTTGGACTGAGGGACACTTCCCGCTCTCTCACGCTGTGCTGTTCCTGCAAGTGGCCGTCACGTCCATACAGCTCTTCAAGGGGCCTCCACGTTCTGCCCCCCACCCTGAACACAGATTCCACAGCTCCTATTGCGTAGGAAGTGCTGCCAATGGGAGCTACAGGGGTGGTGCCTGTGAGTAGCAAGATGTGGAGACACCCTGACCACTATCTAAGAGTCACTGCCAAAAGGGTGTGCCAGTCACTTTTGGGAGCTGCCCAAGGTAAGTGCTGACTCTTTGACCACCTTCTGCACCCCAACCCCTTGCCCCAGCCCAGAGCCTTCACCCATGCTCAGTCCACACTCTCCCCTCAACTGCATCTCAACTTCCTCCCAGAGCCTGCCAAAATATCTGGTGAACCATGGCTGTGTGGACGTGGCTTGTGCATGTGTGTGAGCCCATTGACTGTCCTGCACTGGGACCTGGAATTGCTGTTGTCAGGCCTGTATTTAGGGAAAACACTGACTGTTACGGGTTTGATCTGCAAAGGTATTCATGTGTGCACCCTTATTCTTGTGTTTGCTTCAGGAAGATTCTGTGCAGGGATAAAACTGCTTACATGAATTTCTTTTCAGGATCAGACCCTATAACTGCTAACTCTGAATATAGAGGATGGGTTGAATTACGTTCTGTGCATCACAGGGTATTCTTAGTTACTATGGGTATATCTTCATTGCAGAGTTAACACAGGCTCTTACTCAGGTTTTAGCCCAAGCTCCCTACCATCCACACAGAAAAACCTCTGATCCAGGCTGGTAGGTGCTTTTAAGCCTGGGCTAGCTTACCCATCTGGAAGAGTGGCTTTCGAGCCTAATCTGCACTATAACTTATAGCCTGCACCCTCGCAGCTTGTTTTTTGAGTGCTGATTGTCCTTCAGTGCCCTTTCTCCAATTGTGCTCGGCTAGACGAGGCGACCATACACAGAGCATCTCAGAACCATCCCCCAGACAGACATGGGCATGTGGAGAAAGGGGGGGCATGTATACATGGCAACTGGGACAAGCCTCAAGCTAGTGCACTAAAAACAGCAGTGAGGACATCACGCCTTGATCTGGAACTTGGCCTAGTGGACAGCTGTTCTGGGTCCCGGTGATGCAAAAGAGCCCAGAACTCCTGGCTGCTGCTACTGTAGCAGCAGCTGGAGCCCCGAGCCCTTTAAATCACTGCTGGAGCCTTGGGTGGTGCACCGTGGTAGTGCTAAGGACTAGGAGGTGGGGTGCCTGGCACGTTCTGGGTGGCACTGAGGGCTGGCTGCCCAGCCCTGCTCCTTCTAACCAAGGCTGCACCCTCTTCCGGGAGTATGGAGCCACTCCTACCGCCCTTGCCCAGGGACCTGGCAATTCTGTCAGCTCCTCAGAGGCTGCTCCTGAAGATCGCAGATGCTTCACAGCTAAGCACTGCAGCTGTGGAATTCAGAAGACCTATAGTTTTTACATCCTATTAATCTGTCAGTTTAGAAATGAATCACACAATCCCTTACAAATTGACATTCTTGTACAGTCAATTTTGCAAATCATAAATTACGCACTGTATAACTGATAATTAAATAACTTTTATTTATTGTAACATTTATAAGTAGGGTGTGACTAAAGTTATGGTCAGAACAGGCTAGTGTAAGTATGTTAATTACATGCGGAGTGTGGCCAAATTCATTCTTGGCATAGCCCTATATGATAAATGAGGAATGAATTTGGCTTATTAAATCTAACTTTATTTAGGAAACAGATTTGCTACAGAATGAACAGAGTAAGCCAAAACCTTTCCTCCAAAACTTAGTCATCTTGGAATTAGTTGAGAAGATTGATTTGATTATTTTCCTTACATTTCCATGATTGTAGTGTAAAGAAATAGAAAAGTGTTTTTTCTCCTCATTCCTCTATATTTGACTTTTCTCACAAGAAAAGCTGAATGTGGTAGGTCTCATAATGTTTTACCATCTCCCAGGTGAGATTTAGCACCATCTGTGTGATTAATGAGGGGGTAGGGCTGACGTAGGAGAGAAGGCCTTAAAATCTAGAGGTTAAGTGGCCCAGGGCTGAAAATGGTGGGGGGGGCTGAGAAGGAATCTATAGGAGGGAGTCCTAATATAGCCACTATGGTGAGGAAAGGATATATCGGCTGTGCCTGTGCTGCTTCTCTGTCCACCACCTGTGCCTGTGTCCAGACAGACAACCATACCCTGGAGAACTCCACCCAAATCCTGGTGTAGTTTTGCAGAGAATGTGGCCTGCATTTCCCATGTACAGAAAGCTTGGCTGGGAGGACCATGCAGTGTGTGAGGTTTCTGCTGGTGGAATGTCTCCAGAGGCAGGTGGGAGAGCTGCAGGAGGAGGTGGCTAGGCTGAGGAGCATCCATGCCCAGGAGGAATTCTTTGAGAGTATTTATATGGAGAAATCCAAGGCTGAGGATGCTATTCAGATACAAAGGACTGCTACACCCCACCAGGCAAGGAGATGGCTTTGTCACAGGAAGCACACTGGCTACTGGTTATTATTGCTGGCAGCAAACAGTGCTCCACCCTTAAACCTAACCCGCCCACCACGGTGATGCAGAACTGTTACGCTACCCTGGTGATGAGAAATGAGGAATCCCTTCCCTCTCCCCCAAGCGGGACATGTACCCCCAAGGCTGAGAGGTCTTCATCTACCACTGTCAGGAGGAAACATAGTGTAGTGGTGGTTGGAGACACTCTTCTGTGGGGGATAGAGGCACCCATCTGTTATCCTGACACAACTTCCCAGGAGGTATGCTGCCTTCCAGGGGCCCATATCCGAGGTGTTACAGAGGGATTGTTGAGAATCATCTGGCCCTCCATGCTACTCACACATGTGGGCACTAATGATACTGCAAGTTTATGATCCTCAGCAGATCAGACCTGACTACAGGGCTCTGGAACTATGGGTGAAGAAGGGGTTTTGAGCACAGGTGGTGGTTTTATCAGTCCTTCCGGTCCCAGGCAGAGACAGATGCATCCTGGAGATGAATGCCTGGTTGTGAAGATGGTGTCGTCAGGAAGCTTCAGCTTCCTTGACCACAGGATGCTGTCCCAGGAAGGATTGCTAAGCAGAGATAGGGTTCACCTTTCAAGAAAGGGGAAGAGCATGTTAGGATATAGACCAGCTAACCTAGAGAGGAGGGCTTTAAATTAGGTTTGATGGGGGCAGGACCAAAGCCCACAGATAAGTCCAAAACCTGGGAGAAGGGTGAGAAAATGGGGGAGAGAGGGGAGCATGGGCTGTAATAGCAAGGATAAAGAGAGACAAGACAGAACTGGGGGTGGGAAACTCGATCAGTATCTTAAATATATACTAATGTGAGAAGTATAGGGTATAAGCAGGAAGAACTTGTAATACTAGTTAATAAACACAACTATAATGTAATTGGTATTACAGAGACATGGTGAGCTAATACACAAGACTGGAATGTTGGTATAGTTGGGTACAGTTAGCTTAGGAAGGGAAGGCAGGGAAAAAGGGAGCATGCATGCTGGATGGAGGATGATATTAAAACAGGACACACATTTGTTGAGAGGGTAAAGATAAAATGAGTGATGTCATGGTAGAAGTTTACTATCGGCCACATGATCTGGAAGAAGAGGTGGATGAGGCTTTTATTAAAGCAATTATTTCTAGACTTCAGTAGGTCATTTGCTACAATCTCACATTACCTTCTCATTAACAAACTAGAGAAATACAAACTAGATGGGGCTATTATAAGGTGGGTGCATAACTGGTTGGATACCCATTCCCAGAGAGTGGTTATTAATGGTTCAGTCATGCTGGAACAACATATCGAGTGGGGATCTGCAGAAATCAGTTCTAAGTCTGGTTCTCTTCAATATTCTGCATCTATGTCATTATCTAAATCATTGAGAGTACACTTACAAATTTGTGGATGATACCAAGCTGATTGCAAGTGTTTTGGAGGACAGGGTCAGAATTCAAAATTATCTGGATAATTGGAGAAATGGTTTGAGGTAAATAGGATGAAATTCAATAAGGGAAAATGCAAAGTACTCCACTTAGGAAGGAACAATCTGTTTCACGCTCAGGCTGTGTCTACACTGCAGAGTTTTTGTGCAAAACCAGCCGTTTGTGCACAAAAACTCATGGAGCATCCACACCTCAAGTGTGTTTTTGTGCAAGAAAATTTACAGTGAATTGACAGAGGGGTTATCGTGGTATAGGTATTCCTCTTTCTGCAAGGAATAACTCCTTTTTGCTCAGACTTATTGTGCAAAAAGGTGTGTGTGGATGGGCAGCAGGGTTTTTGTGTGTGCAGAAACAGCCTATTGAAAGAAGCACAGGTGTCCTGGTGGCCATTCTGTTAATGGCAATCAGAGCTTTCTTGTGAGAGAGCGTCCATGCAGTGTGAACGCTCTCTTGCACAAAAGGGCATCACTTTTCCGATGCGCTTTTGCAGTGTGGACACGCTCTTGCGCAAGAAGTTTTTGCGCAAGATCTCTTCTACAAAAAGCTTCTTGCGCAAGAAGCCTACAGTGTAGATGTAGCCATACAGAATAGGAAATGACTGTCTAGGAAGGAGTATTGCAGAAAGTAAACTAAATATGAGTCAACACTGTGACACTGTTTCAAAAAAGCAAACATCATCTTAGATTTCATTAGCAGCAGTGTTGGAAGCAAGACATGAGACTTAATTCTTCTGTTCTTCTCTGCGTCGATTAGCCACAAATGGAGTATTCGATCCAGTTGTAGGCACACAGGTATTTCAGGAAAGATTGGACAAATTGGAGAAAGTCCAACAAAGAGAGAGCAACAGAAATGATTTAAAGGTCTAGAAAACATGACCCATGAGGGAAGATTGAGAGAATTGGATTTGTTTTATCTGGAAAAGAGAAGACTCAGAGGGGGCATGATAATAGCTTTCAAGTACCTAGAAGGTTGTTACAAGGAGGGAAAACATTACTCTCCATAACCTCTGATGATAGGAGTAGAAGCAGTTGATTAAATTGCAGCAAAGGGAGTTTAGTTTGGACATTACGAAAAACTTCCTGTCAGGGTGGTTAAGCACTAGGATACATTTCCTAGGGAGTTGTAGAGGTAGAATCTTGATCGTTGGAGATTTTTTAAATGCAGGGGAGACAAGCACTTTTCAAGGATGGTCTAAGTAGTACTTGGTCCTTCTATGAGTGCATGGGACTGGACTTAATGATTTACAAAGGTTCATTCCAGTTCTATAATTCTATGCAGTTGGATCACATCCTGATATGTTTTTTTAACTAAAGGAGTTCATGTACATATAGACTATGCTTCAATTCAAGTATAACTGTGAAGTCATAAACACTGTTTTTAATGATGATGGTTCTTAAAGAAATGACTCCTGAAGTATCGAATTGAGTGGAAGTGCAGAAATGCTGAACATGTGATAAAAGAAACACAGAAAGAAGTTAACAAACTGTTTGTCTCCTTTAGAAGATACTAGGTATTAATGACATCAGCATGAAATTCTAAAATATCACTGGCGTGGAGATCTTATGTGGAGGTTCACAATTTTCCCACTACAGGATCTTTTGTTCAGTTTTACCATCTGGAGTTTACCTTAGGTCTTAATAAGAGTTCTGGAGTGAACAGAGTGCTTTTTAAAGGATAAATGCTAGCTGTTAAGTTTTGATTCCAGAATTTTGTGTGGTTAATAATAAAATATGAGTATTACATTCTGCATAATCAAAAAGAGGGGAAAAATGGAGAACGGGATTTTAATTTCACTAGATGCACTAAATTAATAACTTCAGATGGATAGCCAAGTTAGTCTGTAACAGGAAAAACTTAAAAAACAACGAATAGTCTAGTAGCACCTTAAAGACTATTTGTTGTTTTTTAAATTCATAACATTATTTGACATATCTTCCTCATGAATACATTATTATTATTATTATTACTATAAGTAATTTAGTGCCTTCTGTCTGGTGAGCTCAGAGATTAATAATTTAAGTATTATTGTACTCCTGTAAGATAGGTAGCATTATCCAAATTTTTTAGATGAGGAAAATGAGGCACACAGACATCAAGTGACTCATGAAAGATCAAACAGGAAGTCTGTGGTGCAGCTGGAAGAGGAATCCAGGTCTTCTGACTTTTGTCTTTTGCCTTAACCATAGCCTTCCTCTAAAATGAAATATATAATACTGTAGGCATATTTTGAACCATTATATTTCTTCCTTAAATTGAACTGTTAATGATTCTGTAGAACATATACAGTGAATGATCCTATTATTTTTTTTCAAAAATAGTGTAGTAGCTAAAAGCATTAGTCTAATATGCAACTCACAGCAAATGCAATTTGTATTTAAGCTTGCATATTCCAGATGGACTGGCCAGATTAATGAACATGTTCTTTTTTTTTTTTTTTTTTTTTTCCCCATTGCAGCATGTGTGTTCCGTTACAATGGGCTCTCTTTTGTCTACCTCATCTACCTCTTGCTCATTCCTCTATTTTCAGAACCCACAAAAACAACAATGCAAGGTAAGAGTTTCTCTGATTTTTTTTTTTTTAAAGGTACATAATGTAATATGTACACAAATCTTTAAGGTGATATAAGGTGGAGTCTTACAGGTAATTCTTCAGTATTCTCTCATTGGTTTTAACTTTTTTCTCCAGTAAGTGAACTGGTTTCGTCATATGTCACGTAAACTCGCTGAATCTGGCTTGGAGTGAGTATTCCCTAGTAACTGATCTAATTAAATTCAGCTATGGAGTTTTCTTCATACGGTGTATATTTTAGACACCTATGCAGACATCAGCAAAACACTGATCTCCCCATTGCCATGACCTTGTAAAGGTTTTTTTTTCAGTTTTACAGCTGTAGAGTAATTAAATGCATCATGGATAAAATCATCCGCATGTCATATAACAATCACACTTTAATATTAAAATGGGAAAAATAGGATTCCAGAGATGAAAAGACAGAAGCAGTTTCAGATTTAGGATATTTGTTATTCCCATGTGGTAACAACAAATGGGTTCATCTGTAAAAGTCAGTTCCCAGAAGTTGCTGGGCAACACTATTGTAACTTCAGGATCATTGAACAGTCGAAGAAAATTTGCTGTGGCAAGGTAATATTTCCTTTTTGAGTTTTATGGGAGGTACATATTGTCACTCAATAGCTTGTGGGAGCTGGTTGAGTGGGAGATAACTGGTCCCTGCAGTTTAGAAGTCATCATGATGTGGCTTGAATCAGACGCTTGAATTAAAGCAATTATTGTACCTCCAGATAACCTCATTTACAACTAGAAGACTTACCCAGCATTGCCTGGGTCCTTCAGGGCAGGGAGCTGGCAGTGTGGGGTGCAGGCATCAGGACAGGATCTTGGGGATGTCGTGGCGGGGGCAGTACAGATGGTTGGGGGTGGGGAGTGTGTGTGAGAGTGAGGGTTAGGGGGTGAGGAGGGGCTCAAGGCAGGGGTCCCATCCAGCACAGGCCTTTTTTCCTTCTCCCCAGACCTCACCCTGGCTTCTAGGGGCCTTTTCTCTCCCTCCAGCCTCCTAGCAGGGGTCTTTTCTCTCCTGCCACACTACTCCCTCCCGGCCCCCCATGCTGTTGCCAAGGCCTGGGACGGGAGAAAAGGGTTTGGGGCAGTGGAGCTACTTACCAGTGTGCTAGCAGGCAAGATGGCAGATCCCCAGCTCTGTCAGGAATTGCCTTGGTGATACGACTGTCCCCAGTGACCACTCTCAGTATCATATCCCACCGAACAGTCCCTCCCTTCCATGTTATTGAACATTCCCTTTTCCAGCTTTTCCGGTTGTCCTGGTACAAACAAATTCTGACCTTGCAAGAGGAAGCTGCATGCCAAATTTCGTGGTTCTAGCTCTTACCATTTAGGAAGAGTTGTTGAACAAACACACTCACAGACAGACACACAGACAAATGCACAGATCTCTAAAGATAGATAAATAGTGTTTCTCTTCAAGAAACATTTTATATTTTACTCAGGCTGGTGGTGGGGTGAATGATAAACGTAAGCTTCTTCCACATGGGAGAGAATGAAAAGGAGGTATTCTAGGTATTCTATAGCACCCTTTTGAGGTTGACAGTGTAGGCTGAAAATATAACCTCAAGTATTGGATTTATTTTGACTACTGTGGGTACTGTGTGCATGCAGTATGCTTCCCTATAGCAGCTCTAACAACAGTGTACCATTCTGATAGTTAATGGGAAATAACACCATTTTATTGAATAAACATCTCTAATAAATGAACCAGAGAATCTAGACTTCAAACATTAAAAACGTCAAATTACTTGGCACCCATGGAAATTGTATCTGAATCAGTAGCATCACATCCGCATAAAGGCTCTGTAACATTTCTGAGAGGCATCTATTACCTCATCAGTCAACCCAGTGGAGTCTCCCAAGTGGCATTTGTAGCTCCCACTTTCCATTTTCAGAAGTTACTCTCAGTCCAACAGTCTGGTTCAGTTTATACTCTCCTAGCAACCTCTGTCTGGTACATTTTGGGATGGGGTCACTGTGACTCTCCTTAAGCAACAGGAGTCTCAACCTTCTCCCAGAAGAGCTTTAGTCTGGCAATTATTCTATGTGACATGACTAGTGTCTCATATTTATATAAATGGATATAGACTCTAAAGTCATGTTGCATACAAAATTATATTTATATTTATTTATAATTTTATATATGTGTTTGTGTGTATGTGTATATAATATAAACTAGAAGATTTACCCAGCATTGCTCGGGTCCTTAATTTAAATGACTTTTGTTTTTCTTTCTTTCTTTAAATCTTTATTCTGAATTGGGGCTGAGGACAAGGGGTTCAGTATGCAGACTGCCCCAGGGAGAGAGGACAAACCCAGCCCTTTTCACTGCAGCAGCTTGGGGCCAGGTGAGAAGCACCTGTCCAAGGCTACTGTAGCTGCAGCAGGCATGGCAAGGGAAGGGGTGCATGTCCCCCAGGTGGGGGGACAGACAAACACACAGACATGCAAAAAGACAAAACTCTCTGAAATATTTAGTAGATAGCTGTCCCTTTATCCAGTACTGCCCCCTGCTGGCCCAAGGGAGTTATAGCTGTCCTGGTCCCCACATCTGACCCTTTGCTGCCCCCTGCGGTCATTCTGCAGTATGACTATACCTCCTGCTAGACCCCTCCCTTTCCATTTTATGGCTTCAGGAGGTAGCCGAGTTAGTCTGTACAGGAAAAAAACAACAAATGGTCTGGTAGCACTTTATAGAATAACAAAACATGTATCGTGAGCTTTCGTGAGCACAGCCCACTTCTTCAGATGAAACTCCGGTCATCTGAAGAAGTGGGCTGTGCCCACGAAAGCTCATGATACCATCTACATATTTTGTTATTCTATAAAGTGCTACCAGACCATTTGTTGTTTTTTCTATTTTATGAGAGAATTGAATTCCTGGCACAACCCATTCTCCTGGCACAACCAAACCCTGGCTTTACTTCAAGTAGTGATAAGAGGAAGCTGCATATCAAATTTGGTGGTCCTAGCTCTTACTTTTTAGGAGGAATTCTTGAACATATGGACTAATGGATAGACAGACACACATTTCTAGAAAATATAGTAAGTTGAAGTTTAAAAAACCCTGTGTTTCTGGAAAACACTTGGCCTCTGATTCGGTATTTTCCTGTTATGTTTGCTTTTCTGACCACCGAGTAATATAGAACCTAGAAGGAAGGAGAGTCATGCTAGTCAACTGCCAGTTTGAAAGACCCCAGCCGCTTACCTTTTTAGATTATAGTAATTGGGTTGAGTAACATGCTCTCACCAAATGCATACACCCTGCACATTAACCAGCAATAACTGACGTAGGAATATTTTGATGATAAATAACAATACTACTACTAACCCCTCCCCTCCCCCACAATTTCAGTGTCTCGTATATGCAAATTAAATTGGCATTTACTCCATTTACCCTCCTCTGCTCTCACCCCGTCAGTGGCATCAGGCAATCTTCTTTCTTGAATTAATTGAGAAGATCTTTAACTTTCTCTGAGTGCAGCCTCCTATCCTCAGGGGATTCCTCCTTTTCTCTCATTACTGGGGAAAAGAGATGAGAAATGGAAACTTTTCAGGAACTTGTAATATTCTTGTTTAATTTATGATACATGGAAAAATCATGTAACTCCAAATGATTGTTTTTATCAAATTAAAGTACTGTTCTGTCCTAGGCCACACTAAGAGTTTTAATGCACAAAACTACTTAGAAGATTGGGTGGAAAAAAGAGAAATTATGATGAGATATTTGGAGTTTATTTACTTATTTGTATGGCCTCTATTATAGTAAGGTAGTATTTGAGAACCTACATACACAATATTTTATGGGGAAAAGAGATTTTTTTCCCCCATCAAGTTCTATTGGAGGAAAAGAGTCAAATTTAGACTTGCACTATGTAAAATGTCCTCACCTGAATGGTTAATTCATTACAACTTACACTATGTTTTGTCCTTGTCAGTATAAATGATCCAAAATAATATCATCCCACATTGATTTCCGCATGTTGGTTACATGTAGGTGAGAAAATGTTTTCAATTAATCCATTTTACAGTAATTGTTGCCTTTTAATTTATAATTATTTTGAGTACAGTAGTACCCCTGAAGAATCCAGCAAAGAATGGGGCCCCACTGAGCTAGGCACAATGCATACAGATAATAAGGAACAACGTTTGCAGTCAAAATAGACAAGATGTTCAAACAATGAAAGAAGAGAAGTATTATTAAATCTGTTTTACCAATAGAGCACTGAGGCATCCCAAGATTAAGGTGGAATTTTCAAATGTGTGTAGTCTTCTGTTCACTTCAATGGGAGTAATTAGGCCAAAGCCGAGTGCCTTTGAGTATCCACCCTAAGGGTGTGTCTAGACTACAGGGTTTTGTCTATGAAAGTGGACTTTTGTTGACAAAACTACACCTGCGAACGCGGCAGTTTTGTTGACAGCGGTAAACCTCGTTCTACGAGGAATAACGCCTTTTTTTCGACAGTTATGTTGGAAAAAGGCACTATTGCATCCACATTCTGCTTTTTTCGAAAGAGAGCATCTAGACTCTCTGTCGAAAAAGCAAGCTTGCTTTGTTGACAGAACTGGCTGTAGTCTAGACGCTCTTTTTCGACAGAGGCTTTGTCGACAGTATCTGTTGATAAAGCCTCTATCAAAAAAAGCCTGTAGTCTAGACATACCCTTAGTGGCTTGGCCAAAAGTAATACACGCCTAGGGAGTGTGTGGCAGGATTTGAACTCAGGACTCCCAAGACTCACTTCAGTAACTTAATTCCCAAACTATCATTTCTTTGTTTTTAATCCACTATCATCTTCATGTATTACGGAATTAAGAGGAACGTTCAACTTTCCCTCTCTACAACATTCATTAATTCATATATTTCTACTATAGGTCTCTTAATTTTCCCCTTCTCAAAGTTTTAATCTGTGAGTACTCCCCCCTCCCAAAAATCTCAGTGACATGAATACAGTGCTTTGGCAGGGGCCCAATGGGTGGGATTAGTTTATGCATGGATGCATAAATGTCCAGTGTAGCCAGCAAAAACAGAATTGAAAAATAAAATAAAATAATAAAAAGCAAATCCTCAGCATGTTAGGAAATCCCAATCTAACTAAAACTGTCAGTCTTTTTTACTATGGAAAATTACAAGGACAGTGAGAAAATGAAACATTAGTAAATGCCCAGATGTGGATTAAAGTTTCTCTTAAAAGCACTGAAGGTGACACGAGGCGGAAGCAGCAAACCTAGATGGGGAATACGGGTGCAGCTTCCTAGCTAATATCCGGTTACTGTGTTTATTTTATGTGTTTTTTTGGTTTTTCTGCCCTTTTCGTTCCAGCAAGAATGATTGAGAACTTAAACATAGACATTTTTTAACAACCAAGTGTGAAATGTTTTGACTGTCATCTCCATCCTCTCATTTTATTTGTTTTTTTTTTTAAATTTATTTAAAACAAATTTTGAAGTGGTTTCATGGGTATACTTAAACAATCAAGTAAGTGTCATTGTCAATAGAGCTTTTTTTCAGTCAGGGAGTGTTTTTTAAAACATTTTAGATGGTCTCATAGGATTTTATATCATGGTGTACTACACTGCTCATACTCTGGCTATAGTGTGATGTCTTGGTGAATTTTGTATTAAATTGAGTTTTGTATTGAATTGAATTTTGTATTGAGTCAAAGAATTTAAAATCCCAACTTACTGTATTAGAACAGACAGTCTGAAGAAGATTGCCGTTAACTTGAAATGTGTGGAATGTGGAAGGTTAAATACCTTAGCCTGCTGACTTTGAAAGTATGTCTGGATATCTTTCTCTATCGTGTGTGTCTTCTCAGAACATAGAAGGGGGAAATGTATAGTTATTTAACTAGAATCACCCGTACCACCATTACCTCAGAGAATCTAAATATACAATAAAGCAAACTTTCTTTAAAATAGAAAAAATAAACATCTCTCTCTGTCTCCCTAGCTTTCTATACTTGTTTCTTTTTTCTCTTTCTGAATTTCATTTTTAGTCTGTACAATATCTGAGTCTTTGCTCCTATTTTTAATGTGTTCACACTAATTAATTTTTCACTAAAGTCTTCTTTCATTTTTTGTTTTTCACTTTATATTTTTCTTTTTTCCCCTCCATCTCATTTTTACTTTTATATTTTTTGTCCATTTTTTCACATTTTGTCTCTCTGTCTGTCTGTCTGTCCGTCCGTCTCTCTCTCTCTCTCTCTCTCTCTCTGACCCATTCCACTCATCCACCTACTACATACACTCTTCAATCACCATGCCCATTCCTCTGAGTCTTCCCATCCATTTTTCTTGTTCCTTTGGCTCTTCTACTATTTCCTTGTTTTCTGTCTAGTTTATTTTCCTTTGTTGATCTTCTTTCTTCCCACTTCCAAGGAGGCCTACGACAGGCTAGTAGGTTTTCATGGAGAGTAAAATATCGTATTGCATGTGAAATCCCTTTGTCCTCTTCACTCTGTAACGTTTATCTTCTAAAAATACTATTGCTAAAATAACTCAATATAAAATCTTATCTCCTGTTTTAATGTGCACAATTCTTTTTCTCTGTTATGTTTTTGCCCTTTGATCTGAGATCTCATCCATCTCTAACATGCCACACCATGTCCATCTAAAGCTAAAAAATAAAGATATTGAATTGACTGAAAAAATTAGTTGAACATGGTATTTGCAGATATGCTGTTCAACCATCCATGTAGTTGGTTGAATAATAGAGAACATAATCACAAATAATGTATGCATTTACAATTCTTTGGGTTCATTGTTTGTTCATCTTGGCTAATTATTTGTTTAACCAAATATGTATAGGTCTTGAAATCAATCACTGACTATTATGATATTAATATAAGCACAAAGTACAGAATTCTCTCTAAAAATGATCACAAGGATATATCAATGCAGATAACCGATTATTTCCTTTTTATAATGGAGGTGGTTTAAAACTGCTTATATTATCAATCCTTGCAACAGCAGCTAATCTTGATGCAACTATAATTTTACAGTAATTCTAAAAACACACAGCCTTAGGTAATAATTCTCCTTATACAAACAGTGTCTGACTAGTGACTGGTTTAATACCTACAGTAGCTCTCTTGAGACAAATAATTAGTAACAGTTTAATAGACCTGTTGCAAACTATAATTCTGTTGCCCTGATTTTGAGGATCAAGAGAGTAATGCATTTATAACTGTTTTAATGATAATCTTATTTCTGTCAGGAAAGAGTAGAATAATCCAGGTTATGTCTTTTATTTTAAATGTACTTGACTTGGATAGGAGAAATTATTCATTTATCAGTACTAAATAACAAGTTTTCCATAACAGATGTGAGGTGGCATTCTGTTAGGTTTACCAGAGGCTTCTTAATCCAGTTGCTAATTTATATTATGCTAATTGTGAATAAGAAGCCTTCTTAACCAGGTAGTATACTTCACTTTAGAAAAGTCATGGATCAGATTCAGCTGTCTTTAGTCATGGTGGGTAGCAAAATGAATTGAGCTACTTTTGGAATAAGATAATACTCAGTGTGAGAGAAGACTAGCAGAATCTGGCTCAAAATAAATATCTACCAGGTATTTTTATATTTTGTTTGGCTAAGGAGCTAATGTAATAAGAATTATCCATTTTAAATATGAATATTTATAAACCATGCACAAACCTCAAATATTCAAGAATATTTTTAGCCCAGCTGTGTTGGAAGAGGGACAGAAGACACTACATATGGATTAATTAGGCTGCAAATATATTCTGAAATGTATCAAAGTATCTGGGATAGTAATTTCAATACATACCTGGGAGGCTTCTATGAGCCCTTCCTGTCCCCCATCCTGTCTTTTACCAGTGCTGTAGAGAACACAAGGGGTAGCTCCTGGACCGGCACAAGCTGGGACAGAGCACCTTCCCTTATCAACTAATCATGTAGTTGATACAAATTGTATTGACTACACAATTAGTCAATTATCTGCCTCTTAACATCCTTAGATGATGAATTCAACCATAGAGGTTGAATCTAGAGCAGGGGTTCCCAACCTGGGGTACGTGTACCTCCAGGGGGTACGAGAAGCTTATTAAGGGGGTACGGGGAATATTTGGTAAATAACTAGATTATCCTAATTGAAATATTCCAAAAGTAGTGGTGTTAGTGAAAAAAGTTGTGGATTCTAGAGTCTAGAATTTATTTCCTTTCATATTGAATAGGGGGTACAGGAAGGTTTACTAAAAGCCAAGGGGGACCGAAAAAAGTTGGGAACCCCTGATCTAGAGGTTTACAGATCTGCTACTGTTTCTATGCTGAGAGAGCTGATGGTTTAGTTGAAGGGGCAAGAGTTCATGCTCTTCTATGCAGAGGTCCCGGGTTCAGCCACCAAGGACTGATGTAGGGTAACCAGGTGCTCAGTTTTGGACCAGAACACACGATCAAAAAGAAATCCTGGAGGCTCTGGTTAGCACTGCTGACATGGCCATTGATTCTCTGCTGCTTAGCCACAGTGGGGCTGGCAGGTTCCCTGCAAGCTGCTACGCAGCCTGTGGGGTAGCAGCCAAGCTGCTGGATCTGGCTTCTAGCGATCAGGGCTGCTTGTGGTGGTGGTGTGGGTGGGTGGGTTATCTGAGTGCTATCTTCCTGCCTGGCCGGAAGCCCAGCTCCCTTTGGCTAGGTCTGGGGAGCGGAGGAGCACCACTTGAGCATGCAGCAGGCGGCTGTTGAAGGGGCATGTGGTGGCAGTGAAGCTTGCCTCTCCTGCTGCTGCCTGATGGTGGCCCTCTTCTCACATGCCACATCTGGCGGGGTTCGACATGTGCTATACGTGGTCTGTCGCCCCATTGCTAACACTCAGGAATTTAAGGTATGTGTATCCTCATCTCCTGTGCATCTCCTCCCCTCCCTGTGTCCCACGTCCCACTGCCATAACCCTCACTGCATCCCTCCCCATCCCACCTCCTGCCCACATTACCCCTCACTGCATCCCTTCTGATCCCAACCCCTCTCATCCCTCTGTCATTTCATCCCACCTCTTGACCTCATCCCTCTCACTGCATCCCTCCCCATCCCATCCCCCCATCGTTGTCCCACCTATTCCCCTCCGTACTTCTCACTGAATCCCTCCCCATTCCAACCCCCAACCCCATCCTCCCTGAATCCCTCCATGTCTTAAATCCCAACTCTCCATACCATATCCTCCTATCATTGCACCCTTCCCATCCCACCTCCCATCCCTTTCCCAACTCCTGCCCCCACATACTCCTCACTGCAACCATCCCATTCCATCCTACCCCCCACACCTGCTGATTCCAATCCTATACCCCTTACAGCTCTCTCCCACCCATCCTTTTCATTCCCCAGAGCCACCACATTCTTGCACCCCATTCCCCTCCATACACTGCTGCACTCTTGCTATGTCCCTATACAACCCTGTTCCCCTCACATCCTCATGCACCTGTAGCTTTCAGCCTCCCCCTGTTTGGATCTTGCAATGAAAGTGAGCACATGAGCAGGGGTTGGGGAGAACAAGTGACAGAGACAGGGTGGATGGAGCAGTAGTGCTGGAACAATTTTCAGGGTAAGGGTGCTGAGCTGTGCCCCCCCCCTTAGCGCTGGCTGTCAGCCAACCATTGCCGCAAATGGCATCCAGTCCAGGAGAGTTGGCTAACCATAGCCACATCTGGGGGTGGCTGTGGAGCCACAGGCCAGGGTTGGGGCTCTGAGCTGCAGCTGAGCCTCCAGGGACAATGGCTTGGACTCCAGGAACAGTGGGTGGTGGGACCCTGGGGGTGATGAATCCAGTGGAACTATTGGGAGTGGTGGTGCCTGGATACTGGGACCCAGGGCTGGCAGAGCAGGTGGCAGGTCAGCTGTGGGGCATGAGGGAAGCCAGGTGCAAAACCTGAGGCTGCTGCAGCTTCTGCCCCACCCCTACTTACATAACATAAGAACGTAAGAATGGCTGTACTGGGTCAGACCAAAGGTCCATCTAGCCCAGTAGCCTGTCTGCCGACAGTGGCCAGCACCAGGTACCCCAGAGGGGGTGGACCGAAGACAATGATCAAGCGATTTGTCTCCTGCCATCCTCTCCAGCCTCTGACAAACAGGAGGCAAGGGACACCATTTCTATCCCCTGGCTAATAGCCTTTTATGGACCTAACCTCCATGAAATTATCTAGCTTCTCTTTAAACTCTGTTACAGTCCTAGCCTTCACAGCCTCCTCTGGCAAGGAGTTCCACAGGCTGACTATGCACTGTGTGAAGAAGAACTTTCTTTTATTAGTTTTAAACCTGCTACCCATACTTCCTGTGGGTGGGCTGTGGGAAGGGCAAGGATGTTGAGTTTTATGGAATTAGAATGTTGGCAACTCTAGACTGGTGCTGCCTTTGGTCTTGTCACTGGTAATCATTAGTCCACAACATGTTTTCAGAGACAGAAATAGAAATCAAGTGTCTTGATGCCCTGCATTCCTCTGCTGCCTCACACATGCTGTTTAATACAAACAAAATATGTGTCTCGTGTATGGCCTGACCAGTCTAGGGCTGACCACAGAGCCTAGGAACAGGGAGGTCTGGTGGCAGGGCAGGAGCATGGTAGGGGGGCACCAGCAAACCTGTGAGGAGGTGGGGGGGGGGGCAGGGAGCTCTGTTCCCGGCCCCGGAGCTCCGGCCCCCGGCCCTCTGCCCCAGCTGTGGCTGCGGAGCTCTAGCCCTGGCTGTGGAGCCAGGCAGCTGCTGAACTCCACCCCTGTTGCGAAGCTCTGGTCCCAGCCACAGAGCCAGGCGGCTGCACAATCCCAGTCATGGACCCAGGTGGCTGCTGAGCTCTGTCCCTGTTGCGCATATGGCTGTGGAATTCTGCCCCGGGAGGCTGGGGCAGCAGCAGGGGCAGGCAGGAGCCCTAACCTAGTGGCAGCACAGGCCAGGATGGGAGGAATCTTCCCTGGTCCAGCAAATCCTCTCGTTCAGGATCAGTCAGGTCCCGAGGGGGCCAGACGAGTGTGGTCCAACTTGTAGTATGTGTTTGTACAGTGCCTACCATCACTGGCGCTGAGTGTAGTTAGATTCTGTGCTGTGAATGCTCCTATAGCTGGGGCCAAAATGGTCTGATTGACTCTGAATATGTGAAAGTTGGCAGTGCTGTAATCGTCACGAACATGGAGGAAGACGAGGGAGAGTTAAAATATCAGATAGGAAAAAATTATTTAAAAAATTTGGGGGTCTTACTCATGATTTCTGAATTTTTTGACTTGGCAATACTGTACGTTAAGTGTTTCAGAGAGGTTGATTCCATACTGTAACCATGTAACCGCAGAGATAATTTCTTCCATTTTTTTTGGCAAAGATTTATTGCCCGTTGCCTTTTAGGTGTCAATTATAGAGTACACTAAGGAATTACTGGGTTGCTGACTAAAGAGAGAGCGAGAGAGAGCTGTTTGATTCCCCAGAGCTACTGAATGTCTTTGTATAGGCTTGAGGCATCAGAGAGATTTATTTATAGTTCAGAAAATGCTTTTGAGCAATTAAAATTTTGATTTTTACTGGATTGGGCATATGTCTGTTTATGGAGCCATGCCAGTCGGCTACATAAACATCCTTTGGCTCAAAATACTGCATCTCAGCTAGGTTTCTTCATTTTTAGCATCATGCATATTCCCAGGGGGTGAACAGTGGAGTTCATTATAACTGACAGGCCAGTTCTAGGAGTACTTACTCATTCTTTACTCAGGGAAATTTTAGTAAAAATGACAGATCTTTAAGATCTAGCCCAACATTGCAAATTCTCTTGCTTTTGCCTAAGCGGAGAGCTTTTCTGTTCATTGCTAATGACATATACCTTTCTTACTACTTTCACGTCAAATCATTTTGTTGGGGCCGGGGAAACCTTCTTAAAATTAATTTTAAGTGAATGTAGTGCTTATGAAGAGCATCAAACTGACAGCCCTGGAAATGGAAATCCTCCATTCATTGCCTGTGCATTTTGTAGCACAGCAACTGTACTCTTTGGTTTGTCTCAAGTTTTGCAAAATTAAATGCTCTGATGTGAGAAGATAGATCTCTGATTCTGTGTTCCTTTACCCACGGCCTCTCTAAATCTCTATCATCAGAGATTCCAGGTAGATGGCTGATTTTATGCTGTAGACACAAGTTTTCATCATCATCATCCTTCAAGTGCCAGGTGTGGTTTTGGAGCTTAATAAGTCAGAGAATCCAGACTGCACCTGGCCATAACCTTTACAACCAAAGCAAAACAGGCATGGTATACAGGGTAAAGTAGGAAGCTAAAAGGAGAAAATAACTAGGATTTTTACTTGAATTTATATTATTAAATAATTGGTGCTTTTTTGTGTTATCACAGAAAATGTGTATCGTCAGGAGAGATCTGAATGGAAAGAGGAGCAGTGTCTCTGCAAACTGGAGTTGGATAAGAGCTCCCTAGATTGAGGACAACATTGAAGAAGTCCTGGAGATAGTTGTAATTGTGTGAAAATAGGGCATGGATGTAGGCACTAGAAACGGTGCTGTATTGTTGGGGTACTAGAGCATGGGCTAAGACAACTGTTTATGTAACATACTGGCCACCAGATTGCTGCCATTTTTACAAGTGTTAGCAATTGATATTACGCAAGGACCTGGTAGTGAAAGTATCCTTATCCTTTTATCCCTCAAACTATTTGTAAACAGAGGCATAGAAAACTATTTCAGGGTGTCAAGATGCAGAGGGGTTGCCATGTTAGATTGTGTCAGGAAAAATAACAAGGAGTCCTTTGGCAACTTAAAGACTGACAAGTTTATTTGGATATATACTTTTGTGGGCTGGAGCCCACTTTGTCAGATGCATGAAGTGGAAACTTTAGTTCGACGGGGATATAAACACACACGCAAGGATGGGAATGTTACATTATTGTGCGAAGGATCAACTCCATCAGGGTGGATGTGGCCTGCTCCCAACTGTTGATGAGAAGGTTTACACCAAGGGTGTAAATTACTTTTTGTAGTGAGTTAGCCACTCCAGTCTCTATTCAGACCCAGTTGATGGTATAAAGTTTGCATATGAATTCCCGCTTTGCAGTTTCACTCTGCTGTCTGGTTTTAGATTTTTTTTTTTTTTTGGCTCTCCCACTGGTTTTTAAATGTTACTGTTCTTGATGTCTGATTTGTGTCCATTTATTCTTTCATGTAGACACTCTCTGGTTTGGCCAATGTATGTGGCAGAGGGACATTGATGGCACATGATGGCATATAGCACGTTAGTAACTGTGCAGGTGAATGAGCTCCTGATGTGGTTAGGTCCTATGATAGTGCCTAGAGGTAAATAATGAATTCATGGTTGAATCTCGTTGTACTGAGTAGTTTTATTCCATAACTAAATTTGTCTACATATAAGAACTTCAGATTGTGATGGAACAGATCTTCACCCTTGCCAGGAAGAAGTTAAAGCACCTCTGGAAACAATCAGCCTCATTCTGGTGCACCTGTGGATGTGCCTACACTGCATTGGAAACCTAGGTCTCTAGGACCCAGGAGTGTGGACTTGATATTTCCAAGATCATGTTTGAGCTTCCAAACTGCATAGTGATTCTAGCCTTGCAGTTGCTGGACCTGGGTCTCACAGCTGTCCTAATGTCTCCATACTGCACTAAGCATGCTTTCTGACTCGGCCCTAGATCAAATGGCACTGCAGGTGTCTGCGGCATTCTCCCCTCCCCCCGCCATTTGTTAAGAGTCTGAATACCTGATTTTCTTTTATTGCATTTGTTGCCCATTTCATGACTTTGGTGCGTAGTTTGTCTCTATGATTTATCCCTTTTCTATAAAATAATACATTTGGATGCTAGGATCTGTAAATCTGTATTTATTTCTGCCATATATAAGCAAATCAAATTAATTTCCTCTAAGCCTATAGAAACTTTTTTTAAAATTTTGAATAATTGAAATGAACTAACATCAAGAAATTCATGAAGTCCAAGTCCAAGTCTTCCAAATGTGCACTATATCTGGATTTAGTCCTCTACATTCTTTCATTTGTGTACATGAATGTCTAATATCATGCAAAAAAAAAAAAAGTGAGTACACAAATGGAAGCCACATTTTGGTAAACTTAATTCAGAATAATTAAAAGAAAAATTTGCAATCAAATGTACTTCTTAGAAGTTGATTGTTTAAACAGCTCTGTTTGTGGAAATGTGTGTAATTTTACACCTCCTCTCACTGTCCAAATATCACTGGATAGCATCATTAGCAAACATGCACTAACTATAATGGACCAATTCTTGTATTTAGTTTTAGGGGCAGATTCTACTGAATTATGCCAGCAGGGTAACACTGCGATCCCTATATCACTGAAGCTATATCGAAATAGTTATGCTAGTATAATTCCATGGTTTAGATGCAGACTACACTGATGTAAGGGGTCTTCTACTGATGTAGGATAATAACCTCCCTAAATGAAGTTAGATATGTTGATTGAAGCATTCTTCCATTACCAGAGCTTCATCTACTCTGGTCAGAGGTATTTTTTTTTCACCTTGCTGACACAAACAGCAGTGTCAACCTAATTTTTTAGTGTAGATCAAGCCCTAGTGATATTACTTATGTCTTAAACCAGTGGAACGAACAACACAATTTGGTCCCTAAGATTTAAAGAAAATCAGAACACTAATAAGAAGGGAATTTTCTTATTGCAGTGAGATGATTGTATTATCTTTATTGCTGTAGTAGAAGCTGGTCCCTCTGATAGCCCAAAATCTAGCTATGATAATAACATAACAGAGGATCCTGCTCCACTCTCCTCTGTGGGATTAGAGAACCCTGAATGCAGTGTGTCCATTGTAAGTCTGCTGTGCAATGGGGAGAGGTATTGTCACCTAAGTCCTTGGCAGGGAACAGATCATTGCCTGCACTCCAGCATATACAGGATTTGAACGAAAGGCTTGTGGATCTGTAATGACATATATCCACTGGCCAATTCCCAATTTCCCAGCAGGGGCCTAACGGCTATGATAATTTATAACTTTGTAGTGTTTGGGGGGACACTGTGGCAGTGTTGAAAGTTTCCTTTTGCTTGGTAACAATGGAGAACTGCTAACAGCTCCTTTATGTGACTGGTTGGAAGGACTGTGGATTTGCTTAATAGTGAAAAGAAAAAGAACTGTGGATTTGTCTGGAGAGGGAGAGTGGTACCGTATAATTTTATGTTTAAATATTGAATATAAAATAGGAGGAGACATATAAAGCTACCTGCCTCTGTTTTTTATTAAAACACTTTTGTTAGCCCCCTTTTTAAGTATCATTATATTTTAAAGAATCATGTCTGATTATGTTGTCATTAAGGCAGAGGGAAGAAAATCCAGTAAACCATGAGGTATGTGTTTTTATTATTGTGATCAACCTAAAGATGAGAGGAATTCCTGTAAAAGCAGCATGAGACAGTGTTTCAAAAAAGTAATTGCAGCTGTTTTCAGTTACTCTGCTGTTAATATTGCCCTGCCCAAGATCATAAAATCGTACTACAGTACTTCAAGGTCTGCTCTGAATCCAGCATGTACAGTATTGCAGGCAACCAGATGATGCCTGAAGGAGCACTTAAAATGAGCTACAGACTGAACTAGCCAGCAGGCCAGGCTGTGACAATGGCATCATTTGTTGTTGCTTTGGTTGCAGCATGGGCTGTTCATCATAAATCTCTTTTCTGTTAGAAAACTGCCTGACTTGTGCTACTTGAAATATGTCTCCTGGGGTTTACTTTCTTTCTCTCAAATAAATAAACTGTATTTATATTTGGTCTGTTTCTCTTGCTTGAAGGACTTAGTCTCCTCCCTAATTCTCCCCAATTTTGCTTCAGATAGTACCTTGTTCAACATGCAATCAGGAGAGGTGGTTAGCGGTAGTGCCTAAGTATTCCACAAATTAGGCATGCTGGAATGGCTGGCTGCTGTTTCGTGTTTCCTTTGTTAATCCACTTCGGATCATTTAGTAGAAGGGAGTAGGATGTAGTGATAAGGCTCATTAAAATTGGCTGTCGAATGTAACATCACATAAGTGTGAGTAATATAGACAGGCTTGGACCTAGATCTGACCCTAACCTGAACTTTGTGGCTGGCCCTGCCTTTGTAGTGGACTAAAATCTTGAAGTCTGACGCCCAGGAATTTGAAGAAGTTTGGGTGTAGGCCCAGATTTTATATCTTGGTTCCATTTCTAGTATATATTTAAAAAATAAAATGAAATAAAGCTTCTGTAGGAGGGACTGGAAAGGAGGGGGGTAGGGGTTCAGCTCTTAATACCCCATGGGTAGACCTTGGAATCTGAACCTCAGGAGAGAGAATCCCTCTCCAGAGAGCCTGGGCACTTGGCATACCACTTGGTCCCTTTGTTGGTTCGGCTTTGCTTTTCCCTCTGTCACCCAACTTGTGTTTGGGATTTCTGTAAGAGTTCCTTCAGTAATATAAAAGAACTGAAAAAACAAGAGGTCCTTTAGCATCTTAGGGTATGTCTACACTAGCCCCCTAGTTCGAACTAGGGAGGCTAATGTAGGCATTCGAAGTTGCAAATGAAGCCCGGGATTGAAATATCCCGGGCTTTATTTGCATCTTCCTGTCCAGGCGCCATTTTTAAATCCCCTTAGTCCAAACTAACTGCCCGTGGCTACACACGGCAGTCAAATGTTAACTCGAACTAAGTCCTTAGTTCGAGTTAACTGTTACACCTCATTCCACGATCAGCTGATCGTCGGCACAGCGTGCGAGTCAAGACATGGATCGGTCGACAAGGAAGCCTTTGTCGACCGCCCCATATGCCTCATGAAATGAGGTTTACAGAAGCGGTCGACAAAGGCGTTCCCTGTTGACCGATCCGTGTCTTGACTCGTGCATTGTGCCGACGATCAACTGAGCCAGCATAGTGCGGTGGCCATTTTTATTTTAATGAAGCTGGGGATATTTAAATCCCAGCTTCATTGACTATGTCGGGTAGCCTATCCTACATGCCTCTGTCGGCAGAGGCATGTAATCTAGACTTACCCTTAGAGACTAACTACACACACACACACACACACACACACTCTCTCTCTCTCTCTCTCTCTGTTCGTGGGCACAAATCACTCATCCGAAGATGTGGGTTGTGCCCACTAATGCTCATATATGCTCATATATATTGTTAGTCTCTAAGGTGCTACAGGACCACTAGTGTTTTAAGCTTTAAGTTACAGATTAACACAACTACCCCTCTGAAACTTCAGTAACATAGTTCAAGAAGAAATTATAGCTTTAAGTGGTGACAAGGACCTAACCCTGGCATGTCTATAATAAGAGAGTGTTGAGGAACATTTATGTTAATTACCCTTCCATGTGTTCCATGTGTTGTCTGCTGCTTCCTTTTGCTGCCTTAGTCCTACACAATGGCACTGCATTAGAACTTGCTAATTTTAATGAAAATGACGTGACAGTTTTTGCTGAGAGCATTTAGAAACCAGAAAATAGAGACAATGGGGAGAGGAAGAGAAGAAAATTAAGTCCACACCAATCCTATTGGTATTTCCTTAGGCCATTGTCTGGACCTACATATGTAGCACATTGTTCAAATCACAGGCGCTGAATTTGGAGTTAGAAAACTGTTCATTTACAAGTAGTCAGAGTAAAACATTGATACATTTGGATTCAATTATTCATGATAATGCTTTTTTATAGCCATGATAATGGGTGTTTATGTCTTGTTATGACAGATAACTTGGGTTGTACTAGTTTGTAAAATAAATAGTGCTCAGCGGGCTGGTCTGTTTTGTGTGTGTTAGCTGAGCTGAAAACAATAATGTGCTGACTCACTCGTCTTTACATTTGAATAGCAGTAACTGATGCTGTCATTAAGCCAGATGTTGTCCATCAAATATTTATCATGTTGCCATTCCAAAGGCTTTTAAGGGTTCATGCAAGTGCTGCTGCTAAGTTTGAGAACAGAGCTTTTTCAGTATTTTTCTAATTACTCATGTTTGACTTCCAAGATTTTTGTTCTGCTATTTCATCTGAAGTTAATTCCCAAGGAGTATGGGAAATAAACAGGAAGAACTGGAAATATTAATAAATAAGATAAATTATGACTTAATTGGCATCACACGCTTGAAGGGATAAATCCAATGTCAGGAATATTGGTATAGTTTTTTCAGGAGGACAAGTGGGGATGGGGTTTATGTGAAGGAGGAGGCATTGCATTATATGACAAGAATAAAACACTGGTTTTGAGAACCAGATGGAGGTGAGAGGCAGGCAGTTGAAAGTCTCAGTATGATGGTAAAAGGGGAGGGAGTAGAGATGACATAATGGTAGGGGTCTATTGGCAACACCAAATCAGGAAGAGAAAGGGGATAAGGCATTTTTAGAACAAATAGCAGAAATATACAAAACACAAAACCTGGCAGCATGGGTGGCAGATAATATTGGCAAGGGAAGGCTTTCCCTAAAAGACGGGTGGCCCTGCTCACCACGCTTTGACTGTCTGGGGAAGGCTGAGGCTATGGCTGCGGTGTGACTGCCTGGCTGACCAGTGCTCCAGCCTGACGAGAAGGCTGGGGCCATTGTGTGGCTGTCCAGCTATTCTCCAGGCAGAGCTAGGGCCAGCTGCCCAGCTGGGGCTGGGTGGCAGTTGCCTGGCTTCTCCTGGGGCTGGGGTTGTGGTGTTGATGCCCGCGGGACCGAAGCTGGGGCTGGGACTATGGTGCGGCTGTCCTCAGTGGCTGGCCAGCTGCTCCTAGAGTGGGGCCACATGGCAGCTGCCCTCTGTGCTGGAGTTGGGGCCGAGACCCTGGTGCTGCTGCTTCCTATGTCGGAGCTGGGCCCAGGGCTGCTGTGTGGTTTGGCTGCTCCTGGTCTGGGAGACTAGTAGCCATAATAGAGGAACATTGGGGTGCAGTGCACAGCCCAGCAGCCACAATGGGGGCTGGGCTGTGGTAGGCATGGAAGGGGCAGGCCTGGGGCTTGCCTCCCCAAGCCAGGCCTTCACCCACCACCCATGCCTGGTAGTAACATGGGACTTTAATTACCAAGACATCTATTGGAAAAGTAATAAAGCAAAACACAAAATCTTCAATAAGTTCTTGGAATGTATTGGAGACAAATATTTGCTTCATAAAGTGAAGGAAGTAACCTGGGGAACAGTTATTTTGGACTTGATTCTGCCTTCAAGGAGGAATTGGTTGTAATGTGAAGGTGGAAGATAAGTGATCAGAAGTTTCATGCTTCTAAGGAAAGGAAGGAGTCAGAGCAATAGGATAAGTACAACATACTTCAAAAAAGTAGACTTTAACTCAGAGATCTATGGTCTCTGAGTTAATTTTCTTCCTATGGAACCTTAGTTAAAGGGAAAAAAGAATTCACAAGAGCTGACAGTTTCTTAAGGACAGTCGCTGAATAAGTGCCTTTAACATTATCCCAGTGCAAGGAAAGAGATAAAGAATAGTAAGAGGCCAATATGGTTGCATCAGAATTCTTTAATGACCTGAAAATCAAAAAGAAATACTATAAAAAGTAAAAGCATAGACCAGTTGTGAAGGACTGCAAAAGAATAGCGCAAATAAGCAGGGACAAAATCAGAAAGTCTACGGCACGAACAGAGTTACATCTAGCAAGGAACATAAGGCAATGAGAGAACATTTTTGAAATGCATTAGAAGCTATGTCCCTTCTAAGGTGTGTGCCTGCGCAGGTGCGCACCAAGAATTTTAATTCCGCCCAACTCCTTAGCAGAGCTGCACAGCCCTGCACTCACCTTCCTTGCTCATGGAAGGTAGGTGATGGTGGTGGTGGAGGTGGGTGGGAGAGTGGGACGCTAGAGCTGTGTGCTGGCTGCTTCCGGGGTGGGGCCACATGGCAGGCGGCTGCCTCATGTGCTGGGGCTGGAGCCAGAGCCCAGTGCAGCTGCTTTTTGGGCTGGGGCCATGGTGCTATTTTTAGCACCGCGGCACTGGTCCCAGGAGCAGCCACACTGCAGCCCTGGTTCCAGCCCAGGCATACAGGGCAGCTGCCTGCCATGTGGCCCCACCCCGGAAGTAGTCGGATAGCCACCACGCGACGCTGGCCCCATCTCCAGCCCATCTCCAGGGCTTTGCCAGAGTTTATGCTCATGGATGGGGGGTAATATAGGAAGCATTGCCTTCCCCAAAAGACCAGGGTGGCTTCATGCATGCTCTAGCTGCTTGGGAAGGCTGGGGCCATGCAGCTGCCTGTCTGGTTCGGAAGGCTGGAGCTGTGTGGCTGCTCCAGTGGAGCTGGGGCTGCATGGCTGCTCCCCGGGCTATAGCAGGGCTAGGTAAGGGGCCGGGGGAGGCAGGAGAGCTGGGGCTAAGCAGCTGCCTGGCGCTGGGGAGGGAGGAGGTGCACTAACCTTGGGTAGGGGCTAGCTGTCATAATGGGGACTGTGCTCCAGTAAGCACAGAAGAGATTGGATCTTTGGCAGAAGGGGAGGGGTTGGGCCTTGCCTCTCCAAACCAGCTGTGCACCCACCACACACGTTTAGGCTCCTTTCTATTTTTGCTATTTACTTTCTAGCCGCACATCCAGCTAGAGGTGTAGACACACCAAAGATACACTGGGGCCTCTCCAGACCCTGGAACCATCTGTGTTTGGGACAGTGCAAAGGTGGAATAGCAACACCTTTCCCTTGACTCTTTCCCCTGGGCTGAGCATCACCTCCGCTCTTTGTGCCTTGACTTCCACAAAGAGGGATAGTAATGCTCACCCACTTCAGAGCTTTTCATGCAGTTATAACTCACACATGGTCATTATATGCTGTGAAAATAAAATACACTATAGTATAAAAACACATTGAATGACATTCTGGCCCCCTTGAAGTCAAAAGCAAACTTGCACTGACCCCAGTGGGGTAGAATTCCACTCCCTGATTTTTAAAAAGAAAGTAATCTGAAAAGAAATGGCCTGTCGAGGATTACAACATCGTATCTTTAATTCCTCAAAGACAGTTTTGTTTTTCTAAAATGACAGTGATTCAGTTTTTGAAGGTACTTTGTTTTATAGGTATTTCATCTGTAGTGTATTCACGCCAGTGAATTTTATAGCAATATGACAGAGTTTGTTGAAATCAAATATTTATGAATAAGAACATAGTACTACTTTTCCCCAGGAACTACTGAGAATTGCAGACACTGGGTCAAATGAGAGAAAAAGTACTGAAAAAAAGCTTTATACAAAAAAATAGCTCTAACAATCCTAAGTAATTATTAACTGGAACATTGGAAGTACTGCGATGTGCACCCTGGCTGCAGCTCCAGCCTTGGAATGGTTCTCCTTTCATCAGGATGTTATGTCGGGGCCGGAGCTGGGGAAGGAAGTGTTGTGTGTGTCACCTGCCCCAGAAGGGCCTTCGGAAGCCCCTGTTTGTCTCCTCTGGGATGTAGTTTTGTTGGGTCATTATGATGAACTGTTTGGGCACTTAACCCTGCCACCAATGGAAATTGCTGGCATTTAGCATGATAGTAAGTTGTGTACTACACTGTAACAATAAAAAATACATTGTTTTGTCTCACTCTGATGGGGGTAAAACAGCTGAGAAGGAAAAAGGCTTCACCCACTAGAAAACCAGTTGTTTTGTGTCTGGTTAAGGCATTTCAATGTTAAGCTTGTGGGCTATTCAGTGATATATCATCTATCTGTGCTGTGCTTTTAAAAGAGGAAGGTGCAATATTGTTTGTTCTCTTTTACTGATTTTCATAGGAAAGGTAGCATAAACTTTCTGCTGTATGGTATTTATACTACTGTGCAAAGCACAGCTCCCCTAATGCTTAAGAAAATTGCTCAGGTTTGCTAGGTGAAGAGAAAGTAGTCATAAAGCTTCTGTTAAAAGAGGTATCATCACTGAAGCTGTTACACCAAAAATGACTTGCACGTCTGTCCTCAAAAATGGCATCATCTTTAATATGCACCGTGGCTGTGAAAATGTTAGTGGTGAACAGACAGTAACAAGAAAAACAAAAATTTAGCAAATTTCCATTTTTAGGGCTGATGTAAAGTAAAATGTTTTATTTTTAAAGCATGAGTTGGGAGAACATGTTACTTTGGGTTTCTGAGTCTTTTTATAATGTAGTATCCTTTTAGGTTTTGTTTTGAAAAAACAAAAACTACAATTTGAGGAATGACTGAAAACCAAAACTTAGACCACATAGCCTTCAGTTCAGACTTTTTTGATATTGGGTATCTTTTAGCCTTTTTTATTTAAAAAAAATTTTTTTAATAGAAAATCAAAATTTTCTCCTCCTTAGACTCTTAGTTTCACTTTAGCAACCATTCCATAAGCAGAATCTTCTGCAAAAAAAAGTCAGGACAAAAATAATTATAGCTTTCCCACATTAGGATGTTGGATGTTGGAAATTAGGATGTCCCTGTAATGACATTTTTCTGATTTGGTTCTGCTGTTCTATGTTCAAAAGGTTTCTGGTAAATTGATTTATACCCAGGTATGCCTTCATTCTTCCTTAAACACCACGTTATCTTTTTTGTCTATAAGTAAATTTTCTGCAGACACCTTTATTTTATCTAATTTAATAGTCTGTTCTTTCATTTGGTATGGTAGAGTTGTTTTAGTGTGGTACAATACAACTGAGTAACAGGAAAGTCAGCCTTGGTACCACTGAGTACTGTAGCTTTCAGATATCTTAAGACAGTCTTTATTTGTAATTGTACCCTCTCTTCCCCTTTCTTCCCCTTGGATTTTCAACTAGAAAAGTATGCTAAACTTGTTCCTGTTATCATGTATCAAAATACAAAGGCACAGTCTAACACTATGCAATAGCTGTTACAAGGAAGTTATGAACTAAAATTCCTAATGTTCATGTGAGCTAAGATTAGCTTATGTGAATGGAGTTTGCAAACCTACAGTTTACAAGACAATCCTGAAGAGACAGAATTTAAATGTGTATGTTAATGGAGGAAAGTTTATATACACTGTATCTTCTTTTAAATAATTCTTGTCACCTCTGCACAGGGTCCAGGAAGGCTTTACCATAAGGGACCCCGAAAGATCATCTAGTTTAGCTTGGGGAGGTTTTCTGGGAGAGGGCTATATACAGAGGAAGTTTGCTACTGAAAATTTTGCAGTATCAATGTTCTTTTTATTTGACTTCATATTAAATAAACATTTGAAGTCATGCATCCTTGTTAATTCTTCCTTGTTTTAGTATTCTATCTTCCATAATATTATATATAATCATATATATGATATTTGTTAATAACTTGTGTGCCACGATGGCACACATCTGAATAAGTGCACATGACCTCAATGTTGGTGCAGAAGACAAAACAGACTCTGCTCATGGATGGAAAATCTTAGAGGGAACACTGATTAGGAGCAAGAGAAAGGCAAAGGAAAGTGTGGGTCTTCTGATTGGTGGAGAAGGAGAAGTAATAACTGATGACAGAAAGAGCACTGAAGTTTTTAGTATCTCCTTTTCTTCACTAAAAAGGTTAACGGTGAACAGATACTTAAAACTGTGAATATTAACAACGAGGAAGGAACACAAGCCAAAATAGGGAAAGATCACGTTAAAGAATTTGTAGGTAATTTAGATGTATTGAAGTTAGCAGGACCTGCTGATATTCATCCTGGGGTACTTAAGGAACTATCAGAAGAAATTATCTTTGAGAGCTCATGGAGACTGGGTGACGTCCCGGAGGACGGGCAGGAGGACAAAAACAGCACATACCTTTAAAAAGGGGAACAAAGAGGACCTGCAGAAGTACAGCCCGGTCAGCCTAACTTTGATACCTGGAAAGTTACTGAAACAAACTATTAAACAAACAACTCGTAAGCACTTAGGGGACATTAGGGTAATAAATAATAGCCAGAATGGATTTGTTAAAAACAAATCATGCCAAACCAACCACATTTCCTTTTCTGACAGGGTTACTGGCTTAGTCTAGTGGATGGAGACCTCACATTTACCTGATTCATTTTGATTTGTGTAAGGCTTTTGACGTACTCCCACATGACGTGCTCATAAGGAAACACAGGAAAAGTGGTCTAGATGAGATTATTATACAGTGGGTGCATAAATGGTTAATAGGTCACACTCAGAGTAGTTACCTGTTTTTGTCCAAGTAGGGGAACACATCTAGTGGGGTCCCAGATTGGTCTATACTGGGTTCAATACCAGTCAATATTTTAATTAGTGACTTGAATGATGGAGTGGGGAATATGTTTATGTAATTTGTAGATGACACCGTACAGGGAGAAGCTGCTAGCACTTTGGAGGACAGGATTATAATTCAGAACAACTGAGACAATTTGTAGAGTTGATCTGAAATCAACAAGATGAAAGTCAATAAATAGAAGTGCTACGTTTAAGGGGGAGAAAAATCAAATGCTCAACTACAAAATGGGGAATAACTGGAAAGATGGCAATACTGCTGAAAATGAAATGGGAATTACAGTGGTCCACAAACTGAATGAATCAACAATGTGATGCAGTTGTGAACAAGACTAATAACATTCTCAGCTGTATTAACAGGAGAGTCTTTTGTAAGGCATGGGAAATAAGAGAGTCTTTTGTAAGGCATGTCTCTTTCTACTCTGCAGTGGTGAGGCCTCAGATGGAGTACTTTGGCCAGTTCTGAGTGCCACATGCTATGAAGGATGTGGATAAATTGGGGAGAGTCCAGAGGAGAGTAATACAAATGATAAAAGACTTTGAAAATGTAATTCATTAGGAAAGGTTAAAAATAGACACATTTAGTTTTGAGAAAAGACTATAGCAGGAATCTTATAATAGTATTCAAATATGTGAAGGGCTGTGATAAATTGTTTTCCTTGTGCACTGTATGTAAAACAAATTCAAGATTAAGTGGGTTTAATTTTCAGCAAGGGAGATTTAGGTCAGATATTAGGAAAATTCTAACTATAAGGGTGTTACATTTTAGATTGTTTTCAAGGTATATTATGGAATCCCTACCACTGGAGGATTTTAAGGAGAAGGATAATCTAGGAGGGTTTACACGGTCCTGTTTTAGCACAGAGGGCTGGAATAGATTGTGACTCTGACTAGAGAGGGGACAAGGGGAAGAAAGAAGAGTTTGAATTAGGCTACTGTTCTCATTACAGATGGGTGCTTTCAATAATGAATATGGCTCTTTCTGTGTAATGATATAGTAAGCCAACATATTTTTGCTCATGATTAGTTCTCCTGGGAGTAATTCCACTTCTTTGGTGGGATTAATTTGTATACAAAGGTTCACTAGTTTGGTCCCAACAATGCTAGTCAAGTTTGGAGCAAATAAATATTTCCCTGAAAAATATTTCATAGAAGCAAAAATGTTAATTGAAAAAAATTGCCTCTGAGTTTTTTTGTAATTACCTGTAAACAGTCATGTGACATCTCAGCTAGTTCAGTGAGAAATGTTGAAGAGTGATAGGTGTGCAGTTACTCAAATGAGCAGTTGATTTCCATAGGACTAAGTCTGTAGACCTTACTTGGGAAAAACTCCCACTGTAGTAAGACTATGGGAGATTTGCCTGAGTAAGCACTGTAGGATTTGACCCCTAATAAAATGAATGAAACCCAAGACTATTTAAAAGTATCCCCATTACTGGTGAAGATAAAGTAGTAGAAAAATAAAATATATAGGCACCACAATTAATATTAAATCCCCTCATGACTAATATTTCAATGGGAGCTGCAGGTTACTTGACAGCTGTGAAAACCAGGCCCCACTTACCTAGGTATTCCATGTTAGGCACCCAAGTTTGAAAATTTTATCTTACATTTTTTCCAGAAGGAATAGCTGTGTGAATGGAATGTGTGGTTAGTTGCCAAATGTTCATTCAGTTGTCCTTGCCAAACATATTAATCCTATAATACCTCCATCAGATAGCCGGGTGAGCTCACTTAGGTTTTTTTTTTTTACTTGAAAAGATCAAGACACATTTGCTTTGAATGTGAAAAACATGGTGTTTGGGATGCCAGGTATCTCTTCCGTAGGCGCACGTGACTGCTTTGTAATTGAATTGGCTGGTGCTAAATAACATGGGAAGGAAAACTACAAGAGGATGCATTTTAATGGTGTGTGTTACTAAAACTTTAAGACTTGAAACCAATCTTACAATATTTAAAAGACCCTCCAAAGCACTGACTTCAGGACCAGATCAATCTATTCTCATTTCATTTAGCCTGACCTAAGGAAAGGTATTAAATCCCATTCCCAAGAGCCTTTTGCGGAGAAGCACAATGAGAGTTTTGCAGAAGAAAGGAAGGAAATGAGCTTCTAAGCATGCTTCTGTGATGCACATAAGAATTGCATTGTATAAACAATTACATGTGCATGGCATGCCAAAATTAGTAGTATGCAAAATCATTTGGGTAAAATGAGAATTCACCTTGACCTTTGCCCAGAACTTGAGCAAAATCACTTGAAGACTTAAAGAAAGCGTGCATCAAGACCACCTTGCTCTATTCCTTTATTAAGACAACCAGTGACACGAGGGCTGGAGGAAGGCTCTTCCAGATTGGATAAGTTATGATATAGTTATGTGGAGGGACAGACAAGGCTCATACTATCTGACTTTGTCTGCATCACAGAGTTTTGTCGAAAAAACGGCCGTTTTTCCGACAAAACCTGAGTTACGTCCACACTGCAATCGTGTTCTTTTTCCGGCGTTGGTAATCCTCTTTCTACAAGGAAGAAGTCTTTTTCCGAAAGAGGTGGAAAAGTCTTTCGGAAAAAGGAATGTGTGGACGAGGAAGAGGGAGTTCTTTCGAAAGAAAAGGAAAGAGGAAAAAACACAGGTGCCTCTCCGTCCATAGTAATCACAGCTTAAATGTGAGAGAGCATCCATTCAGTGTGGACGCTATCTTTCAAAAAAGCAGATCACTTTTTCAAAGCACTTTTGTGTGTGGACGCTGTCTTTCGGAAGAAGTTTTTTCGGAAGATCTCTTTCGAAAAAAGGTTCTTCCGAAAGAAGCCTGCAGTCTAGACATCGCCTGAGTGGGAAAAGAAATAGAGAGTCATGGGGGAAGTCTTATGATACTGTAGTCCAAAATGTCATATTGTTCGCCTTTTTAAACTCCTTATCATGACTTTAGTTAGGACTAATGTGAGAAATGGGAAATTCTGTAGTTTTCATTGGTGGGAACATTTTAAAAATGCCTCCGGTGCCATACAGGAATATAAATAAAGTTGCTTGACAGGACAGCTATTTTTTTTCTTTCAGGAATGGGCATCATAAAAATGATGTGGCTTTAAGGTAATGAAAACATTCAACTCAAACCTCAAATGGCCACAGCCATGTATAAAGTTGTAAAAAACAAACAACCCTTCTTCTCCTTCCCCCCCCCAAAGTAGCTAATAGCATGCAATCCTTTGGATCCAGCCATTCATTTAAGGGGGCACACAAAAACCCCTTACTGCTGAGAAAAAAAGAGGGGGAAGGGAGCTGGAAGGAAACAGAAGATTAATTTTATCTTGCCTTTTAAATCTTTTCTTTGTTCATTCATAAAATTGTGTGGCGAAGGCAGGGAGGCTGCTGAGGTCATTATCCTCCCTTGTTTCACACAGGGCTCTCGCATATTTTGGGCCCAGTCTTTAATTAAGCTTTCTGGGTGCACTGTAATTAAATTCTGTGAAACTGCTAAACAGTGAGTCACCTCATAAAACCCAATTAATGATTGGCTGACAGTTTGTCTCCCAGCTCAAACCTCCAAGTTTCATTTTTAATTCCACATCTGTATATTGGTTACAGCTGGCAAATGGCTGGAGCTGATTTTTGTAGAAAAATGTTGCACAATGTCCAAGAAGTTTGGTTTTGGACAATAATAATATGAGCAGTTTTGAGCCATGCTGCTTACAGTTTTCGGTGACTGTCTGTCTGTGTTTTACAGGTTCGACTGCATAGTTAAGTGTTGAGATGAGGTGGGAAATCTGTTTTTAAAAAAACACAATTGTCTTTAAAAACTCATCTGCTATTACGGCTTCATAAAATGTGCATTTCCCTTTAGTTGTTCACCATTGGAAATAGAAAGCTTTTGCACAAACTGAGAGCTACTTCTGCTAGGGGGGGCTGTTGTGTCTTTCCTTTTTCGTTCTGTCACAGCTATTTTCCAAGACACAAACATGCTTTTCTGTGTGTGTCTGTGAAAAAGAAAGGCAGAAAAATAGCACAAGTGCTCTTGAAGATTACAGGTATAAAGAGGATTACAGATATAAAGAGGGGCCGGGTGGAGAATCTGTCTGTAGCTTTCTGATTGTTAGGGTAAATTCTGATCCAAGGAGGCTGTGGTGGTGAGTGGTTCAGATAAAGTGTAGCGTATGTAAAGTGACAAATTCTCTGCTGATGGTGTAGTTGCTGCAGCAGAGAACCTGTCTTGAAGAGTTTTCATTGTATGGGTTTATTTTAAGATATGGGTTAATGATAGAAAGGTATGAAGTAACAGCAAAAATATTACGGAAGAAATGGTTTTCAAAAGGTAAACACTCATGCCCTTAAATAATCATCTCTAGGTATCTGTTTTACAAACCAAAACAAAAGAGTCCATCAGAATTTCTTCAGTGGCATCTCTGGAAAATCAACAAAAATTGGCAAAATTTCTGGATTTGGAATTTCTGTTTTCTGGAATTAGTTTTTGTGCACATTGAAATGCACTGGCATATGTCAATATTTTTAAAAAATGCCCACAGGCAGGGCTCAGTGGAGCCTGATCTTATAGGGATCTTTTTAAAAATCATATTTTGAACTAAGTCCATTAATGTCACTAGAGATGTGCATTACACCATGCTGATGAACTGTAATGACTGTCAGAACTGTAAATATATAGCTGACCATATTCCATGTTGTTTCTCAAATTAAGATTATTACACAAAACAAAAATTTCTCATAGAAATGTCTGTTTTGGAATAAACTTTCAAAAACATTGGTTTTCTATTCTCCAACAGTGCTGTGCGATACATCTTAAAGAATGTTTGTTTTTAGCTGACAGCAATCATCGTTTGATCCTGTAGTTTTTTCATAATAATAGAAAGTAATAACAGAGGTCTGCAGCATTACATCACAGTACATTCAACTACTAGGTTGGGAATGGAGGCGTTTGCTTTTAAGATTAAACTCACTTCAGTAAACCAAAGTTTTAGTTTTTTAGACAAAATACTATATTATATTTTGTATGTGGACATTAAGCAGACAATTTTAACAGACAAATGTCTGGAAATGCAGAAAGGTGCCTTTCTAATCGCAATTCAATTTATCCCATTATTACCTAGATTATATAGTACAATAATACCTTGCCTTTATATACTGATAGTTGTGACAATTGCACACACCTTCCCCATATAGATCCTTCTATTCAAGACTTTCAAAATGCTTTTCTAGTAGTTAAATAACCCTCACAACAGTCTTGCAAGGTAGACAATTGTTATTCATTTTGAGAACAATTCAGCGGAGGCACTGAGAGGTTATGTGACTTGCCCAAAAGTGCACAGAAAGGTGTTAGCTGAACAGGAAGAGAACCCTGGTTCCATGACTCTTATTCCCCTTGCTCTAAAACTCTGCACTTACAGTAATAAACTATCATTCCCTGTAAGGGCTTTGACGAGTATCGACAGTAGTATCTTACAGCAAAGGAGAGCATAGTAGATAATCTCTATATTACCTTGCTTTTCTGTCTTAAATTGGGGGGTGGTAAAAAAAAAATGAAGTGGGAAAACTCCTAAACTAAATTCACTATTTCCCAAATGAGAAGTGGGTAAATTCAAACCCAAATTTTACCCTTTATTCAACTACTGACTACGTATGGAGGTTATGGTTCCACTTGTGCAGTGTTTCTGAAAGTGCTCAATGAAACCACTTTGAGAAACACATTAACTGGCCACCCTGGTTTGTTTATTTACTAGTGCCGCAGCTACAGAGTCTCACGGCTCCCATTGGTTCCATTTTGTTCTTTGCAGCCAAGTGGAGCAGCGGGAAGCGGCGGCCCAGCCCACGCTGCTTCCCATGACTCCCCTTGGCTGCAAAGGATGAAACGGAGCCAATGGGAGACACGAGGCTCCGTGGCTGCGGCGCCAGTAAATAAACAAACTGGGGCGGCCAGTTAATGTGTTTCTCCAAGTGGTTTCACGGAGCACTTTCAGAAACACTGCACTAGAGAGCTTACGCCTGCACTAGGGCTGTAAACTCTCTAGAGACATTGTAAGCAGAGGGAGAAGAGCTCTCCCCTCAGCTTAATTATTCCACTCCCAGCGAGCAGTAGAAGCTGTGTCAGCAGAGAAGCTGTGCTGCCAATATAAAGCTGTCCACACACAGGTACTTATGTCGGCATACATTTTTATGCTCAGGGACATGGCTTATTTACACCCCTTCATGACATAGTTTACGTCAACTTAATAGTGTAGCCGTAGCCTCAGCAGTAAAATAAATAGACACACAGCTTTTTAGGAAATCCTAGCTGGTGGGAATGACGCCATTAAGATGCCAATTTGCTTAAGTGCTTTGCTGAACGTGGATGGACTCCTGAATCAGGCTGTAACTGGAAGAGAGATGGTGAGGAGTGTGGGATCTCTCTAAGAGGAGGCTTCAATGTATTGCTTGATGCATTACTTTTTTGGCATGTAACTCCCTGAACCATATCCAAATTTGTTAGCCTGGACTAGCTCTTTCTCTTCCCTAGATTTCTTCCAGCAGCTTGAATTTTCATTAAAGTTATCCCACTAGCTAGCACAAGCTCTTTTCATTTAAAATCACAAGGCCTTGGCCACATATCAAAAGAGCACAGAGAGAGGCTGAACTCTGATTGCACAAGTCCTCTCTATGTAGTCCAAGATCCCTGGCTTGTGTAGCTATTATGTACATTGTGTATATTCAGATCAATGCCGAGAAACAGATTTTGAAAACGGTCCACTTATTTATGAGTCAGTCGAGAATGTGTTAGTCTATATAGAAATGTTAGCAACACTAAAACTGTAGTCCGGTGAAAATAGTTAGATTATTAGCAAAAGTTTATGGTGGTTTTAGTTCAATGATATTTGGAGTCAATGTTTTTGCTGGTAGCACACCAACGCCTGCATGTTTGTCTTGGTTCCTGAGATGCTTCTGTCTTTAAAAAAAAGTTTCTTTAGTAGATGCTGTTCTCATTTTTAATATTAACTGCCCTTTGAAATAAGTGCAAACAATTTGACTCTGTTTTCAAGGTAGACTGGAAGGAGCATTGAAAAACCCCCCCAAATTCCCTCAGTGACTTCTAACCAGCCACATTAACTTCAAAAATATTTTTGAAGAGCAACTTGTCAGAAAATCAATTCTATAGTGAAATGTATTTAGGTCTTTCAATTGTTCTGGTAAAACAAGGGCCATAAGATTCAGTGGGTGAAGAAGTAATGCCACTTGTTTTCTGAAGTTAATCTGTGGTGCACTTCATGCCACTCTAATATTATGGCCTAAAAAGGCACAGCTGTGTAAGGAGCAACGGGGAGGAGAGAAGAATGTGGTAAGAAGTATGTCCTGTTACAACTTTGAAAAAATGTAACTTGTCTGCCCTGCACACACTCCTACCAGAACTCTCTAACCATGAAAGTGGTGAATGACCATGGGGCTATGGCCTACTTGAATCTCCACCTCTTACGTTACACAGAGCAGCCACCTGAATTATAACTGCTACCTGTGATAGTGAGCTGTGGTGAAAGGCAATGGTAATCTTCTCTGTAATTCACTTGCCCTGCTGTAATTTTACTCCTTAAGTAAAAGAGGCTTTTCTGTAGACACTGAATTCTTTTTATTGTAAAATTTCTCTTAGCTAGAAAATAAAGAACTGAACACATTTCATTCTGGGCATTTGGTGTTTGTCTAACTCTTCTTTTTCAGCATATAACTGTAGGAGTCTGATTCCAGTAAATTATACTTATTTATGAGTCAGGTATTTATTATGGACTGCTCCCGACAAGCAACTGGTAGTGGTGCAGTCAAAATGAAGCAAAATGAAATAAAATGTGAAGCATAAACCAAATTTGTCCAGTACATCAGCATTATATTACATACCTGCCAACATCATCTGACATATACAGATCACCAATTTGAATAAGTACTTTTATATATGCATACATTCTGGCAGAAACCATCACAAGTACATACTTCCCATTGTAAATATATGCTGTAGCAGGCCCTTATGTGGGGAGAGATAATTGTGTGAATTTTTGGAAATTCTGTGGTGTTTTGCATACAGCAATATAATACATAAAAATCCATGTCATATTTTCTATTCCAATATGTTTAGTATAATTTGTATTCTCTTTTCTTGAAGATGTAAGTCATAAAACTGAGGAGGAGGAAGTGGTGGAAGAGTGCCTATTTCTGGTTTGGTTTAGTTTAGTTCGTTTAATTCCCAAAAGACACAAGGAAATGCAGAAAGTTTATTTAACCAATTGTGTACTGATGTCCTCAGAAATGGTACTGAAGCTGTGCCCACGAAAGCTCATGATACCATCTACATGTTTTGTTAGTCTATAAAGTGCTACCAGACCATTTGTTGTTTTTTAAGAAATGGTACTGATGTTAAGTTTTACACTAGAATGTCAGGGATTCAGAAAAATGCACTATCTCTTTCCCCTTCCCCATTTCTTGCAAAAGTATTGTTTTCTGACCTTAAGTAGCACTTAGAAAGATTCCACGATAGCTCTTACAAATTTTCATAGGCCCTAATAGCAGCGGGGCTGACAGCCTCACCAGGCCCCTGGGCAAAGTATGGGGGAGGGCTGATCTGTGCTTTCCAGAATGGGCAGGCCTTAGGCAGGAGGGGTGGGACTGGCACTAGGCACCCCTGAGGGCTGCCCAGAGCGCATCATGTGTTGCTCCTGCACTGATTTGAAGTGCCTAGCGCGCCTGCTGCTGCTGCAGTAGCAAGGGCGGCACCCAGGAACTCCGGGCCCTTTTATATCTCTGGGCTCTAGGACAGTTGCCCCTCCATCGGCAGGTCTGCCTGATAGTGAACTATTAGAGAAAACAGAGGCCTTTCCATCACTGAGTATAGAGACAAACCCGTAGTAATTACCAATCTTTAAATAGAGAAGAAATAGGATACCTGAGAAATGTGAGGCATCTCTGATCCTTGCTTAGAGATATTTGCCAGAATTTAATGGCTCTGTGCTGATTTACAACAGCAGATGATCTGTCCTGATATCTTAAGAAAGATCCTGGGGTATCTGAATTTGGACAATCTAAACTGAGAAAAGTCAGGGAGACCTAGGAGGACATTGAAATATTTTAATATCTTGTTAATTCTTAACATCACTCTGATTTCACATGATATTCCTTGCACTGGGCCTGGGTCAGGGAAACCAGCAGATTGTGCTAGTTTCCCTACAAATCTGTTAAGAACCAAGAACAGGAACAAACAGTAAACTTGTCAGAGGTGATATTAACTTCAACATACATTTTTTTCTAAACGCACTTGAGCTCCCGAAGAATATAATTACCTATGTATCTGCATAAGAATGGCCATACCAGGTCAGATCAATAGTCCATCTAGTTCAGTATCTTATCTCCAACAATGGCCAGTACCAGAGATTCAGGGGTAGTGTTTAGAACAGGGCAGTTGGATGGATCCAGCTCTTTCTTCCCATCCCAATATCTGGAAGTCAGAAATTTAGGGTCACTCTGAACATGGGGTTGCATCTTAACCATCTAGTCTAATAGCCACTGATTGATTTATCCATTTTTAAAACTTAATTATACTTTTGGCCATCACAAAAACACATGGCAATGAGTTTCAAAAATTATGTATTGTGTGAAAACAGTATTTCTCTTCTTTGCATTAAACCTTCTGTCTATTAATGGGTGATGCCTGGTTTTTGTATTGTGGGAAAGGAAAAATAATATTTCTCTATTTATTTTTCTATACCATAGACCTCTGTAATCCCCACCTCCTACAGTTCTCTTTTTTTCCTAAGATGAATATCCCTTATCTTTTTTGTTTGTTTGTTTCTCTTCATATGGAAGCTGTTCCATATTTATTGCCCATCTCTATCATTTTTTCCTATTTTAATGTATTTTTTGAGATGGGCTGACCAGAACAGGACACAGTAATCAAGATATGGATGCACCATGGATTTCTATATAGTCATTATGATATCTTCCATCTTATCTATCCCTTTCCTAATAGTTCTTGATATTCTCAGAGGGGTAGCCATGTTAATCTGTAACTTTTAAAAATGAGTAGTCGTGTGGCACCTTAGAGACTAACAAGTGTGTGTGTGTGTGTGTGTGTGTGTGTGTGTGTGTGTGTGTGTATAGATAGATAGTATTAGGAGTTTTCATGGGCAAAAACCACTTCTTCAGATGTAGAATAGTAATAGAGATGTAGCCATGTTAGTCTAGTCTTGCTGAAACAAAAGACAGGACTATGCAGCACTTTAAAGACTAACAAGATGGTTTATTGGGTGATAAGCTTTCGTGGGCCAGACCTGAGGAAGTGTGTCTGGCCCATGAAAGCTCATCACCTAATAAACCATCTTATTAGTCTTTAAAGTGCTGCATAGTCCTGTCTTTTGTTTCTTCAGATGTACTTGAGTGAGGAAAAGGAAAAAAGTAGAGGGGACTCTCAGAATTATAATAGAAAAAGAAGGCGGGGTGGTGGGGAGGAGGGAGTACCTGTCACAATTGTCGTCCCAGTGCTAATGGGACTAATTGAGTGGGCTGGAAGTGTCCCATACTTAGCTTTCAATGTCAATGAGGTGTTGAATGTAAGGAAAACTGGGTTTATAATGGGGAACTTAACTAATAATTTATTCCTCCCCTTTCTTTTGTACCTTTTAACCAGTTACTGATCCATGAGATCTTCCCTCTTATCCTATAACTATTTGGTCTCTCACCAAAGGTTCTTAAACTATCTCTGAAGCTTCCTGTAAACTGTACTGTATATCTTAGAGAGTTTGTGCATCTGTGTATCCATCCGTCTGTGAGTCCATTTGTTCAAGAACGCTTCCTAAACACTAAGAGCTAGGACCACCAAATTTGGTATGCAGTTTCCGCTTATCCCAACTTAAAGCAAGGTCAGGGTTGGGTGTGCCTTGACAGTGAGATATGCCTGGAATTTGAATGTTTTTCATAAAATGGAAAGGAAGGAGTCTGGTAGGAGGCACGGTTACTTTGTAAAATGACCACAGGAGACAAGGGGCAAGAGATGGGGACCAGGACAGCAATAACCATTAGACCAGTAGGGGGTTGCAGTGGAGAAAGAGACAGCTATTTACTAGACATTTCAGAGAGTTTGTCTGTGTCTGTCCCCTAGCCTACATGCTGAACCCCTCATCTCCAGCCCCACCCCAGAACAATGATTTAAATGAAGAAAAACAAAATTGAGTTAAGGACCTGAGCAATGCCAGGTAAATCTTCTAGAACACTATATTTCTGTACATCCAAGTACACTATATTGACTGGATCACTCTTATCCACGTTTGTCAAAGAATTCTGATAGATTGTTGAGGCATGACTTCCATTAATTAAAGTTGATTTGACTCTTCCCTGGCAAATTGTGTTTGTCTATGTGTCTGATAATTCTTTCGTTTCCATAGATTCTAGCAGTTTACCTGGTACTGAAGTTAAACTCACAGGCCTTTAAGAATTTGGTTCCAATTTAGGTTAAAAACGTCGAGTTTTCTAGAGAGTTAGCAGATTCCTTGTGAAGTCAGGAGAATGAATTTCCCTTCCAGAGACTCAGGCCCCACATATTCAAAATAATAGAACTAATGAGAGGAAGAGAGAGAGACCTCATTTGACAAATCTCATGATGTGGAAAATAACAGATGGTGTGTCTGGTTGAGAAACTCTTAATTGTGAATTATCATCTGAAAAGAGCACTGAGCTAGAGATAGCAAAAGGCCAATGAAAGCAAGTTAAACAAATACTTCTGTTTGTTTGTCCCACGTGTGCTTCTTGCTGCCGCCTACACAACTGCAGAATTGCACACATACACACATTTTATAGCAATATGGCTTTTACTTTCACATTTTAAAATCATTTAAAACATTTTATTTGTAGAAAACTTTATACAAGTTAGGGGCAACTTTGAAGCTCTAGTGCTTTGTTCCTTGACACATTTTTCCTTGGACAATGCTGTCACCTGTAATGGGAGTAGGATATGAGTGCAGCTGTTGCATCAAGATCAGGCCCTATGTAATGAACATCACAGCAGGTTGATCAAATATCTGGGTTTTGTTATGTAGCATTAGACCTTTCATATTGTATGCCCTGTATGTGTTCTCCTATGAAATGGGATAAAGGTGTGGTTTTTTTTTACTAGGAGAGAGTAAGTCTTCCAGGCACTGAGGTGAAGGAATAGACAATGGTAGGAATGGCATTGTTTCATTTGAATGAACTTCTAGTCATCTATTAAAGAAGTGATGGAGCCTCCTGCACTCTAAATGCAGCCTAATATGCATTAAAGCTTCCATACTTGTTAAAAGCATGATGTAAAGAGTTGCACTCAGGAAACAGTTTGTAATGTGCAATAACTTTTATTGGTCCTAGAAAACCTATGAACAATACCAAATATTCTTAAGTGCCATCAACTGGCACAGTACCTTAATTCTATCCATATATAAAGAGAGAATGCATGGGTTCAGTGAACGTGGCACTGAATTGGGGGGCAGGGAATGTTGCCTCTGTATTTGACTCTGTTGCTGACTTTGTTTGACTTTGAGCAAGTCACTTGGACATCTGTTTCCTATGTGAAAAATGTGGGTAATTATACTCACCTTCCTTGTCAAATGCTTTGCGATTTACCATTGGAAAGTGCAATATATAAAAATACGTTGTTTAAAAACAAAATTAATATACTTTTTAAAAGTCTTCTATATTTTTCTTCTGCAAAAATGATCCCACTGTGCCTATTTGAAAAAAAGATAAAACTTAATTAAAAATTTCTGTCACTATTGTGTAGAGCACTATTGGTGGACAGATTCTACACCAGTGATATGCAATGAATTCTTTACCTTATAGTGTGGGTAATTTTTTCAGAGTGGACAATGTTCTTATGCTGTGTAAAAAGCCAATCCTTAGAAGCAATGAAAATATATCTAGGAATTGGTTAATGGATCTAATCTGTGGTTTAAAGGTCATCAAGCTACAATGTGCAATTTTAGTAATTTAAAATTATTGTGCATACATATATTCATTGTTTGAAGGTATCTCCCTTGTCACCACATAGCAGGGAGATTTTACTAGTCCAAAAGAAAGCATGAGATACATCTCAGTAGCAACTTATTTGCCCATTGTGAAGATTTATTTTGAGTCTCAGATTGATTTAAAGGTAGAAAATAATTATTGCCAGAAGTGCTAGCTCGGGTTAAGCCAAGCAGATATGCTGTTTCTGGAAATGATTTTTGTGAAGCCTGTTGCATTGGCAAAAAAAAAAAAAACAACTCTGATAACAGCGGTGCATGTTCTAAAACATTAACTGTAGAATGCTTAGAAGGTTAACACAAAAGATTTAGATCCAGGTTTAAAGGGTATTAATTGAATAATCTTCTGAAGAAAAGTAATTTCAGTGGAAATGTCACATGAATACAGGTTGAACCTCTGTGGTCTGGCACCCTTGGGACTTGACTGGTGTCAAGCCAGATAATTTGATGAACCACCTGAGGTTAGTACTGTCTAACAGTATTACTAACACTTCCACTGCTTACTGGGCTCTTAGAAGACATTTAAGGTGAAATTAGAGCTAAATAACAGCACAGAACACTGAGAGCCGGGACTGGTGTCAATGAACAAAATTATGGAACCATGGGAAACTTGGCCACAGCCTTGATAAGTGGACTAAAATCATGCCAGACCACGATGTGTTTCTGACTTGATAAAAATCACTCACTGGCTAAAAACCTATATAGTGCGGTCTAGTTACATTGTTCTTTTTTTTCCTGGAAAATCCTGGGTTTGGCCATTGTAGCCAAATTATCACTATATCCACATTTATAAAACATATAATTTAGAAAATGACATGTGCCTAGAAGTAAAACCTCTTCCTCTAGTGACAGAGCAAGTCTGGTTAGATATTTTGCTGAGGCAGGATTTAGGTGGATTATAGTTGACTTCAACTGACACTTGTAACAAGCTGGAACATTCTATACCTTTATCCAACGGGTGTTTCGGAAAGGTGTGAAGTTCTTTCCTTGGAAATGTCAGAAACGTGTGATCTCATCCTTATAACTGCAAGTCTAAATGATGAGCATGAACTGGGAGTGAATATATCATTAGGAAATACATTTTCAGGAAGTAATATAGCCTTATTTTTTATCAAAATAATCATTAGGAGCAATAGTTAATATGAACTTTACCTGCCATTTGTGGAACTCATCTGCATCACTGGGAATTTTGAATACATTTGGAGGGCAATATATTGTACTTAAATTTTCAAGGGTGTCTAGGGGCGGCCCCCGCCGTTCCAGGGGGTGCCGCCTAGGTCCGGGGCATACTTTAGATCTCCTGGGCCTGGTCCCAGCGTAGAATGCCCCTGTCGTAGGGGAAATACGGCCCACTGGCCTAGTCCCAAAGTACACTTCCCCTGTCTTAGGGGAAATACGGCCCCCTGGCCAAGTGTCTTATACGTAGGCTCTGCGGCCTAGTCCTTTAGATGATCTCCCACTCGACGGGGGTTTGGGAGGAAGGGATGTGGGTTCCAGCTGGGTCCAGGGATGAGGGGATTTGGGGTGCAGGAAAGGCTCAGGACTTGGCAGGGGTTGGGATGCATGCTCCAGCCAGGCAGCACTTACCTCAGGTGGTGCCTGGAAGTGGCTGGTGTGTGCAGCTCCTCGATGAGGTGGCACAGAGTTCTGCACACTGCCCACGCCCACAGGTATCATTTCTGGCACTCAGTCTGCCTCAGTCATGCTTTGTTGTCAACTGGACTTTTAGTAGGCTGGTCAGCAGTGCTGACCAGAGCCACCAGAATCCTTTTCTGACTGGGCATTCCAGTTGAAAACCGGACACCTGGCAACTTTAGTCCTACATTCCTATGGTTCCTGGATGCAGTTTCATTCAACTATGTAGGGGAGGTGAGACATTGACTAGGACACTTCAATGACAAACCTCACCCAAATACTTTTTTCATAATCAATGTCTTGTCTCCAGCATACATAGGCACGAAGAATCTGGTCCAAGAGGTAACTATAACAGGAGGGACCGCTTGGAAATAGTGACCATAATATAATAACATTTAACATTCCTGTAGTGGGAAGAACACCTCAGCATCCCAACACTGTGGGATTTAAATTCAAAAAGGGGAACTATGCAAAAATGAGGAGGTTAGTTAAACAAATTAAAAGGTGCAGTGACTAAAGTAAAATCCCTGCAAGCTGCATGAACACTTTTCAAAGACATCATAATAGAGGTCCAACTTAAATGTATACCCCAAATTAAAAAAACATAGTAGAAGAACTAAAAAAGAGCCACCGTGGCTTAACAATCACATAAAAGAAGCAATAGAGATGTAGCCTTATTAGTCTGGTCTAGCTGAAACAAAAGACAGGACTATGCAGCACTTTAAAGACTAACAAGATGGTTTGTTAGGCGATGAGCTTTCGTGGGCCCACGAAAATCACGAAAGCTCATCACCTAATAAACCATCTTGTTATTCTTTAAAGTGCTGCATAGTCCTGTCTTTTGTAAAAGAAGCAGTGAGAGATAAAAAGACATCTTTTAAAAAGTGGAGGTCAAATCCTAGTGAGGTAAATAGAAAGGAGCATAAACGCTGCCAACTTAAGTGTAAAAATGTAATAAGAAAAGCCAAAAAGGAGTTTGAAGAACAGCTAGCCAAAAACTCCGAAGGTGGTAATAAAATGTTTTTTATGTACATCAAAAGCAGGAAGCCTGCTAAACAACCAGTGGGGCCCCTGGACGATCGAGATACAAAAGGAGCACTTAAAGACGATAAAGTCATAGCGGAGAAACTAAATGCATTCTTTGCTTCAGTCTTCACGGCTGAGGATGTTAGGGAGATTCCCAATCCTGACCCGTCCTTTGTAGGTGACAAATCTGAGGCCTTGTCACAGATTGAAGTGTCATTAGAGGAGGTTTTGGAATTAATTGATAAACTTAACAGTAACAAGTCATCGGGACCAGATGGCATTCACCCAAGAGTTCTGAAAGAACTCAAATGTGAAATTGCGGAACTATTAACTATGGTTTGTAACCTATCCTTTAAATCCGCTTCTATACCCAGTGACTGGAAGATAGCTAATGTAACGCCAATATTTAAAAAGGGCTCTAGAGGCGATCCCGGCAATTACAGACCGTAAGTCTAACGTCAGTACCGGGCAAATCAGTTGAAACAATAGTAAAGAATAAAATTGTCCGACACATAGAAGAACATAATTTGTTGGGCAAAAGTCAACATGGTTTTTGTAAAGGGAAATCATGTCTTACTAATCTATTAGAGTTCTTTAAAGGGGTCAACAAACATGTGGACAATGGGGATCCAGTAGATATAGTATACTTAGATTTCCAGAAAGCCTTTGACAAGGTCCCTCACCAAAGGCTCTTACCTAAATTAAGTTGTCATGGGATAAGAGGGAAGATCCTTTCATAGACTGAGAACTGGTTAAAAGACAGGAAACAAAGGGTAGGAATAAATGGTAAATGTTCAGAATGGAGAGGGGTAACTAGTGGTGTTCCCTAAGGGTCAGTCCTAGGACCAATCCTATTGAACTTATTCATAAATGATCTGGAGACAGGCGTAAACAGGGAGGTGGCAAAGTTTACAGACTGCTCAAAGTAGTTAAGACCAAAGCAGACTGTGAAGAACTTCAAAAAGATCTCACCAAACTGACTGGACAACAAAATGGCAAATGAAATTTAATGTGGATAAATGTAAAGTAATTCACATTGGAAAAAATAACCTCAACTATACATATAATATGATGGGGGCTAATTTAGCTATAACTAATCAGGAAAGAGATCTTGGAGTCATCGTGGATAGTTCTCTGAAGACGTCCACTCAGTTTGCAGCAGCAGGATGTTAGGAATCATTAAAAAAGGGATAGAGAATAAGACGGAGAATATCTTATTGCTCTTATATAAATCCATGATACACCCACATCTTGAATACTGCATCCAGATGTGGTCGCCGCATCTCAAAAAAGATATACTGGCATTAGAAAAGGTTCAGAGAAGGGCAACTAAAATGATTAGGGTTTGGAACGGGTCTCATATGAGGAGAGATTAAAGAGACTGGGACTTTTCAGCTTGGAAAAGAGGAGACTAAGGGGGGATATGATAGAGGTCTATAAAATCATAGGTGGTGTGGAGAAAGTGAATAAGGAAAAGTTATTTACTTGTTCCCATAATATAAGAACTAGGGGCAATCAAATGAAACCAATGGGCAGCAGGTTTAAAACAAATAAAAGGAAGTTCTTCTTCACACAGCACATAGTCAATCTGTGGAACTCCTTGCCTGAGGAGGTTGTGAAGGCTAGGACTATAACAGGGTTTAAAAGAGAACTAGATAAATTCATGGAGGTTAAGTCCATAAATGGCTATTAGCCAGTATGGGTAAGGAATGGTGTCCCTAGCCTCTGTTTGTCAGAGGGTGGAGATGGATGGCAGGAGAGAGATCGCTTGATCTTTACCTGTTCGATTCACTCCCTCTGGGACATCTGGCATTGGCCACTATCGGCAGACAGGGTACTGGGCTGATGGACCTTTGGTCTGACCCAGCATGGTCATTCTTATGTTCTTAATTAATCAAAATGTTGAAAAGTCCTGGGCTGAAGACATATTCCCACTGGGTATATCATCTTGGGGTGAGAGAGAACTTTGTTTGAGTATGGTCTTTGAACCAGTTATGCACTCACCTAATAGAAATTTTATCTAGACCACATTTATGAAAGTGTCTTTTGGAACTGTATTAAAAGCCTTGCTAAAATCAAGTTATATCACATATACTACCTTACTCCCTCCCCTCCATCCATTAGGCCAGATATACTGTCAGGATATGTGTGTGAGGGACCAAGTGAGGGAGGAAGAAGACTGTGGATTCACCACACATTTGGTATGGAGATGTGCCTATCTTTCATGTCTTTTGGTGCGATGGTAGAATTGTCTTCCCCTGAAAAATGCATTTTCCCGCTCATAAATTATTAATCTTTATAAATGAATTTTCTGTCTGGCAAGCTTCTCCAAACTAAATTACAGTATTTTCACATAACACACCACATCTCATTATCCTGTTTTTAATACAGAAGGCACTTAATGTCTCTATAGTAACTTTGAAGCATACTAATGTGGTTCTGATGGTAGTTATTTTATATCTCTACATCTTGTTTCCTTTTGTTAGCTTCATGTGCTTTATTCCTGGAGGTGATGAAACCAAAGACAGTGAAATCATGGCAAAATTTCTCAGCACCTCTCATTATTTGGCCCTATGGGAGATTTGCCTGAGTAAGGAATTCAGAACTTAGTTCTTAATGAATTTTGGGGTATAGGGAAAATTCGATGTTTATACTGAAGCACAATGAAAAGATTATTGCACTGAATGTGAAAATTATAATACTAGCAGTAGAGAATCTTGATTTGAGTGAAGCTGTCTCGTGAGTATTTTACTTCTGAGAAGGCTGTTTTGTTTGTCAAACTAAAGAAAGTGAATTACAGATAAAATTTGAAAGAAGGGACCATGTTAATGAAAAATATGCTCTCTCAGATCAGTCCGCAGCTTCAATGCTCTGTTCAGTTTGAGTGGTCTGACCACTGATAAAAATGGGAGTTCTGAACATGTAGGATGAGAATATCAAAATCAAGTGCTATCTTGCAGAGAACAGTTTTTGTCCTTATCAGCTAAAAGATAATATCTAAGCTGCTTTACAACCATCCCAGTCAATGTGAACAGAAAACAAATTATGGCAACACTAGGGTATTGTAAAACTGAAGATGTTTTCATCAACATTTGATATTTGTCTAGAATATGATCCATGTAATTTCAGTGTCATGCCAGGGAAGGAGATCTTTTAATTCTGCAAGCTGTAGTAAATAAGGATTTGTCTTTGCCTTATGAAATGAAGAAGAATCTTTGAAGACAACTTTGTTTTCATTTAGGTGACAGAGTGATAGTACATTGATATGTTTTTATAACACAGGTTGTACCTCCTAAAACTGGAATTCTCTGGTCTGGTAACATCCGTGTTCTGGCAGGACCACGGATGTTCCTTGATCAGAGAACCCTGGTAGCCTAATGGCAAGAGGTCAATCCAACAGGGGCTGGGCTGGAGCAGTGGGACGGGACAGGGGCTGGAGCTGGCAGCAGTCCCCAGAAGCTCCTGACAGCCTGTGGCACTGGGACTAGGTGGGGCAGCCTTCAGCAGCGCAGAATCAGGCTGACAACAGCCTGAGGCAATGCAGGACTGGGACCAGAGCCAGCAGGCTGCCACAGGAAAGGAGCCTGTGCTCTTGGCAGCCCACAGCAGCAGGGCCAGGGCTGTTGGCAGCCCCAGCAACACATGGCAACATGGGGCCAGAGCCTCAGACATCCTGTGGAAGCAAGGCCAGAGCCTGTAGACTGCCATGGGGCTGGGACCGGAGCTTGGGCACTTAGCAACCCCTGGCATCCCAACCAGGGCCAGAGCTAGTCCCCCGATGCTGGAGCCCAGCAGGCAGTCCACCCAGGGCAGCGGCAGCAGGGCCAGAAGGCAGCACGGCAGGCGCTGGAGGTAGTTCCCCTCACATCCTCCCCTCCCCCCAGCTGACAGAATTGATGTGGGGGATGTGGCCAGGAACCTTCTCTAGTCCAGCAAATTCCCTGATTCGGGACCCAAGGGTGCCGGATAAGAGATGTCCAACCTGTGCCAGAAATAAATCCACCCTTTCCAAACACTGTTGGAAAAATGAGCCAATTGCATGATGATGATAAATAAAAAAACACCAATTTGAAGTTTCATAACTTTAGCACTTACCCTATAGCCAGAAGCTAAGAGCTATGTGGTCACCTTGAGCTCTATGCCATGGGTCCCTGTGCACTTTCTCTAACTTGTGCAGCAGGAGTAAAATCTACAGGGCACAGTGCTGGGAATAGGAAGCAGCTGGGTGGGGGGAAGCATCGGGAATTAGTTTGTGGGTGTGTGTGAGAGCTGGGTGGGGGGAAGCATCGGGAATGTGTGTGTGTGTGTGTGAGAGAGAGAGAGAGAGAGAGAGAGAGAGAGAGAGTCAGTCACATCCCTATGCAGCCCAGAGAAGCCCTTTTTCACCCAGATCGGACTGTATCCCTTATTATGGAAGGGATACATTTATCTGATAAGTTGTATTGGAAAACAATTTGAAGGACAGTATCTCTAAGGGAACTGAAGAAAAGGGGAGTGGTGGTGAGGCTCCTATCCCTACCCTTTTTAACTCTCACATGAGGGGATGGCCGCAGGGTCTCAACAGCAGGATGCCTTGGATAAGGTCTTAGATGGTGGCAGCGATCAAGGAAAGGACGGTCATCTGCACTGTAGAAATTTTTGTTGGGTCCTTGAAGATATTTTAAGTGAATAAAGTTGTGGTCTAACCATACCACAACCATTGCATCCTGGAGAGAAAACCAGAGACTGACTGAATGTGCCCCTGTATTCACACCCTACCATAATAACCTGTGTGCAAGGCAAAAGGCAAAAGGGGACTATAACATTAAAGGGGGGCAAAACACCTTAGGCTAACTGTGTGTGCATGCACACTTTCTCTTTCACTAAAATGACAAAGGAACCTGGCCTTTGGACTTTGTGGGCAGATTCTAACTTGATAATTTGGTCAGTTATGTTTCTGGGAACCTTTTATTAGGATTTCCTCTTGAACCAATTGTAGCTTATTAAGATTTTAGTTACTAGAAAGCATTCTATCACTATTTCTCTTGTAATAATTTCTGACTTTAGTGCCTTATACTTGTACTCACTTAAAACCTCTCTCTTGGAGAAATAATTTTTTAAACAACAAAACTAATCCAGTGTTAAGTATCAGAGGGGTAGCCGTGTTAATGCTAATCCAGTGTTGTGTTTTTAAATTGAATCATTTGGTAATTCCCTTTAGGGTATCAAATTGTTGAAAATTGACTCATTAAAGGGGCAATTGACTCCTGCATATACAAGAGCTTCAATCTCCTGTATATGCAGAGGTGCATGTAATCATAGTCGCGGGTGCTTGCCAGGGACTAACTGTGGTAGACCAGATCCAGCCCGTGAGCCAGTATTTGCCCACCTCAATCTAGACCATCTTTGACAGGTGTTTGTCTAACCTGCTCTTAAAAATCTCCACCAACCCCCCCTACGCAATTGATTCCAGTACTTAACCATCCTGAGAGGTAGGACGATTTTTCTAATCTCCAACCTAAACCTCCCTTGCTGCAATTTAAACCCATTGCTTGTCCTATCATCAGAGGTTAAGGAGAATATTTTTTCTCCCTCCTCCTTGTAATACCATTTAGTATTTAAATCTCCTATCATGTCCCTCTGAGTCTTCCCTTTTCCAGACTAAACAAACCCAGTTCCTTCAATCTTCCCTAATAGGTCATGTTTTCTAGACCTTTAATCATTTTTGTTGCTCTTCTCTGGATCTTCTCCAATTGGTCCACATCTTCCATGAAATGTGCCACTCCGAAAGGACACAATACTCCAGTTGAGGCCTAATCAGTGCAGAGTAGAGCGGAAGAATTACTTCTCATGTCTTGCTCCCAAACCTCCTATTAATAAATCCCAGAATCATGTTCGCTTTCTTTGCAACAGTATCACATTGACTCATATTTAGCTTGTGGTCCACTATGGCCACTAGATCCCTTTCCACAGTTTTCATTCCTAGACAATTATGTCCAGTGTTCCCTCTAAGCTGTGCAGCAGCACAGCTTCACAGGTGATTAATCAGCCCAGCTCAGTCAGTCATCTCCCTGCATGGAGCACTGAGCCTCTGATTGAGCGGGGCTGATTAATCACCTGTGAAACTGTGCTGCCACACAGTTTAGAGGGAACACTGGTCATTTCCCATTTTGTACATGTGCAACTAACTGATCCTTCCTGAGTGGAGTGCTTTGCATTTGTCCTTACTGAATTTAATCTTAGTTACCTCAGGCCATTTCTCCAGTTTGTCCAGATCATTTTGAATTGTAATCCTATTCTCCAAAGCACTTATAACGCCTCCCACCTGGATATCATCCACAAATTTAACATAACTTCATAACTTAACATAACTGGTCCCAAAACTGATACCCGTGGCACTCCACAGGGTCCAGCATGACTATGAACCATTGATAGCTAAACTCTGGGAATATTTATTCAACCAGTTACGCACCCACCTTATAGTAGCCCCATCTAGGTTGTATTTCCCTAGTTTATTGATAAGAAGGTCATGCAAGTCTGTTTCAAATAATTTACTAAAGTCTAGGGTATACCACATCTACCACTTCCCCCTTATCCTACCAAAGAAAGGTATCAGATATGGTTTGACATTTGTTCTTGCTAAATCCATACTGAGTGTTACATGCTACCTTATTATCTTCCAGATCTTTGCAGATGGATTCCTTAATTATTTTCTCCATTAGCTTTCATGACACAGAGATTAAGCTGATTAGCCTATAGTTTTCTGGGTTGCCCTTATTTCACTTTTTATAGATGGGTACTATTGGCTTTTTTCCAGTCTTCTGGAATCTCTCCCATCTTCCATGACTTTTCAAAGATAATAGCTGATGGCTCATGTATCAACTGAGTCAGCTCCTAGGCTATTCTAGGGTGCATTTCATCAGGCTCTGGTGACTCTGAGTGAGTTGGGATCACCTTGCAATTAGTAATTAAAGGTTAGAAGTGAGTTCTAAAATGCCTAACCTGTCATGTCATTTTAGTTGCCCTTTTCTGAACTTTTTCTAATGCCAGTATATCTTTTTTGAGATGAGGAGACCACATATGTACGCAGTATTCAAGATGTGGGTGTACCAGGGATTTGTATGTACAACAAGGATGGATTTTTTTTTTTTTTTTTTTTTTTGGCAAGCAGTATCTATTGGGGCTATGCTTCCCTACCCAAAGGCATCAAGAATGGAATGAGTGTCTAGGTTCCTTTCTCCTGACTTTAGGCATGAGACAGAGCCCCTGCTACATCCACCGTCTTCCCTCTGTGTACTGTGCTATTGTTTGCAGTCATATAGTTAGGTAAATAGTTATTGCCTATTGACTACAAATTCAGTAAATCTATATATGCTTTTCTTAGTTATGTTTCAGTTTGAGGCTAAGGCCCCCACTACAGCTATACAGGGATGCTTGCAACATGGAAGAAGCTAAATCTCCATGATTCAAAACATGCCCCTCATGTGAAGCTTTGGTGCCAATTAGCAGGCACCTTGGAGGTTTGCATTAGACTTCCTTCTGCCAAAAATGACCTTCATGTTATCAGAATGTGCTAAGCGGTCACTTTATTTAGATTGGTGACTAAAAAGTGAGAAATGCAGTCTGACCTCCATGTAAGAAGTTCAGCCATAAATTTGGGAAATGTTTGCTTAATACTTGTTTAAGTTGTTAAATTGAACAGAGAAGGTCAGATTTTCAGCTGCTGTAAATTGGCATAGTTCCATTTCCTTCAGTGGCGCTGTGGTGATTTACACAATCTGAGACCCATTTTTTTAATTCAAACAATTATCTATTAAAACTCAGGTTGACTGACTAATTCCTCATGTTTCACTGCAAAGTTGCTGATTTCCTAACCTTTTGTTTTCCATTTACAATGTACAGCTTTACAGACTATGAAAGTATGAGAGGTTTTCTGTTGAAAAATTTGAGTACTATTTATCAGGAAGTGTTGATATATAGCAAACTGGTTCATATTATGTCTCATTTACTTCTCATGAGCAAGGAAGTGACACTTAGTTGTATGAGTCATAACCTCCCCTAAATTAATGAGAATTATCAGTTATCTATCCTAGTAATTTTGGATATAACTTGGGTTTTATGTCTTTTAAGAAAGTTTCAAATTCTAGAATGTTTCTCTCCTCCTTCATCTGGTAACCTGTAAAAAGGATCTCCTTTAATATATCCTTTTATTTCTATTGTTTAGTCCAGACATGTGCTTTTACTTTTTTCCTCTTAAATGCTATCTATTTTTATAAAATTTCAGATCTATCAAAGTGGGTTTGCTTGTTTGGTTTTTGTTGTTATTGTTCCTAATACTTAATTCACTTGCTATAATGTAGCTAAGAATTTTCAGTCATAACCTCCCCTAAATTAATGAGAATTATCAGTTATCTATCCTAGTAATTTTGGATATAACTGGGTTTTATGTCTTTTAAGAAAGTTTCAAATTCTAGAATGTTTCTCTCCTCCTTCATCTGGTAACCTGTAAAAGGATCTCCTTTAATATATCCTTTTATTTCTATTGTTTAGTCCAGACATGTGCTTTTACTTTTTTTCTCTTAAATGCTATCTATTTTTATAAAATTTCAGATCTATCAAAGTGGGTTTGCTTGTTTGGTTTTTGTTGTTATTGTTCCTAATACTTAATTCACTTGCTATAATGTAGCTAAGAATTTTCAGCTGGATTTGCTTGTTTGCCTTTTCTAGTTTCTTTATGTGCTTAGGAGTGTGTGCACATGTGCATATGCATCTACACATGCACCTTTCATACTTACACTCCTGAGCCTGAAATATTATTCTGCAGTGGACATGCTGTCTTCCTTTGACCCTTTCAGTTCCTGGTTCTACTGCTGACAGTTCAAACTGTATAAACATTGTAAAATCTGTAACAGTGTCACACAATCCCACTTAGATTTTGTATGCTCTTTTCATATATCTGGAGGGCTATTTGCATCATTACTTAAGACTAAGCTAGCTAGAGTTTGCTCCCTTATGCCTTCATGGGCTATAGAGTTGTAACTGTTTTTAAATCCATCAGATCCCTATGGTCATATATGGAAATAGACCAGCAAGGATAGCAGCAGCTGCACTTCCCTTAGCAAATTCCTGGTGTCATACAGACATACATTGAAGAGATACAGAGGCACTTGAAGGTTACTTTGCAATCCCTGTTTTACTGAAAAACTAGCATCTTCTTTAAGATACTATGATGATTTTTAAAAAAATTCTCTGTTGAATAGCCAAATGCTCCATCAAGAATAGTAATCAGATCTGTGCTTAGCAAACAGCTCTGCCATTCTTACCAGATCGCAATAAAACATTTCCCTCTCTGTCTGCTGGTTGTGAACAGTTATCTATCTAGCAATCAGGAGGCTCCACTAAATCTGTCTTCAGCTGGATACATTTTAACCTTCATGATGATAACAAGATGTTAGCTGGTTAGTACAAAGGGCCAAAGGGCAGCCTGGTAAATCAGATGTTTTAAGGAATTTAAACACCTGTGGTAGCAGCCATGTGGGTCATTTGTGGAACTCATCCATTGTAGTTTTGTGGATTACTGGAGTTTCACTAACATTTTTGCTGTGTGTGTTTGGCAGATGTTATGGATGAATCTTGCCAAACAGAGTTTATGGGATAAATCCTGATCTCAGAGAAGCATGCACATAGCTCATTTTGATGTCTCTGAGAATTCACAAACTGCAAAAAGCAGAAAGTCATATAACAACTGGTAATTCTTTTAAGTCTGACCTGTGTTAAAATTGGTCATATGTCATATAGTATTGTTTTTATTCCCTGACTGGACTAGTGTAACTGTTGTAAGCAGGAACAAAACTTGAAAAGGCTCTGAAACTCTGAGACACAGAGTATTTTAGGGAAAGGTAATGGGGAAACACAAGTAGAGAATTTTAGAAGACTATACATTTGAGAGAGTTTGTCTGAGTGAGTGTCTATCTGTGAGTCTATCTGTTCAAGAACACCCCCCTAAATGCACAGGGTGCATGTGAACATCAGTAGAATATATGTGGACAACACACTTTGAAGAACCGCAATCACTGTAATCATTTCATCTAAGGTCTATACAGCAGAAAATTCAAACTCTCTTAACTGCATATCTTGGCATAAAATTGTACAATATTTGAATATACTAATGTAAAAATAATATTTATTTCCTGTATTAGGCTTGGTAAATCTCACCTATGAATTTGAAAGGTGGCAAGTAGATGTTAAATGCTACAGGAATCTGCAATGATCCTCTGGAAAAATGAGCCAGTTAAGTTCTGGGTTTTGTCTGGCAAAATATTTTGTTAACAAAATGGATAAGTTGCCTGTGTAAACTTGCCATTCAAAGATTATAACTGGCTTGAAGGATAGCATTGTCTATTGATGCAGTGGATACATCTCAGTTCTAATAGTATTCTAGCCACGAAAACATCTAGAAATAATAGGAAGTCTTGCAAGAAGCTTGAGTAAATAGGTATTTATTTTTCTGTGTAAGTGTTTTTCTGTGTTTTCATTTCTAAATCAAGTTACATTAAATTACACAACACTTTTAACTGTCAGGATTTCCCAAATCCCTTTTGCATTCCTGTTATCCCTAATAATTTATGTCTGTTAACGTTTTTATTCATTTTGTGGGTATGTAATGAAATTCGATAGTATCCTAATTAAAATGGGGGGGGGGGAATAAGAGAGAGAGAGAGAGAGAGGAAATAGAAGCAGAGAAGTATCTGTCTTACACAGAAGTAAACAATAGTTCATTTGTTTAAAGAAGGTAAAGTTAAAAATTTGCTGATAACTCATACACCATTAAAGCATGTCTATTACAAATTATTGTGGTTTTGTGATGTCATTAAAAAACGATGCTACATAGGATAGACAGAATTTCATTATAATGTACTGCTTTTCTTAACATTTTATCCAAATGGGATTTATATATTGTTTTAATTTTAACAGAAGGAATGTGCTTCTTTTATATAAGGGCACAGTAGTTACCAGAGTTCTTGATTTGGGCCATTAGTTCACACTAGGGATGGAAATGAACCAGAAAGTCGGATCTAAATTCTTCCAACTTGGGAGGAATTTGGAGTGGCAGCACTGGATCTGACAATCCTTGTAGTAGTGGGGATGATAGGATAACGGTTTGACCTTCAAACCTTGTATCCTTCTCTCCAAGACAGAAACTCTGAACTCCGGAGCTATTGGATTTAAATCAAAATGTTATGGCCTGGTCCCTTTCAAGTATGGCAGGGCATGCATTAATTTTTGTTCATTTTTTCGCTGAGACTCCCAGCAATTTAGCCGGTTCGTGTGTTTTGCGATGCTTAGCAGTGTCATCTATCGGGTAAGCATAGATCCTGTTTTGGTCAGGATAGTCCCTTTTTTGAAGCCCAGTGCTAGCCATCCTGACTTTTTTGGAAAAAGCAAGCATTTGTCCTATTTGCTGTTGATCGGTTGGCAAAAGCAAATGGGACAGATGTTCATTTCTGTCAAAAATGAGGGGTGCCCATGACCAAGGGGCAAGTATGTGGCTATGCCAGTCCCAGCCTTTGGAAAATATGGTCACCCTATCTAGTATGTGGATCACTACTTGCACAGGCCCTGCCTCCCAACTCTGTGCTCGGTGGGCAAAATGTTGGCCAAAAGAGCAATTTGATACTGTTTTGAATTCTCAAACTATATGTAGGTTATGCTACAGAATCTGCAGTCTGAGCAATAAGATCTCACTGCCCACTCCGTGCTTTGTGGGGCTTGGGCGAGCAGTTCAGGCCAGCCACACCTAAGCAGAGGGGCTTGGCCTAGTTGGGGAAAGGCTCAAGCCAGCCCCTTGCAGTGTCCTATTTTCCTTTTAGGAAATACGATCACCCTCGTCCAGGGAGGCTAACAGCCTTGATAGGCCCTTGGGCGAGGTGGGGAGGGGACAGTTTCACGTTCCCAGAAGGAGTGAGACCTCAAGTGGAAGGGGCAGATCTGGGACAGCCAGTCCTCAGCACCACCCTAGCACACCATGCCGGTCCCCAGGTAGCCCTGGCAATTTAAAGGGTCCAGGGCTCCTGCCACCATCACTGAAGCAGTAGCAGCAGCAGCTGGGAGTCCCCAGGCCTCTTTGAATAGCTACATCCCCTGGACAATTGTCCTCTTGCGCCCCCTGTAGATGGGCCTACCTGGACTGTCCTAGAACCAAATTTCTTGAGTAGAAGGTAGTGATGCATCATGAAGTGTTCTTTAGGGGATTTATTTAAATAGATTTTTATATAAAATTAATCATCTAAATTTAGAGAGGCTTCAGTATAATGGATGCTTGCAGCATAATAGAAAAAAATATACCATTTGCAAGAAGAGAAGAAAGTAAATGTTTTTTCTTTGGGAGAAACAAAAGAACCCCACAACGATGACAGCTACAAGATTTACACATTTTATTTGTGTGACTCCTACTTAGGAAGCATGTTTAAGGTTCACTAAATGGAAGGCATTTTTTTTTTTCAGGTTCTGTGCCAATATATAATTATTATAATCTGTGGATTAATGGTTTGCCATTGTATAAATATACCAAATATAGAAAGCATGCCACTATCAAATTTCATACTAAGCAAAATCCTTTCAAACTGTTGTGTTTCCCTTTTCTTTATTCATGGCCTTTGCCTTGTTCTATTTCACCACTGTAAAGATGACCCAGACTGAATCAGTGCTGTTAATACCATCTTTGTATCTCTGTTTATTCAAAACATATCAAATGCTGTACAAATTATAACCCTCCCCTTCCCCTCTCCTATTTATTTTGGGTGTGCACATCCTAAACTCATAAATCTGGTCATCTGAAGAAGTGGGCTGTGCCCACGAAAGCTCATGATACCATCTACATGTTTTGTTAGTCTATAAATTGCTACCAGACCATTTGTTGTTTTTTAACCTCAAGAGTGTGTAGAATAGTCACTAAGTTTTGTAGGACAAAACAATTTATTGTTGGGAAGTACAAATTGTTTCCTCTCTGCAGCTCTTTACACGTGTAAAGGCTACATAACGGCTTAGAAGACTGTAATGTATAATGCTAGAGTTTTAAAGGATTTTAGCAGGAATTGGCTGTCTTAAAACTACTGAGCAATTGATCCTGCAAAGTGGTGTACACAGTGCCACAATACAGCAAAAAGTTTAGATATGTTCAGTGAAACTACTCATGTAATTAGTTAAGCACACGTGTTAAATGCTTTACTGGATTGGGCTAGAATGCTCAGCCTGCTAAACTCTAGAGTCCTAAAATGTTGAAGGAACTTACTAATGTAGGTGCCTAGACATATTGGTAAATTTCCAGTGATGTATGCCAGCATTTAGTTCCCCTGGCCCTTCTGGGAATTGCACACCACTTAGTAAAGGCGCCCATTTTCCTTAGTTTCTGCAGCTGGTTTTGAATCAAATGATGCCCTCACTTGAATAAATGCGTACCACTGAAATCTTTCAACACTGATTTAAATGTGATTTAAAAAATCTAGCTCTAAAGCTACAAATAGGTATATTTTGTTTCATTTCATTATTTGAAATATTCAGTTTGTCTTATATTTTGTTTAATTTATGTTAGTTAATGGATTCTTGTCCCCTGTTTCAGTCCCCTGTTAGCTGTGTTTTGATGCTGCTTCCTCTATAAGCCGTGAATGCAGGTCACTAACAAATCTAGTAAACAGTATTCTATTTAATTCTTAACATGGACTCTGGAATCATTCTCTCTATATAAAAGATCATTATTACTTTCTACTGTGTTTATATCCCCTTTTATGGGGCATACAACTGCCATTAAGGTGAACTGAGCTTTTACACAGGAGAACTGTGCATTAAATAAACTACAGTTTAATTTAGGGATTCTCATCATAAAAGTGGTTGTTTGTGTACAAGTAAAAGATATGTAGAAGGGCTCAAAGAAAACATTCCCTGTCTGATTTAAAATGCTCTGTCGTACCTCAGAATTTTAACTCCATTTGTCTGCTTTCATAGCAGTTCCAGTCTACATATATGCAATTAATTTTTATGTTTTTAGTTCCAAGTTTTGCATTAGAAAGCAAAATATATCTCTTAAATACAGTAAAACTGGTTTACCCAACCCCCTAGAAATTGAAATTCATCCCTTATTCAAATCTATCATTTGCTCATTAGCATACTTAGCTTATTCAGTAATCCCCAATTATCAGAAGCCCTGTTTCTCCAAATGTTGTGATCTCTCTCCAGCTTTTTGAATAAATGGGATAACGGTCATTATTAGTTTTTGAAGACTCATGTATACAGTTTCTGATGGCCACAACTCAGCGGGAGCTGCTAGGGAGGTGGCTGCTGCACTCTAATGCTAATGTTGGTGCTGTTCTAGCCCTGGCACACCTTCTGGGGTGCTTTAACCAGTACTGTCTTGCTATGTTCCCTAAAGTGCTACCCACCATTGTGAGGCATGTGTACTTCCTCCACCATAATGCCAAGGGAAGTTGTCCAGCCTTCTAGCATGTTGATGCTTAATGTATTTTTAACAACATTTGTAAAGTACTTTGAAATCCTGTTATTAAAGACCTTCTTAATATTACATTTATCATTACATCATCTGGAAGCATGTTTTTTTTCTGTTCATCTTCTCCAGCATTGTGTGACCTCAAGATATCTGACTTCTCTGTAGGCTCAATGCCTGACCAGGAGAGCTGAGTGAATAATTCACAGAAAATAATGTGTCTGATTAATTTAGCCTCTTTTCAAGTACAGACTGTATTTGAGCAGATTGTAGTTTATTCACTGTACTTCTGAACTTTAAATAAAAAAAACCTGACTTGATTAGAGTCAGTTCCTGATGTCAAGGAATTGAAGACGATCATGGAGTTTTTCACCTTCCTCTCAGCATCTTTGAGCCACAGTGGATTGAGTGGAAATGTGCTTATTACCTAACTGAGTTACTGGGGTGGAGCTGTTTATTTGTTGCAACTTGCGTGGCCCATTTCTGGTGCAGTTAAGGGAATAAACTAAAAGGTTCCCAGAGGTAAAAGACCTGAGATTTTGGTGTACACGTCTTGTGATGAGGCATGTGTGCTCCCCAAGGCTGGAACTCACTAAATGCACATGAGAGTTTGTGTGGGGTAGGTAGTGCTCCTCTCTGGTGTAAAAGTTTGATACAAGTTGCAGCAGTGCAGCCTTGTGCTTAATTGCATGCATGTGTCTGCTCTCATATAGCTTCTGAGTTCACATCAATGACTATGCAAGTATTTTAAATGAAGTGGAACAACTTCAACAGCAGAGTTTAGGAGACCTGAGCGCAGGCATCCTGTGGCACAGGTGCTTTAGGCACGCTCCTGCTGTGTGGGAGACCCCAGTTCAAATCTCTTCTCTGTGCAAGCAGGGAATTAAATCTGGGTCTCCCATATCCCCAACCGGGGCCCAACATTATCAGGGGAATGGTGTTAATGCTGTTTTGCAAATAATGCCTTAGGCCCAAAACAAAACATTACTAACGATGGCTGTCTGGGGAATTGGTGTCAAATTTACAATCGTGGGTAAACCAAAACTATATTTCTTGACAAATAAACTGTCTGATTCTCCTCCTCCCCTCTCCCCCGCTCTAACACAGAGGCCTTGTGTGTGGGCACATAGTCCTAGTTGTGAATAGTGCAGTCTGGTCTTTGTCTAGACTATCTGCTTATGGGCTAATGCTGTGGTAAGGCATTTTAGGAAACCTTTTCCCTCTGTTCCTCTCGCCCATATAGAATAAAACAAGAGTCTGATCCAAAGCTCATTGAAGTGGAAAGACTCCTGTGGCTTCCATGGAGTTTGGATTAGATCCCAAGTATGTTGCATTTACTGGTCTGTAACTTTCTGTCATCACAACACACGGATAGAAAAAACAGCTGGATGTGCATCTATGGTACAAAAGTAGTGATTAGATGCTGCTTTGACTTGTGTAATTGCCTTTGTGCCAGAATTTAGTGAGGGCAATTAGGAGCCATGTTCCCCTGCTGCATCAAGCAGAATTTCATCTTACTAAAGAAAATGCCATTTCACCTGGAATAGTTTGTGTCTGTGAGTTCAGAATTCACTATCATTAAGTTACTGAATATGCAAACTTTAAATTTGCTTTCTTGGAGCATACGTGATCGGAGCAAGTAATACGTGATCGGAGCAAGTAATACGTGACTGCTTGTGTACACATAAGTGAAAAAAGAATTACAAATATTGTTCATGCTATTTATGAAAAGAAATACCACTTTAAGTAATTAAATAAATGGGGCAATGTGGTGCCTATATTCATAGAGGATCGTGTTAATACAATTTGAAGTATTTCAGAAATGACAGATTTATGCTAACTTACTAAACTGTCTGTCAAGAATATAATGAATAATATGGTTGGATCTGAAAGAGATTTTAAATTGCCAGTATTACAACATGCCTTTAAATGGGTTCCTCATTCTGAGACAAAAGTGCAAAGGAGAAGTGTGGCCATGGTAGAATTATCAAGTTATGGAGGGTCATTACCTTCCACATTTGTATCAACCAAAATAAATTCATGGCATTTTGTCACCTGTGTAATCAAACTGAATAAATCTAAAGCATCTGTTCTGGTAGGATCCATATTAGGGTACGTCTACGCTGCACGGCTGTTTTGGGATACTAGAGGTGTCCCGAAGTAGCTACCCCGCATCTACACAAGCTGCCCATTATTTCAATTTTTTTTTCAAAATAACAGGCACGCTATTTCGGCATCCTGGTAAACTTCATTGCGCAGTGCAAATTGCATATCTTATTTTGAGTTTAGGGTGCTGTGTAGACATACCCTTAGAGACTAGTATCTGAAAATAACTAACCCCTATAAACGTGGCCTTTCTGTAGTTATAGCTCTACTAGTACAGGAATGCCTAGAGGCCCCAACTGAATTCAGGGTGCAGTTGTAGTAGCTATTGCGTATGTCTGCTGTGAATCTCCAGCAAGTCATAGAGAATCAGCAGCTATGTGACTGTGGGAAAGTTGTCTCCTAGGATGTGTTGTAAAAGATTTCCAAAAGACTATCAAAGGAGACTGAGCAACTTGTCTTTCATCCCAGTTTGCATAAAGGAAAACATTCATTTTTAAAGAGTGTCTATGTAACTCTGACCATCACAGCAGTTTCAAGCTGCTAACCTTTCTGGCTATGACGTGTAATTAAAGGAATAACAGATTAGTCGATCTTTCCCTTGCCTTTGAAAATGTTGCTTATTTACAGTGACTATGTCAGATGATTGGGTGATAGAAATATTGGGAATTTTCTTTGTCAAATTAAGACTGATTATTACTCAGCCAGTATTTTCCTAAAATGTTTTTTTTTAATTATCTAGATTCTCCAGATATCAGGTTTTTTTTATACTGAAGTGCCATGTTTGAAGCTTTGTTTTAAAAGTGCAATATACTGTGGTATGAGTGAGAGAAACCAGTGAGGTGATATTTATAACTGTTGGGTAGCTTGTTAGATTTCGAGACCTTTTCCATTTACCCGATTTTTATAAAATTTCTATGCTTGAAAATTTTTTGACTCTTTGGCACTTCTCTCAACTAAGTACATCTCAATGTTGTGTCTTCTAGGGCATACAGGACGGTTATTAAAATCCTTGTGTTTCATCAGTCTGTCATTCCTATTGCTGCACATCATCTTCCAAATCACAATAAACAGCCTTGAAGCTGGAAACAATATTGAACCTGGTTTTAACTGTGAGTATGACTTTTATCCTTGGTGAATTGTCATAAAGGACGTACGAATGATTCACTTGTATAAAAGGGAGGGGGTTAATGGCTGGACTTTTACCATTAAGGCTCTACCCAACTTTGTTAGCCTTTGGCACACTTCGAGACCCATCTTTCCTTATTGCCCAAAGGGAAGTGTGTGTGGGGGTGTATTACTAAGTGTTTGTAACACTTATATTGCTGTCAGGGTAGGGTTCTCAGTGGGTCTATTATATATTGTGCTACATGTGAATTTCATTATTGAGAATTTGTCAAGGTTATCCACAGCCTGGAATGACTGCTCTTTCATCCAGTTAATACATATATTGGTCCATTAACATTAAACTGTTGTATGTTCATTCAAATTAATCTAAACTAACTATTTCTATCGTATTATGCCTCCTGCAAAACTTGGTACAGTACATGGTAATTTTAGGCAACTTTAAACCTTGAATCCAAACCTTGGACAATCCTAAACAATATGCTACTTTCTTCTTCTCATGTTACTAAAAATACTACTTGCTGTATATTTTCTTTTAATGCTAACATTAACTAAAAATAAATAATGAAGCCTACTGTATCTTCCTCTCTGAGAAAATATTCTTCAATAACTCATTTGTGAATACTGTTGCACATTTATTTATTACCCAAAGATTTGAAATAAGGAAAAGGTACACTATATACATCTGATAATCTCTCCCCCCCCCACTCCGGGTGTATGTGTTACAGTGCTTATGTTTGACATTTACAACTGGCAAGTTATCTTTGATAAATGCCCATTTTATTTATCATAGAATGTGCTACTACCACTTCAACAGTAGTACTATGATTAAAACAAGACTTTGGTAAAGCTGAGCATCTAACTTAAAACAAGAATAGCCCTAGGAAACTTAGATTTAATGCTGAAACTCCGTCTTCAACTCATACTATTTTTTTTTTGAAGAAAAGGTCCAATTGTGCACATCAAAGGAACATTATAACTCTGATTTATGGGGCTTTTATCAGTTTTCTTGAATGTTCTGTAAAAAAATTTTTGCATTTCAAAAAATACAATGTGTGTAATTGATAAGTGCATTAGATAAGATTCTTTGCTATTTCTATTTCTTTAATAATTATTATGGCTGTTATAATTTATATTGTATATTGTGGTAGCATTGACAATGCTTTAGGGACTTTGTAGATAGATGGATTGTTCCTTCCCCCACAATCTTAATGGACAAGCAACAAAGAGAATGGGAGGAGACAAGGAAAATGTCTAATTTTTCTATATTTTTAGTATCAAGAATGTCCAGCTGGCCCTCAACCTAATGTCTTATTAGATGGCTACTTCCTTGGGTATGTCATAATGTGAGTAAGTATTGGTGAGTGAGTAGGAGGACAACCTGATATTGGGTTTTATGGACTAGTACAGGCAGGATATTTCATTTAGAAAGGGATATGATAGTGAGTGCGAAGATGATTGTGGCTGAAATGGATAAACAAGAATAAGTGAACATATATAATAAAAGGAATACATAATATTTTATTAAGTAACGGCATCATAATATGCATGGTATTTATCAAATAAATAAGACCTATGAGGGAATACTCATGCGAGTAAGGCTGTGCAAAATGATGCGTGGCAGTGTTAAAATATAATTTAATAAGCAGTTAAGTCATTGGTGATGGATCACCACAGCAATATTAGTAGTAATCTGTAGTGCCACTATGCAACTATAGACAATGCATTTTCGAGCAAGCTGATTTTTAAAGATACATTTATTCCTTCCTTCTAATATTTCCCTCCTACACAATCTTAAATAAGCTTTTTAATAAATTACTAAAAAGCTTATTTAAGATTGTGTAGGAGCCTTAATTTCTTTGTAGTTATCTTGTATAATTATAATTTAGGGATGTTAACGAATGTATATTTGTGTAAACATACAGCTGCTGAAGGTGGGAGCTGGTGCTCATGCTGCTGCCTCTGTGGGAGGCAGCCGGAGGAATGGAGGGGGGCCAGATGGCTCCACAGAAGCCAGCTGCTGCCAAATAAACTACTCATGGGGATGCATGGTGCATTAATTTGCTCAAAATTCTGATACCACTGACTCATTACAACCAGTAGATCTGTAGCATAATTGTATAGAAAGAACCCACTATTTCAGTTGATCGTAGAGGTGAAGTATTGATTGGTTGTTGCCTTTGATGCTACAAAAGCTGCACTTGAGCCACTGACCTGTCAGTATTTTACAGTGAGGAACAAAAATAGTTAATTAGCTAGTATAGTTACAACTAAATGTATTCAGATGCAGTGTATGCCTGAAATGTCAGTCAGTTTGATCTACATGGACACTTTTTTGAAAGTCTCTGTAGTTCTGTTGTTGAAATCATTCAGGACAGCAAAAGGTCTGATACCTGTGCTACATTTCTTGAAGGACCTAATTTTAAAATTAATTTTAGCTCATAAATTGACAGTTTTCCTGTGAGCTCCTTGATAAATCATAGTGTACATACTTACAGTATTGTAATCATAGAAAGGATACAATATATTCATCTATAAAAAAAGAAGCTGAATCCTGCTTTGGATGCAAAACTGAACTCCATTTTCATTATGTATTCATGACTAGCATCTCCATAATATAGAGTGCAGTTTCATTCTGCTTCACGGTAAAGGACCATAGATGATTTTTTGCATTTATAATTGCAAATTGTAATCATATGTATATAGTAGCCCATTGTCTGTGTGTCTGTAACGCTGACGTACATGGCCACGCCCCCTGGCCGTGTACGTTAGCACCCCGCCCCCCCTTCCCCTCCCTCCGTGGCGGATCGGCCGAACGGTGCGCTGCTCAGCTGGGCCCTGGCGGGGGAGCAAGCGGCGGCAAGCAGCCATTTGGGGTCTCGCGCCCCACACGTGGAGCGCGGACCCCAAACGCCGCTGCCGCTGCTTGCTCACGCCGCTAGCTGAGCGCTCCCAGCTGAGCGTGCCACGGAGGGAGGGCAAGGGGGCGGGGCTGGCTGGAGGGGGTGGGAAGCAGAGCTGGGGGATTGGGGGCTGTGGGGCTGGAGGGGAGGATGGGGGCCCGGAGCAAGGACGGGAAGCAGCGCTGGCAGGGTGGGGTTGTCCGGGGCTGTGGGGCTGGCTGGCAGGAAGAGGGGCGGGAAGCAGAGCTGGGGATCGGGGCTGTGGGGCTTGATGGGAGGAGGGGGACAGAGGAAGGGGCGGGAAGCAGACCTGGGGTGGTGTGCAGCCACTGGCTGCAGCCGGAGTCCTTCCGGCCGCGCCCCCGGCAGGCGCTCCCTTTACTTGCCAGCAGAAGCCTGGTGGGGGCGGGGCTGGGAGCCACTTCCCCTGCCTGGCTTCTGCTCACAATCAGAGGCTCCCAGCTGGGAGACGGGCCACGATTGGGCGGTGACGTACACGGCCAGGGGGAGGGACTGTCTATGTCACCGCCCCCCCCTTCCCCTCTCCCACAGTGGCCTGGCTGAGGGGCGCACCACTCAGAGGGGAAGGGGGAGGGGGAGAGAGGAAGGAGACCTGAAAATCCTATCTTATGACGGGCTAATTGGCTAGTATTATTATTATTGTGCCAACTGCACAGGTGCAGTGGCTTGGAGGAGAATGTAGGATTACTCCACCCCAGTTCAATTTAGCCTAATAAAGCCTTTTTTTAGCTGGGAAGTCTGAATTTCACTTGGAGTTTGAATAAATTAGAGCAGATGCTGTCCTCATTTAAATTAAGAGACTAGAAGTAGTTGACATTATTTATTAGCTATGTAAGGCAGTGCGTGACCAGGGGTTATGAGGAGATTATTTCCCTTCAGGCTGAAAAATAGTAATACTAGGACAGGTGGAAGGAAAGGAGTGACAGCAGAAGTGAAAGGAAGAGAATGATAACAGTGAATTATTTCAGTATACAGTATAGTTTATTTGATAATTTGTAAGTATTCAGGTGTTTCTCCATAATGTTTAAATGACATGAAATTGTTTTCATACTATAGGAGATTAAAAAGTAGGCTTCAGAACTCAGTAGTTTGTATCTCAGAAATAAGCCTTAAAGTTCCATAAAATTCTTCTGCCTCTTATATAACGTTCAGAGCTAATGCACCTTGAACTGGAGGTGAGAGACGGGAAAACAGGTTTCTTTCCAAACTTTGTAAATCAGTTTGATCCAGGGCCAATGTAGGTCAAGTTGTTAACCCAAAAAATTTTGAAAATTCTTTTAGGGTTGGTAACAGAAGTCCTTGTACATTTTTTAAAAACTGGGGATGGTGCCAACAGTCATTTCGTAAAGGGTTAAAGTGATACAGTAACAGTTTAACCAGTGAACTAAAACTCATCTCTTCAATCTTTTAAGTCTAGAAGCATATAGATTTTGGCACCTGCAGAAGCCAAGTAGCAAATGTCAACCTGAAAAGTAAAAATTGTCTAGACACAGATTTTTTTTTTTTTTTAAGTCTGATTTATATCCAAGACATTTTGTAAATCAAAATGAAATACTCCAGATTTCTTGCTTTTTGTAGCAATAGATAGTGTTCAAGTTCAGATCCACCAAATATCAGCATATATACAGTTTCTTCATTTTGTTATTTTTAACTACCTCACTCCATTCAAAGCTCATATACTGTCACCTTCAACACAGCTACAAAAATCCACAGCATCTTCTAGAGTCTATAGGACTTGTTGTTGTCAGCATTAGCATTGAGAAATATTGACTGATTGGAGGTCTTAAAATACATGCCTCTGGTGGTGCAGGATTTCATTCCTACAGTATATTTTTCTGGTGCTTTCACAAGTCCATTTTAAATAACTTAATAGATGGAGCTTCTACCACTTCCTGTTGCAGGCTGTTTACATGATCTAAAATGAGATAAGAGGTAAAAGTGTTTTCCTGGAATTCCTTCTAAGTTTTCTTTTCTTTAAAAAATTGTCATTATACACATCCTCTTGGTTTTTACACCCTTCTAACACCTACAGATAATTTCCACTCCAACTCTTTCCTCTTAATTATATTTTGGCCAATGCCGTGCCTTTTTGGTGCCTGATTCCGACATCTTTGCTCTGAGTACTACTCTAATCTGTGATGAAACCTCTATTACTCCATGAAACATCCTAATGATAATAATGGGACTACTCATAGAGGTAAAGTTCTACTCAATGTGAGTTAAACACTTATGTCTGAACCTTAGTTATTTGAATTTTTTCTTATAAATCAAATTCTCTGCCTCATAAACCTATAATATTTATTATACATATTTCTAAAGATTACACAAGTTACTGTTCCATTTTATTCTGTATTATTTAGATGTTATGTGCAGAGTGTGGAATAATATATGATGTCAGGATGGGTTTCATAGAATCATAGAACACTAGAACTGGAAGGGACCTCTAGAGGTCATCGAGTCCAGTTCCCTGCCCTTATGTCAGGACCCAGTACCGTCTAAACCATCCCTGATAGATGTCTATCTAACCTGCTATTAAATATCACCAGAGATGGAGATTCCACAATCTCCCTAGGCAACTTATTCCAGTGTTTAGCCACTCTGACCGTTAGGAAGTTTTTCCTAATGTCCAACCTAAACCTCCCTTGCAGCAGTTTAAGCCCATTGCTTCTTGTCCTATGCTCAGAGGCTAAGGAGAACAATTTTTCTCCCTCCTCCTTGTGACACCCTTTTAGATACCTGAAAACTGCTATCATGTCCCCTCTCAGTCTTCTCCTTTCCAAACTGAACAAGCCCAGTTCTTCCAGTCTTCCCTCATAGATCATGTTTTCTAGACCTTTAATCATTTATGTTGTTCTTCTCTGGATCTTCTCCAATTGGTCCACATCTTTCCTGAAATGTGGCACTCAGAAAGGACACAATACTCCAGTTGAGGCCTGATCAGCACAGTGTAGAGCAGAAGAATGACTTCTCATGTCTTGCTCCCAACCCTACTATTAATAAATCCCAGAATAATGTTTGCTTTCTTTGCAACAGTGTCACATTGACTCATATTTAGCTTGTGGTCCACTGTGACCCCTAGATCCCTTTCTGCAGTACTCCTTCCTAGACGGTCGCTTCCCGTTCTGTATGTGTGAAACTGATTGTTTCTTCCTAAGTGGAGTACTTTGCATTTGTCCTTAATAAACTTCATCCTATTTACCTCAGACCATTTCTCCAATTTGTCCAGATCATTTTGAATTATGACCCTGTCCTCCAAAGCAGTTGTAACCTCTCCCAGCTTCATATCATCTGCAAATGTAATGAGCATACTCTCTATGCCAATATCTAAATTGTTGATGAAGATATTAAACAGAATTGGTCCCAAAATAGACCACTTGTTATGCCCTTCCAGCAGGATTGTGAACCGTTAATAACTACTCTCTGAGAACGATTATCCAGCCAGTTATGCACCCACCTTATAGTAGCCCCATCTAAGTTGTATTTGCCTAGTTTATTAATAAGATCATGCCAGACCGTATCAAATGCCTTACTAAAGTCTAGGTATACCGCATCCACCGCTTCTCCCTTATCCAGAAGACTCGTTATGCTATCAAAGAAAGCTGTCAGATTGGTTTGGCATGATTTGTTCTTTACAAATCCATGTTGGCAGTTACCTATCACCTTATTATCTTCCAGGGGTTTGCAGACAAATTAATTACTTGCTCCATTATCTTTCCTGGCACAGAAGTTAAACTGACTGGTCTATAGTTTTCTGGGTTGTTCTTATTTCCCTTTTTATAGATGGGCACTATATTTGCCCTTTTCCAGTCTTCTGGAATCTCTCCCGCCTTCCATGATTTTTCAAAGATGATAGTTAAAGGCTCAGATACCTCTTCTATCAGCTCTTTGAGTATTCTAGGATGCATTTCATCAGGCCCTGGTGACTTGCAGACATCTAACTTTCTAAGTGATTTTTAACTTGTTCTTTTTTTTTTTGTTTTATCTTCTAAACCTACCCCCTTCCCACTAGCATTCACTATGTTAGGCATTCATTCATCATCAGACTTCTTGGTGAAGACTGAAACAAAGAAGTCATTAAGCAGCTCTACCATTTCCAAGTTTCCTGTTATTGTTTCTCCCTCCTCACTGAGCAGTGGTTCTTCCCTGCCCTTGGTCTTCCTCTTGCTACTAATCTATTTATAGAATGTCTTGTTTCCCTTTATGTCTGTAGCTAGTCTGAGCTCATTTTGTGCCTTTGCCTTTCTAATTTTGCCCCTGCATACCTGTATTGTTTTCTTATATTCATCCTTCGTAATTTGCCCTAGTTTTTATTTTTAAATCATGCAAGATCTCCTGGTTAAGCCAAGGCGATCTTTTGCCATACTTTCTATCTTTTCTACACAGTGGAATAGCTTGCTTTTGGGCCCTTAATAATGGGGCCCAAAGGGCTTTTGGGCCCTTTGAAAAACATGAGATCTAGGTTCTGATTGTTGCTTGGTCTCAGATTTCCGTTGTTACTCTGGACATGATTCTAGCATTTTACCTCTGTTTCCGTATCTGGAAAATATAAAATTGCAGGACTGGATGGGACCTTGAGAGGTCATCTAGTTCAGTCCCCTGAACTCATTGTGGGATTGAGTGTTATCTAGACCATCCCTGACAGGAATTACCTCCAGGAAAGACTCAAAGCAGTTTACAGCATTACCCTGGACAGCTGTCACCTCGTTCAGGTGAGAGAGCATCTCAGGATCAACGGTGTTGAATGATGGAGAGGGGTCTAGAGGGATGAGAATGGGTGTCTGCTCTCTATCCATTCATGTGAGGAGATGGATCATTAGTTCCACTCAAGCAGTATCAGTTGCATGTCCTGACCTGAGTCCAGATTGTCAGGTCAAAAATTTTACATAAGCTTGTAGGTTGTCTTTGGTGGTCTCAGAGCTTTCTTAGGAAATGGAGGATTGACACTGGGAGATAGTAAGTTAGCTAGATTTGACGTATCTGGGGCGGGTTTCTTCAGTGTCAGTTGAACTTATCACATGCTGAAAGGAGGAAGGGAAGATTATTTCTGTCATTGATCCACGAGATAGCTTTAATCAAAGAGGTGCCAGTTTGTTCATGACGGTCTTTCGTGAGGCAGGAAGGACATTAGTTGGATTCACAAATCTTGGGCTGCAGCTCCTGTAGGGTATCAAACTTCTTGATGAGTGAAGAACTTTGGGAATGCAGATAGGATGTTGATTGGTACACATAGGTGAAGTGAATTGATGCTGTTTGGAAAGGCTTCCCAAATATGTGCGACCTTGCCAGCAAATTAGGATAATAGTTCTTAGCCGCATTACTCAGTTTCATGGTAGTTTGTTGCTTATTGGACTGAGTAGTGCTGTGAAGAACTACCCCTCCATCTTCTCTTGATTATTGAAATGAAAACATTTTAATCTGTATATCCTATCAGGAATCTTCTTGTATTGTTGTACAGGTTGAACCTCCCTAGTCTAGTAGCCTCAGGACCTGGCCAATGCTGAACCTGAGAATTTGCTGGGCCAGGGGAAGTCAATAGTGTCTAGCAGCATTACCAACACTTCCACTGTTTACTGGACTCTTAGAAGACATTTAGGAGGTAAATTAGAGCTAAATAATAGCGTAGAACAGCCAGGACTTGTAAACAAACTTTATGGGACCACTGGAAATGTGGCCACATCCATGATAAGTGGACATCTGGCTAATTAAAATTATGTTGGATCACAAATGTTGATGGATCAGAGAGTGCCATACTAGAGAGGTTCAATTTGTAGTAGAAAATGAAAAGGATGCTGACTAGTTGATCAAACTTTGGGGCAAAGATATTGAAATGTTCTGCTCCAAATGGACTGTCTTACATATTAAAAGGGCCAAATTTCATCCTGATTACATATGTAGAAATTCCATTAATGTCTCACAAACATGGGTTAAATGTGGCCTGTAAATATGTATAAACAGTATTCCAAACATTATCCCCAAATAGTTACCGATTTTTTTGTACACCTTCTTTTTCCTGTCCAACCTGTAGAGTTTATCTGTAATGTTATTTTAGAATCAAAATCCAGCTCCCCAGAAGCAGGAACTGGATTTTCCATTCCGTGGGATTATCACTTGCATATGCTTTTAGCTCTCCACTACCATAGGAACGTCAAAGTACTTCCTGAAGTTAGATTGTGAGTTCTTGCAGGCAGGAACAGTCTTTTTGTTCTATATAGTGCCTATCAAGTTGGGTCCTGTTCCCTTACTAGGGATCCAAGAGACTACCACAGTACAAATGAATACTAACAATATGGATTCCTGCACTGCTTCCTGTCACCAAGGAATGTCCATTATGTAACCATAATAACATCACAGATCTGTAAAACTGGCACAGCAAATTCAAACTTGGCTTCTCCGTGAAGACTTCACAGTTGAATATATTTTCATATGTGTTCAGCTGGCAAGAACTGAATGAGGCCCGAAGACCCAACATGAAAGAGCCAAGAAATATCAGCAGCTCAGGATGCTTTAAATGATAAAGGCCCTTTTTCATATAAATAAATATTTCTATAACTTCAATTTCATGGTTCAGCACTTCAGATTCCAGTGATACACAGGACTATGAAAGAAAGAACAGTAAATCTTTGTGGGATGGAGGCAAAGTTAGGCCTAACAGAGATGACCATCCTCTGAAATTTGGGATAATTGTGTGACACGGTTCTCTAAAAGCAAATATATAAGATAATGGAAGAGTGTATTATTGTACTATAGAAGCATCAGCCATGTCTAAATGTAATCAGTATTTCCAAAAATCTGTGGTTTATAGTTTAACTCCTCTGATTATTCAGAGCTTATGCTATATAAACCTTCACCTGCGGTGTTGAGAGAGTGTATTTATTAAACCAGAACAGAGATCTTCACTTGTAAATATAATTTGCTATCTAAACAGAAGATAATTGTGTTCTGAATTAAGAGATAATTATCTTCAACATTACTCCACCCATTATAAACAACTATATAAGGCCAGGGAATTTGATTGGGAAAACACAAGCTTCTAACATTTGCTTTTTAAACATATATAATAGATTCTGTTGAATTTCCTGGTGACTGTTACTGTGTAACAGCTCAGAAAGTGAGCATTCATTGTATTTTTAGTCTTCCAGTAATGGCCAGTTTATTTGATAAAAGTCATGTGCTATCACATGTACATCAAGTAGTATTTTATATATTCTTTTTCAGCTATTATAAAAATATATAAAATAGATAAGTTTTTGCAAATATATCTAATTCTTCCGTAATGCCTTTAGCCTTCTAGTTTGTAATCCTCCATTTCAAACACTCTTTATTCATGACAGTTTACACTTTAAAAAAAAAAATTCCGTTCATTGAAATGTGCAGAGGCATACCTTTTGCTGACAGCAAAATATTTACCACTTATTTGTGGTGACAGCAAAACACCCATTGCTTATGGGAAATTGACATCTGCCTAGGGATAGGAATGGTGTCTCTAGCCTCTGTCAGAAGTTGGGAATGGGTGACAGGGGAAGGATCACTTGATGATTACATGTTCTGTTTGTTCCTTCTCTGGCACCAAGCAAGCATTGACCACTGTTGGAGGAAGGAAACTGGGCTAGATGGAACTTTGGTTTGACCCAGTATGGCCAGTCTTATGTTTATAAAAATTATAATTCACTTCTTTGCATTTATAATATAATAAGGTATTGTGAGGGTGGTTGGGGATACACTGCATAATATGAGTTTCTGTTGCATCAAAACTTATTGTCTTGACCAAATTTACCTACATTGTCCTTTGTCTTATGTGATACTGTAGGTCTGATTTCTGTGACAAAGAACATGGATTTATGGGGCAGCAGTACTTATGAAATCATCTAATTTCTAGTTGAGAATTCTAAAAATGATTCATAAAGTAATTTTTTTAACTAAATTTGTATTCCTTTATCCTTCAGTGTAAATAAATAACACTTGAGTGGTGCTGTCCTCTGAAAAATCCTTCATATGAATCATAGAATATGGGGTTGAAACTATGGTCTGCACCGGCAGAGATTGTGACCTGAGTAAATACATCAGCCACCTTAGGAACTCTGTCACAGGCATTTTTCTAAAATGTACAGTTTTTAATGCTTGGTGAATTGTTGGTCACTTAGTTTGAAATGAAGATTTTGTGGGAAAGTGAACTCTTTCCTGGCTCAGACTATAGCATTGCTTCAGTGATTTTTTTGGGGATCAAACAATTTTTTACCTCATTGAAAAATTCATAATCTGCCTCACAATCTGGAATCTTATCTTTGTTCAATTTCTGTGCTTTTCATTTGCCTGCCTCTTTGAACTTCCCTACAATTTCTTGTAACACAGAAAGATGGAAACTCTGCTCCTCTTCTGTGTTTATTATTGAGGTCATCTTCCTCAAACTTTGCCTGCCCTTGGCATGTAGTTTGGATTTCAGATTGATGGATTTCTGAGCATATTCTAGTATCAAACCCAAGGAAGTACAGAGCCATTTCCCACAATCATTTAACAGTTCATCTTCAAACTCTATGATGTAATCTTGGGCAGCCACATACAGTCTTACATAGTTGCATTTAGAAGTAGACTCTATTACAAATGAGTTGGATTGCAGGCTGATAATCATTCTCTCATCTTGTCATTGGGAGTGCACCTATGGGTCAAACAGAACTTATATTGTCTGCCTCCCACTCTACTCTCTTAAGTACAATAATGCTTTTGCAGGCATAATGAACAAAACAATAGTCCAGTTGTGATGGGAGGAAAACTCATAAAACTGAATGTCAAAGAGGAAGAAGGAAAGGCAAAATGTTGAGAGGAGAGAATCAAAACCAAGCAGGACAACATGTTTGTCAACTAGCAGACTTACCCAGTGTTGCCCCCTGCATCCATCAGGGCAGGGCCTTGAGGATGTATGCGTGGGGGTGGGGAGTTGCAGGAGGCTGGGGAGTGTTCTCTTCCCCCATATGCCACCACTCCTGCCGGCCAGGGGCCTCTTCCCTTCCTCTCCAGGGTACACTCTCAGCCCACCGGGGCCTCTTCTCTTTCCCCCAGGCAACCTCCCCCCCCTCACCCCAGCCTTCATGGAACATCCAGCAGGACCATGGATATTCCAGGATCAGAGAGTCCCGGAGGAGGGCTGCAGCAAGGAAGCTTGGTGTGGCTGGCAGGGCAGTGGGGCTAGTGACTGGGGGAGCCAGTTGGGAGGCTGGTGGCCAGACCAGGGCTGGGGAATCCAATGGCGGGAGGGTCAGAAATGATCTCTCCTGGTTCAGCAAAATCTGGGACTGGTCAGGTCCCAAAAGTGCCAGGCCAGGGAGGTCCAACCTGTACTAATACCTGATGAAAGAGAAGGGCTCCAAAAAGGCACAAAGCCAGACTGTCTTTTTTACAATAGTATGAATCCAGATCAACTCTGTTTAATTCAATAGCACTACTCTGATATTACACCAGAGCAATAGAGTGGAGTTGCGAACATGATGTCTATCTGTAATTTTAATCACCTTAATAAAGAGAACTGATAGTTATTTAGGACGGGCATTTCGAAAGAGCCAAACAAAATTAGGTGCCCAATTCCACTGAAAAATCAGTAAGTTTGGTATGAGTTGTCACCATCTACCTTAAGCATTTTTGCAAATCTCAGCCAAATAGAGATTCAACTGTTCACATAATGCAATAACTCCTCCTCGCTTCACGTTGTCTTGATTAACACTGTTTTGTTATTAGTTTCTGATTATTAGAGAACATACTTGTTTAAAGTCATGCAATGTTCTGTTACAAGATTGTTGGGCTCACTCCGCTCTGCCTGCCCACCCAGTGTTCCAGCTGGGGAGCAGGGTTTAGCTATGGGGGGGCTTACCCATTCCGCCCATCTTACCAGAAGCCTTCCAACCACACTCCCCAGCAGGAGCAAAGGGCAGGTGGAGCAGGGCAAGCTCCCTCCCCTACTTCCTAGTAAGAGCACTGGGGGGGGGGGGGGCAGAGCAGGATTAGCCTCGGCACCCCAACCCCTGTTACACTCTTGCCTCAACAAAGCTTCATAATCATCACCGGTAAGTACAGTACAGGTTGCACCTCTAAAATCTGGGATTCTCTGGTTCAGCAACATCTGAGGACTGGCATGACCACGGATGTTCCAGGACCAGAGAGTCCTGGCGTGCTGCAGAGGGGTGGGGGCCTGGGTGCCAGCACACGGTCCAGCTGGGCTGCAAAGTGGGGGGGAGGGGAGGCAAGGAGCCAGCGTGCTGCTCAGCTGGGCTGAGGGGAGAGCCGGGGAGAGGGGCATCCAGGGTGGGCCCTGAAATGACCTCCCCCCTGGTCCAGAAAAATCGTTATCTAGGACCAGTCTAGTCTTGAGAGTGCCAGACTGGGGAGGTCCAACCTGTATTAGATTGTTTAAAATGATTTAAAATTTATGCTGTCTATGTATATAACATCTTTTGTCTAGCAAAAAAAAAATTCCCTGGAGCCTAACTCTCCCCATTTACATTAATTCTCATGGGGAAATTGGATTCACGTAACATCGTTTCGCTTTAAGTAGTGTGTTTCAGGAACATAACTGCAACATTAAGTGAGGAGTTACTGTATCACTGTGAGAGTGCACTAAAATTATTAACTGTCATTCATAACGGGAGTGCATTGAACTTTTCTCTGACTCAGTGTTACCGTTGGTTTTAGTGAGGTATTTACTCACCAACACACTGAGAATTAATATGTAGCTTCTGATGAATTTGTCACCTACCAATGTAAGACAATAGATTTTTGTCAGTTCCTGCAGCTGCTGTTTCAGATCCTTTCCTTCTTTGCTACAGTTTAAAAAAAGTATATATCAACACCTAAGTGACAGGAACAGAAGAGAAATATGAAGCGGAAATGTGATATCATGTTCTATTGTTATCTAGAATAACACCGAATAGTTGTGGAAACTCATCTTTGACTTTTTCCAGATGTCTGTGGAACAGGATCAGCATTCTGACTTTGTTTTAGATTCATGTGTATTTGTTGAACTTCCTTGCTTAGATATTTTTCATAGCTCAGAGAACTAGGCTAATATTTCAGTCAGTACATGAAGGTTAATAAAAAGATAACCCCCCTTCCCATACAATACAGCGCAGGAAACAAATTTATTGTAGGTGTTGTGTAATCTACCTTGTTGTAGAAATATGTTTGCGAGAATGTTGTGGCAACGAATGTGTTGATTTATTCTCAAACCTGTGCACTTCCGGTCATTTGAAGAAGTGGGCTGTGTCCATGAAAGCTCATGATTCCATCCACATGTTTTGTTAGTCTCTAAAGTGCTACCAGATCATTTGTTGTTTTTCAGAATATAAATGGACCACACAACAAAAAAATATTTTAGTTGAGTCATTTCTTAAAGGCAGTATAAGGCTGTTGGAATACAGTAGCCAAAAATGACATGGGATCCCCAGTCCTGCAACACTCAATACTAACTCAGGTAGGGTTGCCAGATGGTTTAACCAAAAATACCAACTCCCCCCCCCCCAAAAAAAAACACTGTTGAGAAAAAAGGAGGAGACCAAAATTGTTGAGCCAAAAAAAAAAAAAAAGGACACCGACTATTATTAAGCAAAAAAAAATGTAAAAAATACAAAAAAACCAGCATGGCCCCTTTAAGGCCTTTGGGGCTTTTTTTGCTGGTGGACATCTTGTTTTCTTCCTCCGTGCCGCAAGACAGCTTCACTGCGGAACCAGGTAAGTGGAGAGGAGAGGGGGTCCGGGAGGGGCCTGGGAGCTGTGGGGGGGAGGCGGGGGCTGGGCCCGGTTGCTATGTGTTGTAGGGTTGCCAGGTGTCTGGTATTTTCACCTCCTGGCAGGGGGAAAAAAATCAGAAAATACCGGACATTTTAGGTGTCCGGTATTTTCTGAAATTTTTTTTACCGGACAGGAGGCAAAAAATACTGGACTGTCCAGGTCAATACCGGACACCTGGCAACCCTAAACTCAGGTAGTATTCCACTGGGCAAAATCCTGACTCATGTTTGTGTCAGTAAGAGGCTCTCTAAACTGGCTCTCAAGAAATGATCCTGAGAGCTTAATGCGTGAACAAGTGCAAAGACAACTCATTCTTCTTGGTAACTTGGTGCTGTTTGATAAGGCATGGGGTTTATGTAAATAATCTCCTCTATCCACCATGAATTTCTTTCTGAATTCTAGCCCATCTCGTGCCACCACCCCTACTTTTCCAGTTGAAGCAATTAAGGTTACTGCATGTCTAAGGCTCTATTACCCCCACATAGGGGAAAGTGTGTCAGAGATGGAGTCCCAGTTTTCTTCCTATTGGTCGGGGGGAGGGACACTGGTGTATTTTCTCCCACTAACACTTCATTTCCATACCCTGGCCATCAATGGTGACTAGAAAATTTTTGCTCTACGGATATTCTCTCCCTGATTAATAGCTCCATTTTGGAGATGTTGACCACAGAGTATATGATAAATAATCTGAGTACTATGGATGGATATACTTAAAAATAGGTCACTAGCCATCTATAATTATTCCCCCTCCAATTGTAAAGTTTGTTTTTCTTTATTTCTACCTTTTAATCTCATCTTTTCTGGTGCTTGTAATCTTGTCCATTTCCCTTAACTCTCCAACTGTTTGTAATCGTAACTGGACAAATGAATGAGCCAAATGTCTATTACACTTAAAAACCATCTTCCCACCAGTAATTATTTCTGCCAATAGTTATAATTTGACCAATGTTATGAAATTTGAATCTATTTATTAAAGAGGGATCAGTTTTGAAATATCTTTCTTGCTTAGCCACTTAATAGGCAACTTGATCTGACTGGTGCTTGAAATAGTATAGTATAGTTCAGTATAAAAGCTTAATAATCAGAGAAAGCTGTGATCACTTGTAATGGATGTGGTCATTGGAGTAGAACGGGGTGGGCAATAATTTTTGCAGGGGGGCCACTTAATGAATTTTGGTTCATGGTCATGGGCCGGCTCCATCCCCAGAAGGAGCAGGGCCTGGGGTTAAAGGGGCCGGGCTAGCCTCCCGCTAGGATTGTGTGGGGCTGGAGGTTTTGATTAAAAACACAGCAAAGGGCTTGTGGGCTCCTGGCCCACTGCTACCACATTGGCTGGCTGCCACCTGGGGTTGCTGAGGCTATTTCAAGGGCTCACAGCTCTGGCCCCTGCTAGGGTAGCGCCGGGACTGGGAGCTGTGAGCCATTTGAATAGGACCCTGCTGCCTGAGCCACCTGGAAGTTCGGTAGCACAGGCAGGCAGAGTACAAATAGAAAGCAGCCAGATGCAGTCTGCAGGCCAGATCAAAGTGTTAGGTGGGCCAGGCCGCATCTTTCACAGCCTGGAGTGTGAAGAGAGGGAGGGAGAGAGAGCTCACGTGCATATGTGCACATTTGTGGCCTTTGAAAACGTGTTCTTTTCCATCCTCACCTGATCACTTTGGAACCATTTCTTGCATTTTTTGTCTTATTTCTTTTTAGATCTAAATGAGTATAAATATCTCTAACAGCTAGATATAAAGAAATAAGTTAAACATGAAACAATCACACAAGTGACTCTTCTTGGAGGAATACACTATGGACTTTGAACTGTTATACTCTAGCTTCAAGTATACTTCCATTTTCCTATTCTATACATCTTTGGGACACTGGTTGCATATGGGAATGCTCTAATTCACAGCTATCTTAGCTTAGTTCCTCCTGTGCCACTGATACGCCAGTTCCTCCACTGATTGCAGTCGCTCTCTAGTTGTGGTTTTTTCCCCAGGTGATTCATGTGCATTCAATATTCTCTGTCACTTGACTTCTGCCAATTCTTCCTTGCTTTCTCTTTCCATCTTGGATATTCAATTCAATGCTGGCTTAGCATGTCTTCCATACAATGTATGTATCACAACCACCTTGTTTTGCTGTTAGTTTCTATCATGTCAGCTCCTCGACTGATTTCTCTCCATTAAATGAATATTAGCTTTCTCAGCTGTCTGTGGTGGGCAGCCTCCAATCTCTGTTTTAGTCACTGCTAATAGTGGCTAATTCTCTGCTCCATAAAGTAGCATGCTCAATACAATCCTGTAATATAATCTGACCTTTAATTTAGTATGGATTCCTCTGTTACTGTTACCAACAGCGCCAGCCCAAAGTCCAGATAAAAGAGGATGTTTCTGCACTTGGGTTTGTGTCCCACTCTGGTCTTTCTGTAGTAGAAACTGTTCAGTTCTTCCAAAACTTGAGGACTCTCGATGAAAATGGAATTCAAAACCAAAGTATGACAGGTCTCTGTGAAAGTCGAGATCTCAAGACCTCAGATCTTGATGACCAAATCTATAACAAAGGGCAGGGATGTGGAATGCAGACACTTCATATAATGTGGGAAAGATGACACTGGTTACATGAGAAATGAAAAAATACCATGTGAACATGGTTGGTGTCAGTGATGTGAGAAGATGGTGTGTGGAAGTGCTACAATCTTATACTCAGGAAGAGGAATGCATGCAGGAGGAGGAAGGTGATGGCCTTTACAGACCCTACACTAAGGCCAAGAGAGTGATGGGGAAGGGCTGGGTCAAGAAAGTCCTGCCCTTCCGCAGCTTCAGAGTAGGCTCCAAATGGAAGACCTGTTCAAAAAGGGCAGACTGACAGTCAAGCAGGGGGACAACAAAGGAGAGGCTGTCTGCAGGAACGAAGCCAGAGTGTAGCTTCAGGGATAGAGGGACCTATAAGGAAAGGATCTGAATTGTGGGTAAGACTCAATCAGGAGGATAGGAGCCTGATCCCTTTTCCCCCCTGCCTTCTCCCTGGCAAGGGGGGACAACTGGACACAAAAAAGGCTGATGGAAAGTCCCAAATGAGCATCTGAATTGGGGAGGGTGAGCAAATGCTCCACTGGGAAGGAAGCTGAGGATGGAGACCATGCCCCCCCCAAATTGTGGAGAACAGCAGAGGTAGAAAAGGCACAGGGGATGCTGGTCTAATGTATTCACTAGAGAGAGACTCTTGTGCCATGAGCAATATACTCTTCTAACTGGAAGAACCCAGAGAGCACCAGGGATGTTACAGAAATATAGGAGTTATGCTGGATAGCTTCACTGGGAAGATCCTGCTAGCTAGTGAGCCAGTGACTGACAGAATAACAACAGTCAAGCTGAAAACAAGATATGTTCACAGCTAACTGTATAAAAGTGAGTTTGTCACTTTACATATTAAATCTCCTTTATATAAACAGAGAGAGAAGTCTAGACTTAGAAATAAAATGTATAACAGTAGGTTGTGTATTCACGTAAATGTTATGTTACAGCTGTGTGTAATGAATAATGCTAGGCCACCTGACCGTACGGGGGGAACTAAGAATGTGAGAACCATTAAAAACAATTTGACATCTTAACTGAAGTCTGTATTTCTAAGAACGATAGTCATTGGTTCTATTACTGAATCTGTTCTTGGTGTAATTTAACTTAGCATTTCTGCATGCTGGACCAGGGGTAATTTCCATGAAACCTTACATATTCATAAACTACCAACCTGTAAGGTCTTGAAAAGCAGGAATATCCTCCAGGAAGTTTTGGAACTTGCTTCTCGCTGCCACCAAACCATAAGGAAGACAAGATGGAGTCAAAATCTGCTTTTATGAGGTGATATATCTGTTCTCTCTCCATAGTAGATTCATCCCAAAGTGCTTTTGTACAGGTGTTTTTCATAATAATAGGCTTGGTGATTATTTCAGTGCATGCCAGAAAGACCCTGAAAGAGCATTAGCTTGGCTATAGGAAACCTCATGACCATAGTGGATTGTTGGGTAAGACACTCCAGTGGTCAAAGCAAAATATAGACTGAAATTGGAGCAAGACCTTTAGAAAAAAGAAAACAGTCATTCTTATCCCACTATCCAGTATCTTTCTTATCCAGTATTTTTCTCTTGTTGTTTTTTCCTCTTGAAATGAATGTATGCATTTATATCATGAATATATTTGCAAATATTTGGTTTGTGTTAGTACAGAGGTTTTTTTAAATCGTTTTTCATTTGTGGACCCCTAAAATATTTCAGTGGGAGGGTGGACTCCCTTGGAAATCTTAAACATAGTTTGTGGACCTCCAGTGGTACATGGATCAGAGGTTGAAAACCATTGTATTAATTTCAGCTATTACACCTGTCGTCATGAGTATGAGAATTAATAATTTCATGAAATCTTTTTGATTTTGCTTCCTATTTTTAGTAATGCTGTTGAAAACTTCTGTTTGTTTAAATGATTACTATAACTCTTCTGATTCCATTAACCAAGCCTCTGAAGAAATGTGGTATGATATAATAAATAATAGCAATGCACATATTGCCTATAAACAGACAATGCAGTGATACAAATTTAGTCTTTATAAAAATGTCATTATGCTTAGACAAAAGAGGGAAGTTAAATACTTTGCTATGATTTACATGCTTTTTTTTAATTTTTGAATTTTAAAATGGGATCTTCTGTTTCACAGGTTCAGAAGGCTTTTTCTTTTGTGAATTTTATGGAAATATTTTATGCTGGGTATGAAAACTTGAACATGACAGATGTGCTGCATTGTTTATGCAATGGGCAAATGTGAAGTACATTCACATCTCATATCCTGCTTTAGTATTGATTCAGACTTTTACATCTGGCAGGAACTGGAAGTAATTTTATTTCTTATTTTTCTTTTGGAAGCCAACTTTTTATGTGTGTAATGTTTCCTGGAAAATATCATGTACAGCTGAGGTAAAACCATCATCCTTATTACGTACTGAAAAATAATTTTTAGTTAAATGTATATAAATCATTTTCTTATACTTAGCAATAAAATACTGTATATTAGTGCAAGTGTGTGTGTGTGTGTGTGTGTGTGTATGTATAGAGAGAGACACACACCACCCCCGCTATTTACTAGATTGCTAAGTGTATACTATTTTATACCTTATTCATTTTATTGTATTCTAATTCTTTGAAAATTCACATTCCATTAGTAAAATGTAACTCTCAGCCCAAATATTCAATTAACCAGCTCCCTAACCTCCCCCAACATGCCGGGTAACACAGCTTTTACTATATTTGATTTGATTTACAAAGATAGGGAAACAGTAAAATCTCGATTTTTACAGATGAGGAAAATAATGCACAGATGGCCCCAGGTAGTATAGCAAATGAATGGCAGAATGGGAAAAGCACTGAGAATAATACTGATACAAGGCTATGGTAGTTCTGCTACTGTTAGCCAAGATAATTCCTATATTTTGATTTTAAAATATAACAAGGGAAGATGGAGAAAGTATTTCTCGCTGCCTCATTTTCTTAATTGTATTTCTCCTGTTTAGTGAGCTGCATTATGTACTGCTTCCTTGTGTAACAGTGACTTCATTCACCTTCAGTCTTTTCCCTGAAACTCTGGATTCGAAAACTCATTGCCATGCTGAGTTTTTCCTCTTGTGGGATCATTATCAACGTGTCTGACACCAAAAAAATTGATATTATTTTCTGATGTGTATTGCCATGAGCTTTTGTGGCATAGATAGCTACTTACACTTTGGAAGCATAGTGGTCCCACCAATTTTTGAAATTCCATTTTCTGTTGGCGCAGTGTGGTCAGCTCTCTTAGCAACTGTCCAGCTGATCATGCCAGCTCCACACAGCTGATGCACTTCTGCTTGGAATAGACAGGAGGTAGCGGATCTCCTCGATCTGAGGAGATAAGAGACGCTGCAGGCACAGCTCTGATCCAGCCATAGAATCATTGACACCTCTGAGCAGATTGCTTGTGATGTGGAGGATAAGAGCTTCAAGTGGGACCTGCAGCAGTACCATATGACTTTCAAGGAGCTGTGGCAGGTGTACCAGAAGGCACAGGAGGCTAACAGTCACTGTGGTGCGGAGCCCCAGACATATTCTTACAAAGAGTCACATGTCATCCTTAGCGGTGACCCCGGCCCCCAACCATACTTTAGAGGAGTCAGGGTCCCAAGTCTCCCGAGTGACCCTGTGGATGAGGTGCTGGAAGACAAAGAGGAAAAGGAGGATGGAAACAAGTGACTGAGGGATCCACTGGTAGAGTGAGGCACAACCGTTCTTTTTTTTTTTTTACTCCAGGGCAGCTCAGTCCCTGCAATCCAGCATGGTTGAACCTGATGCACAGGACCTCGGATAAGTCTGGCACCATCGAGACCTGACTGGTGCCGAACCAGAGAATTTGCCAGACCATGCAAGGTCAATATTGTTTAGCAGCATTACCAACACTTCCATTACCTATAGGGTTCTTAGAAGATATGTAGGGGTAAATTAGAGCTAGATAACAGCACAGAACATTGAGAGCCATGACTGGTGGCTGTAAACAAACTTTATGGGTCTGCGGGAAACTTGGTCACACCCATGGTAAGTGGATAGTCGGCTAATTAAAAACTTGCCGGACCACAGGTGTTGCTGGACCACAGAGTAGAAGAGGATAGTGCTGAGGCAGCAAACAGATATGCTGGAGAGTCTTGCTGACTTTCAAGCTCAAGCAGATCTGTGCTAGCCTCCTTCTACTGCCCATGGAGAACTGTGAACCATTCTACAGCCTTCCTCCATTCTATATGGCACCCGGGGCCACTGTACTTCACCTACCACTCCACCCTGGGAAAGACTACCGAGAACCACAGCTGCACATACACTGACCTGTGATAGACACAATTTGTGTATGTGTTTGTGCAATGAAAATGACTGTTCTTTCCTCTTTACCCTGTACTTATAAAGTTATATTCAGTTATAAATATGTTGGACTGCTTGGGTTTGGAATAAAAGTCTATTTAAGGAAACTTAATTCATCTTTATTAGTTCATAACATATGGTGGCTGGAGCTGACATCATTCACAGATAATAGCAATAGGTGCATTTGCAATGTAAATTTACCACACACCCGCAGGATTAATTACAAGGCTCATACTGGGGTGCAAAAAATTATGTCAGCACACCACACAACAGCAATACACATTACTTTGGCTCAGTATTAAAATGGTCTTTCAAAGCCTCCTTTTGCCATGTAGTTCCCCCTGAATTCTTCCTATAGCCCTGGTATGTGACTGCTCCAAATCAGCAGACAGCTATTCCACCTCCACCCTAGAGGAAACTTCTTCCCCTTAGATTCATAGATATTACGAAGCACAAACACGCAGTAGGCAGCTATGGACACTGGGATTTTTTTTTCCACTGAGGTCTATGTTCATGAATAGACAGCTCTAGCAGCCTTTTCACTGGCCAAAAGCACATTCAGCTGTGATTCCACACTTGCTTACTCAGTGATTCCGCACTGCTTCTTCTTTGAGTGCTGTCCCTGTGGGTGCTCCACTTTAGGTGCTGCTGCATCCTCGCACCAGCGCCCAGAGATCTTTCCTAGCAATACCCTGCTGTGCATGTGCAGTAGTGTTCCCTCATGCTGTTAGCAACCATTGAATGCGTGTTCACTGTGGCACCTCAGTTTCTTCTCTGCCATTTTCAGCAGCCGACGGAGCTTCTCTCAGTCACTCTGCTTTGGCCTAAAATGACAACACAGTTAAAAAAATTTCTTCAGATCTTACCTTTAGCCAAGTTTTCAGACCCTTTCCCCTGTTTTTTCTTCAAAAATTCCCTCCCAATTTTTTAAAGTTTGTTTTTTCCACTGTATCTCCACCCCCCCTCCCCCCATTCAACATGCCTGGTTCCCCAGGATTTAAGAGGTGTGACTCCTGTAGGGAGTGCCTGTCTCTGATGGTCACTTCCCCTGTATAAAATGCCTGGGTGAAGGCTACATCTCTCCCAGAAGTGCCCGCACTGTTCTAATCTTACCCGTATGAGAGGTCTCTCCAACCACCTCAAGAGGACTCTTCCTCCTCAGTGAAGACCCAAGAGAGGGGAAAAAAAACCTTCAGCTTTGGTAAAGAAGCTTCCCTTTTCATCTTCAGACAAGATGAAGGCAAAGCCAGGACATCCCTGCCCAGATCTTTGCCTCCTGCACCTCTAGCTCTTCTAGGGTCAGCATGGCTGATAAACCTGGTACCTCTGGCACTGTGCCGGCAAAGGATAGCACATCACACAAGTGAACGTATTCTGAACTGAGGCACAGGTCTTCAGCACCGACGTTGGCACTGGCACTGATGGTGCTGATGCCTGACACAGCACCTAAGACCACACCGAAACTGGCACTGAAGATGGCATGGAAGCCTCCCCATGCCGACATACCACCTCCAAGGGCACCAACACTGCCCCTGGCACTGCCGGCACCACCATTAGCACTTATCATAATGGCACCACACAAAAGTGCACTGAGGCACACCTCAGCACTGACAGCACAAACACAGGCTGACACACAATCAATACCGCATTCACCAGCATCATCAGCATATTCAGTCTACCCCCCTGAATGCCCGGCACCATCCATATCATTTAGTGAGGCAATACAGGACTGCAGAATAGATTTTTTCCCAGCACTCCTCTCTAACTCAGAGAAGTACTCCCTGGGAATCATGCCCTACAAGATCCATCCGTGTACCTTCTTCTCCACGCTGGTATGGACACTGTTGGACATACCCACCGCCTCCATACCTGGGTCAACTGGCCCTATGGGATGCACAGTCAACTTACAGAAGTCACCACACCATGCCCTCAACTCCTGCTAGAAGGGCTGCCAAGTCTTCTCCACGACAAAGTAATGACATCTTGCCCAACTCCCCAGAACAAATAGTCGGAAGAGGAGTAGCCTATGTCTGAAGAGGATGACAGATCACAACTCTTCATCCCCGGATGAAGCAGTCATTCCCATAACTCCAATTCCTATGGACGACCTACAGCAGTTTCAGGAACTATTCAAATGTGTTGCCAATGTGCAGGAAATAGATCTTCAGGAGGTGCAGGAGAAATAACATAGACTTCTCCGCATATTACAACCATCCACATCATCTAAGAGAGCTCTCCCTATGGACGAAGCCGTACTTGGCCCTGCCGACACTATATGGCAGACATCCACATCAGCTACGCCCACAAACAAAGTGGCAGATAGAAAATACTTTGTCTCTGCAAAGGGTATGGATTTTCTGTTCTCACATTTACCTCTCAAATCCTTGGTAGTAGATGCTGTACATCCTAGAGCCAAATATCTGCAATTCGGGTGCACACCCTAAGATAAGGACCATAGCATCTTGATATACTTGGCAGGAAGGTTTATTCAGCAACCTTACAACTTTGTGTGCCTAATTACTCAGCACTCCTAGCCAACTAAGACCAAAGAAACTATTCGAAACTCCAATCTCAGTTTCCTGGAAGAGGCTTCAGGCTATAATTCAGGAAGGCCACACTATTGCCCACACAGCACTCCAGGCAGCCCTGGACAGGGCAGACACTGTGGCACATTGCATTACAATTGCCGTAGCAGTGCTAAAAGTCTCATGGCTCCAAGTCTCAGGTATACCGAGGGAATGCCAACTAAAAGAAGACCACTTACCATTTGACAAGTCTCATTCTCTTCTAGTAAAACTGATGCAGCAAATTTGACAGTTTGGTCAGGGGGCTTGAGCAACATCTCCACCATACCACCTTCTATGACATCCAACCTTCAATTCACCCACTAGCTATGGTCCCTTTTCCAATGCTGGACTGAGATAACATCCAACCAGTGGGTTCTAGAGATTGTCTGTTGGGTTATTCTAGCCCTTTCACTTCCATTCCCCCCAACCCACTACCCCTCCCCATCCCTCTTCAGGGACCCCTCATGAGAACTTGTTACAAATGGAAGTTCATCATCTGTTAGAAACCAGGGCCACAGAACCAGTCCCTTTGGCCTACCAAGGAAAAGTGTTCTATTCAAAATACTTCTTCACTCAAAAGAGACCCATACTAGAGCTCAGAAAACTCAACAAGTATGTAACAAATCGTAGGTTCAAAATGGTCTTCTTAGCAACCATCGTACCAGCGTTAGACAGTGGAGATTGGTTCTCAGTCTCAATCTCCAAGATGTTTACTTTTACATAACTATCCATCCAGTGCACAGATGATTTCTACACTTTACAGTACCAACCAATACTGTGTTCACCCATTTGGCTTATTGAAAGTGCTGAGAGTCTTCTCCGAAATCTTGGTGGTAGTAGCAGCACACCTCCTCTGCGCAGGAGTAATCATTTCCCCGTACTCAGGTGACTGTCTTATCAAAGGCACAGCCTACCATGAATATGGTCAATATTACCATTGCTCTACTATTCAGCCTTGGGTTCCATATCAACTACTAAAAATCCATATTGCAGCCCACTCAGAGTCTCTAATTTATAGGCATTTGACTAGATTCCACCACAGCCAAAGCAACACTTCCCAAACACAGGTTTGAGTCACTCGCCACTCATAAACGTAGTACACACTTCTCCAGTTACAACAGTATGCAGCTGTCTCCAAATACTTAGGGTACATGGCGGCCACAACGTATGTTGTGAGACTAGCTAGATTCCATATGAAGTGCCTCCAAGCATGGCTGGCCACCATTTACATCCCTTCCAGGGATTACTTACACAAAACAGTCGGCATCCCCTACCATATCTTCACCTCACTACACTGGTAGACACAACTGCACAACATGCTAGAGGGCTCTCATTTGAACAACCTCCCCCAATGATTACTATAATCATGGACTCCTCCCTTATGGGCTGGGGCGCACACCTAGAATCCTATACAGTACAGAGCAAATGGCCCTACCAAGAAACCCAATTTCACATCAGCCTCCTAGAGTTAAGAGACGTATGCTATGCTTGCCATCGTTTTCTCCTGCATTTCAAGAACAAGATTATCCGCATGCTAACAGACAATACAGCATGCATGTATTAAATCAACCGTCAGGGAAGAGCATTGACCGACTCACTTTGTACCAAGGCGATCAAACTTTGAAACTGGTGCATACAGCACTAGATTACCTCTACAGCAACCCCTACAGCAATCTATCTACCTGGAACTCTTAATTTTACAGCAGACAATCTCCATCAGCTATTCTCAGACCAAAACAAGAGGAAATTGGACACAACAGCTCTCTAAGAAGTGCTCTGCAAGTGGGGTCAACCTGTCATCAACCTCTTCATGACCTGGTCCAACTGCAAGTGCCACTGGTTTTTCTCCAGGGCATGCCTAGTCTCTCCTGAACTACCTTTGATCTATCGGGTGATCCTGAAGATCAGATAGGACCAAGAATGGGTCATACTAGTAGTGCCATCATGGTCAAGGTAAATCTGGTTCCCATACCTCTAACGACTGATGATCTCCGCTCCCCTTGCATTCCCATGACGTTACAACCGTCTATCACAATATCACGGCCATACTTTCCATGAGTACCCAGTAGCTCTTCACCTTAAGGCCTGGCTCCTTCATGACTCCTTGATGCCAAAACTTCCTGTTCTAACAGAGTAAGAAAAATACTATTTAACAGTCAATGAGCCTCTACCAGGAAGAATTATACCTACAAGTGGAAGAGGTTTTCGACGTGGGTACAACAAAAACACAATGTCCCACCCTCCACCACACCCCAGCATTTCTTGGTGGGCCTACAAAATATGTTTCCCACAATAAGATCACCCACTCCTTTGTGGGATCTAAACCACGTCCTTAAGAGCCTCACCAAGCCTGCTTTTGAACTACTCACTGTATGCTCATGGCTACATTTGTCTATGAGAGTAGCTTTCCTCGTAGCAATCACCTCAAGCAGACAGGTTGGTGAGAGAGCAGCTTTGATGGCATACCCCCCTTACACAATTTTCAGTAAGGACAAAGTCACACCCAGACCTCACCCCAAATTCCTCCCGAAAGTCCCCATACCCTTTCACATTAATGAACCAACCCACTTACTTGCATTCTTTCCAAAGCTGCATGACCACATCCTCCAAGCAGTGCTACATATCCTTAACGTCTGACACGTGATCACTTTCTATCTCAACAGGACCAAGTTTTGGAGGGAAGTCCACGAGACTCATCTCCTTTGCAGAATGATCCAAAGGACAAGCTGTTTCCTCGCACAAGTATCGAAATGGATCTCCTCTTGCATCCACACCTGCTATTCTGTCCATAACAAACAACCACCACCTGTTGTTATGGCTCACTCCACCAGGGCTGTGGCACCAACCACAGCTTTCCTCAGTAATGTTGCACTTGGTGACATCTGCAGAGCAGCAACCTGGTCCTTGGAACACACATTCGCTAGATGCTACACTTTGACATCTGGTCCAATCCCAACTACATCAGTGGGACACACTGTCCTCTCCACTGTCTCTGGGACATCGCTCCAAAACCCACCTCCGAGAGATGGAGACTGCTCTTTAAACACCTAAAGTGGAGCACCCACGGGGACAGCAGTTGAAGAAGAGTTACTCAACTTGTGCAGTAACAAGAGTTCTTTGAAATGTGTGTCCCTGTGGGTGCTCCCCTTCTCCCCTACTTTGGAGCCTCCTTGGGACTATATCCAAGGTAGAGAAGGAACAACGTGTGCAATCAACGGACACTAATGATGTGAGGGAACACTACTGTGCATGCACAGCAGGGCACTGCTAGAAAAGTTCTCTGATCGCCGGTATGAAGACACACCAGCACCTCAAGTGGAGCACCACAGGGACACACATCTTGAAGAACTCTCATTACTGCACAAGGTGAGTAACTCTTTCTTTCTGCTGTGGTTGTGGCCAGTGTATAGCTTCATGAGCCATGGAGGTAAGGATAGGCTAAGTCTCCCAGGATCACTATTGGCATTTTAACATCCCTTATAGTGATTCTTTGACATAGAGTCCCTGCTTTCAGCTTTCTGAACATTCCTGTGTTCTTAAAGATGCATGTGTCATGCCCCTTTTCTGACCGGCCTATGTTGATGTTGGTAAAATGTCCCCAATGATCCACTGGTACTTGCAATAAAAAAGGAACTATTTCTGTTCTGCCCTGTGGCAAGGGGTTCTGGTGCCAAAATAGGGATAGTTATGCTATTTATCACCCCACCACAGTACAAGAACCCCATTGCTCAAGAACCATCCATTATGTCCTGTCCACACTATCCAGAAATAGTGTGATTGCCTGGAATCACAGTCCTTTGTAGCAGGATGTAATTAATAGCGCTGCACACTTGCTTCACAACAACCCCCACGGTGATTTCCCAACTCCAAATTGATTCCAAACTGATTGGTAGTACCATGGCCTTGCAAACATCCACACAACAATCACCACTAACTTCTCTGTCAGTGTGGCTCTCGTTTTGGTGTTGCTATGCCAGAAGGCTGGGGCAAATGCTTTCCACAATGCCAGGAATGTGGCTGTGTGCATCTACTGCTTGACATTCCATACCTGCACTGCTATGTGATCTCACCAGTCATTGCTTGTTTCTCAGGCCCAGAAGCAGTGCAACATAATCACCGCTGCTGCAACTGCCAAGAACAACCTTGAATTGTTTCTTTCCATAGCACACGGCAAGCCAGCCTGCAAGGAATAGACATGTTCCTCATGACTCCTCTTGCAGCTCTGGAAATATGGCAGGATCAGGTGTGTTGTGTTCACAATGATCATCACAGTACTGCAGAGCTGTGCAGGATCCATGTTTCTCACAGAAATAGTGGATGCATTGGTTTGCAGGGCTTGTGAAAGGAGGTATGCAGTTAAAATTATGAAATGGAGAAAAGTGCATCATGTGATATTGAAAACTATGTTCCCAGTCACCCTTGTGTAACTTGTTTGCCACCATGAGGCATTGCAAAGCCTTCCCAAAACCCCTGTGCTAGATAGTGGCAAGTTGCATAGTGGGATAGCTACGCAGGGTGCACTGGTCTCTGCAAGTACTGCTAGTGTGGACATGCCCCATCGACATAAGGAGCATAGTATGGACCCGTAAGAGTGATGGTCTACTAAGTTTGGGATAATGGTAATTTCAGGCATCCTGGTACCTCTTACAATGAGTAATCATTTTAAATGAAACTGAGCACATTGGCATCTCTTATTTAATCATTTGATCTTGGAAGTGTGAAGAAATGTTAGCAAGTTAGCAGGCAAAGGGTAAGGGAAGTGAAGCAAGCAAGTGAAGCAAACTGACAGGAATAGGTTCCATCATTTAGTCGCAGGGTTTAATGATACATTATGTTTTCAATCGGGCATAATGAAACTATTCCCCCCTTATTTTAGTTTATTTTAAATGGCTTATGTCAGCTCAAGAGAATGCTAACATACATATAAAAAGTATGTCTTTCTTGATGGATCTTGGCAATTGTGGACAATTGTGTTTCTGGAACAAGAATGCATAAAATCTCTCCTCCCTTCTCACGAGCCTTCTCCTGACAGGTGTTGAGGATCCTCAGCTGATCCTAGGAGTCAGACATTTCCAGCACCTTTCGTGGTCTGGCCGATGGAGCCAAACCAAACATTTATAATCAAACAACTCCTAATTTGGGGGGCAATGTTCTGATCTTGATCCAGACATAACACTATCCCTCTCATTTAAATGGACTAAACAAAACCCCTGATTGTGGGATGAAGTTGAATTCAGATCCTGATATATGTCTTTGTTCTATATCTATCTATATAGCTGCATAGTATTATTATGTAACTATTATTTATAATTAAATATGCATTTATTTGCTGTGCTATAGAAAAGGGGCAGTTACTTCACGTCAGAGGTTTAACATACTGGGCTAAATTCAGCACTGATTTATACTCTTTGTAACCCCATGAGGTTATTCTTGTTCAATGAATTAGACACTGGTCCTGGAATTTGTAGCTAGTGGCCCAACTCCAGCACCTGCAGAGAGCCCACCCAGGAGGGATTGTGCTTTAAGTATTGGAGCTATAATATGGAGAAGCCATACCTAATGAGTCACATGAAGGTTATAAGTTGGGACACAGTTTGCCCCTCTGTTTTTTGGAATGACTCATATCCAGTAGATAATTAGAACCCCACCCTATACCTCCATCACACATTCTAAAATGAGCCATTCATTTGTTTTAGTTATATAATTACTTACAAGAGTAGTAAATGTATTACTAATTCTACAATTACTTTATTATGAGGCAGTAAAAAGAGTGCTTGAAGTTTAAAATACCTCTCTTAAATTATTGCTTAATTCAATACATAATTTTGACTTGAGCAATTAATTATTTATAGCCAGAATTTTCCGGGGAATCTCAAGTAACATGTTATTAATGCCACATGAGAAGAAAATTGTGGGGTAAGTAAGGAACTGTCTTTAGGACTAACTTTTCCTGGTACATATATTTCGTTTTTCTACATACTAGAACATTCTTGATTGTTAGGTTTGGCAAACCATAGTCATCCTCAATGGAATCCTCCTCCTGTTGTATTTTGAAATGTAGAGTTTAAGAATGGTTAAGTAGCACTGCAGGTGTGGAGTATTGTCCATTATATTATAGCTTAAAACAGTAATAGTGCTCTTGAGGGCTAATGTTAATATTTTTTCTTTAAATAAAGAAGAGATGGGAGTAGAATCCTTGTCACTTCTAACAATGTATGTCACCTTCAGCTTGGAAGAATCACACTGACATGTGAGAAGGCCCCTGGACAAAACTTTCTAAAGTGACACCCAAACAATGAGGAATCAAAATCACTAATCCTTTTTGAACATATACTTGGTTGGTTTTCTTCAGACTGCTAAGAGGGGTGTTGAGTGACTTTTAGTAAACTCTTGGTTAGTAAAAACTGCACTCAAAAATTTCATTTGACATAGGCTACAAAAAAGATGTTATTTCTGGTCACTACTTTTGGGGGCTCTTTGTGAACAAGTGCATAACAGATAAAAAAAACTTTGTATTTCTAACTAGTTTCTGAGCCATCTGTTCTCATTTATATAACCTTTTGAGGGTGATTCTTATTAGCTAGGAGAAAACTTTCAATACAAACAGTAACACTTTTTCAGAAGTCTTAGGTGGGTAGTCGTGTTGTTCTGTAACTTTAAAAACAATGAAGAGTCCTATGGCACCTTAGGGTATGTCTATAGTATGGGATAAGGTTGAATTAAGATACTCAATTTCAGCTACATTAATTGCGTAGCTGAAGCTGAAGTACTTTAACTCAACTTTTAATGCTGTCCACACTGCAGGAGGTCGAAGTAAGAATACTCTGCCTTCAATTTCCCTTACTCCTCGTGGAAGCAGGACTACTGGCATCGACCGTAGTGCCCCTCTCGGTTTGAATTAGCATGTCTTCACTAGACCCACTAATTTGAACCCTGAAAGATTGACAGCAGCAGCTTTGATTTTCTCTGTAGTATAGACATACCCTTAGAAATTAACAGAAATATATAGTATCGCAAGTTTTTGTGGGTAAGACCCACTTCATCAGAACCGTTGGAGTGGAAAAAACAGAATCCAAGATGTATATAATAGCAAAAGAAATACCTGTAGAACCTGTGTTAATGAAGCAAATTAAGTGGGCTGGATGTGTCCCATTCATGGCTTTTGATGTGAAAATGCAGATGTTAAAGGCAGGAGAAATTGGCTTTGTAGTGTGTTTATTTAAGACAAGGGTAACTGTCAAATCAGTAGATGAATTCCAGTTCTGCAGTCTCTCTCTGTAACTGGCTAGTGAAATTCCTTTGTGGAAGAATGGCTACTTTTAAATCCGTGATTGAATGCCCAGGCGGGTTAAAATGTTCCCCTGCAGGTTTGTGTGTTACCATTTCTGATGTTTGATTTGTGTCCATTAATCCGTTGTCGCAGAGACTATCCAGTTTGGCCAGTATTTATGGCAGAGGGGCAGTGCTGGCACTTAATGGCATATATCACGATAGAGGCTGTGCAGTTGTATGAGCTCCTGATGTTGTGGCTTATGTGGTTAGGTCCTGTGACGGCATCACTTGTATAGAAGTGTGGACAGAGTTGGCAGTCTAGCTGGCTCATATTATATCTACTACTTTCTGAATGGTTCACATGGTCCAGAATTTACTTGTGTATTCCCATTCCTGTTTTTTCCATTTCCTTACCACCTTTTTTATCCATTTTTGCTAGTATAATTCTCTATGCCGACAGTGTAGATGCTAAAGTTAACAATGTCAATGAGAGCAGTTTCTATGGATTTTATTTATGCTACAGCAGTGGTTAATGCACAGAGTGTTATATAAAGACTGATGCACAGACACATTCCTGACAAGAAATGGGAGTTTGCAGTCAGCTAAAAATTCTAGTGAAGTACTGTAAATCTTTGTAGCTACGTACTGAGGTAAAAACTAAAAATCTTTTTCACATTAATGTATCCATATGAAACTAGTAAGGATGGTGGTGACATCATTTAAAAAAAAAATCCAGACAAACATATGGCAGAGATTAATAGCAACAGGCTGTAGCCAATTTCTATATTTTTAAATTATAGTTTGATGTATATTTTGGAATTTTGTATTTCACACAGGACCAGATTATACAATGGTACAGGGAAGGTCAGAGGCATTCTCTCCTGAACTGGCTTATCATATTGTGGGCAGTTTCCAGGAAGAAGAGGGACAGCAACCTTATGAAACAGCGACTTACCATTAAAAAGGTTGCAGAGCAGTTTTTAAACTGAGATGGGGGAAAGCTGATTGGTGCAGAGGAGCACATGGACAGGACAGAGACGTCTCTTAGAGGAGAGTCTATTGATAGAGATTCTCTAGGTTTTAGTCAGCAGGAGAGGATGGAAGAGGATAAAGTATGGGCCAGATCAGACGAAAAACATTCACATAAAAAATAATCTGACACGTCAGAAAAGGGCAGACAAATAAACAAGTGACAAGTTTTTAAAGTGCTTGTAAACAAATGCTAGAAGTCTAAAAAATAAGATGGGTGAGCTAGAGTGCCTTGTGTTAAAGGAGGATACTGATATAATAGGCATCACAGAAACGTGGTGGAGGGAGGACAATCAATGGGACACAATCATTTCGGGGTACAAAATATATCGGAAGGACAGAACAGGTTGTGCGGGTGGGGGAGTGGCACTATATGTGAAAGAAAATCTAGAATCAAATGAAGTAAAAATCTTAAATGAATCAACATGTTCCATAGAATCACTATGGATAGTAATTCCCTGCTCTAATAAAAATATAACAGTAGGGATCTATTATTGACCACCTGACCAGGACAGTAATAATGACTATGAAATGCTAAGGGAGATTAGAACTCAATAATAGTGGGGGATTTCAACTATCCCCATATTGACTGGGTACATGTCACCTCAGGACAAGATGCAGAGACAAAATTTCTTGATACCTTAAACGACTGCTTCTTGGAGCAGTGGTACAGGAACCCACAAGGGCAGAGGCAATTCTTGATTTATTCCTGAGTGGCACGCAGGATCTGGTCCAAGAGGTAACTATAACAGGACCACTTGGAAATAGTGACCATAATATAATAACATTTAACATTCCTGTGGTGGGAAGAACGCCTCAGCAGCCCAACACTGTGGCATTTAATTTAAAAAAAGGGAAACTATGCAAAAATGAGGAGGTTAGTTAAACAGAAATTAAAAGGTACAGTGACTAAAGTAAAATCCCTGCAAGCTGCATGGACGCTTTTCAAAGACACCATAATAGAGGTCCAACTTAAATGTATACCCCCAATTAAAAAGCATAGTAGAAGAACTAAAAAAAGAGCCACCGTAGTTTAACAACCATGTAAAAGAAGCAGTGAGAGATAAAAAGACATCTTTTAAAAAGTGGAAGTCAAATCCTAGTGAGGTAAATAGAAAGGAGCATAAACACTGCCAAATTAAGTGTAAAAATATAATAAGAAAAGCCAAAAAGGAGTTTGAAGAACAGCTAGCCAAAAACTCAAAAGGTAATAACAAAATGTTTTTTAAGTACATCAAAAGCAGGAAGCCTGCTAAACAACCAGTGGGGCCCCTGGACCATCAAGATACAAAAGGAGCAAGATAAAGTCATTGCAGAGAAACTAAATGAATTCTTTGCTTCAGTCTTCGTGGCTGAAGATTTAGGGAGATTCCCAAACCTGACCCGTCCTTTGTAGGTGACAAATCTGAGGCCTTGTCACAGATTGAGGTGTCATTAGAGGGGTTTTTGGAATTAATTGATAAACTTAACAGTAACAAGTCACTGGGACCAGATGGCATTCACCCAAGAGTTCTGAAACAACTCAAATGTGAAATTGCGGAACTATTAACTATGGTTTATAACCAATCCTTTAAATCAGCTTCTGTACCCAATGACTGGAAGATAGCTAATGTAATGCCAATATTTAAAAAGGGCTCTAGAGGCGATCCCGGCAATTACAGACCAGTAAGTCTAACGTCAGTACTGGGCAAATTAGTTGAAACAATAGTAAAGAATAAAATTGTCCGACACATAGAAGAACATAATTTGTTGGGCAAAAGTCAACATGGTTTCTGTAAAGGGAAATCATGTCGTACTAATCTATTAGAGTTCTTTGAAGGGGTCAAAAACATGTGGACAATGGGGATCCAGTAGATATAGTGTACTTAGATTTCCAGAAAGCCTTTGACAAGGTCCCTCACCAAAGGTTCTTACCTAAATTAAGTTGTCATGGGATAAGAGGGAAGATCCTTTCATGGACTGAGAACTGGTTAAAAGACAGGAAACAAAGGGTAGGAATAAATGGTAAATTTTCAGAATGGAGAGGGGTAACCAGTGGTATTCCCCAAGGGTCAGTCCTAGGACCAATCCTATTCAACTTATTCATAAATGATCTGGAGAAAGGGGTAAACAGTGAGGTGGCAAAGTTTACAGACAATACTAAACTGTTCAAGGTAGTTAAGACCAAAGCAGGCTGTGAAGAACTTCAAAAAGATGTCACGAAACTAAATGACTGGGCAACAAAATGGCAAATGAAATGTAATGTGGATAAATGTAAAGTAATGCACATTGGAAAAAATAACCCCAACTATACATATAATATGATGGGGGCTAATTTAGCTACAACTAATCAGGAAAGAGATCTTGGAGTCATCGTGGATAGTTCTCTGAAGACGACCACTCAGTTTGCAGCGGCAGTCAAAAAAGCAAACAGGATGTTCGGAATCATTAAAAAAGGGATAGAGAATAAGACGGAGAATATCTTATTGCCCTTATATAAATCCATGGTATGCCCACATCTTGAATACTGCGTACAGATGTGGTCGCCGCATCTCAAAAAAGATATCCTGGCATTAGAAAAGGTTCAGAGAAAGGCAACTAAAATGATTAGGGGTTTAGAACGGGTCTCATATGAGGAGATATTAAAGAGACTGGGACTTTTCAGCTTGGAAAAGAGGAGACTAAAGGGGGATATGATAGAGGTCTATAAAATCATGAGTGGTGTGGAGAAAGTGAATAAGGAAAAGTTATTTACTTGTTCCCATAATATAAGAACTAGGGGCTACCAAACGAAACTAATGAGCAGCAGGTTTAAAACAAATAAAAGGAAGTTGTTCTTCACACAGCGCATAGCCAATCTGTGGAACTCCTTTCCTGAGGAGGTTGTAAAGGCTAGGGCTATAACAGGGTTTAAAAGAGAACTAGATAAAGTCATGGAGGTTAAGTCCATAAGTGGCTATTAGCCAGTAATGGTAAGGAATGGTGTCCCTAGCCTCTGTTTGTCAGAGGGTGGAGAAGGATGGCAGGAGAGAGATCGCTTGATCATTACCTGTTCGATTCACTCCCTCTGGGACACCTGGCACTGGCCACTATCGGCAGACAGGTTACTGGGCTAGCTGGACCTTTGGTCTGACCCAGTATGGCCATTCTTATGTTCTTATGACTTTTAACTTGACCCTGACTGTGTTCAGAAAAAGGTTAGGAACGGGTGGAGCCAGGCCTCCATTTCCATCCCGGTGCGCTTGCCAACATGGCTGCACCAGTACTCCAGGAGACCTATGCTGTGCCAAATATAGGGTAGATACAGGGTATGTGCCCATTGAGCTCATTATAAATGGGTGGAGTCCCATATTTACATCAGCAGTTTATATACCCTTTTCCTATTAACTGAGTTCACTTTCAAAAATTTTGGAGTCGATATTTATTTTTGAATTCACAGTATTTAAAATATTAAGTTATATCTTTTTGAAAAGGAGATGTAAAATCTTTATAAATATCTTGGTACTGTTTCAAACAGAGAAATCTGTGTGTAAAAATATTCATAGGCTATCAAAGCTTTTGATCTCTGCTTTTATTTATAAAACATTAGAATATTTAGCCACAATATTTTACGTTTCTATGGAAACTGTCATATTATAGTAGATTATAGCTGAAACACCATTTTGTAGATTAAATAAAAATTGGTTTTCTTTGCCATCCTAGTGAATTTACTACATTCTGGGACTGATCTGAAGTCAATGAGAGTCTTTCCATTGACTTTAACGTGCTTTGGCTCAGGTCTTCTCTCACCTCAATTTAGGACAAGGAAATAAATTCAGAGACGACCTTCTACCCACACTCTTGCTCAGTACCGCCATCACTATAAAGGTAGAAGCCAGTCTACTAATCCTACACAAAGTTTAATTCATTCATCTAGCTACCCTCTATGTGTGTGTGCAAAAAATTGCCTACACACATTCTTATGCCTGCACTTTGCAAGTACTGACTGCTAAGAATATTAACACTAGCATGTACCCTTACTCTAACACCTAAATGTGAACAAGTGTTAACATATGGCTGTTAAACTATAAAGTGCAGGTGCAAGCATGTATGTTTTCCAAGTAGAGGCTGAAAGACCATCTCATAAAAGCAACAATAACCCTGAACAAAGCCACAAATCAAGTATGTTCAAAACAGAGTCTTTAACCATGAAGGTTAGTTATGAACCCCAAATTTCCCAAATCTTTGGTGTCAGGAATCAAGGTTTTGCGTTCAGACCCATATCCTGTTCAAAACCATACGGTTCATGTTGGCATCCAAAAGACCTACGCGAAGCAGTCTAGTAATGGGATGAATTAAATGCCACCTTCCATACCAGATTGAAGTACTGCAATGAGAGAGAGAGACATCTTCATATGGGTTCTCTTCTAGTGAGTTCTTTACTTCTACAGGCTTAGTCAGTTATGTTTTGCTCTTTTGCCACTTCCTTCCCCCATATGCACAGTCAAATCACTTTGGGCACTAAAACTGAACTTGTGAAGACTTCAGTAAATCCGCTCTGACACTGTCATTGCTAATCCTAGATGACAGGAGACAGAGTGAAATAACCCTGGGAACTCTGCTGCAGTTTTAGTTCTTTATGTCCACAGACTTCATAAAAATATCTAAGTGAGTCTGTCTCACTCTTCCTCACAGAGAAGAAATGAGACATAAATACCATTTGGTGATATACGGAAAATTATGCATTATTTCAGCACTAAACCTTTCAACCCCATAACAATAGAAAAGAAAGGGAGATGTGAACATTTTAAAATAAATTCTGCTCCCATTCATAATGGTTTAAATCTGGAGCAAATGCACTTAATTAAATCAAACCTAGATTTACATGAGAGCAAAAGTTGGCCTTTAGAGATTCTAAGAGAGGCTGACATTTTTATGTATGACATACTCTTTCAAGCAGACATGGCTTATTTTAAATACAGTAAAACTCCATTTGTCCGGCATCTAATGCTCCGGCACTCCTGATGGTCCGGCACCATCAGGAACTCGGAAGTGCTCTGGCTGCCGGACAATTGGAGCTGCTTTGCACCCGGCTTCCCTGATTCAGCCGCTGCTGAAACTGACCAGTAGCTGCTCTTGGGGATGCCTGGGGCAGAGCAGCTGGAGTGCTGCCGGGTTGGTCCTGCAGCGCCACAGCGCCGAGGGGCGGCGCTACGGGACCAACTCGGCAGCACCCCAGCTGCTCTGCCCCAGGCGTCCCCGATTCAGCCGCTACTGAAACTGATCAGCGACTGACTCCAGGAAACTGATCAGCGGCTGACTCTGCCCCAGGCGTCCCCAAGAGCAGCTGGGGTGCTGCCGGGTTGGTCCGGTAGCGCCGCCCCTCGGCGCTGCGGGACCAACCCGGCAGCACCCTAGCTGCTCTGTCCCAGGCGTCCCCAAGAGCAGCTGGGGTGCTGCCGGGTTGGTCTCGTAGCACCGAGCGGCGCTACCGGACCAACCCAGCAGCACCCCAGCTGCTCTAGCTGGCGTCGATTCAGCCGTTGCTGAAACTGATCAGCAGCGGCTGAATCGGGACGCCTGGGGCAGAGCCGACTATCGGAAAGGGGCTATGAGGGTCTGGGGTGGCATCCCCACCCCACCCCACCCCAGACCCCTCATAGCCCCGCTTCCGATAGTCCGGCAATCTGATAATCCAGCACCCCCTGGGTCCTAAAGGTGCCGGATTATCGGAAGTTTACTGTACTTCTTAGCTCCTCTCTCCTATTGAATGCATGTCCCTCCACTTCCAGCATGTAGTGGTATAGATCAGTGTTTCTCAACCAGTGGTATGAGTACTCTTAGGGATACTCAAGAGAAGTCTGAGGGGGCTACATCAACACAACTGAAATTTGGAGAAAACTGAATTTTTGTTTTAAGTTTTACAGCGTTTTATTATTTTTGTACTTTTTACACCCAAAAATTTCATCGCCTGCCCGGCTACGATTAAGTTGTTTAAACAAATGTGTTGCAATGGTAGAAAAAAAATTGTGTTTCTGAAAACTGTAGATACTGGGGGTATTTATAATTTTTGTTAAAGGGGGTACTTTATAAAAAAAGGTTGAGACACACTGGTATAGAGTCCCCTCATGTGAATAGTATGCTTTACCACACAAAATGTGTTTAATGTATACCAGCTGAGATGGGGAAGAAATTGTGACAGTCTAAGTTCATTTCAGAAAATGTTGCCAAGACATTGTGTATGTTGTATTTGTATTATAAAACTGCATCAGTTATAAAAGAAGTTTGGGACAGGATATAAAGTATATGAAATTCCTTCTTATTGAAACTCAGGCTTCCTTGTTGTCTTCTTTTTCCCATCTGGGATGTCTCATTTTGCGTAAACTAGAAATATTCCCAGTGTATCTTCAAACATATTCAGAAAAACTTTATAAACTATACTCACAAGTGCTACTGATTACATCTATGAATCATCATTCTTTGTATTAATCTCATTGTGAGGCCTTCCAGTTTTTTAGATTCATTCACAATTGGAAAGGAAGCCATATGGCATCGTTTTTGAAGCAATGCTACAGTTACTCCCAAATCTCTGGAAGAAACTAAAAATGCAAAGAAAAGACAATGCACTGTTTGTCTCCTCTTCCATTGGGTTTGCTATAATTTCTGTGGGCAATCAGATGGCATATAAATGGGTAATCCACCTGGTTTAGAAACAAATTTGAGTTGTGCTGGGAAATTACCTGTAAATTGTACAGCATACAAGTCCCTATTATGCAGGAACTCATTAGCTTTCATAATCATGTTTTCAAATACTCTGAAGAAGCATTTGAGCTAAAACACATTATGGGGAATATAAATGACCATAATGAGAAGATGGTGAAAGCACTTATACCATCCATTAGCTTGCTAGGGGATGACAGATTTAGACATTTTCTTAAGATATAAACAAAAATATGTACTTTTAACCAGGTTACTAAAGCGAGAAGAATATTATTCCCTTGATTAAGCAAATAACTGTAGAACAGATAGTCTAATTGAATCTCACAAAGTAAGAATCCCAGACACTTTTAAATGTGTTAATACTAGGAATATCTAGTTATATCTAATTAGAATCTTCTTGTCAATTTGTACTTTTACTTATGGCTTTCTAATTAAAAGATGTTAAACATTGGTAAATGATCTGCCAACACAATGGGTGCAAACCTTATCCAGGCTTTGTTTTAGATGAGTCCCATGCACGTCAAAAGGAGCTTTAATGGAAGGCCAAGGTATTCATATCTGGAGGATAAGCCTGCTTCAGAGTGGGAACAATTGCAAGTATTGGGCCAGAAGTGACTCTCATACACGGGAAGGTGGGTGACAAATGGAGAAGAGTTTCTTTCCCCTGAATTCTGAAATGGCACTTCCATTATGGGTAGAGTAGGCAGGTAGGCATCTGGTTTTCAATACTCAGTCAAAAAGGGACCCTCGTGGCTCCAGTCAGCACTGCTGACTGGGCAGTTATAAGTCCAGTTAGCGCTGTAGCAGGGTTAAGGCAGGCTCCCTGTGGCTCCCAGAAGTGGCAGCATGTCTCATCTCCAGCACTAATGGGCTGCCTCACCCCAAGTGCTAGTTCTGCAGCTCCAATTGGCTGGCAACCATGACCGATGGGAACTGAGGGGGCAGTGCGTTTGGATAAGGCATTGAGCATAGCTCCCTGGCTGTGCCTTTTCATAGCTGCTGGAGGGGAGACATGTTGCTTCTGAGAGCCACCTAACATTGGTGTCCCCCAGAGCCTGCTCCCCTTACCACCTATGCTCCAAATCCCTGCCCCAGTCCTTATGCTCCTTCTGCACTCCAAACTTCTCTGCCCCAGCCTGGAGCACTCTCCTGCACCCCAAACCCTTCATCCCAAGGCCCACACTTGAGCTGACACTACCCGCCAGAGCCCTCGTCTCCCCCGCACCTCCAAGTTCCAGCCTGCTGAACCCTGAACTCCTCATTAATGGCACCACCCCAGAACTTGCACTCATAGCCCAGAGCTCATACCCACTCCTACATCTCAACCCTCTGCCTCAGCTCAGAGCCCCCTCCCATATTCCAAATCCCTCAGCACCACCCCCCTAATCTGGAGCCTCTTCGTGCACACAAACCCCATCATTCATAGCTGTACCTCAGAACCTGCACCCCCAGCCCAGATCCCATGCCCTCTCCCACATCCCAACCCGCTGCCTCAGCTCAGACCCCCCTCCCACACCCTGAACTTATTTCTGGACCCACCCCAGAACCCATACCCTTAAACCCCTGCTACAGTCTGGAGCTCCCTCCCATACTCCAAATCCCATGCTCCCCCCCACCCAAAGTGCCCTCCTGCACTCTCAGCTGGAGCCCTCACCGCATCCCAACCCATTGCCGCAGCCCAGAGCCCTCTCCCACACCCTGAGATCCTCATTCCTGACCTCACGCCAGAGCCTGCATCACCAGCTGGAGTCCTCATCCCCTCCTGAACTCCAAACCACTGAGACAACCCAGTGAAAATGAGTGGCTGAGTAAGAGTGACAGACGAAGGATGAAGTGAGCAGGGGGCAGAACCTCAGAGGAGGAGCAGGGCAGGGGGATGTTTGGTTTTATGCTCGTAAAAAGTTGGCAACTCTACTCAATGGCAGTCTCTTGTTTTGTCGGGGATGAGTGCACAGCCAAGTGAGTAGTACTCATCCAGGCCTTGGTCCTGCAACTTTTTGTTTGTGGGTAGATACCTGTCCATCCAAGTAATTGGGACTGTGTGTAGGTGCAGTGCAGGCATCCTTTTGCGTACAATAAGTCACCTATGACAACACTGTGCTTTCTTTCTCCAATTCTATGGAAGTCCCTCATGGTGATCAGTCTCCCTGGGTTGAGAATGAGTGAGCCATACATAAAGGAATGGCCATTCTTGATAGCAAACCCCCCCAGTGCCTTATGTTGGCTCCTGGTGTCATCAACCTTAACTTATGCAAGTTCCCCTCCTTTCCTTTTCAAGTAGTAACTCCTGGGGAATTAATTTAGTTTACACTATGCAGCACTCCTAAAACAGTGCTATACTTTACATATGATAAGCTTATGACTGGCATTCCCTCTAAATATCATCTGCTCTTCTTGTGCTTGTCCACAGAGATCCAATAGCAACACTGTTAGGCATAGGTCACATCTATCTGTGTCTTTGGACTGAAATTGGGTGGCTGTAGGTTCCAGAAACTCTTGATCATTCAGTACTTCCTCTTAGAGGTTTCAGGGCTGGGGATGTATGAATAATTTCACACAAACAGTAATATTAGCCTAAAAATAGAATTAAAGTAAACTGTTCAACAAATCTAGAGTTACACATCTCATCAGCTAAACTAGATATGGCACTTTCAGCCAGGGCCGACTTATCCAGTAGGCACAGTGCCTAGGGCCCACAAAAATGTTTTAATTTCTTTTAAAATCAGAAGGAAAAAAAAGAACTTTTAGGGTCGAAGAAAATGTTTTAATTTTTTTCTCACATCAGAAAAAAATGAAACTTTTAGGGCCCACAAAAATCTATTAAATTTTGCCTAAAACAGAAAAAAATAAAATGTTGACGTATTTAAAGTTATATCAAAAATAATTTTTAATATTTTTTTTTTTTTATGGAGGAAGGGGCCCATGAAGGCAAAAGTGCCTAGGGCCCACGAAAGTCATAATGCGGCCCTGCTTTCAGCTTATTTACAGGAAAAAAATACATCTCTTGAAAACAGTTCTCTCTCTTGGGCACTTGGGTCTGCCTATTAGCATTGTGCTAGTTGTTTCTGGCTGGCTGTATCTAGTTTGTCATGCCTCTTGGTAATTTCCTTTAAGCCATTTTTCTTTCGTGAAGAAATCTGAATTAGTCAGATCCACATACCCTCTGTCACAGCACTGCTCTGTTCAGAATAGAATATGTAAGTCTGATTTTTTTAAGACAGTTTGTGATGAAAGTTCAAGTATCAGAAGCTATTAGCGCTCATTGTTTCTATCTTCTTTTTTTTAAACCTTTCTATATACAAAAAACACAAGGGATGATTGTATGTAATTAAAACATTATAACAGTGATAGATTCAGCCATGGAATCTGTGCTTTTCCCTCCTGTTAGTGTTTCCCTCAGGCTACCTGCAGACCTTCTAAATTCTCATCCTGTCCCACTTTTTGCATGTTGTTGCATCTCTGAAGGCCATCCTTTCCTGTTTTCCCTCTATTTTTATACTGATATTTTTGATGAAATTTATTTCCACATAAGTTTGTGCTGATTAGGTGGCAAGAAAGAATGAAAGATTGAAAAGCATATTCTTTATGCAGTGCACAGTGTATATATCCATCACTGTAGGAAACTAAGTCAACATTATTATTCATCACAGTATATTGTGTTACTATAAAACTATGCAGAAGGTAGTACTAGAAATTTGGAGGGAGGCCAGTAAAATTGCACTCTGTAGTTATTTTTCTTTTGCCTTTAAAATGCTTAGCAGTCAGTGATGAGGTAAGGATAGGGAAGAATTTCCCTCTGCCAACAAAAATGGAGAAACATCACATTTTCTTCAGATATATGAAAAAACAAAACCCACTGCAATTTTCCATTCTTTTGCTTTCACTATGAAAAGCGAAGTCATTTTGACTCAGACAAAACCAACCTCCTATATTCACAGAAGACCCATTTTTCACATGGCCTTTTTCAGTAGATGTGAAGCAAAACTGGGCACACTGTCTTGAGCCCACTGGCCAGTCTGAATGGCTGGTTATGGATGCTGAATGGCTGTGTATGGAGCGTGAAGGTGGGGGGAGGGGTAGAAATATCTCATCCCTTCAAGGTATTGTTTTGTGGCTAACTTTGCAATCCTATGGTTTTAATGCCCCCTTGTGTGATGAAAAGAATGGTAGGATCCTTATACCAGTGGACACTCTGGTCCTTCCCACACTTGCTCCTTCTGTAGTCATGTGCCAGGTGTCCCTGTAGAGCTCTATGTTGCACACAGGATGCACAGCTGCTGTGTCCTTAGAATGCTTTTCCTATCTTCCTGCAACAGTTTTGTTGGGAGGGAGCTTCTGAAAAGGTGGAGGTATGCTTTGCCATAGAAAATGTAGGGATTTACTGAAACCATTGGAAATTCCTCTGGGTTTCCTTTTAAACCCTCTTAGTAGATTAGTATGAATCTTCCCAGTAATAAAGTATCTCAAGTTTCAAAAATGTCAGCAATTTCCCAAAGGGTCTTGCACTCCTATGTAGTTACTGGGAGTTTTGAAGTTTTGTTGTCCTGCATAGAAACTCTAAGGTTGGAATCAAAATGTGTGTTCACTCTACTCCAGGTATGAGGTAATTGGCCTTATGAAGTATCAAAGGGGTAGCCGTGTTAGTCTGGATCTGCAAAAGCGATGAGGACTCCTGTGGCACCTTATAGACTACAGATGTATTGGAGCATAAGCTTTCGTGGGCCAAGACCTGCATCTGACGTAGTGGGTCTTGGCCCACGAAAGCTTATGCTCCAATACATCTGTTAGTCTGTAAGGTGCCACAGGACTCCTTGTGGCCTTATGAAATTTGGTTTTGCTGTGGTACAAAACCAAAACAAGTCGTTGTTATGGAAAACTGTAAACTAGCTGATTAAAGCGCAACATTATGCTGTCTGGTTAAAATTCAGCTACTTACAATTAGCACTGAATAAGTCAGGACTCCCTTTTTTTACTTTATACACATGTAACATAGAAGCAGTGCAGAAAATGCTTGCCCATAACTTTTGTTTTTTCAAGTCTTTCTCTCCACAAGCCTCTTTTCTATGATATTTGATTATTAAGTCCTCTCTGTTTTCTAGGAGGGAATATGATTCTAAAATTAAAATATTTATGGATCATATTAAAAATAAAATATACATGAACAGATATTCCTGCATTTCAAACACATGCATAGAATAAATTCCTCCTCCTGTAACTTTGTATTAATTTTGATTGCGCTCTCTTGCTCTGTCCCCACTGGCTACCTTCCCTTCCACAAATTACACACAATAGAGCTGGAAAATACAATGTTTTACTCTAACATATCCATTTATGCTACTGATCTTTGGGACTGAGACTATCTTTTTGTTCTTGTATAGCACATAGTAAAAGGGAGTTCTGATCTTGGCCTGAGACTGCCTCATGACAATGCCAGGATGCTGCTGCTGCTAACTATAGTTACTTTAATAATAGAAAATACATTTCTTATTTCTTACCATTATCATTACAGATGAGGGTTTGTTTGTTTGTTTCATTTAAACCAACTATGCTATTATGACACTGGATCCAAAACCCATTCAACGAAATGGAACTCTTGCCATTAAATAAGAGGGTTTTGAATCAGACCCAGAAACCCTTGTTTGGGCACTTGGGACTCAGTCTTGCAAGGGGCTAAGCATCTCAATTTCTGTTGACTTCAGTGGGAGTCCAGCTGCTCACCAGGTAGGATCGAGCCCTTTATGTAGCCACTTTATGTAGTTTAATTTGATGAGAAATGGGCTTAAGGCACATGAATATAGATTCCAAGGCCATTAGAGACTATTGTGGCCATATAGTCTGACCTCCTATATTATATAGGCCATAGGACATTTGCAAAATAATTCCTAGAGCACATCTTTTAGAAAAACATCCAATCTTGATTTAAAAATTGTCTGTGTTAAGGTATCCACTAAGATCATTGGTAAATCGTACCTATGGTTAATTACCTTGACTGAAATATTTACCTTTTTTTTCCTAATCTGAATTTGTCTAGCTTTAACTCCCAGCCCCTGGATCATGTTACACCTTTCACCACTAGATGGATTATTAAATATTTGTGCTCCATGTAGATATCGTGTCTAATGAAGTTGCCCCTTAACCTTCTCTTTTTTCAGGTAATAGATTGAGTTCCTTGAGTCTCTAAAATAGGTTTTCTAATCCTTCAGCCATTCTTATGGCTCATCTCTGAGCCTTCTCCAACTTTTCGCATTCTTATTGAATTTTGTGGTCACCAGAACTGGACCTAGCATTTCAGCAGTGATTGCACCACTGTCAAACATAGTATTATAACCTTCCTGCTCCTATTTGAGATCGCCCTGTTTGTGTATCCAGGGATTGGCCATAGTGTTGTATGGGAACCTGAGATGATTATCCACCACAACTCCCAAATCTTTTTCTTTTTGAAGAATCTGTGGTTCCCAGGCTAGAGTCCCCCATTCTCTTCATTATTTACCTTTCCCCAATTTTAGTGTCATCTGCAGACTTTATCAGTTTTATATTTTCTTCCAGGTCATTGATAAAAATGTTAAATAGACCCAAGGATGTCTGCAGGACCCCACTATAAACATACCTTCTCGATGGCAATTCCCCGTTTACGATTGCATTTTGAAACCCATCAGTTAGCCACCTTTTGATCTACTTAATGTATGCCATGTTAATTTTATATCATTCAATTTTTGTCAAAATGCATTGCACCATGCCTTGCAGAAGTCTATTAGATCAGCACTATTGCCCTTATCAATCACACTTATCAGTCATAAAAAGATGTTAAACAGATTTATTTCCATAAACTCCTTTTGATTGGCATTAATTATATTACATTCTTCCCTTAATTCTTTATTAATCGAGTCTTGTTATTAGCCACTGCATTATCTTGCCTGGAATCAATGTCAGGCTGACAGGCCTATAATTACTCATGTCATCATATTTACCTTTTAAAAATATTGGCATGGCATTAGCTTTTTTCCAGTCTTCTGGAACTGCCCCAGTGTTTCAAGCATGTAGGGAGAAAATTATAGTAAAACTCCAATAGTCCGGCATCCAATAGTCCGGCACTCCTGATAGTCCAGCATCAAAATGGCAAGAGCCTAGTGAGTGAGCTCCGGCAAAAAATGAGTCACAAGGTAACAGCGGCAGCAGCTGAACTGAGCAAAAAGGGTAAAAAAGGCTTAAAAAAACTAAAACATTACAGTATACTGTATACAGTATGTACAATAAAAAGGGTTAAGAACACTTTATATGCAGTATATAATGTATACAGTGTATATATATAACCTGCTTATAGTACCTCCTGATAGTCCGGCATATCTGATAATCCGGCACCACCTAAGTCCCATAGGTTCCGGATTATCGGAAGTCTACTGTAGAAAAGCCAAGGCAAAAAACAATATTAAACTAGAGAGGGACAAAAATGGTAAAAAGAAAACATTTTACAAATACATTCAAAGCAAAAAACTTAGCAGTGATTAGAAAATAACATAATGAACAGCAGTGTAAGTGGTGTAGAATCTGAGAATGAAATAGCAAAAAAAGGCAAGTTCAGAACTACTTAGATGAGTTAGGTGTCTACAGATTGGAAGGGCCTGACAAAATACATCCTAGAATACATAAGGAACTGGCTGAAGAGATGTCAGAGCCATTAATGATTATCTTTGAGAAATCATGGAGCTGGAAGATTCCCAGAGGCCTGAAAAAGTACCTAGCTATAAAAAAGAGGAATAAGGACAACCTAGGGAGTTATACATCACCCAGCCTAACTTAGTTATCCTGAAAGATAACTGAGCAAACAAACAACTAATTTGTAAGGCACTAGAGCAGAGGTACACAACCTGTGGCCTGCGGACCCCTGGTGGACTGTGACGGTACTGCAGGGTGGTCTTGGAAAGTTTAAAAATAAGGATCGGGCCCACCACTTACTTTTCCTTTCCTTTTTTCCCCTCCCCCAGGTGTGTGTGTGTGTGGGGGGGGGGAATCCGTGAAATTTGAATAGATTGAAAAGGCGTCCATATGCTCGAAAAGGTTGGTAACCACTGCCTTAGAAGATAAATAGTCTGAAATAAATAGGATGAGGTTCAATAAGTAGAAATATCGAGGAGTTGCAATAAGGAGAAATGCAACATTTACAAACAAATAATCAATTGCATAATTATAAAATGACTGCCTAGGAGGGAGTATTGCAGAAAAGGATCTGGAGTTATCCTTTTCTGCAGTAGTCTGGGATCACAGACGGAATAGGAGTAAAAAATGTAAAACTGTTGCAAAAAATGTGAACATAATTCTTGGATGTAGTAGCATGTGCTATAAGCAAGACAAGAAAAATAATTCTTCCATTCTGCTGATCATTGACAAGACTTCAACTGGAGTGTTGTGTCCACCATAGTTCAGGAAGGTTGTTCGCAGATTGGAGGGAGTTCAAAGGAGAGCAACAAAAATCATTATAATACTTAGGCCTGCCGCACTTCAGGGGGCTGGGTTAGATGAGCTGTTGAGATTCCTTCTAGTCCTACATTTCTACAGCTATGAGCACTTGTACCTAAGCTACCAGTAATGTCATGATAAAAGTCAGGTTTAAATCAATTTTTAAGTGTGTCCTTACAGGAATTTGATTTAAAGTCCCATGTTTATTTAAACCAGTGAAAAAGTGTGTGTAAACAAAGCGCTGCCTCTATTTTGATTGTCTCTATCTTGTGCAATGTGCCCAGCTAAGACTAAGTGTTTACTAGACATTACGCAGATTGTTTTAGCTATCTCAAATTGGCTCTTCACCTTAAAAAAAATCTCTTTTTTTCATAGTCTATTCCTAGTCTGGACAGATCAAAAGAGAATATGGACATATTGTTGCTGCAGTGAGAGTTCTGTTTGTGTGTGGTGGTGGCATCTCATAGATTTGTTACAATCACTACCATTAAGGTCTTCCATTTATTTCTAGGACTGGATCATGAATTCCTTAAGCATCCAGAACTCCTGATGAAGCCAAAGGCGCATCTACACAGCAGTGTTATTTTGGAATAACGGCTGTTATTCTGAAATAACAATGCGAGTGTCTACACAGCAATTCTGTTAATTTGAAATAAATTCAAAATAACCGATGGCTTATTCCGACTTCTGTAAATATCATTCCATGAGGAATAACACCTATTCCAAAATAGCTACTTCAGAATAGCAGTAGTATGGATGTTCCACTGCTGCTATTCTGAAATAGCTCCTCCCAAGGGCCATCCAAACTAATTACTCCCCAGTGCCTCCTGGGGCTCTAAATCAAGGTAGCATGTCCACATTAGGGAAGCCTGCCTTGGACTAATTTTGAGGCTTCCCTGCAGTGTAGACGTGATATTTCAAAATAAGCTATTTCAGAATAGCTTATTTCGAAATAAGTGTGCAGTGTAGATGTACCCCAAGTGAGAAGGAGGAGGATTTGTATGATTCTAGCATAGGGGAGCCCTAGTCATGGACCAAACATACATAGAACCAAGATGGTTCCTGTCCCATACAGCTGACGGTCTAAGTAGAATACAAGAGACAGCAAATGGATGCAGATAAAATGATGGGCGACAAGAAGGAAACAGTGTTGGTCAGCATGATAGGCAGTAGTCTCAGCACGCCAACAGCCTACCTGTTGTCAATTTTTTTGCAGCAGAGGAAAGTTTTAAGGAAGATAGTGATGTAACTTGGCAGCTATTTACAGAGCATGGCCGAGGGAGGAGGGAGAGGTGCATGGGAGACAGCAAAAAAGTATTGGAAAATTTAGCAAGTGGGAGGGGAGGCTGTCACCACAGGCTGATTAGGGGGTCAGCATCAACAGTATGATAGGGTATGTCTACACTAGCCACCCTAGTTCGAACTAGGGTGGCTAATGTAGTCATTGCAGGAGGAGTAACGGTAGTTTGAATTAGGAGCTTTAATTCGAACTGCCTAGCCCGTGCTGCGTGTAGCCACGGGCAGGGGAGTTCAAACTACCGGGCATTTAAAAATGGCAGCGCCCGGGAACATGCAAATAAAGCCCGGGATATTTTAATCCCGGGCTTCATTTGCAAGTTCGAATGACTACATTAGCCACCCTAGTTCGATCTAGGGTGGCAGTGTAGACATACCCATAATGAACAAGAGCCAAGATGTAGGGGAGTATTGAGTATCAAGCACCTGGAAAGTGAAGATAAGCATCATATCCCCCATGGGGAGCCATCAAAGAGGGGAGGGTGAACATGATGCAGGTGACAGGGTAGCCAAATGATTTTTGCAGCCAAAACTTACTCAAGTTAAAAAAAAAAACTACAAAGAAAACATGTTAAAACAATAAAATAACTATACTCATGCTAATAAGCTTATTAGTGTTTATGCCAACCCTAATATGGATTTTGTCAAGAACAGTCCTCAAATCCCCACCCACTGGGGCTTGCTTTGTGGTCACAAGTTCTTCATAGTTTCAGCTCAGAACAAGCACACTCAGAACATGGCTAGTTCTTAGAGGTCTTTGGTCTGGAGTTTCCAGAAGTGGCTAATCAGCAGACTATGTAGCTTGCCCCAAGGTGTAGCTTCAAAGACTGATACCAGAGGTAAGAATTTTCCTCCTTCCAAGTACTTTCTAGGAAATCCACTTGACATGTATCATTCCAAAAAATCTTTTGCAGTTGCACACCATCCCAGAAGCATACATAAATATTTGAATTTTTAATACAAGAACCCCAAAAGCTGAATTCAGTAAGATTTAATTTCATTCAGGTTTATCTGGAATATTGTTGGTCTGTCATATTAGCCAAATACATACATACACCACATGCACGCACAGAACAAGCCTTGGCAATATAGCTATTTGCAATACATTAATATGGCCTGCCCTATTTATGAGTATCAGGTCCTGCTCATTAAAATCTTTTGGAAAAAAAAAAGTCTCTTTGATCCACCCCCAGTTAATATGGAATGAGTCATCATTCCTTTTAACGAGAAAGCAATCTTTATATAGCTCATGACAACAATTTTATAGATAGTTAAGGCACAGAAATAAATGCACAGAATGTTTTCCCATGACATCCTCTAATCCAGGGCTGAATTGTGCACATTTTATTCAGCTGGAAATTTCATGGGAAGCGAGTTGGGGATGAGTCTACCAAAATGGTCAGGTACCACAGTGATGATTACAGTATAATGCCGAAATAGCAAAAGCCAAAGGAAGAGATCATAGACCCATATTCTCTGTTTTTTAAACAGGGGGGCATACCCCATCATCAGCTACCAGGCAGATTCAGGTAGTGTGATTATTTGGGTGAGAAAGATGGGATTTATACAGGAAAGTAAACAGAGCCTCTAAAGAATCTTCCCAGAGTACTTCATTGGAAGATCCGTTCCCCAGTTGCATAAAGCTAGGAGTAAACCACACAACAGAGATAGCTCAAGAGAGAGACGCTCTTGGCATACATTGTGTGGTTTCCTAAATGAAGTATTGTCCTGTGACAGATGTTGATTTAAGGAAGGTTTACCGTAAGCCTTGCTTTGACACAGCCAGCAAAAGGATACACGTCTGAGAAGGACTATGCTTTCCAGCTGGCTAAAAAACTCCAGAAGGCTAACAGATCTGACTTCATAGATCATGCTGCAGGCTGAGGGACAGCAAAAACAAGATTTTGATCACGAAGCCAAAAAAAAAAATTCATTGTGGTTTTGTTTGAATTCTGATTATTATATTTTTATGTGAGGCCTCTGAGTCCAGGCCAGTTCATGTGGGAGTCAATAGCTATCTTCTTATAGCCACTTTTCTCAAAAGGTAATTTAAAAATAATACAGTACATTTTGTAAGAAATCACTTTCCATTTTGCCAAAGGATACAATTGTTGAGAAAACATAATTTATGTCCTAGTTTTGCTTTTTTAGGAAAATAATAATCTTCCAACATCGATTGAAATAACTGTGTGTATGGCTAAGGAGACAGGCTGCCTTTGACTACAATGGAAGCAGATGAGTCCTTACCTGAACAAGTTTTCAGACTAGATTTTTTTTTTAATCTACTCATCTAGTGCACTGTGATCTCTCACTCATAGCCACAGGCATGGGCGCCAGATTAGTATGATTTTTGGAGGTGCCTAGAGAGAGTCCAAGTGCCATTCCAAACATAGGATGGACAGGGCAACTGCCCTGGGTCCTGTTCTGTAAGGGGCCTCGCACGTCAGGGAGTTCCAGGGCAGCCTGGGAGATTAGCCGGCTGCCTGGTGCCAGCAGCAAACAAGGAACCCCAGCCTGCCCTGCCCTGCCCTGCCATGCTGGCTCCCAGAGTTGCTCAGGGAAAGGTGCGGAAGTTGGAAAGAGGCCAGGTATGGGGTGGGGGTTTAGAAGAAGGAGCAGAGTGGGGGGTGGGACTTGGAGTGGAGGAGGGGGTGGCTGTCCTGGGCCCTCCATACCAGCAGGGATGGTTCAGCCCACCAGCATCCCCCATAGCCCTGAGTGCTTCCTGCTCCTCTGCCCTGCCAGGGCTGTCCCTAGAAGGGTGAGGGGTTTGGGACACCCTGCCTCCTCCCCAGGCCATTCCCTCACTCCACTTCTTCCCCCAAGCTCCCGCCCCACCTCTTTGAACCCCTGCTCCACCCCATCTCCATCCGCTTTCCACCCTTTCCCTCAAATCCCAGCCTCTTTCCAGCTTCTGTCACAAAGCTGGTTGTGCTAGGGCCAGATGTGTGGCAGAGCAGGATGTGCTAGGGCTAGGTCACTCTCTGCTTCCAGCTCCAGCCTCTCTGCCTATCCCTCAGTATACTGTGGACTCTGATCCCCCTGAAGTGCAGCACTAGAGCACAGGGAGAATGTTCCAATCCATCCTCTGGACAGGACGGCTCTGAAAATGTAAGGCCAAACATGGGTGGAGCCAGGCCCATGTGTCTGGATATTGGTTGAGCATGGGCACTATGGACCCATATAACTGTCTGACTGAGGCTACAGATGCTTAAAAGTTCCATGGAGAATTGTAGCCCAGCTACAATTCATGTACTTCCTGGTCCCCTCTGCCATCTTATTTGGCAGATGGAGTTGAGAAATGGCAGCAGGGGAGACAGCAGCCTCACTGAGGCTATGTCTAGACTACATCCCTCTGTCGGCAGACGGATGTAAATGAAGCACTTTGAAAGTGCAAATGAAGCGGGGATTTAAATATCCCGTGCTTCATTTGCATAATCACCTAATGGCACTCTTTCGAAAAGTGCTATTTTGAAATTGAAACCGCAGTCTAGATGTGGTTCTTTCAAAAATGGGGTGCTTTTTCGAAAGATCCTGTAAACCCCCCATTTACATCCCTCTGCCGACAGAGGGATGTAGTCTAGACATACCCTGAGTTCCTGTACAAGATGGGGGGAAACCCAGCTCTGCACTCCTGGAAGGGACAGGCAGAGGATTGCCAAGACCGTGGCATGTCCTCTCCCAGCCTTCAGCACTCCCTGGAGTGTGCCACACAGTGCTCCAGTGTCAATTTATAGGACCCTATTTAAAGTATCAGCAGCTGGAAGCCACAGGCCTTTCTGAATTGCCAGGTCCTGGGGCAGTTGCCCCCTTTCTCTTTCCCTTCTCCACCGTTCAAGGGCCTGAATGGCAGTAGAAGTTGGAATAAAGCTATCAAATTGATAATTTGCCTAATGTATGAATAGCATTTAGTCTTTGTAGGAGTTCCCTGTGTCTCTTTTTAAGGGCTGGTCATTTAATAAAATTATAATTTTTGTTAATTTTTTTCACAAGCAAAGAGAGCATTACACAAGTAATTTCTTTTCTCTCAGGATGAGATCATGAAGTTCATGGGGGTATGCCAAGGTACCAAACATTGCCAGTTCCTTTAGTCCTATTTCTCCTTATTTCATTGCTTTAAGGAGGAAACAAGCTTAGTATATTTTATACTGGAATAATCTATACAAATGACATCTTGGACATTTTGTCACTTAATGACTTCAAAGCACGGAATTGCACTATTCTATTTCCTCTGGGTTGACGTGATGTCTGTAGTATGTATGCAGATATCGTGTAGCTGGATGCAATGATAAAGCCTTAACATCTGATTGGTTTCATACAAACTGGTGGACTCTTTGCTGAGGATTCCATATCAAAAGAGGCAAGCTGTCTTTGGATTTGGCCTTAATTTGTGTACTCCTCTCCTCTTCTGTGAGCTATTTTAACCCCTGTTTGCTGTGGTGAGTTAGTTTAGGGCCAAATAGTGCTTGGGACTTGCATGAGATTCATAGTAGGAGAGGCAACCAGAAGCATTCTCTTACCTTAAGCCCTCCAAACAGGGCAAGGCACAGTTGCAGTTACTGCATTTTCTTAGTGTGACCCACCTCCAAGGGAGGGGGAGGAGATGAGGCCATCATAGGCCACATAGTACCCTCTTCTAAAGGCATGATGAAATAAGTGTGCTTCCTTTCTGGGCTTTCACAGTGGACCCCAGACTGCCCTCTGGAAGCTGCAGACTTATATTGTATTGGCACAATCTGGCCTCAAACAGTTACGTTGCATCTGTCTAATATATACCTATGCATGTCTAATATTGCACTACAGGACCTAGGCATCATGAGTCAATTATCTAGCAGTGGATTCTCTTCCTGCTTGGCTGCCTTAATTCACAGTAAGAAGGTAGTAATAACAACAAAACCTAAAACAAACAAATAAATCTGGGCTCTCACAGGTGACAAAGAAATGAAAAGCAAGTTTTTCATTTTATCTTCACTAGGTTCAATTCACCTTAGTGAGCCAATATTATAGGAAAATAAGCACATATGTGAGCATTTTGTGCATTTCACCGTTCTTCCTGTTAAACGCAAGCAGTAATTCTTGAAGTTTTATGCTTTTGAAAGAGCTTTATTGCTAGCGTAGTTAATGTCAACCAGAATCATTGAAACAGATGGGAATTATTTCTTGTCAGGCAATCTGGAGCAAGTACCAGAAACTAAAGTCTAATTATAGGAGTACCAAATTAAGTGCAACAATTTTAGTGTTTCTTTCTGATATTAAGTAGTGAAAGAAAGAAAGGGAGGAGGATTCTTTGAAACTTTAGGGCTGAATGTGCCCACAACTAAGCTAGGGATTTAGGACTTGCCTCAATTCCCATTGAAGACGATATTCAAATTCCTGTTGACTGTGGGAGTAGAATCAGCTTAATTCACAAAAGTGTTCAGTTGGTTTTAATGGGAGTTACATGACTTATATTCTGTTTAATGCTCTGGAAGCATTTAGGGCAAGTTTAAATCAAATTGTTATTTTTCTGCATTAATAGCCTCATTCTTCAGTTAGCTGTTGCTGCTACCTCAGGGTGTTTACTCTTGGCTATTAGTGCCGCTTAAAGGTTTCCACAAGTGAGAAAGAAATATGCAACTCTTAAAACACAGTGTCTGAGGTCATAAACATTAGAAAATTAGACTCCATAAAGATATACATACATTTTTTAAAAATGCAAAATGGTAGTTTCAGTCTTGGCAGTGTTTGTTCTAGAGGAGTAGCATGCAGTTCAAAGAGCATTTTACTAAGCAGCTGCAGCCACAGGAGGATTTCAAATCAATGGGAGCTCAGTTGCCTAGTCTCCCCCTCTCTAGAATGTGGCTGTGCATGTGACACATAGTACAATTGCACCTGGGGTGAAAGTTAACACACAAGCAGCGCACAGCACATGGCTCAACAGTGGAGGGAATGGAAATATTGACCAAAGACACCAAAGATAACTCCTTCTCTTATAGAAAGTGTTAATGGATCTTGCATGTTCATGCAAAGCAGATAGATTCCCGTACAATACTCGTAGCAGCACCACAAAGAAGAACAGGGAGCCAACGTGATCAGATTCCATTAGATATGTAATCATGGATCAGAGATCAAATTCAATAGTGTAGTCACACTAGAATATAGGTATGGATTAGTAACTCGTTCAGCCCATCAATCTGCCTTGTCCAAGTCTGTGCAGTCCTTTGGATGCCACCAAATGTGGCATCCAACTCCAACTTCTAACTCCATTTGAATCTTGTGCATCTCTCTCTTGACTGTTAGATACAATGAGTAGTCCTGTGGCACCTTGGAGACTAAGGGTGCGTCTATACAGCAGGGCTTAACTCAAAATAGGCTACGCAAATTGAGCTACATCAATTGCGTAGCTTATTTCAAAATAATTGGGAGTGTCTATGCAGCACTTATTTCAAAATAGAGAACTCTTCCTCTGACTTCCCATACTCCTCACACGATGAGGGTTGCAGGAGTCGGAGTAAGAAGTCCTCCAGCTTGACAGTATTTTGACATTATTTCGAAATAACTGCCTGCCGTGTAGATGCAGACTAAGTTATTTGGAAATAATATTTTTATGTAGACAACCCTAACAAAATATATATATGTATAGTATTATGAGCTTTCATGGGTAAAACCCACTTCATCAGATTAGTTGAAGTGATCCTCTCTATATATACATACATTATTTTATATATATAAATAAATAAAATATGGGATTTCTAGAAACTTTATAGAGTGTTAGTGACCAAACTCTGCGCCACACTGCATAAACCAAAATACTTTTAATGTGAAATTAATTGTCAAACATTTATTGATTTCAGGAATGTAAATTTTGTTTGTTTGTTTGTTTGTTTTGCAAGGATGATTTTTAAAACAGGAGATTAAATATTTAAATTTGTTCAGCAGGCCCTAGGGCCCTAACTTATATTGCTCTCTATTTAGGAGTGGGAGAAGGAGCCCTACAAAACATAATGTCTTTACAAAGCAAACTTCATTTTTTCACTAGATTATATTTAATGGGTGTAATTTCTAATTTGGAAAACAAAAAAGGCATCGTGGTATTTCATAACACAAATGGTGAAATAGATCATTTTAGGAGTTAACCACTTCCTTACTGGAGCATGTTGCATAATTTAGCAGATAAAATATAAACCATCTCAATGTGCCCCCCAATACGTATCATTAAGTTAGGGTCCAAAATAAGTGGCCTGATTTTTCAAAAGTTCTGAGAACCCAACAGCTCCCGGAAAAGTCATTTGTACATCAATTGCAAGCAGAACAGATAGCTGATACTTCCTTGGTTTTGGAGAACTCCCTTTGACAGAGTAAAAGGGATCTGACTAATGAATATATGTATTGGGATTTTTTTCACACTGACCGCAAAATGTCATCATATGCTCCAAACACATTCATCAGGCACGAGTTTGATCTGCTAGTGGAAAGATAGTCTTAATTTTTTCATAAGAGATGGGTCTGCCCTGCAGAATTCAGATTTGGATTTCAATATGAAATTCTCCAAATCTAGCTGTTTCAATCTGACCATTTCTTTTTCCCCACACTTCTATTCTCAATAGAGCAAAATCCAACATAGCAATTTTGATTGTTCTGTTCTACTAAATATAATTGATGGGAAGTCATGTACGCTGGCAAATGTCTGGTGACAGAGTTTTAGTTAATTTTTGTTTCCTCGTTTGGATAATTGTCATTGTAGCAGTAAAGCAATATTATTTCAGGTCACTGTCTCTCTTACAGATACAGAGTATAAAAATATTGGTCAAATCAAATTTTGAAATTTAGTTTTGGGATTGATTCTTTTAAATACATGGGTCTCAATCTTGCACAATTTTCATGAACAGTCCAACGGGAGTCAATGCTATGAAGTTAGTTGGACTGCTCACATGCTTAGATTTAATGTAATGTGTAATGCTTACGGGATTGAGTCATTGACTTATAAACAAGTTTAAGAGGTGTCAGTATGAGATGTTTGCAAGATCATAGGAAACCTTTTCACAATGTTAATTATTTTTTTAAAAAAAGATATGCTGGGATTTCCAAAGGTTCTGCTTAAAATTTGAGAAGACTCTAAAGGAATATTTAAAAGATGATGTTTCAAGAGCATAGTGTGTGAATAGGCTGATTCAGCAATTCCAGGAGTAGTTGGAAGGTCATATTGTAGTGAGCATGTCATATCTGAATTTTAAGACAACTGTGGCAGTGACCAGTTGCTTAAAGCAGTCCATGTCATGCAATGGTAGTCTGTTCTGGCAGGTCTCCATTATGAGGTGATGCTATTTAAAAGTGTTTTCAGTTGGGTGGAAAAAACAAAATAAAATACAGAATCTAGCAAAGAGAAGAAATAGAGCAAGAGAAACTAAAAATTAGAGGATCTTTATTCAGTGTTTTTTTTTATAGGTTCCACATGGGAGAAAACGTTACGACAGATCGGTTTTGAAAGGTAAGCAATGAATTTATCTCTTATGCATGTTAAGCTTAAAATTCAAACAAAAAAGAGAGATGTACACACAGGTTAGCAGAGTTATTCATATTAACTGATGTGTTATCTAGTGTCAAAGTTAGTGGAGGGCTGTGTAGAGTTTGCATATGTTCACAACTTTCATTATTAACTATATCTGTTGTCAGATGTAAATCTGGCTCATAATAATTTCAGCTGGAAGCAACATAATATATTAGGGTTAAAATAAGCATTCACAGTATTTGATTTGAAGTCTTACCACCTCTGAATGAAAGTATTGCTGCTTTCCCATAATTTTCTTAAGACTTCCAAAGTATGGAATATTACCTAACAAAAACGAACAAATGTGGAAAAGGAATACGATTAGCAAAGCACTATTTCACATAAGAGAAAAATCCGGATTTCAGCATTCCTGAAGTGCAAAGACTTCTTTCAGCCAAACTTGACCACAAGGTTCTCCTACTAGAAACATATGTCTCTTGGAACTTAAACCAGGCCTTGCTAAAGAATAATCTATTCTCAAGGCTGGAAATACTCAGTTCCCTATATGTACAACTACAAACATGAAGCAGAATAATCTGCTTCCAGTCCATGTAGAGCTTTGATCTTCTGTCTAAACCACAAATATTTCTAGACTGCACAAGGGTGTGCGAGGGCAAGGCCTGGGGTCCCTGAACTGGACTAGATATGTATGAGAAAAGGCAAGGGTCTGTAATGTTAAGCGTAAGCTGCCTGCTATCAATAACATAGATGGCTTTTTTCAAATCCAGGGTGATGTTGAAGAAAGGGAAGCCTTTCCTTTTCATTGTCTCTACCTGGTATCCTCTTTCCAGCTGCTCTCACTCTTACAGCCTTTTTGGTTAATTTAAACAACTTGCCTGTATTTAAGTTAATGGCTAGTTTATTGAACTAGAATGAAATTCTTCTGCACAAGGCATAAATTGGTCCTTTACAGCTTTGCTATTACAATCACATTTATCTTTAAATTTAAATCTCTTCCTTGATTAAAATCCTCAGATATTAATAATAATAAATGAAAGACTGCTGTATGCCAGTCTTATCTAAAAGCATTCCACCTCACTAATTCCTCCTGAGCAGATAAATTGACTGAACACTGACCCACTGTAGTTATCAGCAAATGTAAAGGGAGGATCAGTGCTATCATTAAACACCTTGCCCTCAGGACTTCAAGGAAAATGGCTCAGAGCGATTCCCCAGATACATCCAGATTTATTCTTCAGGCTCAACATCAAAAGTTATTTGGAAATAGAGGCTCTGAAAATTGTCCACACATTTCTCTACCGCTTCATTTTTCTTAGGGCTCACTTCAACCTATTTTTTTTAAATTGAATACCTCATCATTGTATGAATTTAATGAAGTGTAGTCCTGTTGTATTCATTCTGTTGTATATTTAAGTATATTTGATTTCAGTGGTAGGCTTACCTTTTTAAAGACTGAAGGATCACACAGACTGTTGGTACTATTTTTGTCAGGGGACAATGGGGGGAAAGGGTTAATTTTTACTTTGATGCCTTCAGTGTAATAACTGTTTACAGGGCATATGTTGAAACATTGTTTCTGAGAAGTCAAAAGGACAGAGGGAGAAAAGCTATAATTTTGAATCTTTGCAGCAGTAAAAGTCACCTTTTGATTGGTGCTGATTTGCCTTTTTAGTTTCACAGTCTATTGTGGGTTTAGATGGAAAGCTGCTCTGACCACAAAGGAGCTGCTTGAGCTTCTTACAATGTATATAAACGGTATTGCTGAAAAATACCATAGGTCCTAGTTGAAGCAACATGGTTGAATGTTCACTGAAGAAGTAACTAAGGACTTATGGCAACATATGTATTTTAGTGATGCGTTTTAATTTACAGCCCTTAGGAGAGAAATTGTCAATTCAATGCATTGAACAAATTAAAACAAAATGCCACCCATCACCAAATAAAAATGATGGGCAATGTTCATCTCTGTGGTAACTCATTTTTCTCAATATACCTGTGATGAGTATGGCCCAAAATTTTTAACCTGCTAAATATATTGATTTCATTATCCCATATATTTTTAATAAGAGTTAAACAGAAAATGCTGGAGAAGAGATGGTCTACTAATAATTTAGTAGGTAAACAATCATTCTGGCCAGCTGAAATCTCACTTGGCCAACCAACCCTTTAAGGAAAGATAGTCTATGCAATGAATGCTTCAATAAAGCTATGAATTACTTTAACTTTTAGTGAAGATTTTCTGCCTCTTGGAAAAAAAAATGAAGAAAAGCATTGGCTATGAGATGTTTCATTTTTCTTTCAGAAAGTTGCTGTTTCTCCAAATTGCTGAAGTCTGTCTTCAGGCCTCAGATCTCAGTGTAGTAAAAACCTTTTCTTCTATCTATATTTAAATCCAAGGTTAATGGCTGTTTTGTTGATTTCTAATTCCTCTTCTTGTGGGTGAACTGCTCAGAATTGAGAAATGGCTTGCTCACTGGGTAAAATGCAAAAAGAAAAAAATGTCTTGCAGAGCAGGTTCCTGGAAATAATTATTAAGATAGGTTACTGAATTATTTTCCTAGTCTTCTTCAGACTGCTTTTTCCTATCTTATTTACAGCCACCAGTCCTGGCTCTCAGTGTTCAGGGCTGTTGTTCAGCTCTAATTTTCCCTAAATGTCTTCTAAGAGTCCAGTAAGCAGAGAAAGTGTTGCTAATGCTACTAGACAATATTAACCTCCCATGGTCTGGAAAATTCTCTGGTTTGGCACCAGTCAGGTCCCAAGAGTGCCAGACTAGAGAGGTTCAACCAGTATTTAAAACAGATTATTGTAATGATGCTTCCTTGCAGTAGGTGGTGTTGTGGAGAAAAGGACTTTTAGAAAACATACTCAACAACCTGATAATAATAATGTTTTCTGTATATTTCATGCAATGAGAGCCTCAAAGCATTTAATTGGAATGGATAGTGGATTCTGGGAGGAAAAAACATTTGGATCATTCCCATTGTAGACAAGAGGCTAACATGCTATAATTTTCATTGTAAATGATAACCTTGTGAAGAATCTGAATATGTTTATCCTACGTGCCAGGAAAATAGGGTGTTCTTCTAGGGAAACATTTTTATTTCAGTTACACTAGAATAATTGCATTGAAGTCAATGGACTTGTAGTGATGTGACCAATCAGAATCAGGTCCCTGAAGTTGCATCTATATGAAGGAGTTGTTTCTCTGCCAGTTCCAGATGAACATGGATGAACAAAACAACTGCCTTTCCTCCGAACTTATAAACAAGTTGAATATTTGAGCCAGTTTTATTCAGCAGAATATCCTTACTTCTTCCTGGTGTTATCACTTATCTATGATTTTTTTAAACAGTCTTTTTATAGGAGTTGCTTAATTTTATGAACATCATTAGGTTCTGTTACAGTGAACTAGCTCATGGTTTATTAAGTGATCTGTCAGAAACAGACTTTGGAGGTTCAGTGTTTGTTTTTGTAAGCAATATCTTGGTTTTGAAGTGCTCCATTGTTTAAAACAGCTGTATTCTCCTATGAGCAGACTTTCCAAAGTAGGCAAAGGGAGAGGAAGGTACTGAGGTACACCACACTAAAAATAATCCTTTGAATGCCAGTAGTTCCCTCAGCTTCAAATGTAAATAGGAAAGAGACATGACTATAGAGAGGAGAACAGGCCTTCACTGCTTGCAAGCGCATCCCTTGCAAGATGTTGACTAAGATACAGAGTTGTGCAGATTGCACTGACATGGACACATATTCCACAGGGAAGAATTTGCTTACCCCAGAATGCAGCCAGGTGTATGGGAGAAGATCGGTTCTCAAAATCCTGGTTTTAAGAGGACTAAACCTGTACTTAAAGTTTGGGAAACCTGTATGGAAAGAAGAATGTAGATCCCCTCCTTACTGTGGCATTTCAGATTAGCTTGATTGACAGAAGGAAATGAAGACATTGAGCATACATTTCAGGAAATTAAGTCCTGATAATATACAGGGTATGTCATCATTACATTGTGGTTACATGATGTTTACTCTGCAGTTGAGTATTTACATTGCTGTTGTATTTGTATCGTGCAAAACAAAGAGACACCGAGAGATCTGGTTGTCTGAGCCTTTAAGTAAGCACTCCTTGTGAGTCCAACATGCTGCTTTTTAGGGAGATAAATTAAAAATGCTGGAGCTTAAGTAAAGTAGGTTTATATCCAGGAAATGACTAGCGTTAAGAGCCTTTCAATTAAATGGAGTGTATCTGGGTTTGACAGATTTAAATGAAGCTCTTATTGTTATCGATTGGATTGTTGTTTTTAAAAAACATTACAAGTAAGATAATTGCAGCATACTACAGTAGCCATCACCCTTATCCAAATCTATACGAACTACAGCATCTGTGCAGTTGGAGAAATTAGATGTGAAATTTTTTGAGTGAGTATACCTCCGTCGTAATGAGGAATACGTTAAAAGGTTATTTCTCTGTTTAAGTATATTGTAACTTCCTTCTGTTCCATTAGTGATAATAATTAATGCTTGCTGTATAATGGAAAACAAAGACAAAAAATTGTAAACATGTCCAAATAATTAGTCTGACTTTGCTTCACTTATGTTTGTGAGGTTGTTCATAATTTGTGAGAACATAAATAACCACCAAACATTTCTGAAAATGTCCACCACTCGGAAGTGTCATGAATTTTAGCACAGCTTTAATCAAAACTACGTACCAGACGGTACATACCAGAGGGTATGCTGCTTAATGTTTGCTTGTTTAAAGATTTTTCAGTCCTCCAATACCACATGACTACAGTGATCTGTCATATACCACAAATAATGGAAATCAATTAGCTGAAACAAATAATTACCAAAGAACCAATAGGCTGAAAATTATTTGGCAAAATATGTATGAATAATTATTACATTTTAATGTAATCATCATTGGTTTGTAGATACTTTGCCAACAGAAAAAAAAGGATGAATTCACTGGAACTGTTACAGTGTCTTAGATTTTGCAGCCAGAAAGGATCAGTATAATCATCTTGTGTGGCCACCTGTGTGCCATACCCCATAGAACCTCACCTAGTAATTACAGCATCAAAAACACCATTTCTGTTTTCCTCTCCAGTATATTTGTTTAAATCAAGACCAGGTGCCTTTTTAAAGACTCCTACAGATGGAAAACTCACCACATCACTAGGCAAATTGTACTAATACTTAATCACCTTCATGGTTAAAAAATGTGTGACTTGTACTAAGAGCTATCTAATGTCAGGAGCTGTGTACTCTCAGCTACATATTGGCCATGATCAAGTCACCTCTTAACTTTCTTTTTGATAATCTAAATAGATTGTGCTTGTCACAAGCATATACAGTGGGTCCTTTGTCCCACAGGACAGATGAAAAGAAATCATGACCCCGCCAAGGGATTCCATCTGCAACAGGTGGAAAGCTAGGAGGAACAGGAAGTGGCATGACGAAGTGGGCGGTAACTGTCCTTACAGGTGACCATAGAGGGAAGGAGGAAAGTATTTAAACCACTGATGGGGGGGGAGCAATTGCCTTGGGACCCACTGATTTAAAAGCCCCCCCTTCCACTACATTTGGCCCACTGGTTCACTGCTGGGCCTTGGTGGCTGGACTGTTCTGAGCTGGTGTGAGTGGAAAGGTGCTCTACAGGGAGCCAGGGAACGGGTTAAGGAAGGAAATGTTCTGGGGTCAGTTGATGCCTCTTGTACACCTGTGGTGGCCCAGGAGCAGCTATTGCATGTTGTTATTTTTCTCCTGCATGTGAAAGATTCAGGAAAGTGTAAGGGAGTCACCTTGATGATTTGAGCTAAGACGGATTTGGGGCAGATGCAGGTTTTTTCCCTCCCAGGGTCACAATGATTTGGTCGGAAATACTGGAAAATGGAAGGTATGGCAGGTATCATAAAGCCCCTGGAGACCGGTAAGGCCAGGGAGTAGGCGAAGTGGCTAAATTCATATGTGGCCAAGGAAAATTGTTAATTACTCATCTGCACGAATCTTTTTGTTGGGTACAAGACTTACTCAGGGACACAGCTTTCCAGCTGGGAACAGTTATATTTTGATCCATATTAAGAAAGGAATTAGTAAGTATCTGGGAACCTGCTGGGTGCATGGACGGAGGCAGCCAAGGCAAATGCTGGTACCTCCTTGTGTCCAGTACAGGTTCTTAGTAGAATATGGTCATCAGAAAAAATGGATTGGAAGGTGGCTTTAGAGGAAATCATCCTTCAATTGATCAGGAAAAGGGTGTTCAGTGCTGCTAACATCTGGTACAATGGAGACCCAACTCCCCTCTTTTTATAGACCCTTCAGTTTTCATGATGGAGGTGCAGTGCGGTGCAGGTTGGAAAGAGGTTAACTGATGCCAACCCGAAAAAGAGGGAATCTATTAATTATGACCTGCACTATACAACTTATTGCCAGATATTCCCAGATATTTTAGGTGAATTAAGTTGTGACCTAATTAAATCCTATCCATTGCTTGCTTGCTTACTAGACAATGAGCCTCTTTCAGTCTTTCACTATAAGGGAGGCAATCCAGACCATACATCATTCTTGTAACTGTTTTCAGACCCTTCTCCCATTTCCAGTGAATAATTCAATTCCCACCTCAACTAACAATATGGCTTCTTTCCTTTCCCCTTGTTCTCGTGGGCGCTCTCTCATGTGCAATTCTTTATATTAAGATCCCCAAAACAGATTTAAGATCAATTTAAACATATTCTATGTTAAATACCAACCAATTTAACACCCACATTTTTGAAGAATAAAAAATGTGTGATTATTATGACTGGCAACTTGACAAATGCACTTTTCTTAATAAAGTGATATTTCAGTAACCCAGAGAAAAGGCCTTTTGCTTTGAATACCAGTTTCTTATTAAAACATATTGGTTTGTCCTTAGCTGTATGCTCATTGTGGACATGGCTATTAATCACATGTTAATATTTAAATCTGCTATTACTATTATATCTGCATGCCACATTTCACATGAATTCTAAATCAAATGTGTGTTTGGAAGTAATAACATAAAGTGTGTCCTTTTGTCCTATTTGATTCTCAGAGTTTCTGCTTATTCTTTCGTTCCCAACCCAGCATTCAGATAAAAAGAACAGAACAAGTTGACAGACTGAACTAAGTGAAAAAGTGTTGGCTCTGCCCATGCCCTGGGCCAAAATTCTGAGGGCTTAAGTGGGACTTAAAAGAGTGCTTAGGCCCTGTACTGCCCCTATGCATAGGGATAAATTTAACCCCTAGTGTGTAGAACACACTGACTTTTTTTGTACATAGTTGCCTCTTCCTTTGGTTTTTTTTTTTTTTTTTTTTTTCATGGCTATGTGGTGCATAGGGCCAGTATGCTTTAGGAGATGGAGAATTTGTGTGCCTGGATAGGTTTCCTCCAGCCTGGGGATAGTATCTAAATAAATGATAACAACAAGGAGTCATGTGGCACTTTAAAGACTTTCAAATTTATTAAGGTATTAGAGCATAAGCGTTCATTAGCTACAACTCACTTTCTCGGATGCTGAAGAGAAAGAAAGACAAAGAGATAAAAAAGGATACAGAGATGGGTGTGTGACAGCTGTGCTAATTAAATCAGAGTGGATGTGTCTCACCTCCAGCAATGGTGAGAAGGTGAGAATACCTGATCGGGAAATTACTTATTGCAATGTGAGAACCACTCTGCGCTTCAATATGCGCAACATTTAGGCGGGTAGCAAATTATATTGGGAACACAGTCTATGTAAAAAGTATTCATACTTCGATTACCCTATCTGTTTGTGGCATTTTATCATTGTGACTCTGCCTACTCAGGAACCAGCTAAAATCATAAGCACAGGACCATTCACTTGTTAGAAGAGAACACCCTCTGTGTTCTGTGCTATCACATTACCTGTACATGGCCCTTTTCTTTGGGTTTCAGCTCCAGTCCTCTCATCAGCAAACCAAAGTCTTCCCTTTGCTGCTTTTCCCATGCACCTCTCCTACCTTTTTGACTCCTACCTTCTCTGGGTTTGCCAGTGCAAACTTCCTCCTCCCAGCGTACCTAGCTCTATAGCCCCCTTTCCTTTTCCCAGGGAGTGGCTGTAGACTACTTCCCTGCAGTCCCATTAGGCTTTTGGGCTTTATGCAAGTCTTCCTGTTTCTGTCTAGCTAATTAGTCCTTGCTTCCTGTTTCTTCCTACAGGTGCAATTTGAGTTATTTGGCCTATATGGCTACCTTGACCCCTTCAAGCCATGCGTGGTTGTACACTCCATCATGGCTTCTGTTTCCTTCCATCTTCCCTAATGCAACCAATCATTCATAGCCAGCCATTATTTGGACAAGTGTGAAATTTGCCTTTACATTAGCCACACAATTCCACATGTGATTTATGTGGGTCAGAAAGTCAAGCTAGCTTAGAAATAGGGATGTGAAGGACTGGTCGACTATCTGATAAGTAAGGGTATGTCTACACTAGCCACCCTAGTTCAAACTAGGGTGGCTAATGTAATCATTCGAACTTGCAAATGAAGCCGGGATATTTTAATCCTGGGCTTCATTTGCAAGTTCGAATGACTACATTAGCCACCCTAGTTCAAACTAGGGTGGCTAGTGTAGACATACCCTAAATGCTTATTGGATAGTCGACAGGATAATCGACTAGTTGCTTCCCACCCTTGCTGCCTCTATCAAATAGAGGCAGTAAGAGTGGGGAAAAGAGAGAGGTACTTCAAAACAGCAGTGCCGCATGGAGCCCGGGGTCAGCTGCTCCGGGCCGTGGGGAGCCCAGCATCAGGTTCCTCACCGCTTTTCAAAGTGGCAGCGCCACATGGAGCCCGGGATCAGCTGGGGACTCCCCAGCTGACCCTGGGCTTCAGCGCTTTCACCTTTCAAGTGTAGCAACAGCTCTAAGGGTGTTGCTAAACTTCAAAGGCAGAGGCTCCCTATCGACTAATTGAATAGTCGATGCAAAAATGCATCGACTATTGGATTAGTCAATTACCCAATACTTAACATCTTAGAAAAAGTTTCTCACTTCAAAAGGTATGTCCCTTTGTATCTTGAAAACAAGAAGCCTCAACTCTTTCTTTAGTTTTTCTGTTAATTATGTCAGTTGATGTCTTGAGTGCAACACACATTAATATATGGGGCTCCCTGAGATTCCTTGGTATATTATTGTCTAATCCAGGACATCTCAAACTGAGGGTTTGTGATCTCAGAGTTCTCAAGGTTATTACATGGGATCATGAACTGTCAGCCTCCATCCCCAAATCTCACTTTGCCTCTAGCATTTATAATAGTGTTAAATCTTTAAAAAATGTGTTTAATTTACAAGAGAGGGGTTGCACGTATAGGTGTGCTATGTAAAAGAGGTCACCAGTACAAAAGTTTGAAAACCACTGGGCTAATCTATGACCTGGATGTTCTCTTTAGAAAATACTTAAAAAACAGCTAATAGTCCTGAAGCACCTTAGAGACTAACAAAAAATGTAGATGGTAATATGAGCTTTCATGGGTACAACCCACTTCCTCAAAAAGTTCATGATAGCATCTACATTTTTGTTCATCTCAAAGGTGCTGCAGGACTATAAGCTGTTTTTTAAGTTTTTTCACTTACAGACTAACATGGCTACCCCTCTGAAACTTTTGTTCTCTTTAGAAACTCACAAATATTTATGAATATGAATTTATTCTACAATGGTAACAATTACACACTATTTCAGCAGCTGAGTGCAATGCATGTATAGAGCACAAGGCCACAGAGCTGAAAAGAAATTGAACTGATTCTCCTTCCTCCCTTCAGAGATTGAGAACAAAATCAGTAAAGCTTTTATTCTTCATAATGTACTGCTTTTGATAAAATTGTCTTCCAGATGCTACTATCCATTCATTTTATTGTCTGGCTCTTATCTATTTGGTAGATATTGGGTTTAAAGTAGAAAACCCATCACAATAACCTGTTGATATCATTTAAACTAAAACATTCCAGTTGTCCTGTTTCATTTGAGTAGACTGTAATCTACTATATATTTGAGAGAGCTTGTCTGTCTGTGCATGCTTCTTTCTTTCTCTTTTTTCAAGATCTCCTCCTAAATGCTAAGAGCTAGAACCACCAAATTTGGTATGCAGTTTCCTCTTACAACCTAAAGCAAGGTCAGGGTTTGGTTGTGCCAGAAAAATAGGATGTGCCCAGAATTGGATTGCTCCTCATAAAACCATAGAGAAAAGAGACAGAATCACCAGGAAGATGAAAGGAACTGTCTGGGGGTGCCCCCTCCCATCCCCTCAGGCATCCTTTAAGGTGGGGGGGATGAAGCTCCCTCTCCCCCAATTTGTACAGCGACATTGGCTGTTCCCCTTTGTCAGGGAATGAGGGGAAAGTGCACAGATTGCTCCATTCCTCAATCTAGATGAAGAGCACAGGTGGCAGATGAACCTGACCTTCCCTATCGGGGGAAATGCACCTGTTCCCCAAGCTGTGCTCACTAGAGCTGCAGCATCGACGGAGAGGCATTTCTCACCTAGCCCCAAGCTGCTGTGGTGGGAGAGGGCTGGGGTAGTCCTCTCTTCCCAGTGCAGCTTGCATACTGAAACCCTCATCCCCGGAGCACTGATTGAAACAAAGAAAAAGAAAAATTAATTGAGTTAAGGATCCAAGCAACACACGGTAAATATTTTAGTTAAGCAATAAGCTACAAGTGGGTATGTGGCTAGCTATCCAGTGGGTGTGCTTACTGAGGGTGTTGTATAGCACAGAGCACAGATAGGAGCCCTTTCTTTTCCAAGTGGTGTTATTGTTTTAATTTAATTTCCAAATCTGCCCTTGACTTGTAATTTCATTATAGTCACAGATGTAGGACTTATGGAATGGTTCTGTTGTTTTTGTTTAAATGGCAGAAAACAGAAGGAGAAATCTGTGTTTTGGAATACAGGCGTAATTTATTTTTATTTTAAATGAACATTTCTTTGCTTCTTTTGGATTGAATAAAACTTTTATAGCTATGTCTGAGTAATGGGGAAAATCCAGATAAAAAATAAGTTTATATTAAAAAAAACCAAAAAGATCTGTGCAACTTATGTTTGCTTCTGACATTTTAGGTCCTCTAGAGCAAATGTTTTCAAACTTTAGATTGTGGCTTATGAGGGTAAGCCGCTAGATGACTGTGAGATGCTTTGTTTAACTGAGCATCCACAAGCATGGCCATTTGCAGCTCCCAGTGGCTGTGATATACCATTCCCAACCAATGGGAGCTGAAGGAAGCAGTGCGGGCTGGGAGAGTACAGATAATTTCATTGTCCGGGAGCTACAACTCTGATGCCTGGCATGAGTAGTATACTCATGTACAGCATCAGAAGAGAATAAAAATGTGTTCCATAATATAGCTGAGCTAGTTGCATCTGAACTTACATTTTCTTGACAAATTCTTTACTATATGCTTTTTCATTTTTCAGGAAAACCCCTTCGTATTTCTATATTAATTATTTACTCTGTTAACATGAAGCAGAAAATACCCTTTCTTTTTTTTCATAGTATCTCAGTTTTAACATTTCTATAATTCTGACATTTTTGCTCTACATTTTAAAACGGAGAACAATTTACAATGCGATAATTTAAAAAGGATGATTTTCTTCTTCATGGAAAAATTTACCACATAACTAAGGCCAGGTCTATACTAGGGGACAAAGTTTATAAGTAAATTTAAGATTCACTAACTCCATCTATGTGACTAGCGTAACTGGAGTTGACATAGCTTAGTTTGGCGTACTGTGGTGTATTTGCTGTGAGGGGTCAACAAAGGAAACTCTCCTGTTGACTTCCCTTAGTTTTTGTAACTTGGTGGAGTACCATAGACGACAGGAGCGCAATCAGCGGTTGATTTAGAGCATCCCTATTAGACCCACTAAATCAATTCCAAAGAGATCAATCTCTGCTGCATCAATCTCTTGGTAAGTGAAGGAAAGGCCAAGGAGTTAGTAGGGTACAGGCAGTCCCCGGGTTCCGTACAAGATAGGGACTGTAGGTTTGTTCTTAAGTTGAATTTGTATGTAAGTCGGAACTGGTACATATTGTAGGGGAAACTCTAGCCAAACATTTCTCCAGAGCTCAGTTTTATTCTCCCACACCTCAGTTCCGTCAGTCCTTTATTCTCAAGCTGAGGTGTCTGCTGAGAAAAGCCGCTCCTCTCCCTGGTCTGCTGGGGGTGCTAGCCGCGTCTCCCTGGTCTGCTGGGGAAGCAGCTAGTGCGGGGTTGCCTCACCCCGTTTGTAAGTAGGGATCCGATGTAAGTCGGATCCATGTAACCCGGGGACTGCCTGTACTAGCTTTTCTTAAACCTTGCCTTCTAGGAGAGCCAGGGTTGCCCCTATGAAATACTTTTTGGAAAAGATTTAATCCTTCATTAGATGCAAGTCAAAATGTTTCAATCCACATCAGAAAAAAATGCATAATCCCCAGTTTCCATTTAAGCGAGAGTCTTAATGCTAATGTAAATAATCACTAGTTAAAGTAATTACAAAGATAATAGATGTCCTCCAGAGAACATATCTGCAATATGCCAATAAACTTGCCTCCTTTGTGTTGGTTGCACCTTCTTTGTATATAGCCCTGAAAGCATCAACATGAAATTCCTAAGGAGCTGATTCTGCAATCCTTAATCATGTGAGTAGTTCTGCTGACATTAAGAACAAGACTCATGTGAGTAAATGATGCAGATAATCAACCCCTAGGTTAGTTGTTAGTGATAAAAATAAATGAACCATATATAATGTAGTGACTGAAAAAGCTAGTGGTCATCAGGACAAATAGCCTGGAAGGAAATCATACTGTTTGTTACATAAAAAATGCCCAGTTTTTGAATCGGTAAGCTTTAATACTGGGTATGGGTATACTAAAAGTCACTAACTGAGTTGTTCACCCACCAAAGATTTGTCTTGAAAATATGTTTCACAAGTAACAATTATTAGTGTTTAAACAGTCAAGTCTATTGACTGTTTCAGTTTTCCATGGTAACTCATCAATCCTTCTACATATATTAGTTACATAACAGTATGGGCGATGACCATGCACTTTGCCAATAGACACCTTAATATTTTCTGTAGAAACAATTGTTAGGCCGTGAAAGAGCCAAACTAACAGCGGGGAGAACAAACTCCATTACTTATCTACAGAATCAGTTCAGCGCCAGCCATGTCAATGTAAACTTGCCAAACTCTCCCACAAATATTCCTCTGCTCTGGGAAGGTAGGGCAGTTTTCATGGTGACTTCCCCCTTTGGCTAATCTTCTGAGACTGCCAATATGGGTGTGAATTAGTACTAACTGTAAGGGATCATTTTATGTTGGCATTCATAGTCCTTTGGTCATAGGTCCATGAAAAATCAAAACGCATTCTAAATGAAGACACTCTTTCTCCCTGTAGCAGAAGTGTACATTTTCCTGAATTATCTTAATCTACTTTTCAAAAGTGTCTTACGCCTGAAGCTTCTAAGTGTCTAAGTCACTTTTAAAAAATGGAGTTAGGCTCAGAAGTCAGATGGAAGCTTTTCATAGAATCATAGAGCTGGAAGAGACCTCAGGAGGTCATCAGGTCCAGCCCCCTGCCCAAGGCAGGACCAATCCCAACTAAATCAACCCAGCCAGGGCTTTGTCAAGCCGAGACTTAAAAACCTCTAGGGATGAAGATTCCACCACCTCCCTAGGTAACCCATTCCAGTGCTTCACTACCCTCCTAGTGAAATAGTTTTTCCTAATATCCAACCTAGACTTTCTCCCACTGTAACCATTGCTCCTTGTTCTGCCGTCCGTCACTACTGTGAACAGCCTTTCTCCGTCATCTTTGGAACCTCCCTTCAGGAAGTTGAAGGCTGCTATCAGATCCCCCCTCACTCTTCTCTTCTGCAGACTAAACAAACACAAATCCCTCAGTCTCTCCTCATAGGTCATGCGCCCCAGCCCCCTAATCATTTTGGTCGCCCTCCGCTGGACCCTCTCCAATGCGTCCACATCTTTTCTATAGTGGGGAGCCCAGAACTGGACACACTACTCCAGATGTGGCCTCACCAGAGCGGAATAAAGGGGAATAATCACTTCTCTGGATCTGCTGGCAATGCTCCTCTTAATGCAACCTAATATGCCATTAGCCTTCTGTTGACTCATATCTAGCTTCTCATCCACTGTCATCCCCATATCCACAGAGCCAGTTACCTCATCAAAGAAGCTAATCAGATTGGTCAGGCACAACTTGCCCTTCGTGAATCCATGTTGACTATTCCTGATCACTTTCCCCTCTTCCAAGTGCTTAAAAAAAAGTATCAAAAAAATTGCAGTTGTGATCTTTGCTCCAAATGAAGTGTCCATACTAGTTTGGGATACTTTATTGTAAAATAAAGGTTGGAGATGGTAACAGAGGCTGGAGACTGGTTAGATCAGCTTTGCTTTTCTACTTCTCTAACCAAAAGAAAGAAAGAAATCCATGTCCCTTAGCAATGTTCAGAAGTAAAATGCCCAAATGCCTGCTAACCACTGTTTTTTTTAAAAATGCAACAACGGAAGCCATTGTTTTGGTGAATGACTCCCAGTAACCCCACACCAATCCTATGAGTAATATGCTGTGTGCTAATAAAGCAACATTTTCACTGTATTTTGCATTGTTAATTTTATTTGCATTATACATTTCCTGAGTAGGGAAAATTACTGTGGAGAAGGGGCATATAAAACAGTTTTTGTTGTGCTACTGTAGCTAACAGATGTAGAATATTATTGGATTTTTTCCTCTCTCTTGATAAGGTGACATTCTACAAGACTTTGGGTTTTGCTTTTATACCTATTGGCTGTTTGTGAGTAAAAGCCAGCCACACATGGAGAAATCTTTCTGACAAGTCTACTGTTGTTGATCTTCAGCCAGTGGGAATGTTTTCTTTTTCTTTTTTCTGTAACAGGAGAGAGAGAGCGTGTGTGTCTAATAGCCACACTGAAACTATTCAATAAGATTATGTTCTATTCAGTCAAATTATGTGGCTTCCTTTCAAAAGGTTGAATATTTCATAACCAGTGATAACAAGAATGGACTACATGGATTTAAACTGAAACCCCAGATGCTAAACTATGAACTTTGGGGAAATCTGAATCAAAATTCAAACTGTAATTTTGCAGCTTAAGCACACCTTTAATAACAAAACATTTGTAGTTATATGTGCTAAAGTTAAAGGTATTTAATTATCTTTTACAATGGGTAGAAATGTTTTTGCCCTTGTACAGCCGTACCTAAATTTATATTTAAGCACCTCAGGCATGTTTGACTTCAGTGGCAGCTGTGAGTATTCAACACTAATGTATACCAGGACACTTACTTAGTGCTTAACTTCAGATGCTTAAACTTCAACACTCAGGTCTGAAAACTTTGTCTCTTTTGCTTTGTTCATTTTTGTTCCTCTGCCCCACAGCAGAATCAGATACTGGAGACCAGATACCAAAGGTCAATCTGACATTGAAAATTCTATGTTCAGATATGCCATGATGTTCAGCAATGTAATCCACGCATCCAGTGGGTGTGGTGTACTATTCCATCTAGTGGCACCTAGACAACTTACAGAAGAAAATGTGTACTCTGCAGCCTTTGCTAAGAGCCAGCTGGCTTTTAACTTGAGTGGTAGAGGCTCATGCACAAAGCTCCAGAGGTCCCAGATTCAGTTCTGTCTGTCAGCGTTACAACAGCACTCTAGGTTCCCAAGTATACTCACCCCTTCTAAAAGGTGCAGTTCAAGAGCTGCAACCCAGTGGAAGGCTTTAGGGTTTGGAACCATCTTAGCATCCTGGCAATGCTTTGCTACAGGAGTACCATTCTACATTAAAACAGCCTCGCAGTGAATCTGTGCCATGCTATAGCCCCTCCCTCCCATACCACTACTATTCCTAGTCCCACAGTTAACACATCCCCTTGTAGGCCTTGTGAAATATTCCTCAGAAAGCAACCAAGAGCCTCCTCCATGCATGAGTGTATCTTTTAGGCCCCCTTCACACCTCTCTGGTCCTGTTTGGTCTAAGATGAGCTGGAGCCAAGAGTGGGGAATCTCACCTTCACAGTACTCAGAGAATTATAGGCAACATCTAGACTCTTGAAAGTTTCATGCCATATTGACCTTCTTAAAAAATAAGCATGACTGATGTGAAAGTTAAACAACAACATAATGATGTGTACAAAAGGAAATGGAAACATCCTATTTGTCAAATGTGATCAGATCAAGCAAAGTTAAAGGATCTAGAGACTTTGTGATTTAATTAGTACAGTAAAAAGGGTCAGTATGAGACTTGAAATAAGATGTCAGTAGCAGACTGTGAGTCCATCACAGCGGAGAGGCAGGGTGATCCAATGGCCAGAGCTGTCCCTGGCTTCCTACTATAAGCTCTGCCACGGGCCTGCTGGCTGACCATTGGAGAGTCACTTTACCTCTCAGTGATACAGGTTCCATTCCTCCTATCTTTTTCTTGTCTTGTCTATTTAGATTGTCACTATTTCCAGGGGCTGTCTCTGATTTACATGAGTGTAGGAGGTCTAGGACAATAGGGGTGCATCACACAGCATCCGAAACTCTAAATAAGATACGGAAAATGCATAGCTTATTTCGAGTCTATTTCAAAATAGCTTATTTTGTCATTTGGCGCTGTCTACACAGCACCAAATTTCAAAATACAGCGCTATTTTGAGCCATCCCTTACTCCTCATACAATGAGCGTTACAGGGATGGCGAAATAGCACGTCTGCTATATTTTGAAATAGTGGAATCGTTCAAAAGACGCAGGCAGGGCCGGCTCAGGCGATTCCTGCGCCCTGGGCAGCGGGCGGGCGCGCGATGCATGTGTGGCCCGGCCCCTGGCACGCTGCACACTTTACAGCTGCTATCGGGCACGCGGCGCCTGATGGCAGCTCTAAGGGGCGCCGAATGGCCCCTGGCTCCGGGCGCACGGCGCCCCTTACAGCTGCCATCAGGCGCCCCCCATAGGTTGGCGCCCCGGGCAGCTGCCTGGCTAGCCCCCTCCCCCCCCTCTTAATCCAGCCCTGGATGCAGGGTAGCTATTTCGGGATACCTCTGGTGTCCCAAAATAACTTTGCTGTGTAGACATACCCGAGGATGCCAACCTTGGTTAAGGCCATCAGGTGCTTCTGAAATATAAATAAATAACAATAAATCGCTGCAGTGTTACATTTTGATGAAGACCATTAGAAGACTGATCGAGGCAGGTTACAGGTTTCTCACTTTATATGTAGCATACAACCAAATAATAAAGGTGAAGGTGCGGTTTAAAATTTCTCCTACAGCTATGCAAATAGCAGCACTTGTTTTCTACCTTTTTCTCTACACCGTTTGACAATCTGACTTCCATCACTAGAGCATCTGAGCATCTCTTCCTTCTATCTCAGCTTGTAAGAGAAATAGTTTGATTAATTTGTAGTTGTTTTGGGCTTTTTTAATTTTAATTTGCATGTGTGTGTATCTCTGTGTGTGCACAGACATACATATGTCCTGCAAATAGTATCCCTCTTTTCTGTTCTGATGTGATAGCTACAACAAACAAGAAAAAGATTAATCACCATGGGAGATACATTTCTAAGGTAATAGTCAAGTTAGTTGTACTATTTCCCTCTTAAGAAAATGAATCACATGAATGAAAAAGCCATGAGAATGACAAACAATTAAATCAGTGACATGCAATAAGACCTGACATGATTGAAAGGAGATACAGTACATTAGCCACATGGAAGTTATCTGTAATGGGATTATTTCAAACTACTATAGGGTGATCATTTTGCAACTCATAATTTATTTGGAAAACTGGTTAACAGCATCTTCATCATCTACCATCTATACAGCAACTACAATATGTTCAAGTCACAGTAATATAAAGTCTCATCAAACTTCCCTTTTATTGAAGGCTTTGGAGACTTAGGTGACTGGAATGGTTAAAGAAACCAAGTCAAATACATTAATGCTTTATTCACACACAACCGACCGTCAGTTTAATAAAAGATATATTTTCTGATCTTTGTGTAGACAAAGGCTCTGATAGCCCTTAAAGATTCTGGGGAAATGGTGGGATAATTTTGAAGGATCGTGTGAGCTGGTGGAATGATTCACCAGAAAAATTCCAGCTGCAATCAGAGAGGTCTTTTCTTCAGGAAGTAATGTTTATGTCAAAGTAAATTAAATCAGTGCAGGCATAAAAAGGAAGCAAAAACTTCAACAGTCAACTTTAACTACAAAATCCATGCCAAGTTTGTGGAACTATTACTAGGTGCAAGTTCTTCATCATTTCTATAACTTTTTTCCTCTTGCTATGTGTTGTCTCTCCTTGCCTCATTTGTATTCTCTCTATGCAGGGCTAGATTATGGCATTTAGGCATAGCGCTATGATGAAGATGGTGAGGTGCTGCACCATTAGATGCAGCATACAAACAGCTCATTAACTGCTCCCTGTGTAGCTGGCCAACTCCATTTGTCAAGAAACTGAGTGGTGCCAAGCCTTGCCTTCATTTACTCCCTGACCCCCTTCCCTCCTTTTCATGGCACCATACATTTCTGTGACAACCCTGGGGTAATCCTCCAAGGGTAGAGGACGCAGTTCATACATAGAATGTATGAGGGGTCAGGGATGCTCCTTACTCCATTCCCAGTCCCCCTGTATGCCTGCAAAAGGAGCAACCAGAATCGAGCCTTAGCCCAGTCTGTTCATGGCAGAAGCCTTGTCGCAGTGCCTTTCTATAAAGCACCTGGCACACAATTGATTTTAGGAGGAAAAATAATCTGGCATTCTAAATAGAGTTTTAAACTGATGATGATAGAAAAGAATCATTTTAGCGTGAGAGATTCTTTTCCTCAGCACATGGACAAGGAAAAGAATAGTTCAGTTTTTGAGATTACTTTAGGGATAGAGCTTTGCTGAAGGATATTTTAAAATCCAGTTTGGAGATTTAAAGATTGGTGCTGTTCAATGAATACACAACCTATATAATTCACAGAATTACTGTATTTATCTGACATAAGCCAGTTAAAATATTTTTACTGTTAGCAGTTCAGTAGATAAGGTGCCAAGTGAAACAGAGTTAGCAGCTTTTTAGAAACTCTGACTTAACAGCCCAAATCCATGAAGCACCAATTTAGATGACATAAAGAAAAACATTGCCAGGAAAGCTGCAAGATGTCTAAGAACAAAAATCTTGGCATACTATACATATCACTGTACTATATATGCCACTGCATATGAGTTTTGAAAAGCTGTTCTCAACTTACTTTTTTGACAGTAAAAACTTTATTACAATGCACTTTAGATGCAAGAGTAGACCTACGCTGTTAGATATACCCATTGGGGGGGAAACCAGCCCAGTATCCCACTGTCCTTAATTTATGGGCCTTTGGTAACGACCGGGGTGGAATGAATGTAACACAAATGTGTGCTAGGCAGAAAGTGTCCTTGTAAAGGAAATTTGTTGTCTTTTAAAACCAATGCTAAACATAAGGTGCATGTATGAACTGTGAAATAAGTTTCTCTTTGCAAATGTGCAGATATTAAAATGCGCGTTACTTACGGGAACCATATTTTATAAGTACACACTTCTGTTTGGCTATGTCTATAGCTGATGTTAGCATAATTTATGTCACTGAATAAGCTATCCGTCTGTGTGACATAAGTCACACTGATTTAAGCATTGGTGTGGACAGTGCTATTTTGGCAGGAGAGTTGCCACAGGTGCCTGTTGGGGGTGAATTAAGTCAATGGCAGAGCTCTCTCTTCCTTTGACTTTAAAGCTTACAGCAGAGAAGCTGTAAACTCCCTAATGTAGCTATAGCCTTGGGCGATGTCTAAACTACATCCCTCTTTCGAAAGAGGGATGCAAATAATACACATCGAAATTTGCATAATGGCGACCGTGCGTTCTTTCGGAAATGGGGATTTCGAAAGTGAAACCGCATCTAGACAGTGGTTTCACTTTCGAAATCCCTGTTTTCGAAAGAACGAGCAGCCGCCATTCTGCAAATGAAGCGCGGGGAATTCAAATCCCGGCTTCATTTACAATTTCGATCTGTATAATTTGCATCCCTCTTTCGAAAGAGGGATGTAGTTTAGACATGCCCTTAGAGATATAGATAACTATGTTGTTAATCCATATGTCTAAAGCAGGTTAATCTGTATAGATGGCAAATTCAGGGAATGATGAGGTACAAGATCTCTTGACAGGAGTATTAATTGGTTTTAATATTTGAAATCCAAGAACATACAAAGGAAGATTTCTTCCATTTATAAATATACCTCCTTCTAACTGACTCTCCCCCCCTCCCCCTCCCCCCCATGAAGTTTGTACTTCTGTCTCGATAGAAATTATGTACATTTCTTCTGTCTCAAAGCAGTAGACCAAAATGAGAAACTGAGAATTAGACAAAAACGAACAGGAAAAAAAAAGTTTTCCACTTCTGTAGAGTTTTTTTTTCCCAGTCCCAAATTCCATAGACTGAGAGACCCATAATACAAGCAAAACATTAGTTGGCATAACCTTAGTATTGACCATAAAATATTGCTCTAGAAAAGTGCAGATTGTCATAGTTTCAGAGTTAACTGCATCTCTCTCTCGTTTGTTCCCCAGTAACACCCTACTTAGGCTTCCTAGTTGCCCTTGGCTCTGTGCCTCCTCTCCCCAAGATGGATTGTACTGACTACTTCTGGTTACTGTTCTGACAAGCTCATTCTACACTGTGTCCCTGTTGACTAATAAACCTTCTGTCTGTCTGAGGATGGAGGTGCAGGGCCCAGTGACTCCCCACACCTCGGTGACACTGACTCTGGGCATATTCAGCTTTGAAAGGAGACAAATGAGTGAATGAATGAATGAATATATATATATATATATATATATATATATATATATATATATATATATATAAATAAAAGGATGGATAGGTTAGAGCAGTGGCTCTTAACTTTTCCAGGCTACTGTACCCTTTCAGGAGTCTGATTTGTCTTGCATATCTCCAAATTTCTCCTCACTTAAAAATTACTAGCTTACACAATCAGACATAAAAATACAAATTTTCATGTCACACTGTTATTGAAAAACTACTCATTTTCTCATTTTTACCATATGCTTATAAAAGAAATCAGTTGGAGTATAAATATTGTTTTTACTTTTCAGTGTATAATACAAACATGTTCCTGTCTGTATGAAATTTTAGTTTGTATTGACCACACTATTGCTTTTTATGTAGCCTGTTGTTAAATTAGGCAATTACCTAGATGAGTTGATGTAGAACCTGGAAGACATCCACATATCCCAGGAGTATGTGTACCCCTGTTTGAGAACCGTTGGTTTAGAGAAGGTAACACAGGACATTTCTCATAAAAACAGGACCAGCCCACCACTCCCAATGAAATGAAGAGAACAAATTTAGAGTTGAAAAACAACTTTTTAACATAATACATAATTAATGCATACCTTGCAGGCTATTGAGACCAAGGGTTTAGCTCCTCTCACATATGGAGGATTATTATTTGTTTTCATTTATTTTGAGTATGTTAAAAAACAGAAAAGACATGATCTCTGCCTGAGGCGCTTACAAATGTAGAAGAGATCCAGCATAAGAAAAGATGTAACTAGGCAGTGAGGGAAGGGAATAATGGTGATTAACATCAGTAACACCATACAGTTACGCAGCAAAGGCACAAGCAGTATGAAGTTGTAAAAAATATTTGTCCTTTAAAAGAATATCTACTATACATTGGCATAAATTTATATTAAGGATAAAAGCTCTCTCACTTACTAAATAACTGGGGTTAGGAACTTTACCCAAGTTATTCCATAATTATCCAGTTGGGGGACATTTTGCACTCAGACATATCTGGTGTTGGCCAGTGGAGGGCATGAAGTGGACTAGTGGGACCATTCATCTCCTCTGGTGTGTCTATTCCTATAATAACAGAAATTAGTTGCATCAGCAAACATTGCCACTTTCCACCTAATAGACCATTTGGCCCAGTATTAGTGCAAGATTTATAAAGTTGCTCTGTTCCTGCCACCCCATGTGCTCCTTATTTTCTTTTTACTTCAATTAATTTCAGTTCACTTCTCTCATGCCATTTTAATGCAGGGATTCATACGAACATCTGATACATGGTATTTATTGCCAGTTTTGTCTGAGCACTGAATTGTTAAACTGTTGTCAGTGTTTTTCTTGGCGTAGCTTCACCTCCTGTAGACCACGGTAGCTGGGAGAGGTACAGTCGTAAACTTACCAGCTGTAGAATGTGAGCCACTCTTTGTTTTAATCTGGAGAGCAATCAGCATTGCCTTTGGTATCCAAAAGCTTCCTTGGATACATGTGTAACCATTTGGCTTTGTGGTTTTTTTTTTTTTTAAATGAATAAATCATGTGAGAACTCTAGATAGCAACTGGCAAAGAAAGGGTAATGATGCTCATGGCCAGTAGAATACTGTTACATAATGTGCGCAAGGGTTCTGAAAAGAATGCTGGGGAGCTAATGCCAGAGAGTGTGTCTCACAGGTAAAAGTGGGAGGTGTTCCTGCAAATCATTTTCCTCCCATTTAAAGCTGAAAAACCTTGTTTTCCTGATTGCTCTGCCAAGATGCTAGTCTTCCGTGTTAGAAAGACAAGTTGGGTGAGGTAATATCTTTTCTTGGGCCAACTTCTGTTGGTGAGAGAGACAAGCTTCTGAGCCACCCAGAGCTCTTCTTTACATTGGCAATACACTACAGATCTTTCCTTAAGCTACCTCACCTGAAGTGACAGCCATGTTGCATACTTACTCCTCAGTTATTTGTTTGCTGACAAGACTCTTCAGACTAACATTCATGCATTCTTCCAGAAACACCTACCTCCCACTGATTTACATGTGTGCATTTATGTGGTTGCTAAATGAAATCACTCCAGGGATATGGGTAACACAAATGTTTTCTGCCAAATAAATGTTTGACACAAATTAACTCTGATTTTTTGTTAAATGTGGAATTTCAGACTGCAAACACATTTACTTTCACTCTCATTTTCTATCACTGTCATTTTTAGCTTCATGCCATAAACTGGAATAAGATGTACTGTATTGTAATAATGGTGGTTTTTATAGCCAAACCTCATAGAAATTATCTGAGTTGTATGGAAGGTGGGAGTCACTGGATTGCTGCGCGATATCCACTTTTCACTGGGGCTGCAGAAATATCAGAGCCTCAGTGAAGTGTGTACTCCACAAGTTTCCATGTGTTTTTGTTAAAGGTGAATTGTACAAAAATATCTTGCAGCCATTTTCCAGGGAAGAAGTAGAAAAAGGCACTGAACTCAATCAAACAATGAAACCAAGGAAAGCCTATAGATTTGACAATGTATGACCAGAATGATTGCAACATGTTAGGAAGAAAAATCTAATGCTGGCTTGTCTGTCTTCATCTGTTATGTCATATAGGAAAATATGATATCCATGATATTCTTAAGGTGATGATTTTACTCAAGCAAAATAAAGATCACACGTTAGTAGCCAGTTGACCCAATATCAGTCATGAGTGGAGCAGATGTACCTACAGAAAATTAAGGCCATAAAAAGCAACTTTTGAGAGCTGATCAGACAGGTTCCAACAAAATCTAAGCACCTGTGACCAAGTGCTAGCATTCATTCTTAATAATGAACTTCAAGAAAAGAAAATGAACTCCCTTTTTTGATCGTACAGCAGCTTGTGACACCATTTGTCTGCTACATGAGAATATGGGGGACTTGAGCCTCAGTGTGGAGCAACTGGATGACTAAGTGAATGCTCCTATCTTTGTCACATGTTATGGTACTTGTGACATCTCTGGATTAGTGGATTCTACCCATCTATTTTGTGAAGAAGGTATTTCATGCATACACCATGGAATGATACAATGGACATTTCAGCCTAAAACTCTGTGATCACTAGTCCCTACATGGGTTTCTTCTGAGTAGTGAGTGATCTGGCTCCAGATCTGTATACTGTAAGTCAGCAGAAATTTGAGTTGTAAATATTAATCCCTTCTGACCCTAAACTGCAAAATTTAGAGATGCTTTTGTCTTCTAGTGATATAGTATATCTTAGTATTGTTAAAATTCATGGTATACTCTGATTATTGGACAAAATAAAAGGTAGAGCTTATATGATAACATGTTGAACTTCAGTTGATGAAATCTTCAAAAATACTTGCTTGATTAATCACAGAATAAATCCATCCTCTTTCCAGTTTTTGGGTACTGTTTTGTCCAGTTCATAAGAAATGTATTGTAACATACAAATGTACTTAGGCTGGCTGTCACTCACCACATAGCATTAACATGATGAGACTATGAAGCCTCAATTATGATCTTTTTGATACAAGTTAATTAGTGTTTATGGTGCAATTTGTACTTATGTGGAAAAGAATGTGTATAAGTGAGAAACAGGAGATACCCACATAGAAGATTCTGATCTAAATGCACATATAATAGATCTGTTTATTTCAGTTCTGCCTCTACTCAGGAACTTGCTATCACTGTGATCTGAAATAAATTACACGTCTAGTTGGCAGGCCATTTCATTGGCTTTCTCAGGACTGGTGTGCCCAAGGCCGTAGTGGTAGGAGTCAGGGTGCACCCCTTTTTTGTGAGCATTTTTCATCAATTTGCCCTGCATATTTGGAGTTGTGGAACACAAGCCGAGCTGGTGCTGTGGTACTTCCAGCATTCCAATTGTAGTATACAAGGGTGCGCTGCATGATATTGACTAATTTCCCCATTAAATTTCACCAATTTTGTGCACTACCTTGGACACCTCAGAATGTGTACCTTTCATTAGAAGATCAATAAAGCTTAAGAAATAGTGGGCTATTTTAAAAAAAATTCCACAAACTAGCTTTTCATATGCAACATAGACCCATAGGTTTCTCAGTGTTTGAATGTTTTATGTCTGTAACGAGGCACCGAAAACCTGACATGCCTTTAATTTTCAATAGAGTTATCCTCTCTGTATAATAATATTTGGAAAGCAAACATTTGGTTAATATGTGGTTAAACACTTTGCAATACAAAAAAATGTTCTTCCTTGCAAGATAACTGTCCTGAGAAAGTGAAGTGTACTTTTGGTTTTAGAATCCATGCAGCCATTGTTTGTAATATCTAAGATTTTACAGGTACTTCATGAACCCTTTAAACTTGTGTGTTGGCTAGCCCAGCATGTGTCAGATGTTTTCATAAGTAGTTTTTTGTGCATTTTTACTTCCCTCTTCTTCCCCTGTTTTATTTTAAGTGACCAAAATTCTCTCACATTGCAACATCAGCTATTTTTTGTAAAAATGGGTACTGTATTGGTACACTGAAAGGATGTTCACATTAAACGAGTTCAGGGTTTGCATGATAGCTCATAATTCTGTGGATTGAGAGTCTGATGGTAATCTTGCCCCTTTAATTTTGCAACATTCATTTTCTGTATGTTGGGAGGCGAGAGGGTGCCTGTGGAAGGAAGGAATGTGGCATGTTTACCACGGCTCATGTGTGCCTTACACACAGCCAGGAGGATGGAGGTGGGTTGCTGTAGTAACCATATCTAGCACATCATTCGAACCTGTAGGTACTGGCCATGGCCAGCATGACTAGGCTTTGGGCATGCAGTGATTTGCGGGATTCTGGCTGTAGTTCAAGACAAAATTGGCTTTTAACTCAAAGGAGAGCAGTGATGGCTGTGCATTGACTTTCTGCTCCCCTAATCATGAGGCAGTTTGATACTGTTCGAGTTAGAGCAGCTTTAGGATTTCCTTAATTTGTGCCCATCTGTAGTAGTCTCCAAGGTGCCATTCTGACTGTGAGGATTATCAAAGCAAAAGGGCACACAAGCCATGCCCCTGATAACCCAGGGGACATGTTGGGGCTATTATCAGAGGTGGTTCAGAGCAAGCTATGCTAGTACTAGACCATTAGGGGAATCCTTGCAGAGGAGATTAAATTGGCTGTGGTGTGTTGTTTTATGCTGGTGACAAGGGAAAAGCAGCCTGCAGCAGGCATCCACACCTGGTCCCGTTTTGTCGTTGTTGTTGTTTTTTGTTTTACTGTTTAAATCTCGCTTCTCATGTAATACATCATTGCTGGCCCTTGGTGAGTCCTCAGAAATCCATGTGCTACATAAAATTGCATAAGAAAAACAATATGACTAAATACCTATCTGTAGGAAGTACCTTAGAATCATCTTCAGGAAGGATAACACGCGTATTATTGGGTCTAAAGAGTAAGTTTCATCCTTTAAAAAAAATCACCATGTAAGTGATTATTTACTATTTTTTGTTTGTATTTATCCAGAATTTTTGTAGATTTACACACTTCCATTGTATATTTCAAGTCATCAGTTTCTGTGTTATACATCTAAGGTTTGTTTATCTCTAAGGGTACATGTATACAGCACCCAAAACTTAAAATAAGATATGCAATTTGCACTACACAAATTGAGTATCTTCTTTCAAATCTGTTTCAAAATAGCTTATTTTGAAATTTGGCGCGTCTACACAGCACCAAATTTCAAAATAATGTGATATTTTGAGCCATCCCTTAACCCTTGTGCAACGAGGTTTACTGGGATGGCAAAATAGCACACCTGTTATTTTGAAAAATATTTTGAAATAACGGGCACTTTGTGTAGACATGGGTAGCTATTTCGGGATACCAGTATCATGAAATAGCCCTGCAGTGTAGATGTATCCTAATGTGTTTCAGGAGGGATAACATTATACTTCAAAATTGTGTATTTATTGCTATATTTTTTGATACATAAATATCTTGTGGTATGTCCAAAGATCAGTTTCCATTGCACATGTTTGTGGATCTGTTTTATCAATAGATTATTCTTTCTCTCTTCCTGCAATCCTCCACTCCATTCATTACACACCTTCTAATTTCTGCAGCAAATGAAGCAGGAGTCCTACCAACAGCCTTTTTCATTACGCAGTCCTGAGCAGGTCCCCTCATTACGCAGAAAAAATAGTTTGTGATCATATGATTAAAGGTTATATTGCAACACATGTGCAAAAGCAACCTCAATTCTGGCATTTCCTTCTTGTGAGTGCTTGACTGTGCAACCTTAGTAATGTTCTATTATCATATTTTATATGCAATTCCTAGATCATTAGCAAAGCAAACCAAAAAAATCAGAAATTGCATTATGTGGCACCATATTGATACTCACATAGTTGAAGCCTTGAGATCTGTCCCACAGATCTCTGCCGCTTTAACTAACAGGGTAACTGGTAGCAGCAATATGTTGTTGTCATATATGTGGATCAGCATGAAAGTGCTTGCTTTGCCAGTGGGTTTCACAAATATTTGCAAATAGCATGAATACTAGTGAGACACAGGCTCTGGAGGGAAGTGTTCTTAAGTGGACACAGATTCTTCTGCCCATTTCCCATATCATCTAATCTGCCCACAGGCACCCACTCCCCCCTTCCCTCAAGACTCTACTCCATCCCCCTCTCCTCATCCAGTTCCACCCCCTCCTGCAAGTCTTCTGCATCCTCACTCCTCCTCCATTCCCTGAGCCTCCTGCACACTGTGAAGGCTGGTGGAAGGAGCGAGAAGAGAATGGGAGGTGCTGATTGGTAAGGCCCTCTGGCAGGTGGGAGTTTCAGGTGGAGCTGACAGGGGATTGCCAATGGGTGCTCAGCACCCACCATTTATCTTTATGGGTGCTGCAGACCTACAGCACCCAATGAGCTGGCATCTTTTAGTCCATCCCTTGTTTCTGAACCTAGCCAATCCTTGTTTCCTTGCCCAGCCAGTCCTAGTTTCTCTCTCCCTCTGCCTGCCCACATCCTGCCCCAATTTTTGCCTTCCATACCTGCCCTTTCCTCCAAGCTTCTTTTCATAATCCACCCCTCTCCCCACAGGTGTGGCTCTTATTCTCTCTCCATTCAAATTGGACAGCTTCCACCTTCACCCTGTCTGTAATCAGCACAGAGGTGTCATTGAATGCTCAGGAGAGAATGTCTGCTGCACAGACATACTTGGGATTGATGAGGCCCTATGCAGTATTATTAAATTGGTGCCCCCTATGCCCGATGGCAGTACGGGGGGCAGTTTTTTAGAGAGATTATTTTATCATCTTCAGCAACGCACTAACGAAATATTTTTAAAGCAAATCGTAAACTGAGATTCTGTAGACTAACAAAGTAAATTCAGAAACTGACAGTTGGCAACTGGGGTTGGCAAATGCCTGTTAAATGGCTTCATTACCATTTGAATGGCTCTTTCACAGGTTCAGTCCTCTGCTAATAGGTTTGGCAGGCTTTTTCACAATGAAGTTAACTAGATCCTTTCTGGAGGTAGCAGAGCCACAGAACAGAGATAGGAAGAGGAAAATTTGAGGCACCAATGGGCCTTAATATCAGGTGCCTCTGCGTATTCTGCATCTGGGTAAGGATGGCCCTGGTCTGCTGTCTCTGCAGCAACCCATACCTGCAGTTGTAGGGAAAGTCCTGGGGATGAAACATGCCCAATGCTTAGGAAACCTTCAAGGAATTTTGCTGCCAACATCTAAGAAGTCTTTACTGAGCATGCGCAAACTGCAATAGCTTGGCTAAATTTTGGCAAATTTCATTAGGGTGGTAACAAACACATTCCTGAAGTATAAATCATGCTGCCAAATGCCTGCTCCACATCATGGGAGCCTTAGAGCTTTTCAAATAAAAGGTTTATGGAATTTTTTAACATGTGCAAAAACAATGTGCTTTTTTTCCCTTAGCAGCATTCTGAGAATTGGCTGCACCTTGTGTGCTAGAATATCTATCAATCAATCAATCAATCAATAGTCTAAGGCAGACACCCAGCATGGAAAACTTCATATCAAATGGCTAAAGTATGGCAAAATTGTAAGCCATTTCAAAGTCTTGTAGTGGAAAGTATCTGGCAACCTTAATAACAGATGGTGCAATGTTTGTGTCATGTTTTGCTCATTTCAAGCAAGAAATAATTTATTCCAATCTGAGAGAAAGAACTGTCCTGGAAAGATAAACCTGTAATTTTATTGCTAGTGATTTGTAAATCACAATGTGACTATAACAAATAGTGCTGATTTAGTTTTTTGAGGGTATTTATTTTGCATTTAAATGATAGGGAGTACATCTAAGCTTATATACATGGGGCCAGCAGTGAGCTAATACAGAGACCCACCAATTCAATTCCACACACTGGAATCCTTTTAAATGGATCTAATAATTTAATCTATTTACGATGCATGTTACAAACAGCTTTACTAAAGAGACATTTCCTTTTTTTCACATAACCATCAAAACCACACGGGCAGGGATTCACATGTCTCAAACTCTCTTTTGAATTTAAAATATAAAAAAAGTTGAAATCCCTCCGATAAAGCTTAACCCTTCCCCCCCTCCCCCCCGCACACACACTCTTTCATACATAATAGACAATCTGCTTATTTTAAACTGAGCACATTCAAGCTCCTGATAGGTATGTCTACACAGAATCAGGGAGTGAGCCTCTGAACCCGAGCCCACACTACTGCGGCTTGGGCTTGTATGCTAACAATGGCTGTTCTGCCTTGGTCTGTGAGCCTGGTGGAAGGAGGGGAGGCTTTAGAGCAGGGTTTCCCAACTTATGGGTCAGGACCCAAATATGGGTCGCCATTACATTTCAAAAGGATTGCCAAGTGTCTCCCTAGATGGCTCTGCCCCTCCTCCTCCCCCCCATATTTGAATTGCTTTGGGTCACCAAGTCTTCCTGAATTGTCAAAATGGGTCCCCATCTGGAAAAGGTTGGGAACCGCTGCTTTAGAGGCTGAGCTCCAGGCAAGCTGCAATGTCTACACAGCTATTTTCGGGCAAGCCCTTAGACACAATAGACATAGAAGCTCCTGGAGTCATTCTAAAAACAACTTTTCAAAGTATGGCTACAGTTTAAGGGCCAAATTGCCCGTTTATATCTTAAAAGACAAATGCAGCCCTCTAACATCCACTTGCTGTGATGGATGGGAGGGGTATTACCCTTTTCTAAACATCCCAGCATTCAGTAGCTAAAGAGTGAAAACCAGAACAGTGGATATCCAGGAAGTGTTGGCAAGGAGCCAGGAGAGCCAAAGAGAGGAGAGAGAGAGATTTTTGAAATGAAGCAAGTTTTGCCTGTTTTTTTCCCCTTTGTTTGTAAGTTGGGGTGTGTCTAGACTACAGGGTTTTGTTGACAAAAGTGGACTTTTGTCGACAAAACTATACCTGCGTCTACACTGCTGCTGAGTTCTGTCGACGGCTGTAAACCTCATTCTATGAGGAATAACGCCTTTTGTCGACAGAGTTCTGTCGACAGAAGGCGTTATTGCATCTACACTGTCCTTTGTGTCTACACTGTCATGTCGACAAAGCAGCTTGCTTTGTCAACAGAACTGGATGTAGTCTAGACACTCTTTGTTGACAGTATCTGTCGACAAACTTCTGTCAACAAAAGCCCGTAATCTAGATGTACCCTTGGAGCCGGAGCTGGGAGAGAAATAGACCACGTAGTAATAAGGCATGGATTTCCCAGAAATATCTATGTCTAAGGCTGTGGGGTGGGGGGACCCTAAACTTTGGAGCAACAGATGTAAGTGGAACAGGAAATATTTAGTTAGATAAAATCAGGTTATTTTCTTTGTTTTTTAGTTTGGTTAAACTCCTCGGTGCTAAACCTCCCTCTACACTGCAACTGAAACTGAATCACAGGGAAGCAACTCTCTATGCTTTAATCTTTTGTGGTGGTGTTGCTCTGTAACACCTAGCAACCAAGTATGTCATCTTTGTTAATAAAATTACCTTTTTTAAGACTACTGTATGATTTAATTCCTGAGTCCTAGAAGGCAGGAGATTCTATGTGCACATGCCTGAGACTGAAGGTCTACTATTATGAAATTACAGTTTGTTTTCAAGCTCTCTCCTAAGGGAGGTTAAAGAGGTTGGGTTAGGCCACAGGAAGAAGTTCTGAAGTGCTTCTTCCTGGCTTTTAAGGAATTTTTGCATTTGGATGGTGGCAACGTACCACCCAAAGTCAGGGGAGTCTGTGACCTTGGGGAGTTTTTTTTAGCAGAAGCCTTTAGTAGCAAGGTATTTTTAAGGTCTTTTGTGAGGCCCAGGGCCGGACGGAGGCATGGGCGAGCCGGGCAGCTGCCCAGGGCGCCAACCAATGGGGGGCGCCTGATGGCAGCTGTAAGGGGCGCGCGGTGTCCCTTACAGCTGCCATCAGGCGCTGCGTGCCGGCTCCTGCAGCTCCGGCCCGCCCACATCCCCGCGGCGCCAGCCAGCAACGCCCTTCCCCCCACGGCCATGGGGCCCTACATGGCCCGGTGCACGCGCCAGCAGCGATGGCCAGGCCGGACTGGGCTGCGCTTGTACCGTGCGCCCTAGGGGCGGGCCCCGGGCTGCGCGCCAGCGGCTGTAGCTGGGCCGTGCATGCGCCGTGCGCCCCGGGGGTGGGCCTGCGCTCCCTAGGGGGGCGGGCCCGCTCCCCACGGCCAGGCCCGCGCATGCACTGTGCGCCCAGGGGTGGTGCAACGCGCCCGTGCCCGGGGCGCCAGAATACCTCGGGGCCAGCCCTGGTGAGGCCCACACCTGCATTCAAAGTGCCAGAGTTGGGAACAGCTTTGACAGCTGTCTAGTGCCTCAGCACATAGGAATTGCTGCAGTTTTACTACATGTGGCAAGGGAGAAAGGCATTCAGGGTTCCTCCATTTCCCAGTTATAGAGGTATTCTATTAGGACCACACATCTCTGCAGTTGCACTTCATCTTAGGAAATAATTTTTCACTCACGCATTTCTCCAGGGTCTTCCTGACTTTTTGAAAAAAATAACTTTTTTTAAAATTTGGGATAAAAATAACAGGGGAGGAGGGGGACTGAGAACCTGGACATGGGGAGGTGAGGTGAGAACCTTGGAGCGGGGAGGAGAGGCTCAGAGCTGGGGCTGAGACTGATGCATGGTTTGGGTGCGTGTTCAGGGACCTCAGCAACCTGAGAAAATAGGGGGATAGGCGGGGGGGGAGGGGTCAGGCATGGGAGGGGGAATGGGGGTTGGGACTGGTGCTGGGTAGGCCATCATCTCCTGTACGGTGGAACACATGTTATAGCCCTGCTGCAACAGCTTGGTCTGCATCTGGGCCCACCATTGTGCATCATCCCAGACCTTCTGGGCCAGGGTTTGCTGCATGTCCTGGAGGGCGGACACATGCTCCCTCAGCAGGTCCTCATGGACCCTCCAATGCCTGCGGCTCCCCCAGGGTCAGGCGTCTGGCTTGTCTGGTGGTGATCGCTCCACAGTCACAGCTGGTCTGGCTGGGACAATAAAGAGAGGTGATCACTCATCCCTGGAGACACTGTCCCTGAGGCCTTGCAATAGTTCTTGGGGCAGATGATGGTGATGTCCCCAGAGCAAGGCCATGTGTGGCCTGGACAACGAGAGGTCCCCAGGGAACCATGTTTCCCACCCTCCACATGTCCCCATGGACAAGCAGGCAAGGGAAATGTCTGGCCTCACTGGGATCCAGCGGCCAGGAGAGGGGCCTTGAGCTGCCTGTGCTTCCGTCGGTGCCTGCGCCTGGCAGTGTTGTCCCCAGGAGTGGGTGGTGCCTCAAGCATGCAGGCAAGCTTGTGTGCCATGTACAGCACTCCAGAGTCTGTGTGCGTGTACCCTTGTCCCCAGCCTCCTTCCAGCAGTGGCTGGTGGTGGGAGGGTGTTCCTCTCCCCCTCCCAGGGTCAGAAGGGTGTCTGGCCTCCCTAGAACCTGTGGGCAGGAGCCCAGTGTGCTCTGGGGATGCTTTCTGGGGCTGCATGGTGCAGACTGGTGCTGCACGTGCATCCACATGCACAGGCTGCAGCGCGAGGGCCAGGCCAAGAAGGCCGAGCAACAATCGCACCAGCACCCCTCTGGGCCCACCACCCACACCCTGTGCGTGTGAAAAACTAAGAGCACTAACCTGAAGATCCCTCCCTGGCCTCAGAGGATGCTTGGGAGACATCCAGGCCTGGGGTACCAGCTCCAGGGTGACAGTGCTCGCCATTTCTTCCTCCTCCTCCAGCTCCTCATCCTCTTCCTCCTCCTCATGGGCTGGGACCCCTGGGCGGGCGACGACAGGTGTCTCCAGCCCCAAGGCCACCGCCACGGACGGGAAAGGGTCTGCATCACCCCCCAGGATGCGGTGCAGTTCTTCATAGTAGAGGCAGGAGTGGGGTCCTGCATTGGAGCGAGAGCTGCGTTCCCTCGCCTTGGCGTAGCCCTGCCGGAGCTCTTTCACTTTGCTCCGGAACTGCTTACGGCTCCTATGGTGGCCCCTCATGTCCAGGGTCTCAGCCATCCAGCCATATATGTCAGCATTGCTCCATCTGGAGCGGAGATCCTGGTGGTTCTCCTCCTTGCCCCATACCTCCAGCAGGGCTAGGGTCTTTGCCCCAGATCAGGACGGCACACACCTTTTCTGTCACCTAGTAGGCTCCTGGGAACCTTGTGCATGCTCCCTCGGAGGGCCAGTGGGCTCTTGGGGGTCTTGTGGCTGGGACATGAGTGCCCACACGCCAGGCACTGGCAGCTGCGCAATGTGTGGCAGCTCTCAAGGCCTGCTTCCTGCTCCTGTCCCTGGTGTCTGCAGCTGTAAGAGCTGCCGGGAGACAGGAACTATAGAGTTGATGAGGGTGGATGGAGTGGCCAGCAGGTCACCTGTGTTATTTCTTGGTATCCTCTTTTCTCGAAAGAACTCCCTCTTCCGCATCAACACACGCCTTTTTCCGAAAAAGCTTTTTTGGAAAAAGGCTTGTGCCTTGTTGAATGAAGTTTACCGCTGTCAGAAAAAGCCCTCTGTTATTTTGACTTTCTGTCGAAATAACGCAATTGCAGTGTGGACGCTAGTATTATTTTTCTGTAATAACAGCTGTTATTCTGGAAAAATGCTGCAGTGTAGACATACCCTTACATGCAATAGTTACTACTTAGAATTCATGACACCTAAAATAGCAAATGTATTTTAGAGATAATCTTTATTATTTGTGTTGTAGTTACGCCTGGAGCCCCAGTAAACCAGGAATGCATTTGCTAGATGCTAAAGACACCAGGGGATTCAGGCAGACAGATAAGGAAAACTTTGTTCTGGCATCATATTGATGTGAAAGTGACATATTAGCTTCACATATGAATTTGAAAGTAATAAAATTTATTTATTTTAATCCCACAGAATAAGAAGTTATGGCAACTCTCACATACTTATTCTTGTCTTGAAAACATGTGCAGTCAATTATATCTGGTCTACTAATGTTTCAAATCCCTAATTTATTTCTTGGTAGTCCTACAAAACAACCTTTTAAATAGCCTAGCCCACTTTTCTTTCGTTATTGGGAAAATAATTCAAGATGATGTTCATTATCTCAAATTTCATCCCAGAACATATTTACAGCTTTGTTATAAATTCCTGACAATAATGTATGCTTATAGGAAAAACTAGCTCTTATGACAAACTTTTGAGTTTAGCCAAATGAATGGTACCATGCTAACTAGGGATCGAGGTCTTTGCCAATTCATTGTCCAATAAGATTATTCTAGGTGGAAGTTGATTTGTTAGGGGTTATGCTGTACATACTTTTGTGTTCATTCTGGTTTTGAACTTCTTCCACAAGGCTCTTTCAGGAATGAAGAAAACAATACATAGGCTGTTAGCAAAATATGGCCATGTGTGAATGAAGTCCTTAATGAGTGTAGAAAAAGTGCAGTCAATCTATAAATCCTTTCCATTCTTTTTGTTGTGCAGGTGGCCCCAAGTATTACAGTATGGGCTTTGGCCTCTTAGTCTTAATGCCTGTTTTAAATCCTATTTCTCACCATATCATATTTCATTATAGATTTTGTAAAATCTTACTGGCACTTAATTTTGTTTAGTGAAAGGAACTGTGGGAAAAACCCCACACAAATCTTTAGCATGACAGACTTTCATATTTGTTTTCTGGAATGTGATTTGCAGAGGAGCTAGGGCCCAGAAGTATATACTTCTGGGCATTACTGATGTGTTAAAAATCACCCTTTTAACCTATCCTAGTGTAGTTGATTGGATCCGATGGCCTTGAATTTTAAGCCTCAATAAGTCACATTTTGCCCTTTGTAAATGTTTATTTCCAGAAGAGTGTCACTAAGTGTGCCTTGAAATAGTCCATTCACAGAATTATTTCATGGGGACAGATCAGATCCATTTTAACAGTGAAGCTTGCAAATCTGCTTTTATATTAACAATAGTAATCTTTATGCTAATTGGTGTATTGACTCTTTTGAATCAAAATGAGCATGTGGTATCTAAAGCAACAATTCAAAATATTGCACATTTAGCATAACACCTGTAGAACCCAATCCTCAATATAACTATCAAGATAATTGAAACTGTTTTCTGATTATTATCATTATCATCATGAATACATTGGGGTGTGTTAATTACATTTGTCAGGTGGATACTTTTGCATTGCCTTCTACCAAAGCAGAAAGTGTAATTTTAGAGGTTTGTCCAGTTTATCTCTTACATCAAGTGCTATTCTATAGGGAATGTATTTCTTAATATCAATCAAGCCTTTATTTCCTGCGGTGCTGAACATATTGTCTTGCATCATGATATACCATTCAGTTCTATAGCATTGTCTATTGGAAGCAGCAGCCACAGGAAATAACCCAGTGCTCTAGTGAAAAAGAAAGCTAGTATAATCTATTGACTGTCTTGAAAGCCTTTCCTGTGCACTTTAGTCTTTTCTTTGCTGTAGTATCACTTGAAAGCATTGGCCAAAACAGTTTCTGTTACTCGGCTGTCACACAATGCATGTATGCAGCAGTGTTGTAGCCATGCTGGTTCCAGGATATGAGAGACACAAAATGGGTGAGAGAATCTCTTATTGGACTAACTTCTGTTGGTGGAAGACACAAACTTTCAAAGCTTCAACAGAGAAGACAGCTTATCTCTTTCATCAACAGAAGCTGGTCCAGTAAAAGATTGCTTCACCACTTTTGTGTGTCGGGTATAAAGCGTGTTCACTCCAGTTTAATATTGCAAGAGCGTAATAGCTGAGAGATTCACAGGTCATGGAGATTGAAATAATATGGTAAGATTCTGTTTTCTTTTCTTCTTTTGCAACAAAGTCTAAGTCTTCATTAACTTTCTTCTGGAAGGCAGGTCATCATTTGGGTTCAAATCTATTTGAATCTAGAGGTAGAAAGAGAAATTAGGGCTTGAAATGGATGATTCCCACTGGAGCTGGGAAGTGTGACTCACAGCCTGTACAAACGGACTCATGCTAGCCCAAGCCATCATCAGAACACAGCATCTAAACTGCTATTTTACGCATTAGCTTGGGTGCCAGGTTACATCTTGTCTAGTCATTCACACCTGTGAAAAGTGGGCGTTAAAAGCTAATGTTCTTAATTCTTAGCACTTTGTACCTGATTTCACAAAAATATGTGATTATGCAAGGTGTGAGGCAGTGGAAAGTTAGGTCCAATTTGAGTTTTGCCTGAGTTAAAAACTGCAAGATTTGACCCTTTGTGTGTGTACTGATATGCAAAACTCCTATAGGCAATTATGTATTTCTTTTATTATATACAGCATTGATTCTTAGTGATGCTAGAAATATTTTGGTGACTTCAAAAATACTGGAATGATACCCAATTACCAGTTGCTCCTTAGCAAAGATTTCTTCTGTAAATTTCACTGCTGCTAGGATATAAATATAGCAAGACAGAGATAATTTTAATAGACCCTAAAAGTACATAAGGTTGTTCTTTTTATCTTATACAGTTCAGGCACTGAGCTGCTAACCTAGCCTACTCATCTGTACCCTGAGTGTTCCAAGAATCTACTACAGTCTTTAAACTTAAAAACAGTTCCAGACCGTTAAAAGTCACTTAATGTCAAAACTATCTTTTTAAAAATGTGCTAACTTCATGCTTGGCAGCCTTACACTATACACTTTGAAATAATTAAGTTTGTATCCTGTTAGTAGTAGTTGAAGTGCAGGAAGTCAATGCAGCAGCTTAAATAAACCAATCATTGTGTTAACTAAATGCAAATCTAAACTCTGTTAACAAAATGAATCAAATTCAGATGCAGCATCCAAACCCAGAGGTAACAGTTCCCAGTCAAAACAATTCAAATCTGCACACAGTAGTGTATTGTGTACTTTCCATTAAATTCACTGAACTATCCAGGCATATAGGAGACAGTGAAGAGACATTGCACTTTCTCTCTAATTAGTTCTTAGAGATTGAACTGTTGTTTTTGTGAAATGTAGTAAAAAGGAAAATGACATACAGCATCTATACGTTCCCAAATCCTGTATGTGTCATGGGATCTCCAATAGTTACAGGCAGTCCCCGGGTTACATGGATCCGACTTACATCGGATCCCTACTTACAAACGGGGTGAGGCAACCCCGCACTAGCTGCTTCCCCCCAGCAGACCAGGAGACGCGAGCTAGCACCCCCAGCAGACCAGGGAGACGAGAGCGGCTTTTCTCAGCAGACACCTCAGCTTGAGAATAAAGGACTGACGGAACTGAGGTGTGGGAGAATAAAACTGAGCTCTGGAGAAATGTTTGGCTAGAGTTTCCCCTACAATATGTACCAGTTCCGACTTACATACAAATTCAACTTAAGAACAAACCTACAGTCCCTATCTTGTACGTAACCCGGGGACTGCCTGTATATAATTTCACAGTTCATCAAAGTTGCACAAATAAAGGACAAAAAGATTAAATGGCATTTAAGGGATCTGGTTAAAAAAATGTTGTAGTAAGTCTTCCTTAGTAAAATAGATTTTATTTTTCTTTTAAAGTAAAAGTAGACTACAGCAGTCCTCAAAATATAGAGAAAATGAAATTTGCTTTGCCTAGTACAGGTATATCATTGAGCTGCTGGCTTTTCTGCCCATCTATGTCTCAGTTGTGATTAAGGGAGGGTGGGAATGTAATTCTACCTCCATGAACATGTGGTAGGTTTTCTTCCCACTGAAAATACCACCCAGCGTGATGATAGAGCTGGTGTTTGTACACATCTGTCCTCTTGGAACTGTACTGAGAACCATCAGATTTAAATGTTGATTCTATTGCAGTTTACTCTCTCCAGTAAATAACTTTAGGATGTACAAAATGACTTTTGATCAGCCAAACAATGTGCTGAAATATTTGCACAAGAACATGCTACTGGGAATGAATCACTTATACTGTAATTACATGGCACCCAGACGTTCTGTCACAGCTGTACAAATTACTTACTCGTTCACTCTTGGGGGTATATTCTCCAATGCTTTTAAATATTAAGCTAACTTAATATTTTAAGCCAAAAGAGAATTAGAAATAACACGTGTTTCCTTTGTTTTTTTCAATCCATACAGTGTGAAGGGAGCTGATGCTGGCAACGTGATCAGAGTATTTGTACCGGATATTGGGATGTTCATTGCTAGCTTGACCATATGGCTTGTCTGCAGAAACCTTGTGTTGAAGCCAGTGACAGAGGATGCAGCACAGTACAACACACAATTTGAAAATGAAGAAATGGTATTAGATGCACATTTATGCCTGTATAATTTTTTTTGTATTATCATAGTGCCTAAGAGCCCAGATCACAAATCCTATTGTGCTAGGTGCTATACCAATACACAACAATAAGACACTCCCCATTCCAGAGAGTGTGTAATCTAAGTGTAAGACTAGAGTAAGAGACAATACATAGAGACAGACAGGGGAATATAAAGAAATAACTAGACAATATAGATTAACGTGACTTTAATACTGTGCTTGAGGGGCCTTGTCTGAGCTAAATTTGAAAAATATCTCACAACTGGTTTTAAAAGTGACCTTGGTTTCAGAAAACAAAAACAAAAGCTTTTAAGGAGAAAAACATAGCAAAATCATTGTCCTAAGGAAACAAAACGGAACATTTGAATAATTAGAGCTTGAACAAGGTTGCAGACTTTTGCATAAGGGACTGAATTTTCAAAGTATTCAGATCTAGGGTCTTGATTTGGCCCATTATGGTGACAAACTGGCCATGACATTTGGATATGTTTCTTTTACAAAGTTTGAGGGTACTGTACTCAGAACTGGTATTTTGCAGAATTGCTTGAGATTATGCTTTGGGAAATAAAGACAAAAGCAGCAATGTCCAGGAACAGTAACATCTATAAGGGAAGATAAGGGAAGATATTTTGTGTACCATGCTTTTTGGAAAGAGACTGTTAAATTTGTGTGTAATTTTCTTGCCTTTGCCTACTCTGGGTTCATAGTGGCATCCAGGGAGCAGAGGATTCCAGAAAAGATTGTAAATTAGAAAATATCCTATAGCTACAGAAACAAATAGACCAAGAAATAAAGAAGCCCATTTGGTCAGAATAGGGATTGACCCAAATGACATAATGGAGTCCTGTGTAAATCCCAAAGAGATTTTTTTTTTAAAGGACAAAATGTCAAGCTGGTTTAAATGCCTTGAATCTCATTTTTCTAGACTTTTATGGGTTTAAGAAAGAGCCCTATCATCACCTTGACTTTATTTTTCTATATAGTTGATTGTAAAGATATTTTTTCAGAGAGGACTATTACAACTCATTAGTTTCATATAGAAAACGTATTTGGAGATGAGCTACCTCTTTGTGAGCTAAAGGCTGGGAAAGGTGGGGTGCAGCTTTGGAGGGGAAGAAAATGAAAAGGTTCCTAAATGTTATGTTTGCATTGGCTGTGTTTTGGGGCTGCAAAAAGCCGATCCAATTCCTGGTGCACATTAGATTAGCTACTTTAGGCCTTCTGCCTGTAGCTCTCATGGGCTGTTCTGGTAGCCAGGTGTCAACTAAAGGTTGCAGCTCCTGGCCATGCACTCTTCTTCAGGCTATACCCAGATATCTCAGCCAGGCTAAGCCGGCTCTTCTGAATCACCCTGGGACTTGGCTGAAACAAGCTTGAGAGCTGCTTTTTGCTTGAGTGGTGCAAAGCATTTTAGCAGAGGCTAAAATCTGCTGCTGAATCAGCAGTGGGAGATGTTCCAAGTGTTGTGAAGAATGGCCCCATGAAAATGACTGATGGGCAAGCTGAGCTCTGTCCGTCTCTGTTAAAAGAAAGTTGTATGTTACCGAAGCAGGCTCTGGCCAATATCCTTAAAGCTATCCATCTTCAGTATAGAAAATGATTGTCCAAGCATTAAAGACAAGAAATCTGATTACAGAAGCACTTTGGGAGAAGATGAGGGTGCATTTTGGTTTGTCAGTATCTGAATGGGGTCTTTACAAGCCCCTGATTTGATATCCATTTTTTATTAAGCCTAGAGATGAGTCCCAGCCTGAATGCTGGGTGGAGAGGAAGTGATAGAGAGGTAGAGGTTGCTGAAGCGGATATGAAGCTGGGCTATGGCAGGTAGAGACGGTTACATAGTAATTGTCCTGGAATGCAAAGTAAAGCTAAACTAGCAAATACTGATTAAATAGAACAGAATGGAGGTTTTAAATGGGATCTTTCATACATGGACTACCTCAAGGCATATCAATTAGATATTAGGATTTTATTTAAAGGGGGAGAGAACTTATTTGGCTACCATTTTATGTCATTACGGCAAAACACAACCAAATTCATTACTAATTTTATCTATATTATAGATTATTTACATATATTACAAAGTACAGTGGCTATGTTTTTATGTTTGAGTTGAAAAATTAGCCATATAAATAGTCGAATGTAGGTGGGAAACTATACATTAATATATTACACAGCAGTGATTTCTTTTCACCATCAATTCATTTACAGCAGAACAACCTATATAGTCTTTAAAGTAAAGTAAAAATTAGTGAATGATAAGTTAAACATTTTTTTAAAATATTATCAATTTCACCTGTTGGGGTTCTGCACAAAACATTATGTAGTTATGCTTGCTACTTAGAATGTTCACAAAATGCAGCAGATGCAGCTACAAATATTGGGGGTCTTTACATAGCTGTGCTGGCTGCAGGGAGTGTCTGAGTTTGCAAGGTTTTGAAGGATCCCTAATTTTTTGCATATTGGCCCCATTTGTGGTGTTTTTAATCAATATTTTGGATTTATGCTTTGGATGACTGTGTTGGAACAGGAAACCTAAATAAATCAATACACCAGGTCTTCAACACTGCCCTGGTTTAGTGATGACCATGTTTTAGGAAGGACAGTGGCCTGGGTCTTTAATTGATTTAAATTGTTATCTTACCCTTCAAATAAAAGCTTCTGGAACAATTATAAGCCTAGCATAGTGCCACAAAATGTACAGTCTGGCGGTATATAGCTATAACACTTTAAGCAAATTCCAGAGTTGAGGAACTTCTGTCAGGGATCCCTGCCACCTGTCTCCAGATATCACATCAACAGTGTATCAGCTGATTTTCCAAATTGCACAGTACCTGAGGAGATAGGAAGTCTTTCAGATTACCAGGTCCCAAGCCAAAGAGGACTGTATAACTTCAAAAGTAAACACCTTGACTTGCACCCAGAAGCCAGTGATACGTCTTGCAGATTTATCTATTTAGGACAGGTAGTTGTAAAATTCCAAAGTACACTCAGTGCTCTCTCTGTTTTCAGGGCATATAAGCAGTGTAAAAAACAAAGACTGTATCTACTCTCTGAAATAAAATGTACATCTAAAAAGATTTGATATTTTTTCATAATCAGATGTTGTAAAGATCTCTTGTCACCCTATCACTTCTGAAGAAAGTTAAACACACCACACCACATGAGAGACTCAGGCTTATCAAGAAATTCTGTGATACCCTTCCTCATGCTGAGTAGTGTGTTACTCCATGGTGGTAAATATTTAAAATAAAATCAGTGAGACTGTTCACAGAGTAAGGTACAATTCAATGTGTGAAAGGTATTGAAATCCAGACCTAAGGTATTAAGGATAATAAGGATCGATGAAAATATGGAAATCCTGATTCATAATACTTCATCCAGTTTCAAGAGAAACAGACCTGTACCTGAACAAAAAAGGAATACAGTACTGCAAATAGCTGGAAAGGGGGTGGAAGGCACTCAATTATTTGTAAGTAATGCTGTCCCAGTAATAAGCATAGAGTGTGGTTTTAATTAGCGGTGAGTCATGAATTATAAAAGTTTGCCAATTACCAGACTGCAGTCCAACTCATTACCACCCTTAAATGGTTGCACACTTGGAGCAAATGTGTCTGCAGGCCTTTTTTATTAGGATTCAGAAAATCTAAAGCAGGTGAATTTAGCTGGAGAAGGGCCCAGACTGCAAACTCAGAGAAGCACAATGCCACTAAAAAAGTATAAAAGATGGGGAAGGGGAGGAGAAAAGAAAAGAGAAATGTTAACTTCCCAGCTGTGTCTGAAAGTATAACAGTCACTGAAGCAGATGGTGATTTTGTGTGCCAAAATGCAGAGACAGTATATGCCGTTTAATAGATATTTTTAAAAATTGTTTTTCTTGAGACTATGGAAGATTATGCCAGTCAACATGGGTTTGTGGAAAATATGTCCAACTAAACTGATACATTTTGGATGAGATGGTAAATTGGGCTGATAACTGTAACAGTGTTGATATAATACACATAGACTTCTGTAAGGCACTTGGGTTAGTAACATGGCATATCGATTACAAAATCTAGAATACATGGTTCACATTAAGGGTATGTCTACACAGCAACATTATTTTGAAATAACTAGCGTTATGTCGAAATAACTTATTCCGCATCTACACAGCTGGCAGTTATTTCGAAATCATGTTGAAATACTGTCAAGCTGGAGAACTTCTTACTCCAACTTCTGTAACCCTCATGTACAAGGAGTAACGGAAGTCGGAGGAAGAGTGCTCTATTTCAAAATAAGTGCTGTGTAAACTCTCCCAATTTTGAAATAAGCTACGCAATTGATGTAGCTCAATTTGCAAAGCTTATTTCGAGTTAAACCCTGCTGTGCAGACGCATCCTAAAAGGAGAAAAAAACTATCTAAAGGACAGGTCTCAGAATGTGTAAATGGGGAATCATCACTAAATGGGTGTTTCTCTAGCAAGTCCCATGGGGATCAGTTTATTACAAGGAGATGATTCCATTTTGCCTGCTATATGCTGGTCAGTTCTTTACTTTAGCAAAATGGCTGCATTTTTGAGATGCGGTACTTATTTTTTTAAAGTGTCTGTGGTCTTTCTGGAAAAAAGGTGTTGAGTATTTGAAAGATAATGATAATTGGTTATAACATGCATGACTCGTATCTCACATTGAAATGTTTTTGTTTGATCATAATATTTTAATTTTTTATCAACACTGTTGCATTAGGCCTGTTATGACTGATTTTCAGGCTTTATAGTAGAGTTCTAAACTCTTTGCAATAGCTACTCAATGTACTGTTTATCACTCTGAGCTAAGTATTCAATACTTCACATGATTTATTGTAAGGAAAACATTTAGCACTCTACATTGTTAACAAGGAATATTTTGAGATCGAGAAATGGACAAATTCAATAGAATCCTCTTAAAAGTTGCAATTCCAGTTTTTCATCTCTCTTCTCTATGAATATTAAATGGCATTATTTATATGAGAAATTATTCATTACACGAGTAAGGGGTTGCAGGGTGTGTCCTCAGCAGATGGTTTTACTTTTTCCCTCATAGAGTGAAATCATGGGCCATTTAAATTCAGTGGGGCTTTTGCAGTTGCTTTCAATAGGGCCAATATTTTACATCTAATTCCCTTGTAAATATTGAGGATCTGATTGTGTCAATTAGCTGTAGGTCTGTTCTGGGAGTGTTGGGCTTGTGCATCACTCCAAGAGAGTTTAAGGCAACATTGTGCATCAAGGAGCCTGCCAGCAATACTGGATATGAAATACAGTCCAATGTTACTATCAAAAATCACCAAACAGAACAACAGGAGAATTAAAAATATTTGGAAAGAGTGCTACAAAAATCCCATATATAAACCACAATATTAAGAAAATTATTAATATTGATTAGGAAGAATGATCTTCTTATGATTTGTTTGATTTGTATTTACCCTTCACAGAATGTCCCCATTTGTGTTGAACAGGGGTGGAAAACTGATAAATGCTGTATTTGATTCCCCATCAATATAGGTACTGAATCCTACTGTCATGAGTCATTGATTTAGATTCCAGAATGAGCAAACAGTTGCTAATGCCGGAAGTGGAATTTGGGAGGGCTGTTATTCCAGTCATTTACAGCCCTCCCAATACATTTTAAAATCAAGAACCTCAGTCACTTTCTAAGTAAGTAAAGGCCTGATCTGTCTCGCGCTGAAGTCATTAAGAGGTGTTTAGGTGCAATAATTGTCTGTGATACTTTAATAGCTCCTTCAGCTTACATCAGGGCTGGGAAAAATATGATCTGTGGGCCGGATCTGGCCTGCCAAGCCACCGGCTCCCGCCTGTGTGAGCCTTAGCTGGCCCCATGCCTGCCCTGCCTTCGCTCAGTACTCAGTGAAGCCAGCTGCTGCAGGGTCATGTGCTTCTGTGAATGGTGGGAGCCTGGGGAAGGGGGCAGAGGCTTCTCACACTGCTCCCACCCCCAGGAGCTCCCATTGGACAGTTTCCGACCAATAGCAGCTGCCTGTTTGCATGTGAAGTACCCCCTTCCCCCTCATTCCCTCCAGCTCACAGTGTTTGCAGCACATGGCTCATGTATCTGCGGTGAGCAGTACCGGGGCATGGACCCTGGTTCAGGGACCTCCTGGGCTGCTGGCTGGGAGCCACCTAGGTAAGGTCTCCCAGCACGGGCCTGCCTCTAGCACCCCAACCTCTCTGTCCCTCATCCCTCTGTCCCCTGCTGTACCCTTATCTTATAACCCAAACCTTATGCACCCCTGCTCCAGCCCCCAGACATCTTTCCAGACACTTCCCCTCCTCAGCCCTCCAACCCAATGTGCTGTGCCTAGTCACAGCCTAAATCCCTGCACCCCACTCCTACCCAAGGTTAGGACCCCCTCCCAGACCCTGTCCAGGGGTGGGCAATACAGCCTCTGTGGGTCGGATCCAGTCTGCCAAGCCTTTTGACCCAATCCACAGACGCTCTGCTGCTCCCTCACTCCCAGGCCAATTGAGAGCTGGAGATAGGGGAGCACGTGAAGTCTCCTCCTCCCCTCCACCAGATGCCCATGGTACCAGAGAGAACCGTCAGCTGTTCAAAAAACCTGGCAGTTCTCAATAGGTGCCACACGCCCCTGGCAGGGCAGGGCAGGGCCGGGCGCCACATTTCAAAATAAGCTATTTCAAAATAAAATTGAATTAAGATATGCAATTTGCGTAGCATAAATTGCATATCTTATTTCAAGTTTTGGGTGTAGTGTAGACGCACTGTAAGTGTTGGAAGCAGGGATTTCGCATGCAAACTTAGTGGTGTAAGATTTCCTGACCACATAGTTGAGATGTAAGCATTATTCAAATAGAATTTTTCCAATTAATCCAGTTACTAGCTACAATATCCACTATGATCTATATCAATTACACCTGACAATTGTGTAGGGCTATACAGACTTTGACTGACTAATCCTCGTAACACCCCATTAGGTAGGAAATGAAGATACATATTTACCCTATTTTATATGTAGAACAACAGACACAAAACATGACAATGCAGTTGTAATCTGAAAAATGTCACTATAAAAATGGCATTTTGAGGCTCTCCGTGTGTTACTTATTTCCAGATAAAATATACACATATATCTTTTTCTGCAAATGGAAGCGGAGGTCCGAGTTAAATTGCTTTGAAAAAAAACTTGTCAGGAATCCTTACTGGTAATAAAAGTTCTTCAGGTCAAATATTGCCTTCCATCATATTTATGTAACTACTACTGTCTGTGTGTTCTGCTCTCTTAAGACATCTGTGGAAACCCATTATCTTTTGTGAGTTTGCATAAGCGTAGCTGATTGGAATTTAGTTAAGAATTCTGCTGATGATAAATTAAAAGGAGTAGAATACAGTTTTCTCTCTCTAAACTGAGTGGGCTCTGTAAAGCTGACAGGGCTTTAATGTTACAACAATTTATTTCAGCCAGTAAACACTCTGACTCACTGGGGTCTGCTGAATAAGAAGGAACCATTTTTACATTACAATTTTTCAGAGTGTAATAGCACTTCAAGCAACTTGCCTTAGGGCATTCACCAAGAGCCAGAATTAGAACTCAGAAATTCCTGTCATCTTAGTACTCACAATATCTGTCTTAAGTATATTTTGTGCTTCTGTACAGCCTACAATCCAAACATTCTCAAACAAGAATATGTTCATCCAAACATCAAGTTTATAATTGTGTGCCCTGCCATTACCTTCCTGTTTGTCTATAAGCATATCACTTGGTACACATAAATTGATGCATAATCTTTTGGTATCACAGTTAGCATTAAAATTGATTCTGACATAGTTGTTCAAAACTCAAAACAAACTTTGAGGTTTGGACAAATTCAGATAACTCTTCCCCCTCCCCCCCCCCCCCCCCCCAACCGATTTCTCATTTTCTCACTCTATCTGCTAGTTTTGGCTTGGAGGAAACGTCAAAATACAGCAAAAGAGGTTATTTTTGCAGGCTTTATTATCTAATTTGAAGGAGGAAGCACCTGAATTCTCATGAGACACTATTCTTGTGGGTTTTCCAGTGCCATTATGCAGATTCAAAAGGTCAGATAGTGTAATACATGTAGCAAACTTGAGAGGCTTTTTCCCCCCCTCCCCCCATTTTGAGCCACAGAACCTTTTGAGATCCTCCTATATAACACCTCTGGTTAGTAAAAGTTGCAGTGATGACAGCCATGAGATTTGTAAAGGGTTAGAGTCATGTCCTTTCTAGTGTCCAAAAGTCACTGAATGACTGTTCTTTGTATACACATATGTAGTGTCTTTAGTTGTAGGTAAATTAAAAAAAGGTTTTCTGGTACAAGAATGAATTCAAATTGAGACTAAGGTTGCCTGTTAGTAAATAGATTGATAGATTTAGGATATCTCAGTTAGTGTTTATACTGTAGCAGATGAAACATGTAAAAGCTAGATGTAATTAAAGCAGTCCCCCTTCCCCCAAGGTAGCTAATGGATATTCTGGCCCTAGCCATGATAGTTCCTGCCACAGAAGCAAAACTGTTTCTCTGCCTGTACTTTATCTTTGTTTGGCAGTTTTTAAAAGTGTTTTGTACAATGAATAATCCTGGGAGTTGCTCAAAGCTGAAAAACCTAAACTGCATTTAGTCTGTTTATAAAAAATGTTATGGGGCCCCATTCTATGTAGAAAAGGTCATGGAGACACATTTTTATTACTTGAAAATGTTATATACTAGTTGAATGGAGAGGTTTATTATGGAAGTAAAAGTATTTTTCTAGCTGTGCTCCATGCAGCATTGATTTGGCATCTCAGGCTGACCCATGTGGGGTGAAGTCTTTGCACAACAGTCTGCCTTAGAATAATGCAGTTTTATGATGAATGTGTTCATATCTTGCAACATATGAAAACAACAAAAACATCACCAGGTAGAAGTAAAAAACCTTAGTTCGTTCACAGTGTGCTCAACCTCAACAATCGGTTTCATTTTTATTTGAGAAAACAAGAATAGAAGTTTCCCAGTTGTCATTATAAACAATCTGTTAGATGTAAATTAGACTGGTAAGCAGAGATTGGTAAGTCCAGAAAGACTCTTCTTCCTAGTGCTTCTCCCCTTTCACGTCTCAATGCCAGATTAAAGGGGAGTATGACAGAGTGTGGATCAGATTGACTAGAACTATGAGGTGCCACACTAGGATGACCAGACTCTCAAAATGGAAAAACCACAATCCCTGTTTTGTTATAGAGAAACCAAAAGGCCAGTTTTGGCAGGAATTAGGAAGTTATGCACCGGATGAGTTTAGCAGCTGAGACGGGTTGGAAAAGAGAAGAAAGAGGAAAAAAAGCTTTTGCACCTTCACCTATGCAACAAAGCAACGTCTCTTCTTCTCCTCACTAATCACCTTGGGTTTTTCCTCATTTCTTTTTCTTTCCTCCTTTTCCTTTTTTCCTCTGTCTTGAGTATTTCCTCCAGTTTACTTAGTATTTTTTTTAATTTTCATTTTTCCCCAAAGCCAGTTTTTAAGTGGATTGGGGAGGATGTTCCTTCAAGGTAAGGGTGTTTTGTTTTGTTTTTTGTTTGACTTTTGTGTTTTTTTTCTGTCTTCAGATTTTTATTTCCTGCTCTTGCACAAATGTGAATGTGCTTATTCAGGATAGAATTTTTTTAAGCTCTCTTTTCAGCTTGCAATGAAATTTAGTTTGTGTATAGCATCTTCCTATTTAGGAATAGCTTTCATGTAATGATTTTTATATTCAAGGCATTTAACGCACATTCATCTGTGCAGATCCATCTATGCCAAATTCTTCATAGCAGAAGAAAATTTCCTCTGCTCTCTTAGGGCACATCTACACAGCAGGGTTAAACTTGAAATAAGCTACACAACCTGAGCTACACTAATTGTGTAGCTTTGGTCGAAATAGCTTTATTTTACTTTTGGAGCTGTCTACGTAGCAGTTACTTTGAGACAGAGCACTCTTCCCCCGACTTCTCTTACTTCTCCTACAATGAGGGTTACAGGAGTTGGAGTAAGCAGGCCTCCAGTTCAACATTATTTCGACATTTTGTCCAAAAGCTGCTTGTGTATAGACGAGGTCTTTATTTTGTCAGTTATTGTGAAATAACGCTGCTGTGTAGACATAGCCTTAGAAGACTGCTGTGCTGCTTGGGTACTGATTTTGCCAGGATGAGCAGGGGATGTGATGATTCAGCTTGCAATTTCTTGGAAAATCTAGCCTGAGAACCAACAGATATGTCCTAAATGAACTTCTTTGTGGTAGCTAAATACTATCAACATTTACAGATGTTGACTAAGGAATATCAATTAAAAACATTCTTTGAGAACATAGTTAAGTCCACCAAGGGAGTCACTTAGCCCAAAAGTCTATTCTCAGATTACTAGGCATGCCATTCTCGAGTAAAAAGCATAATTTGTATATATACAAACAAAAACTGTTTTCAAAAGTTTCCACTTGAGCTCATTGTTTTAATCTGCATTGTCATCTGTATCGAACGTCTGCCAGTCTCCCTTGTAATACCAGTTGCTTTGAAATTATATTTTAATTTTTGTCGTAAACAGTGTCTCCATAGATACAGATAAATAAATGGAAGAGCTGAAGATGGCCTCCTTTATGCACATTGGAAGCTCAGTCCCACATACTGGAACATCCAGAACTTCCACTGGAAGTTCCAATGGCCATAATAAATGTGAAAATCCTGTTCTCCTGAGAAGTCATTACAGATATTTGTGTTTTGCATGCACGTAAGAATTAGCTATCTAATGATGAAGTTAAAAGGAAATATTGTTAGAGCCAGCTTGGAAACAGGACTGAACACAATGGGACTAAGGGAGTTCTTCTACTAATTGCAATACAAAGAAAGTTGTCACTGAACTCTTTTCTGTGTCTTTTGCATTAAGATAGCGATAGTGGTAGGAAGAATATTATGCAGCATTTAGCTGAACTGCAGCATTGTTTTGTGGTTAATTATTCAAGTAAAGTAGCATCAACTAGAGAGCTCTCTAGACATGAGATCCAGCAAGGGCAGCAGACAATAGTAATTCCTCTCCATGCTAACCCCTCCCTTTCCCGAGGTGCTTGCTGAGTGTGCACACTGCAGCCTCCTAATGATTGCCTTGCCTTTAGAGCTATTAACCTTGTTTATTGAAAGCCATGAGAATGAACTGTGACGATGACAAAGTGGTTGTGACGCCAGCGTACTCCACTCATAATGGACGTAATTAGTGAAACAGCCGGATGTGTCTGAGAGGATTTCCCAGACCAGCTCACAGTGTTTAATACATATTTCATTGTCTGCAAAATAGAAGCTCTAGATGGAACAGGCTCTTTCTGGGCAGTCGCAGGCAATATTAATGGGAAGAGAAAGTTGGCACAAAGTTTAAAGGTGAAATGGAACAAGGAGTTTCTTTTCCTTGGGGAGTCCACCTAACAAAATTGTAATGAAGTATTCCGTAGAGTTAAATACTCAGGATAATAGTTCTGCAATTTCCACTGGAAGCCTCCCAGTCAATGTTGTCTAATTTGTCATTTCCAATGGCCATAATAAATGTGAAAATCCTGTTCTCCTGAGAAGTCATTACAGATATAACATTCACATGTGTCCCTAGCTATCAAAAAAGAAAGTAATTGGGCCAGATGCTCAGCTGGTTTAATTTTTAGTTGCTCCAGTGAAACAAATGGAGCTATGCCAAGTGACGCAAGGTGATGATCTGACCCTTTTATTGTTTGGGTTTTTCAAATATGTTTGTTATGCTGTGTGTGGATTGATCTACTTTCCTTCCACTGTATCCATGGCTGTTCCCCCCCAGTAATGCAGATGCACTCTCTGTCAGGTGATTAAGACCCCTTCACTCAATGATGCATATCTTTCTGTTCTGTCAGGAAGTTTAACATCTTTCCCAGGATCAGAGCCACAATGAAATCTTATCAAATTACTTACCTATTGCACGTGTCTTTTCTGGGTTTCCATCCATCTGCCGAGTGTTATGATCCTCCCTCCCAGCTCTTTTTTCTATTTCCCTGGCCCAAACACATATACTACTCCTTTTTTTTCTCTTTCTGGGATTCTCACCATCTCTTTCTCTTCTCAGTCGGTGGGACCTGTTACCTCAATACCATCCCCAGATGCAAAGGCTACTCTGTGAACACATTTGTAGCTGGATAAATTAATAGAGTAACATCACATAAACAAAGCAGAAGATGGATGTTGGGATCAACCTGGACACTCTTTTGATGAATTTGACTCAGTCACATTTATGTAATATAGCGCAATCAGTGGTTATGTTGAAGAAATCAGAAAACTTGCTTACTGTAATGTTTCTATATGTGATCATTTTTATTTGTTTTTGGTTTTTTTTTTTTTTTTTGCATTTATAGTAATAGCATACTGCTATTATCTTTTTAGAGGGTCACTTTCATAGCCATATCCATACTAGAATTACATGTACAGAATTCCCTTTCTCTGCTATGCAAGCTAGGCTTAGTGGTAGCAGTATGGTTTCATTATACCTTAATCTAGGTTTGGAAGAAGGCCTAGATTTTTTTTTTCTGGAGTCCAAGCATATTAATGAGAGCTGTCATGGCTGTTCATTGTGCCAGTACCTTTTGCTAAATAATCTATGGAAAGATCAAGGAAAAGGCTACCATCCAATAGCTAAACTCTGGGTTCATATGGAGGGAGGGGAAAAAGCTGCAATAGGGAGTGGTGATAATCCCAAGAAGGAGGTTTCCCTGACAAATAGAATCTAGGGAACCACCGTTGGTCAGGGCCTGGAAATAATGCTAATGATATGTGCCCCAAAGAGACCGGACAAAATCTAATCAATAAATCTGACAATACTGAATGATCAGGGTGTTGAAGAGAGAGATGTAAAACTGGACTACCTGCCTGAGGAATCAGCTCCATTGCATTTGCCAGGGAAAAATCTCACTCTCAAGTATATTTTCAACTTGCTTCTTAAGACAAGTCTTAGGTGGCAGTCTTAGGGATAAAAAACATATCATATTGTTTTTTCCTCTCTCTTTCTAAGGCTGGAAGAGAAAAATTAGAGCTAGATGATGCCCTGATATATGAAGAAGATTTGGACGGTGGAGAATATAGTGAAGAGGAATTTGAAGAAACCACAAAATTAAAATTGTTGCGCAGAATTGCCTCACTGGCTTCCAAACTGAAAGAGTTTATTGGAAACATTATAACCACCGCTGGAAAAGTTGTTGTTACAATTTTACTTGGTTCAACAGGTTGGTGCTTTGGAAAAGTTCATCAAGAGTCCCTTAGATCAGTGTTTCTCAACCTTTTTTTATAAAGTACCCCTTTAAATTATATATATATAAAAGTACCTCCAGTACCTACAGTTTTCAGACACACAGATTTTTTTTTTCTACTATTGCAACACATTTGTTTAAACAACTTAATCATAGCTGGCCGGGCGATGACATTTTGGGTGTAAAAAGTACAAAAGTAATAAAGCGATGTAAAACTTAAAACACAAATTCAGTTTTCTCCAAATTTCAAGTGTTGACGTACCCCCCAGACTTCTCTCGAGTACCCCTAAGGGTACTCGTACCACTGTTTGAGAAACACTGCCTTATATTATGCACTGTACAAATGAATTTTCAGCTGTTTGGCATATTGTAGAATAACAATGGAAATTTGGAAGGGAAATTAATTGCTGCATTTTATTTAAATTTAGCTTTTTGGCAGGCACAAAAATAAACTGAGTTCCTTAATTTTTTATTTGTGTATTTAAGTACTAGTACTAAGTGGCCTACTCTCCATATATGGATTTTGAAGTTATTATTATGACCAAAATGTGACAGGCTGCATGCTATTGGCAAGAAGTGAAATGTGAATTAATAGACCAGGTGCTGTCTCCTACTATCTTTTTCTTGTGTGCTCGCTTTGGCGCGCGCGTGCGCGCACACACACACACACACACACACACACACACACACAATATTAAACACAAAACAGCATTCATCTTTAATCTCTGGTTAGTTACACATTCTGTAATAAAAATGTTCCAATTTGGTATTATTTATGAAATTTGAAAATGGGTTGATAAAGGTAACTGTGATGACTTCTATAAGGCATTAATCCTTCAAGACATTCTGATTAAAATTAGAACTGTATGAAATTAATATAATCTATATTAAATGGCTTAAAATTGGTTAACTGATGAATCATGAAAAGTAATTGTAAATGAGGAAATATCATTCTAGTGCAGTGGTTCTCAAAGTGTGGGCCATGGACCACTAGTGGTCCCTGAGTTTCTTGCAGGTGGGCTGCAGACTCAAGGCTCAGCCCCACTTCTGCACTTCCCCCACTCCCCCATGATATTGTGTCAGCTTCCCACTGCAGGTGGAGGTGCCCCAAGTCTCAAAGTCCAGATCCAGCTTGTGGGGGAGGAAGCAGCTCTGTGCTCTGCTGCTCCCCTTCCCCCTGCCTGTGGGAATTGCACTGCAGGAAACTGCTCATCTGGAAGCTTTCTCTGCTGCTCTCATTGGCTGGAATTCTGGCCAATGGGAGCAGCAGGCGACAGTGCCTGGGAGGCAGAGCCAGGTAAGTGCCCCTCATGCCCAGACTCCCACTTCCAGCCCTTTCCTGCACCCTCCCACACAGACCTCACACCTCCACCCCACTCCTGCACACATTTTGGCATCATGGGTGGTAGGCTGAGAGTCTGTGGAAAGTTTGTATTAAGTGAGGTGAACTGCAGGCCAAAAACTTTGAGAACCACTGTCCTAATGGGGTATTTCCAGTGGGGTCCTGCAGGTGTCTGTTCTTCTAATACTATTCCATGCCTTTACCAAAGAATAAAACATAGGAAAATTTCTGGTGACATTTGTGGCAGATTGTCACAAACATTGGTGAAGTGGTTAATAGTGTTGAAGACAGGTGAGCTATGCAGATCAATATGGATCACTCAGTACAGTGAGCTTATTTGGACAACATGCATTTTAATAGAGACAAATCTAGGAACATAGAATTTGGTCACACCTAAGAGGTGGGAGACTTAAAGTGTAGTGACACAGAAAAGGACTTGGGGTTCATGGTAGATAACCAGATGAACATGAGTTTCCAAGTGTGATGCTTTAGTTAAGAGGGTAAATGCATTCTACGGATGTATAAGCAAAGACTATCAAGGAGTATAGAGGAAATATTACTTCTGTGTTTGGAATTAGAATGTTAGCGTACTACTTTGTCCAGAAGCGGTGTCTGAACTTCAAAAAGGATGTTGAAAAATTGGAAATGACTCAGAAAAGAGCTATAAGAATGATTTGAGGTCTGGAAAAGATATTATATAGTGCAATATTTAAGAAGCTTGACCTGCTTAGCTAGGGGCAGGAGGTTAAAAGGTGAATTGATCTCAGTCTGCAAGTAACTGCCAAGGAAAAGGTTTTTTTTTTCTGATAGCAGACATTTTTCAAATCTAGCAGAAAAAGGCATAATGAGATCCAGTGGTTACAAACTGAAACTAGACTACTTACTACAGCAAGGGTAATGAGCAATTGGAGTAACTTACTTACATATGTGGTAGATTCTCTATCACTGAAGACTTTAAATCAAGACTGGATATCTATTTAAAAGAGAGAACAATTTTATATACCTGATGCAGATTTACAGGATGATATTCTATGGTTTGCGTTATGCAGGAGATCAGACTAGATGATCAAAAGGGAGCCTTCTGGCCATTAAAAATATGAATAATGAAAATGGTACCCACTCACTTCTAGATTATATACTGGAGGAAAGATAATAGCTTGGCCTAAGGTACAGCGTAATGTGATAATGCTAATAGAACATAGATCAATTTACTTTTAGTGAAAGGTTCTTTTACTAAGATATATGAAGCTAGCTTTGGTATCCTACACCTTCTCAGGCAAGAGCTGTTGCAGGCACCCCTGGTTTATGCTAGCTTCTGCTAACATAACCCAGGATGAAAGACACCTGACTGCTGAAACATAATAGGAAGTGGGGATTTCCCTCAATGTAAAGAGTTCACAACCCTACTCTGGTTGGAAACTCAAAGGGAGACATCATCACCTAAGAGGTGTGTGAGCTGGTCAGGAGAGCACATTGGCAGGAGAAGGCACTGATTCATCCCATCCATCAGGTGGCTTCTGTTGGATGGTAGGGTTCTAAACACAGTTTAAAGCAGCATCCATCTGAGGCATAGCAGGCCACTCTGCTGCAAGATGACTATCCTATACTTGAATGAATGAACCCAAGATCTCTTGGGATGTATCCAGCTTCCATTCAAGTACACAATTGTCAAGATTTTTGAAGCACAATGGAACTAGATTTATCCCTAGTGTCATTGCCTTGACTTCAGTGAAATGAATTTGGTGATATCTTTGTCCCATTACATAGGATGCAAGTTGCTCCCTTGGGTCATTTCGTCTGGTTTTCTGCTGTCTTAGATAGGAGCATCTCTCCACCTTTGCCCTCAGATTCCCCTCTTGCGGTATTCAGTAAAGTTTCATGATGTGTGTCCTAGCTGGGAAGAGTGAAAATAGCAACTTCACAAATGAAATGTTTTTAAGTGTGCAAAAGAAAATCTACATGGGACATGAGAGCCCTTGATGTGCATTAAGTATTACAAGTGTTTAGGAGGAATTATTGAAATGTATATAGGTGTGACAGAATTTGATTTCATAATAATTTAATGATAGTAGATATTGAGATTCAAAAAGGTAAAGCTTTTATGACCATTAAAACACAAATTATCAACATCCTATGTCAAAATAAATCAAACTCTAAAAAGTTCTCAAGCAGCATTTTTCTTGCTCTGCCTATGTGTACATTTCTATTGTAGTATTGATGGAAATATTTTTTCACCACCGTGAAATCAACATTTACCAACACTTAATGATATAAACCTAAGCCTTTTAACTACATAGAAAGTGTTGTTTTTATAGAATAAGCAAAATTAAAAAAAACATGTTTTCTGGTATTTCTCAATTAAGAGCAGTCTTAGTAGTTACCTGTAATAATAAGCCAAAATATCAAAAAAGCACTGTGATTTTAAACTTGTTTTAGGGATAATAAATCCTATAACACAAATGTTTTATAATGTTAATATTCTCAAAATTTCTTTTTGCAGGTATGATGTTGCCATCTTTGACGTCAGCTGTGTATTTTTTTGTATTTTTGGGGCTGTGTACATGGTGGTCCTGTTGCCTGGCATTTGATCCGCTGATATTCAGCTGTCTGTGTGTATTAATGGCTATATACAGTGCAGGGCACTTGATTGGACTTTATCTGTACCAGCTACAATTCTTTCAGGAAGTTGTTCCACCAAAGGACTTTTATGCAAGGTAAGAGACCTATCTCAATTGTTTAATTATAGACAAGTGGTGCACTCTTCTGATAATACACGTTGTTGCACTTGTTCTTCAGCATTAAAAATGATTTAACATAATTTCAGGAAAATATGGGTAATATTGGGGAAATCCATGTTCAGCCTTTAAGAGTCAAAGGATGAAGGAGACTTGATTGGCCCTAGAGGTTCGCCTGTGTGTGAGATGATGATAATGTGCCTTTTTAGGTAGGAGTAATCATCATTGGGAAAATGGAGAGGTTTTCTGGCTACAAACGATAAGACAGAGAAACCCAGAAGATAGACCCCAGGAATCTAAGGGAATGGCAGTACATCACCCAGAACATACATACCCACACATCACACATTTGTGGCAGAGGAGAGAAGAAGATATATATCTTCTTGATTGATAGTGTTGTGTACATACTTGTCATTGTTAGTGCCCTTTGAACTGAGAGCTAGTTTGACAATTTGCCAGGAGATTGAAGATCATGTCTGCTTTGCATAGTATTGACATTTTATTTACAACACAAGTACATTTTGTAATGTTGGGATTACTGACTTTAGGAGGATGATCAAAGTGGACATATGGTGCAGAGAATACAAGTCTTCACATGAATATCAGCAAAGGGAGTTATAGATGTAAGTTCTTCTGCACCATCTAGGAGCTAGTGTAGGTAATTGTATGAATTCTCATAATCTAGAGTGATTCAAAGAGAAGTATTTTTAAAGCAGATTCTTAAGAAACCTAAACCCTCCTTTTTCATAGGCTATTGATCCCAAGGCCAGAAGCGATCCTTTGGCACCAGTTCTGACCTTCTGTATAACACAGGCCATAGAACTTCCTTTTGCATCTTTTTTTAATGCTTGGAGAAAATCCCTTTTACTACCTGTGTACTAAGATATGGCCCTGTAATTTTATTATTACATACCAATACATTGTTAACATGGTAGAAAAGCTTCTTTTAATTCACTTTGTAGTGTGCTGCATAATGATGTATCTTAATTTCACTTATTTCAAATCCAGCCTTGGAAGCTGCTAAAAGTTTGCAGTTAATGCAGTTTAGGTCTGAATTTCTGGATGAAATTTCTTTGAAAATAGTGCAGTTGTGGTTTTTTTGTTATTGAATTTCACTTAAAGAGAATTAAGATACAAGATATCAAAAAGCTAAAAAAAACCCTCATATAATGTATGAATTGGGGGCATGTTTTGTTTACATTTCTATAATTACATTTCTCATTATTCTAAGCTTTTGCAAACTTAAAGTACCAAGTTCAATTAACCTCCACTTAGTAAAAGTTTTAGAATAAAAATTATATACACATATAAAATATCCTAGTAAAGATTCAAAGCAACTTGACAGTATGGGTAAAAAAGTTGACTCTTGGACTTTATAACCTTAACTGGTCTCATAAATGTGTGATATGATTTAAAGAGCTTATATTCTAAATTCCACGGACAATAATGTTCAGATGCGTAATGTATCAGAAGACAAGTGAGCAGTAGATGGTCTAATCTCTGAGCAGTACATGTTTCTTTTTGAAATCACACTTTTGATCTGAGGATACTGACGGACTTTGTGGAAGAAATAATTTTAAGAGAGCCGAAGAAAGAGACGTTGTGGCATTATTAGTTGGCCATTAGAGGATGTACAAATCTGAGAGTGGCAGAAAGCCACAAATCTGGTAATAAAAAGAGCTGCATGGGTGGTGTCTTGTGTACTGAATAGAGGAGTAGAAGAAAATGAGCTACAGATGTTTTCGGGGTGGTTCAAGAAAATATTTTAGCATTTCCCATCCTACAAGAACTTTGGTATATTACTATTTTATTCATAATATTCTCAGCTTTGAGGCATACGTTTGACCCATTAATTTGAGCGGCTGGTTCTCACGCAAAAATCCCCAAAATTCATTGAGATAAGAATCATATTCTTAATATATTTTCCAGGTTTTTATTTGCTCAGTTTTGTTTTTGTTTTTCTCTTTTCTATCCAAAATATATTTTAATAGTTGCTTACAAGAGGAAGGGGTAACAGTTCTTAAATTTGTTAATTTGTGTGAAAATCACACCACTTCCTTTTTGCTAAAATCACTGCAAGGGAAATCAATAAAGCAAATATGTGCTATTGTAAAGAGAAAGTGACATTCATCCGTCCACAAAATAGAGAGGATCCATATGAAACAGGATTTTTATTTCTTTGTAACATGTAAAGACTCAATTCCCAGGTTAAATTCCTTCCTTCCTTTTACTTTGTGCAGATGCAAGGGCAGAGATCAAAATAAATCCTGTTGAGCAAATGAGGGATAATATTTCTCTCGAAGGAGCAGAAGGCTGAACTTTTAAAAGCTGTTAACATTGACATTCTTGGGCACATAAGAAATGTATGAGTTGTTTTTGGTCAAAATACTGTGTCTGCTTTGGTTAGCAAAACACATCAGTTTGCCAGCATGTCACTTTATGTCAGACTAGATTAAGTTAAACTACATCCAGACAAGTGGAGAAGTTCTGATGTTAACTGTATTCATCTGCTAATGTTTTCCCCTCTTGCACTGTACCTTTAAGAAACTCCCACTCCAAAATCCTGCACTAGCGAAAAAATATAAAAGCATCAACTGAATGTTTGTATGAGAAGAAGCATGACCAAATTCAAGAACAGGGGAGTGCTCGTTTGGTGAATTTGAATGTTTTGATCTGAATCCTTTGGGAAACCGTAGCAATAAATAAATAAAAACATAAAAATGATATTGAAAAATATAGCACTGTGGCTTTACCATACTGCTTTATCTAGGGTATGGAGCTTCTATAAAACAGCAGCAATTCCACAGAGTCTGCTGATACGTGCTAGATGCAGATGCAGTTTTCACGCAGCATTTCATAAAACACAAAATGGGTCCGTCTATACTGAAGCCTGACAAGTAGATTGAAAAAGTGGGTGATGCTGGGAATGAGGAGAATGAAATGAGCCACTCTATATATGCCCTTGGCATTCTACAGTGGCAGGGCTCCACAGGAGTTGCATCTTCAGTTTAAAGGTATCGTTCCCTAGACCAGCAGTCGGCTACCAAGACTAGTGAGTGGGCTGCATGAGTGGCCTTCCCTCGTCTCAGTGGGCTGCATGATTGCCAATGGTGGGCAACCTGTGGCCTGCAGCCCACTAGGGTTCCACCTGAGGCCTATGCACCCCCTTTCTGTCCCCTTCCCCCATGCCTCTCGTGCACTGGGGCACTAGAGCCCTGCACTTTTGGAGCACCGTGAATCTGCTTATTCATGTTCCTTCCCCTTCCCTGTGCTTGAACAGCTGCAAACAGCTTCACACTCTGGGAGGAAGGGGATGGAGTGCAAATCAGCAAATTTGTGGCGCTCTGAAAATACTGGGAGGGGGAGGAAGGAGTAGGAATTGTGGGGCTCCAGTGCCCCAATGCACAAGAGGGGGCAGACAAGAGTGTGGGGGCTGCAGGTTGCCCACCACTGTCCTAGATCAATCCAGGATGGGAGAAAGGGGGCAGGAGAGAGGTAGGAGCAGTGTTCTCTGACCACAGGAGAATGTAGTTTGTGAGATCTTTGCCACTGAGGAAGAATCAACCCTTTAGGTAGGTTTTACTTAATGCTGTAAGTTTCAGGCTACTGAACAAATCTTAATTGATCTCATACCAGCGAAACTGCACTTCTTCTGTTCTTTCAAACAGATATTCTGCAAATTCTTAAATACAGATTTTTTTTTCTAAATTCATAATTGATTTATCATTGGCAAGTGGGTGATTTACTGAAAGGGAAAAACTGTGCACCAATTCAAGATTATATCATTAAAAAAAATAATTGTGAAAATATCACATTTCTGCCATATATTCTTTAGGTTGACTAATAAACAAAATAACAGCGATTAAAATGATTTTGGAAACTACATACAAAGTGTAGCATCCTGAGAAAAATATGCAACAATATGCTGGGAAGTGTATGTAGTGTTTTCCTGCAGTTTCTTCAAGTGTGGCTTATTTATATGGTATCTAGTATGCTGGATAGCAGAGGGCTTGCCAAGATGAAGAAATAGGATCAATCCAATAACATAAGGCTTATCTCAAGTCATTTCCAACATTCCTTTGTAAAATTATGAGTAACCTAGTATATTCACCGAATGAATCTAAGCACTGCATCACATGACTAGTCTAGGTAATCGTTCACTCTAATTATACAAAATACTGATAGAGTCATAATGTCTGGAGTATTTGAATATTTACAAGAGAGAGGGAGTTTTTCCCATTTCCGTGGGCCCACCCAGAACTCTTCACATGAACATCCTGAGAGCTAGGATCTGAATTCAAAGTTTCCAGCCTAATCCCTTCTTTATTATACAAGGGGAATAAAGTACGTATACGTGGGGAATCAAAAAATGTCTAGGAAAAATAGTGCATCAGATACAAATTGCATTGTGGCAGAATAGTAGAATATTCTTTCTTGCAAATTAATTCTCTAGGTTTCTTCCCATCATTCCTTACCCTATCAGTAAGTTTTAGAGACATGTGGAACATTCTTCTCAAACCAGAAACCCACTGAGCCTGCCTTAGAGGCCCATACTGATGACAAGTATGAATAAGGATGTCCAATCAGAAGGATAATCAGAAATGCATTTGTACATTTTATATGAAGTCACTAAATGGATGGAGTAAGCTCTGTGCTCCTTGTGTCCTCTTTCTAATCTTTCTAGGCACTATTATTGTACTTAACAGCATGGTATCTAAGTGCCTCTGTGGTAGGGAAAATAGTGGATTCACATTACATGGATCCTATCTGCTGTCCTTGTTCTTTATTCATCATCCTCTGCCAGTGAAAGCACGCCAAGCACTTACAGAGCAGTACTTCAGATGAGACAAAGGGGGAACCTCCTGTTGCAATACCTCGTTTATCACTGCAAAATTGCACTAATGAGTTTGCTAATTAACTTGATTTTAGGGGAGGCTTTACCCCTAAAAGAGCAACAGATGTAACTAATTGTTATTGATCTCACACTAATTTCCCAAGAAAGATGCATATTAATAATGAAACATCTCAAAACACTCTTAACAATAATTTGAAATAATACCCACATAACTCCCTTAAAGTTTTAGCAAAAGGAAAAACTATGTAGCACTTTAAAGATTAACAAGATGGTTTAATAGGTGATGAGCTATCGTGGGCCAGACCCACTTCCTCAGATCATATTCTGAAAGAGCTCTTCCGGAATATGATCTGACGAAGTGGGTCTGGCCCATGAAAGCTCATCACCTATTAAACCATCTTGTTAGTCTTTAAAGTGCTACATAGTTTTTCCTTTTGTTTTAGCAAGGTCAGACTAACACGGCTACCTCTCTACTACTATTAAAGTTTTAGGTCTTTTTTGCTACAGGAGTGGCTGGTTCATGTTCTTGTGGGTAAAGGGCGATACTTGTCCTTGCTATTCTAGTAATCTCTTGGGTGTATTATTTAAACTGTGTAGTAGCCCAAGGCATGTGCTGTTCTGGATAACACCTTTCTTTGGAGGGCTTTTGTCCCAGGTTGTCATCCAAACAAGCAAGGACATGATGAGCCTCATCACATGCAACAATCTCCCTGCTTATGGATCCTTTTCTTCATTGCTGGATAGCATGATGAATCATGTATTTTCTAGATGTTTTATTGACAGTAAATACTCTCTGTGAATATCCCATCTCTACAGAGGGCTGGCCAAGCACAGGGCCCTTGCATTGTGATATTATACTAAGTAATACTTGGACTGTAGTGGATCCTGCCATATATTAGACATTTTGCAAGTGTCTCAGGCAGCTCACAATCTAACATGATGAGCCACATGCAAAGGGTTGTGAAGGGGAAAAAAATAGGGTCAGATTCTTAGACTTGCTCTAATCACATTATACCACTCGTGCTACAGAAAGGTAGCAGAAACTGCTTCCTTCTTGCCAGCACACTGGCATTTTTTCGAAAGGGATGCTAATGAGACACAGCAATAATTGCTGGGATTTAAATATCTCAGCGGTATTTGCATGAACATAGCTTGCCGGCTCGGTTTTGCCGAGAAAGCGCTAGACACGATCTTGCGGAAATAAACCCTTTCCGCAAGATCTCTTATTCCTACTTTCAAGAATAAGAGATCTTGCGGAAAGGGTTTCTTTCCGCAAGATCGCGTTTAGACTGGCGCTTTCTCGGCAAAACCCGAGCCGAAAAAAGCGGCATGTTCATAAATACCGCTGGGGATATTTAAATCCCCCGCGGATTTGCAATTGCGCTGTGTCTCATTAGCATCCCTTTTCCGAAAAAGGGTGCCAGTGTAGACACAGCCCTAGTGTTTTGGAATTCCTCAACATGTAAAGGTGCGATAGGTGATTTCCATACCGCCTCCCTGCAGCCTCCAGTGTAGAAGGCAGTGAGAAATATGGCTGGAGTGCACTGTACTCCAACTATCCCTAGTGGGGGATGCTCCTTGGGGACTTCTGTCAGATGATATAATGCAAAGAAGCTCATTAGTGAAATTACTCTGCCCAGGGTTAGGGCTGAGATGGAACTGGACAGAGAATCAGTCAAATATTCAGAATCTGCTACGTGACAGATGTCCTTGCCCTGCTGTGCCAAATGGCTAATTTTTTTCACTCAGTGCTAGTTTTTCAGCATTGCTAGAAAACTTAGACATTGTTAGATATTATAATCTTTATGATAGAAATAGGCCAAAGGGGGATATGTAGGAGGATAAAATAACAGCCTTGAGGACTAGTGCAGAAGGGTATTTCATGCTTAAATCTAGAAGATGAAGAAAGCCTTGAAGAGCTGTGGAAGAAGAGATGACAGTACATCAAGGCTAGCACCATTGTTGGAGCAGGGTTTGGAAGGGCAACATAAGGAAAGAGTTGGAAAGACAGGGAGGAACAGAGTTTAGAAAGATCTCAAGAGTGACAGAAAGAAATTTGAACTTGATGCATTGCAGAACCTCCATCTTCAGTTTATAAAATGTCCAGTTGTAAAGATGTATTTAAGGAAATGGAAATTCACCTCTCTGCAAATAATTATTTTTGTATCATGCAGCCTTCTGCAAAGAGCAGTCGTTTTTATGGTGACAATGCATTACTGTATCATTAATTGCTGATTATTTCTATAAACTCTTATTCATACATATTTGCTTTATCTGCTCTATCATGTGTATGCATAGGATAATAACTACAGAAAAATACAGAGAGAAATTCAGAATGTCCTCCGGGGCTCCTGTTTTTTTATGTCAAGATATAAAACATGTTTTATCTTGGATGATTAGAATCTGGATTTATTCTATTGATGACCAAAGCCTTCATAATATAACAAAGTTTATGTTGTAAGATGTTGGAACAGTGTTTCCTGCCTGGGGCTACTTTCTACTTTCCTAGACCAGTTGGGACTGGGGATTCTTTGATATCAGGGTTCCCAACTTTGGTTATATGAATTCTTGGAGATTTCATCACATGATATTATCTTTAATTAAAGGTTAGTCTTTAATTCCTAGAGACTCCAGGACAATCCTGGAGGGCTGGCAATCCTATTTCAAGAATGGGAGTTCTTTCTGTCTTTTTTGCTTTGAGCCATTCTGCCAAGCTGGGAGGAGCGGCACGGAGAGACACTGAAGTCCCAATTGGTCCTATTAGTTGACAAAGGTATCTGTGACAAGGACCATTTCAGAGAGAATTGGAAAGATGAAGTCTCCCAGTGAAGATGGATATGGGAGGATGAAGACCTAGGACAAATCACTGCCCTCAGAACTCAAAGGAAAAATGCCGAAATTCAATACTGTGCCCACTTTTAAAAAATAATTCCACCCTTTTAAAGACTATTTTTTAATAATTACATTTTATTAACTCAAACAAGGAAAACAGAAAAACATTGTCTTACTTCAGGCCACATCCCTGTCTGTCTGTTCCCACGATGTCAATAATCCTAACACATTGGTTTTCACTTACTTTGTTAATCCCTAAATAGCCAGTAAAATTTCAGACTGTTCAACTAAAATCTGCACAGCAGGTGCTGTGTAATGATACTCCCCTGGACTCACTACTATGTCCAATATGTATATAGCAATTAGATATTTAAAAGGAATAGAAATACAATAGTCTGTGAAATTGACAAGGAGTTAAGAGGCAGAAAGACAATTGTTACTTTATAAAAAGAACAGGACTAACAAGAAGTTACCTTGGCTATTTCCTTAGCTACAAGACAACACTATTCCTCCTTAGACACTCTGATTGTTACAAGAAGAGCCAATGCTTCTGTTGCTTAAAGAGTTTTCAGAATGGTTCTGTGGGAAATCATCAGAAATTGAGTCATTCTGCTACAGATCAGGAATACAGTGATTAAAATAAATGTGCTGTGTTTGTTGGCCAACTGCCCAAAATAAAAAGTAGAAAAGTGCCACCCATGTTCACAGGTGCTTCATAACTAAAAACTATTTATTTAGTATTGCAGAAACTTTAATATTGCACATACTGTGCATGAATCCAAATCGGCCCCTGTTGAGTCTTGCCACTGGACTTGGACTCAATCTTGTCCTTGTACTCCCTCAGTATAGCAACTTCACCAGGCTATGTCTGCTGTGTGCTATCCTTCTTAAAGTGGAGTTAGCCTTGTTTACATGAGTGTGTACAATACAAAGATTGGGGCACACCACCAGTGTTCCGAGTTGTGACAGTGCTGCTTGGAGCTACTTCTGGGTCATGGATGATGTGCTTCAGACCGTTCCCCCCATAAGTCTAGCTCTTTAAGGTATAATGAAACCCCTAAATATTATGGGACATTTGCCATCAACTTCTGTGGGGACAAAATTTCATCCTGTTCTTAAGTATAACAACACTGCAAAGTTAAATAAGGTTTAAAATGTAAACAATTAATACCTTATTTTGTATTTTTTTAAATCACCTTGAATTGCTGTTTGGGATTTTCCTGCCTTTAAAGGAAGTTAAGCATTCATTCTTGTAGCTTCTGGCAATCTCCTCTTCTTCAGGGACCTGCAGATAGCCCTGGTAGCCACTCTGATAATATTGATATATCCTAATTTACAGCCTTGCCATGAGCTTTGGTACAGAACCTCTAACTGAAATTAAAGCTTCCATTACTTGGGGCTAATCCACCTAGGATGTACAGAAAATTACACTGAGGTAACTTGCACCCATCGTTTATAATGTGTTTCCTTCGTGATATTGTGTTTCAGGGCTTTAATAAACACAGGTGAATAATTTCATTAATTATTACTGGTCTACAATTGTTATTCATAGAAAGTTTAGTAAGTCACCCTTAACTCTTTTAAGTGTTTCAGGGGTAGCCGAATTAGTCTGTACAGGATAACCTTCAAAAACAACACATGGTCTGGTATCACTTTATAGACTAACAAAACATATAGATGGTATCATGAGCTTTTGCCCACAAAAGCTCATGATACCATCTATATGTTTTGTTAGTCTATAAAGTGCTACCAGACCATGTGTTGTTTTTTAAGTTTCTTTTAAATGTATCCTTAATTTTGTGTCCACAAGTCCTTGATGTGGTCCCTTTATGAAAATGAACTCTGGACAGAAATAAGTCATACTTACAGGCCCAAGTGAACACTAAGCTTCCATGACCTTGAAGAGAACACCTAATACTCCACAAACGGATGTCAGCTGATGTCACACCACTTTTAGTGATGCAGTCATACATAGTGTACAGGCTACAGCAGAGTATATATTAACAATGACATTCTCCTGACAAGGAAAACCGCCCGCAGATAGGTTTGAATTTGCAGACCCAGTAGTGGGTGTTAATGGTATTGATGCAGAAAAGCTAACAATGTTGTCAGCGTGGGGAATGTGGAAGCTTTGTGGTGGGTCTAGAAGATATCCTTGGTCTGAGGTTTTTAACAGATCCCTTTGCCTATGCAGAGCCACCATGGTCCATTTCATGAGGTCATCAGTCCTGCCTCAGGAATCTGCCAAAAATGGGTCCTCCCCAAAGCTCATATTTTTCCAGTTATTTTGTTTCTTCTCCTCTATTTCCTCAAAAGGGGAATATCAGAGTCTTAGTTATTACATAACACATTGCCAAACACAATTGTATTGGCCAAGGAAGAGACAGGTATGGTGAGTCCAATTCAGGCTTTCACCACACATAACCTTTTCAAGTCTGAAAATGTTTGGCTAACCTTTGTTGCTGTTTAGTTTTTGTTTTACTTTTCACGTGTCTTTAAACATTCTGATTTTGATAGATACCAAAATGTGAAGTATGAAAATGTAGAAAGAGACCTTTTGGCAGAGTTCCCAACCAGCTGTAGCAAGAAAATACCAGAAATTTCACAAGCTCATTCTTGAGAGATTTCCAGCTTAATCACCTCAGTAAAGGCAATCAGATTTATTCAAATGTTGGAATGATTATCCAAGAGGAATCATCTTAAGTTCATTCATATAACTAAAAGAATTTAGTAATGGGGCACTTCTTGAAGATCAGTTGTATTTTTTTGCTCCAAGACTATTAGTAAATTAATGATTTTTCTGAGGAAAGCAATAGGACCCTGCCTTAGGCAGCTGATTAGTGACAATCTCCTTTTGAATGCCCATCTTCTCCTCCTGGTTTGTCTTTGTATATAGGTCATATGGTGCTGTATCTCCATGAATTTGACCCAACAACCAGAGTTGCTCCTTCATGATAGTTGCTGAACTATATGGGGTAAATTGAGTACTGGCAGACGCAGGTACAACTTTATTCATGTTTTTGGAGTTACACCAGGAGTCAGTTGGGCTGTGTTATCCGCCCCTTAACTTGAAAGTGATGTAAACAAACTGATGTGCCAAAACCTTTTGAAAACAACTGCCTTCCTCATATGGTAAATAACAGTTTCTAAGCTGTGTTTTGCTACAGCGGTGAAAGAGTATGCAACTGGTGAGGTTTTCTTTGGCATACCTGGCTGTTGGTTAGCCATCTGAACAGGTGGTTCCCATTAATATGGGAGGAAAAAGTCTTGGCTGTCAGAACGATGCATAAGCTGTATCCGGAAACGAGGTTTGAATTGCAAACATAAAATCATTCTCCATTGCATGACATAACATTGGCTGAATGCCACCTCCTGCTGCTGCCAAATTGGTACATATTACCAGTGCTGGAATACATCTTTCTTTGAGTTTATTCTTAAGATTTTGGGGCCAGATTTTCAAACTTTTAATTAACTTTTGTAAGCCAATGTCAAATGTGCTTGAAAAAAAATCAGGTATATGCATATTCGCAACAGATATTTTGGTGTTCATATGGCCAATAGGTACCTGATTCATCATAGACCCAATCTACCTCCCAATAAGTTAGTGTGAAAAAATTCCAATTGCAGCCAAATGCAACATAAAGAAAGACATAATTTCTTCATTGAGATTTGAGAATGTGCACCAATATGTTAAACGTGAACATTGTATGCATGAAGATAACTTGGAAAATATGTCCGTTTTATTTAAAAATCAATGAATTAGCATAACATATAACTACACAGGTTCTGTTTGGGCAAAGATGCTCTGATGCAGAATTCTTTAACATTCTTATTGTAAAGCTTGCCAATGAACAGTACATTCCACCTGGAACAATATGCCAAGCAAAGTACAGAAAAATGGTCTATATGAAATTACTGTAATGTGGGTACAAAGCTGGTTGAAAGACCTACTGAAAAAGTAGGCTTGCTGCCAGACTGAGAGGACATATATAGTGGGGTGCCAATAGGGTTTTCTTTTTCGCATTACTATTCAGTATTTGCGTTAATGATTTGGATAACAAAGTGGAGAGTATGCTTATAAAATTTACAGATGAATTGCAGAAGTAAATCCACTGTGGGAGGGATTGCAAGCACTTTGGAGTACAGGATTAGAATTCAAAATCATTTTGACAACATGGACAATTGGTCTGAAATCAACAAGATGAAATTGTGAAGACAAGTATAAAGTACTACACACAATAAAAAATCAAATGCACAACTAAAAATGGGGAATAATTGGACTAAGCACTAGTACTGCAGAGAAGGATCTGGGTGTTATAGTGAATCACAAATTGAATAGAGTCAACAATGTGATACAGTAGCATAAAAAAAGGCTCATATTCTGCGGTGTGTAGTCAGGAGTATCGTATGTAAGAAATGTGAGGTAATTGTCCAACTCTACTCAGCACTGATGAAGCCTCAGCTAGAGTGTTTTGTCTAGTTCTGGTCACCACATTTTGAGATATAGGGACAAATGGAGAGAATCCAGAGGAGAGCAACAAAAATGATAAACTGGTTACAATGAGAAGAAGTTTTAAAAAAGGACATTTTTAGTTCTTGAGAGAAAAAAAGATGGAAGGGAGAATCTGATAACAGTCTTTAAATGTGTTAAGAAGTGTTATATAGAAGACTGTGATCCATTGTTCATCAGGTCCACTGGAAGTAAGTCAAGAAGTAAACAATTTAATTTTAGCAAGGGAGATTTAGATCAGATATTAGGAAAAGTTTCTAACTCTAAGGGTATGTCTACATAGCAGGGCTAAAGTTGAATTAAGCTACGCAACTTCAGTAACTTGTCTTCAGGTGCTGTCTGCACATGCTTCCTTTGACTTCCTTGACTCCTTGTAAAAAGGAGGGTTACAGGAGTTGGAGTAAGAAGTCCTCCAGCTCGACATTATGTCGAAATAAAGGCTTGTTGTGTAGACACGCTCTTTGTTGTTTTAGAATAACACCAGTTATTCTGAAATAATGCTACTGCATAAACATACCCTAAGAATAGTTATGTACTAGAATAAGCTTCCAAGAGAAGTTGTCTTTGGAGGTTTTTAAGAACAGGTTAGACATACAGATATCAGGGATGGCCTCAGCGACTGAGGCTAGTAGAGAATCTTTTTCAGCCCTACATCTCTATGGGTACATCTAGACTACGTTTTTTTTTTCTAAAGGAGATATGCACATTCGGTGCTAATTTGCATATCTTCTTCCGATTGCTTTTTCAAAAGTGGTTTCTTCGAAAAAGAAAGCAGTTTAGATGTGGTTCTTTCGGAAAAAAAAAAACCTTTTTCGAAAGAACCCTGAACACCTCATTTTTAGAGGAAGAAGGGTTCTTTCGACAAAGGGTGTTTGTTTTTTTTGAAAGAACCACGTCTAAACTGCTTTCTTTTCCGGAAAAACTGCTTTTGAAAAAGCGATCAGAAGAAGATATGCAAATTAGCACCGAATTAGCATATCTTCTTTTGAAAAAAGAACATAGTCTAGATGTACCTTATGATTCTATGTGGGAGGGGGAGAATCCTGAAAAAGATGCCAACATTGTATAATTAATTGAGAAAAATAGTAAATCATAGCTCTTTACATATACCTGGTCCAAATGTGTGATATCAGCCTTAAGTATGCAATAAATCTGGAAGATCAGCCAGGTGTGAATATGTTAAATATGGTATTAATATACAAGCATAACATCTAAGTGATGGACATGGCCCTGATCCTACACAATGAATAATTTTACTGAGAATTAAAGGCACTCGCTATTTCACAGGACTGGGCTTTCAGTTTGGTATCAAAAGGTAGTTGCCCTTTGTTTTGTATAAGAAGTTACTTTTCAGTGTTTTGAAAAGGATGTGCCCCAAATTGGAGGACAAGCTTTGTGAATTTTGCCTCTGTCCATTTACTACTACTCCTAAGTGGTCCCACATCCACAAGCTCATGTTGTTAAGAGGCCCTGTCATGTCCTCTGATCTAGAAGACATCACCAAATGAACGATGAACTGTATGCAGTGATTCCTGTACAAGAGCCCATTGTCATGTCCAAAAAGCCACGTATACTTGTATGAAACCACATAGTCCTACCAGTTTCTGATCTCTACCGCTGCATGGTATTAATAGAAAAGGATTATAATTAGCAGTTTGCTTTTTGCAAAATGCGCCTCTCCTTTTTTCCCCCAACATCTGTTTGCCACCTTTCCTTTTCATATTCTATAATGCTCAGCCATGGTGATGATAATACGTAGCATTTATGTAGCTCTTTCTATTTTCAAATCACCATGCAAACATTAAGTAACAGATCATCCCAGTGTTTTTATGAGGGAGTGTGAAGAGACAAAGCCTTGCCCCAGTCTCAGCAGAGGAGAGGCACAATGAATCAGTCCTTGTCTGTACTAGAAAAGTGTGATTTTAAAAATGTCTAGATGAACTAGAGAAAAGTCCTAATGTTGATGTAGTTAAACCAGTTTAACCCTTGCTTATGTCAGTTTAGCCTAAGTTGGTGACTTACTAACACAAATTGAAATGATTTAGTCTACTACCATTTGGGTGCATTAAATATTAGAGGTTTGCAGTCATGTAACTGGCTGAACTGTGTACTTTTCTAGTTATTACAAGGTTTACATGTCCATAAAGCCCTGCATCCATAGTCCCTTTCTTGATGTTTTCCTTTGTTCTTAATTTAAGATCAACAAACATAAACCTTAGTTTGTTTTCTCCTGAGTTGACTTTTGAAGCTTTTCCCTTCAAGATCTTAGTCACTCTTTTGACTCAACAACTCACTGTCTTTCATCCACCTGAGTAGAATCTAACAAAATCCTCCCAGTCTGGTTGCAAGCTGAGTCAGCAGAATAGACCTACATCTCCATGCACAGTTCTTAACCACTCTCTGGTAGGTTGATAAATAAATTATCCCACTTTTACAGATCAGATACCTACACAGGACAATTAATTCACTTGCCCAAGCCCCATACTGTCTCTCAAAGCTTGGCTTAGCGTTCTTGGCTCAAACTGCTGAACTTAGTTCAGTGGTTCATGCTGCGAGCTTTCATCTGATGTCTGAAATTAATATGTTGCCATACTTTGTCAAAACAAATATCGCTCTTGTCAAAACTTCATTTATCCTTTGCTCCGCAATAAAACGATAGCAGCACATTTCCGTGGACCAATAAAATCGTTTTGTCCTAAAGACAATCACATATTTAGTTATAGTGCCTGAATCAATCATGGTTTAATCAGATAATCCTGGTCTACTAAAATATTTGTGTCCACCAACATTAGTTTTGCATGTGCTCTCTTTGCTGCATGATTTCTATTGGAGACACTGCTCCTTCTTGTCATTGCCCCACCCTCATGACACCTAATCCCCCCAAGAACACAGCCTCAGGGATTACCAAGGGCCTAGTATGGTGTGGCAGGAGCAGTCAGGCCCCCTTATGCTCTCCGTGGAGGCAGGAGCTATGGGGAAGTACAACTAGTGTACCCACCTAGTACGCAGCGTCAGCTCCCTTTCTGTAATCCCCGAAGCCGCAGTCTCAGAGACGGGGCGAGGGAGATGGTGGGGTGATGGCAGAAAGGGGTGGGGCTTCAGAACAATAATGGACAGCCCTCTTCCTCCACCTTCCCAACTTGCCAGGACTCCTGAGCCAGATGACATAAGTGTTTTTTCCAGAGATGGCCCTCAACTAGGAGTTTGAGATACCTGGTTTAGGAAATGCTGAATAATTCGTTACTTTTTTTTTCTGTATTGTAGTTTAAATAAATTACCAAAACAACTGAAACTGAAACTGGTGTGATTATATTGCACTGATTTAACAAATAAAATATGCAGAAATTTGCATTTTGTGGCACAGAATTCTTCCCTCCCCCCCCCCCCCCCCATACACACACGGTGATGCAATATGGAAAAAGCAAAATGTAAGCCTCTGGAAAAAGGCTGATTTTGCAGATTCTGAAGCATAGCTTGAAAAAAAAATGTATTAAAGTAGCTTCCATCTTAGTTCCAAAGTGCTTTGATTGCATCCAGAGCATTAGTAAAACCACTGGGATATTATTCCCTCTAAAGTAAAGTCACTTGCATTTCTACCCCTGCAGAGAGTAACTCCAAAGCCCAATTGTTGTATGAAACAAGCTGTAACTCCCAAATCTTTATATCCAGACTTAAGTCTCCAGAAGACAGCTGCTTTATTTCACATATATTAAGTATTTGAATGTCTGAGATCCATTTGTTTTTAATGGATGTCCAAAGCCTAACAACTTCCAGTCACATAGCCTCAGAAAATATTCCATTATTAGGTTGCTTAACAAAAATAGGTTATGTAGCAAATAATATTTAACATCCTGTTTTAAAGTTGTTAATACACTTGAGAGCAAAGTGAATTTTTTATGGCTGCCTATAAGTTTTTTTTTTTAATTAAGAGCTATGCTGCTGTTAGAGAATTTTTGTTAGCTTTTATATAATGCTCAATCTTCAGAGTGTAACTTGCTCTTCTCTGCATTTATGCCTGGATTAATGGCTCATAATATCACTCTTAGCTTATATTACATGGATGTTATTTGCCTGCAAGGTTTAAAGTCTATATTTTTTCATGTGGTTTTACACATAACAGTTCTGCATTTGAGATTAATTTTCCTTTAAAGGAAAAGTCATTGGCTAAAAGAAGGTAGGAGATACACTGGTGGTGCTGGTTTTGTCATTGTCAGAAAAACTTTGATCCAATCAGAGCTGTGGAAACCATGTCTCAGTAGAAAAAAGTACAAACAGACATCTGCTAAATAACTATTGAAACATGATGATATTCGAACAAAAGTTACAATGATCTGCTTAACCATCAAGCTTCAAATTCAGTGTGTGTACTGTAGTGTTGGGATAGCAACACTGTAGTTATGGCTGAGGGAAGGCACTTCCATCCTAAGCCAGATACTTGGAAAAAAAAATCTCCTTGAACTAAAATTGCTCATAATTCTTCCCCCACCCAAACAATGAATTGCTGCTGTTGTATGCATGGCAAAAATCCCATTAAGCCAATTTTGAATTATTCATGTCTGACTACAAGTTTTTTTCACATTATAAACTACTTACCACAGATGTTTGGACCAATTTTGCACCACTCAAAACCAGTCTAATTTAAACGCTTCAACACAGCCATGGATTAGGACCAGATTCTGCAAGTCCTCTGCACATGGCACTCCCATTGTGCCATGTGAAGAGGAGACTTGCAGGATCATGCCCTTGGTGGAGATAAGTGTTTATGGAATCTTAATGGAAATCTGGTTTGGCAAAAGGCTAATTTTTCCACTAGTAAAGACTGACTTGATCATCTTAACCCTAATCCTTCTGGCCACCTTTCCCTCCTCTTTAGGCCCTGTGTTCCAATGTGTTTTTTTTTAAACATAGGATAGGGTCCATTTAAAATTTAGTATATTTTGGAGGCTTGTAGCCCAAACTATGCTGCATCCTACAATTTGTAATAAACTTCTGAGGTACAGTTCAGTCTAGAAGGGCCTGCTAGGTTCTTTTCAAGTGTATGTGTTTATTTCAGCATGTGATGTGAGACTCCAGTGATATACATTTGTGTGGGTGTTTATCTGGATAACAGAACTCAGAATATGTTTTAAAGATCTGATTTTACAAACTGGTGCTTTTGTGAGTAGCCTTTATTCATTCCTGTTAGCCTCTCTGAAATCAATGGGAGTTCTTGTGGCTGCGTCTACACAGCACAGTTATTTCGAAATAACAATGCGAGCATCAACACAGCAATTCTGTTATTTTGAAATAAATTCCAAATAACGAACAGCTTATTCCGGCTTCTGTAAACCTCATTCCACAAGGAATAATGTCTATTTTGGAATAGCTATCGTGTGGATGCTCCACTGCTGCTATTTCAAAATATCTCCTCCCCAAGGCCATTCAGACTAATTACTCCCCAGTGCCTCCTGAAGCTCTAAATTGAGGTAGCACGTCCACATTAGGGAAGCCGGCTGTAGACATGCTATTTTGAAATAAGCTATTTCAGAGTATTTCTTCTGGAATAGCTTATTTCAAAATAAGTGTACAGTGTAGCCGTACCCTGTGTGAGTAAGGGTTACTGATACTGTTCAGGAAAAGGATATGTAATAATGTTATTTGTTCTCTGTCATACAATGACTTCATTTCCAAAAGCATTTTTTTTTATTCCAACCAATTTCAGATTTGACAAAGCGCATATTCATCGCTGAGGCTAAATCAAAGTCAGGTCAAGTCTGCAGTTTTAAAAAAGATGCCACCCTTTTAAAGGATATGAGGGGAAAAAAGCATCTGAACTTTATTTGCAAAGCGTGAAAACATTTCCCCCCCCCCCCCCAGCCCCTTTTCTGCTGATTTAAAAAAAGTCTATGTAAATATTACTAACTTTGTTAAAATATTCACCTTTGGCTATCTTTGTATTTCCAAAGACATTAAAAATGAATCTATTCTATTCATTTCAGGTTTTGATAGCTTCCCTTTTGTTAAGATAACTACATTTTGGGTAAAGTAGAAAAATATCCTGAACTTATACTAAATATTTGGTATATTGAACAAGGTAGAAAGTAGCATTATGTTCTAGTACTGTAACTTACTATGGAGGACTAGATCTTTTGTTTAATTTGCAGTACATTATTTTAATTTAAAAAAACCTCTGTTAACCTTGCTGTTATTTTAAATAGTGGCCTTATAAGCATTAATTAATGAATCCGTTAATTAGCTTCATTACAAGTGGTCCTACAATTGACTGTTACATATACCCTGGATTCTGTAATTTCCATTTCAACTCATCTGATGAAGTGGGTTTTACCCATGGAAGTTCATGATCTATTTGTTAGTCCCTACGCTGCCACAGGACAACTCATTATTTTTAAAGTTACAGACTAACACGGCTACCCTACTGAGACTTATAAGTATCAGGCATTGCAAAAGGTTTCTATAATAATAAAAAATAAAGAGGAAATGTTGATCCTATAAGAATTAGCTATAAACCTTTGCTTCAGCAGTATGACACTGATCTTTTCACTGTCCTATTCTCTAATCAACTCCCATTTTTACATCAGCAATCAACATTGTAATAAACTTACCCATACTCATTTTTCACTTTTTTGTACATCTGTGGTAAAACTTTTGTGCTAGAAGAGAGCAGTTCCAGGGTGAATAATCTGGAATTCTCTCCATGTAGATTAAACTGCTTTTATAATACAGACTAGCATTAATATTGTTGAGTGATTAATGTTAACATTTGTATTAGCAACAATAGGAACATGTTAACATAAAGTGAGGCTTAAAGATGAGAGAGAAATCTTTATTAGAATGTTTTTTTTGTGTGTGTGATGGGAAGGCTTTTGATGGGCAAATGTCTTTATTCAGTAAATTTTCTAAATGTTTTGCAAAGTCACAACTGGAGTTTACATTTTCATGTAACACTGTTACACTATGGTACTGCAGGGATCATACATATCATATCACACATTATCATATAGCACAACCAGTGACACGAGAAAGAAAGGAAAAAGATGTCTTCCTTGCAGAGAAACTTCTAGATCCATGTGTAGTCCATTGAAGAGCCAATTGCAGGGATATTCTGGTACCATTATTTCCAAATCCTCTTGGCTAGAATGGAGTAACTGTCCACTAAAATCAATAGGAGTTGCAACTGCATAATAGAGCAGGGGATCTGGCCCCACAGTGTATAGACTATCTGAAAAGGTGGTGTATAAAAAGTAGTAATAGAAAAATATTTAATAGTGTGTATTAATTTATTTTAATGCAGTGTAGCAACTGGAAATAAGGTGAGCCAGTACCACGTGAAAGCATTTTGTATTATTGTATCCAAAATTGGTTAGCATTGTTACTTATGTTATTCTGGTTACAAAAATCCCCCTCTAGTGAGGTCTCAGGAGCTTCTGCTCCCTTCACAAAAATTGCTTCTTTCCCGATCAACAAATGTGCAAATAGCTATATTTTTTTATTATTATTTCCTCAGCTCAAATGATAACACAGTCACATTAGTACTGGGAATTTATACTTCCTTTTTTTTTTTTAAACATTCTATGGAAACAGTGGCTTCTGGCTTCTGCCAGATGAGGTAATATTGCATGAAATAGCTGTATAGATTTTTGGGGGTGGGTGGAAATTGGCTGGTGGGGTTTTAACTCTGTTTTTGGCCTTGTCATCTTGGGAAAAAGTAGACAGTCTCAGCTGTTTTCAGAGACCCATTTAGATCTTTTTCTTTCTGCATTTACCAAAACAAAACCTCTCCAGCATTTCAATAGATGTTAGGATGTAACATATTCCATCTCTTCATTTGGTCGTTCTGAATGGGGAAGAGCACTGAAGGGTTATGTTATATGTTCACATATATGTAAACATGTTATTTGCTTGAGGTTGTGTGTCTGGCCTGAATGATCTGAGGCAGGTGTTCAGAGAGAAATCTGACAATACTGGAAATGGGTTTAGCTTTTATTAATCTGCCAACAGATGCAATTAGAGTGGGACAAAACCTGTCATTTCCCAATCACCCGACTTTGAAGTCCCACAGCAATATGTGGGAACCAAAACTGTGTGCTGAGTTGAGGATTATTTGTAATGAGGCCTTTGGGAGGATCGCTGGAACTCGAGCCAGCCTGAGAATCAGTTGCACTCTAAGCCCCTTCAGAGGCAACATAATCAATAGTAAATGATAAGAGACATTTTCCTGCCATTATGAATCACTTGATGTCCTCTTTGATCCAAGGCATTGAATGAATTTTTTATGCGTAATTACCTGAATAAAGTGCGGTTTGTACATTGCTGCACATCAGTGTGTGCTCATGAGAGAAGCCGCTGTGTGTTTTACTTCCATCTAGTGAATCAGGATGCAAATCCACATGACCTTGTTAGTTATTCACTTGCAGGCTTCTGCAGCAAACTGTGGTTTTTCGTTTTCTTAATTACTTAATGACTGTTCCTAACCATTTAATGCAAGGGGGTTGTTTCTGGTATTAAGTGGTCAAAGATAGCATTTTTATATCATAGTGTTCCCTGGCATTAAACTCTAGAAATAAGAGTCAGATTAAGTCAGTGTTTCATTAATGAAGTCGCATACTCACTTATTACCAAAATGTAAAAATATAAATAAAAAGTACTGTACATACATCATTCTTTAAAAAATGTTTGGTAATAAAGAAAAGCTTCACTGTCAAAGGAGGTTTTTTGTTTTGCCTTGTAATATATGAAAACCTTGCAATGGCATAATCAATACTACAACAACACTGCAAGTGTCTCATGTTTGATAATGATACACTCTAGCTTCTTTAAGCAATATTTGTTTTATTTAAGACATGGACTTAAGTGCAACTAGTTTCCTTTGCTGGGCGTATATTGTGGAGAGGATGAAATTCAACAGTTGGTATGCATATCGCTCTTGTTCAGTGAAGCGTGAAATTGGGTCTTCTGGGCAATGGTGCTTGGTTTGATGTTGTTTAGTATATGTTTAAAAAACATTGCTGATAAAGTTTGCGGGTGATATAAAGATTCATGGAGTGGTAAATAGTAATGAGAAAAGGTCATCTGCACAGAGGCTCGGCAGAGTTTGATTTTTATTTTTTGATAATTTCAATGGATAATATTTGTTTATTTTTAAGATTTTTCAAGGGTTTACCATTTACATATTCACAGTTGGGGGATATTGTGAGATATCTGGCAATAATTACTTGATGAGAGAAGATGTTGAGATTCAAAAAGTTAAGTCTTCATAGGTGTTGAAATGCCAATTGTCAACATCACATGTCAAAATTTACAAAGCACATATCCTTAAATCAAGCACTAATAATTTCTCAATAATTTTTCTTGCATTGCATATCTGTAAATGTTCATTATTGTTGATAGAAATATTTTTGTGTGTGTACAGGTAAATCAATAGTTATCAACACTGAATGATAAAAGTCGAATCCTTTCACACCTACATTACAGTGTTATAGGGATCACTTAATAAGCTGGGAGCAAACAAACAATGTTTGTTTTGATACAGCAAAATTTAAGGTTATATAGCTGGGCACAACCTGAGCTATACTTACAAGCTAGAGGACTGTATCCTGGACAACAGCGCTTTTGGAAAGAACTTGGTTATCACAATAGATACCCAAATGAACATAATTTTCCAGTGCGATGCTCTGGGTAAAAGGCTAAAAGTGCTCAGAGAAGAGTTGCAAGAATGATTTGAGGTCTAAAAAATAATATGGAAAATTAAAGACTCAAAGAGATCAACCTATTTAATTCATCAAAGAGTAAATTGAATGACTTGATTACATCTATAATTACCTACACAAGAAAAAGGTATCTTATAGTAGCAGACTCTTTAATCTAACCAGAAAGGTATAATAAGTTCCAGTACCTGGAAGCTGCAGCTACATAAACACAAATTGGAAATGAAGTGCAAAATATTAACAGTAAAGGTAATTAGCCATTAATCAAATAAGTGATGCAATAGATTTTCCATCACTTGGAATCTGTAAATCAAGACTAGCTGTCTTTCTAAAACATACACTTCAATTCAACTGCAGGTTATGATTGGATGCAAGAATTTCTTGGTTTACACAATGAGTCAGATAAGAACAGCCATACTGGATCAGACCAAAGGTCTGACAGTGGCCGATGCCAGATGGCCAGAGGGTGTGAACAGAAAAGGGAATCTTCAAGCAATCTCTCTCCCATCACCCATTCCCAGCCTCTGACAGAGGTTAGGGACACCATTCCTACCCATCATGGCTATTAGCCATTGATGGACCTAACCTCCATGAATTTATAGTTCTTTCTTGAACCCTTCTGAAGTCCTGGTCTTCACAACCTCCTCTGTAAAGGAGTTCCACAAGCCGACCGTGCGCTGTGTGAAGAAAAACTTCCTTTTGTTTGTTTTAAACCTGCTACCTATTAATTTCATGTGGTGACCCCTAGTTATGAGATGAACATACCTGTCCTTTTGGCTTAAAAACTGATGGAGCAAATCCTGGTCCCACTGAAATCAGTGGATAAACTGCTAATAACATCAACATGACCGGAATCTGAACTTGTGAATCTATTTTTGAAACAAAAAAGCCCCAGTTCAGGATGACTTTCTTGAGCTTCTCAAGATGCTGGCCCAGCTAGAGGCAGTGGGGAAAAGGAGCCTGCTGGCCAGGCTGTTGGTGATCTCAGTGCTGCGATCGGGGCCTAGTTCTCTGCCAGCACTGGGAGTAGGATGTGTCCTGCTGGGGGCTTACACAAGAGCAGTGCAGCTGGAGGCAGGATTTGAAGGGGCAAAGCAGACAGGAGACAGTGAGAGGGGAAGCACAAAAAGCCAACAACTAACCAGCTGCCACCTGGCACTAAGGATGTTAAATTGTGGTTATCTGGCTAATCATGTAGTCAGTACAATTTGTATTGACTACACAATTAGTTGATAAGGGGCTGCTCTGCCCCGCAACCAGGGGCTGCTGCCGGAGCAGCCTCCCCATCCCCCGCTGCCTCTGATAGAGGCAGTGGGGAGGAGGGGAAGCAGTACTGCAGAGATGGTGCTCCCGCCAGCACTGGTTCCTTCCCCTCTTCCCTCTTTACTTTTCGGCCTCTCATACAGAGGTAGTAATGGGGGGTGGAGGTGAATAGTCGACTACTTGCTAACATCTCTACCTGGCACCTGCCTGCACTCAACTACCACAGACTGTGTCATCTAGAAACAGGATGGAGGGCAGGGCCCTGCTTGCTGAGAGCTGGCACTCAGCAGGGGCTGTGTTAATAGAACAGCAGGAGGAGCAGCTGGCCCTGCGCACAGCATCTTTGCTCTACCTCCAATTTTGCACATACATCCCCATCATTGGGCACTGGACCTGCCCCCAGCTGCAGGTGGCTAGTGACCAGAGACTTGTGCTGTAGCAGGACCCACCAGTCTTGATGGGTGGGACAGAAAATATGGGACAATATGCCCATTTTAAAGAAAAAAGTCAAGACACCTGCAGGAGGCCTTAAATGTGGGACTATCCTTTTAGAAAGAGGACATCTGGTCACCCTACCAATAAGGTACTGTAAACTGGACATGTGTGAACTGAACACATTTAATATCTTTGTGACACTTCAACTCCATAATTCACAAGAGAGAAAGTTTTTCCTTTTCTTCAATTATACATAACATTTCCACTCTATCAACCTGATTTTGATTCTGAATTACTATTAAATATTTATCAGTCCCAGCTCGCAAATTTGTCAGAAAGAGTCCTGGAAGTGCAGAATACATCCACCAAATGGACAAGTCACAGATCCAGTAGAAAGCTTTCGCTGGGAAAATGGGCTTGAAAAGCAGCAATGGGACAACCACCTGTTACCTCTGATTTAAAAGCTCTTTTTAAGTGAGCTGTTTCCTGATGTTCCTCAACAGAGTAATAAAGTTCCTCCTGGCCTTCACAATTTAAAGCATTTCTTGGATCATTGCCTTGGTGAATTCACTGATTTCTATAAAATATGTTTTTGGAATACTAAGTTATCCTTTGAAAAACACAACTTCTACCTCTATGAAAAAAATGGAATGGCTCACTGCATTGTACCTGGAAAATTATTAGGAGCTAAATATGACATTTCTAAGCACAAAGTATAGAGTAATGGACAGTTTCTCCAAACGTCCTTGTATTGTCCAGACTGAACAAGCTACATGGTTGTCAAGTTTTGCATTTTATTTCCTCTTTTCTCTTACTTATGTATATACATTATGTATGATGGAAAATACATCCATTAAGGTCAGAACCAAACTCAAAATATAGCTGATCCTCAGTTGGGCTGATTTTTGTGACATGTTTCTGAGATCCAAGTATCTAGAACAAAACACAGTACAGGTTGTAATTCTCTAACTGGAACTTTCTGGTCTGGCAACATCCATGATCCGGCATGGAGGCTACATGACCAGAGAGTCCCAGTGGAGGGCCGGCATCAGGGATCCCTGTGGAGCTGGCAGCGCAGCAGGCTTCCCACAGTGAGCTGACCGTGGGCTGCTCAACACATAAAAGTGGGGCTGCTCAGCAGTCCTGGGAGACCTGGTATGTGGCTGCCTGTTGGGCCTGAGAGCCACAGTAGGAGTGGCCTGGTGGGCCAGGGACCATGGCGGGGGCTGCCCAGCGGATCTTGGAGCCACAGCAGCAGTGGCTGACTGCTCAGCAGGGTTGGCAGGGTAGCGGGGCCAGCAGGAGGTAGGGAGCCAGCCTGGAGGGCAGAGGCCGGGCTGCGGGGGGAGGGGAGGAGGGGGCGTGGCAAGGGGGCCAGACATTACCTCCCCTAGTCGAGCAAAATCCCTCATCTGGTACCACTCAGGTCCCTGAGGGGTGCCGGACCAAAGTGGTCCAACCTGTATTTCATATATCATCTCTCATGCAGTGCTGTATTCTGGAAGTCATCCCAGAATATTTGCTATGGTTTAAAAGCCTTGAATGACTAAAAGGGTTTAGGGTCTGATCTTGAATGATGCTGTGCATCCAAAATTTGTGCTGAAGTTAATGGCCAGACACAAATGCTGCATGAAAGGCAATTTGTGACATGATACAAAGTCCATTAAATGAATGGGAATATTCCCATTGGACTTCAGTATTCTTTGGATTAGTTGCATAATGAATTTTGTGTTGAGTACCTTCATATGGAACGATGTTGAAACATTCAGAGAAGGTAAATAAAAAATAATGGATCTAGAGGTACCGAGTTAATAAAAGGTTAAAAAAGCTAAATAGCTATGTGATAACTGAGTGGGACGTACTGTAATAATCTACAAGTACTTGATTGGAATAAACAGCTAGAAGGGACCTGAATTAACTGGAGTGGTACAACGTAGGAAAAATTAGAAGTGAGGGGATGAAAATAAAACAAAAGAACATTTAGGCTTGAATATCAAGAAAATCTTCTGAAAGGTAAAACCATATAGAATGTGTAGTAATCTTCTAAGAAAGGTAAAAGGAAGACTTAAATCTAGAAACTTTAAAATTACTGTAGATTGTACAAAACAGTAAAAAATATATTGTAGGACTCATTTCTACACTAGCAGAGAGATAAAATAGATGGCCGGCTACAGTAACAGATCTTTCTTTCCCTGATTTTAATATAGACTAAAGATTTCTATTGACTTCAGTCAGTCGGATCATGCTCAGAAATGATGAAACAGTTGTGAAACAGAATTTGTGTGATTTAATGGTGTACTTGTGAAGAAAATTGTAAAGTAATAGAGAGAAGAACGTAGCATAAAATAAAGGAGAAAGAATAGTGGGAACCGGATATATCTGATTAGTAAGAGAAAAGAGATGGGAGCTGGTTTGAGAGAGAGAGCAGAAGGCTAAAGATATGATACTAGTTAATGATAGACATATTAACATGACACAGTTTACCAGTTAGACTGGAACCAAAGCATCAGGTCCAAATGTGCTTGAACTCTGAGGAAGTCTGAATCTGAGCCATTTCCATACCTGGCTGCTTAAGCCCCTTTTTAGTTACAGCATTCAATTTTATATGCGGAATTCTTTTACTTTTCCAAGCAATGGATCCACCCAAAAGCTGTAAGATGTCTTAAAGTTTATAGCCTCTGGCTTATGTTGATAATCAGAATGAGAAGTGACCACCGAGGAACTTGTTTAATAGAATGTGTTAGAACACTAAATTTAAAGATTTTTGACTAGTGATTAATGAGGTTGCACCCATAAATGAAAAGTTATGAAGTCTCCCCTTTTTAATTCTCTTCCTTTCATAACTGCAAAAAAGCATACTTCCAGCAGTACATTTATGTGGAATTATTGTGTTGGTTGGTTGAAGTCACTAATATTTCAGAAGGTAGAGTATACAGTAATCCTGCAGAAAGGATCTGGCCTGCCCAATTGCCTAATTAGAAGTTAAAAAAATACAGTGTACTTGGGTGAATAGAAATCATTGCTTAATATTCCTCTTGGAATATGAAAATACTCAAAAACGCAATGCAGTAGGGAGAGTTTGTCTGAGAGAACAAAACTCTGATGAAAGAAAGGCTGCTCATACTATATAGCGATAAACAATGGTGAAGATTTTAATAACTCTACTTTGCAACTCTTAAAATATTTTAAACGGTAAGGACATTATTATAGTAATTTAACCTGTTTTGGCATGAAATGTCTAACATTTTGCTTTCAATTTTAATTGTAGAAAATACAGCCATTTTTTTCACGTTTGAAATAATTTTCAACCTGCGAATAACCATTCCTATGTGCCAGATTTTTTTCTGAGACCCATGTCAAAGCAAAATAATAATTTAAAAATTCTTCTCTAAGCTGTCTCTCTCTAATTTTCTTTATGGAAATCTTCACCTATGTTATTTTGCACAAGTAATTTTGTGCCCCTTCTAAAATGTGTTTCTTGAGTGGTTTCACTTTCCTTCTAGAACAGTTTTGAATTCAGCTGGATTACTCATTTGTGTACCCATGTGTTTAGGGCCTAGGTTTTTAGAATAATACATTACAATTCTTAGGGTGCCTCTACACTGAACGCTTACTTCTAAATAAGATATTCTGGAATAGCTATTCCAAAATAGCTTATTTCAAAATAGCACGTCTATATTGCAGAGAACTCTCAAAATTAGTCCGAGGCAGACTTCCCTAATATAGAAGTGCTATTTCAATTTAGAGCGCCAGGAAGCACTGGGAAGGAATAACTTAGAATGGCCCTGGTGAGGGGCTATTTCAAAATAGCAGAAGTGGAGCATCTACACATGCCATATTTCGAAATAGCTATTTCGGAATAGGCATTATTCCTCCTAGAATGAGGTTTACGGATTTCGGAATAAGAAGTCCATTATTTCAAAATCATTTTGAAATAACAGAATGGTTGTGTAGACGCTCGCATTGTTATTTCAAAATAATGTTAGTTATCTCGAAATAACGGTGTTGTGTAGATGCTCCCGCGGTTGTTACAAATTCTGAAGCCTCAGTGGATATTGCTGAGGAGAATTACTTTCCAATTCTGTTCTGGGCAAAGTGACTAGAATGATGTGGGACAATTTAGTAAATTGATATGAACCATAATTTACTAAATGTTAAAGGTTGGAACCCAGGGGGAGTGGCAGAGTGCTACCATGATGTTACACATGGATTTGCCATGACGATTTTTTTCCTTCAGGCTTGGGTCTACCTGGCTCAGATTCCCCATAGTTTTTTTCATTGGATCAGAGAGGTACAGACATAATGCCCCTCATTTTCTGTCTTGATACTTTTTTTTGTACTCATTACAATGCAATGAAATGTTGAAATGAAAATGTTGACTATGACCTGAATTTCAGTTAAGGCACATTTAAGCAAATAAAATCTGAATCAGATTAAACTGAATTAAAGTCAATGTTTCACCAGTAGCAAAAAATAAACAAAATTAAGAAGGATAATTATATATTTGTTAATTGCACTTTTAAAACCTTTTAAAATTCAATATTTATCCTTGAATTTTTTTTTTTTTTACTCTTTTTTTCAAACAGGTTATTTGGTGTCACTTCGGTAATTCAAACCAACTGCTCAAGCACCTGGAAGATCATAGCAAACCAAGACCTTCTCTGGTATCACCATGCCAATCCCATATTACTGCTGGTGATGTACTACACCTTGGCAACTCTTATTCGCCTTTGGCTACAAGAGCCCATTGTAAGGGTAATATATTTTTCTTCTCCCCATTTAATGAAGAGAATGAAACCACCAGAGTAGAATTTTGCTAATGTTCACTAATGATGTAAGCATAGATTCTGACTTCCCCTCCAGCTGTGGGGTGCTTGACCCGATGCTATGCCCCAGGCCCTGCCCTCACTCCACCTCTTTCCCGAGTTACTGTCCCTACCCTTTTCCTGCCTCAGCTCTGCCCCACCCCCATTGCATTCCTTCTCCCAAGCCCCCATCCTTGCTCCGGCCCATCCCACCACTATTCTGTCTCTTTGTACCCCACCTCTTCCAGGCCCAAGCATGTTTCATCCCTGCTTCTCCCCCTCCCTCCCAAAGCTTCCTGAATGCTGCCAAACACTGTTTGCAATGCTCCAGAAGCACTGGAAGGGTGGGAGAGGAGCTGGTCAGCAGGACCACCAGCGTCCGAGAGGCATGGGGAAAAGGAGAACAGAAGAGGGGAGCTTGGTGCTAGTGGGTGCTCTGCACCTGCTAATTTTTCCCCGGAGTGTTCTCATGTCCCAGAGTACCCATGGAGTTGGCACCTATGACTTTAAGATTCTCTGAGTGTTATTAACATTTGCAACAGAAGAGCAATTTTTTTCTATGCACTAGCCATGTCCTAGTTGCTGTCTTAAATACACTCTTTCTGTTACGTCCCTCCCATTCTTACGTGGGTAGTCCTCTGTGAGTCACTGGGACTACTTATGTGATTAAGGGCTGCAGGATCAAAGACTTAGCTTACTTCTGAACTGTAAAAGTCTGTATGAATATTTTCTATAGTAGGAAGGGTTTTTTTTTCTCATAGTGTGAAGTACCATAAAGTCACAGCAAAATGAGCAGTAAGTGCAGCACACAGAAGTTACTAGTGAGCAATCTTTCTTGCACATCATGGGCTTTATCCATCCTTGAAAAGCTCCCCATGCAAAGGCAATAAAGAATGAATATTTGAAAACAGCCTCAGGGGCTCATTGCCCACTAACTAAAGTATCTGCTGCCAGCTAATACAGATAAGACATACATAGTCGTGCTTATCTTATGATTTTATCATGAGTCTAGCAATATTTAGTGTTTTTTCTTAAAATCCCAGGTCCAGAATTCATGGATTATATGAAACTCTCCATTTTTAGAAAAGTAGTTTTTACATCTTATGATTCTGTAGAAAAGTGTGGAGCCATGACCAGAAGGGCTCCCTGAAGACTCAGAAAACAAAAGGCAAATACAATCAGCAAGAATTTTATTATTTTTTTAAAATTTCATGTTATATGGAGGTCTGACTCATAATTTTTTAATCTGAGTTGGTAATGCTGCTGTCTAAATTTTAGTTGCATCCTTGTAGAATATTAATATTTTCATGCACTTATTACCTCACTCATCTTGTCTCTCTCTATTAAGAGACAGACATTTTTGGAGAATAAGAAGCCAATGGAGATCGGAGGTCCACAACATTTAACTTTTTATCATGGGAGAATATTAGAATATGAAAACATTGTAAGATAAATTCTGCCTTTGCACTATTGTTTCTTTTTGCTATAGAAAATACACTGTTACAACATCCGCCTACAAAATTATATGTCCTGTATTATCTCTTAGCAGCTTTATAAAAACTACTTTGCTATTGATGGTTTTCCCCTTTGATTGTGCTATGGATCAGGGACTGATTTTTTTCTTATTACTTAGAAGATTTTAGACAAAATTCTATTCTCAGTTATAGCAGTCTAAATCCACCTTAATTCCATTACAATCAATAGAGTTACTCTGGATTTATGCTACTTTCATAAATATCTGAATTTGATCCTTTTTTCTATTGTAGTTGCCAGTGTCTTCTGTCGTTATAATCTGAAACAATGTCAAAGCAGCCTAATAGTGAAGATCTAATTTTTAACCTACAGTAGCTCGTCTATATTATAAAACAGGTTCAGTAGATGATTATAAATTTGCTGAATGGGTCAATATGAGAGTAGACACTATTCTGAAAAAATGCACCTACAAAATGATGCTTAAAAATTTATGCTAGCATTTGGGTCCTGAGTTTTCAAGCTCCATGCTCAAAAAGGAGCATTAGTGGGATTTTAAATGATCCATGAATGTACTACTACTATGCAAAGGTGAATTTCATCCTCGGTTCTTATTCTGAAAAATTTCCATGAAAGTTGTTTTGGAATTGTGCTCGAGTAAGGGACCTCATGTTTGGGCCCCTCAGGCCTGCAAAATCTAATAATTTAATAAAACAAGAATGTATCTGATAATTTCAGTGGAGTTACATCAGGAACCAGATTGTCCAGAGGTTCACTGGACAGTATTTTAACTAAAATTCTTGGGTGCAAACCAGAGATAACTTAATTGTAAAATTCATGTGAAATGGGAGCCAGACTTCTACTATGTGCAATGTTGTTGGAGTCAGTCTGGTGCGGAAATTGGAAGTCGGGAGAACATTCTTAGTGCTGCTCAGAAACTTTCCTGGCTGGTGGCCATAGAGCTGTGCACTCAACCATCATAGCTGCTTGTGCCGTGGGAGAACTGGAAGTGTTGGACAAATCAAAGGAGGCCTACAATTATGGATAATGCTCTGCTTTACCTCTTTTTCCTCATCCTCACAATAGATTTAAATAGGACAGCATTTCCCACCCTCACCCTCACCCTCACCTTTGATATTGATTCAATATCAGAATCAATGTTGCTGGTAAATGTTTCATTGTGAGCTACTTGTATATGAACACTTTCAGTACATGATGAATGTAAGCCTCAAAATTAGTTTATTTTTCATTTGTTAAAATTTGATTTGGAAATTTGATTTGGAATCTCCTCTAGATTCTAAAAATAAATATATATCTATTTGTGAAATGTGCTACCATGCTTTTGAGAAGTATAAATAAATAAACTATTGTTTACTTAGGCTGAGGTTTTTAATAGAGGAGTTTAATATTAGGTTTGTGGGGTTTTGAAATCCCCCTAGATTATTTGTGCACTCTACTCCCATAGGTAGCGCTGTAAATCTCAACTCTATTTCCTGGCTTAGACTTCAAAAGTGTGCTGATATATAAAAGGGCTGAGATGGCTTAGTCCCCATTAGAGCCAAACTTCAGAGTTCTGTCTGAAAATCTTGGCCTTAAGAAGATTTTGTGCTATGCGCTTTCAATAGAATCAGTAGGTAGCGCTCAAGTAAACAAAAAACACCGTTCCCAGAGCGGAGTGGATGTTGCTTATGATGCTGTACCCTAAAAAATGGGGTACACCAAAATCCAATTTACATCAGGATTCACTTGAAACAAAGAAATAAAATCTGTCTACTAAATGGAAAGAATAAAACTGGCAGAAAAAAATTGTTTCACCCTGTACTGCCAAGCTATTTAAAGTGTAACAAAATAAAAATTATTTCACTGGACCAAAATATGTTCTAATTTACATCAAGAGTTAATTCTGAGTAACATCAGTGAAGTAAATAGACCCTCTGGATTTTGGCTGCAATTTAGTAATGCACTTGAACAGATGTTGAAGTTCCATTAATGTCACTGGGACGGTAGCATGTATTTTGAAGTTAAGCATGTGCTTAAGTGGTTTGTTAAATAGGGATTGGCTTTCTGAATTAGGGCCTTACAGCAGTATAAATTACATCACAATTTGGCTTAATAATCAACTCTCTAAACTGCCTGCCATTTAGCCAGTGCCTATCAAAATTACATAGAGGTGAAATATGATTTAAGGTAACGGTAACATTAGTGCATCAGCAATGTAGAATCAGACTCTAATTGTTAGACTCAAGTGCTGTTGAACTTTTCCCCACAGAATAACCCACTTTAGAGCATGTGCACTCTATCCAAAAAATCCTTAATTTTGCTATTCATGGTGAAATTAAAACATAACCACTAAGAGCTAAGGGACTGAAAGAAACTTCCCATTGGGCATGTTACTCCGTAATTGTCCACTCTGTGGCTTCTAGATATTCTGATGCAGTTCACTGTTCTGACCCATTTACTGCTTTACCATGTATCAGTTACAAGGAACCAGATTAGTGTGTTAATCTGTAGTCTTTGATTACGTATTGCATATGCTCAGAAAACATTTTTTTCATTTAATTTACTTCTCACTATGTTGCCCTGACATTCAAACAGACAAGCAGCAGAGATCTGTGTGCTTTAATTTCAGCAAATTTAGCTTTAAAATGATTACATATCAGTATTCCACTCTATGGTTTGCTTTATACTATAAAGTAGGATGTGGAAGTCTGGTTACTTATGGTATCCTGTAGGAATCAGGAAACATCTTGATATTGATGGGTTTAGCAATTATAGAATAGCTTTGTCATCATTTTCTTAAAATGTCATACTCATAAAACACATCCATCATAGATACAGTAAACTGAAATATTTCAAGGCATATACTTTAGAGGAAGGACAGCGTCTGGGTACTATAGTGTTACTCTTAGAAAACCATGTAGGAATTATCTATCGGTATCATTCCCATTGTTTAGGAGATGGATGATGAAGAGAAATCTGAAAGCAGGGAAGAAGACAAAGAAACAGACTGCAATGCAACCTCACCAAGACGAAGTTTGTGGTATGCAAGCCATTATACACCTGATGAGACAAAAGTAAGACATGGGTGAAGGGTTCCCTATGTCAAAAATATTTCAGATGTGCAGTTCATTTTATTGTGGTAATTTGTACAGTAATCTATAACTACTGGGAGACATAGTGATATAAATTCCAAGTAAAAATGTGTGAGTTACAATGTAATTGGCCTGACACTGAGACTTGGTGGTGGGGGCAGGAATGTTGCTGTTTTGTAAAGCTTTGTAGAAGGAAAACATGAGGACAGTGCAAGGAAATGAAAGCAGACTGTTTCCTGTGTTTCTGGCTTCCTAAACAAAAAGATCAAGGTTTACAGTCTCTCTCACTCTGAACAGCTCTGCGGACTGGAAAGCAGGGAGGGCTGCCAGAAAGCCAGATACCTGCTATAACTGCTGATTTACCTTAGTCATCTAATTGGTGAGGCAGAGCTACCTTTGCTTTCCCACAACACAACCAGGCTGCCTCCGACATGTTTCTTTTCTTCCCTGTACACCCCATGCCAGGGTGGGGAGGGCAGTTGGTGGAGCCAATGCCACCAGCTTCACAGAAACAAAGAATCTCCTTCTCCCTGCTCACTCTGGGAATTTCTTGTATGGCCAGCCAGATTTTGGCTCCAAAAGTATTAGAGTGAGCTTTAATTTAACATGTCCAATCCCCAAAAGTACTGTGGTGGAAGTAACTAGTAGTAGAAGTCGTAGTAATAAAAACAGTTCTGAGTGAACTGAACTATAACAACAAACATATTTCTATATTCCCATACCCAAAAATTGCAGTAGTAACTCTAGTACTCCTACAGCCTCAGTTGCTATTATTGAAAAGCTAGAGAAGACATACATTGGAAGTATCTCAAACTTAATATTGTTTAATCTGTAACAGTGACATCAGAAGCCAACAAACAAAGGATGTGATATAATGTATATGGCATCACAACTGTCGTACAATTTGTATTCCAGAATGCTTTGCAGAGTTGCAGTAGTGTGTATGTATGCAAAGTGAAATGATAGTGGCAGGAAAGAACATTTAAATAACAAATGAAGCAGAGAGATAAGAGTTCTTTTCCAGAGTGCAGGAACTGTGGAGAAAAAGACTTTGAAGTTGACTGTACTGAGATATTGTTGAGGAAGGGATGAAGCATGTGTTTGAGTAGAAGGAATAGATAGAGGCAAACAGGAGGACAAGGTCTGCTAGATAGGAACAGTTCCATACAGGATTTTATAAACAAGGGAGACAGATTTGAACCAGATCCTGAAATGAAACCAATCTAGTGAAGTTGTTTGAGGATGTTTACATATTTTAAAAGAGGTGGAGCATCCTAGACTCGGTGGATTCTAGAAAGTCGATGCTAGAGGAGCCCATGAAAAGGGAGCTGCAGTGCTCTAAATGAGCGGTGCTGAAGGCATAGGTGAGGGTGTCAGCAGAAGTGGAGCTGAGTCAGTGTAACATGTGAGCAATAGGTGATGGAGGTGTTTAAACATGCAGGAAAAGAAGGGGCTAAAATAGATTTGAATTCGTTGGAGGATCTGTTACCCAAGAAAAGTACTAAAGATTTGGAGTATAGAAAGAGGCTATCCTGGTCATAACTGGTTTATATGCTCCTATAATACAGTAATAGCCTTTGTTATGTGCTATTATATGTTGTGCCATGGCTCTTGATGAAGTTTCATCTAGACTTAGTAGTTTAAGTCAGTAAAAGTTGATTAATGTGGTGGGGTCATTGTCCTTCACATCCTGCTTTCATGTCACAAAGCCAGGGTCCACCCTGTCAGCCTAACTCAAGAGAGTCACATTCATAAAGGAAAACTGAAAAACTGGGCCCCAAAGGCTTGCTTTCTTTTGAAAAAAGAACTCAAAACCAACCAAACAGAAGCTGTCTATTGTATTCTGGGTTTCACTACAAGTGGTGCTAATTACTTGTAGGGAAATGTGTTTTCTTCTCCAAAAGATAAATCTTCTATGAACCAAATGTAATCTTGGCAAAGCCAATATGGATGTGCAGAAAGATGAGTTTGAGTATTCGTAACAAATTTCAGAATACTCTAGTTAGAAGAAGAAAATATTGTATAAGTCACATCTTGCTGTCTTCTCACGCAAAATTCCCACCGATTTCAAGTGTGAGTGTAGCCTGAAGAAAGACTGCATTCTTTAGCCCTATGTAATTATCATCCATCAAATTTTCAGTGGTTAGGATTTACTAGAGTGTGTTCTTAATATCTCTAGAGCTCTTCATCTACTGCTTCATATTAATAATTTTTGCTGAATGTTGGGCAGTAATTAGCTGTGTTGATGAAAATATAGTGCTCTTCATTTAAATGATATTATTAATGCTTTGAAATATAGGTATAACATTTATATTCTAGTGTAATAATTCTGCTGACAGTGGTTTTATAATTCTAATGATCATTTTAAAAACCTTAATTTTAAGTGTTTCATTGGAAAGTCATTTGATATTGGCTGTAATAACACTGATGACTTCTCATGACCATCACATATAATTTCAGTATAATGTTTTCAACTGTGATTTGGAATTAAGACACTTAAATAAAGTTATGCCAATAATTATGCTACAATTGTTACTTTATTGGGCATAATGTATAATTCTGCTGACTCTTTAAAAATTCTTACTGAATGTCTTAATTCGGATCTGTTGAGAGGACTAGCAAACGTGCATGAATCTATTAAACATATTGCTGCTTGAGCTATGTTTCTTCACTAACAGTCTGTCCTTGCATTGCTTTTTACAGCTTCTGTCAATGACTCAAGATGAATACAAGCCATCTGATGTTAGTATGCTATCAGTCTCTGTAGTTCATTTGTACTTGTATAGATGGTCTAAATATGGATTATGCTCTGTACCTTAAAGAGAAAAGTATATATGAAATGTTAAAATGTTCTAGTCTTTTTATTAGCGTAGCTGTTATATTCCAATGTCAGTCTTCCAAACCCCCCATTTATAGCAGAGTCATCTTCCCCTTTTTCTGTTAACTACATTGAGAACTCCTTTGATAATCCAAAATCTTGATTATTTAAACTTACTGAGGATCTTGCGTGACATTAGAGTATTTGGGGTTATACTAATTGGCAAAAGATCTTTCTTACTTTATTGTATTTTAAACAAAACATGTGACGCTGCTTTTCTAACGTAAGCTACCCTAAAATTTAGTTTAATTTCTAAAGTGTTTTTAAAATATTCATGTTGAATTGCAGAGGTCCTGCAAAAACACCCTACACCAATGCTGAATATTAAAATGATGAAAAGTATGAAACTTTTTTTGAACAGTCAACAAATTAATTAGACCAAAGGCGGGAATCCTGGCAGATCTCTTCCATGCAGTCTGGAAACAGCTGTAACCAAACTGAATGTGGTCCCCAACCCTTGTGCCAACTACTGAAACAGGAAACCACACGATACATTTTGCAGTGAGATTGGTTCTGTGGAACTGGCTCATCTCCATTGGTCCCTGGTGTCTCAGCATCTTTTCTATAGCAGAAATATACCTCTGTCCTTCACCTTCAGCTGTATTGAGTCAGCAACTCTCTGCCACCACCATTTCTGGATTTCCTGCACTCTGGGAGTTGTCTTAACAGCTGCTAAAAACCCTGGCCAAACAAGAAGAATGGCCAATAACACAGCCAAAGTTCAAATAGTGGCATAAACATAGAGTGATAAGTAGTTGTAAGAAACACAATTAATGTTACTAATTGTAATAAATGCAGATCACCCTACTGATCTAAAAATGCAAATCATTTATGACTATCATCTTTATCAGTACTGGAAACCATTGAACAGAAAATTAACCTGGAAAAATATCCAGCTCCTAAGCTACCTCATAGAGAAACATGGGCCACATGGCATAGAATTAGTCCTAGCTTGGCCAGAGATTGCCTGTATCCCCTGACAGAAGGCATAACCTTAAAGTGTCTCATCTGGCCTGTTTTTAAAATGGGTGTAATGCCTATCTCACAGTGGTAGTTTTTAGGATTCAGTAATGTTTGTAAAGAGCGTTGAGATTCTTTGATGGGAAATACTATAGAAATACAAAACACCATCATTGTTGTTATTACTCTTTTGTTTAAAAAAAGTAACAAAATCCGTGTCATAATTCTTTTTAGCATAAATTGGTCTGCTAAAATATTCTTGGGATAATTGTGTTAACATCAAGTGTTCAGTAGAGATAAACCTGCTGAGATTATTTCATTAAGTTTCTTTCACATTTTACAAACAATACCTAGTAAAAGTTAAAAAATCTCAGAGGAGTAGCTGTGTGAGTCTGTTGTTAGGAGCACTCATTGCTAGTAAAAGTTAATTGCTCATTAACTAAGTAGCAGTTTCACTCACACAGGAGCTTTTCTAAAAGACACGCCTTTCTCCAATTCTCATCTGGCAGGTCCTGCTGGTAACAGTGAATGGGACTCCTGTAGATTATCACACCATACACCCCACACTTCACTTGGAGAATGGCCCTGCTAAAGCTGATATGTACTCAACACCACAGTACAAATGGGAGCCATCAGATGACATGTCAGGTAGTAACATGAAGTATTTGAGAATAAACCTGTATGTTCTGTATTTTATTATTTACTCTGTTCTTAAATGTTTGTCCTGTACATATTTTGTTAAGCAGTTTGGCATACTGAGATTTAAGAAATGATTAGAACCAGTCATCTCTGGCCCTGGAAGGACTGGGGTCTCAGGTAGAAGGGGCCCTTGGAATCACTGGGCCCTGAGGCAACTGCACCCCCTTTCCCTTTCCTTGTCAGGCTTGAATAGAACAAATTGATAAATTAAGAAGAAATAAGTCTCCAGGACTACATGGAATTCACACAAGAATTCTGAAGAACTCAAATATGACATTGCAGAACTAGTAATTGTAGTATGTAATATATTGCTGAAAGAAATTACAGACAAGTAACTAATATGAAACTAATTTTTAAGAAAGGATTCGGAGAGTTATCCTGGCAACTGCAGGCTGATAAGCCTAACTTCAGTACCAGGCAAATTAGTAGACAATATAGTAAAAGTCAGAATTATCAGATACACGGATGAACATGATTGTTGGGGCAGAGGCAACATGGCATTTGTAAAGGGAAGTCATGCCTAACCAAGCAATTAGAATTCTTTGAGAGTGTCAGCAAGCATGTGAGTAAAGGTGATCCAGTCAATACAGTCTGTTTGACAAGGTTCCTCACCAAAGGCTCTTAGGGAAATGTAATTGTCATGGGATAACATGGAAGGTCCCCTCAGGGATCAGTAAGTGGTTAAAAATAGGAAACAAAGGATAGGAATAAACTGTCCATTTTCAGAATGGAGAGAGAGGTAAATAGTGGGGTCTCCCAGGGAATTATACTAGGACCAACGTTATTCAACATACTAATTAGTAATCTGGAAAAAGAGTGAACCATGAAGTGGTGCTTTTTGCAGATGACAAAAAATTATTCAAGACAGTCAAGTCCAAAGTTGATGGCAAAGAGTTTCAGGGGGATCTCACAAAACTGGGTGGTTGGCCAACCAATTAGCAGATTAAATGCAATGTTAATAAGGGTAAAATAATGCACGGGGGAAAATAATCCCAAATATACATGTACAATAATGTGTTCTAAACTAGCTGTTATCAAGTAAAAGATCTTGGAGTTGTCATGGATAGTTCTTTGAAAACTAGTTAAAATCATAGCAGAGGTCAAAAATGCTAACAGGAGGTTAGGAAATATTGGGAAAGGAATAGAAAATAAGATAGAAAATATCATTATACTGATATATAATTCCATGATACGTCCACACTTTGAATACTGTGTCCAGTTTTAGAGACCTCATCTGAAAAAAGGAGATAGTGGAACTGAAAAAGGTTCAGCGAAGGGTGATAAAGATGATCCAGTGTATGGAACAGCTTCCATACAAGAAGAGACTAAAAAGAAGAGAGATGTTCATCTTAGAAGAAAGATGATTAAAAGGAGATATGATAGAGGTTTATAAAATCATGACTGGTGTGGAAAAAGTGAATAAAGAAGTGTTATTTATCTTTTCCTACACAAAACCAGGAATTACCCAACGAAATGAATAGGCGACAGAAACACAGGGAGATACTTTTTCCATACAATTCACACAATAACCTGTGGAACTCATTGCCAAATGATGATGTGATGATCCATAGAGGATAAGTCCATCATTCACTATTAGCCAAGATGGTCAAGTATATAACCCAATGCTAAGGACATCCATAGATCTCTGACTGCCAGAAGCTGGAATTGGAGGACAGGAGTGGATCTCTTCAAAATAGCCCTGTTCTGCACACTCCTGAATCTCTGGCACTGACCACTGTCAGAGACAGGATACTGGGCTAGTTGGACCATTAGTCTGATCCTTAATGGCAGTTCTTTTATTCTTATGCTACCAAAGTAATGACTTCTAATCAACTTGCAGATCTGTGATTCAAGTTGCAGGTACATATTGTCCAAAATACTGTACTTGCCTGCACACCAGCATGTTTGCTTTGTGTCCTTATCTGACTGTATGAACTGTACTTCTGTGGATTTGTAGTCAGGGTCTCAGGTCATTGTTAAGATATCAAAATTATTAATATTGTTGTGGCTGAGTGCAATGATAGTAGCACAACATTCCACCACATGGGGATTGTCTGAATTGACTGAATTCAGGATATAGGGGCTTATTTCCTGCAACATTTCCATTTGTGCAAGGTAGTGGGGGTTGGAACTGTGAGTGCATAGGCTGCCACTAGACCTATTTGAACTGCACTGTAAGAATATTTTTCTACTTAGAAAAGAAAGAAGAGGAAGAGGAGGAAGAAGAAGAGGAGGAAGATATTCAGGAGAAAAAAGAAAATGTTAAAATACATGCCATGGTCTCTGTCTTCCATTTTATCATGAAACAAAGTTATATTTGTGCTCTGATTGCAATGATGGTATGTATGAACGACAAAATAATTGAGTTGGGGTAACAGATATAACCTAATTATAGGTGTCATTTAACTCTGAAAATGAGCTTCTGCCACATTGACAGCATAAATATATTTATCTTCCAAGTCTCTGGTGAAGGGTGATTTCTCATGCTGATTTCTTCATTGGTGTTTACTTTAATGTTGTAAAATTTGGACCTGAGATCTAAATCTGGGTGCATGTGGTTTATGAAAACATTATCCCCCAAATTATGCCTTGATCCTACTACCTTTTTATGGGGCAGAATACATGTTTTTGCTCCCACTAGGGTTCTGTTACAGAATCAAGGATTCAGAGCCTAGCTTTAGATGATATGGGTATTTTGTTATCAGTTGTAGATTAGCAAGTGTTCAACATCTCATTTTTCTGAGGGTTCAAAAGATTTTTAGGTTTTAGTGGTTTTACTCAATTCAAAAATGATCTGCAAAAATGAAGCACTTCATAGCTATACGGTAAATCTAAACTTGCCATTTCTATTTCAAATTGAATCAATGCATCTAGTTTAAACTCTATATGAAAACAAACCTATTCACATTGGTTTCTTTCCTCTATGAAAAGAAGGCATCTAGGAAAATACAATTTTATGCTTATACATTTTGTTTTGTGATTAGTTTTCTTTTTTTTTTTTTTTATACCATCCATCCCTTAAAAAATAAGTTTAATTTGTGCAAACTAGCCATGGATTATACTAACTCTAAAGCATGCTTTCTGTTTAAACAAAATACAAATTAAGATGACATTGACTTCCGCTAAGTTACTCTATATTTATATTCATTCGTTGCCAATACCAGAATCTAGCCCAAAATCAATAACAGTGTTTAATAAAAAAAACACTTCCCCTGATCATTTAGTAGAGTGTTTTGTCCAGAACATTTTAAAATAACCTGTTTGATAGCAGTAAAAGGACGAGAGCATTTGAATATACTGTAAAGAACAACATTACGCTTAGGCTAGGTCAGTCTAAGTCTATCCATCTCTATTATGTAGAGTACAACAAATAGTGAAATCCAAAACATGCTTAATAATCACTGCTAAAAGTGCAACATACAGACCAAAAAAAAAAAAAAGGTTCAGTCTAAATGGTGAATTTCCTAGGAATCAGGTGATTGCATGTTGGCCAGAGGATGTACTACAGCTGTCAGTGGCCCATTTCTCATTAACATAAATGGGAGGCACATGACAAAATCTCCATGCATCACACTGAAAATATACCCTTGGCAATGTGTGGTGAAGTTGGACACTACTGTAAAATTTAACTGTTTGCAATAATTCTGTAACTAAGTGAAACTATGAACATTTCTCTCCCTCTCCCTTCTCCCCCCCCCCCCCCCATTCCCCTCTTTCTCAAGGCTTGGAGTATCACTTATCACAGTTGGCTGACTTTTGTGTTATTGATCTGGTCCTGCACGCTTTGGATGATTCGTGACAGAAGAAAATATGCAATGATCAGTTCCCCTTTCATGGTTGTTTATGGAAATTTGCTGTTAACATTACAGTATATATGGAGTATTGACCTCGATAATGATGAGCTTCCTAGAGTTTCAGGATTTTTAGAAAAGAAGGATCCTGGGGAATTAGCATCCAAGGTAAGTGTAGTGTGCTTACGAACATCTGTAGTTTGTTTAAAGAACTAAAGAATTTACACTGGCCATCAATTCAAAAACAAAACAGAATTTCAGGTCCTTTGATGTTTAATTCAACAAATAATTCTGTTCAGCATTGGACTTACAGTACAGGCTGAGTGGCTACAAAAACACAATAGCACAAAATTTCTTCATGCGTGTAAATTAAATACTATCATGAATGTGTCAAATAATGTCTAAGTTTATTTAGATACTTTTGTAAATAGTTCTCACCAGGGAGACAATAGTATTTGTCCCTGTAAGGAAACAGTATTTGTCCCTTTGCTTTGTTTAATGAGTGATAAATTAAACAGAATTATGAGACAGCTTTTGTTTGAAATCTGTTTGTGTACACAAGCACACAAATACGTATTTATAAGAGCATTTCTGCATTGTCATTAGTATCAGTTGGTACAGATCAAAAGTCAATGCTATATTTGTACTTACATAAAACATTTCCATTTCCTTCTCTTTTTTCTGAATGAAGACTAATATAGCAGCTCTCTGTACAGTGGTTGTTCCCCCTGTCTGTTAATTAATGTTGTGGTAGAATTTGTGTGTGGCAACATTTTATCACCCTACTTCTCACAACTCCTAGAGCCTCATCATAAGAGCCATGGGGAAAAAAAATTGAACCTGTAATGTCAAATATATTTTGATTTGTAAGATAAGCTGAGTTCATTTGACTATATAGAAACACATCAAACTTGTCTCTAAGACTGGAAGTGCCCAGGTCAGCATGTTTTTTGAGCATGTGCCAAACTTTAAGCATGTAAATAGACTCATGGATGTTAATGGGATTAGGCACACGCTCAAGTACTTAGCAGAATTAATTCTTTAGTCTTTCAGTTGAAGAAACACTAATTGGAATCACCTTAGAGCGCTAATAAAAGAGTTTCCTGTTCTCCGTTAGTGAGATATTTCCCCTGTCTTGAAAACACTGGATTTGTCAGATTATTTGTGAGGAAGGAAAGTGAACACACAATGCAAGCTGCTTCATAGACTACTCAAGAGGAACTTCTTGTACAGTGCAGATAGTTGGCCCTATTCCCTACTACTTCCACCATGATGTACCTGATTCCCCTTTGAAGAGGTTCTGCACCTGTATTGCCTGCTTGGCAGAGCCAAGTCGTGTCTGGATTTATAATGCATTTAAAAGCTAGTGAGCATTTTCTTCTTTCTCCTATGGAAAGTAATGTTAGTCTTGGTAAAAGTGACTAAATAGTCAAGAGGTTAGTTCTGCAGTTTCTCTTTATTGACTTTGTAAATCTCTCTACAGATATTTAGCTATCTTGGTATATTGCCAGCCACTTTTCAATAATTTCAATGATTAGTTGCATCGTGGACTGTTGTATCAAAAACTCACTGCTGTCTGGAAAGTGAAATGATTGTGTATCTGAGAGGCTTTTAGTTACACCTATAAAATAAACCAAAGGACATCTGTTAGATTTGTTAGACTGGATAAAATGCACCCTGTGGACTTAAATAAAGATTCAGTGGAATAAAAGAGAAGTGAATGTGCCATAATTTTCCTTGCATATATTTGTATGGGCTTTGAAGAGTGTGTACTGACTTGAAATATAAATAGAGCTGCACTGCACAGAGGCTGTCTCTCAGAGGCAGTATGAAAACCCTTCTATGTTCCACAGCCCCAAAAGCTAGTCTCATGCTGGCAGTGACTCTAGATGTTCCAAAGAAGGCAGCGAGTGAGTACGTCCAGGCAATAAAACTCAATCAGTGAAGAGGCAAATGCACATGCTAAAGGTTGTATAGCAGTGGCCCCTTCTTTGTGATTTTGCTGAATGATGAGGGCAGTGCGATAGCTGGTATCAATTATCATTCTGTGACAATGTACCCCAAGTGGGAATCTTCCTGCATTGAGTCTGAGTCCACACAATGCCTTTGAAAGTCTGCTGATGTGGAACCTCCTGGTGTGCTACCCTCTTTCATGGGCTTTGCATAACAGCTATAAAATAGCCCTAAATATTTGTGAAAGGCGCTCTGTTACCCCCACAGAACAAAGCGTTGATGGTCATGGCAGAGCAGGTTTGTCCTGTGCTGATCGGCCAATATGCTTTAACATTGATGCAAAGCACCCATCTCTAGAAGTGAGAAAATAGTTCTGTTTCCATGACTTACTTCTCACGAGATATTTTAGTTTAGTGTCACTTTTTGTGATGAACGTATTCTGAAGACGGGAATGAGGCTACCAACTCTTTTCCCGGACACCACTAAGAGCCACCTTGTGGAAAGAATTTCATTTCACTGCCAATCTGGGCTGGATTCATACTAGTGACTTAGAGTGAAGGTCTATGTACCCCATATTAGTCCCCTAAATCATCTATTTCCCCCAAGGATTTATTTTCTGTGCTGTAACCTTGATTACATCTATCAATGCACAATGGAGGGAATTTCCACTCCCCCCCAATCAATACACAGTTTGAGAATTGACCCAAATGCTCTGCATTTGCTACTCATGAAAGGCCTTCTCTTACCCCATAGTGTTTGTATGTTTAGCAGTTTTGAATCTGTTTTAGGTATTTTTATTTATACTTATTTTTAGCTACAATGGTGCCTTTTCACACCTTTAAAACACATATTTCTCTATCCTTCTTATTATTTCTCCCATGGGAGTGCTTAAACATCCCCCTTCATGGTTTGGGGTCTGTGGAGGTAGGAACTTTACATATATAAGTCCCTGCCCCAGAGAGCTTACAGTGTAAATCAGGTTTGTCAATTGGAGTTGAACTTGATTGTCAAATGATGTCATGATCACATGATGGTGATGAAATATGCTCCCAAGCAATGATGTCGTGTCACTCACTCCACTTCTGTCCATTCAGTATGCTTGGAACATACTGGCTTTCCCTGCTGCTGGCATGTATCCTGTGGGAGCAAGTGAGAACAAACACTGTGATCAGAATGTCAATTACATCTGAATGGACAAATGGGAAGTGAATATGATTATAAATCCCTTGAAAGGAACATTGTCACTTTTGTTAGTGTTTTTAACTGTTATTGGTGGCAGAAAAACTTAATAAAAAAGGTCGTTTTACCAGTTGCTGACAAAAAACAGAATCACTTTTTATATTGAATCATCAGTCTGGTTAGCATCAGGCTTAGCAGTACTATGTACCACATATTTGGTTATTTCATGTCTCAGATTTAAAATTTTAATCTTGTTTTCTGTATAAAGTAATGAAATTATGCTTGACCATGAACCACTGAAATCTGTGGAAACTTTGACTTCAGTGGATACCATGCTGTTTTCTGCATTCTAGCTGGCTCTCTGTATTGACACTTGAAATCTGGCAATATGTAAAACACAGAAGTACACTTACTTAAAAAGATGTGCTTATTTTTGTGACTTGCTGTAGCACAATAGACTACCTCTACCAGCACAAAGAACCAAAAGTGAAACCTATTAACAAAGGCCACAGAATGAAAAGCCTATTTCCTACCCAAACTGGATGACAACTAGAAGCAAAATAAACTTGTTTTTAAGGGAATTACTTGCCTAAATGACCTAGCTTCCAAAAATATGTTGTTTGGCAATGATGATATTGTTGCTAATTTTTTTGAATAGTGGAAAACAATAAAAAACATTTAAAAATATCTGTTAACATTAGCAGGATGTAGGATGTAAAATTAGTCTGTGTCTCTTGTTTTTGTTTTGATTTTTGCTTGCAGATCCTTTTCACGATTACTTTCTGGCTACTGCTTAGGCAACATCTCACAGAGAGGAAAGTGCTTCAGCAAAAAGAAGCTACTTTAGCTGAGGTCAAAGTTGGAGATGAAGAAAATGAAGAAAAAGGTAAAACTATATGAAGTTTCACTGCTTCGGTCAATGTAGGAGGTTATGGTTACTTCTTCAGCAATAAGGAAAGTAATTGGCAGTTGCATCTGTTATTGACTAAGGGCTAAACAACATGCTGCTAAATCCAT